>OY101448.1:179476602-180880261 GCA_956483635.1 Panzeria rudis
TTATGGAAAGTTTTAAAAAATAATTTTGTTTAGAAGTCGAACAGCTTGTATAATAGTCTAAAAACAACCTTATTATTACCTCAAAATTCACGCATTTTTAATTATAACGTTGTTGCAGGAAATGAACAATATGGTAGAAACCGTAGCCACAAAAGTAATACGCGTTTAAAAAAATTAAAAATTAAGATTATATATATATAGAGAGTATATAGAGATAGGGCTTGTAATTTATTTCTAACAAACTAATTTGTGATTAGAATTGCATCAAAATATTTAACAATATTTTATGATAATTTGGCTCATCTCTAATAGTGACTATATAGTCACTATTAGAGATGAGCGATATTTCAGTACCTGTGATTTAATCACTGGTGCTGAAAAATCACGAATCACAGTTGTGACCAAACAAGTCAATTCACTGCTACTTGTGAAGTCGTTCCTTTCTATAAATTCGTAACAAATTTTCAACACTCTGAGTTGACTATTGGAATGGGACCAACTAGGACCCAAGTGGACTGCTTTTTAACATTATAACTGGCAACTTAGTTATTGAAATCAGATAGGTGTAGAGAGTTTGCCAATTACCTTAAACATTTTTAACATAGAATGACGAATGATCTAAATACGACATTAATTTAAATTCCATAAACAAATTTGTTTTATATTTTTTTAATTAAGCCTATTTCGAACACTTAACCACAATTCATTATTTTTAGGTTTTATTAAAACTTTAAGGGCCATATGCATAATGAAAACTGGTCATGAGCTTAGCATAAGTGACGAAACTGAACTTGCTCTTAAGGAGTTCTTTCATAAAAATTAAAATTCAAAATCTCCTTAGAATATGTACCTAAGCCGCGACTATAATCTGCAGTAATTTTTAATGTAAATTTTTATAGAAAACCCTGTTAAGATCCAGTCCAATTTCGTCACTCATGCTAAGCTCAGGCCAAGTTTTCGTTATGCATACAACATTAAGTAAAACATAATTTTTAAGCTTCTATACAATTTATACATCTATCTATACATACATTTATATATACATACATATAACCCAAAACAAAATAAAAAATATCGTACATACATATATTTTTTCTTGATAAAAATTGAAAAAAAGCAAAAAATGATATATTTATAAAATCTAGTCATAAAACAAAACATTTATTATGATATGTTTAACAAATTAAAAACTCAAGAACATATTATTAAAAAATAATAATAAAAATAAAATATATTCTAAAAAATATGAAAAGAAAAACTCCACTTAAATATTAGTTCGTAGTAGTTTCATACGATACACATACATGCATACTTGCATACCCATTAAAATACCATATATATTATATACATATATTTATCATGCATATACATTCATAATTTTACGTAATTAATACTTACATACTTATAATACTTATTAACATTTAATTATAATTTTGTTATTTAAAATTAAATTCTATACACACAAAAAATTATATATTTGTCTTTTTTAATCTTACTTAAAAAAATTTACGTTTGCTTTTTGTATACTTAAGTTTATTAATAGCTACTTTTTAATTTATATATAATTTTTTAATTTGCAACTTATTTCATATATTTATTTGATCGATCGATTATTATAATAGTTATTATTTAAAAAAAATGTTTGCGTTTTTTTCCTATCAAGCCAAATTAATTTTAAATAAAAATAAATCTTATTTTAATTAATTAAATTACAAAAGATTACAGTATTATTGTTTGCATTTTATTAACTTCAGCAAATGAAACTTGAAACAGTTTATGCCTAGCACAAATATTAGTTTCTACAAATATTTTTTTTTTTTTAATTTCGAAAACATGTTTATTGATTATTGAAGCAATGCCAATAGTCGTGCCAACGCTTTTTGATTTTATCATAATATATTGGTCCAACTCAGCACTCCAACAGAATCCCTTTTCCATCGCCATTTCTTTCGTGACATATGATATGTACTATACATACCCAGGCAGAAATTGCGGCTTTTCGCAAACGATATGTATATATCACCCATATTATGTATATCGAAGTCGAATTTGTGATTACGACAAATTGTCATAGATTAAAGAAAACATTTAAAACTTTTCTTTATTTTAGGACAATTTGTCGTAGTCACAAATTCGACTCCGACATACATAATACGAGCGTATATGTCTACAAAAATATGACTTTAATTTCCCAATACTGCCTTCACAGTAATCCAATCAATACTCTGACAACACTGTAAATTCAAAATTATGACTTACTAACGAAATGTTTTACATACTCACAATACCCATATTCAGCTACAATATTGCTTAGTTTACAAATAAATTGTATTCTCTTTCAGATGCTCTCAGAGTAATTTTATGTAATTGTGATTGTAATTTTCTTTATTGAGACGTCTTTTCTTTTCATGACAAGGTTGTAGTACAAAGCGATTGTATAACATAAATTTTCTTAGAACTAATACACAGTGTAAGACCAGGGGCCGAATCGTCGCTTTCGATATCGAGCTGATTCGATCGAGTTTTCTTAGCTTGATTTTATGACATTCGATATCGAACAATGTTTTTATATTGTTCGAGCCTGATATGCACGAAAAAAGTTTTTTTTTGCAGACTAGTGTGATATATATTTAAGTTTACAGTATTGTGGCAACATTGAAAACAAGATTCGAAGGACTGTCATTTGGCTGTGACAACATTAGAAAATTTGTTAACAGGTAGTTGCACTGATGTTAGTTGTACCCTCAGATCGTCATATCTGGGCGACTACACTAACCATGAACTTGGTATGAGCATCATGTCTGACATCGCAAATGGCTAATGTAGACCGTTCAAGTCCATGTTTCGTCGATGGTCTGCTGACATCGATGTCCGAACATATGGCTGAGTTTCAATGTTCGACATGAGATTCGCCGTTAACAACCATTTTCAATAGATAGAAAAGAGACAGAACAAAATTGTTAAATATTCTATTTCTGTTGCACTACCACAAAATATATTGATAAGGCAGAACATGGACATCGCACGTATTCACCACAACAAAGAAGTTGATGAATTTTTTTGAGTTTCTGTGCCGGCGTCATGTTAATGTCATGTGCAAGTCGATGGCTCGTGAAGACGTAGAGTAACAACATCGTTCTGATTGTCATTTTTTGCCTGGGTATGTATGTACATGCATACATATTTGTCCATAAGGCGCTATTCACATATTACGTAACGCTATTTTCGGAGATTTTATACCCTCTCCCTCCTACGCTTTTTACAAAGTTTTCAGTCTAAATTATCAGGTATGTTCTGACACTCGCACGATTGTCAAATCGCATGTGAGTTGCAAATCGGCAAACTTGATTTTTCATGTTCTGTAACTCACGCGTTTTGCTTGCGATTTGCCGTATTAAATAGATCAGCTGTTTATTGAAATCGCCTGTGCAGAAGAAAACAATGGACAAGCAAAACTAAAAAAAATTTTTTAAATTTCATATTTTTAATACAAATTGTAAGAGTATGATACTAGTTTTGGTGGAAATAAAAAGAAAACATATTTAATTTATTCGTCATTGTATTGATTCTTTAAAGTTGAGTTTAGTCTAAATTCATCAGTTCACTCAGTTTACTCTTGCGATTTGAACTCGCCAAAAGTCTGGCGATTGCGATTTACAGAACACCTCTCTTGCGAGTTCAAGTCACAATCGCAAATGTTATGCGAAATGCGAGTGTCAGAACATGCCCGTATCTAAACCGTAACAAATCTCTAACCCAAATCTCCTGGAGCGTTACGCAATATGTGAATAGCCCCTAAAGTCCATTTTGTGCCCTTTAAAATGAAATATAAATGGAACACCTAGGGTAAGTAATATTAAATATATATGGCTGATTCTCATTCCAAATCCTTTTTGCGTGTCCGCTGAAATATAGTAAAATATTTCATAAAATAAACGCTTACATTTTAAAATTAAAATTGTTTTAGCATGATTTAATAGATTATAAATAAATGTACAAAAGTTTTTTTGTGTAAGACTGTCGATTATGTGCTAAAATCATAAAACAAAAATACTGTTTATACTCTCTCCATACAAAATGGCATGTCCGTAATGCATGTTGTTGATTTCCCTATGAATTTTTTCAAAAGCGAGATTAAATTTATAACGGTTTTAGGGCCATTATTACAACTTAGAAATAGTTAAAGGCAGGATTTTATCCGCCGTATAAACAGGGTGGTTACTCTGTAATTCGATTCGAAACGGAAACTGTTCGAACTTGTATGTTATTTACATTACAATTCGAAAGCATTTTCTTTCGATTCGAATTACAGAGCAACCCCCCAGCTTATCTTTATTACAACTTTACTTCTTAATAAAAAAATCTATGATAATAGTTTATTTTCTGCTAGTATATCATGAATAACATAAAGCAAATTTACTTTTAAAAGCTTTTCAGCAAATTTAAAATCCGAGACAACAGACAAGCGCGAATGGCATACGATACTTCATGTAAAATAATTGCCCAATTCACAACCTGTTGTAAATTCTATATAAACATTCGTTTAGAAGCAGGTTTATGTGGGAATTACCAACAACGTTAATACAACCTACAACTAACTCCTACAACAGATTGTGAATTGAGCAAATTTTTCAGAAAATTTTAAGTCTTCAAAATTTTTCGTTTTAGTTTCGCATATATTTAAGTTGTAATAGCTTCGTAAAGACATAAAAATATAAAAATTTTCTATGAAAATTTTACCATAATTTTGAATTTCATTATTATTGAAATTCTGATAATCAAAAGTAGTAGAGTACACGATTTTATTTATTACTTTCAGAAAAGAAGAAAGTCAAAGCAAAATTAATATTTTATAAAATAGCGGAGTTCAGTGTTTGATGCAAATTGTCTTGCAAAAGTGCAAAATATCGTAGCTTTTTTATGAAATCCAACTACAAACTACCCAAAATTTTGTAAAAAAGCTACAATATTTTGCATTTGCACTTTCGCAAGACCATTTGCACCAAACACTGAACTCCGCTAATATTTTATTTTGTAATTTTAATTTTATCGGAAAGAAAATTTATCAAAGGAAGTAAAATGTTTTACAAAATAAAAAAAAAATTTTAATTTCATCCATTTAAAAAACCAATAATAAAAAAGAAATAATTTAAAAACAAATTTATTTTTAATTTATATAAGGAAGTAATTATATCAAGTAGCATGTAGTTTTGATATTCAAATATCGATGTCCGTTTTTGTCGCAAATTAACCAATATTTTTTTAAAAAAGAAAAAGGAATCATACGTAAATTAAAAAACCATTATTACAGAAGGTGTTATTGATAATTTAAACATTATTTTTTTTAGAAAAACACATTTAACAAAACACAAATCATATTAAACTAAAATTCAAAACAACGCATTCTTAAAACTTCATTAAAAAAACGAGCAAAAATATATCAGTAAAATATTAAAGCAAAAAGTATATATAAAAGTAATAAACATTAATAATTTTCCACTAATAATAGTAATTATTGTGTGTGTGAACTATTATATGAAAAAATAAGTATTTCCAAAAATTAACTAAGGCTTTATCATTTCAAAGATAAATAAATTATAATTAATCCTTAAAAATCATTCTTTTTTAACGTTTAATTAATTTGTTTATAGAATTTAATTGTTAGTCATTAATATTAATAAATATGTTAAGTTATTTTAAAAAGAAGTAAAAATTGAATTTAAAAAAAAACATATATTTATAAATTTTGTCATTTTAATTATTAATTATTATTCATAATTATACTAAGTTTCTATTAATCTATAGATTTCTTCATTTTTGCTTTTAAATATTAAATATACATACTTCAATTGCAGAAATATTATGAAAACAAGAAATGTCGTATTTATTAAATAACGAAGAACTATAATAAAATTAACAAACAAAAATATATAAAATAGTTTTTTCATACCAAAATTCAATCAAAGAAAGTTGTTTTATTTGTTTTTTAAGTAGGTTAGAACTTTGAAGTTGACCTCTTAGCAATTTATGATATATCGCCGTTTTTAACAAAACTTAGTATATTTGTTCAAATTTATGTTCCAAAAACACATTTAGAAAAATTATTTCAAAACTCGGTAAGTTGAAAAGTTTTCGATATTTTTTTAAAGACTTACGGCTGTATGCAAAAATATTTAAAGTAGCTTTTTCAAGCAACGTTGTGTAAAGTTGTATTCTAAAAAAATTATTATATCAAAATTTTAAAGTAGGCACACACGTTTGTTAAGACTACTTTAAGTAGATATTTCCAAAATTATATTTTTTACCTCAAATATTTTTGTTAATATAGAACATATTGATTTATGTTACATCTGAAAACGAAGCTTAAAGTCTTAGCTCTCAGCTTAAGTTTATTATTTGTTTCATGTGATGGAAGTCATCACCAAATTATCGAGTTGATTCGAAATACATAGACAAATTCATAAAAAATATAAAGAAATGTTATAGTGATGTATGTAAAATCAAAGCAATTCGAAAAAAGCTCAATATTCAAATATTCATTTCATTCGAATAAAAGAACTATGACAATTTTGAAAGTATCATAATGTCCATGGACGTGGAGTGACATAATGTCCATCGACATAATGTCACTGGATATTATGACATGTCACCATATGGGAAATCTTGTAATCCTTACATTTTATGTAGGTATAAGACGTGCACGTCCCGAACGCGCTTATGTAAAACGCTACGAGTAAAATGTTGACTCTCTAACTTTGCCCTGTATGGGTCGTTTTTTAAAGAGGAATAAAAAATCCCATTCTGCGGCAATATTGCGGCTACAAAAATATTTCTCATAAAATTCTACTATAGCTTCAAAGACATCCATATCCCGACTTAACTTGAGCGTCAGAAATCATTCAAGACTCAAAATGTGTTAAAGGGTTAATTTCGTACTCATTCACAATTATTACTCGGAATAGGAAATCTTGTAAGCCGCCAGATTTAATCCCATATATTCAAATATAACTGTATTGAAAATTAACCCATGATTCGAAAGCCCTACAAAAATGTTCTACTTTAATAATGTTGGCAGTGCTGAAAGAGTAAAAAATCAAGTATGGCAGCACAACCATTTCTTTTGACATTTTGCAAAAGTGGTAGCACTAAAAATAAAAGGTAAAAAAGAAACTTTTTTACATATACGCAACTCGTAAAGGAGGAGAATTATTAAAAAATTATTGGAAAAACTTACAAAACGTGAACAATTTGTAAAACGATTTGCTGTAAAAATATAAGGAACTTTGACTCAAGCTGAATTTGTTAATAAGCAACTACGAAGTAAAGAAAACACTGTGTTAAGGAATCAAAAAAACCATTCGATAAAATTGTTACACTTGTATTGTCAGTCCGGTTGAAATAGTCACACGCAGCAAGCAGAGAAATCGGCAGAGAACGAAGAACGACATAAGAAAAAGGCAACAAACACATAACAAACTACACCACTGCACTAAGTACACAGAGAAACGACGTCGTTTTGAAAAGAAGACACCCTTTAAATAAAAACCGAAAGAAAAGAAAATAAATTTGAGACAAAACGCGAACGCTTTCTTTAAAGATAATCTTAAAAAAGAATAGTTTTTTCTTTTCACGGTTTTATTAATCATCCGTCACCATTCGCAGCATCATGCCTTTGTTTGGTAAGTCACAGAAGACACCAGCTGAACTGGTGAAGTCTTTAAAGGAAGCGATTAATGCTTTAGAAACGGGCGGAGATCGAAAGGTTGAAAAGGCTCAGGAAGATGTTAGTAAAAATCTTGTGAGTATAAAGAATATGCTGTATGGAAGTTCAGACTCTGAACCACCGGCCGACTATGTAGTCGCTCAATTGTCTCAGGAATTGTACAATAGCAATTTGTTGCTATTGCTAATACAAAATTTACAACGTATTGATTTTGAAGGTAAAAAGCATGTAGCTTTGATATTTAATAATGTCTTAAGAAGGCAAATTGGCACAAGATCCCCCACAGTGGAGTATATCTGTACAAAGCCTGAAATATTGTTTACCCTAATGGCCGGCTATGAGGATGCTCACCCAGAAATCGCTTTGAATTCTGGCACTATGCTGCGAGAGTGTGCCCGCTATGAAGCGTTGGCAAAGATAATGATACACTCGGAAGAGTTTTTTAAGTTCTTCCGCTATGTAGAGGTATCCACATTTGATATTGCCTCTGATGCGTTTTCCACCTTCAAGGAACTATTGACGCGTCACAAATTACTGTGTGCTGAATTTTTGGAAGCCAATTATGATAAGTTCTTTACTCAACACTATCAGCGTCTGTTGAATTCAGAAAACTATGTTACACGTCGCCAGTCCCTTAAACTGTTGGGCGAGCTTCTGTTGGATCGTCATAATTTTACCGTTATGACACGGTACATATCAGAACCCGAAAATCTCAAGTTAATGATGAATATGCTCAAAGAAAAATCCCGTAATATACAATTTGAGGCCTTCCACGTCTTTAAAGTGTTTGTTGCCAATCCCAACAAGCCCAAGCCTATTCTTGATATCCTGCTACGCAATCAATCGAAACTGGTTGATTTTCTAACTAATTTCCATACGGATCGTTCAGAAGACGAACAGTTTAACGATGAGAAAGCGTATTTGATCAAACAAATTAAAGAATTAAAACCTCTGCCTGAGGCTTAGTGAGTTTAATAACAGTAGCATCAGCAAACAATAAAACTCTACATCATCATCATCAAGCAAATAACTACAACTGCAAGTAAGAAAAAAATCCTATTTAAATATTAAAAAAATGCCAAAATGCATAGAAACGAATACAGAAGACGTTAGAACTGCATACGAAAAATTTAACATGAGCGACAAAATCTAAGCAGCAAGAGTCGATCGATGATGAATAACGGCCCATACATATTTTGCTAAGGAGAAAACAAAACAAAAAGACTGCTTGGCAGCCGAGTTTGGTTTTTTTAACATTAAAAAAGAAACTTTAAACATAGTAATAGTTCTTCTAGTAGTTTATCAAAATTGAAAAAAAACGTATTAAAATAATGCGTTACCGAACCGTTTAACGACCGACAGAGAAAGAAAAACATTACTTTTAGCTTATAATAAATTTATAAAAAAAAACATGAACACTTAAAAAAGAAAAAAAAATACAATAATTAAAAATTAAATTTTTAAAAACTGAAAAACAACTGAATTTAAACTAAAAGAAAATTTATATTTTATAGAACGAAGTAAAACTCAAAACCAACACTCTTTAAAAACACACTTTCAAAACATGCAAGACACACCATTTTAGTTTAAATCCCTTAAGTTTATAGAACGAAAAGTAAAATCAAATGTGTGGAAATATAATCCAAAACCTTCCCTGTCTTTATTCCAAACTTAAACACTAAACATACTTTAATAAACTCAATCTCACAAGTTTTTGTTGTATATTTTAGACATAAAGTTTAAACAAAAGATTTTTAGAAATATTTTATTGTTTAATATTAAATCCTTTTTCATATCCTTCCTTACTCTCTCACATTTCTTCAATTTGTGACTATTAAAATATTTGATATATTTTTTTCCTTTTTATGGTCAACAAATTGCTTTTGAATTAAGCCGAACTTATACTATTTAAAAACATACACATCATAAATAAAACAGATTATTCAAAATAAAAAACAACCTCTACATTACAGCATATATTATTATAAATTATATTATTATATAATAAAGAAATAAAAACATTAAAAAACGAAAAAAGTCAAGAGCAACAACTTCATTAAGGTTTTGATGGCAACAACAGCAGTTTCAAGGTTAGAAGGGTATACTGCAATATATATTAGATAAAACATTTTACTTTTGGCACAGGTAGCAATATATTTTGAGCTCAATAACAAAATAAATTTCAAAAGTAGTTAAAGCTATGCAGTTTTTAAATTTCTTATATTTTTATGATGCTAGTCTGATTGATTATCGAATGATATTTTTATTGGCCTAATAGTGCAGTTTATATTGTTTATGTAAAATATTTTCTACGAAAGTATCATTTTGGAAGTACATATGTATTTAAAATACATACCTGAAAAATGCATTAAATTCAGCCATATGTATGTACATAATTGTTATCATTTTATTTACATAAGCATGTCTGGTTATTAGTCATCATTCGTACACTACTATGTTCATAATTTCTTTATCTTTCAAACTTCCTTCATTGCTGGTAAATAAACAAATCTAAATACATTTAATATTTTTCAATGAAGTAAGATACAAAATTTCATTTGAAAAACTTTTTTTTTCATTCTCTGACTAAATATCCATTCAATTATTTATTGTGATTTTAAACTTTCATCGAATTTTTGTGATCTTTTTATTAAAAAAATATTTCTCAATAATTAATTTATTAAGTTTGTCTTTTTTAGAAAAATTAATTTTATATCAAATATAACAAACATATTAACAAATTCAATAATTATTTCCCCTGAAGAAGACACCGAAAGGAATGTCGAAATATCGAGTCAAATATAAAATTGTTAATTTATATAAAAAAAGGCCTAAAGCTTTATTAATTAGTTACTGATAAATAACAAGAGGTCAAGAAAGTTTGAAAATCAAAAAAATATTTCTATAATATTTGTGGTGTTCTTCTTATTTAATAAAATATCATAAAAACCTTTTAAAATGGCTTCGCTTTCGAAATTGATTGCCATCACATACCTGATTATGTACTAAGTGTTTATGACGTGCACTTTTTAGTAAAAACGTTTAACAACTAGTAACAATTTTCAGTTATTGAACAGAAACAATATGAATGCATTATGTAATTTCCCGCAAAGAAATGTTCTTATTTATTAAACGAACCATAAACCTAGAATTATTACAAACAAAATTTCGATTTATTTAATAAAAGCAATTTTGAATACATTTTATCGGAAATACAAATTAAACTTTTATAAAATAGCTTCCCTTAATCTTTTCTCAGTTGAACCTCTATAACTTCAACGCTATCTTTCGTGATAATATTAATGATTACTGCATCGCCAGTATAAATATCACGTTCAGCAGCTGAAATAAAAGTGTCCGTGGCAATAGCAACAGCACGTTCTTTAGAAACTTTAGGTACTTCACCACCTTCGAAATTCATGTTTTTAAACCCGATTTGATTATCCAAAACTGGTTGCAACAAGGCTCCCGCCGATCCACCAGCTCTATATTTAGCTCTTTCGCAGTGTCCAATAGGATCGTAGGAATAGACTACACCCTTGCCCTCGTTGTCTAAGCCGGCCAAGACATTTGACACATAGTAAGGGAAGAAACGTTTGTTGTACATGAGTATGGACAGCATCTGCGCAATAGCATCTGTAGACATGGTCTTCAAATGAGTGTGCTCATACATCTGCATGCGAGCTTTAACCAAGGCGGTTAAAGCCAAAGTATCACACCAACAGCCGGTCGAACCCAAAACAGTTTTAGAGCTTAATTGAAACAATTTGTTTTGTTTACGAGTATGAATAGAATATCCGCTGCTCAAGCGGGTATCAGCTGCGATGACTACAAAGTCTTCGCCAGCTATAGCCACAATGGACCTGAAAGCATCATCTTTTACTGAAGTCTAATTCTTTAACCTCATTTTTTCAACTTACCCTCCGTTGGATTCATAGGGTGAAAAATCATGATGCTGGGCTCCGGGTACCTTATAATCTGGGAATTGCTCAACGCCAAGGAAACTCATGTTAGTGCTTTAATTTATATTCAATATTAGCAGTGATTTTTAATAAAAATCTCGTTAGCTGTTTCTGCAAGTGACAAGAATGACAAACGGAATTTTGTTTTTGCAGTGTTGTATTTAAGAGTATTAACATAAGCTCTTGCAGGTACAAGGAAATACATTACTGTGCTTGTTTACGTATCAAATGAAAAGAAACTGAAATTATTATGTCTAAAACGAGATACCAGACTAGCAAAAATTCACTGGCACTTCAAAGTAACTCTACGTCTCCACCTGACATGAAATGCTGTTATAACTAACTTAAAATGACTTACTTTAACATTAACTTGAAGTTAATGTTAAGTGTAGACTGCTCAAGTTAATGCTTTTGTTTTAACAACGGAGTCATAACTTCAAGTTACAACAGCATTTCAAGTTAGCTGGAAGCGTAGAGTAACAACCATGCTAAAAGACGGAAAAAACGTTGACTTAAGCGGTCTACACTCTAAATTAGCTTGAAGTTAGTGTTAACGTTGGTGATTGCATGTTAGTTGCAGACTGATAGTAAGGTCGGTTAGCTCCTTTTCACAATACATATGCGTTTGTAGCCTACCTGCTTTGCCCATTTTCTTTAAAATCCACTTTGGGTGTTTATACACACGCTTAATGCATTCCACACACAAAAAAACTAAAAATTCTAAAGACTGGAAATGTAGAACTTAAAAACATATACATAACTAAAAACCAAGCGCATGACTACAATAAAACTTGTATTAATAATTGCTCGTCTCCACTTAGCAATTTTTATTGCCGGCAATTGACAAATTCGATAATGAAAATTATTGTATTTTTTTACGTTGTATTTCTTAGTCCCCGTCCAGACTTGCAATTTTTGTTGCTGCAATTTTTTTAAATTCTGCTGCAGAGTTGCATTAGTGTTCACATCATGAAATTTAAGTTTTGCAATTTTCTTATGCAAAATAAAATAAAACGTCAAATACACCTACAGCAAACTTAAAATTTACAGTGCGAATTTCTCACCTCTGACCAGCGGTTTTCATTAAAAGCATTCGAATTTGAATATTGTAAGTAGGGATGTAACGAATACCGATACCGATACCGATATATCGGCGATACTTCAGATTTTCCGATACATCGGTATCGGCGATATTTTACTGTCGATACGCCGATACTTTTAATAATTTTTTACAGAGTTTTTTTTTAACAAATAATTTATTTTCGTTCGATTTTACCATGAATTAAATTCACTTCGTTATTTTTTAAATCCTATTAATATCAATTTTAAAAATTAATAATATTTTATGCTGTTATTTTGTAAAAAAAATTTTTTTTTGTTAATTTTACCATGAATTCAAATTCAAGTCGTTGTTTTTAAATCTTATTCCAGAAAAAAAAAGATACTCCAAAGAAGCATTGAAAATGTAGAATTCGCGATCTGGAAGTATTGCAAATTTTGATAATTTCTAATTAGTTTTACATATCCTTGCCATTGCAAGAAGTTCTGTTTTTCGGCTACCAATCATCGAATTGAAAGCGATGCTAGGACAAATTTCTTTTTCGGTATTCTATAATGATTTTTCCTCAAGGAAAAATGATAAAAAATGACCCATTTTCAAAACTTTTTTATGCGAATTTAAACTCAGAACTGTGTTTTCATGTACATTTAAGTGAATATATATAAACTTAGAAGTCTTTTAATAAATAAACTATTAAGTTATAGAAGAATATTAGTTGATAAGTGTCCTTTAAAAAAATCAATTTTTTAAAAAGCATGGCGAGTATTTTTTATAAAGAAATTAAACATTTTTTCTTGCTTTTCCACTAATTATCTGCATATTTTTAATATAAATTTTTTGGAAGCAAAGAAAATGTAGCTCCTTAAAAATTACTTCCAATGTTTTATCAATTTTAAATATTCTCTCTTATAATGTAATTTTTTATAATAAAAAATTGCACTTGAGTTTTGTTAATCTAAACTTGAACTCAATTTCAATATTCGTATCGGTATCGGAATCGGTATCGGCGATATTTAATTTTAAATATCGGTATCGGTATCGGATCGGCAAAACGGCGTATCGTTACATCCCTAATTGTAAGTTCTCTATTGTAACGACATAATTATTTATTTTTATGGTCCTGCCGAATAAGTTGTGTACACTTTGCAATATTCATAGAGGGAAGCTAAAAAATTTATAAGCTGCAAATTACTATACATATTCGGTTTTTTTGTCTTCATTTAAAACAGCATGGTAGTTTGCATACTATATTGAGGATAAGTTCATTGAAAAAATCTTTATGCATACAAAATCATTTTAGAGAATAAAATACCACAAAGTTCTTAAAGCACAGAGACTGGCAGCTCTTTACTCTGATCAGAATAATACTTATCATATACAACTCTGCTGCGAATCAGGTTTGCAAAACAAATGTCACAAACTTTCTGCAAATTAGTTTTTTTACTTGTTGAACCTTGTTTGGTAGAATTTTAATTTTAATGAGTGTTTTTTGTGCTTAAGTTTATGATTTTTTAAATAAAAGAACAATATAACTAGATCTTGTTATTTGTAAAAAACGGAGGATTCAATAAAATCTGAAAAAGAACTAAACATTTTCAATAGTGGCTTCCAATTGCAAAGAATAGATTAAGAGTAGCAAAAAGCTAGAAGCCGTAAATGAAAAATGGCAAAAATAAATTAAAAAAGTAATTTGAGTTTTGTGTTTCTAATAAAAATATGTTCATTATTTACTAATTAAAATTCTGTGTTGCATAAAATTAAAAAAATTTTAAAATATTTTGGTTAAAAAAATAATCAACCATGTCTCAACATTTCACTGCTACCGCTACAACTGCTGCTACCGAGGAGTCATCCGCTAAACCTGCTTCTTCTACGACTGGATCTTTAAAGAAGCATAAGAAAAAGGATGCGGAGGTGCCCCTAACCGATGATTTTGTTTTAATGTCCACTCCTGAAAAATTTAAAGACAAAAATATCAACGAATTAAATGGTAAGTTCTGGAAATGTTAATAGCGAAAGAAAAACTTGTAAAGAACGCTTGATCTCTGATTCAGAACTTTAAATTGTGTTTTTTCTTGTTGTCTTTTATTGTTAATTTTTGTGCATTTGTGTTTAATATGCATAGAATTTTATTGAACTTGTGGTTGAATTGATTGAGTTGCTATTGTTATTGTTGTTTTTCCTGATTTGCACATTTTATATATGTATGTAATTCTTAAGTTTGCTATCTTACGAATGTAGTGTAAATAGATAATTAATTAAAATGTTTATGTGCTAATTTTGTTTTATTCAATATAAAAGTTTTGAGTACGTTTTTGCATATCTAAATCAGAGTTCCAAGCCAAGGCCTTTTCATCGGCGCCGGGGACGGAGGGGTGGACAATATCGGTCGGCGGCGGCGATGGCTTCGCTTGCAACGATGACTCGGCGATGGCTTAAATGTCGGCTTGAACGAAAATATACTGCAAAAATTTATAAAAATGTTTTCTTTCTAGCTAAAAACTTGTAATATTTCAAAAAAAATTGTTTAATATAGCAAAAGTCAATCGGCGGCCCGGAGAAAAGGACCGGCGATAGTTAGCCGCCGATTCTGATCCGATCGGCTTGTAACTCTGATCCAAATACCTGTTTTTGAATGAAATTTGTTTAAACTAAAGCTAACACATTAAAAAAACCAACTACCTTTTAACAATAAAAATTAATTAATTAATACAGTAAAGGCGCCCCGAAGGAAGCATGGGACCAATTGTCTCCAACTTACCAATTTTGTCGGCCAATTTGGTAACTTTTTCGTGACGAATTTTTTACACTTTATTTTGCTTTAAATGAAAGAGAATTTTTTGACCGATATAAAACGATTGTTTATTGTCTCATTTAAGTTTCATAGGTGTTGACTGGAATCATTACAATACATTAGTGAATCTCTAGTGCCAATGAAGTCCCATAAGAACTACCTAGTCATTAGGTAGTCAGTAGTTCTGAGGTCACTAGTGAAATCTCAATGACAAGCACATGCTAAATGTCTGGCCCTCCTCCATGATTTTTATATACATCGTTTTATAATCGGATCGCTAGTTTCAAATATACTGATTTATTATATTTTTCTCCAATTAGAACCACTGTGTGTTGTTTACCTTTTCAAGTTTTTGCTATTTTTTATTTTTGAACAGATTTTTATATTTATATTTGGAGCACTTTTTTCTAATAAATAAATACAAAATCCTAAAATATTGGAAATAACTCAATTTAAAGATAAATGTTTTATCTTCCGAAATAGGTTTTTTTTATTATAATTATTGCTGTTTTTTTAAACGTTATAGTCTGCTTGAGTTTTTATAAGAAAATCCAATTGTTTATTTGCAAAAATTTATATAGTCCCCTTTTACATATGAGACATTTCTTGCCAGACATTTTTTGGATTCTCTTTTGAACTTGCCTGAAGCTTTTACACTTCGTCTAAAATGTCCGATTTGTTTACTTTATGTGTGTATTTTGTGTTAGTATTGTGGCTTGATGTGCGTATGTATTGAGAAAAGTAGAAAACAGAAGCAAAAAATGTCTAGTACAGACCCAGCTAGCATTTTGTATCTTAAGCGAATCGTTTGAGAATCAGCATTACGGACAAAATAACCGCATATGAGATAATTTTTTGATCATAAATGATTCCCTCGTTGTGAGAAAATTGTACCCTACAGATGAATCATCGCAAAGAATCATTTATGATACGTTTTGCTGATTCATTTCTTAGCAATTTTCTGGTAGTATTTATAATCATTGAAGAGTCTTTTTCGTCTCATCTTTGAATCGTAAATTATATAGTTTTTGTATCATAATCTAATCTTTTGGGAATCAGCATATGAGTTCATTTTTTAATCATAAATGATTCCCTCGTTGTGAGAAATTGGTACCCTACAGATGAATCATCGCAAAGAATCATTGATGATACGATTTTCTGATTAATTTTTTGAAAAGTTTTATAAAAAACTAATAATGTTCTCCCCGCGACTTTAACGAGATGAAGCTATTGCTTCATTGAAAACAAAAGAGTTTACCGTTATAGTAAAAAAAATCATCACGATATTTTTGCGGTTTCTTTACATATTATTCCTGTATTTTCAAGAAATCCTTATTTGATCATATGGATGAATCATATGTGAATCCTTTTTCAATCGCCCAAGTGATAAATCAGTTTTTAATCATCAAAAGTGATCTGAAAAGAATCATTTAGGAGATTTTTGCAAAAAATTATCACCCAAATGCTAGCTGGGGATAGTCGTGTACTACACTCTCTACCTTTTCTTCCTCTGGCCTATATATTTTTTCTGTCCGGCAAGAAATGTCGTATACATGGTAGAATAATGTAACAGGTAGCCGCATAACTAATACAAATGTACATTTTGGGATAGAAACTGTCAACCATTAATAGAGAGAGTATGTGTGTGTGTGTTTGTATAAAAGAAGCATCAAACATATACACATATACACAGCATTTGACAGTTCGTACCATGAAAAAATCAAATAAAAAAATTATCAGCTGACGTTCCAGGGCTACCTTGTATATAATTCTACCATGGTCTCATACATGGTAGAATAATATAACAGGTAGCCGCATAACTAATACAAATGTACATTTGGGGTAGGAAATGTCAAACATTAATAGAGAAGGCATGCGTGTGTTTGTAGAACATAAGCAGCAAACATACGTGTGGTATTGTGTGTGTAACGTAGTTATTTCACATATACACAAGATTTGACAGCTCGTACCATGAAAAAGCAAATAAAAAACTAATCAGCTGGCGTTCCAGGCCTACCTTGTATATTATTCTACCATGTAAAAGGGGACATATTTATGGAAGGCATATTTATACCAGGTATACTCACTTCAACTAACCTTAGAAAATACCTACTTGGCTGTCAAAATATGCATTTACCTGAAAAAGTGTCCAAAATTAATTTTGACATTTGAGAATGGTTTAAATTAAAAGAGTTGAAAATAATCTCCTGAACTTTTGAAGCCACCTGGTGCGAATTCGCCTTATGTGTTTGTATGTGTATGGGCTTGATTAAAAAAAAAGAAATAATGTGATGATCCTGATGAAATGCAACCACCTGTCGTTTTGAGATTTTGGTTAGTATAACTGCTCACAGACATCTTCCCCTTACTTCACAAGTGGAATTATTCCTATATACTCCTTCGAAATGACTTAAAGAGAGATTTTTTATCAAACTCTACATTTGGAGAGAAAGGGACCTTAACTTCACTCATATGAAATGCATTGCGGAAGTTAAGGTCCCTTTTCCGAAATGTTATTTTTATACACAACATTTTATGCTTTGCTTCAGGTTTTCACTCGTTTAAAAACGAACGGAAATGCATTGAAAACTAAATAAAAAGTGCTAAAAGATAGAAATATTCAAGAATTATTTAATTGGTTGTATTATTGCGGGAAATCTTTCAAAATATTGCCGAACTTTAAGCTTATTTACTCAAAACTATATTTTTACATATATTTATTTTATGTATTTTCATGTAAGAAAATCACGTCTAAAATTATTTCCACTTAAAAAAGGAAATAAAGTATGTCGAATAGTGGCTTCGCTGAGTAATGAATTTCTGCCTAATCAAAAATCAAAACACTCTTCAATATGCCCAGCGGGGAAACCCCTTAAGCCCTCCAAAAGGCCGACTATGCAAACAATATCTACTCCGCATTACCATTTGCATGCATTTTTATGGACATTATTTCATTTTCAAAAGTACATACATACGAGTAATTGAACATTTTTAAGCTGTGAATAAACGGGGAATAAATTAATAGAATGAGGAAAATTTTTAAGAAATTAGGGAAATTATACATTAGTGTAAATTTAAAATCGCAAAAGAAAAATTTTATACATGTGGAAAAATTTCAAAAATGTTTGATCACAAAACAGATTATTTTTGTAAATACGCATATAAACATTTAAAAAGGCCAAAATATGCAGGAAAACAGCAAAATATGTCACAAAAATCAGAAAAATTCCCAAAATATGCGACTAAATGTGAAATATGCAAAAACATGCTGTAAAGGTTAAAATATGCAAAAATATGCACTAACAAATCGATGCCAAAATTCTTAAAATGTTCTGAAACGTATAAATATCTTATTTGTGCCTACATACATCGCGCAAGATAAAACATGCAATTGTATATTTCCGGTTTCCCTGGCTTAAGCCTCGTCACGATTTTTATCAAAGATTTTATTTGAGCACTAAACCAAGGAGGTTGACTGGCTCTAACACATTTAGTTCTAGTTGGAACACACAAGTAAATAAAGACAAATAAATAATAGACTTAATATTTCCTTGAATAAAAGAAAGTTGATCGTCACTAGACTCTAGAGTATAGATTTGGTGCCAATCGATGTTATCAATGTTATGATTGAGTGTTGTATAGTTAATATTTTGTAGATCTCGATATGAAATAATTTTGTCTTCGCAACGTGTATGCAAATCATAAGCCACGAAAAGTATATATCATGCTTGAAAAAGACTGAAGCTGACAATCGATCGTATTGGAGTACCCTAGGTCTATGATTTATAATGGAATTGCATGTTAAAAAGTATTTTTTCCACAATTATATTTAGCTTTTTGAAATGTAGCTAACTTAATTTCGACCTCCGGAAGATAAGGCCCTTTTCATCAGCATCATCACAATAACATTTTTTCCAAAAATTGTTATATGATTGCAACCCAGAAAAGAAATATGTAACTATAAAAAAATGTGATCAAGTTGTTATTTAACAAAGAATATTTCATTTTATGCATTGAACGCAAACAGGTTAGTTAAGTTTTTACGTTTTGTTAATGTAATTTTTTTGCATGTCTGTTAACTTCACTACACTTTGATCTCTATCAACAACAGAGAAAGAAATTTCCAGCCCAATAATTAATCATTTTTAACTTTAATCTTCTATCAATTTCTTTTCTTTATTTATTTTTTTCTATTGCAGTGCTTAAAAGACGTCGTAGTGATTTATCGCCAAATAATAAAATAAACCTGGAATGTCTGCTTCTCTCAGACACATCAGAGCAATGTGGTACTCCTCAACATGTTCAAAATGTTTTAAAACGTTTCGAGAGCATACAACTAAGTCAAGCAGAAATTCTATTTCTACTTGTTTATATAGTGGCTTTAGAATCTGGTTTCCTTGGACAATCTAATTATGACGAGGCTAAAATGTATGTAGATCTTTTGCCAAGCACATGTTCATTTCATGCAAAAAATGTTTTACATTTATCACGTCTAAAGCCGAGCTACAAAGCAGCAGTAGCAGACAAAACACGCTTCACCTTAAAGCTACGTTCTTTAATAGACGTTGAACACGAATACAGCAATTATTCGTATGCTCTACTCACAGCCTTTGTTACGGGAGATTTTCTTATTGTCACTTTATCGCCAGCCAATTCAACAGCTGCTCCAGGTTTCAGTACATCTCTATCGATTGGTCGCTATGTACTCTCCATGCATGCCAAAAATAAACCTTTATATCTACGTTTTCGTAAGCTGGATGAACTCTCAAATATTTTGCGTGATCGATTATTTGTTCCCATGCGTTGTCAGCATATTATCTGGTTACAGTGTTGTAGTATTTATCCTGCTTTAGATGGCATGCCGGCAGAACTTTATGATGAAATTTTAAAATATTTAAACAAAAATCAATTGAAAATTTTGGCCAACGTTAATAAGTTATTGTATATGTTAACCAAAAACAGTAAATTTATGCAGCAAGCGAGCACAAGTTTTACTTAGTGTGATTTAATATCCTATGGTACATTTATCAAGTTTATTTTCATTTATTTTGGTGAACAGTTAATAAAAAATGTTATGGCAAACATGAAAAGTTGGTTTTATTGAAATAAATTTTTATTTAGTGTCTAAATATTTTATTTATTTATGTTCTTGCTTTGGTTTTATTTATTTATTTAATGTTTTTTTTCAGACACACCGGACTCTCCTGCATCAGTTTTAGGTGTCACCTTTGCTGATGATACTTTAGGTAAGTAAGTAGTGAGTGATCATTAGGGCAATTTTGGTTTTCTTCAAATAGCATGCTTGTCACTTTATTATATCTAATGTTAAAAACGATCAACTTGGAGCGCTTTTAGTTTCTTTGAACAAAGTGCTCCTCTATACCTTTTGGATTAAGAACTATTTAGCATATCTGTTATTCACCACTTACTACTGTAACTGATATATGTAAGTCAATAGCTCTGTTCAATAACTGAAAATTATTAATAATTGTTAATAGTTTTCACTGAAAAGTGTTCACGTATCGAACAATTTTAATAATAACTATTAACAATTGTTAACAATTTTCAGTTATTGAACAGAGCTAATGTTATCTTCTACACATATTGTTTACAATTTGTCTTAAAATTTTTTTTAGTAGGCTTGCAATTTTTAGGAGATGGTTTGTATGGAAAAAAAGTAGAAAATTTTGCGGGGAAATGGAGCGCTGTAATAGTTAAAGTCCTCAAATTTGGTGAATGTTACTTTCAAAATAATACAAATAGTCAAGCAAAAAACTGGCGGGATAGGAGTGGGGAGAATGGTACCCCCATACAAAAAAATTTTTAGGTATCCTATATCTGGAAAGCTGTAATAGTTAAATTCCTCAAATCAGCTGGAGACTACTTTCAAAATAATGTGCGTTATCAGGCGGAAAGCTGGTGCGACAGGACCGGGCAGAAGGATGTCCCTCAAACAAACTAATTTTAGTTATCCCATATCTAGCGAGCTGCTGTAGTGAGAGTATTCAAATTAAGAGTTTGTTACCTTGAAGAGAATGAGCATAGTCAAGCATAAAATTGGCGGGATAGGAGTGGGAGTACAGTTAACCTTCCTATATATTTTTTTATTATCCTGTATTTGGAGAGCTACAAAAGTGACGGTTCTCAAATTTGGCGTACGTTACTTTGAAAATAAAGTGCGCAGGCAAGAATAAGACTGGTGGCCACAGCCTGCGGAGAAGGGTACCCCTAACATAAAAACTATTAATTACCCTATATCAGTAAAGCTCGGACGATGTTACGGGTAAATGCTAGTTCCCAGCTAGAAATTTATGAAATTATTGATCATATTCGAGTCTTTATTGATTCCTCAGCTCGATTAAAATAATCATTTATGCGCTAATTTTTTTTTATCATAAAAGATACTTTTGTCGGTAGAAAATGGTACCCTACGTACGACTACTCTTGAAGAGTCTTTTATTACCCGCTTTGAAATCAGTTTTGACTCATTTTTTTTTAGTAATTTTTAAACAGTATTTATGATAATTTCTGAGCCAATTACGACTCATTTTCGAGAAAGTAAAATAAAACAAATTTAATTTTGACTGAGAGTCGAACAAAGCTCCTTCGGATTTGTAACCTTACGTACCAACCACTCAGCTAAGGCGCTCCTTACAATATCGACAGCACAAAGCTAACATAAACTTACTTTTATAACAATTGTTGAGTATTAATACTCAAAACAGTCACATTGATCAATTTGTGATTGTGCACAAGTATTTTTCTAAGCATTTATGGGACTCATTTTCGAGTCGTTTTTTGAGCGCGCAACTGCTTAATCACTTTTTGATCTTGTAAGTTAATCTTAAAAGATTAAATTTCGAACATATGCATGATCAATTTATGATTGCGCACAAATCGTTTTCTAGCCATTTGTAGGAATCATTTTTGAGTCTTGTTTTAAGCCCGCAACTGATTAATTACTTTTTGATCATTTAAGGGAGTCTTAAGACTCCGTTTGCTAATTTTTGGTAAAACAATCTTCCAAATGCTATGTGGGTTATTTTATAATTAGCAATGCGTGAGAACTAATTTCTTAACTGTAAAGCTTGTATTTTTTTTCTAGCTCTAAACACATTTGCTCATGTTTATTCCCGTTATAGAATGCATTTAAAGCAACATATTATAAAAAAATAGCAACAAAATTACTCAAAATTTGACGACACTGGTCAAATTTGAAGTAATATTTATTTAGTATGGGCGCGGCAATACTCTCTTTTCTAATCATGAAATTGCATTGTCTGGCGAACTCAATGTGTCTGCAAACTTTCAATAGAATCGGGAAGCAGTTGCAAAAGATTAATTATTTTGTATGGGCGTGACACTGCCCACTTTTCGAATCCATAAAATGTATTGTCAAAAGAATTAAAAATGTTTGCAAAGTTTCATAAGAATCGATTAAGTAAAAGTATGTCGATAATTATAAAATTGAATTGTCTGCTTAAATAACTGTGTATAAAAAGTTTCATAAGAATCGGCTGAGTAGGAGCATAAATGTGTACTGTCAGCAGAACGCAATGTGCGTGAAAAGTTTCATAAGAATTGGTTGATAAGTTGAAAAACAATGGGCCTTATCGTGGTTGGCGTTTTCGACTTCAAATTCGACAATTTGTAATAGATTAAAGAAAATAAGCAACATTTTTCTTTAATCGAGTACAAAACGCCTGATTTTCGTCACAAAATCGCCAACCACGATAAGGGAAAATATTTACTTAGTATGGGCGCAGCTCCGCCCACTTTTCGAATCAATAAATTGTATTGTCAAAAGAAATCAATTGCTTAATTCACAAGAATTTGTATCGGTCATCTTGTATAAAATACACATTTGTTAATGGGTGATTCTCATTCTAAACGTACATTTTGTGTTTTTTTTGTTCACCAATGTAGTTAAATGAAATATGAGATGGTACGATTCATATTATAGTTTTCCCCTCGTTCAGTGGACTTTTTAACATTTTTGTGTATTAAACGTTACATTTGCTTTCGCGATTGTTCGGGGAATGATTTTTGCGAAAAAAATACACCACAAAAAATTAGTGTAGGATTTTGAAAGCACTATATATCTATTCTCTAAAAACAAAAAAATGGAATAATCGCAGCACGAAATTAAAAGTTATGACCACTTTTTCAATTTTGAGTTGGGTTCACGGAAAAATAAACACTTTTGTCTTTTTAAAATAATTGTTTGCAAACATTTATACTTGGCCGAAAAGTAGGCTAACTCTTCTCTCCAATGAGACAAATTTTAATAAAATCAACCAACAATGTTAAAAGTTATGTCAATTTCAAATAATTATTAGAAAATATAACAACCCACAGTGCGTTAGAAGTAAATTTTTTTCAAATAAAACCGGAAAGTTGTAAACAGATAATGTTCATTATTTCGTTTCTACTCTTCAGCTGCTGTTAATTTTTTTAACGCCATAAAATTTATAGATAAATTATTTATAAACAAATTTTTTACGTAACACTCAATACATTTTTATACGAACTCAATATTTTTTTTGAGAACACACATATTTTAAATTTACAACAATTCAGATGTATAATCTTCGATGTATTTTAACATAAACTCCTTAGTTATTCAGTAAAAAATTTTAATTAAATTAAAAAAATATGGATAACACGCAATACATTTTTTTAGATACAAACGATGATTGATTGATTAAACGTTTTGCAATATAATTAAATAATATTATATAGCAAAGTTTACAAAACTTTTAAATATTTAGAAGTAAAAATCTGTTATTTTAGTGTATGTTGTTAATGAGTAATTCCATTTAGCCGGGTGTGACCACTTTACACATATTTTTTGTTACAAATAAAGAATATAAAATTTTTTACTTAAAAAAAGGTTGTGACTCGCAAGGTCATTAAGCTTAAAGTCTTTGAATAACGGGTAGACACTGAAAGAACACGAGTCCTGCTCAGATTGGTCGTCGAAAAGCTGCAACGGGTGTGACCTTACAAATCTTAGTTTTAAAGAATTATGACTAAGCATAAATTCTGTAACATTTTTACTATAATGTACACAATATATTTTGGTGTAGCTGTCTGTTCAAAGTGTTTTTTAGCTGTATTACGTATTTACTATTTGACAAAAAATCAGTTTTCTTAACAAAAAACTATTTTTAAAATGTGACGGGTGTGACCTAATACGAAAATTTAAAAAATTCGAGGAAATAAAACTTTTTATTGATTTCATTAGTATAAATAATATAAAAATAAATCATAAGAAACTAATAACACATTAAATTATTTGCTATCCGTTCTATTATAGACAGCAGCATACTCTAGCTGAGTATTTTTTTTTAAATTCAATAAAAATCATAAGAAGTATATTCTTTTCAGAGATAAGGGTTTTTATTAATAATGAGAAAGGGAAGAAAAGAAAATCTGAAATAAATATTAAACATGCAAAGAGGGAGAGCAAAATGTTTCGTGGATGATCATTTAAAAGTGGCTCAAATTGTTTAAAAAATATTAAATAATGTATTCTTTTATTTTTTCTATAATTATCATGCTCTAAAAAACATCAATTGAGAGATTTTTATTAAAAATAAGAAAATTATTTTTTCCTTGCATAGGGCCGTTTTACGTGGAATTACTCTAATGCAATTTTAATAATTAAATTGAGTAATAAAGGGTGCTAAAAACGCGTAACGCTCAATACATAAGACTGTGGACAACAACAAATTAAAAAAAATTATAATTTCTAATAGTTTTAAAAAATTTGATGTGTGAAATCAGAGAAACAAATGCAAATATTCTAAAAGCGTTATAAATTTAATCTCGTTGTTGGAAAATTTTATAGCTTCTTAATGTGGAAAATCAATAGCATGCATTACGGACACGCTATTTCGCATGAAGAGAATATAAAGAGTATTTTCGTTCCTCTTTTTTAATACATAATGATCAGTCTTGCAAAAAAAAAAACACTTTAGTATAGTTATTTATGCGTTTATTTTATGAAATATTTTACTATACTTTCAACGGACACGAAAAAACCATTTGAAATGAGAATCAGGTTTGTGTTTTGTATTGATGCACAAAAGAAGAACAAGAGAGAGTATTTACAAATACGACACTTTGAAAACATCTGAAAGAAAATTGTGTAATCATACTTAAGCAGATGCAGCTGAAAATAATATTTACTTTGTATGGGCATGGCACTTAAAACTATAGAAATTGGTTCATGTGTGTATATAAAAGTTACGTACACTGAAAGGTTGGTAGATCTGAAGAAAACGATTTTGACACCCGGTAGCTCATCCCGTACTCTGATAGGGGGATCAAGAATTTAGTTTTTCAATTCATTGCATTCTGTACATCATTTTGTAATCCGAGCAGTGAATCCGATAACGTGAATTTCTCCACACCAACAAGCTAGAAAAAAAATTTTACGTGAAGTTTAATTCGCGACACCTAACATTATTTTTTAATTAATTGTAACGGGCTTTATTGAAATTCAGCAACAAATCACATTTTCGCCACACTGTATCTGTCAAATCTATACGTAAATTATCTTAGTACAAAAGGATTTATTTATCCTTACCAGGGCTAAGCACTTACTTTTTTACCACTCATGGTGTTTGATGTAGAACATATTTACTTGCAGTTCTTCTTGCTGATTCGGAGTACACAAGAGTGGGTGGGTGTTATCGGTGGAATACCTCAAATTTCATCTCTTGTTTCTATTTATTTACTTATTTTTTTTACTAGTACTTAGTTATTTCTATTTCTATATCAATCGTTCATTTACCATACACATCTTGTGAGTTTTGCTGAGAACCTGTTAATTGTTTGTATACTGATATCATTTAATATTGAAAGAAAGTTGATAAAATATATATTTTCTATATAGTATATAGCTGGCCTCTTATCATTTTGAAATCAATATGAAAACTAATAATAGTTAAGTCAAATAAAATGAAAGAAATGCCAATACTTAAGATATATGTATGCATGCATACATATATGTACATTAGGGTGGGTCAATTTGTTCGGGTGAAAAAAAACGCGAAAGGTGTCCAACGAAAAACTTGAATTTTGATGTCTCTCCGCGGGAGCTAGGTTTTGACTTTAGACCAGGGACCGTAACTGTTATGACTTTTTTTTTTCGAAAAAGTCAAATAATAATAGCTATTTTTTGACCAATATGTTTTCGGTCAAGTATTATTTTTTAGGTCAAAAATAAAAGTTAAAATTTGACTGATATTTTTATTGGTAAAAAATAAAAGTTAAAATTTGACCGATATTTTTTTGGTCTAAAATAAAAGTTAAAATGTGACTGATATTTTTTAGTCAAAAAGGTTAAAGGTTAAAATTTGACCGATATTTTTTTGGTCAAACATTGAAGCTAAAATTTGACCGATATTTTTTCGGTGAAAAATGAAAGTTAAAATTTGACCGATATTTTTTTGGTCAAAAATAAAAGTTAAGGTTTCAAAAAAGAGCAACTAATATTTGGAGCTAATAATCTCACATGGTGAATATCCTACTAATCAACATCCATTTAACTTGTAAGTGAATATATGGAGCACCAAAAGCTCTTATATACAATTTCGTTAAATGAATTGGTTCAATAGTCGATGCTCCTGCTCACTAATATCAAGCATGCCAAGTGGTTAAAATAAACAAAGAATGCCGTTTAAATTTTAACTTTTATTTTTGACCAAAAATAATATCAGTCAAAATATAACTTTTTTTGACAAAAAAAAAATATCAGTAAAATTTTAACTTTTGTTTTTGACCAAAAATATATCGGTCAAATTTTAACTTTTATTTTTGAATAAAAATATATCAGTCACATTTTAACTTTTATTTTTTACCAAAAAATATCGGTCAAATTTTAACTTTTATGTTTGACACAAAAAAATATCGGTCAAATTTTAACTTCTATTTTTGACCGAAAAAGTGTGAGGGTGATTCCATGCCAAATCAAGTGAGAGTTAGACACGACTCCTTTCAATTTTGATGAAATTTGGTCAGATGTTGCCATTCATCCTATAACGAATTTATGTTAAAGGAAAAAAGTTAAAAATGTTTATTTCAAAAGTTATGACATATTCAAAATGTCATTATTTCGCAAAATTTACAGATTGTGTTGAGCTTTGTTTTTAATTATCTCTAAAACTATTTTATGTACAAGGAAATTTTGTATGCCATTTTAAAGAGGATATTTGGGGCAAAAAAAAAAAAAAATACATAGAACAAAAATTTGTTTTGGAAAAATGACTTATCTGCAAAGTTTTGAAAATTTCAAAACTGACTAAATCAAAAACCTATATTTTTTTTCGTCTGAATTTTTTTATATAATACCTCTAAACGTCCTTAATAAATCGTGAAAATTTGCATTAAATTTAATTTAATTTAAAGTTTTTGAAGGCGAAAAAGTAATAACATTAACAAATTTGTGCATTTGTTTTTTCGGTGAAATTTTATGTTGGAAATTTTGTGTTAAAAATGTATATTTTTTGTCATATCTCAAAAAAGAAAAAAAAACACCTCCTTAAAAGTTTCAGGATTTTTTAAGGACGTTTAAAGATATTATATAAAAAAAAATTCAGCCAAAAAAATATAGGTTTTTGATTTAATCGGTTTTGAAAATTTCAAAACTTTACAGATAAGTCATTTTTCCAAAAAAATTTATACCCTATACATTTTTTGTAGCTCCAAATATTCTGCTTAAAATTACATACAAACCAATCTTGTATATAAAATAGTTTTCGAGATATATAAAAACTAAAGTCAACACTTTCGGTAAATTTGGCGAACTAATGATATTTTGGATATGTCATAACTTCTAAAATAAACATATTTAATTTTTTTCCTTTTCGTTATAGGATAAATGACAGCATCTGACCAAATTTCATCAAAATGGAAAGGGGTCGTGTCTAACTATTAGTTGATTTGACATGGAATTACCCATTAGTAAAAAAATAGCAGTTATATTTTGACTTTCTTGAAAAAAGTAACAAAATAAAAGTATTTTTATTCCTTAGCTCACGACCATCACAATGCTATACTCAAATATCGTATAGACAAATTATTTCTATATGACTTTTTGAACTGAAATTTTGATAATAACTGTTATTTTCGTTCCCTGCTTTAGACCCTTAAGGCCATATGCATAACGAAAACTTGACTGGCTCTTAACGAGTTCTATTGGACTATTTGACATTAAAAATTAGTGTACGATATAGTGAGGAGTCAGAACTACACGATCCAGTGGTTTTTAATGTCTAATTGTATGGAAAAACTCTGTAAGACCAATAGTTTAATTTCGTCACTTATGCTAAGTTCTTGTCATGTTTTGGTTATGCATACAGCCGTTAGTTTCTTAGGGTAACTTGATTGTATACTTATCTCTTATAGTTGGTGAGTTATACTAAATTTTTCAAAACTTTCAGATCGAAATATCATCCGATTTATAAAATTCTTCGTTAGCTAAAGAACAAAATTTCAAAGAGTTTACCAAAAATTTAATGAAATTCTGCCGTCTGAGTTGAAAAATATTCAATTTTTAAATTGAAATTTGAAAAAATGTTGAATTTTCGAAAAATTTTGCTAAAAAAAAGCACCATCACTCTTTTACATATAGATAAAAAAATTCTTTTGGAACATATGTATATGTATATGAAAGGTATCTGTACAGACGTGAATCGACGGCAAACAAATAGTTGAATTTCCTAATATAGTTGGACGTGGGCACGTGCTAATACGACCTATTTTAGATCGAAATTTCGAATTTAGTCCACAAGCTCTAAAATCCCAAAGCAGGGATTCTAAAACCATTGGCATTTCTGAAAACCCTTATGTGTACGTAGTTATTTGGCAAAGTGTTAAATAGAGCTTGGCTCAAGTGTGGACGCTATGGGCAAATTTTTTCAGAATTTCATTTTTTTTTGATTTCTTGGGACTTTGGTAAGAATTCTGAGGTTCTCAGAGAAAATCTTTATTATTTTTTTCTTTCCTGGTATTTAGTACATAAATTCCTATATAACTGCAAAATTTATTTCCTTCGAAAATATCACCAATCAACGATTTTATAGCACTGAGAAAAATTAATATGCAGAAGACACCACAAAATTTTTCCTCTTGTGTTACAAAAAGTCTTTGAAAAAGCTTTAAACTGTTAAAATCTCAATACATTATTGAAAACTACACATAATTTTTTAATTTTTAAATGCGATATGTTTACCTTTCTCTTTTATACGTGTAAAATTTATGGACTTATAAGTAAAAACCCGTAGTGAAAAAATTTTACGTGGCCTGAGAGATAATGGACAACATGGCGTATAATTAATATTTAGTATTAAATATAGGTCATACCTTTTCATATGTATTAACTTTTTGTTAATGCTATATGATCTATATCACGTTTGAAAGGCTACGAAATTACGTGTCGAATAGCGGATAAGTGGCTTTGATTGGATAAAAATTGACTGAGTTTTAGGAGATCAAAATTTAAATTTTATGAAATTTTTAAAGTTTGAAAATTATGTATTTAGTCCAAAGAAACTTTATTATTTGTTCAATTTAATTTTGCAATTGAAGACCTTAGTGCAATAACTGGGTAAGCCACATGAAATAAAAAATTGGTTTTATATGCTCATTTCCTTGCTAGGTGCCATAGCTTTGCATGCTAGAGAAATTTTTGGATAAGTTGTAGTGTTTTGCTGCTTATATAAAGTAGAAAATTCCAAAAACCATACAATTTTAAATTTAGTTTAAACTTAAAAGTCGATTTATTCCATATTTTGTTTTTGTGGCTTATCAAGTTATTGCACTAAGCCTCTCAATTAAATAATTATAATTGAGAAAGTATTTTTCAAAGCCTGTAATAATTGAAAAGACAAAGACATATTCTTGACTATGTATAAGTGTCGAACTTAACAGCATGATATTTCTTTCAACAGCGCCACCTGACAAGTGGTGATAAGCAAAATATACATGAGCACTGATGATGGAAGTGTAGCGGCTTGCAAAAATAGCGCTGCTATGGTCTGCTGTGTACGTGGAAAAATTAACTTGATGTTAATTTTTCCTTTGTCCCTTGCAATATTAATCATGTCGAATTCTTTCTGAATATAACGTTACGAATCTTAGCCTAATAATCAATTTGGATTCATACAAAATTTTGTTGAATAGTCTATTCGATTAAAAAAATTTTAAGCCCTAATGGATCGAAATCGGATAGAAACTAAAAACGCTATAATAAATAAATAAAAAAAAAACGATGAAAAGCAATTTTATATGGACTTGCTCTGCAACACTTTGTACAACTGTTTTAGAAAATAAATTTACACAACTTGTCATACTTTCCCACTCTTATCGTGTAAAGTCAATTCAGTATGTATTTGTAGGTATCTTAGACAGCTGGAACGAACATTTTACAAATGCAAAATGCGCCAAATACATTTATCAACAACATATTGTATGACTTTCTTATCCAAATCTATTTATTACGGTACAAATGGAATGTAACTCTATTGCCAACAGCATATTAAGAAAAAAAGCTTTTCAACTGTAAAAAGCTCCTTTTGTTATCACTCATCTTAAATAACTTTATTGGGAATTTAGTAAACTGTAATTTCTCCAAAAAAAAAAAAAAGTGTTTTTTTTCTCTCACTATTGCTCTCAGTACGAATTTTATACAGTTTAGTTGCTTTTACTACGAAAGGACTTTTCGTTTATAAAAGCATCCTCTGCTCGTATAAATACCCGTGTGTGTATAGTCAAAGTTCGTTCAACTCGATTTGAAAGTGAGTGTGTGTGCACGTAAATATGTGTGTGTCAATGTTTGAAATACAAGTAAAGGTTTTTTTTGGATCCCTATCAGGGATGTGAAAAATAAAATACATATTGTACCGACAATGAAAATAGTGTATATTTTGCCATACATCCATCTACTATCGTTTAAATATGCATCTCTATAAACTATTGTAGTTTTAAGCTTTTAATTGTAGCAGAAAACGGAACATTTCAGCCAACTTTGCTATCCCTGCACCACTTTGTAGTAATTGTGTATGAGCATTTCATTGTTTCCATTTCTTTTTTTTACAATTTTACTCAATAGCATCCTAGTTTTTTTTTGTTTTAGTTTTTGTCTGTTATTTTTTTCATTTTAGTTACTAGTTCTTGTTTGTTGAATGTCACTGAGAGAAAATTGGGTTCTGTCCCAGTTGGTTTAGTTTGTTACTGTCGTTTGTTAAAAATCAACCAAGCATATGGACGTCCAAAGAAAAAGAAGAAAACTTTATTCGAGCCAACAAGCTGGCGAATAAACATTTGCTATAATTTTTCTTTTTAAACAAATCTTCTGTGTTTCTCCTTAACACAAATGCAACATTTCTTTCATTCATATTTTTTTTTATAATTTTGCTATTATTTATTTATACATACATATTTATATTTTTTCCATCAAAAACTTAAATGCACACATTTAGTCATACAAAACAGTTTTTGTAAATGTACGGTCAGATGTGGCAAATATTTGAGGAAAATAATGTATATTCTATTGTGTTTTAGTCAAATATTTATTAAATTAATATGCAATACAGTCGCGTTCAAACTAAAGACGTGCAGCACTATATCAGAAAGTATTGCTAAAACAGATATAACAGATACATAACTGTTACTATAACTATAAATGATAGAATGAGTGTAACTGATATTGTATGATTTTATTCCACGCAGATATTCTACTCGTACTCAACAGTAAAGTATAATACACATTGGCGAACATGAGTCACAGTTTTGCTCAAATTTTGGCTTGATCGATAGTCTCACCATAAATTTCGTCGGTCATTGGGCGAATCGTAGGAAAGCAAATGTGTTACTCTCAGTCTCTCTGTATCCAGTCATATCTACTATATTTCAGACAATAACAATACCACATAATAACAGAAACACTACATTCCTTATTATCAATACACACTCATATGAGTTAACACACAGAAACAGATATAAACAGATGTATCTGTTCACGTGTTTAGTTCAAACTTCTATTTTCTTCTCATAGGTTCTTTATTCCGAAATAAAACAAGTGAGATAAAAATGGCAAAATCACAACATAAAATAAATATCATTCGTTGTCGCTATCTATCATATATTGTTTAACAGGAAAAAATATATATCAAATCTGTTTTATATACGGTGTTATATCGACGAATTTTATAAATCGATCCCTTTGAATAAAAGGGTTCCAAGCTAACATTTTGGCCAAAATGACGCTTTCAGTTAAAAATGGTTTCAACTGCGTTGTATCACAACTTTCGCGAACAAGCAGTTCCATATGCTATCTTAGAATGAAAGTACTAGCTAAAATTGGTTCAAACTCAGAGATTTGGTTAATTTGTTGATTTAAAAAGGTCCTTTTTGGCAGTTAGAACTTTGTTTTACATTATTTTACATGGAAATTTTTTATTCTGATTTATTATTCTGATTTATTTGTATTATTTTTTATTCATATTTAAGTGTCGATTTTCATTCATTTTTGTATGGAAAAATTACTTTTAAATATCAATTGATATATAAATAAATTGGTGAAATAAGCTCTAAGAGCTCAAAATGTTTAAAAAAATAAGTTTAATAAGATTCATGGTATTTTCCCGGCAAAACCGCAATTTTTCGACTATTACTTTTCAAAAATCCAATTTTGCAGTTCTATATAGAACTGGGACACTAAGAAAAATCCGTAATTGTTTTTCGTAAAAAGCCACATTTTGTGGTAGAAAAAAATTTAGCGAAGTTGCTCAAATATTGTAAAGCGAAAACTGATTTTCAAGTTTACTTAGTTATGCTACAAAATGGCAGGTAAGAGTCTATTCTTTTAAGTTGCTTGAAAACGTCCACCAAATTTTAATAATCGCTGAACAAACATATAAAAAATAAAAATAAATGCAATTTTTTTCTTATTCTGTTTTAAAAAACGTAATAAAAATAAAAACACAACAAAAACTCTGTTCATACAGCTTAATATGTTCTAAACAAAATGAGTCATATTTCATTAAAATCGAACTACAACTTTTGCTTTTATTCACAATTAACTGAGTAACAAGAGTAACATTTTTGAGCAAAAGGCATCCTTGCTCCGATTTGGATGAAATGTGGTCCCAGGATTATGGATGTTATAAGTAGCGTATGTGAGAATTTTTTTTGAAAATATAATTATTATATTAGTAGTTATGGTATTTTTTCATTTAAGGATATATGGGAAGGACACCAATCCTTGCGCCCATATCAACCATATTTTGAATTTTCAAAAGCAAACGTTGCAAATGTTACTGCTCTACGATAACTCCTCCTATTTTTTGACGCCAAATGTATGAAACAATACCCCACTGTGCGATGGTTGCACTGTTTTCCAAAACCTTTTATTTTCATGTTTTGTTGTAATATTTACTTTGCATGGGCGTAGCACTGCCTACTTTTCTAGTCATAATATTTTATTTTTACCGGAATTTAATGTGTGTGTGTCAAGTTTCACAAGTTTCAAAAAATATTTCCTTTGAATGGGCGTGGCAAGTCCCGCTTTTCTAACCATAATATTGCATTTTCAATGAAGTTTAATGTATGTGCCAAGTTTCATAAGATTCGGCTAAGTAGAATTAGTTGAAAAATAATATTTACTTTGAGTGGGAGTGGCACTGCCCATTTTTCTAGCCATAATATTATGTTGTCACAGGAAGAGAATGTTTCTACAAAGTTTCATAAGAACCAAAAAAGATATTCGCTCTAAAATAGTTTTGGCCCAAGAAAGTAGCGAAAGCCATAAAATACACATCAGTGACCACACGTGGATTAGATTCCTGGAAATTTTGTTGTGATCCGCGACTTGTATTCAATGACCGAGTCAAGCTTTTTCGAAAATAGCGCAACGTAATATGTGAACAGCGCCTTAGCACGTGTTGCACAATCTTAGGCACTAGCAAAACAGAACTTGTACCATAAAACTTATTCGCCGAAAATAATTGGATACATTCATGTAAATTAATTAATAGGTGCAAGTAAGTATGTGTATTATGTGTGCACGTATAAGTAACAATTTTAAGCGCTTGTATATCACAAAATACTGGCACAACGTTTTTTAAACATAGATTGTGCTCATCTCGAAGCATATACCTTTCAAATGGTATATTTTCTGTCTAAATCGGTAGTTTCAGTTGATCTTAAAAGAAACGTTTATTTTATGAAATATTTGTCACGTCTGACCATGCCTTAGGAAGTCACACATACATATGAGTATACATTAATACATACATATGGATATATTATGTATTTGTAGTTTATATTTTTCTTTTTTAGTTCTCTTTGTAAGTTTTTGTTTTTTAGTGCTTTCCCAACAAACGCAAGTTCAAAAGTTATAATGATTCTACTATAGATTTTGAAAATTGTATCAATCCCTTTTTCGAATAAGACTAGTTCCTAAAAAATTTAGGTTTTAAAAATATTAAACTTTATTATACAAAAAAAAATTATCACCAAAAAATTTCAAACAAAAGTTTGGCCAAAAATAAATTTCATTTTCAGTAAACGCCCTTTACTGAATCAATGAATTTTTTGTTTGACTTATTTCGGACGTAAAAACCAAAATCAACAACAAAACCCCTGTTTTCTGTGTCTTAAAAAAACAACCTCGATGACGACATACACATAAATAACAACAACAACAATGATAGCAAAAGGAATGCGATTGTGCCAAGGTTTTTTTACTGAAGGTTTTTGAGTGAATCAATTCGTTAATGTTGTTGCTTTAATTCTCATTAACTTTTATAGAGTCTTTAGATAGACATTTTCAGAGTTGAACATACTTAACAAAGTGAAATTTCATAAATGCTTAATGGATAATGATGATGACTCAAAAAATCCAGTAAATATATTTGTTTGATTCAGTAAACTATTTTGTTAAGTATTTGAAAGTATTTTTAGAACAATTGTTTTATAAATTTAGAAAAAAATATTGATTGATATATGACAGGAAACCCAGAAAATATTTTTTTTTGATTCAGTAAATTATTTTGTTTAGAATTTATAAATATTTATACACAAACTGTGTTATAGATTTATACAATTTGTTTACTGAAAAAACGGGGTTTTTTCAATGAAATTGTTGAGATATTTTTGTCTATATTTACAAATTTGTTTGTAGGTCCGTTTCTAGACAAAATATTTACTAATTCGTTGAATTTCTTTACTGAAAATTAAATTTAGTTTTTTCTGTGAATACCGGTGTAAGAAGGCTAGGCATTTTAAAGTATTTTCAGATCGTTCTCAAACATCTTTAATATCTTTTTTAATTTAAAATCAAGCCTGCATGTTTAGTGGGTTTTTGTTAGTACCCTGTGAGCCCATTTGTTACCGGAGACATTTTCATCGATAAAGACAATCAATGTTTTGTCGCCTATAAAATACATTTAGAAATAAGTTGGGCAACAAGGCAATATACACAGAAAAAAATAAGTTTCGTTTTTGATAGCAAAAATCCCGGTATTCAATAATTTTTTTTTTCAAATTTCCTGTGATAAAGAATTCTTCTATATTGATAACAAAATTATTTCAAAATAAAAATATATATATAAATTAAAAAAATGTTGATATGTCTGGAATACGAACCCGGGCTTTCCGGACGTAAAGCATACACTCTATAGCTGAGCCATATCCCATTTATTTTTTTATGGGATACAACTTCTTTTAAGTACTTACGTATAAAAAGAAAAGAAATAACCTGCATGGAAAAGAAATACTTACAACGAAATATTTTATTATGTTAAAGATAAATGTTATTGAAATTCATATTTTTTTTAATAACATGGTTTTATTGAATATAATTCTTGTCTATTTTTTTCTGTGTACATACAGAATATACATACAGGCTGAACTATTCAATTTAGATGTTATTATTAAATGGTTAAATTTGTAATAGCGGTTTTTGACCAACGGTTAAAATAGTTTCAAACTTTTACATTATTTAAGAAAGAGCTCAGCCTGGCACAGCGTCAGAAAATAATTTAGTTGCGAAAATTTTCGGGCCTTCATTGGGAGCACAATCTTTTGAACTTTTAATTTCGCTTGGAGGACCGTAAATGACGTAAAGACGTGGAGTTCAATATTCTAATAATTTTTAAATCTGCACTTAACGTATATTCGAAACTAACTGGGAAATAGATGTTATATCAAGTATTAAATGTAAGGTCGATCACTTTGACTTCCACAGCGCTTTTCAGGCTGCCTTCATATGTTTGCTTAATAATTATGTGTATGTACATAAGCGTATGCGTGTGTGTGTGCTTCCTGCCAACCCTACAGATAATATCCCTACAGATAATATTGGACTACGTGGTCCATTTTAGCTGAGTCGTTACAATATGGACCTTGTCATTTGCAAACATTAGCCGCTACTTAACCGCCAAGTGTTTTCGTTTTAACGAGTGAAATCGTTAAAACACGAGTGCTCCATCGAATAGTGGCAGAGAGTAGTTTTAAGACTAGTCCGATGTGATGCAGACATAGACCATGTCATTTGCAAACAAGAGTTTGTAGTTAAGCGACAAGTGCTAGTGTTTTAGCAATTTCAACACGAACACTTCAGTAATCCATCAAGTGGTGACATGGAGCAGTTTTGAGCCTACTCCGATGTAGTACAAAATTTGGTTATTTGGACCCGCCCTAGGACATCATAATGTTGAATAAACCATGTTTTTTTTCTCCATACATTTGGGTTACTTTTGGAGTAGTCATAGTCCTCTATGGAGTATGCTCTATATGAGTGTTTGGACTAGTCGCGTTATCTGCAGGGAACATACACACTTCTTTTTGTTTTAAAAACTTCTCATTTCTGTCACTTTTTAATGTAATGGACATTTTGTATTTTTCTGCCATTTTTATTTACAATAATTGTTTCGCCATCTTTAATTTGGAATCAGTTTTAATTAAAACGTTCAAAAAATACAGCACTAAAAGGAAATGTATTGGAAAAAGAGGCGAAACTAAGATTGTTTGTCCGTTTTTTAAATTCTAAAAGCTTTTCCTACAATAGATATGTTTTTAATTTAATACTTTTCTATAACTGCATTGACTTTAAAAGTTACAAAGTTTGAAAAAAAGTGCCAAAATTGTTTTTGGTACATATAATTGTCTGTTTTTTCTATAAAAACTTGTTCAATTAACTAACATTTGTTTAAAAGCACCAACATCTTTTAAATTACATACTATTTGCTTGCAGTTTCTTGGAAATAAAATATCGAAGATATTTGGCTTTGAATTTAAAAATTCTGGTTTTTGGCCTCGACTTTGTTCTCTATTTCGTCAATATCTCCGGTAATAGCAAAGGGAAAATGTTCAAAAATTTTGTTTATGCTTTTTAACACAATCCTTGATGACATGCAGAAACAGTTTTTTATTTATCTCAATTCATGCACATCCAGAAAAAAGATTGGTTGGAAAATGGTTAGTTGAATAGACTATGTTTCAACTCACGCTACCAATTTTCTATGAACGCAAAAATCAATCCATGTTCATTACCATAAGAGCATAACTGTAATAAAAATATGATTCTGACAAATCTTAAATTGATTAGATCAACCGATCGTATGCTTTTGTCCTGACTAAGTAACGAATATGATGACCACAACCGAACAAAATATTATGAATCGGATTTTGGTACCAATTGTTGGTATTTTCAACTAAAAGAATTGGCTTTCTAAATTTACTTTACTTTTTATCGGTTGTTGCAACTATTTAGTGGTTAATTTTATTATCATTGATATACCTAACCGAATAAACGCTTCGCACTAGCAATTATTTATTATTATAAAATAACTTCTTTTTCAATAAGAATTCTATGATAGTTGTTGCAACTGCCAAAAATCTATTGGCAATAAATTTGGTTGTCTCAACGAATATGTTTTCTCTGTGTCAATACTTTGAAATGAGAGTGAAAATATGCTAAATTTTGACAAAAATAGAGTTGAATTGTTCGACGTTTTTCTCACAAATTTTGTAAAAACTAAAATGGTTATTTCCAATATTTCAAAATAATAGACTTCAAAAATGCCTGCAGTTGCGATTTTAAATCGATTGAAGCATGCACATATTTTTAATGTAGTGCGTATGAGTAATATGATAGTATACCAACATATTACTCATACGTAACCTTTTGCCCAAAAACTCGCATTTTCTTCACATATTTTTTTTAAATTAAGACTTCATAAAAAAATTACCTCTTAATATATCGTTAAAATTTTTTAAACTTATTGATTGGTTTACTTCGCCGAATGGCGAACATGTACAGTAGCATAGAACAGCATCAATCGCTGAAGGTATTGCTTAGTGACCAGTGCCATGCCTTCGTCACTTAACCCTACGTCTTCACGACCCATAGACTTCTTGAACATGACATGAACATGACACCGCCAGAGCAACTGTAAAAAATTCATCAACTTCTTTGTTGTGGTGAATACGTACGATATCCATGTTCTGCCATATCAATGTGTTTTGTGGTAGTGCAATAGAAATTGAATATTTACCAATTTTGTTCCGTCTCTTTTCTTTCTATTGAAAATTGTTGTTGACGGCAGATCTCATGACGAACATTAATGCTCAGCCATATGTTCGATGTCAGAGCATGGACGAAACATGGACATAAGCGGTCTACATTAGCCATTTGCGATGTCCGACATGATGCTCATACCAAGTTCAAATCAATAATCCGATCGGAATAAAACTTTGTTGGCTTATTCTCTACTACGAAAAGATTATAGGCCATATTTTTTTTCAACATTTCAAGTATATAAAGCACTTCCCTCCCATACAACAGTAATGGAAAACGATACAAAATTTTCTCTGAAACTAAGTATCTTTCGAATGCCGCAGCAACGCGCAGGGTATTAGCTAGCGTGCCATAAAAATCGACACAAACGCATTATACTGTTCCCAAAAGTTGTAATTAAGTCAAAACTGTAAAAATCTATTTTTTAGATCTTTACAATGTTACTTTTTAAGTCTCAACACTCATTGACTGTCCAGCGTCGTGAAGCCGCTATGTGCACATATTTGGAATTTTTTGTCCCATTTAGTTTTCCTCTAATCGACTCTTCTGTTTAGTTAACATTTTAGCCACATTTTTGGGAAAGATTCCTCTATATAATTGATGTATTTCCAACCATATTGCATTTCTAAAGCTGACCTAAAAACCTTGTTTTATAAATACTCATACATACATAAATATGTATGCATATATGTAAGCAAAGTAAAAATTGATCCGTAACAAAAATATTGGTTGTAGATTGTTACCGAATGTTGAATCTGCATTTAAAATAGTATAATAGACTTTAAAACAATATGGACAATATGCATCTTTAATTTCTGAAGAAAATTTATCAAAAATTTTTCTGTTTATCCTTCGAAGGCGTTAACTATATCTTAGAAAGAACTTTAAAGGCGTTTAAACGTGAATCTTGTTTATTAACTTGTAGTAATTTTTATATATTTTTTAGCTTTTACCATAAGACACACCATAACAACATTCATCGGTATGCATGTGTTTATCTCATCTTTCAACGCTCGAAGCAATAAATGTTCTTGCTACTATTGTCATTTCTGTAAGACAGGATAACACAAAATTAAAGGAAAAAGTACTACAAAATCATAGAAAATAAATTAGCCCAAAATTACAAAAAAAAAAAAAAAAAACAATGGCTATTGTTCATTTATAGAACACGTACTTTGACAGCTGAATGTCATTCATCATACACTTGGCTTCTGTTGTAACAGTTTTCATTCGCAATTTCTCATTTTGCATATAAAAGCTTTAACATTATTACCAAAGCTTTTTCTCTCACTATAATTTAACTTGCTCTCTTTGTATATTTTGTTCTGGGATATTTGTTTTTGTTTGACTCCAATTCGACAACAACAACAGCAAGAGTAGACATATATTGTATACATTTTTATAAATGAACCATTTAGCAGGACATTTCATTTAAGGATAATGGCACAAAAATTTCAGTTTCATTTCGGTGTTGGTTACAAGAGTTTCGAGCCGTAGCTTTCTTCTTAACGCAACCACAGTTATGTGAAACGAAATAATTTTACACACTCACACACACACATAAATAGAAAATTAACAGAGAAAAAAAAACAAATATTGCCAAGAAGAAAGTAGTAATAATAATAAAAATGTAGGGAAAACGCGTCGTGAACTTGACACACAAAGAAAGAAATTCGAAATTTAATACTGTTTACCGTTACGGTTGGTGAATAACTGTTGTGTGTGTGTTGTGAAAACGAAACTTAAAAAAAATTAAAGTAACGACAACAACAAAATAAATAAATAAAATTATAAATAAATAAATACCAGATTGCAAGTTTTATGAAAATTTTGATTTAAAATATGTGTACATATTTAGTTTTTGCTTTAGATTTACTAAAGCTGTTGTGTATCCGTTATTTAATTTATTTTTTGTCTTAAAATAACAATTCCGCTTAAGAGTATCTAAGAAGTTTGTGGTTTTTACTTAAGATTTGTTTTACTTATATTTACTTGCAAGTGAATTTCAAAAGTGTCTTACACTCTACACCATTTACCTAAGAAAATAAAAAATGTTACAAGATTAAAAAAAATATGTTAAATGAATAATGCTAAAGTAAATAATGTCTAGAAGTAGTTTGCTAATTTAAAAAAATCGATTTTGAAATCATCTTCATATTAAAGAAGCTTTCGCTTTCTAAGAACCGTGAATTTGCGCAAAACGTGTGAGCGGTAAATTACTTTAAACAAGGCCACAAGCAAATTGCACCTGTTGCCTCTGTTCGACCCAACGAATGAAAAATTTGTGAATGAAATCGATTTTCAATGGTTGTGCACCTCTTTAGGATTTGTTGTGTCTATTAAGGGTTTCGTTGAATTTACAGTTGTGATAATGGGTCCCTCCCTTTTCACTAACGATCATGCACTCTCACGAACAAAATGAGCCAAGAAAAAAATTACTGCCTCCCGAGAAGCAGGTTTGTATGCGAGAGTTTATGGTTGTTGTTGTACCTCCTGCTTCGAAACGCATAATTTTTGTTCGCGATGTCTCACATGGGAGCTCTCTTTCTTATATCTTTGCCTCAATGCCTCATTAAATTATATAATCGTTTAACTTCGTTGTTGTTTCGTTAGTTTACGAAAAAATTAAATCGTGTACATTGTTATGAATCGTTATTTTCCATGAAATAAGTGAGATAAAATTATTTTGTGCTTAAAAACAAATTGAGAGATTTCTGCCTTCTTTTTTGTATCCTGAATAATTACTGATAAGTTAATTGAAAGTTTACTCAAAGAGGAATTTATAATTCAAACAAAATACTACTCAATTCAAGCAAAATATTGTTTGATTCAAACAATACATTGCTTGATTCAAGCAAAACATTACCTGATTCAAGCAACATATTGTTTGATTCACATAAAAGTTTGTTTAATTCAAACAGTAGATTGTTCGATTCAAAAAAATATTACCTGATTCAACCAAAAAATATCACTCGATTCAAACAAAATATTGTTTGATGCTAACAAAATATTTTTTGATTTAAACAAAATATTGTTTGATTTAAACAAATATTTTTTCGATTTAAACAAAATGTTGTTTGAGTTAAACAAAATATTGTTTGATTTAAATAAAATATTTGTTTGATTCAATTAAAACATTGTTTGATTAAAACAACATATTGTTTAATTCAAACAATTCTTTTGAATAAAAAATTTTATAAATTTCTTCTTGTATTCCATAATAAAAAAAAATTAACTTAAACGAAAAAATTTCTAAATTAAATAAAATCTGTGGTCACAAGCCGTATTCGCTTATGTCGGGTTAGGAAAAAGTTGAATTTGTTGGACGATCGTGTTCATCCGAGTATAAATCTACTTGCTATCAGTTTTTCTTGTTTGTAACTTTGTTTAAATGGCTATTATCTGTAGAAATTTGAAAGAAAAATAAACCATCGCCTTGTTGAAAGTGAGTTTTTTAGGCCGATAAATGTTTAGATCGACTTCAGCGGTTAAGGCCACAGTCATAATTGTTTAATAAATTTTTTCAAAATCAATAATCGAATTCTTAAATTGAAATAAATTTGTTAAACTGTTCAGCTCCCAATCGGCTAACTCCGATTCAATTGTTTAGGGCTTGATTACACTACTTTTGTAACAGCTACTTTTCCCTCTAGGTTTATTATTGTTACAGCTTAATTTAATTATAATTATAATGCAATTTTTGTTGTTCAAATCTGAACGGGATATCGAAAGTTTTGTATAGCTCTGTAAATGGTGTAGTTCCATGTGATGTTCTGTTCCTCAATGAACATTTCAAGTTCTGTATAGTGCCTTTGACGATAAAACTTGCAAGTGTATGTGAGTGAGGATTTGTGCGTTGAAATTAAACTTGATGCGTGAAAAAATGTTTGTATATTTTTTTTATTTTTTATTTTGAAGTTCCTGTATTTTTTCTATCTAAGAATGCCATGGTATCTGTGTTGCGAATATATACATGTGTTTAAGTGCGATCACGCACAAAATAAAGTTATTTGCATATTTTTCCCCCCATTCATACAATTTTCCTTCCTCAATTTTAGTCCTGTGCAAATATAAAGCGCAAGAATAAAACGAAATGAAGTTGTTAAAGGTTTTTTGTTCATTAAAAAAAATGTTTATATAAAAATAATAAAGGGGAGTGATATAAAATATAATTCAACAGTGCAATAAAAATCTAAATTAAACTAACATTAAATAAAATAAAATAGTGTTTAATGAATAATAAAAACTTAATAAAATTAATAAAAAATACGATCTAGTGTTCTTTAATTATAAATTTTTCATAATTTATTTTCACGTTATCCCATCATCGTTTTTGAACTAATTATAATTATCTGAACGTAAAATGAACTAATTGGATATTTCACAGAATTACTTACATCTAAGCAGCTTATTATAAAATTATATTTAAATATGTTTAATGAAATTTACGAAATTGTTTAATTCTAAAATAGTTTACCAAAACCATTGAATTTTATTTAAAGCGCTAATTAGCGGTCTGTCTTGTTTAAATCATCTAATCTCTTATATTTTTGACTAGAAATAAATGAAGCATTTGTATGGAAAATACGAAGAATTATATACGTACATACATATTTGTATCCAATATATGTATTTACACTGGTCAACATGACTTATTGCAATTAATCTACATATTATTATTACTATATCTCAAACCAATCGTAGTGATTGGGAAAAAGTTACGTGACAGGTTCTCTTCCCGCTAGATTTAGGACATGCCAGATCCGCTTTTCCTTGTCAAATGATCAAAAGCCAACAAATTAATGCTGGACAAATCAAAACGAATAAGGATGAATTAAAATTGTATGTCCCGATTTCGGTTGCGCCTAATTCACGTACTTTCGATTAGGATATTTTCTACACTCACAATATTATGACAATAACAGAATGTATTTTGTTCAAGAAGTATTCCGTGCAATCATTTTTAAAAGAATACACATTTAAAATTCTAAGCAATCTTATTTTTAACTGATTCTAACATTCAATAAAAAAAAAAAAACTAAGTACACATTAATAAGGATTTTTGGTTGCTTTTAATATTGTGCGTTGTTTATGTTATAAGTACCAAAAAATCCATGCATAAAAAAAACACACACAAACACTCAAAATATTAAATTAATCCGAGTAAAGTAAGATTCATTCATTTTTAACTCGTTTAGTTGCTTGTTTTTTCTGCAAGTTAAAATAAACAAAATAAAAGAAAAAAACAATTAGTTTTACGGGGTTAGTTCAGTTAATCTTTTAACATTTTAAATTAAATGAACTTTTCGTATAATTGAAATGAAAAATAATTCGACAGGGCTTTCATTGAGTTTTAATTTATTTTAAATTGCAATTTCAGTTAATTTTACGTACAGAATATTTTGAGTGTACACTCTTAATCTATAAATCAATACAATTCTTTAAAGAATTAAAAAAACAATGATGTAAAGCCCAATATTCCAAAGTACTCCGCCCATGACTACGCTTATAATAGAAAACCCGCCATAACGCTTATATAATTTTGCATCAGCACAATGACAAGTGTGTTCGTTTTTGACCCCATAACATTTGTTATCTTGCCATGCCAACCTTTATATCAGTTGACCATCTTGTTATCAATGACAATGATGACAATTTTGTCATCAATGGAATAAAATTAAATTAAAATTTTCTCTAATTTTACTTTTTATAATTTTATTTTATTTTTCTAATATTGATCTTGATATCAGGCTTCTCATTTAATCGGATGTTTATAAGCTTACGCCTTTACCACCTCCGCGATCTCACTGCTTAAAATACCGACAGCACAAAGTCAATATAAAAATCATTATTTTGATGTTGATTCATATGATGACTAAATGTCATCAATATGATGACCAGCTATTATATACTCGTTCGATAATGTGTTTTGTCTACATATGCACTATTCTGTAGATTTTTTTATTAGCTCTGTCATATTCATGATGATGAATGTATATCAATGCGATGTTATTTTATTTTTCAACATTTTGAAAACTCTTTGAAAAAAATCATAAATAAAACAATCAAATTTGTTTTCAAATACAAGTTGCAATCATTATAGAACAATATTTAGCTTGTTTCTATTAGACATATTTGACATGTTAATAATATACCAAAAGTTGTATCAAATTTTATGTCGTTGCAGTCATAGTATAAATGACAGTTAAAATATGACAATGCTGACAAATTCTATGGTGACGTTTGTCATCAAATTGATATCAGTTTTCGCTTGATTGGTGATATTTGTCATAACATTGATGTCACAATTCAGATGACAGGGTGTCACCCATCCGAAGACTAATTTTTCTTTGTGTAGCGAAAATTGGAGTTGTACAGAAAGCTGCGAGCCGTAAATGGTGAAGAAATACCGTGTATTTGGCGGATCTGAGAGTTATCACATAGTCAGCGTCATGGTGAATTTCACATGTGAAAATTTCCGAATAAAATTTTTTGTTCACATGAATTTTAATTCGGAATCATGAATTCCATGTGCATAAAATAACATACTTATGCTGAGTACACATTTGACATTTCTATTGTTGTCATTTTGTCATATGACAACCCACAGAAAAGTATCAGAAATGGCAAACATTGCCACCAGTAAAGACTGTTGTGTTTGTTTGTGATGTCACGAAATGACATATGTGTGAATTTTTTTGAAAGCAAACAAATTCAAAAGCAAATTTTTTCGGACTTTAAAAATGTAAACATTAGGAAATTTTCACAACACATTTTATTAATGATACCAACTGTTCACACGTTCGCAAGTTTCCATGTGAAATTTTATTTATGACAAAGCTGAGCGCCTAATTAATATTAATTGAGTCTCTCCTATGACAACGTAATTTTATATCAGTCTTTATCACACCGAACTTCTAACGAATATCAGTTGTTTGTCGTTTTGATCTTGTGCATTCATCTAGATTTCTCCAATTTTTAAAAACTTTATTTTGAACCTAATGACCGTATGTCCGTTTATCGGTCTGCCTGTCTCTATGCTTTGGAGCTCGTTTTTTCAAGAATCATAGATATTTCAGTGAAACCCCACAAAGGATCACGTCTCCACCTGCCAAAAAAAGGAGAGCCCAGTACATTTTTTAGGTTCTTTGAAGCACACTATGAAGAGAACCCCTTACAGAAAAAAATCCATTCTTGATTTTTATACCTACAGCTCTCGCAAAGACACCCAAGTCGTTAACAACCAATACTCTTGTTTAAATTCTAGAGCTTGTAAGTAATAATATAATGTCACTTTTAGTCGCCATTGTCAGCCAAAGTATTGCTTCTCTCCCTAACAAAATTGCTATACGTAACCCAAATTTTTATTAATGGAATGATATTTAGATATTGTTAACTTCTCGAGAAAACCTTTTAATAAGTTATTAAAACCTTAGCACACACATATTTTGTTTGCAAAATCATGTGTATCTTCTGAAATATAATTTCCTTAAAACTAATTGAAGGTGTTACTATTGAATCCCATCTTGAAGACTTTAATCCCTTGAAAAATTGACTTCTTACGTTAATTTTCTACAACAATTTAGATGTGTAATTTAAGTAAATTTCATTAAACAGAGTTTCTACAAAATTAAACAACATTTGCTTAAACAAATGTACACTCACACTTACAATTTGATTTTGAAAAAGTGCCAACAATACATTTCGGTTTTACTAAAATACAAAAGCAAAACTGAAAAAGAAAGAAAAAAAAAGAGTAAAAGGGTTGAAGGTCATGTTTATTTACACAGATAAGAATGCCCCAAAAAATTTTATACTAGCACTCCAACACACAACAACAGCAACAAAAACAACAGCAACAGCAATACCAACAGTAGCAGTAACCAACTAAATAAACTAATATTACTTGCAAATAAATTTTTGTATAAATTTTGGATAAACTTAATGACTACGACAGAGGCCAAGCTAAATAAAGATGGTAATGGCGTTGATAACGATGATGTTGCTAAAATTTTAAACACCAGAATTAAGCATACAAAAGGTATAGAAACTTTTTAGTTTGTACCTTTTGCTCTTAATAATTAGAAAAGTTTTGTCATAATATTAAAAGAAAAATCATTTAAAATACTTAACAAGTTTTAGCGAAAGCGAAAGCAAAAAAAAAGATAAATTGGAATAGTAACAAATTGTAAAAACACATACAAATTTACAGCTACTCACTGTGTTTTAAGTAATTGTTTCTATAGATGGTAAATAGCTAAGCTACAAGGGCGTTAGACAATATCAGCCACATTTAGCACAACAAATTTAACGCTTATCAAATTGGATTATTCAACAAATAACGGACCATGGGAGAAAAACCCTGCTGTGTTATCAGTTGCTACTGGCAACACCGCAAGTACCGGAAACGCAAATCAAACATACACTTCTTCCGCTGCAACGACCATCAGCAATCAGCATACAGCAAATGTGGCTCCTACCTCTTCGTCGTCGTCAGCTACTGCTGGTGGTGGCGGAAGTGGTATTGGTGGCTTACAAAATACCCAATCAAACTTAAAAGCAACACATCACCAAATAATGCAACAGCTACAACAGCAACATCATCATCAGCAACAACAACAACAACAACAACAACGTCAATTGCAGCATCAGCATAGTATTGCTACAGTTGGAAGTGCTCACGCCCACTCTCACACGCATAATGTGTCACGTCAGCTAACCCATCAACATTCACATCCACCGTTACAACATTCAATTTCAAATCTAAATACAACAAGTATTACAACAACAACATCAGCTCATCAGCATCTACATCAACATCAGCACCAGCATCAACATTCTCATCAGCATCATCATCCACCTTTGCAGCATCACATGTCACTTAATAGTGGCAACATACCAACATCTATTGTCACCTCCTCCGCCTCTTCGGCCTCCTCGGCGGCAGCTCATCGTCATTGTCAATCTTCCAGTGTCAACAACACATCTAATATGGCTAGTACGGTGTCATCAGTTAAAGTTTCAAACCATCATCATGGACGTCATCATTTGACGCCTCAACATAGATCTCTTTCACAACAACATGCTGCAGCCACTCTAAGACGTCGTACACTTAGTCATGTGCCACGTTCATATTCTGCATCGGCTACCACAAGTGGCGTTTCAGGAGCAGAAACACATACATCTTCATTGCGAGCAAGTTTGAAAGGTGGTGGAGTTTCGGGTCATAATGTTGTGATTGTGGAACGTTCACGTTGCCGTTCACCGATGATGCTGTGCCACAGTCATAGTGATGGCGAATTTCCTATGTACAAAGGTGAGTTGAAAACAAAATTAAGAAATAAAGTACAGTGAAAGCGAAAAAAGAAATGTCAGTGACCAATTTAAAATTGATGTCTTTAAAATTAGTTTAAAAATGTTTTTTTTTTTTTTGCAAAAGAAAAACTGAAAGTCTTTTAAGGTGATTACAAATCGGTCAAAATGTAAATAAATACAGGTGAAATATGGGGAGAAGCTCATTTAATCCGGAAAATCGCTAAAATCAGAAAAAGCTTAAAAATTAGTTAAAAAGCACTTAAATTTGGAAATAATCTCTAAAATATAAGAAACGTGCCCTACATTAATTTCATCAATAAAAATGCAAATTTAAAAGAAACAACATTCAAAACATAAATATGTATGCTTAAGAACTTAACTATGATTTTTTGTTTTTCATATATAAAAAAAAAATAAATTATGGAAACGACAAGACAAAAAGACTACATCGATGCTGTTTACATGAACAGCAACAAAATCAAACACTCAGATACACACAAACACACACACACACAGAGACACGTACAGCGAACTTCATTAATGTGCTTACACTCTTACGAACAGCCATACAAATATGTAAACTGCTTTCCATAATTATAAAACGAATACAAAGTGTTGGATTTCAGGATGTATCAAGCGATCCTGAAATATTAACAATATTCACGAGAAAATGCTTAGAAGGAAGATTATAAGAAAAATAAGATGAGTTCCAAAACATGTTTATTTTAAAGCAACTTAGGGGCTGCTGTTCACATATTACGTAACGCTAATTTCAGAGTTCTGACTTATTCAGACCGCAATGACGAAAAACAAACTTTTTTTTGGCAAAATTGGAAAATTTTCCTTTTTTTTAAATATATGAAAAATCCAAAATGGCAAAAACTTACTGACCATTTTTATTAACAAATCATAAAGACACTTATATTATAAATAAAATAAGCTTTATTTCATGAAAATCGATGGATAAATAAATATTGATTTTATTCATAATAAAGTGAAATTATCTGATTTTTGCAAAATTTACACTGTACAACACATTTTTTTTAAATAATAATATTCTAACAGCTGATCCTAGTAAAGGTCGCCAAAAATATATCTACATATATCGGCGTTTTGAAAGTTTACATATTGGATTCATTTTAGAGGAGCTAAATTTTTCTCCCTTTTGCACACAGTTATACTGACTCGGCATAGAATATCTTCTAGACCTTACGTTTAACGTATAACATGTGTTTAGCAATTCTATGTAAAATAGAAGGGGCAACAACTCCCCTTCCGAGACGATATAGCGGGCTTAATTGTTGCACATAAATTTTCCTCGTGGAGTTTTACATAAAAGTGTTAAACACACCCTACACCTTAAACGTTAACCATACAATATATTTTATGCCTAGTCAGTGTAACTATGTTCAATAAAAAATAACTTTAAGAAATCAAAAAAACTTGACTGCGTAAAAAAATAAAGGAAAAAAAAAACAAAACAAGTCCAGTATGCGGAACATAGCGACTTTTACATCAGGCAACCATTATTGCGAAGATTCGATTTTTATGTTTCCGGACTAGGGATGGGCAAGTGAAAAAAATATATCGATATCGATATATTTGTAAATATCGATCGGCATCGATATATATCGACTAGAAAATATCGATATATCGAAATATCGATATTTTTTCAACAAAATTAATTTATACGTTTTTTAACGGCTATATTTATTTATTGTATCTTCAATAAAATTGAACAAACAATAAGTAATCAAATCTTAACTCTAAAAATTTTTAAGTCCAGCCAATGCCAGACAAACATATTTGTTTGAGGGGTTGGTTCTTTGGTTGTCTAGGTCTCTTGTGTTCGGCTGAGAGCAAGAGTGTCACTCCTTCTCAGCCGAGTGTGGCATCTAAAGTTAATGATGTTTCGGGCTAGGGGATTTGGGTTAAACTCGAGTTTTTTTATGTATCTTGTCACGTGTTTAGAAAACACTGTCTTAACCAGCGGCACATCTAGATCTTTATGAATTCGCTTGTTTCTGACATACAATGGGGCTGCTGTAATCGTACGGAGTATTTTATTTTGTCGCCTTTGAATTTTTGTACATTTGATGCCGAGGCAGTGCCCCATAACTGGATACCGTAGGACCATATTGGTCTTAGAATCGAGTTGTATAGAAGAAGTTTATAATCTAGGCTTAGAGTAGAGTTCCTTCTAATGAGCCAATTCATTTGAACTGCTTTTAATTTCATTTGGGTCACCTTTGCATTTATGTGGGACTTCCATGTTAGACGACGATCAAGATGAACACCGAGATATTTTACTTCAGTGTGTTGAGGTACTGTTTGGTTATTTATTTGTATAGGTGGGCAGGTTTCTTTGCACAATGTAAAAGTATTGTGTAGACATTTTTGTTCGTTAATTTTTATCCGCCATTGTTTTAGTCATTGTTCCAACTGGGGTATATAATCTAGCAAATTGCGGGTGGCTTCTTGATGGCTTTTGGGAACACTTAGAAAAGCTGTATCATCAGCGAATGTTGATATGTGTATGTTACTGCTTACCGGCAAGTCAGAGGCATATGTCAGATATAATACAGGACCGAGGATGCTGCCTTGAATAACTCCTGCTTCAATCGGTTGCGTAGGGCTTAGAAAATTACCTTCTTTAACAACGAATTTTCGCTCAGTTAAGTAGCTTTCTAAAAGCTTAAGGGTGCTTTCGGGTAGGTTTTGCTTTAGTTTATGTATTAAACCTTCGTGCCATACTTTATCAAATGCCTGAGAAACATCGATGAAGAGCGCAGAACAATATTTCTTTTCTTCGAAGGTTTTTCTAATCACATTCACGAGTCTATGTGTTTGTTCAATTATAATTCATACGTAGTCCCCCAAAAAAGTACCTTTCTTATAAATAATTAAGTTGGAAAGAGTTAATCTCCAAGATCCTTACTGTTCCACCAATATGTCATGGAACATACATCAACAAAGAATGCTAATTTTTCGAATAGACAAAATATTAAAAATAAAACAAAAGATTTTGTTAATAATATTCTATTTGATGATGACTGTGCCGAAACGTTTTTAAAAATTGCACGAAAAACAAAACCAAAGCTAAAAAGATATCGCATTTGATACTGTCGATATATTTGGAAAAAATATCGATATATTTTTAAGAAAATATCGATATATATATATAGTTTTTTTGCCCATCCCTATTCCCGACTGTAAAAGTCGCTACGTTCCGAACACTGGACTTGTTTTTATTTTGTTTTTTTTTCTTTTAGTTTTTTTAAGCAGTTGGGTTTTTTGATTTTTTAGAGTAATTTTTTTTTTAGTTTTCGTACACAGTCTGACTTTAGATTTTTTGTTAAAAGTTCACATTTTGGTTGTTAACCAACTTTAAACCATAACAGATGCTAAATGGTCTGTCGAAATGAAAAACGATAACAGAAACCCAAAGATTGTTTTCAAATACCTGTTGAATATAAGCGGAAATCACTCTTGGTAGCATATTGGCACCTCTAGGATATAAACTACCATTTTCTGCTACAAAGAATGAGTGTCTTCTTGAAACATGTAGGAAATATATACTACCCAAGAGCTTTTAGTATTATTCACTGGATTTATTGAAAAAGTAAACAAGCAGGGCTACTATTAGTTTGTATTTTATTTTCATGTGTATGTCTTATACACTCTCAGAGAGTCTCTCTGAATAATTTTGCTAATTGCATATATGCTAGACAAGTTTCCTACAGTTTTTAGTATTGCATATCTGCTACTGTGTAGGAAATGTAAGTTTCTTATATTTTGTTCTTGTTGTGTTGCATATGGTGGCATATATCCTAGACTTGCAAGAGCTGCAAGGTTTGCAATAGCAGTATCCTACGAAGAGTGATTTCCCCTATAGTTAAATATAGTTCGCCAACTTTTTATTTTTTTCGTATTCACAAAATGACGCCTGTTGGCCGCCATATTGAATTTTGACTACTGTCATATCTTTAGTGACACTCGGAGAATTAAGACAAATCGATCGACGTAAGAATCACCAAAATCGGCCCACGCGTTCTATATTATAATCAACTTATTTTTAGATAAAATTAACGAATCTGGGCCAATCAATGGCATTCGTTGAATTACTTGTAAAATAATTTTTTGCAGTGTGGAAGGGGCTGTTTACATGTTATATAACACAATCTCCGTTGTTTTCTTTTCATAACTTGTTTGTGGTGCTATTATTACGGAAAACACTATACATACAATGTATTTCCAAACGCTTTAATATTCAAAACACTAAGTGTCACTTAAATATACTTACAACCACCAACAACAAGGACTATAAAAACAACAATAACAGAAACCAAACAAACATAAACACTACATCACACACACACACACACACACACTGACATGAGCTGACATACAAATATAAATATTTTTATTTTACTAAAAGCATCAGAAAAAAAGTGAAAGTGGACTTGAGAAGTATAAAAATGTGAAAGACTAAAAGGAAAAATAGGAAAATAGCGTTAATTTAAATTAAATTTACTTTTTAGTAACGCACAAAGATATCCGTCTCAAACACGTTGCGACCGGTTGTACGAATTGAGCAAGTTGTTCAACCGAAATTTCAATGTTGTAGGGCTGGTAGGACAACAGTTTGAATGAAATTGGTTGATTTGAAGTAGAAATCTGTAATAGATATTTTAAACGCCTAACATAATTGTTACCCTTCTAATGGATTCGTACATGATATGGCGCAGTTACTACAACTATATTATGCTCTCATTTTATCTGTGGTTCGATCTAATATACATAATAGTGAAATTTTCTCAGAAGAAATTTATATACATAATAATCAAAGTTGTTTTAAAGCTTCTTAGCGAACTATTTTTAATTTAATTCCAACTCTAACGATTTTATCTTATCTGTCATTATAAATTATTTCTAAATGTTATTAATTTAATTAACATATAATTTTGTATAAGAGAATAATCAAATCATTTGTTATATTAACATGAAAATTAATTGTTGTTAAGATTGTAAACGTTTAATAAAATTTTCAGCAATATGTATGTTGCAGACGTATGATTAATAACATTTTTTTTTAATGGAACGAAACAAGTATACGCGCACATAAACTGAAAGTATGTATAGATGTGTGTGTGTGTATGTGTGTATGTATGTATGTATGTTTGATAGAAGATTATAAATGAATTATTTAACGAGCGATAAAAATTTGTAAACAAAGCAAAAATGATTTAGTAAGGATAAAAATACAAGTAATATTTTTAATTATTCATTCTAATGATAACATTTAAAGGCATAAAATCTTAATTGCCTCATCGATTAATTAGGAGTGAAGCTACACACATACCTCTATTGAAATTAGCTATTTGCCATGAAAATCGGTGAATAGCGTTTGATTTTATTCACAATTGTGAAGTTATCTGATTTTGGCCAAATTGCGAGGTTTGAAGAGAGTTCGCTCTCTACTCTTATTTTATCATAAGTTAAGATAAATTTTAACTTCGTTTTCTGTAAAACAATTTTTTTTTGAGTTATTACGGTCTTGATGAAACTCAGAAATATACACAGAAAGAACTATCACCAAAAAATTTTCAAACAAAAGTTTGTCTAAAAATAAATTTAATTTTCAGTAAATGTTTTGTCCATAATCTATGAATTGTTTATTTGACTCTTATTTAGAACGCAAACACCAAAAACAACAATAAAAACTGTGTCGTAAAAAACCACCCCGATGACGACATACACACACAAATAACAGCAACAACAATCATAGCAAGAGAAATGCAATTGTACCAAGTTTGTTTACAAAAGATTTTTTAGTGAATTGATTAGTTAATGTGGTTGCGTTAATTCTCATTCATTTTTTTTAGAGTATTTAGATAAACATTCAGACTTGATGATGATGATGATGACAGAGACAAAATTTTTTTTTTGTATTTTTGTTTGATTAAGTAAATTATTTTGCTTAATAATTGTTAGCATTTTTAGACTAATTGTTTATTAAATTCAGACAGAAATACTGTTTGATATTTTTCAGAAAATCCAGTAAATAATTTTGTTTGATTTAGTAAATTGTTTTGTCTACAATTTGTAAATATTTTTAGACAAATCGTTTAATAGATTTAAACAATTTGTTCACTAATAAAAAACACGTTTTTTTTCAATGAAATTGTTGAGGTATTTTTGTCTATATTTGCAAATTCGTTTGTAGATCCGTTCATAGACAAAATATTTACTATTTCATTGAATTCCTTTACAGAATGTGAAATTTAGTTTTTTCTGTGTATAAAATGTTTCCACCTTCATATAAACGTATGTAGGTTCATATAATGTCGAGCAACGTTCATTATTATTTGCGCATCTGTAAAAGTAATTGATAATTTCATAAATAAATTTTGTTCGTGTTTGTATGTCATTATAACTGAATGCAAAACAAAAGCCTCTTATTACCCACAAAATGTCTATATGGTGTCATTTTTACATTTCCGTCTTCTGTTTTATGTATTTTTCTATGCACAAATACACTCATATAGTAATGTATTCCTACATGCCGCTCTCTCTCTCTCTCCCCTCAGATTTGTATTTTATAAATGTAATGAGTGGTAAAGGATAAATCCATATTAGAAAACAGTTTGACATCGAACAATGATTTGAAGAACAAAAAAACCGCAAAGTCATTAGGATTGTTGTTCAATAATGTTTTCGCATAAGCACACACACAAACACGCTCACGTCACTGAATTACTTTCTCAACCAGAGATGGAAAATTTGAATAATGTAATTTTTTTAAAAACATTCTGATAAGCAAAATATCACAGTACTCACACATCTAAAACATTTAAAAATTACTAAAAATTTTTCATTTTTTGGTTTCACAAATCTCAACAATATTGATTCGGCGGCAATCATCCAGGCTCTCCTATAGCTAGGGATTGGTCGGTTCATATATTAATTTATAAAGAATATGCTCCAATGCAGAACTATCACATCGACTATTGGGGTAGCACTCCAGAAGGTGGAGTACTATCAGCCCTCTTGCGGAATGTAGCACCTAATGCTCTGCTCAAAAACCTGAAATCCATGTATATTAAAACTGTTGCATACGCAGATGATATAGCGGTGGCAATATCTGGCTTCCATCTAGACATGTTAACGCAAAGGCTGGATGCAGCACTTAACGAGGTCAATGACAGGTGTTCACAAAATGGCCTAAGTGTTAATCCAACCAAAACGGAACTAGTATTCTTCTCTAGAGGGTATAAAATTCCATCTTTCACGTTGCCCAAATTAAATGGCATCACACTAGCCTTTTCGGACAACGCCAAGTACCTAGGTGTTATCCTTGACAGTAAGTTAACAGGGAGAGATAATCTTCATGCAAGAGCAGCTAAAGCCTTAACGGCAATTTATGTTTGCAAAAAAGCCTTTGGCCACTCTTGGGGCATAAATCTCAGAGGGGTCAATTGGATATTAGAGACAGTAATCAAGCCAATACTTTTTTAAGGCATATCAGTTTGGTAAAAAGCAATAGTCTCCGCGAGCAATCGATCTCGTATAGATAGGGTTCTTCGTATGACAATCATGATAACTGGTGCTTTAAAATCTACGCCAACAAAGGCACTTTTCACTATGTTGTGCTGGCTACCCGTGGATCTGCTGGACAGAAAGCTAGCACTACGTATAGTAGTCAGGCATAACACATGCGGCGCATGGAACCGTCGACCTTGGGGTCATGCTACCATTTTAGAGACTACTGATAATATTCCAGGTCTCATTGACTGTTGCATTCCAAAGCCCTCCTTCAAGAGAGAATTTCGGCACTCCATCATCACATGGGGGCCATACATATCTACTCTGATGGCTCCAAATGGGGAAGGAGAGTTGGCGCGTTTGTCTACATTGCGGAATTCGGGATCAAAATATCTTTCCGACTTTCGGACGAATATAGAATCCTACAAGCAGAAATATCTGCCATCAAAAGAGTAATGAACTGGCTAAGGTTTTATCCGATATCGAATAGTGATATCCAGATCATAACCGACAATCAACCGGCGATTAAAGCACTCACCGGTGTGTACACCACATCCAACCTAGTCCTGGAATGCCGCACATCACTTAATACGATGGCGAGTCATTCAGGCATTACCCTCAAATGGGCACGAGGTCACGGGTCCATTTCAATCAACATCATTGCAGATGATCTGGCTAAGAAGGGAGCCTTGCTTCGGGATGTCGATATTGACAATCTCTGCGGTCTACCACTCTCATCTTGCCGGAGACGAATTGATGCTGTCCTTCCGCATATGGCTCAAACCCGATGGTACAATGAACCAACATGCTCTATTGCGAGAACAATCTGGCATCGCCTTGACTCAAACAGAACGAAGCAACTCCTAAGCTTCGCAAAGCTACACCTGTGGAACCTCATGGGCGTGGTCACGGGGCACTGCATATTAAAATCGTCGAAAACAAGGTTAATTTAACATTTTCGGTAGCGATTTTGCTTCATAGGTGTTTTATGTTAATTCAACATTATACTACAATAACTTTAACTCAAAATGAAGTTAATGCTGAAATAATACGAAGAATCATGTTGATCCAAAGTTATTTCAAGTTGAAGCAACAACTGAGCACAACAATGCAATGTAGCTATGAAAAAATCAAATAAAGACCGACACACTTAAACAACAAATTATATCTCATACATATAATATGATTTCCAATCAAAATTGCAACATGTTGATTTTACATTGGTATTTATTTCTGTGTGTACCATTTTAAAAATCTTTATTTTCCATGCCTGCTTGAAACTCTCACTTAAACACACATACTCGTTGTGTTTGCTCATACATAAAATCTGCTATTAAGGCAAATCTTGCAGAAAAAAATGAAAATTCATTAATAAAGTTATTAAATATACTTTAATGGTTTGCTATTAATGTGTTTTTTTAATAAAATGTAAAAAGCGACACGAGGAAGAAAAAACAAGTATAAATTGTTTTTAAAGTATCATATTTACACCGCTGATGGAATTCTATCCTTAACTATTTACTTAAAAATTAAGCCCAAACTGTTGTTACTTTTTTTTGATTACAAGAAATCCTACTACAAACCAATTTATTTTTAGAAATATGGCTGCCGACGCAATGTCACTGGGGAGTCTATAACGCATAATATTGTTTTCTTTTAGATTTAAAAAGTTTCATTTATTTTAATATGAATGTTAGATTTACTATAAAAGAGTTACATCAATTCCCCTGATAGAACTGTTTCATACCAACATAAGACTACTTTAAATTAAAGCCTTTTGAAATCCTACTTGACGTCATGGTTTATATGGCTGCCTGAAAGACGCAAGCAAATCAAATAGAACCAAGAAATTCTATTTTGACAATGAAGACATATGGATGATTCTCATTAGAAATGCTTTTTTTTCGTGTCCGTTCAAAGTATAGTAACATATTTCATAAAATAAAGGCATAATATATTATAACTAAATGTACATAATTTTTTTTTGTGTAGGACGGTCCATTATGTGCTAAAAACGAAGAACGAAAATAATCTTTATACTCTTTTCATACAAAATGTTGTGTCCATAATGCATACTGTTGATTTTCCACATTAAGAAATTATGAATTTTTCCAAAAATGAGATTGAATTTATAACGGTTTTAGAATATTTGCATTTACTTCTCTTACTTCACCCATCAACATTTTTTGTAATTTTTGTATGCATTTTTTTTTGTATTGAGCGTTACGCTTTTTTAGTACGCTTCATTACTCAGTTTAGTTATTAAAATTGCATTAACAACATACACTAAAATAACAGCGTTCTTCTAAATATTTAAAAGTTCTGTGAACTTTGTTAAATATTATTATATTGCAAAATGTTCCATGTGAACCCAAGTAAAAATTGGAAAAGTGGTCATAACTTTTAATTTTGTCCTGCAATTATTATAATTTTTTTATTTTTAGAGAGTAGATGCGTAGTGCTTGCAAACCCTTTACTAATTTTTTGTGGAGTATTTTTTTTTGCAAAAATCATTCCTCGAACAACCGCGAAGGGAAATGTAACGCTCAATACACAAAAATTTGAAAAAATCTAAAAATATAATTTTATTTCAGGAAAACTATAATATCAATACTACCTTCTCATATTTCCATTAGTTACATGGGTAAATTCTTTCAATTAAATTACATTTATTTTTACAAAGAAATTCTAAAGCATGTAATAATTGAAGAGATAAAGAAAAATTTGGCTGAACGGAATGTTGACCTAACATTTTTCAAGACAACCCGGTCAGAGTTCTCTACCGCTTACAACTCACGGCTACGGCAGCCGCAACCGCTGTGGCAGTTACAACCAAATAGTTTAAAAAGCCTTCAACTTTAATTTCCTCCGGCTGAGAAGGTCATCTTGAGGGGCATTTGTCCCCTTAGCTTTCATTAATGGGTAGGAATTTCACTACTCTTCTTATCTCGTTCAACTTTAAGCTTTTGAATTCTATCGTTGCCAGCTTGAAAACCATTGCTTTTTCCAGGAGTGTGTATGGTTTGCTTCTGCCCTTTTTACAAAAAAAACCATTTTCAATAAAAAATTCAATAAATTAGTAAATATTTTGTGTAGCAACGAACCTACAAAAAAATTTGTACATGTATACAAACAAAAAAAAACTGGGACTTTTCAGTAACAAATTGTCCAAATCTATAAAACAACTTCTTTAAAAATATTTACAAATTCTAAACAAAATAATTTACTGAATCAAACAAAACTATTTAATGGATTTTCTCTAATATATCAAACAATATTTTTGCCTGAATTTATAAATCAATTTGTTTAAAAATGCTTAAAAATTCTAAACAAAATAATTTACTGAATCAAACAAAACTATTTACTCGATTTTTGTAATGTACTAAATAAACTTTTTGTTTGCCTCAGAAAAAGTTTTTTTTTTAATATTTTAAGTTTTAAAGAATAACATTAAGCATTTATGAAATTTCACTTTGTTAAATTTGTTCGACTCTGCGTGTTTATCTAAAGACTCGAAGAAATGAATGAGAAGTAACCCGACAACATTAGCGAATTGATTCACTCAGAAATCTTCAGTGAACAAAATTTTTATAATCGCATTCCTTTTGCTATCATTGTTGTTGTTGTTATTTATGACGACGGGTTTGTTTTTTACGACACAAAAAACTGGTTTTTGTTGTTGATTTTGGTGTTTACGACCTTAATAAAAGTCCAAAAAAAAAATTCAATGATTCAGCAAAGAATATTTACTGAAAACTAAATTTTATTTTAGACAAACTTTAGCTAAGTGCCTTTAGCGTTTTTTAATAATTAAGTTATGAATTTAGTCGGGGTATTGTGGTTATATGCAAGTTTCTTTAATTAGTTTGTCTTAAGTTCGTTTTTAATTTAATCTTTCAATTAAATTATTTTTATTTTTCTTTTCTTTACAGGTAATTGTATAAATATTTTTTCAAAGCTTATACTACTTTTATAGTAAGTATTCTCACCAGTTTCTTTATCTAGATATGAATAATCTTTCTAGAACTTTACATGGAAACTTTATAAACTTCATCCTACTATAAAACACGTGCTATTACATAATGCAACATAATGCTTCTTTTTGTGACACCTGATACATAGTAACTATATTTCGAAATTAAAAATTCTATGAATCGGTTTTTATTCGGAAGGGCAGAATAAACTAGTTAGATGGTTTTATTTATTTTAAATCAACGCATTTCATTTCATAAAAAGTATTGCTATATTTTTACAAAAAGCGAAATAAATAAACGTTTTATATTTTTATGCGTTCTTTTTTTAAAAACCAGCAAAATAATAAATAAATAACGATTGCCAGAATAAAAAAAAACTTTAAAATCATGCAAATTTCCTTGGAAAAAAAATCATTTCATTGCTACAATTACAACATCTTTAAAGTAAAAAAGTGCTGAAGTTTTTCCTTGGGAAAAAAATCATTTCATTGCTACAATTACAACATCTTTAAAGTAAAAAAGTGCTGAAGTTTTTCCGCACATGTGCATTTGTGAAGTTATACTGCAGATAATATTGCAATACATATTCTATTTTAGCTGAAATTGACTAGTTACACCATGGTCCTATGCAATGCAGTCAGGGACCATGTCATTTGGAAACAAGAGCTTATAGTTTATCGACAAAAGTTCGTTTTTTATCGATTTCATATAGTGCTCCATCAAATAGTGACATAGCGTAGTTTTAAAACTACTCAGATGCAGTCTGGGACCATGTCATTTGCAAACAAGATTTTGTACACAGAAAAAATTATCACCAAAAAATTTTCAAACGAAAGTTTTTTTGAAATAAAATTTAATTTTCAGTAAATGTTCTTTACTGAATAAGTGAATTTTTTGTTTGACTTTTATTTAGAACGCAAACACAAAAAAAAACAAGAGAAACCCGTTTTCTGTGTCACATAAATAACACAACAACAATGATAGCAAAAGGAATACGATTGGAACAAGTTTGTTTACTGAAGATTTTTGAGTGAATCAATGCGTTAATGTTGTTTCGTTAATTCTCATTCATATTTTTAGAGTCTTTAGATAAAGATACAGAGTTGAACACATTTAATAAAGTGAAATTTCATAAATGCGTAATAAATGATGATGTTATTATTTAAAACTTGAAAATTAAAAAAAAAACGTTTTTACTGATCCCGTAGATATTTTATTTGATTCAGTAAACTACTTTGCTTAGAATTTGTAAGTATTAAATTTTATTTATTTGTCATGGTTAGCTAATCTATATGCTGGGATTTCGTTGGGTGCTAATGAAAACTCGTGAGTAGATTTCTTTAAACAAAATAAGCCCAACATCTGTTGTCCTCCTATCGAGGAACTATCAAATGCCAAGCTGATGAAGCCATGCTTGTAAATGTTTTCAAAACTCGTATGCTTATTGACAAATTTTCAAATAAGAAATGAGAATCACAATACAAAAGCATAATAGTTGTTTTAAAAAACACCAAACTTATTCAAACAAACTACACAATAAAAAAATTTTATTCGATATAAATCCGTTTATTTTTCTTAGAAATAATTATATTTTATATATTCGAATATATTAACACAATTTTTAAGTATTTTTAGACAAATTGTTTTATAAACTCAGACAAAAATATTGTTTCATATTATTGCAGAAAATCCAGTAAATATATTTGTTTGATTCAGTAAATTATTTTGCTTAGGATTTTTAAATATTTTTAGAAAAATTGTTTTATAGATTTGGACAATTTGTTTACTGAAAAAACCGTTTATTTTTCAATGAAATTGTTGAGACATTTTTTCTATATATACAAATTTGCTTATAGGTCCATTTCTAGACCAAATATTTACTAATTCAATGAATTTCTTTACTGAAAATGAAATTAGTTTTTTCTGTAGAGCTAAACGGCAAGTGTTTGCGTTTTAAAGGTATGAGTATATGTAATCGTTAAAACATCAACACTTGAGTGTTCCATCAAGTAGTGACATAGAGTAGTTTTGAGACAGCTCCAATGTAATGCAAAGCGACCATGTTTTCTCTATACTTTTGAGTTACCTTTGGGATAGTTCTAGTCCTCTATGGAGTTTACAGGCGTGTATGGACTAGTCGCGTTACCAATAGGGTACGTACCGCGCAAACAACTTGTCTGGTTGTATTTTTATGAAAATGTTTTGTCTATGTTTGTGCTTATGTGCATTTTCATACACACGTTTCTACAACTGAACAATTTGACATACAAAATAAACTCAATTTGCAACAAATTTAGCCGAAAATTGTTTTATTTGATCGTTTGTGATAAAAAAAGCGAATAAAACTTGAACCTGGTCTCAATTAAAATTGTTGTTCCAGATTTTTATAACAAACACACACACACACACACACACACACAGAAATAATTTTGCTGCAAATTGTCTATGGCCAGGAAATTATAGTCTATTTTAGGGGGCACGTAATGTAAAAAAAGTGTAAAAATGGAAATTTATTTCATTTAGCCAATTAAATTGAATGTATATTTTTCTTCCATTAGTTGTTTAGTAACACTATGTTACACAGATTTTTCTTTTAGACTAAAATATTTGTTAAAGAAAAAGTTTTGCATAAGCTGAAGTGGTATATGTATATCTGAGAGATCTGTTGCTCCCAAAACAAGTTCCTATAAGTTTAAATTCTATTGTTTTTATTCCAGTAGCCTGCTGTATTTAACAGCATTGTTACAATTCAAGGACTCCCAACATTTCAATTATCACATTATTGTACATTTTCAGTCCATTGTAATCGCAAATATTTACAATTTTAATAGGCATTTGTTTGCAAGAACAATATACAGCTTAAGTAACAAACTCTGTTCCAAAAATGTTCAAGGCAATTTTTATTAAATAAAAAGCAAAAAATAAAAATATAATATATAATAATTTAAAATTCTTTCATCAACAATTTTGCTGTTGGCTGGCTTGTCTCAAAATATCAATTTAATATTTTTTTCTTGTAGATAAAAGTGCGTTTTAATTTTTTGCTTGCAAAAATTATTTAATTTTCTTTCCGACGCACATAAAAAAAAACACAGGATACATTTTTCGCTGTTTCATATTTTTAATATTATATTTTCCTCTTTATCAGCATCAACTATCATGTTTCTTAGTCATTGTTATTTTTATATATTTACTTGTATTCCTTTTTTTTTTGTCTGAAAAGTGGGTGGTTTTAATAAAAACAAGACAAAAAAATTCTGTATTCAATTTGTTATTTTAAAGTGCCGGACATTTTGCTCAAGCCAAAAAGAAATTTGAAGGGATATTAAAGTTAAAAATATAATTTTCTGTTAAATAAAACCATCAATCAAATATTTTGTTTCGCAAATTTTTAAATATGTACGTAAATAATTTGAACATGTTTCAAATACAAGATTTATTGGAAAATATGTGATCCCTGAACTTTGATAACAAAAGCAGCTTACAGTTGTTTTTTTTAAAGACATCATTTTAAAACTTTACAATATGGCAAAAATTAACTTTCCTCTCGCCTTTTTCATATTCTTTTAATATTACGTGCCCTAAAGGACTTACGAGAGTTTAAAATGCATTTAAATATTAAATTTAAGTATTTAAGCGTAATTTTCTTTGAACTGTATAAGTTTAAGTTGAAATTTGTTATATCGGCTTAAGTTCAATACTTGAATTTTTATGTAAATTTAAATTATTATCAAGAAAAGAACGTTAGAATATATAATCATCAGATGAGTTTTTTTCTCTTCATTTTGACCACTTTTCAAGGTGACCACTAGTGAGTAGTAATATCAACTATTAAGCTAAGTACTCTGTTCAAATTTGCGAAAAATGTTGATCAACATTAGGTTTTTCATACGAAAAATATGACAAGTAGCCAATTATAATAGCCCTTGAAAGTATGCTGCAATTGTGTACGTTTAAAAAAAAACCAGGGTTTTTGTTGTAAATTCCACACGAAAAAAGAGGTGCTTATATTATTTCGCATAAAGACTCAAAATGTTGTAGATACATTTCATATGTTTTTCACAAAATATACAGAATACTACTTCTGCAACAATTTTTCATGAGAAATTCGTGACAATTTTTTTTATATGAACTTTTGACAGCAGTTCGCACGAAATGATGAACACAGTACCATGCTTTAAGCCAAATTATTGAAGGGAATGTAATATGAGATGGAGTACAAAAAATATAAGTGTACGTCTGAGATTCATTTTAGGGGGAGTTAAAGTCCCCCTCCTTTTGCACATTGTTATAGTGGATTGGCATGGGAAATCTTGCGATCCTTACACAAAGTGTTTTCAGCATTTTTATCTAAAACACTGTGAGCACAATTTTTCTAGAACATTTTAAACTTCTAACTCTTCGTTGTGTGGGTCTTCTTGTCCTTTCCTTAAAAAAGGAAATAAAACCCCTCTTCAACGATAATATAGCGGGCTGAAATGTTCAACAGAAATATTTGCTATAAAATCTACTATAAGTCTTTAAAGAAACCTAAGCACCAAACTTAACTTGAGAAGAACAGTTCTCAAGATTCAGAAAAATACGTGTTTCGCGAATTACAAAATGGCAAAAAATTTATAAAAAATTTCCAAAATTTTTTTTCGCAAATGTTTTCAAAACCACTTTCAATGATTATTGTTCCTTGGAAATGCGTCGTAACTGTGCTTTAAGAGCAGAATTCTTTAATTTTTTTTTGCCTTTAAATTTTTTCACACTTGGGCGCCTTAAAGGCTGACCTAGAATATTTTCGTAGTCACTGAGAAATTTTAAACTCAAAACAAATTGTTATAAAATGTCTTCTGTTTTAAATTTTTTTCCTTTTCTATGAAAACAAAAGAAAGGAACAAAAAATTGGCAATTTATAAAACTTTATTTATTTTGTCACATTTTAGTTTTTAGTTTTTATTTTTATTTTTTTGCTACCACACTTCAGTTAGACAAAGAAATAAACATTGAATACAAAGAAAAGTCTTTAAGTTGGAAAATGTATACAAGTACTTTTTCTAACAAATTTGCAAATTGCTTAAATTTATTTTTTATATATTATATAGAAATTTTATTTATTGCTCTAAAGAATATTATTTCTCTCTTACATTTTCAAGAATCTGTAAACTTGTCATTTACATAAAAATTGAAAGGGAAAAGTTTGGCAACGAAGTGAAATACAAACGAAAAAAAGACACATTCGAATAAATTTGTATACATTTATTTAATGTAAATAAATACTTCAGGTATTTAAGGTTTTTTTATATGAGAAAAAGAAAAATTGTAGTTTCCTTTCGCAGCATGTTAATAAATTTTTAAAGTATGTCATTAACAGAACTCTGCTGCAGCATCAAAACACAAACTTTTCTTTTCCTTTAAGTAAAAGAAAAATTGCTAGCAACTGTTTGTGTAACTAAAATACATATATCAGAACTTGTAGGAATTCCCCTTAGTGCTGGCACAATATTTACTTACGTTCTCTGCTGTTACTTTACTGTTTGAATACATATTTTATATTAAAGACATGTCTGTCAGCATCTCTTTTATTAACCCAAACTTTTTCGTCCTTGTTAGTGTTCGCAAGTTCTTTGTAGTTATGAAAGGCAGCTTGAACTTGTAGATGTTTTGTTGTCCCGGTAGTGGGCTATTTTTCATTACTACTTTTCATTACTACTTTTCTTTCTTTCTTTTCATTACTACTTGACTTAATTTCTTATTATTGTCACGCATTTGCCTTTACGCTTCTGCAACAGTTTAAAGCATTAAGGATGTTAAGATATTATGGAATAAAAAATTGTTTGGGCCAGTTAGTCAAGCCAAAAGAACTTCTTGTTTTATTTTTATTTTTCTTTTTAGTTTTTATTATAAAATGGTTTAGTAAATAAGGATTATTATTATTGTGAAATATTTATTTATATCTCTTATGATAAATACTTCTTAAATATTAAAGTGGCTAAAAAATATAAGGACATTTTCTCGTTAAATAAGGATGTTAAATCTAGCAGCTTTTTTATTACCAATATTGCGACCAATATGAATATGAATATAGTTACAACAACATCGTATTAACTTTTTAGATACTATGGTATGTGATGGAAATCGATCGATTTCATATCGCTCGATTTCAAAAATTAATATCTTTCAAGTCTTACGTTTAAGGTATAAAAAAGAACATTGCAGCACTCTGTAATACCAATGAATGGCAGCTTTTTAGCCTTTTTTAAGAAAAAAAACAACAACAAAAAGGCGCATACAATGAGGAGTTAGGTCACAGAAAAAAATTATCACCAAAAAATTTTTCAAACAAAAGTTTGTATAAAATAAAATTTCATTTTCAGTAAATGTTCGTTACTGAATCAGTAAATTTTTTGTTTGACTTTTGTTTAGGACACAAAAACCAAAAACAACAACAAACCCAGTTTTTTGTGTCGTAAAAAAACAACGCCGATGGCTGCATACACATAAATAATAACAACAATAATGATAGCAAAATGAATGCGATTGTAATATGTTTGTTTTCTGAAAATTTCTGAGTGAATCAATTCGTTAATGTTGTTTCGTTATATATATATTAATTCCTGGGACTCCTAGGTGGAACAAAGGACTATTACAAATTCTTTCTACTGAACTCTGCTTTCCGTTAGTTTTGAGAATAAAAAAAAAACTAGCGGAATGTTGTTTCGTTAATTGTCATTAATTTTTTTTAGAGTCTTTAGAGACACATACAAAGTTGAACAAATTTAACAAAGTGAACTTTCATAAAACTTTAAAATATTAAAAAAATTGCTTTTACTGACTCAGACAAAAAGTTTGTTTGATATATTACAAAAAATAACAGTATATATTTTTGTTTGATTCAGTAAACTATTTTGTTTAAAGTTTGTAAGTATTTTAGACAAATAGTTTTATAAATTCAGACAAAAATATTGTTTGATATAATACAGAAAGTCGAGTAAATATTTTTGTTTGATTCAGTAATTTATTTTGTTTAGAATTTTTTTTTATAGATTTGGACAATTTGTTTACTGAAAACCCCGAGTTTTCTCAATGAAAATGTTGAAACATTTTTGTCCGTATTTACAAATTTGTTTGTATTGTAGGTCGGTTTCTAGAAAAAATATTTACTAATTCCTTGAATTATTTTACTAAAAATGAAATTTAGTTTTTTCTTTGAGGGAAGCACTGAAAGTTTTGTTCCTTAAATATGTATGTGTCTTCCAACATTTTTTACTAGGATGTATTAAACGAATGAAACTAATCAGTAAAATTGTTTTTTAAAGAGAAGTAACACAATCAGGTAATTAATGACTATTAGTTAATTAATTAATGTGTTACCTTCTTTGGGAAAGGGATAGTGTAGAGAGAAGAGGTGGTGAAGTGGGAGCGAGATAGAAAGCTTAATTCATTTATAACCCCGCTATTGCGCGTTTTATATAGAGCAGTATTGCAAGCCCCTCTGGTGTCACGTAGAGGCACTAATTTGTTTTACTTCGCTGACTTCGGTTCTGCTATGATACCGATGAAGGAGGGTGCTGTGCAGTACATTAGTATATGTCAGTATTAATCGCTGCCGGTACTGCCAAAGTGATCAGTGCTATGCGTTCATCACTTTAACAGTTCAAAAACAATCAACACAATAACACACCAATGCACATCAGAAAAAATTCATGATATTGTTGGCTTGCCTGAAACTAGTCTTGAACTCAAGACCTCAGGGTTTGTTGTCAAACGTGCTAACCATTCAGCCAGCAGTACCCTCAAAAAATTTTTGAATGACCAGTAGATTTTTAATAGGCTACAAAGTACAAGTACTTATTGATCTCATTATTTTGCTATGTACAAAAATTGATCGTTGGTAATGAATGAAATAAGTGTATATTATACTTATGTCATTACCTAAAAGTGGTTATTTGACCATGTTATTGTTATGCAAAACACAAAAATAAAAAGGTTCTGATCAGACGTGGGCCCAGGCAAGAGAAAGGAGACATATTTGCCCTTCCAAAACGAAAAAAATATACCTCATTTCTATTGACTTTCTAAAAGAAATTTTACAAAATGGTATATTTCATTTAAAAATTCACCTAACAAAAGCTAAAACTAAACAGACAGTTATTAAAAAAGTGGGTAAAAATTTAATTCATTCATATAAAAATTTGTAATTCGGTTATTGTTTTAGGAAATACTGAAATCGATTTTTTAAAGAAATGTTACACTGAAAAAATCCAACATATGCCCGAAAACGCTTGTATATATTACGAAATATTTCGTAATTTATCACCATGAAAATCGTTCGTGAAACATACGAAATGTACGAAAATAATTAAAAATTACAAGTAGCAAAAAGTTAACCGGGGTACGAATTCACATTCTCCATATTTCAAGGCAAGTACTCTAACCACTGGGCCACTTTCTACTTATTTTTTAACAGCTAAAAACTTCTTTTATTTACTTACGGCTGAAAAAAAACTTAGAATGTGAATCCAAATTGATTATTAGGCTAAGGTTCGTAACGTTATGTTAAAAAAGGATTAGGCATGATTAATATTCCAAGGAACAAGGGAAAAATTAACATCAACTTAATTTTTCAACGTACACAGCAGCACAGAGTAGCGCCACTTTCGGAAGCCGCTACACTTTCATCGTCAGTGCTCACGTGTATTTTGCTTATCACCACTAGTCAGGTGGCTCTGTTGAATGTGATTTTAATTCTTATATATACAACTTTTTCGTGAAAATTGAATACGAGAATTAAATCACTCTCAAGCTGATATTAACTGCACTTTCACAGCGTTGCCATCGGTTTATTTTTCTTCATTCCCATTTATGTGATTTTTGTTAGAATGTGTTTTTTTAGTTGGAACGTATTAATAAAACTTATAAAAATTTTAAAAAGAAGTAATTGGTTGATGTGATAGTTTTTTTATCACTGTGACTAATTCTTTTTTTTACATTTCTCTTATCTTTTTATCGATACTATTTTTTACTGAAAGATATCTATTTCAAACAAATATTAAACAAATTATACATATCATTTATTAAATAATTGAATTTTTTTAAAGAATCGAAAATGATGTGATAACTCTGCTAAAACAAAATATGTCACTTCCACATTATAAAATGTCACTGGTTTAATTAATCCATTCCTATACTCTTGCTAACCACCAATTTTAATTAGTATGAGCTGCATTTCGCGTAAATATTCAAAATGTTTTTTTTTCGTGGCCGTGATAGTTTTAATTCCGACTAGAATTTTATGCTAATTTTTGATTTATAACTCATTTGAATGCATATTGCTTGCTGCATGTATTTTAGCACCAACACTACCGACTGCTGTTAGGTTTTTCTCGAAAAGACTTTCATTGACTCGTACAAAATGCAAAACATTTGCATGCAAAAATTGTTCTCTACATCCTTTGGATGGAATTGCATTATGAAAATAATTTTTAGTGGTAAAAATTCTTATTTTCATATTTTACTTATTATCAGTTCAGAAGTATATATATTTTTTTGCCATGGTTTCCTTTATACTAGAGAGATTTTCCTTTCACTTTTTTTTCGTTTCTCCGCATTTCTAATCTAATTTACGCTGTGTAAAATACAATTTTGGGCTTAAGATAGTGAAAAGTGTTTGTTTGGTTTGTATAGCTAGAAGGGCGACTGGTGAACTAGCTGAAGAGCAGCGGAAGCAATGTAGTTTAAAAGTGACTTACCAATTAGACTTTTTTTTAAATTTACATGTTATTTTTAGTACTTTTCTTTTTTTTTAAAGTTTTAAGCATTTTCTTTTAAATTTTATGCCAGCTGCTTTTTTTTGTGTTTCTATTTTCAAGTTGAACACAAGAAATACGAGGTTGGCTGTAGAATTGTTTAAACGAATTCTTCGATTTTAGCATAATATTCTTTAACGCCATTCATATTTAAGTCACTTCGCAGTGACAAAATCGAGTGCGACTAAAATTTATATTGTGCCGAAATTTCATGCCTAACAATGATTTTTACTCATGAACCTGGATTACACTGTACAACAGAATTAATTACAAGGTTCTAACGACTGATTCTAGTAGAGGGCAACAATGAAATATATAGGTGTATCAGCTTTTTAAAAGTTTACTTCCCTTCGCATCAATATAGTGGGCTGGAATACTCTACAAAAATATTTGACATAAAATGTCTTCAAAGACAACCAAGATCCAGACTGAACCAGAAATCATTCAAAACTCAAAACATGTTAGAGGGTTAATTTCATACTTATTTACAATTGGGTTTTTTTTGAAGTTTTTTGCGCCATTTTTTTAAGAAAGATACAAAAAGACCAATACAACGAAGAGTTGGAGGGTTAAGATGATCTAAAAAAATTTTCCTCGTGGTGTTTTACACAAAAGTGCTGAACAAATTTTATACCTTAAACGTAAGGCGTACAAGATTTCTTATGCTAGTACTATTTGTGAATAAGTACGAAATTAACCCTTAAATATTTCTGATCCATTTCTGACGTTGCAGTTGAGTCTGGGCCTTGGATGCATTTGAAGACTTATAGTAGAATTTTATACTGAATATATTTGTAGAAAATTTTCGTCCGCCATATTGCCGCTTAAGATGAGTTAAGTGGTTAAAAAGACCCATTCAACGAAGAGTAAGAGGGTCAAAATGTTTTACAAAAATTTTCCTCTAGGTGTTTTTTTTAAAAGTGCTGAGCGCATCTTATATCTTAAGCATAAATCTTACAAGATTTAATATGCCGAGTCACTATAACTGCATACACAGAAACAACTAAATTTCATTTTCTGTAAAGGAGTTCAATGAAATAGTAAATATTTTGTCTAGGAACGGACCTACAGAGAAATTTGTAAATATAGACAAAAATATTTCAACAATTTCATTGAAAAAAATGCGTTTTTTTCAGTGTGAAAATTGTTTAAATCTATAAAACAATTTGTCTAAAAATATTTACAAATTGTAAACAAAACAATTTACTAAATCAAACAAAAAGATGTACTGGACTTTCTGAAAAATATCAAACAATATTTTTGTCTGAATTTATAAAACAATTAGTCTAAAAATACAAAAAATATTAATCAAAATAGTTTACTTAATCAAACAAAAATATTTACTGCATTTTTTGTAATATATCAAACAAAATTTCTGTCTGCGTCATCATCATCATCATCATCATCCAATAAGCATTTATGAAATTTCACTTTGTTAAATGTGTTCAAGTCTGAATGTTTATCTAAAGACTCTGAAAAAATGAGAATTAACGCAACGACACTAACGAATTGATTCACTCAAAAATCTTCTGTAAACAGACTTGGTACAATCGCATTCCTTTTGCTATCATTGTTGTTGTTATTTGTGTGTATGTCGTCATCGGGGTTGTTTTTTTACCACACAGTTTTTCTTGCTGTTTTTGGTGTTTGCGTCCTAAATAAGAGTCAAACAAACAATTCATTGATTATGTAAAGAACATTTACTGAAAATTTAATTTATTTTTAGACAAACTTTTGTTTGAAAATTTTTTGGTGATAATTTTTTCTGTGCAAAGACAAATTTCACATTAAAATCGTCGAAATCGATGTTAATTTAACATTTGTCGGTAGTAATTTTGCTTAGTAAATATTTTATGTTAATTCAATATGATTTTGCTATTGGCTGAATAGTTAGCTGGTAGTGCGATGTTCGGTCGACTATTTGTGGGCTATATAAAAATAAACAACAACAAGTCACACAACTGAGCACAACAGTGAATTGTAGCAAAGAACAAAGCAAATAAACACCAACACACTTGAATAACAAATTATTTCTCGTAAATCGAATATCATTTCTAATCAAAATTGCGAAATGTTGATTTTACATTTCTTTTTTCTGTGCGTATGTGCAAAAGAGGGGAAAACTTTAACTCTCCGTAAAATAAATCCCAGATGTAAACTTTCAAAACGCCGGTACATGTGTGTATTTTTTTGCTGGCCCTGGCAGTATCAGTCGTCAGAACCATGTAATTTTTTTGTGTCGCCCAGTATTATGTTTGGGCAACATAATATATATGCCGCTAATTTTGAATTCCACTGTTTTAGTATTTTCTTCAAACTTTGGCAAGTCCTGCGACTATTTCATACACGCATTTAAAGTGGTCCCAAACTAGTCTAAATGTATAAAATAAAATGCCTGAGAAGATAAATTCAAGTTTAGTTAGCGTGACGCAAACTAAAAGTATTAGCATTTAACAGATTGTTCGTAGTAAAATTTTATGAAGTTTCTTTCGGAGGCGAAATCTAGGAATAAGAAAAGGATCCACATTAAACAGCTTATGCAACACAAAACAGGCGTGTATACAAAAGTTCACTTTCTTATCGCGAATTATGAGGCTTACCACTTTTTTAAACTTTTTTGCCTAGACTTTATTGTTATTAGTCTGGCTCAAAAATTCAGCATCTTATTGACTTCTCTGGAAGTTCTTTTTTCACTTTACTGGTTCGATGATTTTACATTTTTGTAATCTTCTTTAGTATTAATTCTATGGCAGGCCTCGTCTATTTAAATTGTGATTTGAGTAAAAGCACTTGGTACACATATTAAATGTTTCTTTGTTTGTTTCATTGCAAAATAATTTCTTTCTTTTAACAGTTTAGTGTTTCGCCAAGCGTTTGACTAAAAACTTAAACGGCACGGCACATCCATCATTAATAATCTTAAACGGTTAAAAATATTTGAAATTATTTTGGTAAAAGCGACAAAAAATAAAAATTAAAGCAATAAAATTTTCCTTTATAAATTTTCAGTTTCAGTTTGAGTAAAAATATTACGATTGTTATTTACGCTTTATAATAATTTCTGCAAATATTTGCCCTTTTATCAAAAAGTTGTAAAGTGTATTTATATAAAATATTTCTAAAAGAAAAATATATTGCTATCATGTTGTGCCAGCATAAACGGCTACAGTCAGATGCTCCTTCTGATCGTCAACAAAAAAAGCTGAAAACTCTTTCAATACCCTGCCAATATAGTGCAATGAAACCTTTTGCAAAATCCTATCAGCAAATCAAAGAAATTGAAAATCAATCAACAACGCCAACAAAGTCTGGAAAAAAATATCATCGTATTTCACAGCAAAAAGTTAAACAAAAAAATAGTAATAATAAAAAATTGTTTAAATTTTTAAAGAAAGGTAAGAAGAAAAAAGGAATGATGGATTTCTCTTAATAAAATTTATGTGAAAATATGTCTTTAAAATTAAGAAAATTGTTTTATGTATAAAGAAACTTAATCAAAATAAAGATTTATTTATTAAGGGTTATTGGTGCTTTACCAAATCATCAGTAGACTTCAACTATACTTTTGAAAAGTTTCAAATCTTTTATCTTATGCACAGACTTTCGAAAAACATTCGAGAATTTACAAATAATTTCTTTGAAAATCACAAGAGAATAAAATAAGCGCAGTAGGCTTAGAAACTTATACAAAACCCAACAAACAATTTATATTCGATATGAAAATGTATTATTTTTCTACATCTTGAAATGCATATAGACATTGCTTAACCCTCAACAAATAAATCTTTATTTTAAATAGAATTGGGAGTATATTTCATATAATAAATTTAATAGAAACCTAATCAATTTCAATGTATTTTTAAGAAAACTTTCTAATGGACAACTTATTAAAGCTTTATAAGACAAATTTTGTATGAAAACTTGTTTGATAAACCCTTGATAAAGTATTATGTGTAACACAGGCCAACAAAACAAAACTGCAACATTTCTGAGCAGTTTTATGTGCTTAAAAATGCTGTGTCCCCAGTTTTTTCCTATCACCTAAAGTTTTTTTTTTAAATGGTCCTGTCTTATATTTTCACTACACAGAAAAAAATAAATTTCATTTTCAGTAAAGAAATTCAATGAAATAGTAAATATTTTGTCTAGGAACGGATCTACAAACTTAGAAATATCTCAATAATTTCATTGAAAAAACGTGATTTTTTTCAGTGAACAAATTGTTTAACTCTATAAAACAATTTGTCTAAAAATATTTACAAATTGTAAACAAAACAATTTCCTAAATCAAACAAAAACATTTACTGGACTTTCTGAAAAATATCAAACAATATTTTTGTCTCAAGTTATGAAACAATTAGTCTAAAAATACTAACAAATATTAAACAAAATAGTTTACTTAATCAAACAAATATATTTACTTTTTTTTGTAATATATCAAACAAAATTTTTTTCTGGATCATCCATTAGGCATTTATGAAATTTCACTTTGTTAAATGCGTTCAAGTCTGAATGTTTATCTAAAGACTTAAAAAATTGAATGAGAATTAATGCAACGACACCAACGAATTGCTTCACTCAAAAATCTTCAGTAAACAAACGGTGCAATCGCATTCCTTTTGTTATCATTGTTGTTGTTATTTGTGTGTATGTCGTCATCGGGGTTGTTTTTTTACCACACAGTTTTTCTTGCTGTTTTTGGTGTTTGCGTCCTAAATAAGAGTCAAAAAAAACAATTCATTGATTATGTAAAGAACATTTACTGAAAATTAAATTTATTTTTATACAATCTTTTGTTTGAAAATTTTTTTATGATAATGTTTTCTGTCTTATTTCGATAAAAAAAAAACACCAAAAGATGCAGTTCTTTCGGAGTTATTCACAAATTAGGATCGAAAAAATTGTTTTTATGCAAAATTAAATTTTTTTTCTTTTTAACAACTCATAAAAATTTTAAACTGCAAAATCTCAACCATTGTTTTTTAAGGACTGTTGTCTTACGAACACAATAAGTCATATATAATGAATATCTATGGATAAATATTGATTTTATTAGTCATTAAGTGAATACATCCGCACAATTAAAAGGTCTTTGCCCTTATAAATTTTTGGAAACAAAAAATAAATTATTACTGAAAGTAGATTTTGAGAGTCTGGATATATTCACTTAATTGCTAATAAAATCTGACATCTGTCTTTAAGAACAATAACTATAATTAACGTTTTTGCCGTTTTAGATTTCTTTGCGTTTTTAGAACGAAAAAATTTAGCATGGAAAACATTTGTCCTAATTTATGAATGACTCGGAAATCGTTGAGCAAATCCAAAAACTATAGGAGGGGAGGAAAAAACTGATACCAGATTCAGTTTCAGCACCCACAAATACATGAGAATAAGGCAAATTGGCTTATAAGATCCACAAAAAGCTTTATTTCGTTGACCAGTATTGTTTTACCGAAATGTAAAATATTCAAAGGTGCGTTGAAAACTGCAAAAATTGTATAACTTAGTTTGTAAATTTTTTCTTTTCTAGTGCATTATCGACTTAGAAATTCTTTGGCATATTTCATCTAATAACACTATGCAACAAAATTAAACTTTTGTCATGACCTTTAATCACCACTATATATTTTTGATCTGTTTTATGGTCCGTCCCCTAACTACAAAAACAGTCGAAATTTAAAATTTTATATACTTACGCTTTTTTTTAATTTTTTCTAAAATTTTGGATTTTTCAAGAGGCTGCTACACTGATTTCATCATAACTTTGGAAGCGGTGGTCCAATTTCATTACAAAAAACTCGAACAAAACTTTGGATAAAATTACATTTAACACGTTCTAACATTATTTTTTATATACTCGATGGCCTCGGCATTATTTAGAACGCAATGATGAAAAATATGTGTTTATAAAAAATTGGAAAATTTTTAATTTTTAAAAATTTATAAAAAATTTAAGAAAATAGGAAAAACTTTTTACTAAGTTTTATTTCATGTACTTTCATGTAAAACCGCACGAGGAACATTTTTGTGGAGCAATCAAGCAAGCCATATTACCTCTGAAGGGGGTTTTTTTGCCCCTTATATCTTTAGGGGACAAAAAGACCCATACCCCGAAGTGCTAGAGGGTTAAAATGTTCTACGAAAATGTTACCCAGAGTGTTTTGCATGTAAGTGCTGACGGCAAACGTAAAGCGTACAAGGTATACTATGCCGACTCAGTATAACTATTTGCAAAAAGGGCGGAAATTAAACTCCCCGCAAAATGAGCCCCAGATGTAAACTTTAAAAACGCCGATACATGTATATATTTCTTAGCGACCTTTACCAGAATCAGCTGTTAGAATATTGTTATTTAAAAATAAAACTGATTTTGTTGTACAGTGTAACTGTTTGAAATTTTTGCAAAAATCAGCTGATTTCACTTTATTATGAATAAAATCAATCGATTTTCATGAAATAAACCTTTATATTATTTTCAATATAAGTGGCTTTATGATTTGTTACTACAAAATTTTAAAATTTTACCTAAAAAAATATATTTCTCATCATTGCGGTCTGAATAATTCTAAAACTATTGAGTTTGTAAAAAAAATAATATTAATGAAGCTTAAAGGTAATTTTATTTAAAGTTTTGTGGTTTTTGTAATGAAATTGTACAACCCTTTTCCAAGTTATGATAAAATAGGTGGAGCAGCGTCTCCAAAACTCGATTTTTTTTAAAAAATCAGGTAATTTTACATTATTGTGAATAAAATCGACATTTATCCATCGATTTTCATGAAATAAAAGTAATTTGATTTGTGGTATATGTTCAGTGAATAAAACGTAACATTTTGCATTTTTCGATTTTTTATAAATTTTAAAAAAATAAAAATATTTAAATTTTGCATAGAAAATATATCCAAAGAAATTGAATAATTTTGACTTGAGTTCGGTTTTAATTTAATTTTTCAATTATATTATATTTTTATTTAGAGATAAATCTGAAGCATTTAGACAAAAAGAAAATTTTTTTTGACTGCACGGAGGGTTGAACTGACATGTTTCGATAGCTCGCGCTAATCTCTTCAGAGTTCTCTTCCGCTTAGACCACTCAAACAAAGTCGGTGGCTTGCAGCAAAGAGTTGAACATCATCTACCTTTAATCAATTCATACTGTTACTCTTAAAACTGTATTTCTTTGGATATAAACCCATACAGTTCGACTGAAACTTATAGCTTAAATCATAAAAAATATATATTTTTTTATCATTGCGGCCTGAATAATTCCGAACCATTGAGTATATAAAACAATTATGTTTCAATTGTAATTTTCTTTTTCAAGTTTCTTAGTGTTTTTTGTAATAAAATTTGACAACTCCTTTGCATGGTATGATAAAATCAGCGAAAGGAGCAGCCTATTCAGAAATTCCTAATTAAAAAAAGTAAAAAAAAATCATCCATAGAATTTAAAATTTGGCATTTTTGTTGTTGCATAGTGTATTCAAAGGTGCGCCGAAAACTGCAAAAATGGTATGAGGTAGTTTGTAAAGTTTTTTTCTTTTCCAGTATAGTTCTCTGGCATATTTCCTCCAACAATGATTCGATTCTGATTATTGTGTTCTATTCACAAAAGGCTTTCTTTCTCATAAAGATTGTTTATAGCGCTTCCAAAAGTGACATGGAAACAAAACATCATATTTTACCATCAAAAACGTTGACCATGCAGTTTATTTTTTATATTCGGAAATACAAGACTTTATGTTTACGCGATGTCACATAGATAATAATATGGTTATAGATAATAATAAAAATCATATCCTTTCACAAAAAAATAAAAACTTTTTGTGATCCATAATGAAATCAATCGTAAATTTATTATTTTTTTCCTTCTTTTATTATTTGTTTAACAAAATATGCGAACAAATAGCGCCAACAACCAACCAACAACCAAAAGCATGTTCATTCATAAACACATCAAATGTTAAAATTTATTGGCATATGGCCAATGGCTCAACATTGTTGTGGGTCATCGGGTGTTGGCCTTAAAGTCAGGGTTTGTTTGTTGTTTTGTTCTCAAATCGATACATGTTAAAACTAGAAAAAAATAAGAGCACATGCACACACAAACACCCATACGCAGCATAGAAAGGGAATTTCGTAATTAATGTTAAAAGTATAAAATACAAATGAAATGAGCAGAGACGGAAAAGCAACAAATAAACAAAAGAAAAAAAATCTAAAAAAAGTTAACGATGGAAGTCTGGGAAATTCTCTTAGCTGTTGTGCAATGGTCTTAGTACCAAACGGTCTCTTAGAATCCGGTTTTATGGGATATTTTAGCTCTAGTTGTGAATAACTACGAAATTAATCCTTAAACATATGTTAAGTTTTGAATGATTTCTGGCGTTAAAGTTGAGTTTTGAAGATTTAATGTATTTGAGGATTTACAGGAGAATTTTATGGCAAATATTTTTGTAGGACATTTTAGCACGCTATATCGATGTTTAAGGGGAGCTTTTTTCCCCTTTTCAAGAAAGCAACAAAAAAGACCCATACAGCAAAAAAATATATTCCTTGTAGTGAATCCAAATTGGTTATTAGGCTAAGGTTCGTAACGCTATATTCAGAAAGAATTGGGCATGAGTAATATTCCAAGGAACAAGGGACAAATTAACATCAACTTAATTTTTCAACGTACACAGCAGAACAGAGTAGCGCTACTTTCGGAAGACGCTACACTTCCATCGTCAGTGCTCACGTGTATTTTGCTTATCATCACTTGTCAGGTGGCTTTGTTGAATGTGATTTTAATTCTTATATATACAACTTTTTCGTGAAAATTGAATACGAGAATTAAATCACGCTCAAGCTGATATTAACTGCACTTTCCCAGCGTTGCCATCGGTTTATTTTTCTTCATTCCCATTTTTCTGAGTTCCTTGTAGTATTTTCGTTCTTCAATTATTTCGCTCTATTATGGCTTAAAACTTTTAAAATCGAATACACTATTCAATGACATTTTTTAATCATGGATTTTTTCATTATTTCTAGTACAAAACAGCTTTCGAATAGATCACAATTGTTGAAAAAGGTTAAACATTTCATAAAATTTTAACTTAACCCTATAACACAGTAATTTTTTATCCAATCAAAGCCAATTAATTATCCACTATTCGACGCGTAGTTTTGTAGCCTTTTAAACAAGCCTTTGACGCTGAATGGCGCTTTAAAGGGAAGTACGTCGAAAAACAGAAATGTACCATTATCTGGACGATGGCTAAATGAAATATATTTTTTTTCGCGTTAAGCACATCCTAATTATCCTAAAAGAAATGCATTATAAAAACTATATACCTTCCTCAAAAAAAAAAAAATAACAAAAATAAATTTGCCGTTTGCTTTGAAATATTTCCTTTCAAATACCCAATCGGACTTAAGACTAAAAAAACTTTTAACACAACACATAAAAAATACATTAATTTTAAACACACACATGAGTGTAAAGTTTAAGTGAGAATGTATGATTTCGCAAACGTTTTGCTTTTAAAATTAAAGATGAGATCGTGTGTAACTTTACACTAACGATTATGCATCTGCAAAAGAAGTGTCAGTGACAGGGCTAAGTTGGTACCACGTTGCAACCTCGGCAATGACACATAATAGCTCCTCTTCATTCTCGCACATCCTACAGAAAACTCTAGTGCCAGTTTCCCAATTGCAGGTTCTCGCTCTGACCGAGCAATGACCACTCAACACGCCTATCAAGACTCCTAGCACCTGCCTATTCATACTTAGTAGTAGTTCAGATCTTCCTACACAGAAGAAACTAAATTTCATTTTCTCTAAAGGAATTCAAAGAAATAGTAAATTTTTTGTCTAGAAACGGACCTACAAATAAATTTGTAAATATAAAAAAAAAAATTTCTCAAAACTTTCATTGAAAATACCGTGTTTTTTCAGTGAACAAATTGTTTGAATCTATAAAATAATTTGTCTAAAAATATTTACAAATTGTAAACTAAAGAATTTACTAAATCAAACAAAAAGATTTACTGGATTTTCTAAAAATATGAAATAATATTTTTGTCTGAATTTATAAAACAATTAGTCTAAAAATAATAAATATTAAACAAAATAGTTTACTGAATCAAAAAAATATTTACTGGATTTTTTTGTAATATATCAAACAGCATTTTTGTCTGGGTCATCATCATCATCATGCATTAAGAATTTATAATTTCACTTTGTTAAATGTGTTCAAGTCTGAATGTTTATCTAAAGACTCTAAAAAATGAATAAGAATTAACGCAACGATATTACCGAATCGATTCACTGAAAAATCTTCAGTAAACAAACTTGGTACAATCGCATTCTTTTTGCTATCATTATTGTTGTTGTTATTTGTGTGTATGTTTTAATCGGGGTTGTTTCTTTACGATACATTGTTTCTTGTTGTTTTTGGTTTGCGTCCTAAATAAGAGTCAAACAAACAATTCAATGATTATGCAAAGAACATTTACTGAAAATGAAATTTATTTTTAGACAAACTTTTGTTTGAAAATTTTTTGGTGATAATTTTTTCTGTGTAAGTCAAGTAGCCACGTGGCCACGTAGCCCTCGAGTTTAGAGCTCTCCTACACTCACTAACCAGTTACGATTTGACTTTGTGTCCCTTCAAAGATTTTATCGCCGCCTGACTTTCGACGTAGAAGGTTGCCTCCTCGCCTTCAATAAGTACATGTTTATAAAATAGTTTTCAGTACAATGTACAAAAAGGGCCCAAAAAAGAGAGAGTGTTCCACAATGCCAAGCAGTAGCCAATAGTGCCAAAAACGGTACAATTGTGCCACAATTATCATCTCGAAAATAAGTTAAATTAAATTAATTGTTAATTCTCTTTCAATTATTCTTAACATTTTTTTCAAATGACTGTAACTTCTAAACTACTGATTATAAATATTACTTTGAGACTTCACACAAAAAAACTAAATTTCATTTTCTCTAAAGGAATTCAATGAAAAAGTAAGTATTTTGTCTAGGAACGGACCTACAAACAAATTTCTAAATATATAGACAAAAATATCTCAAAACTTTCATTGAAAAAAACCGTGTTTTTTCAGTGAGCAAATTGATTAAATATATAAAACAATTTGTCTAAAAATTTGTCTAAAAACAATTTGTAAACAAGACAATTTACATCAAACAATATTTTTTTCTGAATTTAAAAAACAGTTAGTCTAAAAATACTAAGAAGTATTACATAAAATAGTTTACTTAATCAAACAAAAATATTTACTAGATTTTTTGTAATATATCAAATATAATTTTCGTCTGGGTCATCATCATCCATGAAAATCGGTTACTTTCTGACTTGCTTTCTTGAATACGACTTTTGATGTTATCACAAAAGTTGTAGAAAATAAAATATCCTATAAATTTGCTTACATCGATATTTCGTAAGGTCAACTGTTTTTGTACTGACCTAGAAGTCTCTCTATCTTGAAAATTAAACAAATATTTTGATGATGTTTATATCGCGAAAGTCGCCTCTGTGCGCCATTCAGGTAATAATACTCCATTTTTTTAATTTTTTATTTTTTATTTATTTTTTTTAATAACAAACGCAACCCGCGAAGCGATTAGCTTTTCTGCGGAAAACACCCATGGTCTACGGCGGGAATCGAACCCACGACCTCTCAGCCACAGGGGCCCCTTCCTTTTTTATTTAAAATTTTATTTTTTAAAAATTCTTAGTATATGTTAAGTTTGATTCTTAAATATATTTTTCTTTGTTTTTTTCGGATTGATATTTAGAACTTTTCAATTCCATTTTAGAACTTTCAATTTATATAAAAGTAATTCACAAATCATTTTCTAATAAAAATTTCTGAAACAAATATATATGAAATTTGGTGATAAAGTGGAAGGCGGAATATTTTAATCAAAAGTGGTCCTTTGAAAGAAAAATATATTAAAAAAAATATGAAGTATGAAACAATCACGAAGAAAATTCTGCTCATGAATGTCCATTCACGTCAAGTTTTTTATGTCGCTGTATCTGATTGGTAGCGATTCTAGCCTGCCAGAGGTCGTGATATTTTCCGCAGACAAGCTAAATCGCTCCATGTTTTTTCAACATGAAATAACTTTGATTCAACATGATGCTTCGTATTATTTCAGTATCAAATTCACATTGTTTCAACTTGAAAGACCTTTGGTTCAATATGATTTTTCGTTATATATAAGTATCAACTTCATTTTGCTCCAACTGTATTGGAATATTATTAAATCAACATGAAATATATTTATTTATTTGTAGGTTATTGTAAAATCATGTTTATTGAACATCAAATATCTATGAAGCAAAACCAGTACATGCAAAATTAACCTTCTTTTCGACGATTTTATCATGAAATTTTTCTTGTGTGCAGAGTTTAAAGGGCATAAAAATCGGTTACTTTCTGACTATCTCTTTTCCTTTCTTGAATACGTTTTTTGATGTTATCACAAAAGTTGTAGAAAATAAAATGTCCTATAAATTTGCTTGCAGCGATATTTCGTAAGGTCAACTGTTTTTGTACTGACCTAGAACTCTCGCTCTCTTTAAAATTGAACAAATATTTTTATGATGTTTACATCGCGAAAGTCGCCTCTGTGCGCCATTCAGAGGGCAAATTGCGGCATTCGATATCAATTGAAATTTGTATTTTAATTGTATTGAAATTTCGATCGATATCGAATGCCTTAATTTGGCCCCAGGTAATAATACTCCATTTTCTTTTGTATTTAAAATTTAATGTTTAAGAAATTCTTAGTATATTCTTAAAAATATTTTTCATTTTTTCGGATTGAACTTTTCAGAACTTTTCAATTGCATTTCAGAATTTTCAATTTATAAAAAAGTAATTCAAAAATCATTCACAAATCATTTTCTAATGAAAATTGCTGACACAAAAATATATGAAATTTGGTGATAAAGTGGAAGGGGGAATTGTTTAATCAAAATTGGTGCTTTGCAACAAAAATTTATTTAAAAAAAAAATTGAAATAAAAAAGATTTGCGCTCATTCACTCTCAAGTGATTGAAGGCAAAAGTAACCCATGCTCATGTCAATCACGTGTATAGCGCCCATCACTAGTGAACACAAACATCTAAAGAGCTAAAACTACTCTAGTTAGCTCGTGTATTTGTCAGTTAGTTTTTTTATCTGTATTTTTTCATTTCTTTTTTTGTTCTACATATGTATTTACAATTAGTTGAAATTATTTTTAGCTACTTTCTATTTCGTATTTTTTTTTGGTTTTACTGTTGCTTGGTTTCTTTTCAGTGTGGTATTTAATTTTTTCAATTCTGTAAAATTGTTGTAAAGAGCCAAATGTACATACGAGTACAATTGGCAAAAAGCTAAAACATGACCTTAGAAAAAACAAATATTAATTAAAAAAAAGAAACGCTTTCAAAAGAGATATAATAAACGGCAGTATTTGGTAAAAATATTATTTTTTTTGGGCGTGGTACTGCCCACTTTTCTAGAATAGAACAATATAAATGACTGTTTTTACCATCATACTATTCATACGTATTACAATTTTGGCCTAAAAATAATAGATATCCGCATAATCTTCACATATTTTTCTTTCGGAATTGAAAAATTCGTAAAAAAAATGTGCGTTTATCGCAAAAATTTTTTAAACATAAGAGAATTGCTGTTTTTTTTGTAAATAGTAAAGAAATAAAAAAAATTAATTTTACTTGCGTAATTTTGTGTTTAAAAAATACTTTACACAGAATTGCATTTATAGTTGTAGTTGTGATTGCAAAAATGATTTATTCTTTAGATTTTGGTCTTATACGGTTCATTTGTAGCACCAACAATAACTTTTATTAGATCTGAATAAACTTCTAGGAATAATTGAATAGTTGAATCTTTTCACAAGTATTTTTCCTGTGTTATCCTTTAAAACGGAATTCCTTTAGCCTATACATTTTTGAAAAATTATTTTCTTAATAATTTCATTAAAGTACTGTTCTTGTTGAGATTTTGGAAACGATAATTTTTTCAGATAGTATCTCTTTACAAAATACTATTTTCAAAAGATACTTTCAAAAGTGATTTTTTCAAAAGATTCTTTCTTTCAAAAGGTACTTTTTCAATACATTTTTTTAAGATATTTTTTTCAAAAGATACTTCTTTCAAAATATACTTTTTTCAAAAGATACTTTTTTCAAAAGATACTGTTTTCAAAAGATACTTTTTTCAAAAGATACTTTTTTCAAAAGATACTTTTTTCAAAAGATACTTTTTTCAAAAGATACTTTTTTCAAAAGATACTTTTTTCAAAAGATACTTTTTTCAAAAGATACTTTTTGCAAAAGGTACTTTTTCAACAGATTTTTTTAAAGATACTTTTTTCAAAAGATACTTTTTTCAAAAGATACTTTTTTCAAAGGATATTTTTTTCAAAAGATACTTTTTTCAAAACATACTTTTTTCAAAAGATACTTTTTTCAAAAGATACTTATTTCAAAAGATACTTTTTTCAAAAGATACTTTTTTCAAAAGATACTTTTTTCCAAAGATACTTTTTTCAAAAGATACTTTTTCAACAGATTTTTTTAAAGATACCTTTTTTCAAAAGATACTTTTTTCAAAAGATACTTTTTCAAAAGATACTTTTTTAAAAAGATACTTTTTTCAAAAGATACTTTTTTCAAAAGATACTTTTTTCAAAAGATACTTTTTGCAAAAGATACTTTTTCAACAGATTTTTTTAAAGATACCTTTTTTCAAAAGATACTTTTTTCAAAAGATACTTTTTGCAAAAGGTACTTTTTGCAAAAGATACTTTTTGCAAAAGATACTTTTTGCAAAAGATACTTTTTTCAAAAGATACTTTTTTATAAAGGCTCTTTTTTTAAAGGTACTTTTTTCAAGGTACTTTTTTCAGAAGCTACCCTTTTCAAAAGGTACTTTTAAAAAAAAAAAGTTTTTAAAATGTACTCTTTTGAAAATTTACTTTTTCAAGATATTTTTTAAAGGTACTTTTTTCAATATGTACTTTTTCAAAATTTATTTCTTTCAAAAGTTAAATTTTTCTAAAGTTACTTTTCAACAGGTATTTATTTCAAAAAGTACTTCCTTCAAAAGCTAATTTTTTCAAAATGAACCTTTTTCAATATATATCATTTTCCAAGAATACTATTTCTAAGCGAACTTTTTTCAAAACCTACAAAATATAACTATTTTTAATAGGCACGTTCCCTTAAAAAAAGTTATATTTGTCAAACAGTACTATTTTTAGAAGGTTTGTTTCTCAACTGGCTCTTAATTGAAGTGTTTTCTTAAGAGTACTTTTTTAGAGACTACTTTTTTATAACATCCTTTTTTAAAACATCCTTTTTTAAAACTTACCTTTCTACCAGATAATTTTTCAAGGTGTTTTAATAATATTAAAGTATTAAAATTTTTTTCTTCCAATTTTCTCCTTGCAGTATTTTTTTAATTTAAACTACTAAAAGAGATATAAATTATCTAAAGAGAATCTTAAATACACAAACATGTATTTAATTGATGTTGTTATTTGTTTTACACAACAACTTTTTACAAAATTGAAAAAATATGGTTGCTTTCCCACGTACAAATTCACTAAATAGATTATCAGTAAATAATGTCTAAATAAAGTTTTTTGTTTATGGAAAATCCAATTGTTTTTTATTTAGTTTTTTGATTTTACTTCCTGCTGGAATTCAAAATGTAAAATTAATCAAAAAGTTTAAGGTTTGAGGCTACAGATGGTTGCAGCTAAAATAGTTTTCTTTATGAAATTACTATATAATTAAACTTTTATGGGTCGATTATGGATGGCCACCGAACTTCAGTTGCGTTGTCAGCCGGCAACTGAAAATTTGTGGTTGCCAGAAAAGCACTAAAAACCAACTGAAATTTACAGATCCCAGTTGCCAGTTGCCATTCGTAATATGATTTTTGGCAACTGGCAAACCAACTGAAGTTCGGTTGCCATCGATAATCGACCCATTAATTTGTAGCATACAAAGAGGGGCAAAAATAGTTTAATTTAGCACTTAAAAGTTCTGCAGTATCCAATTCTTGCTTACATTGTTATTTTTTGAACTGTTTACCGTTATTTTTCGCAGTATTTGATAGACATTATTTCTTTTAGAAAAGAAAAATGTTGAGTTCGCAGAGTAAAGATTTTCTGCATAGCCGGCCTTCGGTTGGGTCGTTGGTTGGGTGTGTGTAAATAACGTCTATGGGCATTATTTCCTCCGCATGCCAGCTTTTCAAAATGTACTTGAATAAACAAATAAATTTAGGCCCTAATTGTGTAAATCACGTCACCAAAGTGAAATTTATGCAGAGAACAAAAACAAAATTTCAAACATTTTATAAATTTTGTTTTATTTTTCATACAAATTCTAAAATTTTGGAAAACAAAAACAAATTTTTAAAATTCTTTCAAATTTGTTTTTGCTTTAATATAAATTTCACTTCGGTGATGTGATTTACACAATTAGGGCCTTAAAAAATCAAAAAAACCCGACTGCGTAAAAAAATAATAGAAAACAACTTTAAACCGTCACAGATCCTAAATGTTTATTCGAAATCAAAAATCATAAGAGAAACTTAAAGATGATTATCAAATACCTGTCGATTGATACCCATGTTTATATAGTTCGCCGACTTTTTATTTTTTTCGTATGTTGGCCGCCATATTGAATTTTGACTACTATCATATCTTTAGTGATACTCCCCGAATTAAGACGAATCGATTGACGTAAGAATCGTCAAAATTGGTCTACGCGTTCGCTTTATATAGTGCCGCAAAAGAACTCACATACATACATACATACATACATACATACATACATACATACATACATACATACATACATACATACATACATACATACATACATACATACATACATACATACATACATACATACATACATACATACATACATACATACATACATACATACATACATACATACATACATACATACATACATACATACATACATACATACATACATACATACATACATACATACATACATACATACATACATACATACATACATACATACATACATACATACATACATACATACATACATACATACATACATACATACATACATACATACATACATACATACATACATACATACATACATACATACATACATACATACATACATACATACATACATACATACATACATACATACATACATACATACATACATACATACATACATACATACATACATACATACATACATACATACATACATACATACATACATACATACATACATACATACATACATACATACATACATACATCCATACATACATACATACATACATACATACATACATACATACATACATACATACATACATACATACATACATACATACATACATACATACATACATACATACATACATACATACATACATACATACATACATACATACATACATACATACATACATACATACATACATACATACATACATACATACATACATACATACATACATACATACATACATACATACATACATACATACATACATACATACATACATACATACATACATACATACATACATACATACATACATACATACATACATACATACATACATACATACATACATACATACATACATACATACATACATACATACATACATACATACATACATACATACATACATACATACATACATACATACATACATACATACATACATACATACATACATACATACATACATACATACATACATACATACATACATACATACATACATACATACATACATACATACATACATACATACATACATACATACATACATACATACATACATACATACATACATACATACATACATACATACATACATACATACATACATACCTACATACATACATACATACATACATACATACATACATACATACATACATACATACATACATACATACATACATACATACATACATACATACATACATACATACATACATACATACATACATACATACATACATACATACATACATACATACATACATACATACATACATACATACATACATACATACATACATACATACATACATACATACATACATACATACATACATACATACATACATACATACATACATACATACATACATACATACATACATACATACATACATACATACATACATACATACATACATACATACATACATACATACATACATACATACATACATACATACATACATACATACATACATACATACATACATACATACATACATACATACATACATACATACATACATACATACATACATACATACATACATACATACATACATACATACATACATACATACATACATACATACATACATACATACATACATACATACATACATACATACATACATACATACATACATACATACATACATACATACATACATACATACATACATACATACATACATACATACATACATACATACATACATACATACATACATACATACATACATACATAAATAAATACATACATACATACATACATACATAGGCTGATAATCACAATACCCTTCTTTGCGTCGCGCAGTCGGGTAAAAAAGGTAATTTTTTCAAAATGTATTTTTTCAAAAGGTACTTTTGTAAATAATACTTTTTTCAAAAGTTCTTCTTTCCAAATGTATTTTTTTTATTTAAAGATACTCTTTTCAGAAGCTACTTTTTTCAAAATGTAATTTTTTAGAAAAGGCACTTTTTTGCAAAAGGTAATTTTTTCAAAATGCACTTATTTCAAAAGGTACTATTTGCAAACCGTACTTTTACCAAAGTTACTCTTTGCAAAAGGTAAACTTTTCAATAGGTAGTCCTTTCAAAATTTACTTTTTCGAAAATATGCTTTTTTCAAAAAGTACATATTTTGTAAGGTATTTTTTCAAAAGGCCCGTTTCTCAAAATGTCCCTTTTTCGAAAACTATTTTTTTTAAGTAAGAGAATACCCAATTTCTACTCGATCAGCAATGGTATCATCCACTCTTCAACTAGAAATCAACTGATAACGTCCAAATTGGACTTTTTGAAAGTGTACCTTTTGAAAAAGTACCTTACGCAGAAAGTACCTTTTCAAAATAAAAACCTGGTCGAAATTTGGAATTCTGTTACTTCAATGATATTAGAAGAATATTTTTGCGTCCACCTGATGCTGCAGAAAGACCTTTATTGGCTTTTTGTTTATTTTAAATTTGTAATTTAAGTTTACTATTTCAATTGTCCTTTTAAAGTTTGCATTTCATATTTATTTAAAGGCATACAAATAAATGAAAATGTGTTTTGTTGAATTATTTTTATATTGTTTCACTTTCATTGTTCATATCTCAGTTTTTGTTATGTATCGTTAACAAAGGCAAACACTTCCATTATTTTTCTAATGTAAGCCACACACTTTGCGACCGTTGTTACAACTCAGCTATTAATCAAGTTGTATGTTTGTCGCACAAACGATTTTGAAAAAGTAGCAAGCAATCTGATGGACACAGAATTGTAACGATCCTTCGATGTTACAAACAGAGGCAACAATTGCCATTCCCGATTGCAATTCTTTTATAAATAATGGCACGAAAAAGATTATATTAAAGTTGTGTAATTGGCCTATAAAAAGTGTGATGCTGTATTTTCAAAAGGTATTTAGTCAAAAGATATTGGTTTGAAATATGTGGTACTTTCTTCACGAACTCCTTATAACAATTAACTCTTCTTTTTTTCGGTGTATAAAAATCATGCTATGACATAATACGTATTCGCGAATGTATGTAAATATATTTTCCACATGCATAATTGTACGTCTATAGATACAGATATAATCTTATTGAAAGAATTTCTTTGAATATCCCAGCAAAAACTTTTGTATTTTTTGTAATCGGTAGTACTTTATTAATGGCTTACAAAATAATGAATGGTACTTATTTATCTTATTACTATGCTTCAAATTAGAACTACTACTTAGTTTTTAATAAAACTAGTAAGTATTTTTATCATTATCTGAAAATAGTTACAATTTGTTGATATGTAAACTTATAAGTCAACAATAGCTGAGTGGGTAAAGTTCTTGTCTTGATATCTGAACGTATTCCACGTGGGTAAAAAAAAATAAAAATAAAATAAAATTGAAAAAATGTAAATAAAGCATAATGTGAATACTTCTTTTTTTTAATTTTTACTTGTTTACTTGACTTCTTATTTTTTAGCTTCAAGTAAGCCAAATAATAACTAGTTAATTGCTGTGACAATTTAAATACATTTGTAAGGGGTACCCCTTATTTTGTTGACTTCTTAAACAAAAATAAGTAGTTATTGAGTCAAATTGTAAGTATTTACGACTTAAATCCTCATATACTTTTTTACCTACCAGTAAGCAAAGTTTTTGCTGGGATGTTAAACGACATGCATATTTTTCCAACTATATTTCCTACTTTTGTTCGATGAAACAAAATCAATATTTAATAAAAACAATTCTGATACAAAACAAAAGACTGTTGGTACAATAAAATATTAATATTAGAAGCATAAATGTGTAAAATAATAAAAATAACACTCTAAAGTAAAGACTATAGAAGAATATTTGTTGAAAATTTTCAAACTTCATGTAAATTGAATAATTGATATCTTATGATTATTTGGATGACCTTTTTTATGTTAAAAATGTGTTATACTTTTATTAAAAATTGTCACTAATCACCGGTGCTCGGACTTTCATGCAAATGCATGTTTTTTGTGGTGATAAATATAGTAGTTTGGCATCGATTTGTAGTTGCATATTTTTGCATATTTTGGTGGTAAGTGCATATTTTTGCATATTTTGGCAATAAATGAATTTTTTTTGGGGTTATAAAAAATTTTTAATGCATATATATTTCTCAATATTTGAAAAAAAAAATTATTAATATGCCAATTATGGATGAGCCTCATTTGGGCTGCCAGTTGCTGAAAATGATACTATTGATGGCAACTGACAGTTACTATTTAGTGCCTTTCTGGCAGCCATTAATTTTCAGTTGCCGACTGGCAACGCAACTACAGTGCGGTTGCATTAAGTAATAAACCCAATTATGTTTGTTTTATGTTTTTTTCTCTAATAATAAGTACAAATTTAAGAAAATATTTTCATATTATTTTAGTTTTGCTACATTATTCGTAGGTAAATGCATATTTTTCATGTCTAGGTGCATTTGTTAATCGCTTAAAATCAATTTTTAGTTGCATGAAAGTCCGAGCCCTGCTAATCACTAATCTGCTCAAGGTTGTATTTCCATTTTAGCAAAAGTGAACACAATTTCATTTCACGAAAGTATATCGACGGCTTGATGTAGAAAACCCCTATACGATTTTTTTCCAAATCGAGTTTTTTTTACGTTTTCTGATAATCACCTTCTAAACACACCCACCTTAAAGGGACAAGCATTTAATTATATACAGTGAAAGCTCTACTAGCGGACAGCTCCTATAAGCGAACGTCTCGCCTGTAAGAACAATTTTACTACACTTTGAACCATTATAATTAGTGTTTTTTATTAGGGATTTCCTGGGAAAAAATTCCCGGGATCCCGCACATTTTCCGGGAAAACATTTCGGGACATTTGATGGGGGAATTCCCGGGATTTTTTAAATATTATTATGGCAACTTTACCTTTGTAAGCACAAATTTTTAGGGCTTTTTAGTGTACATATTTTTAGTGCAATATTGCATATTTCGACAATTTTACATTGATATTTTTCTGTGTGTAGGTGCAAAAGTATATAAAAAATTAATGTTAATAAAATTGTTCAGATATCCTTTTTTTCGTGGAATGCTCCTAATAAAATTTTTTTTTGTTGGTTTATTCTTATTAGCGAACATCTCTACCTAAGGGACAAAATTTTCGCCGATGGTAAGTGTCGGCTTATGGGAGCTTTCACTGTACATATTTATAAGTGTTTTAGTTTTTATTAAATTTTTCCTTCTCCTGTAAAATAACAAATATTGGAGATACATTGTTTCTATATTCCATATAATTTAATTTGTTTTATTGTTCATACAATTGTTTTCAAATTAATTTGAAAAATATGTGAAATTACAAATTTATCTTCCATAACTTTTGTAACTTATTGTTGGATTTTTTTTACCTAAATCTAATAAATTAGGTTCCTTACTGTTAAAGGGGAAATAAAACTAAAAGAAAAATTAAATTCTAGTTGCCACATTAAAAAGCTTGCATCTACTATGTACATGCAAACATATTTGCAGATAATTGGCCTTGTTATCTCTCAAATAAAATCGGCCACTACTAGTTGTAGTACATACTAGTTTATCCTTTATTATTAGATTGTTTTTGTTATCCTCCTTCATCTTGGTTGCTTCTATCAAATACATAAACTTTAATAATAGATGCAGAATATTCTATAAGAACTGCGTTTGTAGGCAGACCTATTAGGGAATGCAATCAAGATAGATTTGTAATAGTGCAGATAGAAAGAAAATATACAGATAACACTGTTTAACAAAATCATTTATATTTTTATTAATAAATTCTAACGACTGGTTCTTGTTTACTGAAGATTTTTGAGTGAATCAATTCGTTAATGTCGTTGTCTTAATTCTCATTAATTTTTTTTAGAGTCTTTAGATAAACATTTAGCCTTGCACACATTTAAGAAAGTGAAATTTCATAAATGCTTAATGGATGATGACGATGATGACCCAGAAAAAAAATTTGCATGATATATTACAAAAAATCCAGTAAATATTTTTGTTTGATTAAGTAAACTATATTGTTTAACATTTGTTAGTATTTTTAGACTAATTGTTTTATAAATGCAGACAAAAATATTGTTTGATATTTTTCAGAAAATCCAGTAAATGTTTTTGTTTGATTTACTTTAAAGACCTATTACTGAATTTTATTACAAAAAATTTTCAGAACATTTCAACTTGCTATATTGCTGCTGAAGGGAATATTTTCAATTTTTTAAAGGGACCATACAACGGTAAAGTTAGAGGGTTAAAATGTTCCACAGGAATGTTTTCCGTGGTGTTCAATATGAAAGTGCTGAGCACATTTTAAGCCTTAAAGTTAGATCTGACAAGATTTTCTTTGCCGAGTACTAATGGAGAATAAGTACGAAGTTAACCCTGAAACACATTTTAAGTTTTGAAGGATTTCTGCCGTTCAAGTTGGGTTTGAAGCTTGGGTGTCTTTGAAGTCTTATAGTAGACTTTTATGGCAAATATTTTTGTTCAACATTTTATCCCGCTATATTGCCTCTGAAGGGAAATTTTTTGCACCTCTTTTATGAAAGGTACAAAAAGACCCATACAACGAAGTGTTAGAGCGTTAAAGTGTTCCACAAAAGTGCTCGCCGCGGTGTTTTACACAAAAGTGCTGAACACTTCTTATACATTAAACTTAAGGCTTACAAGATTTGCCTATGCCGAGTCAAAAGGGGGGGACTTTAATTCCCCCTAAAATTAATACCAGATATCAATTTTGTTTTACTCTGAATAAATTGCGGCTAAGTACAATGTAATAACATACAACGTGGCTGGGCTTATAGAATTTTTAAGAAAAACATATTATCTTTACGTGTATTTTGTATGAGAAATTTTTCCACACTTTGGCAAAGTACTTAAAATTAATACTAAGGGTTGTAACTTTCAGCCTATTTTTTCGACATATCCAACAGAATTTCAGGTGACAACTGCAAAAAAATAAAATCACATAACAAGTTCGAATATATACTTTGGAAAAATATTAAATAAATTAAACACTTATATACGTACTTCCTTCCTTCCTTCCTTTAAAAGCATTCTAAGAGCTCCCATGGACTAGTAAACCATAAAAATCGTATATTCTAAGTAAAATCAAGCTCTTCACAACTTATTGGATGAACAACCCCTGTTCTGCGGAATAAACTCCTTTGAAAATCTGTTTTTAAATTCAATAGTGAAAAAATATCCAACAATTTTCCATTTTTATCTTTTACATCTTGTTGACTAGATGCTGCTTGCTACGTTGAATGAATGGATAAATAGTTTTTATTTTCTTTAAATAGTTCTTAAATTAAAAGGACTTTTTAAGAAAAAATAACTATGAAAGTAAGGAAGCGAAAAAAATGCCAACAAATAATAAAAAGTGCATTAGGATTTTATCCTTCAGGCGTAGTAAGGTATTGAAGGATCACAAAAATAGCAACAGCATCACCAGCAAAGAAAAACACAATTGAAACACAACGACAACAGGATTAAATAGAAGAGTTGAATACAAAACAGCTTTTGTTCAAAATGACTCGAAAAGCAGAGAAATGAAACGGAAAGGGGGCAATAAAGTTTAAAGGAAACGGATCAAGCAAAATAGAGCAGAGGAATAAATCTAAATATGAAAATTTAAGTTCTTTTTAATTAATAAAAAAAAATTGTCTTTGCTTTCATATATCACTGGTAGAAACTGTAAACGCCTAAAACCGAACCAATTTTTATAAAACATACATTGTGCACATCTGCAAATAAACACCTTTAAAATGTAAATTTTTTGTCTATATCGGTTGTATAATTTGAGTGTAAAAAGGATAACAAAAAACTGTCTTGCATAGTAATTACTGGATAATGAATATCTGCAATTATCACTAAATACTAAACTAAAAATTAACTCAACTCTGTCCTATTCTCTAAAAGTATTTGCGTTTTGTAAACTAATTGTTAAAGTACACAACATTGAAATTGCATTAACAAAATAGAGAGATAAAAAACTAGGAAAGAATTTTTCTTTAACCACCTGTTGCCTCTCTATGGTTCTCTAGCTTTTATTTGCTTGCAAAATAAATATTCTGATGTCTTTTTTTTCATTATAAAAAATATAACAAGCAAAAACTTTTCAACTTTTCCAAAGAATTGATTGACTTTTCTACCACTGAGTATTTTATTTGTCTCCAAACATGTTTTAAATCTGTTCGCAAATACATGGCGAAGTAATCTATTCTCTCAACCCTATTTACCACACTACAAATAAACTGAAAGGGAAATTTGAATTTAAATCCTTTTAGACTTTTTCCTCTTTTTATCATAGATTCAATTGCACATGTTTTTTACGATTTTATTCAGGAAAATCAGCTTATTACAAAAGTATATTGTAAGGATTTGTACAGGATATTTTGAAAGGTCATATCCTTTGGTTTAACAACTGCAAATTTAAATGGCTTTGAATAAATAATTGGCAGAATACTGTCTCAATATTTTAGAAATAAATTAATTAAAGAAGTTTTTTTATATCAATTATAGAAAACTGGTATTTTTTCAATTGCGGTTTTTAATTCAGGATATTTCCATAAACTAACTTTAATTTTTATTTATATCATCTAATTTGCTTATTTTATATTTATTATGCCTAAAAGTACTTTTTTATTTGTTAAATTATAATAATTAATGCTTATTTTAATTCACATGCACACACACACAATCAGCTCTAATTACGTTTTTCTTTTATTTTTATAAATTCATTTTCATTATTTGCTTTCATTATTAATTTTCACTTTTCATCGTAGTCCTTTCACTTCAACACACTCTCAACTGTATCAACAATTTGCACTTATAAACTTCTAAGAAATTTACAAATAAAAGAAGCAAATGAAAGCAAAAAAAAGCTTAAAATTAAAACAAACTCATTGCAGCAGAACTATTAACAATGACAAGTTTGATTCATTTTAATTTGACATGAGTTTTCATATAATTAACATTTTGCATGTATTTTTTGCACACACAACTAGTTTCATAAAAAAGTTTTTATTAAAAAAGCAACAGAAAATGAGAGCAAAACGAAAAAATTACAAGCATTTATATTAAAGTTTTGCGATAAAAAACAGTGAGTAGCAAAAAAGTTAAGACTTTTTCATTATATTTATATTTTTTCAAGACTATAACCCGGGCTATAGCCAAGACAATAGTCAAGGCTATAGCCAAGACAATAGTCAAGGCTATAGCCAAGACAATAGTCAAGGCTACAGTCAAGACTATAGCTAAGACTATAATCAAGACTATAGTGGATACTATAGACAAGAATATAGTCAAAACTATAGTTAATAATATAGTTAATAATATAGTCAAGACTATAGTCAAAACTATAGTCGAGAAAGGTCAAGCCTGTAGTCAAGTTTATAGTCAAGTCAATAGCTAAGTCTAAAGTCAAGTCTAAAGTGTAGACTTTAATGAAGGCTATAGCTAAGGTTATAGTAAAAGTACTTAAGGCAATATTAAAAACTGTACGAGTAAAATTAAAAATTTTCAAAACGGTCTGGATTTTTATCCTCCCCGATTTTAATGAAATTCGACATATACATACATTGTACTGTTGTGTGCGCGTAACATGGCGAGAAATTATTTCGATACCTGTTATAGTTTCTATTTTATAGGTTCGTCATATTGAAGAGCTTAACTTCCTGCTACAAATGCCTCTAAAACGCCAAAGTATACTTTATCCTTAAATATACTGAAAAATGGTTGTTGTGTACAACTTTCAAGATAGGATGAAAACAGACCCATTGGTATTTTAGAGGCACTTGTAGCAGGAAGATATGTCCTTTTTAATCAGTATTCGTTAAGAGGAGACTGAGACCTTTCGAATGACCCGTTCTAAAGTTATTCAGTCTTCAATATGACGAACTTTTCCCAAAAATGGCCGAGATGAGATGCCCAAGTTTAGAGGTCTATAAAATTGAAACCATAGGAGTTATAGAAATAATTTTTCGCTATGTTACGTGAATACTCTATTCAATAGAACACTGATGATGGCACATAGTCGAAACCGGTCTGTTTACAAACCAAATTTGACGTGACATGACGGAAAATCGTTCCAAATGCGTTTGTGTGTGTGTATGAATGTCGCGATTTTTGTCAATTGAGTTACTTTACTTAAGTTTTAATAAAATCGACATTACCCCAGCTTATAGTCAAGGCTATATTAAAGACTATAGTCAAGGCAATAGTCAAGACTATATTTAGTGCTACAGTCAAGTCTATAGTCACAGTAAGACTAGATAGTCAAGAATATAGTTCAAACTATATTCAAGGCTACAGGAAAAACTATAGTCAAGGCTAAATATAGTGCAGAATATAGCTAGTGCTATAGCCGAAACTATAATTGAGATTATAGGTAAGGCTATATTCAAAACTATAGTCAAGCTTATAGCGAAGGTTATGGCCAATAATATAGTCAGGCCTATAGTAAAGAGTATAGTCAACGCTATACTCAATAATATAGTCAAGATTGTGCTGATATTTATAGTATAGACTATAGTCAACACTATAGATAAGGCTAGTAAAATCAGTGAAGACAATAGTAAAAGCTATTGTCAATACTATAGTCAAGCTACATATAGTTAAGGTATAGTAAAGACCATTTCCAAAGCTTTATTCAAGGTTACAGTCAAGGCTATAGTCAAGACTAAAGTCAAGACAATAGTCCAAACTATATTCAAAGTATAGTCAAAGCTACAGGAAAGACTATAGTCCAGGCTAAATATAGTGAAGACTATAGCTATGACTATAGTCAATATTACAGCCAAGGCTTTAGCTAGCCAAGACTATAGTCACGTAGCGGATCATATCTGATTAAAGTGACAAATTGTTTTTTTTAAGATTTGAGCTGCACTGTTTATGTACTTGAAGAATGTCTTACAAAATATTTCTTAAAATAATAACAATATACATTTATTATGCATTCATCTGAATAAGAATAAAAGTGTGTCTAAATGTTTGTCTGTCTATTTGTTTTAATTAATTAAAAATGTCAGTCTTTGAAGCACAAAATGTTTTGGAGTGTGAATGATGAATGGATAACTCAAAGAACTAAAAAGTCATAAAATTTATTAAATTTAAAGTTTTAGTGAATGAATGTCTTAAATAATAATATAGAAATTAAATTAATGTTAGTTATTCTTTTTTTCTTCTTTTTAGGTAAGTCTTGGCATACTTTACGTTTTCTTAGAAGAGAAAAGATAAAGAGAGAGAGAGTATATAATAAAGGTAAATATTTTGTATAATTAAAGCACACTTTAAGGTGTTTACTTGTACATTTAAACTTAATTTTTAATTTAAGACATTATGTGTACCCGTGATAATAAAAAAACCTTAAATTGTTAAAAATTGAATTAAAGATATTAAATTTTGTATTATTTATGTTGGATTCGCTGCTTTTGTGGGAATTTCTTCATAATCGTGTGTATGACTTGTATACATTTATTTCTTTGAATGGACATACATAAGTCTTCGTTTTTTTTTTGTTCTTCTTGTATTTCTCTTATGAGCACACATTTAAAATGTCACTTTAAGTTTCCGTTTCTTTCAAGAATTTCCGTTAAAAATGGTTTTACGCTAAAAATTTTTTTTATTTATATGAAACATTTATGTTTTACTTGTGTTTTTTTTTCTTTCTTTTTTTAAAGCATAGTGGGGCAGTGGTAAGAAATTTGTATAAGTGAAACTTACAAACAATTTAAAGTATAATTTTATTGTTAACACAACTTTTGCCACTGTTCAACGTCTGATTACAGTAAAAATATGAAATGTTTCATTTTTGTGCAAAAAAAAATGTTGAAAAAGATAAATACGTTTTAAAATTTTTTTTCGTACTTTGTATTAAATTTTCTTTTTTTGACAAGAATGCACTCAAATAAATGTGGTTTTCTTGCAACATAATGGTTTGGAAAATATATCATAACGTCAAATAAAAACTACAAGATGAAGTCCCATAGTTTTGGAGATTTTGTGGCGAAATGGCAAACATGGTAAAAAAGCAATTGACTTAGCTTTCTATACGCAAAGAATAAAGTTGGTTGAGGTGATCATAGCCTAAGAGAAAAATATTATGATTGAATTTATGGTTTTTGTAAAATTTCCTAACAAACATTGTTGCCTAACTCAATAAGAATATATTATCCTAGAACCATTTTACTATAATAGAATATAAATATAACATATGTTCATAGATAACCATAATATGGTCCAGCATTCTTTTAGTAGGGTATAGTACTATAACTATCTGCAAAAAGGGGTGGGGCTATAGGGACTTGTAACTCCCCCTAAAATTAATCCCAGATGTAAACTTTCAAAACGTCGATGGACATACGTATATACCTTTTTGGTGCCCTATAACAGAATCAGTTGTTATAGAACAATGTATTGTTTGTTGTTGTTGTTGGTTTACAGGTTTTTTAATGATTTTTTTCCCTTAAATTTTTATTAAAATTTAACAATAATGAATTGTTGCTCAAGGTTGTCATTCCGTTTTAGCAAGAGTAAAAATAATTTTAGTTCAATAAATAAAAATAATAATAAAATATAATTCTTGAAAAAACCGACTACAAAATAGGCGTGGCACTGCCCATAGTTTTGATCATAATGTTGTACTTTCACGAGAACTAATTGTGTGCGAAGTTTCATAACAATCGGTTAATCAGAAGTAGTTGAAATGCTTATTTACTTTTCATGGGCGTGACACTGACCACTTTTCTAAACATAATGTTGTATTATAGCGATAACTAATGGTGTATGCAAAGTTTCATAAGAATCAGCTTAGTAGAAGTTGTTGAAAAAGAATATTTACTTTGCATGAGCGTGGCAATCCCACTTTTTTGATCCTGATGTAGTATTTAAACAGAAGCTTAATGAGTGTGTGCAGTTTCATAAGAATCGGTTGAGTAGAAGTAGTTGAAAATTAATGTGTATTTACTTTGTATGGGCGTGACCCCGCCCACTTTTCAACGGGACCAATCTGGAAGTACATCCTTTTGAATAGAGAAAAACTCCGAAATCGGTTCATAAATGGCGATATACATAAACATACACAAAAAAATACAAGACGAATTGATAACCTTCTCCTTTTTTTTGAAGTCGGTTAATAAATAAATAAAAATCAAAATTTTTTTTAAAATTTTTGATTTTAAAAAATTAATAAAAAAATAAAAACGCAACAAAATTCCGTTATAGGTAAATATGTTCCAAACAAAATGAGCCATATTTTATTAAAATCAACTCATAAATTTTGATTTTATTCACAATAAAGTGAGAAAAAATACGATTTTCATAAATTTTTTTAGCTTACTTCGATTTGAACAAGATTTGGTCCCAGCATTATGGATATCACAAGTAGCGTATGCGCGACTTTTTTTGCAACCATAATTATTATTTTAGTATATATGGCATTTTTTCATTTAAGTATATATGGAAAGGACATGAATCCTTGCGCCGATATCAACGATATTTTGAATTTTTATAAGTTTTGTCAATATAAATAAACGTAACAAATCTAATCGATCTACGAAAACTTCTTCTTTTTTTTGCCGCCAAATGAATGAAACGATACCACTGTGCGTCAGCGGACTCGCAAAGTTGGCCACCCATGATTTTTAATTTGAAAAAATAAATCGAGTGAACTGAGAAAAACCAAGTATTTATGCAAACCTGCATATTTTTGGTGTGGCACAGTGTAATTATTATAAGTGCAAAGGCTAAAAAAGAATTAAAATTGTAGAAAAGGCTCTAAAAATAGTAAAATTTTTTCAACTTGAAAAAACTGTAATATTTTATGAAAAGTAAATTCGAAATATGTTGTGTTATAATCATATCTCTCAGCAGATATTAAGCACTTTATACTTTAGTGAAGGGTGTATGTATATGATGCGGCTTGTCTAAATATAACATTTTTTATTTGTTGTATCTTTTAATAATTTTGGCTTAAATGTTTTGTAAATGAAAAGTTGTGTTTTAAAAAAATTTATACATAATATTTTACAAGTATGAGTAAGTATGTCTGTTAAGGAAGTAAAGTATTCGGCATTAAAAAAAAAGTAGTACAAACAAACTATCAAACACATACTCATATTTCATGTATTCTAGTAAAATGACTTGTAAAAAGTTTCACGATTTTCAAAGGGATTAGAAAAAAATGTGAAGGAAGTATCTTGCCTGGTGTTGATTTTGGCACATAAATTTTTCATATTCTTCTAACACACATTCTACATACCATACTTATTTATAATGTGATTACATACTTGCAAAAAAATGTAAGAATTTGTGGAAAAAATAACATTTAAAAAATAAAATATTTTACATTTACTTCTTGCAGCTGCAATCAAGTGCTTGAGAGAGCGAAAGTATATAGTAGAGTATTCATTTAGTCGCAATTTTGCTTTAATCGGCTAACTACTCAAATAATTAATCGAAGTTTTGGCTTAATCGGTTAATAATTGGCTAATTTCGGTATTACTCGGTTAATCGATTAATAAAGTTTTTTCATAAATCAAGTAATTTCAACAAACAAAAATGCATAAATTATTTATTATTTTGAGTTTATTAGTAAAAAAAGACTAAAACATAACAGACATAACAATTCTTAAACTAAATTAAGCAAAAAAATAAAAAAATCATAAATACACAGGAAAAAAATTGTAAATATGTAGAATTAATTTTTTTGTTATATCAATTAAATAATTAATTGATTTTGAACCGAAAACGATTGTAAGTTAAAGGAAAATCAGAAAAAATTAAAAAAAAATTTTTTTTTTTGTTGATTTCAAACTTATGTGAATTGTTGATTTTCCGAACACATATTAACTAACATAATTGTTGTATTAACAATATTTTTTTATGCAATCACAATCCTCGAAGCGACTTTTTGCTTGTCTGCGAAAAATACGAAATGTCTTTGGGAGGAATCGAACCGGCGACCTTTGGACTAATAGACTAACGTTCTTACCTCTCAGCTACAAAGCAATTTGTTATTAAATACGGAAATAATGAGTACACACAAAACGTGATTTGCTTTGTTTCATCTACGTGTGTGCATTCATTTGTTATATCAACAAAAATTTTGGTTAGTTAAGTTTGTTGAAAAAAATTTCTGTGTTTGTCGTATCAACAACTCAATTTGTTATATTAACAAAATATATGTTTGAATTTAAATTACATATTAACAATTGAAAATGTTATTCGCAGTTTGATGATATTTTTTCTGTGTATGTATTAATTAAAAAAATTATCAAGTTTGTGAGATCATTTTATTAGTTATTTCAATAGTTTAAGGAGATCTTCTATAACAATCTTTCGGAAAAATAATTTGGTTTACATGTTTAGGATTTAAGCAGTTCTTTTCTTTATTTTTGATAAAACTTGACTTGGAAAAATCCTTTCACTTATCTTAGATGTTGAAGAAATCGAAAGCAGTCCATAATACAGAATGTCTAGTTTCTTAGTCCTTTTCCTGGATTTCTCTAAACATACAAAATCTTCCATTATGTCTTGTCTTCATTTTTTCAATTTCTTAACACTTCTAATTGTTTCGGTTAATTCTGTTAAAAGATTTCTTGTATTACTATCGATAGTTTCTTCTGTTGTCAGGTCATCATCTGACTCATACTGGCAGAGCTCAACACCGAACATTCTTAAAAAAAGTTTATTTCCAAATTGCTTAGTTTCCGTTTTTGTACTGTATTTTAAAACACTGTTGCTAGAAGGAAATTTTCCTGAGTGGAGGTATAAACTAATTAAATTCGTCTTTCATTAAATAGAATCCTTAGATTTTTAATTAAATCGTTGGCAATAGTATTATTGGCTTTTATTAAATTAATAAACAAAAACTTAATAATTCCCTCAACTTCAATTAGAGTAGCAGAGTGTTTGACTTAAGATCACTGAACACACTTCTTTGTTTGTATGAAAAATAATTGCTAGAAAAAGATACCTTTTGTATATGAGACGAAACAAATAACACTGTACAACACGAAAAAAATTACGGAGTTCCATAAACCGATTCTGGTAGAGGAGACAAAAAAAAAATATACGTGTGTCGGTGTTTTGCAAGATCACATCGGAATTTTGTTTTAGGGGGTGCTAAATTTCCTCTCTTTTGACCTGAACGTGCAGCATAGCGGTACATGAAACTAAATGTTTTTTACGCTCTTTTCTAACAAATCGTAAAAACATGTATACAAAGGGGGAGTGCGGGGATAATATGTTGTACAAAAATCTTGGCCATACAATTTTTCTATAGCTTTTCAAAGACAACCAAGCTTCAGACTCAACTTGTACGCCAGAAATCATTAAAAACTTAAACTATGTTTAAGGGTTAACTTCATGCTTATTCACAATTAGTACTTGACATAGGAAATCTTGTAAGTCTTACGTTTAAAGTATAATATTTGTTCAGCACTTTTATGTAAAACACCACGATACAGTTTTTTTTTTTAACATTTTAACTCTCTAACTCTTCGTTTTATGGGTCTTTTAGGACATTTCTAAAAAAATTAGCAAAATACCTTTCCTTCAGCGGCGATATAAGGGGCTACAATGTTTTATAAAAATATTCGCCATAAAATTTTGCTATAGGTCTTTAAAGAGACCCAAGCTCCAGACTTAGCTCGGACGCAAGAAATCATTCGAAACTTAAAATGTATTTAAGAGTTAATTACGCACTTATGCACAATTCGTACTCAACATAGAAAATCTTCTAAGCCTTACATTCAAGGTATAACATGGGTCAAGCTTTTTTATATACAAGACTACGTGGAACATTTTTGTAGAAACATTTCTCCCGCTATATCGCCGCTGAAGGGGAGTTCTTGCCATTTGCTTAAGAAATGTACAAAAAGTTTTAGGCGTCTTTATAGGGTTAAAATATTCCAGAAAAATGTTTGGCCTAATATTTTCTACAAAGTTGTTGAACATAACCCTACACCTCTGATGTAAAGAACACATAGTTTCATGTAGCGATATGCTGCACGATCAGACCAAAAGCGAGGAGATTTGAAACCCCCCTAAAATATAATTCCGATGTGATCTTGAAAACGCCGACACACGTATATTTTGGTTTGGTCTCCTCTACCAGAATCGGTTTACAGAACCCCGCAATTTTGAAAAAAGTTCGAAATTGTTGTATAGTGTAATTAAACACACAAAAAACATGTTATAATACTACAAAAAATTAACATTTTTGTTACGTTGGTTAATTGGTTAACCGACTGAAATTGGTTAACTGAAATTAACCGGCTTAACCTTTAATCGAAAATAGCCAATTTTAAATTAACCAATCAGTTAATCGGGTAGTAATTAACCGGTTAACCGATTAACGGTTAACCGAATGAATACCCTATATATAGTTATACATTGTATCAACTGTTGTTTGTTGTGACACCAGAACACACACACACATAGACAAACTGCATCTCGCTTACTCTCTGTGTATTTCGCAATGCATCTTTATCATCATAGCCATCATCATCAGTACTGACAGTAACACTTCCGTTTCCTGTACCGCATATACTGCATACATAGATACTTAGATGTATATGTAATATTGGTTCCCAGTTGGCCACGTCTTTAAGCCATCATCAATGACGGATGCACGATAATGTTAAATCCTCGACGACAAATGTCGGACAGCAGGAACAAATCATCAATGAAGATTTCGAACAAGTGTCGCGAAAATCGTGTACGATTCAATGGGCGACAATATCGCTGAGATTGTTGTCACCGATTATATAAGTGCAAATATCGCCTATTATGTCGTCAACGACTGTGTAGGCTACAATGTTGTTTGTCTTGTCGCCAACGATTACATAGCGACAATGTCATAACTAGAACGGACTTTAATTAATATCTTTAACACGCAAATCTGACTTTTTGCTTACCTGTTGTTTCCGTTTCATTTAAATTATTGACTGATTTAGCTGGGACTCGAACTGAGGCTGCATGTTTATAAAAATTCGCGATTACCACCCTGCTGCTGCACTACCTAAAACATCGACAGCAAGAGGACATTTCCTTGATTAAAGACAAAATGTAAGACATTGTCGCTCATATTATCCACAATAAAGTTGGATTGAGAACAACAATTAAGACATTGTCGCTCATCTTGTCCTCCACAATGCTACTGAAGACAAACTGTAAGACATTGTCGCTCATATTATCCACAACAAAGTTGGATTGAGGACAAAAGGAAAAATATTGTCGCTCATATTGTCGTCAAAAGTTTTTAATGAAGGACAACATGCTAGCATGTGACGCTCAGATTGTCATGCACGACGATTCACTTAAATTGTCTATTAGAAAACCTAATCGACAGAGGACAATTCGTACAAGAATTGTAGATGGCAATATTGTGCAAGCCATTCTGACCACCTGGGTTATGCTGCACGTATGTGTATGTGTTTTCTTTTCACACATATACATACTATTACACAACCCGGTTGGCCAACTTGTCACAGAGGACACTTTCATCAACGACTACTTAAGGAAAAATCATAAAAATTTTCAGCACTAAGACTGAAAATATATGGAAAAAATGATTCCATGTGAATTGCCGAGGATGATGGATGGACGTGTTCACAAATGGGCTAGGCTAACGTCATGTTGAAGGCTTATTATTTCATATCTTTAGTTATTAATTTTGTATTTTTACTCACTGTTTATTATTTTAATTTTAACTAGTATAATGAACTAGTAGTAATGAATGAGAATTACGACATTAACGAAGCAAACAAACTTGGTACAATCGCACTCCACTAAGTGTTCGCGCCGATTTCTTCGTGCTCTTTTGCAAACATTAGTTCATTTGTTGTAGCATTTTTAGAAGCATTTGTTCTAAAATATGCATTCTAGTGCATCGAACGGGCTTTAAGTGCTCCTAAATGTCGAATTATTTTTGCACGATATTTGTCGATTACAGTTTCTTTTACGACAATCTAACAGAACCGTACTCAAAGACTGCGTAAAAGAAAAATATTCAAGCTAGTTGAATATTGTCCGCAAGCTAGTCTTGTAACGTTTAATTTAAAATTTTGTATAATATCGTTACAACGAAATACACTACTCTTCGCATACCAGCAAGCGAACTTTTTTTGGACATTTTCGGCCAGCCGGTCACCAGTTTGAATCATTTTGATACACTGCTGCTTGCTCAAATGGAGCAGAAGTGCGGATGTTGACATTTCTGAGGATGTCAGTTCTACAGGGACAAGGAAAATATGAACGAAAGTGTCGCTTTTGCTGTCATGTTTTGTTGGCCTCTTGTTGTCGATGTTTTAGGTGGTGCTGCAGCAGCATGGTAATGCGAAAACTTATAAGCATGTAGCCTTAGTTCGAGTCCCAGAAAAGGGCCATGCCACAATGGCGTTCTTAAAACGTGCGTTTCTGATTTTTTATATTAAATTTAGAAGTTAAAAAACTTAAAACTTTTAAATTTAATACAAGAAAAAAGTAACGCGCGTTTTAAAAACGCCCGTGTGGCCTGGCCCTACCTAAATCAGCCAATACTTTAAATGAAAAGAAAATAAACAGCAAAGAAAAACGTTCTATATGTAATCATTGGCCACAAGATAAACGATGTTGTAGCCTATTTAGTCACTGACGACATAATAGGTGATATTTTCGCTTTTTTTTTGTTAAAAAAAATATCACTAATGGGGATCAACGATATTTCCGAAGATGTCATATTCATTGTCCTTAATGAAAATATTACAGACAGTGTCGCTTTTGTTGTCATGTATGAATTTAGCGGCGGCCATTCGTTCGAAAATGTCCTCACTGATCAGTGTGAGCTGTCGCTAACAGGTCCTCCACGCCTTAACATTGTCGTACAGCTGCCTTGCAAGATTTCTGAAGGACATGGCCAATAGGGAAATATGCACATACATATGTATGAGTTAGTACCAAGGTTGCAGTGTATTCTCCGTATCCTTGCAAGCTGTTCGATAGGTGACTGACTGCTCAACATTTGTTTGTGTTTTTCTTTGCACTTGCTGAGTAAGTGTGAGAAATATTTTTTATCGTTGCATTAGTCTATATCTTTTAATGTTTTTTAGTTCATTCTATATCATATATAAACCAACATTTGCTACTTGAATGTTGTATAGCTGCTGCTACTGCTGCAGGGTTCTTATTTTATTTTTGTATTCCTTTCTAATACCAGTACTGTTTTTTTCTGTGTGGTTTTCTGTTCATGTCAAAAAGGTTTTTTTTTTGTACTCGAACTACATATGTTAGATGTAAAAGAAAGTATTCGTTCCTTTTTCTTATATGCGCTTCAGTAATATAGAGAAAGAAAAAATTGCCAACACGTGCTTCTAGTCTTAATTTTTTTTTTGGAGAAATCCTTCTTGTTTGAATAAAGTGCTCAAAAATACATAAAAAATTCAAATATCTTATGTACTGAATAAATTAAGATTTAAATTAAAATTTTTACTCCTTTTTTTTAAATTGACATAATCGAAAGTTCTTAAATCAGGCTAGAGCTCAACAAACTTAAGAGTCTTTTTTAAAATTAAAACTGTTCTGACGACTGAAAGAGGAGACAAAAATAAAATATATGTGCATCGGCGTTTTGAAAGTTAACACATGTCACTCGTTTTAGGGAGAGTTATAGTTATCTCCCTTCTGCACATTATTATAGTGAATCAAAATAACAAATCTTCTAATCCTTACATTTTAGATAAGTGCATTCTAATGTTAACCAATGCGAGGAACATATCTGCGGAACATAACTCTTTAAGCCGCTGTGTGGTTATTTTTGGAACGAAGTTTTTTATGGCGCGCTCTGCATATGATAAGCAGCATATAAATGTTTTTCATACTGGGGGTAAAAAAAAATTTTTTTTTAATGAAGTAATCTGTACGTGGAACAAATACGTGTTACGGCAGATTTTTGGGAGTCCGGGGAACTTCTGGAATTTTGGAGAAATTTTTGTTTTATTTTTTAGGAATCCGGGGAATTTCGGAGATTTTGGGAGGATTTTATCTAAATTTTGTCCATGCACCAGGTTTTGTATCTTCGCTAATGGTTGGTGGCCGGGCTAAACACCAGGTGTCTCGGCTAAATTCTTGCTAAGTGTCGCTTAAGTATCGCTTAAGTATCGCCTGAGTATCTTCCAAGCGATAGTTGTTTTTTTTTTGTTTTCTTTTTCCATCTAGTGGATGAAACTACTACCTTCGTTTTTTGTAAATTATAACTTTTATTTTTGGTGGGGGTGGGTCATGGCGCCGGTTCCGGTGTTTACGCGGAGTGTGTCGAAAGGCAATGAAGTTGGCCGGCCGAAGGTTGTCGGCCGAAGGTGGCCTGCCAATGGCATAAGGCCGCAAGTGAACCACCACAGTGGTTCCAATTCGAAAAAAGGGTAATAAATCTGTATCTCTGAAACTTGCGAATCATAGAGGAGGACCTAAGCTTTAACAATGTTGAAATTAGGACCACCCTGTTGAAACACGCGTTCAGCTACAGAGTGTCAAAGTTGATAACCTCGTTCATGAAAAACCTTGTCGGCCTCATAACTTTTACACATATTATCTGGTTTTAATGAATTTAAACTTGGTGTAAATTTTATTAATAGATAGAGAAAATAAAGTCCATTCCATTAAAATATCTTTAATATATTCAAAGATATTTGGCTTTGAATTTTAAAATTTAGGTTTTTGGCCTCGACTTTGTTCTCTATTTCGTCAATATCTCCGGCAATAGTCTAGCCAATTATTTAACGACATATTAAACGGGAATTTTTTCTGAGCTCTTAATTCTAGAAAAATATGTGAAGAAAATGCGGATATCCAATATTTTCAGGGTGAATGGACGTCAATTACGTATGAGTAATATGATGGCCTATGCCGATAGAGGGTGGACCGAAGACGAGAGGAACTTTGTTCCAGCCCGGTGTCGCATAATACCGTGCGTTCTTTTTTGTTCCTTTCTTTAAAAAGGCGCAAACTACTCTCCTTAAACAGCGATATAGCGGGCTAATGTCATACAGAAAAGTTTATCATATAATTTTACTGTAAGTCTACGAAGACACCAAAGTTCAACATTAAACTTAAGCGCCAAAAATAACACGAAACTTGAAATGTGTTTAATTTCGTACTAATTCCCAATTAGTACATGTAGTGGATCATCCATACTTTTAACTTTTTCCTTTAAAAAAAGTTAAAAATTGTCTTTAGTTTATTTTCATAAAATATGTAAACATAAAAATATAGCTCTGCCAGATTGCTGATTTATCGACCCGAAGCTTTAACGATATTTTTATTTGAAGACTTTTTGAGAAAAATTTTATAACACCGAATTCAGTAAGATTTTATATCACTGACAATCTAGAATTAACAATATAATGTTTTCTAATTTTTTTCTGTGTAGGAGAGTTATACTAGAGTTAAAGGAAAGAGAGTTAAATAAATTGATTTGGCTTATTTGAAGTGTTTATTTTTTATTTTTATTTTATGGATACTTTTTTACGATTAGTCATAATCAAGCAGAATTATAGGAAATATCAAAATATGTAAAATTTTTGCCCTTAAAACTTTAAATATTAGAAGTTCTTTAGTAATTTTCACAAACGTAAACGAAATCAATGTCATGTAAAAATTTGTTGGCGCTACAAACAATAAAAACTTATACCAACAATCATAAAAAACATGCTGAGTAATAAAAAAATTTTTTGGGCATTGATAAAAATCAATAATGTTTTATTAGTTTTACCTCAAAAGGTTTCTTCTAGAATAATGTGTTCTTACAAAAACCAAACATATCAAGTTCCTCCAAAAGGAAATTAAAAAAAATGCTTACAATGCTCACAAGCATTTGAGTGAAAAATTTCAAACAGATTGATTAAATTCACCGCAATAATGATAATGATTTAGCAGAAAATACCATTTGTTTTGATGTTTTAAAATTAAAAAATATATTTACTTTAAGGAAAAAAGTACCTATTAAAAAATTTTGCTTTTAAAAAAGTACTTATTAAAAAATTTAACGTTTAAAAAAAGTACCTTTTATAAAAAGTACCTTTTATAAAAAGTACCTTTTATAAAAAGTACCTTTTATAAAAAGTACCTTTTATAAAAAGTACCTTTTATAAAAAGTACCTTTTATAAAAAGTACCTTTTATAAAAAGTACCTTTTATAAAAAGTACCTTTTATAAAAAGTACCTTTTATAAAAAGTACCTTTTATAAAAAGTACCTTTTATAAAAAGTACCTTTTATAAAAAGTACCTTTTATAAAAAGTACCTTTTATAAAAAGTACCTTTTATAAAAAGTACCTTTTATAAAAAGTACCTTTTATAAAAAGTACCTTTTATAAAAAGTACCTTTTATAAAAAGTACCTTTTATAAAAAGTACCTTTTATAAAAAGTACCTTTTATAAAAAGTACCTTTTATAAAAAGTACCTTTTATAAAAAGTACCTTTTATAAAAAGTACCTTTTATAAAAAGTACCTTTTATAAAAAGTACCTTTTATAAAAAGTACCTTTTATAAAAAGTACCTTTTATAAAAAGTACCTTTTATAAAAAGTACCTTTTATAAAAAGTACCTTTTATAAAAAGTACCTTTTATAAAAAGTACCTTTTATAAAAAGTACCTTTTATAAAAAGTACCTTTTATAAAAAGTACCTTTTATAAAAAGTACCTTTTATAAAAAGTACCTTTTATAAAAAGTACCTTTTATAAAAAGTACCTTTTATAAAAAGTACCTTTTATAAAAAGTACCTTTTATAAAATGTACCTTTTATAAAAAGTACCTTTTATAAAAAGTACCCTTTATAAAAAGTACCTTTTATAAAAAGTACCTTTTATAAAAAGTACCTTTTATAAAATGTACCTTTTATAAAATGTACCTTTTATAAAAAGTACCTTTTATAAAAAGTACCTTTTATAAAAAGAACCTTTTATAAAAAGGACCTTTTATAAAAAGGACCTTTTATAAAAAGTACCTTTTATAAAAAGTACCTTTTATAAAAAGTACCTTTTATAAAAAGTACCTTTTATAAAAAGTACCTTTTATAAAAAGTACCTTTTATAAAAAGTACCTTTTATAAAAAGTACCTTTTATAAAAAGTACCTTTTATAAAAAGTACCTTTTATAAAAAGTACCTTTTATAAAAAGTACCTTTTATAAAAAGTACCTTTTATAAAAAGTACCTTTTATAAAAAGTACCTTTTATAAAAAGTACCTTTTATAAAAAAGTACCTTTTATAAAAAGTACCTTTTATAAAAAGTACCTTTTATAAAAAGTACCTTTTATAAAAAGTACCTTTTATAAAAAGTACCTTTTATAAAAAGTACCTTTTATAAAAAGTACCTTTTATAAAAAGTACCTTTTATAAAAAGTACCTTTTATAAAAAGTACCTTTTATAAAAAGTACCTTTTATAAAAAGTACCTTTTATAAAAAGTACCTTTTATAAAAAGTACCTTTTATAAAAAGTACCTTTTATAAAAAGTACCTTTTATAAAAAGTACCTTTTATAAAAAGTACCTTTTATAAAAAGTAGGGATGTAACGATACGCCGTTTTGCCGATCCGATACCGATTCCGATACTTAAAAATAAATATCGCCGATACCGATTCCGATACCGATACGAATATTGAAATTGAGTTCAAGTTTAGATTAACGAAACTCAAGAAGGGCAATTTTTTTATTATGCAAAATTACAGTGTAAGAGATTATTAATATATAAAATAGATATTAACACAGTATATAAAATTGGAAGTAATTTTTAAGGAACTACATTTTCATTGCTTCCAAAGAATCTCTATTAAAAATATGCAGATAATTAGTAGAAAAGCAAGTACAAATTTGGAATTCCTTTGTAATTTTAAAAAAATACTCGCCATGCTTTTTAAAAACTCGATTTATTAAAGGACATTTATCAACTAATATTCTTCTTAAGAACTTATTAGCTTAATTATTAAAAGTCTTCTAAAAGTTTATATTTATTCACTTAAATTTACATGAAAATACAGTTTTGTGTTTAAATTCGCATAAAAGAAACAAGTTCTGAAAATGGGTTATTTTTCATCCTTTTTTAACCGACTTCCAAAAAGAAGAAGGTTATCAATTCGTGTGTATGCTATTTTTTTTTTTACTTTTTTATGTTTGTACACGCATAACTCTGTCATTTGTGAAACGATTTAAAAAATTCTTTTTTGCTGGAAAGGGTTTGCCTGCAGTTTGGTCCCATAATTTTTTTTTTGAAAATCGGAGGGGGAAATTCGCTCCCCTCCATGCATAACTCTGTCATATGTGAACCGATTTTCAAAATTCTTGTTTTGTTTGAAAGGGTTTGACAAAAATTGGTCCCAAATTTTTTTTTGTCGAAAATCGGAGAGGCAAATTTGCTCCCCCTCCACTCCCTCCCCACCAATCCATAACTATGTCATTTGTGAATAGCTTTTCAAAATTCTTGTGTTGTTTGCAAGGGTTCGCTAGTAGTTTGGCCCCATAATTCTTTTCGAAAATGAGAGGGGGAAACTTGCTTCCCCCATGCATAACTTTGTCATTGGGAACCGATTATCAAAATGTTTTTTTATTTTAAAGGGTTTGACTACAGTTTTTTTTTCGAAAATCAGTTGCGAAATTTGCTGCAAACCCCCCTTCAGGTTGGTACCATAATTTTTCTCCAAAATCTGTGCAGGATTTCCCCTTCCCCTAGAAATATTGATTATCGCATAGCTTCTCCATTTATGGGCCGCGTTCCAACATTTATTTTTTGTTTGGAAGGGTTTGCCTAGAGTTTGGTTGCATAATTTTTCTACGAAAATCTGTGGGGCAAGTCTTCCACGCCTCCACCCAAAATATTTATTAGAGCACAATTCCTCCATTTGCATACCGATTTTCTAGTATATTACTCTTTATACTAAAGTCGGCTTTTTTTCCAGAATTATTTGAGGAATCATTATAGAATACCGAAAAAGAAATTTGTCCTAACATCACTACAAAATCTGTGGGGCAAGTCTTCCACGCCTCCACCCAAAATATTTATTAGAGCACAATTCCTCCATTTGCATACCGATTTTAAAAATTGTTTATATAGAAGGCCATCTAGTATATTACTCTTTATACTAAAGTCGGCTTTTTGCCAGAATTATTTGAGGAATCATTATAGAACACCGAAAAAGAAATTTGTCCTAACATCACTACAAATTCGGTGATTGGTAACCGAAAAAGAGAACTTCTTGCAATGACGAGCAAATGTGAAACTACATAATTAGACATTATCCAAATTCTCAATATTTCCGGATCGCGAATTCTACATTTTCATGATTTCTTTATAATGCCTTTTTTGCTGGGAATAATATTTAAAAAACAACGCATTGAATTTGAGTTCATGGTAAAATTAACAATAAATAAATTATTGTTTTTGCAAAATAACAGCGTAAAATATTATTACTTTTTAAAATTGATATAAATAAGATTTAAAAAATAACGAAATGAATTTAGTTCTTGGTAAAATTAACAAAAAAAAAAAATAATAATTTGTTTAAAAAAAAATTTTAAAGTTTCGTCGTATCGACGGTAAAATATCGCCGATACCGATGTATCGGAAAATCTGAAGTATCGCCGATATATCGGTATCGGTATTCGTTACATCCCTAATAAAAAGTACCTTTTATAAAAAGTACCTTTTATAAAAAGTACCTTTTATAAAAAGTACCTTTTATAAAAAGTACCTATTATAAAAAGTACCTTTTATAAAAAGTACCTTTTATAAAAAGTACCTTTTATAAAAAGTACCTTTTATAAAAAGTACCTTTTATAAAAAGTACCTTTTATAAAAAGTACTTTTTATAAAAAGTACCTTTTATAAAAAGTACCTTTTATAAAAAGTACCTTTTATAAAAAGTACCTTTTATAAAAAGTACCTTTTCTAAAAAGTACCTTTTATAAAAAGTACCTTTTATAAAAAGTACCTTTTATAAAAAGTACATTTTATAAAAAGTACCTTTTATAAAAAGTACCTTTTATAAAAAGTACCTTTTATAAAAAGTACCTTTTATAAAAAGTACCTTTTATAAAAAGTACCTTTTATAAAAAGTACCTTTTATAAAAAGTACCTTTTATAAAAAGTACCTTTTATAAAAAGTACCTTTTATAAAAAGTACCTTTTATAAAAAGTACCTTTTATAAAAAGTACCTTTTATAAAAAGTACCTTTTATAAAAAGTACCTTTTATAAAAAGTACCTTTTATAAAAAGTACCTTTTATAAAAAGTACCTTTTACAAAAAGTACCTTTTATAAAAAGTACCTTTTATAAAAAGTACCTTTTATAAAAAGTACCTTTTATAAAAAGTACCTTTTATAAAAAGTACCTTTTATAAAAAGTACCTTTTATAAAAAGTAACTTTTATTAAAAGTACCTTTTATAAAAAGTACCTTTTATAAAAAGTACCTTTTATAAAAAGTACCTTTTATAAAAAGTACCTTTTATAAAAAGTACCTTTTATAAAAAGTACCTTTTATAAAAAGTACCTTTTATAAAAAGTACCTTTTATAAAAAGTACCTTTTATAAAAAGTACCTTTTATAAAAAGTACCTTTTATAAAAAGTACCTTTTATAAAAAGTACCTTTTATAAAAAGTACCTTTTATAAAAAGTACCTTTTATAAAAAGTACATAATTCAAAAAACATCCCTTTTACATCACTTTAATACTCAGTCATATAATGCGCCAAAAAGGTTTTTTAACAAAAATTTTTTTTGTTTGACATCAATTTAACCAGATACAATCTGTATATATTTGCACTTAATAAAAGTTCTTCTTTTAACACTAGGTGTGGCCTTATGAAAGTCATTCATTACACGTTTACAAACAAGGAAACTTATCTGTTATATTTAATATTTATTATGCATGATATGTAGGTATTATGCTTCTTTATTAATACATACATGTAAACGAAGCCTTTATTAAACTTCCTACAATGTCAGGTGATAGGTCAACCATATCACACATCAAATGGCTTTAATGAATGATAAACAAACAAAAAAGTTGTCAAATTAATAATCTTCGTGTGAGTAAGTTATTAAAATTTTATTTATGTTTTGTGTTACAGATACAATGTATAGATAGAAGAGAATGAATAAGCTTTCCAAGCCTATTAAATCATATATAAATAGTTTCAGGATTTGTTGAACTCTGCAATACCCATTAATAAAATCTGTGTTAGAAAAAAAGAACTATACGTTTCATCTAAATATAGAATTCTATATATATATATATTTTTTAGGTCCTTAACACACATGTGCGCCCTTTTCATAATGTCAACTTGTGTGGTTGTTTTGACATGATTGCCTTTGTATGCTACGGCAAATACGTGCTGTATTAATGTCAAACGTTACAATAAAAAAAACCACCACTTCCGTTTCCTTATCATTTATAATTTTGACAAAACATTGACACAAAATTGTTAACAAATCTATTTGGCTGATTTTTCTACTCTATTATTATTTTTTGTTTGTTGCTACTGACTGCTATTATTACTATAATTTATAAGCATTATTGTTATTAATATTGTATTACAAATACCCACACAACAGCATTTTTGAAAATTGATGACAGATAGACGATATAGAGTAGAAAGTTGAAAGAGTTGGCCATACATGATATGAATATTTAGAAAAGAAAATTATTACAATTGATACATAAAATGGTTTAAATTAAATACATCGAGGTATTTCCTTAGCTATAAAAATGTATCTTATAATGATGTAAATAACACATTAAAAAAAAGTTTCTTGTAAAACCAAAATTTTGGGCATTTTTTTAAAGATACTTTTCCCTAAAAGGCACTTGTTCTAAAAACTACTTTATTTTTAAAGCTGCCACTTTTAAAAGGTACTTTTCTAAAAGCAAATTTAAAGATATTATTTAGAAGGCTCTTTTATAGAAAAGGTAATTGTTTATTAGTTAGTATTCTAAAAGGTAATTCTATTGGAAGGCTCTTTCTTAAATGGTATTTTTTCAAAGGTACTATTTTCTAACGTACTACTTCTAAAAGTTCTTTGTTTCATGGTGCTTTCAACTCTCCCTAAAAAGAAACTTAAACGTGAACTTTCAAATCGCCAACAATCGTGTATTTGTTTTTTGTCCTCTTCGTCAGAATCAGTAGTTGGAACTTTCTTATTTGTTTTTTTTACAACAAAATGAATTTTTTTTTAAAGTTACAAGATCTAATGAGTGATTCTGGCACACCGAAAGAGTTTTGTTCATAAATTCTGAGAATTTCTACATTAATCCAATGAAAAACTTCATTAAAACTCGGCCAACGTCATGCTTCGTTTGATTAATGAAACAAGTTTCGTTAAAATTATTTTAATGCGAATATCATTAAATATATGCAATAATTTTATTGATCCATTGCAATAATTCCGAAAAGCTAATCAGCATATTTCATTATTTTGGTGTAATTATTTAATAGTTTTAATGAAATTGTTTCATTACTTTAATGAAACTATTTTATAATTTTAATAAAATATTTTCATTATTTTAATAATGTTCTTTCTTCTTATTGTAATAAAATTATTTCATTGTTTTAATGAAATTGTTTCATTGTTTTAATGAAATTGTTTCATTGCATTAATGACTTTTTTTCATTGTTATAATGAAATTATTCATTACCTAGTAGCCTCATCAGCTTATCTCTTTTATTGACTATTTGAATTTATTAACAGTCACATGCTACAAATACGTACGATAGACGGCAATGCACATCTGAAAAATCTTTAATGTTGATGACCACTCGCAGTATCGAACTCGGACTCTTGATTCTCATTGTTCGCTTTATAGGCAACGTCTTAACTACTTCAGCCAACAGCAAATGTCAAAACAATGTTGGTATGAGTGTATAATAAAACAAAGAGAGTACAACAACAACAAACATATAAAATTAGAAAATATTGTTGTCATAAATCCAATGAATTTCTTTCACAAAATTCGTAAAATTTCATTAGAACTGTGAAAGAAATTTAACGAAATTGTTTTATTGGATTTATGAAGCAAAATTCTTTCAGTACACAGAAAAAAATAAGTTTCGTTTTTGATAACAAAAATCCCGGTATTCAATAATTTTTTTTTCAAATTTCCTGTGATAAAGAATTCCCCTATATTGATAACAGAATTATTTCAAAATAAAAATATATATATAAATTTAAAAAATGTTGACATGGCTGGAATACGAACCCGGGCTTTCCGGACGTAAAGCATACACTCTCTAGCTGAGCCATATCCCATTTATTTTTTTATGGGATACAACTTGTTTTAAGTACTTATGTATAAAAAGAAAAGAAATAACCGGCATGGAAAAGAAATACTTGCAACGAAATATTTTATTATGTTAAAGATAAATGTTATTGAAATTCATATTTTTTTAATAACATGGTCTTATTGAATATAATTCTTGTCTATTTTTTTCTGTGTATATATACAAAAAACTGCCCTTTATAAAGGGCAGTTTTTTGCCCATTTTTTAAGAAAGGGTCTCAAAGATCTATTCAACGAAGATTTAAAGGCTTAAAATGTTCCACAAAAATGTTTCCCGTGTTGTTTTACATACTTTAAACGTATGCCTTACAATATTTCCAAAAGGTGCGGAACTTTAACTCCTCCATAAATAAATCTCAGAAGTAAACTTTCAAAACGCCAATAAATGATCATATTTTTTTGGTGCCCTCTGCAAGAATCAGTTGTTATTTTTGGTGTTGCACAGTGTTATTGAAGTGTGAATTTTAAATATTGATCTGCATGATTTTCTTGAATATAATTAAGACCAAAAACCACCAAACAAACTTTCTTGTTAGCCAGTGTCTTCCTTGTATTGGATGTAATATAATTTGTAATGCTTCTTTTATAGTCACTTTGGTTTGAAATAAAAAAGGAATCCGTGCGGCAATTTCAAAAGGCGGTTTATGTTTATATGTATTGACAAGTAAGTGGAAATATTTGTATGTGTGGTTATACTTACATGTATACATCCTTGCTGGCTTCATGATTTATTTGTTTTTCTTTTTGACAGTAAAAGTAGGGGTTTCCTGTTGTGGGAATTCAAAGGAATTTGAGATATATTTCGTTCCTCTTTTTGGCTTGTAATAAAAAATTGCTAAACTAAAAAAAAATTATATTACTTTTTATTTCTTGAATTAGATTTTCGAAATTAGACAGACATGAAAACCCTTCTAGGTTAAGAAAAACAAACAGAAATCGTAAAATTTCTTATTCCATTTATGATTGCCATAAAAGTAAATGCGTGAGAGTGTGTGTTTGTGTTAAGTGTGTTCATCATTTGTTTATTTGCTCTCATGGTATTTAAAGCTTTAAAACTTACTTGGGTGGCAAAAGAAAAGCCTAAGTCTTGAATAACTTGAAGTGTGAAAGGAAAAATCTAATGAACAACAAAGAAAAAAAACCCCGACGAGAAGCAAATGAAAAAATAAATGATGTAATAAAGTTATTGTGTGAGTGGGTTGTGCGATGTATCTATATCTGCAAATGGCTGTAAGGATACAATGTAAGTGTGTTTGTTCGCTTCGAAAGCAAATAACCATTTATTAACATTCCTACAATCATTCTTCTCTCATTTATTTTTACATTTTAACTATATTTACTCTAAAACAAATATACTTTTATGTGTTTGTGTCTGTAGGTATTACACACTTCCCAGCGGTAAATGGAAAGAGTAAAGAGGCCTTCTATAAGGCCTTATTTAACAGTCTATAGTACTTCCAATCCCATTGCATATTCATATCCTTTTTATATACGCGATGTCATTGCGGACCAAGACCTTCCTCGACTCATTACTCAGCAGGTCTAAATTGAGGCATTCTTTAGCAGGCCTATATGCAGGTCATGCCCCTGATAGAAGTGGTGGTCTGAGAAGGTCCGTTAAAAACCAAATGGAACAAAATTTTTTTTTATCTAAGTATTTTTATAGCGCCTTCTATATTTTGGATTATCGTGATTTTTTATTTCGAACTCCTTCTTTTCATCCAAAGTAATTTTTTATACATATGAGGGAGGCTGAATTTCGTGATGAGGGAGGCTGAATTTCGTGTATTTATTAGGAACATAAACGACATAATAGCCACATATATGATGCCTCTTTTACGTAAATTTCAATCTTATATACAAAGTATTTGCAAAAAAAGAATACGAGAATATTTGTTATTTCTAAAGAAAATTTTTTATTAAGCAAAACAAACGTCTAAAAATGGAATACTCTTTCCCAAAGAAACCAGTGTAGAGGCCTTCTAGAAGGCGTACCTTTAGAAGGGAGAAAATAATTAGTTTTGGATCTAAAATTCAGGTCTTGGAAGGGCTGTAAAAAGGCCTGTTACTAAACAGGTGAATGCCTCGTGTGTACAAACACAAGCAACACATTCATCTCATCGTTATTCAACTGACATCACCATCGTTGTCTCTTCAAGTGTAGAACAGTTTCGAGTGCAATTTAAGGATTAAAAGGATTTCATCAAGTGTTGATACGTTGGTAAAAACAAAACGAAAAAAAAGAAACTTAAATAACAAACATGTATTTTCTTTTTTTTTATGTTGTAATTCCTATGTGGTTACTCTGGGATACAAAGTGTGTTTTTGTGTGCTAAAGAGTATTTAGAGGATGCTGTGTGGAAAATGTCTACTTGGATTTATCGCAAATGCTAAAATTTAACAAAAAGGATATGCGTTTAATACTTTAATGTGACTGCTTCTAGGAAAGAGAGAAACTAACAATTTCTAATAGTCAGAGGTATTAAAAACAATAGCAAAAAAAGCGATAGTTCTGCTGAGCAGAAATATTTTGTATAGTAATTTTGCGTGCAATAATAACACTGTCCAACAAAATCAATTTTTTTTTTAATTACAAGGATCTTACGTCTGATTCTGGTAAAGGGCACCAAAAAATATACACGTGTGTTGGTGTTTTGAAAGTTTACATCAGGGATTTATGTAAGAGGGAGCTACATCCCCCCCCCTACCCTCTTGTACACATAGTTATACTACGGCATAGGAAATCTTACGAGCCTTACACATAAAAAAATTCCATGCTAAAATAGTCGAAACAAAGTTAATTTTACATTTTTCGGTAGTGGTTTTGCATCATTGGTTTTTCAGGCTAATTTAACAGGGACTTAGAATAACCTTTAAAGAACATTTTTCTTTTTAAAATAACTATATTTCATGTTCATTTAATATTTCAATACAGTTAGATTAAAATCAAGTTGATACCTAAATAATACGAAGAATCATGTTGAATCAAAGTTATTTCCAGTTGAAACAACATGAATTTGAAACTGAAATAACACGAAGACTCATGTTGAATCAAAAGTATTTCAAGTTTTAACAACGTGAATTTGATACTGAAATAACACGAAGAATCATGTTGAATCAAAGTTACGTCAAATTTGTTTAAAAATTAATATGAATAATGAGTAATTTTCAATAAAATCTATACTTTTGCAGAAATTCATATCATTTCCAATCATCATTGCGACATGTTGATTTTAAATTTTTATATTTTTCTGTTTGTACGTTTAGGATATAAAATGTGCTCAGCACTTTTATGAAAAACACCACGTGGAACATTTTTTGTAAAACATTTTAACCTTTTCTTAAATAAGGGGAAAACAACTACCCTCCACCTGCGATATTAAATTTTTAATGACACCTCTAACATGGGTTAGAAGGTCAAATGTTTCCATAAAAATGTTCTCGTGGTTTTTTCCATAATATTGCTGAGAACTTCTTATACCTTAAACGTAAGTATTACAAGATTTCCCAAGCCTAACAATGTTTAAAAGTGGGGGAACTTTATTTAGCTCCTCCCAAAATGAATACCGTGTAAAATTTCAGTACGATATACGTACATATATTTTTTTTGCCCTCTACCAGAATCAGTCGTTATAAACTTATTTTGAAACAACATTTGATTTTTTCTACTTGAATAATCTTTAACTTTTCGCTTATTTCGTTTGCACAATTTTCAAATCGCAATTAAAATAAACAATCAATCTTACAGTCTTTTATGCGTAAATCTTTTAATGATCTTAAATCATGTAAATTGAATCTGGATCTGTGATAAACAATTTTTTGTCTGTTTGTTTCAAACTTTAGTGAAAAACAAATTTTAATTGCAATAATTAAAATGCTAATTAGTCACTCAAGTGTTTAAGCAGAATAACAAAATGTATGTTTGTACTTCAATAAATGTTAAAATTGCTTTCCTTTCTACTCACTTGAATATAATAAATATGAAAAACAATTTTAATTAATTAGTATTAAAGTGACCTTGTCCAAAAATTCAGCGCAGCTTAAGGAAGAGAAAAAATACACACCCACTAACAAACACTAATTGAAAAATACACGCACACATTTCCACTTAATCAAAATAATGCGAAAATATAAATTAATTTACAAATATGAGTGAGTGTAAATAACTGAATTATCTGATAGCCAGTAGACCAAAAGGGATCAACCATGGATCCAAGTGAGCGGAAGCTGTCTGTACAACCTAGCCGGTAGATACATACTAGTCATATGCAACAAGCCATTTGAATTTCAATTCACTGTAAGTCATAACACTAAACTCACTCAGACTAATGCTAAAAGTCAAAGCAAAGCAAAACAAATGAAAACAACAAACAGTTTTTAGAGAATCAAATCATGTCTTGTTTCGTGAGAATCAGTGCTGCCAGGTAACTTTTTCTTCCCCCCAAAAAAATTTTAAACCCTCTAAATATAAAAGTTTATATAATAGTTTAATATCAAGTAAATTAACTTTACTCAGTTTCAATATTGTTACCTGAATAAAACAAAAACACCCTAAATTAAAAAAATCTGAAATTCCCTCAAAAAAATATTTTTATAGTTTCTTGAATATTTTTATTTAATAAAATACATAAGTGTGGAGTTTCAATTCAATATGTTTATTGAGTTTTAATAAAAGTTTAGTATTAAAAAAGGAAAAAGTATGAGTATTTAAAACAATTATAAAAGCACATTGGTTTGTTTTTTTTTTCTATTCCTCTTTGCGCTTTTTTACTTTTTTTAATAGAGATGCTACAATGATATCGAATAAAATTACACAATTGCATTTTCGTTACTGCAAGTGACTAAGTTGTGATTGTCGGATCGTTAAAAGTTACAGAATCCCGCTACTGTTGTTTAGCCGAGACACCTTTACTAACCAAGTACACCACCCTTAGATACAAAACCGGTCCAGGGGTTCCCCAAAACTGTCACAAAAATCTCCCCGAAATCTTAAAAGTTCTCAGGATTCCCAAAAACTGAATCAAAAATCCAAAATCCCAGAAATTCTTCGAATTCCCAAAAACTTTTACAAAAATTTCTCATAAATCCCAGAACTTCCCCGGACTCCAAAAAATATCCCCAAAATCCCCGAAGGTTCCCATATTAAAAAAAACTGAGACAAAAATCTCCCCAAAATCCTAGAATTTCCCCGGAAAACAACGGCAACACTGAAAGTCTCAAAAATACCAAAATCGCAACACTCAGTGAAGGTGTCTACCACATTTCAGATAAATCGGATGTAGAGTTTCAATTACATACTAGATTTGACCCATACATATGTATATACTGTCTTTTCTTGTTCGTTGCTCTGTATACATTTGACTTATTACTTACAAGCCTGTGATTTGTAAGTCATTCTTGTTTTTGTATGGTGTGATGACTTAGCATGTAAATTTTAAGTCAAATCACGATTTGTACAAACATAGTGAGATTTAAAAGGCATTTCAAATGGCTTGTTGCAGATGTCTAGTAGATACTTACTCGTTCTACTACTACTCATTTCACTTATTGCAGATAACAAAAATTTCACAAATTATATTTAATTTGATTAAAAAAAATATATATATAAAGGTTGTAAGCGTATAAAGTTTAACATTTTCTTAAATTTGTGTCAATGGGTTTGACCATAAGTTTGAGTCTAAAAAGAGCTGCTGAACGAGTTGGACCCAAGACTAGTTATTGAAAATAAGTAAAATAAAATTATATAAAATTTTTTTCTTATTTTTATTCTTTAGTTTTGTGTAAAAACGTATATATATATATATATATATATATATATATATATATATATATATATATATATATATATATATATATATATATATATATATATATATATATATATATATATATATATATATATATATATAAATATATATAAATATATATATATATATATATATATATATATATATATATATATATATATATATATATATATATATATATATATATATATATATATATATATATATATATATATATATATATATATATATATATATATATATATATATATATATATATATATATATATATATATATATATATATATATATATATATATATATATATATATATATATATATATATATATATATATATATATATATATATATATATATATATATATATATATATATATATATATATATATATATATATATATATATATATATATATATATATATATATATATATATATATATAGTTGCGTGTGCTGATCGTTTCTTTCACATTGAAAAGCTATGAGACAGAAACGATCAGCACATGCAACTACATCAACGTTACGGTCGGCTAACTGAACCTAAAATCATGGGCAGAAAATATATTCGGTTTTTATTAAAATACAGCTATTTACAAACAGCTATTTACAAATTCACTTAAAGTTGCAATTACAACATCGAACATGTTGTCGAATATTTATGTTTGAACAGCCGATTCGTTCGTGTAATAAGGAAAAAATACTTGTTGTCCAACTTGTGTAATTGATTGTTCGTCCAACACACTTACAAATTTGTATTTCATAAAAAATTTTAAACAGAAAAGATGGCAACTGGCCAGTTGAAGTTTTTAATATTGTATGAAATTTTGCCCGAGTTGAGGCACATAAAAAACACAACTGCATCATGCGTCATTGCGAAGCATCCTCTTTGCATATTTATTTATACTGATGTTCGCTAACATGCTCTATAATGAAAGAGCTCACGAATGGCCAACATGCTCGACAGCATGCTCGCTGTATAATGGCCACTTAATGAATTTACAGCAGAGCTGAGATTATTAAAATTTCATTAAATATTTATTTGCCTAAATAGCTGATACACCTAATCAGTGATTGGTACCTAAAAAGTGGCTTAGAAAGAAATTCATATACTCTGATGAGTTCGTGTAATGACCTTCGAAAACAATATAATTTTACGTTAAATTTTATTTAGTCAGAATTGATTAAATTTTCCTATATTCCTCTCTTGGTAACAAACTATTGAAATTAAGAATTTAATTAACGGACTCAAATCTAATTTAATAACGTTCTGTTAAAGAGTTATAGTTTGAAAAATTACATAAAAGAATAAATAATTTGTATTATGAACTCATGCTAAAGATAATTTTATAAATAAATTCTTAGATTTTGTATTCTTTTTCCCACTTAAAACTAAAATGTATCATCCCAACTATTTCCCATTTTCTCCTTCTAAGAATTTATTATCTTTAAGTGCTTTTGATGATTAACTCTAATAAGCCTTCGAAATGGTTGTAAATATCAACGCCAACTATCATTTGATTCATTCCTTGTTTTCAAAATTGATGGTACAAACAGAATTAGTATTCTGTTGAAAGAAAATATATTTCTCTGTACTACGAGAACATATTATTTGATTGAACAATATGTAACGACGTACATAAGTGCGCCATGATAAATTACTCTTATTCTTATTGACATTTGCAAAATTCAAAGAAATAATTTTTAACCTGGCTTGAGAAGTTTGTAAAAAATAGAGAGCAGTAATTTTATAAATTATTATTGTAAAATAATAGCTTTTTGTAAAATTTTAAAGATATAGTTCTGGAAAAAGATATTTTTATCCCTGCAGCCTCAATCTTTTTTAAAGATTTTAATACACCCATCAAGTTCTTTCATTAACCATAGGAGTCATCATGAAAAGTGTCCCACAGCGCGTTGTTCCCATATAGTGCAACATTAGAGATGCTCTCATAGACAAATCAAATTTTGTAGCTTGGTGCTTGATATTTTAATGAAAAAAATTTAAGGTTGAGATAAATCGTTGCAAGGACATCCCTACCTCTTGTAAATAGTTAATTTTAAAAATTAAACGTCAGCTAAAACTATTTCAAGAACTATTCTATTTTGATATGCGCAAATTTAATTTAAATTAGTGCTAGGACATGTCAATTTTAAAAATCATGCTTGAATTATGATAAAAAATACAGCAGAAATTTTATTGCTAAATTTTATTTCGATCGCCAAAAGAATATGTCTACTTCCTATATATCCTTTATATTATTTGCAATTATGGTCAGAATGCAGCTGCAATTATTCTGTTATATTGCTTTGTAAATTTCATATAAGTTTGTGCAAGGACACGTACTCTTAGCACATATCTTATTTTTAAAATTTAATTTTGCCCACAATTATGATCAGAATACATCAGACATTATGCTATTAGGCTTTGTAATAAATTTCATTTCAATAGGTGTAAGGATGTGCTTACCTCCCATGTACCCTTGACATAAAAAAATTAAATTTTAGCCACAGTAGTGATCAAAATACAGCAGATATTATGTTCTTAGGCTTTTTACTAAATTTCCTTTTTAATACGTGCAAGGGCACGCCTACCTCCCATACATGCATCCTTAATTTGGAAATTTAAATTTTAAATGCAATTTTCATCAGAATGCAGCAGAAATTATGCTATTAGGCCCTGCAGTACATTTTGTTTTAATAGCAGCAAGGACACGCCCACCTGCCGTATATCCTTGATTTTAAAATTTAAATTTTAAGTATAATTACCATAAAAATGTATTAAAAATTTTGCTAAAAGGCTCTGTAGTAAATTTCATTTCAATAGGTAAAAAGGATAAGCCTACCTCCAATATATCCTGTATTATGAAATTAAAATTTTTGCCACAATTATCATCAGAATTCAGAAGAAATTATGCTATTAGGCTCTGTAGTAAATTGAATTTTAATAGGTGATAGGACGAGCCTACCGCGCATACATCCTTAATTTAAAAAATTAAATTTTAACTACAATTGTGATAAGAATACTGCAGAAATTATGTTATTAGGCTTTGTACTACGTTTCATTTTAATAGGTGCAAGGACGTGCCCACGTCCCATATATCCTTTATTTGAAATACATATTAAATTTGTTCCGTAATTGTCATAAAAATGCAGCTATTGGGCGGTGTGGTGAATTTCATTTCAATAGATACAAGGACTGCCTACCTCCCATATATGTATCCTTAATTTGAAAAATTTAGTTTGGCCCACAAATACCATGACAATACAGCAGAAATTGATGCTATTAGGCTCTGTAGCAGCGGAAATAATGCAATTAGGCTTTGTAGCAAATTTCATTTCAATAGGTGCAAGGACATGCCTCACTGAAAAATAAAAGTTTAGCCACAATTATCATTAAACTACGCCAGAAATAATGATATTAGGCTCTGTAGTAAATTTCGTAACAATAGCTTCACGGATATGTTTACCTGCCATATATCCTTAATTTGAAAAAATAAATTTTAGCCACAATTATCGTCAGATTGCAGCCAAAATTATGCTACCAGGCTATGTAGTAAAATTAGGTCCAACAAGTCCCAAGGACATGCTTACCCGCCAGGTATCCTTAATTAAAAAAATTTTGTTTTATCTACAGTTATACGCAGAATACAGCTGAAATCGCTCCGTTTGATCGTGTGATAAATTCCATGTCAATCGGTGCATGGATATGCCTACCACGCATATATCCTTTATATAAATTGTTTTGCTGATATTATGATCAGAATACATCAAAAATTCTGCTGCTTGACTGTGTTGTAAATTCCATAGTAGTTGTTGCAAGGTCATAATTACCTCGCATACATACATACTTACATATGTATGTACATATATCCTTTATGAAAAACTAGTTTTTTTTGAAGCTATGATCAGAATACGGCTGAAATTATGCTGCTAGTCTTTGTGGTAAAGTTTATGTCAATTGGTGCAAGGATATGCTTACGTCCCATGTGTCCTTAATTTAGAATATCTAGTTTAGGGTAAAGTTATGATCAAAATGCAGTATAAATTATGATATTACGCTCTGTGGCAAATTTAATTGCAATCGGTGCAATAACATGCTTTCCTTCCATATATCCTTTTTATTAAAAACCAAATTTTAGCTGCGGCTATTATCATAATGCATCAGAACTAGATAACTATTTGTAAAATTATGCAGTTAAACTTCATCGTAAGTTTCATATCAATAAGTGCAAGGATATTCATACTTCCCATATATCCTTTATTTAAAAAATTAAATTTTGGCTGAAATTATGATCAGAATGCAGCAACAATTTTATTGTTCGAGCCTTTGGTGTATTCCATTATAATTGATGCAACGTCATATTTACCTTTCATCAGGTGCGGATACAGGGGTAGTGAGAAAGGATGTTTCCCTTTCGAAATTATTAAAACATCTATTTTTGATGTTGCTTTGCTAATTTTTAAAAAAATTTCGTTTTATATGAAATTTACCCCCTCCCCTCACGATCATAAGCTGAATCCGCCCGCACCTGCCTTTCGAACATGTCTAATATTCAAAATAAAATTTTGACTGAAACTATAATCAGAATGTAGCTATAGCTAGTAAAAGTTTCGACTAATTTTATTTGAATTTTAATAAAGTAAATATAAAATTAAATATAAATTAAATAATAAATTACCGATGATGAGGGCGTTTTGTGACCTCCAAAAACTACATTCTGCCGCCGGTTGGGGCTTATTAACAGCAATTTTTCGCTTATTCTTTGTTTAATTCTTTTTGAATAAAATCTCATGAGCTTTATTTATCCAGCAAAAATCACTTTAAATATGTTATTTTAAAACACCCAAACCTATGGATCGCATTCCTTGAGTATCACAAATTTTTTTAACTAAATGACTGCAAAGTTTGACTTTTAATTGCTCATCGCCGCGCCGTCTAAAGCGTATTCCTAACTAAAATTATATTAACACACATTGAAACCTTTTCTACATTATTAATAAAATAAATGATTATTAAGTGTTTTAACAGCTAACTTTGCCTTTGCTCTTTAATTTCCCTAATGAGTTGGAAACGCATTTTAGACATGCTGAAGCCGTAATACGACAATGCAATGAAAATGAAAGACAAACTAAATCTTGTATCAAAATTACTAATGAATCTTATTAAGTTGGGGTCGTTAAACAATAATACTGTGCCAACATGCTAAATTAACTATAAACATAAAGACAAAATAGCTAGGCAAGCAGACAGACTGGCTGAATGACTGACAATCAACTAATAACTTAAACATGAAATATGTTTCAAGAAAGCAAATAACATGAAATATAAAAGCTTTGTGTGGCTAGGAGGTAATTAAACAGTAACAAAAGAAATTTGTGTAGCACAGCATCTACTGGCAGCTCAAACTAAAACTAAATAAATAAATCAAAATGTTGAAGTCTGTAAGTATGAACATCATTTAAAATATTTACCCAATTTGCTATTGAAATGTAATTAATTTCCTTAATTTTATTTCTCTTCCTGCTCTCCGCATGCCCTTTTGTGTTTGTGGGTGTTTGTTCTAATAGTGTGCTTTGTCTTTTCGTTGGCTTTAGTACAGTGGTGACCATTCTCTCAATTTCGCATACTCGCGAGTATAGGCTGTTTTTTTTTACCATCAACACACGTACACTGTGTGTGAGACTTACATCCTATCTTTTTAGCCGCGCTGCACATACACAAACAAAGAATAAGATAGTGTATGTGTAGCCACCACTGCTTTAGTATCAGTAAGGTATGCTGTACCCTGATATACTGCTACAATTGTCTATTCAGCATACCATCATTGTCATTCTTTGCTTTGTTGTCGGTCGTTGCTTATGCCATTAATGCTGGTAGGTCTTTAACCGGTGAATATATTTCACCTTATTATGGCTTTATTGCTGCCTATGTCCCAGCATATTTTTTCCCATACTTATGCCTTCTTCGCTTCTTCTAAGTTAAGTTACATTTAGTACTTTAACACGATGGCAATGGTAAAGATGTGCAGGTGGATAATGAGGAAAATTATTGTGAAAAATTCTTATCTTAAATTAAATTCTGTCAATAAACTAAACATTTTGCCTTGATAAGGGTAAAAGTTATACATTGATAAATATTTGGAAATCAATAGAGTTCTAAAATTGAATTTGAAAATAAAGTCTTAGGCAATTTTGGTTTAAATATATTCAGTGTGCTTAAATCATTAAGCAGTAATAGAATCGGTATTTTTGAACTGAACTAAGTTCTGTGAAATTTCAAATTACACTGTACAACACAAAACAAAAAAATTACAGAGGGCACTAAAAATATATAGACTTATATCGACGTTTGTAAAGCTTATATCTGGAATTCATTTTAGAGGGAGCTAACGCCCTCCTCACCCCTTTCTTGTCAACGTTACGTTTAAGGTATAATATGTGCTCACCAGTTTTATGCAAAACACAAAAGGAAACATTTTCGTAGAACATTTTAACCCTCCAACTCTTCGTTGTATGGGCTTTTTTTGGCCCTTTCTTAAAAAGGGACAAAAACTACCCTTCAGCGGCAAGGTAGCGAGCTGAAATGCTCTACAAAAATATTCGTCATAAAATTTTACTATAGGTCTTTAAATACATTCTAGCTCCAGCGTCAACTTGAAAATCGTTCAAAACTTAAAATGAGGCCATGGGTTAATTTCTTTCTTATTCGCAATTACTGCTCGGCATAGAAAATCTATTTAGCCTTACGTTTAAGGTATAAGATGTATACAATACTTTTAAGTAAAACACAACGTTAAACATTTTTGTGAAACATTTTAACCCTCTAACTCTTCCTTCTATCGAACTATTATGAACCTTTCTTAAAAAGGGGCGAAAAACTCTTCTTCAGCGGCAAAATATCGAACTGAAATGTTCTATGAAATTATTTGCCATACAATTTTACTATAAGTCTTCAAAAGCACCCAAGCTCCAGACTTAACTTGAACGCCAGAAATCATTCAAAACACAAAACGTGTTTAAGGGCTAATTTCGTACTTATTTACAATTAGTTCTCGGCATAAGAAATCTTTTAAGGCTTACGTTTAAGGTACAAAATAAGTTCAACACTTTTATATAAAAAAATCAATCACATATGAAAACTTTTAAAACACCGATGGACGTACATATTTTTTTGGTGCCCTCTACCAGAATCAATCGTTAGAACCTTTTAATAAAAAAGAAAAAAAAAAAACAACAACAAAAATTGATTTTGTTGCACAGTGTTATCGTTATATATTTATTTAGCCAGCGGATTTTAGTTTTGCGAAAAGAAAATTATCATTTTCCAGACAATGAACACAATTTTGTTATTGTTATCAACAAGGCAATGGGCCACAATCCTGCAAACGTAATACTGTGTTAACTAAAAATTAATCAAATGTTATGTCCAAAAGTGTTGTAGGTATTTATAGGTATTTACAAACGAAATTCTCATGGTAAAACTTAAATGTTTTCGCCTTAAGACAATGAGATTTCAATATTTCAAAAGCAGAAGTCAGGCAAAATGGAGGAATATAAAAAAAACACCTGCTTCACTTTTATAAGAGAAACTTTTGTAAAGTTTAGATTTTTTGTTAAGTTCCCAAAGCTTTGGAAAGGGTTTTTACATTTTATTTTGCAAATTTAAAATTTTAAAACAAAATTTTTGTTAGTCTTTCTGAGTGAGACACAACAATTGTTCAACTCACAAGCTCTTGTTGGCGTTATATGTCGATAGATTTTACAATGGTTTTCAAATGTTGTTGAAAACTTCCATGAAAAATATTTGATGCAAAAGTTAATACGGTTTTGTTTTTCTTAAAAACCAAAGCAAAAACATTTTAGAGCACGCAAAAATGTAACTTTCCATTCTAGGATGTTTCGAATTTTAACAAGAGCAAAAAATTAATTAGTGAAATATAATAATTTCAATATAAAAAAATCTACAAAACTTATGAAAATCTAAAAAAAAGAAATGGTATGCACCAAGTAAGTTTAATTGATTTCTAATCGAAAACTGAATTTCTTTTATCTGGTTTTCAACTTTACGAAAAGTTTGACGTTCGATGTGAACTAACAACAGGATGTCAGAAAGTTTTATAGTTTTATTTGATACAATATTTTACTTTACAACGTTTAAGCATTGTGCAATTGTTTTTCAACAGTTTTTTTATATATGGCGAAATTTTAAAAGGCACAAACACTTTTAGATTGGTGCTGTTACTTATAAAGACTAAAAAAGGATATATGGGACTAAACCTAGCTAGTCCTTCTAGGGATTGCAGTGATATTTGCCAAGAAGCTTCATCGAATATTTCTAGAAATAGTTTCAAGTTTTCGCCGCTTTCTGGTCTTAAGATTAGCTGAAAGTTAATTTTTAAAATTAAAGACATATGGGAGGTAGGTAGGCATATCCTTGCATCGATTGCTACGAAATTTGCCACAATATCTAGCTGAATAATTTCTGGTGCATTCTGCTTATAATTATGGTTCTTTATGAATTTTTAAAATTAAGGATATACGAGAGGCAAGCATAGTCTTCCATGGATTGCATATAATTTACTGGAAAGCCTAATAGAGTAAATTCTTCTGCATTCTGATCATAATCCCAGCTAAAGTTTAAGCTTAGAAATTACCAATATATGTATGTATGGAATCCTGACATGTCCTTATGGGGATTGATATAACATTTTCAACAAAACTGAAAAACATCTTTTAGGAGTTGTAACTGCTAAGTTTTGCTGCATTCTGATCATAATTGTAGCTAAAACAAAATGTTTAATATTAAGGATATATTGGAGGTGGGCATGTCCCTGCTTCGACCGAAATGGAATTTGCCACAGGGCCCAAGTGCAAAATATTTGATGCGTTCTGATCACAATTGTAGCAACAATTTAGTTGTTAAAACTCAGCACATATGAGATCTGGGTATGTCCTTGCGCCGATTGATATGAAATTTGACAGAAATGTTCAAAGTATCATATCAGGAATTGTAGCTACTACTTAAGGATATATAGGAGCTAAGCATATCCTTTCACCTTTCATTAAGCAGTAATAGAATCGGTATTTTTGAACTGAACTAAGTTCTGTGAAATTTCAAATTACACTGTACAACACAAAACAAAAAAATTACAGAGGGCACTAAAAATATATAGACTTATATCGACGTTTGTAAAGCTTATATCTGGAATTCATTTTAGAGGGAGCTAACGCCCTCCTCACCCCTTTCTTGTCAACGTTACGTTTAAGGTATAATATGTGCTCACCAGTTTTATGCAAAACACAAAAGGAAACATTTTCGTAGAACATTTTAACCCTCCAACTCTTCGTTGTATGGGCTTTTTTTGGCCCTTTCTTAAAAAGGGACAAAAACTACCCTTCAGCGGCAAGGTAGCGAGCTGAAATGCTCTACAAAAATATTCGTCATAAAATTTTACTATAGGTCTTTAAATACATTCTAGCTCCAGCGTCAACTTGAAAATCGTTCAAAACTTAAAATGAGGCCATGGGTTAATTTCTTTCTTATTCGCAATTACTGCTCGGCATAGAAAATCTATTTAGCCTTACGTTTAAGGTATAAGATGTATACAATACTTTTAAGTAAAACACAACGTTAAACATTTTTGTGAAACATTTTAACCCTCTAACTCTTCCTTCTATCGAACTATTATGAACCTTTCTTAAAAAGGGGCGAAAAACTCTTCTTCAGCGGCAAAATATCGAACTGAAATGTTCTATGAAATTATTTGCCATACAATTTTACTATAAGTCTTCAAAAGCACCCAAGCTCCAGACTTAACTTGAACGCCAGAAATCATTCAAAACACAAAACGTGTTTAAGGGCTAATTTCGTACTTATTTACAATTAGTTCTCGGCATAAGAAATCTTTTAAGGCTTACGTTTAAGGTACAAAATAAGTTCAACACTTTTATATAAAAAAATCAATCACATATGAAAACTTTTAAAACACCGATGGACGTACATATTTTTTTGGTGCCCTCTACCAGAATCAATCGTTAGAACCTTTTAATAAAAAAGAAAAAAAAAAAACAACAACAAAAATTGATTTTGTTGCACAGTGTTATCGTTATATATTTATTTAGCCAGCGGATTTTAGTTTTGCGAAAAGAAAATTATCATTTTCCAGACAATGAACACAATTTTGTTATTGTTATCAACAAGGCAATGGGCCACAATCCTGCAAACGTAATACTGTGTTAACTAAAAATTAATCAAATGTTATGTCCAAAAGTGTTGTAGGTATTTATAGGTATTTACAAACGAAATTCTCATGGTAAAACTTAAATGTTTTCGCCTTAAGACAATGAGATTTCAATATTTCAAAAGCAGAAGTCAGGCAAAATGGAGGAATATAAAAAAAACACCTGCTTCACTTTTATAAGAGAAACTTTTGTAAAGTTTAGATTTTTTGTTAAGTTCCCAAAGCTTTGGAAAGGGTTTTTACATTTTATTTTGCAAATTTAAAATTTTAAAACAAAATTTTTGTTAGTCTTTCTGAGTGAGACACAACAATTGTTCAACTCACAAGCTCTTGTTGGCGTTATATGTCGATAGATTTTACAATGGTTTTCAAATGTTGTTGAAAACTTCCATGAAAAATATTTGATGCAAAAGTTAATACGGTTTTGTTTTTCTTAAAAACCAAAGCAAAAACATTTTAGAGCACGCAAAAATGTAACTTTCCATTCTAGGATGTTTCGAATTTTAACAAGAGCAAAAAATTAATTAGTGAAATATAATAATTTCAATATAAAAAAATCTACAAAACTTATGAAAATCTAAAAAAAAGAAATGGTATGCACCAAGTAAGTTTAATTGATTTCTAATCGAAAACTGAATTTCTTTTATCTGGTTTTCAACTTTACGAAAAGTTTGACGTTCGATGTGAACTAACAACAGGATGTCAGAAAGTTTTATAGTTTTATTTGATACAATATTTTACTTTACAACGTTTAAGCATTGTGCAATTGTTTTTCAACAGTTTTTTTATATATGGCGAAATTTTAAAAGGCACAAACACTTTTAGATTGGTGCTGTTACTTATAAAGACTAAAAAAGGATATATGGGACTAAACCTAGCTAGTCCTTCTAGGGATTGCAGTGATATTTGCCAAGAAGCTTCATCGAATATTTCTAGAAATAGTTTCAAGTTTTCGCCGCTTTCTGGTCTTAAGATTAGCTGAAAGTTAATTTTTAAAATTAAAGACATATGGGAGGTAGGTAGGCATATCCTTGCATCGATTGCTACGAAATTTGCCACAATATCTAGCTGAATAATTTCTGGTGCATTCTGCTTATAATTATGGTTCTTTATGAATTTTTAAAATTAAGGATATACGAGAGGCAAGCATAGTCTTCCATGGATTGCATATAATTTACTGGAAAGCCTAATAGAGTAAATTCTTCTGCATTCTGATCATAATCCCAGCTAAAGTTTAAGCTTAGAAATTACCAATATATGTATGTATGGAATCCTGACATGTCCTTATGGGGATTGATATAACATTTTCAACAAAACTGAAAAACATCTTTTAGGAGTTGTAACTGCTAAGTTTTGCTGCATTCTGATCATAATTGTAGCTAAAACAAAATGTTTAATATTAAGGATATATTGGAGGTGGGCATGTCCCTGCTTCGACCGAAATGGAATTTGCCACAGGGCCCAAGTGCAAAATATTTGATGCGTTCTGATCACAATTGTAGCAACAATTTAGTTGTTAAAACTCAGCACATATGAGATCTGGGTATGTCCTTGCGCCGATTGATATGAAATTTGACAGAAATGTTCAAAGTATCATATCAGGAATTGTAGCTACTACTTAAGGATATATAGGAGCTAAGCATATCCTTTCACCGGTGGCTACGAAATTTACCGCAAATCCTTCCAGAATAATTTTTGGTGGCTTCTGATCATAATTGTAGTTAAAATTGAACTTTTAAAATTAAGGATATATGGCAGGTAGGCATAGTTTGCTATGAAATTTTCCACAAAGCCTAAGAGAGTAATTTCTTCTGCATTTTGATCATAATTTTGGTTAAAATTGATTTTAAAAATTAAGGATATATGGAATGTAGGCATATCCTTGCACCGATTGCTATGAAATTTACCATAGAGCCTATAAGAATAATTATGCTGCATTCTCATCATGATTGTAGTTAAAATTTAAGTTTTAATATTAAGGATATGAGGGGTGTGCGCCAATTCATATGAAATTTAATACAAAGTTTGAAAGCAATATTTTAGAAATTATTTTGCTGCATTCTGATCAAGTTCGAGCTAAAATTTAATTTCGAAAATAAAGGATATATGGAAGGTAGGCATGTCCTTGTACCGATTGCTGTGAAATTTACTGCAAAGCCTAACATAATAATTTCTGCTCTATTCGGATCATAATTATAGTTAAAATCGAATTTTTAAAATTAAGGATATATAGGAGGTAGCCATAGCCTGCTATGAAATTTACCATAAAGCCTAATAGAGTGCTTTTTGCTGAATTTTCATAATAATTGTAGTTAAAATTAAATTTTTAAAATTAAGGATATATAGGAGGTAGGCATATTCTTGCACCGATTGGTATGAAATTTACCGCAAAACCTAACAGAGCTAATTCCTGTTCAATTCTGATCATAACTGTAGTTAAAATTTAAGTTTTGAAATTAAGGATATGTGGGGTGTGCGTATGTTCTTACTCCGAGTGGTATGAAATTTGACACAAAGCTTGAAAGCATCATTTTAAAAATTGTAGCTACTAAGTTTTGCTGCATTCTGATCATAATTGTAGCTGAATTTTCATTTTTAAAATAAAGGATATATGGAACGTACGTATGTTTTTGTACCGATTCCTATGAAACTTACTGCAAAGCCTAACAGACTAATTTCTGTTTCATTCTGATCATAATTTTAGTTAAAATTAAATTTGTAAAATTAAGGATATATAGGAGGTAGGCATATCCTTGCAGCGATTGATGTGAAATTTATCACAAAGCCTAACAATCTATAAAACTTAAAACTCATAATCATAATTGTAGTTAAACTTAAATGTTTAAAATTAAGGATATATGATAGCTAGGCATGTCCTTAGCACAATTGATATGAAATTTTCCCTAAAGCTTTAAAGCATAATTATAGAAGTTGTAGTTACCAATTTTGCTGCATTCTGATCATAATACCTGCTAAAGTTTTATTTTTAAAAATTCAGTCTGATTTCTCCAAACTAAAGATCCTCCTTTTTTATATAAAAATCAATAAAAAAGCATATATTTAGCTTTAAGAAATCAGACTGTATAACATAAAAGATCGATGATATTAGAAAAACAGTTTTAAAAATAAGAATACATAGCCAGGAGGCGTGGCGTTGTACTGATTGAAATTTGAATTTGCCACAGAGTCTAATAGCATTGGGATTAAAACTTTAGTTTTAATTTATGCCCCTATTGCCGTTCTCAACTCAACTCAGTTTGGTCGTCTGAGATTCGAACCAACTATTACGTTACGACATTTGTTTGGTATTTTGAAGCACAACAGCTTTCGTTGAAGTTATTATGTTGTTAAAACCTTTATATATCAAGTTTGACAGAAAAGCAGAAAAATTCGTGTTAAATTTGAAGGAAATAAAATACTCCCAGACAACCAAACTGAGTCGAATCGAGAACGACAATAGAGGGGCTAGTTTTCAAAAGTAATGATGAATGGAAGTTAATCATGTCCTTGCACTGATTTTCTTGAAGCTTCATAGTCTAAGCTGCAGATTTTCTATATAAGAATATTCTACAGGTCTAACAAATATGTCCCTAAATAGAAAATTAATTTTAACCAGCCCATAGTTTTGGGCCAAAATAATCAATTGTAAGAAAGCTAAAAAAGAAAACACAAAGGACACGAAAGAAACTGTTAATAAGCAAACAAATAAAATTTTTTCCAAAATTAAAATTTCTGTTATTAAAGAAGTCAACATTTCTAACTGCTTAAGGCAGTGATAATACAAACAAAATTGGCGCATAACTTTCTCTGAGACCAGAACTTCTTATATTTAAGCTTTCCTTCCTCTGCTGTCGCAATTGCAATTTTCACAAAATGCTGGGTCTTTAAATTAATGACTCTGGATGTCTACTTTTCTTATAGTTTTTTCTTTTTTCTAAATTCTCCAGTATTAGTTTTATTTGCTCGGATTTCATTTGTCACTGTCGTTGTGTTTGAAACGTTGATTGTTTGTTGTTATTCCAAACATTTGAACACATTTTCAATTTATCCTATTCATAGTGAGTGTGTAATGGTAGCGAATATTGTGTGTTAGTATTAGATGTAGATTTTATCAGCAGGATGTTGCAGATTCGTTTGTGGTCATTTGGCAAACTTGCAATATGCTGCAAGTAGTACAAGTTGATGTTGTTAAATTTCGTTTATTTGCAATTGATAGACCGAATCACTGACTGACTCACTTACTGAAGGCTTGACTTCGGATGCACAAATGCTCTCCCAGGCTTTCCTTTTAAGCAAGTATTTTTATTTTTTATTTTTTTTTTGTAAAAATGTTTTTCTTAATATTTTGTTTTGACCACAGTCGTACGTACAATTATAAATTGCAATAATGGTGCTGCTGATAGAAAATGTTTAACTTTAATTTAGAATTTTGAATTTTTTAAAACCAAATAGAATTTTTTTTTATCTTCGGCTTAGAGGTAAAACTCACTAACTAACATTTAGAACTATTACAAAAAAATTTCAATTTTAGTGTACATATGAATGAAAATTATTCAGTGAATTTTACAGGACATCTAATAGTCTACGCTACACTGTGCTGCACAAAAACAAAATGGTTCTAACAAATAATTCTGTCAGAAGGCACCAAAAAATATGTACGTGTATGATCGTTTTGAAAGTTTAGATCTGGGACTTGTTTTAGGGGGACTTAAAATTTCAACTTTTTAGGGTTCCGTACACCAAAAGCGAAAACTAATCCTATTGTTTTCGCTACGCTGTCCAACCAACTACGGCCGCTACTACAACAAATATATTAAAGTTAAAAATTAAACGGTGTTCTAAAGCGAGCAACGAAACATGTTGAAATCAAAATGTAACATACAGGAACTTATACATAGACACTCGGAATTTCACAGACTACTCCAATAAAACAAACAAAATAAAATTTAAAGGGTATTCTATCAGTTAATGCAATTAATATTCTATCAGTTATTGAAAGCCGGAAAACCGGAAGAGACAAACTCCTGAAATTTTCACAACTGGCTAAGCATTTTAAAGTGTATTCTATCAGTTTATGTAATTTTGAAATTTATACAGACACTTTTATATAGACACTACAAATCTTCAAAGTTAGTTTATTATTATACAGACTACATCAATTAATACTGAAATTTAAATAAAATAAAAATTAAAGGGTATTCTATCAGTTAATGTAATTTTGACAATTAGCTGTATCTTGGAACCCGTACGAGGTCTCTTAAAATTTTCACAACTAGTGCCGCATTTTAAAGGCAACAGTAGCGAATGCTAAAAAATTAAACTAACTAAAAACTAAAGCGTATTCTATCAGGTTGTGTAATTTTGCTTTTTAACTGTATCTTCTCAACCATAATAATTAAACACTTGAAACAAACAAAATTAATAATTAATGTGTAAATTCATTAGTAAAGGCATCGCAAAAACAAACAAAAAACACTAAAACTAAAAAATACCAAAACTACTATTATTGTTATTTATTTATTTAATCCACAAGAAATTAATTCTAAGATTAAATTTAAATAAATAGCACTAGCTACATTGGCCATTAGCTCTGCATACCAAAATTAAAAAAATGCTAAACCGAAAAAATCACGAAAGTGGAAAAATCGCTAAAATGCATAAAATCGATAAAACTAAAAAAATCGCCAAAAGCAAAAAATATCGCATAAAAACGAAGAAAAAATAAATAAAAATCGCGAAAAACGGGAAAAAACCGCCAAAACGAAAAAACATCATCAAAACTGAAATAATCGCCAAAACGAAAACAAAATCGCCAAAACTATTAAAAATCGCAAAAACTAACAAAAATCACCAAAACCCGAAAAAATCTCCATAACGAATAAATTCCAAAAACAAAAAATATCGCCAAAACTAAAAAAAAATCGCCAAAAAAATCGCCTAAAACGAAAAAATTGTCAAAAACAAAAAGCGCCAAAACTAAAAAAAATCGGCAAAACAAAAATATCGTAAAAAAAATAAATAAATGGCAAAACGAAAAATTCGCCAAAACTAGCAAAACAAAAAAAAATCACGCTAAAATTAAAAGGTAAAAAGAAAAATTAAAAATCACTTAAGCGAAAAAAGCGATATACGTATGTATATGGTATTCGCACGGAACCCTTCGTGTGTGGGCCAAAGTCGCACTTTACTGAATTTTTTTGCACATAGTTATAGTGACTCGGTATAGTAAGCCTTACATTGAGGTTATAAGATGTGACCAGCACTTTTATGTAAAACACCACAAGAAAGATTTTTGTGGAATACTTTAAGTCTTTTTTGTATCGGTTTTTTGTCTCTTTCTTAAAAAAGCTGCAACACACATGCCTTCAGCAGCGATATCACAGGATAGAATATTCTACAAAAAATTTTGCCATACAATTCTACGATAGGGCTTCAAAAACGGCCAAATGCCAGACACAACTTGAACACCCGAAATTATAGGTTAATTTCAAAGCTATTCCGAATTTGTACTCGGCATAAGAAATCTTGGAAGCCTTAGTTTTAAAGTATAAGACATGTTAAGCACTTTTATGTAAAACACCAATAGCAACATTTTCGCAGAATATTTCTGCCCTTTTTAAAAGAAAGGAACAAAAAGACCCACACAACAAAAATTATGCCACTCTTATTTTGCACTAGTCCTCCGGTCTCTCAAGTAAATTAAACATGCATTTTTCGAATTATTGTTTTATTCAACTTTAACTTTTTAACTTTAACAAAAAAGAAAAACAAAACTCTTTAACAAAAACGAAATCCTTTAAAGTCATAATCAGTAACAAACTACTTGCGTAAAAAGTAGGAAGCAGAATAAGGATAAGCCGAATAAGCAGCTGTGTAAGGAGAAGCTACATAAGAAGCAGCATAAGGATAAGCTGAGTAGGCTGAGTAGGCATAAGGAGCTGCATAAGCGTTAGTATAGGCAGCAGTGTAGGGAGAGTAGGCAATAATATCCGGTTTAGCAGCAGCCAAAGCAACAACAGCCAACAAACACAAAGCGAACTTTAAATAGACAATAAAAATAAATAATAAATTATATTTTCAAGTCCTTTAGAGCGTATGGAAATCAATATAAAAATTAGTTAAACAATTTTTTACAATAACTTACGAATTTGAACATATTTGTTTGTTTTTAGAGGTTGATTTTGTGGTTTGTTTTATGAAATGTTTTTTTTTTAAATTAAACTGATAATAAATAATTAAAAACTGTTGGTATTTATAGTTTTTTTCCAGCTACTTTGTACTCGTATTTAAGGCCTCGTTGTAAGTATGTTGGTGTCAGTAAATAAAACATTTTATAGTTTATTTTGTGTTGTTATTAATAACGAACGTTTAATGTTTTATGTTGGATAACAAAAGGTGCTATATAGAATTTTAAGTGGGACATCGATTTTAATTTATTCTAAATGAATACACAAACGTGCATACAAAATATGGTCAATGTGTGCAAATGTGTACAGACATACTGACATTTAAAATCAGGTGTATAATTTATGGTTGTATGGCAATTTGTTTGCTTAACGTCAGCTGTTTAGTTCAATATCTACAGGTTTGTAAAATAAGAATAATAAAAATAAAAGTATAAAGACATTTCTTAAGGTGTATTAAGGATCTAAGCTTGGAAAAAATTAAGTTCGTAAATAACATAGAATTAAAAATTTAAAAACCCCCCGACGAAAATAGATCATAACTTCAAAATGGCTGGATCAATTGTTTTCAAACATCTAGATGTTTGAGTGCTCCGGTATCAAACAGACACTGATTCAAGAGGATACATTTAGAAAGGATGTGATATCTTCTAAATGGCAGGACCGATTTTGTTCATACATAGCTAAGAACGCTCTCGATCAAGTCACCTTTTAAACAGAAAAAAAAAATTCCAAATCGGTCCAGCCGTTTGGACTGTACGATGACGTGTACAGACACACATATACACAGACAGACACTACACACTTATAATACGCCTCTTCTTTGGTCGGGGATTAAAAAGGAGGAGGTTATCAATTCGTTTGTATTGTTTTATATTTGTTCACTAATACTTTCAGATTGGCCCCATTTCTTTAAATTTTCTATTTTGGACATGTTGTCCTTCTGTCTGTATGCCTTTCTGTTTTGGAGCTGGATTGTTTTTGTAAGTATGTACATATTATGAAATCTGTAATATTTAGAGCATTTAACAAAAAGTTTTATTAACTTTTCTGAACTAAGAAACTTATAAATCTATCAATCGAACCTAATAAATGGATGATAACGGTATGTCCATAACTCACACTATTTTATTTATAAAAAAAAGCTCCTTGTATATTTCTAATTGCAACAAGATTGCTTTCAGCTCGAATACAATTAGAAATATACCAGAGCTAAACAAAATTTGGTTGGATGGTCTTTAATATAAAAATTAAGAAAAATTTTGAAGAAAATCAATGCAAGCACACGTTTACCTTCTATACGTTCTTAATAAAAAAATATTTTATCTAGGAATATGAATAATCAGAATGCAGGGAGATTTGATAACTATTTCTTAAACTATCCTATTAGACTCCATTGTAAATTTCTTTGCAATCAGTGCAAGGGTATGGCTACCTCTCATATATCCTTTATTTTAAAAGTTTTAATTTTTGCCGCAAATATGATTAGAATGCAGCAAAATTTTTAACTATACGTACATGTAAATATTTTTAGAATTATACTTTTAAGCTCTGTGGGAGAACTACATATGTATGCATATTCAATCGCTGAAAGGACTTGTCCTCCTTCCATATATCTTTTGAAATTTTCGCTGCAATGATGATCGGAATGCAGCAGAAATTATAGTTTTAAGCTCTAAGACCAGTTTTATTTAAATCAGTGCAAGGATATTCAAGGACATGGCTACTTCCTATATATACTTAATATTAAAAACCAAATTTTTACAACATTTATTAGCAAGGATTATGCTGTGAAGCTCTTTGTTATAATTGTTCCAGTCGGTGCAAGGACATAGCTGCCTTCTATATATCCTTAACATTAAAACTTAAAATTTTGCAACATTTATCATCAAAATATAGCAGAAATTATGTCGCGAAACTGTGTGGAAAGTTTCATTACACTAAGTGCAAGGATATGTCTACCTTTCAGATATCCTTAAATTTTAAAATTAAAAATTTAGCAAAACTTATGATCACAAGGCAGCCTTAATTATGTAGTGAACGTTTTTGGTAAATTTTGTTCCAGCTGGTGCAAGAACATGCCTACCTTCCATATATCCTTAATATTAAAAATTAATTTTTTTTGCGATAATTCTGCCCAAAATATAGCAAAACATATGCGATGAAGTTCTGTGGAAAATTTTATAGCAATCGGTGCAAGGACATGCCAGCTTACATATGTCCTTAATATCATAAATAAAATTTTTGCAAAAATTATGCTCAAAATGTATCAGAAATTATTCTGTGAAGCTGTTTTATAAATTTTACGTTATTCAGTCGAAGGACATACCTTCGTCTCACATGTCCTTAATTTTCGAAATTAAATTTTGGCTACAATTATAATCAGAACGCATAACATATGCTCTGAGGCTCTGTGGTAAATTTTATTTCAATCGATGCAAGGACATTTCTACTGCCCACATGTCCTTAATTTAAAAAAAAACTACATTTAAGCTAAAATTATTATAACCTTAATTTTAATTGTTGCAAGGACATACATATATGTATATGTACATATTTCTCGTATATCCTTAATTTTAAATAATTAATTTTAGCTACAATTATTATGTGAAGTACTGCTGTTATCTTCTGTGAACAATTTTATTTGAATCGGGGTAAGGCTATGCTTTCTTCCCATATATCCTTTATTTAAAAAATTTAATCTGACTACAATACTGCTGAAATCATTATGTTAAACTCTACAGTCAATTTAATATCAATTGGTATAAGAACATACCTGCATTTCGTATATCCTTAATTTAAAAAGTAAATTCTACATAAAGTTGTGTGAAAATCGATAACTATTCCTAGAATCATATAGTTAAGCTTTGGTACGAATTTAATTACTCTACTAGCAAGGGCTTTATTTGGTCCCATATATCCTTTTTTTAAGTTTCTTGAACTTTTTTATGGAACGAATTTTCGTCATCCCACGCCGAATTTGGTTTCTAATCAGACCGATTTCGGCCATGTGCCATCTTCAGTGTTCTCTTAATTACTCTTGTTTCTTTCTAACTAAACTTACATTTTACTTAAATTTTTTTTGCCATTAATTGTTTGAGTTTAGTGTTATGCCTAATAGATTATTATCTTGAAAATATATACAATTCATTAAAATTCGTGTTATTTATGACTTCTACCTACGTGACAACGCATTTTTTCTGTCGCCATCAAAAGAGGCAATGACGAATTGTGGTTAAGCGGCTGTCGTCAGAGCACATTCATTTAAACCATACAAAACAAGCCACAATGACTACTACTGCATCATCTGTGTCGCGAATGTGTTTCATATTTTCGTTATATTTTTACTTGACCATCATTACCGTCATCATCATCATCGTCAATGGATGCCTTAATTGTGCCAATAACCTGGCCCAAACAATAAAAAATGAAATGCAAATAGAAAGTGCACAAAATCCCAACGATAACATACCAAAACCCCTGCTTGTATATAAAATTACATAAAACCTGTGATTTTTTGTTTTCTTTAGCTTTTTAGTCCATTTCTCTGTATTTGGTTTTTATTTGTAATTATTTTTGAGTTCGTTGGGTTTTTAGGTTTTTTTGTTGAAGATTGTTTTTGTTGCTTGAGCCAATTGTGTCACTATTGTTCAATATGCCATTTCAATTCCCCTGGTGCAATTAGACGACCATACAACCATAGGTTTCATTTAGTTCATATGTTTGTATGGTCTTGAAGTATTGAATGGCTTAATATGAAAAAGGTCGATATACATAAAAAAAGATTGAAAATATTTACAAAAAAGTTATTGACTACAATTATAATACTTGCATAAAAAAATAAAATTTTAATAATTTTTTTTAAATATTGTTCCAAAGAGGTTTAATTAAATTAAGTTTCTTCATTTAAATAAAAAATAGAAACTAAACAAAAATTTAAATTATTGTAAAAAAGTAAAAAATTTAAATAAAAAGCACAAGGAGTTCAAGTTCTATAAACGAAATTCTGAGTAATTAAGCTTCAAAGTTTTTTATGGATTCCTGCATCTAACTCATTTTATTTAGTCTTGTCACTTGAACCCATTATGCTTTAAGCCCCTCATATGTATGTATATAAAGCCCTTTAGTTACACTGCACAACAAAATCAATTTTTTTCTTTTCAAAATAACAAAGTTTTAAGGACTGATGCTGGTAAAGGGGATCAAAAAAGCTTTTACGTGTATCGGCGCTTTGAAAGTTTATGTCTGGCTATTATTTGTGAAGGAGCTAAAAAGACCCATACAACGAAGGGTTAGAGGGCTAAAATGTTCCACAAAAATGTTTCTCGTGGTGTTTTACATATAATTGCTCAAATCATCTTATATCTTAAACGTGAGCCATACGAGCTTTCTTAAGTGACTAAATATGAAATTAATCCTTAAACATATTTTAAGTTTTAAATGATTTCTGGCGTTCTAGTTATTTCTAGAACTTGCCTATTTTTTAAAAGTTATACTAGAGTTTTAGGGCAAATATTTTGTAAAACACTATATGGCCCCTGAAAGGCAGTTTTTTGCCTCTCTTTTAAGAAAGAGGCAAAAAGACCCATACACCGAAGAGGTATAGGCTTAAAATGTTCCACATACATATTTCTCGTAGTGTTTTACATAAAAGTGCTGAATAAATCTTATACATTAAACGGAAGGCTTACAAGATTTCCCATACTGAGTACTAATTATGAAGAAGCTCGAAATTAACCCTTAATCACATTTTAAGTTTTGAATGATCTCTGGCGTTCAAGATACAGGGGTGTCTTTGAAGACCTATACTAGAATTTAATGGCAAATATATTTTTTAAAACATTTCATCCCGCTACATCGCCGCTGATGGGTAGTTTTTTTGGCTCTCTTTTAAGAAAGGGTCAAAAAGACCTATACAACGAGAAGATAGAGGGTTAACATGTTCTGCAAAAATGTTTCTCATGGTGTTTCTTATAAAAGTGCTGAACACATCTTATACATTAAACGGAAGGCTTACAAGATTTTCTATGTGAATAAGTACGAAATTAACCCATAAACACATTTAAAATTGTAAATGATTTCTGAAGTTCAATTTGTGCCTGGAACGTGAGTTTCTTCGAAGAGATGTAGTAGAATTTTATGACAAAAATTTTTGTAGAACATTTCAGCACGCTACATCGTCACTGAAGGGTAGTTTATTTCCATTTAAGAAAGGGACCAAAAAGACGCATTCAACGAAAAGCTAGATGGTTAAAATGTTCCACCAAATTTTTTCTCGTAGTGTTTTACATAAAACTGCTGAGAACATCTTGTACCTTAAAGGTGAGGTTTACAAGATTTCCTATGCCGAGTACTAATTGTGAATAGGTACGAAATTAACCCTTGAATACATTTTGTGTTTTGAATTATTTCTGGCGTTTAAGTTGAGTCAGGAGCTTGGGTGTCTTTGGAGACTTATATAAGAATTTTTTGACAAATATTTTTGTAGGACATATGAGCCCGCTTTCTTGCTATTTAAAGGGAGTTTTTTGCCCTTTTTTAAGAAAGAAACAAAAAAGTCCCATATAACAAATGGGTTGGAGAGCTAAAATGTTCCACAAAAATGTTTCGTGCTAAGCTTTACTCATACCTCAAATGTAAGTACAAGACTTTCTATTCTGAGCCACTATAACAATGTGTTAAAGGGAGGAACTTTAACTCCCCCCATTAAAATAAAAAGGCCAAATGTAAACTTTCAAAACACCGATACACGTATATTTTGTTTTGGTCCCCTCTACCGGAATCCGTTGTCTGAATATTGTAATTTTTTATATTGTGCAGTGTTATAATTCAAGAAATAATTTTAGTTAGATTCAAATTCATTTTTTCCAATTCTCTCTAATAAGGATAAAAATGTTTTTAATTAATATGCTAATTTGTAAATAACACAAGTAAAGATAAACTTGATCTACTGAGAGAATGCACACTTTCAGTACCACTATTCACCCACGCACGCTATCAGCACCCATATCTATCCAGTTTAAGTTTCTTACAGAATCTGGCAAACAAGATTAAAAATATGTGTAACAAAAATCTGCCAAAAATAATTCTTGTGTCCTTTTTGTTACAGCAAAATAACTTTATGTTGTTTGCAGGATTTAAACAAAGATTATACTGATACTCGTACTACAAGTAGATTTACATACTCAAATGTTTATGCAGTAAAAGTTAAAACTTTTTACACAAAAATAAACAAATGCACACACGAACACACTTGCACACTCACAGATTAAAAGGGACCGACACGTGGAGTTATTTTAAAATTTTCATAACAAGAACGTGCATTCATAAATACTAACAGGGATTTTTGGTAGGATACTTGTACACAGAAAAAAATATATTTGGAACAGTAATTTTATTGACAAAAATTAAAAAACTTTTTTAAAAAGTTTTCTTTTTGAGAATTTTTGAATTGACAATTAATTTTAATTTTGTAACATGCTGATTTCACCAAATCACAACTGGAAATTGAATATGAGCATTATTTATCATTCTAAGGCGAAAAAAATGCAACGATCTCAAAGATAGAGAAATTTCCGTAAATTTGAAATTGTCAATTATGGTTAAGTTGTTTTTGTATAAGGATCATATTCCATATCCAGTCATGATTAGAATAAATAAGACCAATACCGCAAAATATTAGTATTTTTGGGATTTCGGTATTTCACGTTTGGCATCGTTAATGGCTAACATCCCTAACATTAAAGTGTTTAATATACACTATACAACAATTTCGAATTTTTTCCAAAATTACAAGGTTCTGATAAGGAATTCTGGTAGAGGAGACAAAAAAAAATACGTGTGCTAAGATATGGGGGTTAAAGTTTTCCCCATTTTGGTCTATTCGTATACCATATCGGGATATGAAACTATTTTTACATTGAAGGTGTAGGGTTTGTTCAGCAACTTTGCAGCAAAAATATTAAGGCAATACTTTTTTGAACACATTAACCCTGTAACTCCCCCACATAACTTTAATTTTTGACTCTTTTCTAACAAATCGTAAAGAAACACCCATAAAAATGGGGAGGGCGAAGATAAAATGTTCTACAGACATGTTGGCCATAAGATGTGTTCAGCACTTTCATGTAAAACACCACGAGAACATTTTTTTTGCTAGATTTTAACCCTCTAACTCAACGTTATATGTGTTTTTTGTCTATATCTTAAAAAAGCGTCAAAAATATGGTCTTCAGCAGTGGTAGAGCGAGTCGAAATGTTCTAGAAAAATATTTGCCATAAAATTCTACTATAGGTCTTCAAAGACACCCAAGCTCCAAACTTAACTTGGACGCTAGAAATCATTCAAAACTTCAAATATGTTTAAGGCTTAATTTCGTACTTATTCACAATTGTTACGTTTAAGGTATAAGAAAGATGTGCTGAACACTTTTATGTACAAAACCACGACGAACATTTTTCTAGAAGATTTTTTCCCGCCATATCGCCGACAAAGGGGAGTTTTGTGTCCCTTATTTTAGATTTACAAAATCACCCATATAGTGAAGAGTTAGAGGGTTAAAAGGTTTCAAGAAAATGTTTCTCGCGGTGTTGTACATAAAAGTTCTGAACACATTTTATACCTTAAACGTAAGACTTACAAGATTTTCTATGCCGAGTACTAATTGTGAATAAGTAGGAAATTAATCCTTAAACATAGTTTAAGCTTTCAATGATTTCTAACGTACAAGTTGAGTCTGGAGCTTGGTTGTCTCTAAAGGTCCGTAGCCAATTTTTATGGTCAACATTTTTGTAGAACATTTTATTCCCGCCATCTTTCGTTTTAAGGGTGGTTTTTAGGATTTGTTAGAAAAGAGGTAAAAATTACCGTTCTGTGGGGCAGTTAGAAGTTTAACATGTTACAGAAAAATGTTTTTCGTAATATTTTCTACAAAGTTACTGAACATACCCTACGCCTCAGATGCAAAGACTACATAGTTTCATATACTGATATGCTGCACAAACATGCCAAAAAACTAAAAAAACGAAAAAAGACGTCAAAACGAAAAAAAGTACTAAAACCTAAAAAAATCGCTAAAACTAAAAATATCATCAAAAAACGAAAAAAAAATTCCAAAAATGGAAAAGGCACCAAAACGAAAAAACGCCAAAACAAAAAAGTCACCAAAGGAAAAAAACGCCAAACAAAAAAATTCGCCAAAACTGAAAGAAATCGGCAAAAACCGAATCGCCAAAACGAAAAAAGTGTCAAAACAAATAAAAAAAATCGCTAAAACTAAAAAATCACCAAAAAAGTTCCAAAACTGAGAAAAAGCACCAAAACTAAAATAAATCGCTAAAACTAAAAGCGATAAAACGCTAAAACAAAAAAAAAAAAAATACGCCAAAACGGAAAAATCACCAAAACTAAAAAAACAAACAAAAAATATTGTAAAAAACGAAAAATCGCAAAAAAACATAAAAATGAAATTAAAAAAAGCGCCAAAACAAAAAAAAAAACGCTAAAACAAAAAAAAAACTTAAAAAATAAAAAACTAAAATTAAAAGTAAAAGCAAAATGAAAAAATTGTTAAATTAAAATAACAGCAAAAAGGAAAAGGGATATATGTGTATTCGTACGGAACCCTTCGTGTGCGAGCTAAAGTCGCACTTTACTTAATTTATTTTTTAAAATTTCAAAAAGCCAGGAATATGCACTGATTGATACGATGGAATTAATGAATAAAGCATTCCTTAAAAAATATGTGCACTTTTTTTGAAGTGGGAAAATAAAGTTATTTGACTAATAACCTAATTTGATTCATAAAATGATGGAATTACTTAAACTAAATATTACTTAAACTGCTTTAACAAAGTCCAAAGTTAAAAAATGTTAAGTTTTCGTTTTAATAACTTTACTCTATAAGAGTAAATTAAAATTTTTTTATTTTCATCAGTCATATAAATCCATAATAAAAGTCTTTTAGTTTAAATCGCACTACCAAAAAATCCTTTGTTGTACAATTTACTTGCGAAAGACATAGGAAGCAGCATATGGGTAAGCGGAGTAAGCAGCAGCGTAAGGAGAAGCTACATAAGGAGAGGCATAAGGATAGGCAGAGTATGCAGAGTAGGCAGCTGTGTATGGAGAAGCATAGGCGGCGGTGTAGGGAGCAACATAGCCAGCGGTGTAGGCGGCACTGTAGGGAGATGCTGCTACTAAAGGAGCAGAGTAGGCCAAAGGAGCAATCACACCGGGCTTAGCGGCAACCAAGGCAACAACGGCGAACAAGCACAAAGCGAACTAGAATTGAATTTCAAATTAATTAATTAATTTCATTAATTTGTAAAAATATAAAATTTAAAACTTACGAATTTGAACATTTTGTTATAGTTTTGTATGCTTTTGCAGAACTTATTGAACTGATAATTAATTGACCATTTTTGCAAGCTTTTATACAAAAACTAAATTTAAGTTTAATTCAAAAGAATTTGCATACTTTGGCCAACCGTTTAGCATATTTGTGTGGAAGGTCAGTTTTCTTGAAGACTCATTTGCTTTCTGTTACGCTCATTTTTCGTCACAAAATTTTATTGTTGTTTTTTATTTGTTCCATATTTGCTAATATTTTTCGTTAAATCTTTGATTTGAACAACTATTTGTTATGGGTCCAATATGTATCAATTATTTTTGGTTAATGCATACTTAACGTAATATAAAATGCAAAAGGGAATATCAAAATTTTTAAAAAATTTTCAAGTATAATTAATAAAGTCTGAATTATGGATACTATGCTGCAAAATCAGTTTTTGTAATTACAAAGTTTGCTTTTTATTAAGTCTTTTATCTCTCTTGAAACATTTTTTAAAATTATAATAGTCCCATTTACATTTTATATGACGATATACATATCTTTCGTCAAAGTTCTCGAAAGTTTTATAAAATTATTTGAAACTCTTTTAAAGTACTCGCAGTGTACATTAGAGTGATCGTTAAAATTTTCATTATATTTTCGATGCACTTAAAAAAAAGGTTCCTTTTCTTGAAGAAAAATTATCTAATTGTTATCTTAAAGGGAAATGTGTTGAGAGATAAGGTCACTTCTGTACTTCTCCGTTCGGTGCAGTGCTAAACCATACCGACGATATCACAGACCGATAAGTCTGCTAAATCTTGCAGCTGCGGGCCTTCAATGGAAGACTCCCTTTTCTCGGAGATAGTGGAGCAATAACAGAATATGTGCTCTACATTTTCATCCTCCTCCTCCTCATAATTATGACATCTTCTACAGAAGCCATTATACGATAGTATGCTCACTTATAAAACAGTGCCCATGAACTGTTCCCTCTAAAATTAAACACTTATGAGGGCGTGTTGCGGCCTCGGAAAAAAGCGTTGTTATGTTCTGCAGTGTAGATTAACATTAATTTTTTTTCAATGGTCCTTGGAATATTGTCTCATTTTTCTAAAATATTTTTTCTGTGTATGAGTATAGTTTTCAAAATTAATTTGAAGCTTAAATAAGAAAAGGTTTGATTACATACTGAAACTTTACATATTTTTCTTCTGTTTGGAAATATTCATATCTTTGAATTCATTATAAGTTAAATGCAAAAAAAAAGTTAGATTACATTTTAAAACTTCGCCTCAGTACATTTAATTTATAAAATTCTGCATAAATTACGCAAACAGTAGGGTATCCCAGCAAACATTTTCATTATCAAGCAATGAATTTGATGATTAAAAATCATTGTTTCATAGAATTTGGTACTTTTTCAAAATGAAATGGATTTTAATTCAAACTGATTACACTAATACAACAAAATCAAAAATTTTCAAAATAACTAGGTTCTAGGTTCGAGGAAGATTTTTGTGGAACATAATTGCCCTCTGCTGCACAGTGGGGCAGAATCAAATTATTTGGAACATAAACCAGGCATTTCTAAACGGATGTCCTATCGGAATAAAATTTCACATGGACATAGCTGAGGAATTTTTTCGTTTAAATTTTAAATACCAGCTGTATAAATTGCTCGGGCGCGGGTCTCTGAAGTCTGAAAGTAGTGCACTTCGGCCATGTAATATTTTTTACGGCTTACCATTTTTTTGCTTCTCATCCGATTTGAAAACTTTGCTAGCTCTTGATAAAACCTCAGACGCATGTTTGGCTGTACACTTATCTCTTCTAGTTAGTGAGTTATGAATACTCATTTGAAAATTAAAATTGCTCAATTTTTTAAAACTTTGGTCCAGTATTTTCCACATATCGAATACAAATGTCTATCGATTTTTAAAATATTTACCTTGTTAATTATATAACAAAATTTAAAAACATTTAGGAAAAATTTGGTGAATTTCGGAAGTCTAAGCTGAAAAATACTCAATTTTTAAGTTGAAAATTTAAAAAATTTTTAATTTTCGAAAATTTTTACCAAAAGAAAAGCACATTTAAAAAAAATTCTTTTGGAACTTATAAGAAAGATATACTTATCTAAAATGTATTTCAACAGATATAAATCGACAAAAAATTTAATTTCCTAGTTTAGTTGGATGTGGGCCCTTCCGAATACGATCTATGTTATTACAAAATTTTGACTTCAGTCCATATGTTCTAAAATCCCAAAGCTGGGATTCAAAAACAATTGCCATTTCTTAAAATCCTTATGTGTACGCATTTATTTGCCAAAGTGTTAAATGGGCCTTGCACCAAATATGGACGCTCTGGGCAAAATCGTTCAAAATTGCATTTTTTGGATTCCTTAAAACCTTAAGAATTCTGAGATTCCCAGAACCAAATTTTAATATTTTTTCTTGCATAGTATTTAGCAGAGCTTTCGTTTTGTGAGCGCCGCTCTTTGCGCATTTGATTTTTTTGTCTAGCGCTTTGCGCATATTGCCAATAATGGTTAGTTTGAGTTTATTCAGTGCTGCCAAATACATCTTTCGTAGTGACATAACTTTAAGACATTTTTATGTGTAGCATTATATCGTTCTTCTTTATGGCCTATTCACATATTACGTGACGCTTTTTACAAAATTTTTAGTATAAAGTATCTAGTCCGTAACATATCTTTAACGCCCCCCCCCCCCCCCCAAAACGTTACGCAATATGTGAATAGCCCCTTCCTTACTTCTTTATTCTTGATCCCATATAAATATGATGCCCTTAGACGGGTTAAACTTCCGGGCCGGAAACGGAGGTATGAACCGCACTGCTTACCCAACTTCTGGCCCAGACCGGAACAGGAAATACGAACCGGAAACATGAACCGAACTACCAACCGAACTTCCGGTCAACACCGGAACCAGAAATACGAACCGCACTACCGACCCAATTTTCTGTCCATATCGGAAACGGAAATATGAACTGCACTGCTGACCCAACTTCCGGTTCAGTCCCTAAACCGGAAGTACGAACTGAACTACCAACCCAACTTCCGTTACAGACCGCAACCGGAAATATGAACCGCACTACCGAGTTAACGTCCGTCCCACTCCCTAAACCGGACGAGCGAACTGCACTACCGACCCATTTCAGGGGGAAGCTCGGAGCCAGTAATATCGTGCTGTTGCTATATCAGTTTTAAGATGTGTACATGGACTCACCCATATTGCGTGTTTGCAAAATTCTTAAAAAAAACTACGGTGGCATGCAATAACATCCATGGAAATAATACGCATTGCTTTTTTAAAATTTATTACTACTGTCAATGCGCCAGGCTCATTTCATGCTCTTTTGGCGCTTTTTACGCATTGCGCAAATAAAAAGCGTAGCGCAAAATAAGTGCAAAGGAAAATGCTCCATTTGGCGCTAGCTGCTTTTATGCGCAGAATAAAAATATTGGCGCGGAGCAAGCGGCATAATAAATTGGCTCCGCTCCTTGTGTAAAGCGCAAAAAAGAGCAAAAAGAGCGGCGCTGCGCTGCGTTTTTTCATACTTTGATATTTAGCACATAAATTCCCATATAACTCAAGAATTTCATTCGAAAATATCAATAATCTACAATTTTATAGGACAACGCCAACAAGTTTTTGTACCCTTATAACAGAATCAGTCGTTAGAACTTTGTTATTTTGTTGTACAGTGTTTTCAGCCCTGGCTCAATATTCCATTCTAATCAAAAGTGGTTTTTATTCTTTTGATAAATCTAGAAACATTCACACAAACCAAACAATATTTTTCCCATTTTAAAAGATGACCTACAATAATTCCTTAAAAACGTCAACCAATGCCATGGTCAAAAATATGTTCTATAAATTTTAAACAAAATTAATTAAATCACATTAAACTTGTCAATCATGTTCGAAAATGAATCAATAAAACAATTATTTGAAAAATTTATGCAATTTTTTTCTAGAATATTTAAAAAATGTGTTTCAAAATCAATATTCGTGGCTGGTAGTTTACTTTTTTATACCAACATTAGAATAAATAAATGAATTTAATTATGAAATGCTGCCAGAATATTTAATTACGCAAAAGTTAAATAAATAAAAAATCAAAAGCCAAAAACACACACACACACACCCGTATACAAAAAAAGTAACAACACCCACACAACTCAGTCAAAGTGTCACTAACAGCGTTTGGTTTGCTTTTATTTTAAATTAAAAAAAACGCTATTTTTGACTTCAAATGAAAATGAAATTAAAGCCAAGTTTACACTAATTTAAATTTTAACACAACAGACAGCTGACTGACCTTCAGCAGGAAGACGTGCCTTGCCTGGCCACAAAAAGAAAGAAGAAAAAAATATATACAGAAGTTACATTTTAAACAGCTAATATTGTTAATTTAAAAAAACTTAAATTTAGTATAAAAACTAAAACGTTTTACAGAAATAACTATCAGTTCAATTAGTTCTGCTAACAAAACAAAAACTTTTTAAACACACAACAAAATGTTCAAATTCGTAAGTTTTTAATCAAATCTCTTCTTTAACTAGATTTAAATGAGTTTATTAAAATTTTTATTTAACTTCTAGTTCGCTTTGTGCTTATTCGCCATCATTGCCTTGGCCGCCGCTAAACCTGGTATCGTTGCTCCTTTGGCTTACTCTGCTCCTGTAGTAGCAGCTCCTTACACTACCGCCTACACTGCTGCCTATACCGCTCCTTATGCTGCCGCCTACTCATACCCATATGCCTCATCTTATGTAGCTGCTCCTTATGCTGCCTACTCCGCTTATCCTTATGCCGCATCTTATGTTTTACGCAAATAGATTTCTTGTGCAGAGATTTGTTGAAAATGTTGAAGTTTTTTTTGTTAAATTTGCTTATGAAAAAAAAGAGAAAAAATTAAATGAAAATTTAAAAAAATAATAAAATAATTTTACTTCAAAAAGTACCAAAAAATCAAAAAATATGGTTATCTATCTGTTTATATAATTAGCAGGCGAGACGGTTTCTTGTTATACATTTTGCGCTCAAATTATACAGCCGATTTTGACAAAACGTATACAATTTGAAAGATATTAATTGACAGATGTGCACAATCTATATTTTGCTAAAATCAGTTTAGAATTTTTCGGAGCTGTAAGCGTTTCAAGTTGCTACTAATACATGCGCCCATATTACATGCATGTGTACATTAGAGTGGTCGTAAAAAATTAAAATTAAAATTGCTTTAAGTCTCATACCCCAAATCGATGGGTATTTATAAAAAAACTAATCTAAAAAAATAATTTCACGCCAATCAGTTAAGATTAAGGCTTGTCGCACCGCCCACCAAAATTTAAGCTAACTAAATAATAACAAAAAAATAAAGTATCTACAAAAACAATGTTCTTGTAAAAAGTTGTTGTCTGTGAAGTTTCCAACAGCTTTTCCCTTACAAACTTTTATTAATATTGCATATTTAACAAAATAAAGAGCAATATCAAAAGAAAAAGCCCACAATAATTAAAATTTCAAAATGATAACATTAATATAAAAATATCGGTAAATTTTTTCGATCCGTAGAACTACGAGCTGTACCTTTCGTTAGTTATTTGGGCCGCTAATCGCGAATACACCGTTACGTCTAAATTCAAGACACTTGTACCACATATATTAGCATAACTGGAGAAGGACTACCCCGCTTCAGTATAAAAGAAAAACCAAAAAATCGACAACAAAATTATCTTTAAGCAGAGAGAACATTGTTTCTGAATCTGCCCATTAGCTTTAGAGATATCGTAAAAGTTTTTAGCCTAAGAATTAAAAATTTCGCAAAAAATTGTAACAGGTTCTCTTCCATGTAGGTATACTTAGGAAAAGGTATTTTTTCGAAGAGGAATTTTTTGAAAAATTTAGTTTTTTTTGAAAAGGCACTTTTTTAAAACGTGATTTTTTTTTTAATTTACTTTTTGGAGAAGATATTTTTGATTAATGTTCGTTTTGAAAAATATAGTTTTAGAGAAGATGCATTTTTGGAAAATGTACTATTTTTGAAAAGACACTTTTTGAGAACAGTACTTATTGAATAAGTTAATTTTTTTGAAAATGTACTTGTTTTAAAAGTGCTCTTTTTGGTAAAGGTACCTTTTAGGAACTTGCTTTATTCGGTAAGGTACTTTTTGTAGAAGGTACTTTTTGTAAAAGGTGTTTTTTGTAAAAGGTACTTTTTGTAAAAGGTACTTTTTGTAAAAGGTACTTTTTGTAAAAGGTGTTTATTGTAAAAGGTACTTTTTGTAAAAGGAACTTTTTGTAAAAGGTACTTTTTGTAAAAGATACTTTTTGTAAAAGGTACTTTTTGTAAAAGGTACTTTTTGTAAAAGGTACTTTTTGTAAAAGGTACTTTTTGTAAAAGGTACTTTTTGTAAAAGGTACTTTTTTTAAAAGGTACTTTTTGTAAAAGGTACTTTTTGTAAAAGGTACTTTTTGTAAAAGGTACTTTTTGTAAAAGGAACTTTTTGTAAAAGGTACTTTTTGTAAAAGGAACTTTTTGTAAAAGGTACATCTTGTAGAAGGTACTTTTTGTAGAAGGTACTTTTTGTAAAAGGTACTTTTTGTAAAAGGTACTTTTTGTAAAAGGTACTTTTTGTAAAAGGTACTTTTTGTAAAAGGTACTTTTTGTAAAAGGTACTTTTTGTAAAAGGAACTTTTTGTAAAAGGTACTTTTTGTAAAAGGAACTTTTTGTAAAAGGTACATCTTGTAGAAGGTACTTTTTGTAGAAGGTACTTTTTGTAAAAGGTACTTTTTGTAAAAGGTACTTTTTGTAAAAGGTACTTTTTGTAAAAGGTACTTTTTGTAAAAGGTACTTTTTGTAAAAGGTACTTTTTGTAAAAGGTACTTTTTGTAAAAGGTATTTTTTGTAAAAGGTACTTTTTGTAAAAGATACTTTTTGTAAAAGGTACTTTTTGTAAAAGGTACTTTTTGTAAAAGGTACTTTTTATAAAAGGTACTTTTTGTAAAAGGTACTTTTTGTAAAAGGTACTTTTTGTAAAAGGTACTTTTTGTAAAAGGTACTTTTTGTAAAAGGTACTTTTTGTAAAAGGTACTTTTTGTAAAAGGTACTTTATGTAAAAGGTACTTTTTGTAAAAGGTACTTTTGGAAAAGGTGCTTTTTGTAAAAGGTACTTTTTGTAAAAGGTACTTTTTGTAAAAGGTACTTTTTCTAAAAGGTACTTTTTCTAAAAGGTACTTTTTGTAAAAGGTGCTTTTTGTAAAAGGTACTTTTTGTAAAAGGTACTTTTTGTAAAAGGTACTTTTTATAAAAGGTACTTTTTGTAAAAGGTACTTTTTGTAAAAGGTACTTTTTGTAAAAGGTACTTTTTGTAAAAGATATAATTCTTGCAAAAATATACCGACTACAAAATAGGTGTGGCAGGAACTGTCGACATATTTTATCATCATGTACTTTTACGAGAACTAATTGTGTGTGCGAAGTTTCATAAGAATCGGTTATGTTAGTTTAGGAGGGGTAGTGCTATACTGCACATCCACTCGGAGACCCAATTGGATCCATTGTGATTCCCTTCTATTCGTACCCGTTATGAAAAACCCCTCCCGTACCCAGAAAACAACCCTATTATCTGCCACCTTATTCTCACGATGAAGCCCCTGATATCTTGAAGTTTGCACTTCGCGATATCACTAATGCTCTCATGAAAACGTCTGCCGAGCCACCTAAGCCTGTGTCGTTGCAGCATCGAGCAATGGCAGATAACATACTTAATGGTTTCTGGTTCCTACTCATCCTCGCACAGCCTACAAAAATCAGGAGTGGCAATTTCCCAAATGCTGGTTCTCGCCCTGACCGAGCAATGACCAGTCAATGCGCCTATGAAGACCCCTATCACCTTCCTATTCATACCCAGTAGCAGTTCGGATCTACCTAAGTCAAGCTTTGGTCACATGGTCCTCGAGGCTCTACAATCCTCCCTACTTCCCCATGAATGGTTGGTCCTGCTCGACACCCAGTCACTGAGCTCCCTATAGTAATGACCGATCGGTATTTTAACCAATCTGTTACACAAATTCACCTCTAACGCTGACGCTAATCTTGCCAGCTTATCAGCAGTCTCATTTCCCTTAACATTGCAGTGGCCAGGAACCCAACATAGCTGACGCTACCCAGTAAAAAGTTTTCATGTTTTTTGAAGCTCTAAAGAAATAAAGCGCTTCATAATTCGCTTTAAAATATATTCTTGTTCAGAAGCTGACTTCATAGCGTCACAATAATGCAGGTTTTGAAGCGAGAAAATTATTTGCTTTTTACTTATACAAAAGCTTCGTACACAAGCTATACAAAAAAACTGATTTTATAGTGCTGATCCAAAGCAGGTTCTTAAGCGAGAATGAAGAGTAAGTTTATTTGAGTTTCTTGGTGCCGTTTTGCAACAGTGTTTTTGGTCGAGTGATTGGTACGTTGGACTTCAAACCTGAAGGTTCTTAGTTCGATACTAGTTGAAGTTAAGATAACAAACTTTGAGTAAAAATATGAAATTAATAAAAATAAATAAAGTAACGAAATAAGACAAATTCAAAATGGCGTCAACGACTCTAATGCACATCGAACCATTTTTTCATATATTTTCAGTTCTAGTACTGAAAATTTTGATGATTTTCAGCGCTTCAAAAGCGCTTTTGTGAGCAAAAATGTAGTACTCCAATCTGAGAACTCGCCATATAAAAATCAGCAGCGATATCAGCAGGTTTGTCAGCGCTAATTTTATTCCATAATAGTGGAAACCTGCTTTATTGGAAGCAAGTTTTTTACTGGGTATATTTGTCCATAACCGAGTTGAGGGCTTTCCTGCAGTCGATAACTAGTTTCGATCTGACACTGTGTCCCTTCAATGCTTTTAGTGCCGCCTAATTCTCGACGTAGAAGGTTACCTCCTCGCCCTCAGCCACATCTGTGGCCAGCATCTCCGTGGCCCTGAGGATCACCAGGATCGCAACTACACTCGTTCGGTAGCCTAAAAGAATCGGTTAAGTAGAATTTGTTAATATGAATATAAACTTTTCATGGGCGTGGCGCTGCCCACTTTTCTAACAACAATGATGTGTTGTAACGATAACTAAATGTGTATGCAAAGTTTCATACAAATCGGTTAAGTAGAAGCAGTTAAAATTCCTATTTAGTTTTCATGGGCGGTGGTACTGCTCACTTTTCTATTGTATTGTATTGTAACGATAACTGATAACTGAAAAATAATATTTACTTTGCATGGGCGTGGCACTGCCCACTTTTTTAAGCATGATGTAGTATTCAAACAGAAACTTGTGTGTGCAAAGTGTCATAAGAATCGGTTGAGTAGAAGTAGCTGAAAAAGAATGTGAATTAGCTTTGTATGGGCGTGACCCTGCCCATTTTTAAACGGGACCAATCTGAAAGCACATCCTTTTAAATAAAGAAAAAAAAAATCTGAAATCGCTTCATAAATGGCGGAGTTCTGAGGGAACATACATAAAAAAATACATGACGAATTGATATCCTTTTTCCTTTTTTGAAGTTGGTTAAAAATATGTTTCTATTAAAACATAGAAAAAACAATTAGAACTAAAATATATAGTTCGATGTGGAAATTAGTTTTATGCATGTAAAGATTTAAAACAAACAAATTTAGATTTGGGTGTTTGTTTTTTGATAAATCTATTTGACAACATTTTTTTATGTTCTCTCCTGGTCTGTTGTTATTAACTCAATAATTTGAGATTGTTTTAAAATTGATTGGTTTTTATCACACCTGATAATAACTAATATTTACAAATATCCCCATAATTTTCAGAATAAAAAGTCCGAAAAAATTTTCGTTACTTTTTTAAAGTTAATTTTTTTTATTATAATTATTTTTTTCATCAGTCATATAAGTTCCATTTTACCAAAATTCCGCTAAGTAACAACTAACAATCACTTTATTCTACAAAATCTACTTGCGCAACAAGTAAGAAGCAGCATAAGGATATGAAGAGTAGGCAGCAGCGTAGGGTGAGGCTACATAAGGAGAGGCATAAGGATAGGCAGAGTATGTCGAGTAGGCAGCAGTGTAGGGAGCAGCATAGGCAGCACTGTAGGCGGCAGTGTATGGAGATGCAGCTACTAAGGGAGCAGAGTAGGCCAAAGGAGCAACAACACCGGGCTTAGCAGCAGCCAAGGCAACAACAGCAAACAAGCACAAAGCAAACTAAAATTTAATGGAAAATTTTTAATAATTAATTTGATGTTTTAAATTTTTTTTTTAAATTAAAATTTCACTTACGAATTTGAACATTTTGTTTAGGTTTTAGTTTTTATTGTTTTACAGAACAAATCGAACTGATAATATTTTCTCAATCGTTTTTAGTTTTTATACTAAAAATTATTTTCAAAAAAATTTCATTTTGCAGCCATTTAAATTTGCATATTTTGGCCAAGCACGTCTTTTTTCGCAAGGTCGTCTGACATTTGCTGTTGTTTTGAGTGTTGGATGTTTTTGAAAGGGACAGTGTTGGTTGGTGTATTTTATTTTTACTTTGTTGTTCTGACAATTTTGGTTTCCTAATTGGTTTCGCTTTTAATGTATGTAACTTTCCAAGGGTGTTATAGTTTTCGATTCAGTTGATAGTTTTGGCTTTTTAAATGCTGACTATTGAAACTGTAGAACTTTTATTTGTTTTATTACTTATAAATAAGTCTTTGGAAAATTTTAGAAAAATATTTCTTTTGATTTAGATTTATTTTAGGGCCTCATTTTTTAAATTAAACCGTTTCTTTCTATACCCCAGCAAAAAGTTGGTAACAAAACTTTTATCGCTAAAAAAAAATCAGATCAATAGCTTTAACACAATGTACAATTTTTACTTTTTCGCTGAGCCGTTCTCGAGATTTTTTCCAATAACTGTAAAAATTTTAGCTTTACAGAGCAAAAGCTAATTTTGCTCTCATATTATTCGCCGTTCGAACAGTCTGGCGGGTCTTAGCATTTGTTGTTTGCAATGAATGTACTAAACCATAAATAAATTTCAGCCTTACACGTAAAGGATTTTTTTCACATTTTCTTTTGTATGTTGAAATGCATCTGGTGCAATGAAGCGACTTACGGATGGATACCTGTCAAACTGTAGTTATCCTGCTTTAAATGATAAAAATTGTCATTAGAAAATTTCTAGCTTTGCACTCAGAACGTTAGTCAAAAGCTTAGTAGCTCTTGGACTATTGATGGAAATACCGAATTAGATCTCTGGGGTACACGCGAGCATTATCGTGCTGAAGATATAACTTTAATGATTTAATCAAATTAAATTTGGCAGCGTGAGTTGTCGTGCTAGTGTTCGATTCTTCTATACTTTACGTGAGCGTGCACGAGCTAAAAAACAAAGTTCTATATGAGCGGACATGAGCATCATATTTTTGCTCGACAAAGCACATTATTGCGTGTAAAAATTACTCACACAGAAAAAACTAAATATCAGTTTCTGTAAAGGAATTCAATGAAATAGTAAATATTTTGTCTAGGAACGGACCTACAAACAAATTTGTAAATATAGACAAAAATATATCAACAATTTCATTGAAAAAAAAACGTGTTTTTTCAGTGAACAAATTGTTTAAATCTATTAAACAATTTGTCTAAAAATATTTACAAATTGTAAACAAAACAATTTACTAAATCAAACAAAAAGATTTACTGGATTTTCTGAAAAATATCAAACAATATTTTTGTGTGAATTTATAAAACAATTAGTCCAAAAATAGTAAAAAATATGAAACAAAATAGTTTACTTAATCAAACAAAAATATTTACTGTAGTTCTTGTAATATATCAAACAAAATATTTTTCTGGGTCATCATCATTCATTAAGCATTTATGAAATTTCACTTTGTTAAATGTGTTCAACTCTGAATGTTTATCTAAAGACTCTAAAAGAATGAATGAGAATTAACGCAACGACATTAAATCTTCAGTAAACAAACGTGGTACAATCGCATTCCTTTTGTTATCATTGTTGTTGTTGTTATTGTTGTTGTTGTTATTGTTGTTGTTGTTATATGTGTGTGTGTCACCATCGGTGTTGTTTCTTATGACACAGTTTTTCTTGTTGTTTTTGGTATTTGCGTCATAAATAAGAGTCAAACAAACAATTCATTGATTATGTAAAAAAACATTTACTGAAAATGCAATTTATTTTTAGACAAACTTTTGTTTGCAAATTTTTTGGTAATAAATTTTTCTGTGTCACGATTCCGTGAATAATTTATTCTCTTCACTTCTTTGTAATAGCTGTTCTTCTTCAGTAACCCATAAATTAATATTCTCTCATCATTTTGATATCCATATTTTTAAATTTAGAATTATTTCTCTCAAATACAAGTTATTAGTATCCAAATTCTGTGTACCTCCCATATCAGTTTCTACAATTTATTGACTAACAAATTGAATTAAGACTTTCAGTGGTTTAAAGTAGTGCATACTTGTCATTTAAATGTGTACTTCCGTAACAGAAGCAAATTTTGTGTGTTTTCTATGGCCAATAATTGAAACTGATTGCCTGCCTGCTTGTCCATAAACTAAATCAGGTAGCAAATTTTATTTAAAATACATTAGACGATTATGTAGAACATCATAAAAATTTTATTTATTCTAATTTAAACTTTAATTTAAAAAAGTTTAAAAAAAATCAAATACTTTTGCAAAAAAAATAGCAGAAATCACCAATTCTATCAATTGCAATTCTTTAAATGTGTCTTCCTGATATTTCAAAAATAAAAGTAATGTCGCTTTTTTCAACATAAGAAAGGGTTGTTGGTGGGATTCGAAAAAAATTATTTCTTACCAACCAGTCCAATGTACACGCAGCATAGGCTAAAAGAATTTCGAATAATTTTATTTCAATAGAACACTGAAGATGGCATATAGTTGATACCGGTCTGTTTATTAACCAAATTTGATGTAGCATGACGGAAAATCTTTCCAAATTTTATATAACTTTCCACAACTTTGACCCAAGATAGTGGTAATAAGTTCTTAAATTTTAAAATCCACCAAAAATAATTGTTGTATATTGACCGATCATAACTATGGACATATTTGCTAAAAGGTTTTAAGTATAAAAATGAAACAAAAAAACACAAACAAACAAAAAAACATTAAATTTTGTCACGAAAAACGAACGTAACAGACAGCATATGAGTCTTCAAGTAAAACTGACCTTCCATACAAATATGCTAAACGGTTGGTCAAAATATGCAAATTCTTTTGAATTAAACTTTAATTTAGTTTTTGTATAAAAGCTTGCAAAAATGGTCAATTAATTATCAGTTCAATAAGTTCTGCAAAACCATACAAAACTATAACAAAATGTTTAAATTCGTAAGTTTAAAATTTTCTATTTTTACAAATTAATGAAATTAATTAATTTATTTTAAATTCAATTCTAGTTCGCTTTGTGCTTGTTCGCTGTTGTTGCCTTGGTTGCCGCTAAGCCCGGTGTTGTTGCTCCTTTGGCCTACTCTGCTCCGCTAGTTGCTGCATCTCCTTACACTGCCGCCTACACCGCTGGCTATGCTGCTCCCTACACTGCCGCCTATGCTGCTCCCTACACAGCTGCCTACTCTGCATACTCTGCCTATCCTTATGCCTCTCCTTATGTAGCTTCTCCTTACGCTGCTGCTTACTCCGCTTACCCATATGCTGCTTCCTATGTCTTGCGCAAGTAAATAAAACAGTAAAGGACTTTTAGTACAAAGTGCGATTAGAAAAAGAATTTGATTATGGCTTTATATGACTGATGAAAATAAAAAAATTTAAATTTACTCTTATAGAGTAAAATCATTAAAACGAAGACGAAGCATTTTTTTAATCCAAAGATATTTTTGTTAAATCAGGCATTAGTTTAATGACTAATTTTTTGTAAAACATTATTTTATTTTCCCAATTTGTAAGTAATGGCTTATTCATTACTTCTTTCTGATCAATTAGTGCATATTTTTGGCCGTTTAGAAAAAAACATTGTCAATATTTTTTTCATTTAAACTAGGGATGTAACGATACGCCCTTTTGCCGATCCGATACCGATACCGATATTTAAAAATAAATATCGCCGATACCGATTCCGATACCGATACGTATATTGAAATTGAGTTCAAGTTTAGATCAACAAAACTCAAGTGCAATTTTTTTATTATACAAAATTACATTGTAAGAGAGAATATTTAAAATTGATTTTAACCCAGTATAAAAAATTGGAATTAATTTTTAAGGAGCTACATTTTCTTTGCTTCAAAAAAATCTATATTAAAAATATGCAGATAATTAGTAGAAAAGCAAAACAAAAATTTTTAATTCCTTTAAAATTTTAAAAAATACTCGCCATGCTTTTTAAAAAAATCGATTTTTTTAAAGGATATTTATCAACTAATATTCTTCTAAATAACTTAATAGGTTAATTATTAAAAGACTTCTAAGTTTATAATTATTCACTTAAATTTACATGAAAATATAGTTCGCATAAAAAAAATTGTGAAAATGGGTAACTTTTTATCCTTTTTCCTTGAGGAAAAATCATTATAGAATACCGAAAAAGAAATTTGTCCTAGCATCGCTTCCAATTCGGTGATTGGTAATCGAAAAACAGAACTTCTTGCAATGGCAAGGATATGTAAAACTAATTAGAAATTAACCCTAATTTGCAATACTTCCAGATCGCGAATTCTACATTTTCATGACTTCTTTGGAGTATCTTTTTTTGCTGGAATAAGATTTAAAAAACAACGACTTGAATTTGAATTCATGGTAAAATTAACCAAAAATAAATATTTTTTTTACAAAATAACAGCATAATATATTATTAATTTTTAAAATTGGTATTAATAAGATTTACAAAATAACGAAGTGAATTTAATTCATGGTAAAATCGAACAAAAATAAATTATTTGTTAAAAAAAACTCTGAAAAAATGTTTAAAAGTATCGTCGTATCGACAGTAAAATATCGCCGATACCGATATATCGGTAAATCTGAAGTATCGCCGATATATCGGTATCGGTATCGGTATTCGTTACATCCCTAATTTAAACAAGTTTTATGCTTCTCTTGTAAAACGTTTAAAATGTTAGATAGGGCTTTTTGCATTTTCTGTGACGATATACATATATATGAGAAGGTAAATTTCATATCATAGTTTTCGCCTCATTAAACGGATCCTGAAATAAAATTTTATTTTTCGATTGTTTTACATTTTTGTGTCTTTAGCGTTACATATGAGTAATTCCATTTAGCCGGGTGTGACCATTTTATACATATTTTTTGTTATAAATCAAGAATATAATATATTTGTTAGTTAAAAAAAGGTTGCGGCTCGCAAGTACATTAAGCTTAAAGTCGTTGAATAATTGTTAGACACTGAAAGAACACGATTTCTGCTCAGAATGGTCATCAGAAAGCTGCGACGGCTGTGACCTTACAAATCTTAGTTTTAAAGAATTATGACTTTTAGTATAAATTCTGTAAAATTTTGATTATAACGTACACAATAATTTTGGTAAAGCTATATGTTCAAAGTGTTTTTAGTTATTGTTTGACAAAAACAATTTTTTTTCTTAAAAAAAAACTATTTTTAAAATAAGACGGGTGTGACCGACGGGTGTGACCTAGAACAAAAATTTTAAAAATGCAAAGAAATAAAACTTTTTATTGATTTCATTAATATAAATAATATAAAGATAAACTCTTAAGAATATAAAAAGATATTAAATTATTTGCTATCCGTTCTATTATAGACAGCAGAATACTCTGCTTGAGTATTTTTTACCCGAGTGCGCGACGCAAAGAAGGGTATTGTCTTTATCAGCCTATGTATGTATGTGTGTTCCTTTGCGGTACTATATAAACCGAACGCGTAGACCGATTTTGACGATTCTTACGCCAATCGATTCGTCTTAATTCGGCGAGTGTCACTAAAGATATGACAGTAGTCAAAATTCAATATGACGGCCAACAGACGCCATTTTGTTTATACGAACAGGTATTTGAATCGACAATCGACAGGTATTTGAAAATCATCTTTAGGTGTCTCTTATGATTTTTAATTTCGAATGACCATTTAGGATCTGTGATGGTCTAAAGTTATTTTCTTTTATTATTTTACGCAGTCGGGTTTTTTGATATTTTAAATTTATGTCTTGTTATTTAAATTCATAAAAAGCAAAAAAAAAATTCATTTCAGAGTTAACGGTTTTCTAAAAATATCAATTGAGAGATTTTTATTAAAAATAAGAAAATTATTTTTTCCTTGCATAGGGCCGTTTTACGTGGACTCACGCATTTGCTTTCGCGGTTCTTGTGGGATTGATTTCTGCGAAAAAAATACACCACAAAAAATTAATGTAGGGGTTGAAAGCACTATGCATCTACTCTCTAAAAACAAAAAAATTATAGTAATCGCAGGACGAAATTGAAAGTTGTAACCACTTTTTCCAATTTTGACTTAGGTTCACATGGAAAAATAAAAAAATTTTATGTTTTTAAATAATTCTTTACAAACCTTTATACATACACAAAACGTAGGCTAACTCTTCTTTCAAATAAGACTTATTTCAATAAAATCGATTAGCAATGTCAAAAGTTATGTCAATTTCAAATAAACTTTTTGCAGCAAAATACGACCTAACTAATACTTTCTTCGAAAATATAACAACCCACGTGCTAAAAGAAGCCAAATTTTTTCAAAGAAAACCAGAAATTTGTAAACAGATAATGTTCTTTATAACGTTTCTACCCTTTATCTGTTGTTAAATTTGTTTAACGTTTTAAAATTTATAGATAAATTAGATTTAAAAATTTTTTTTACATAACGCTTCATACATTTTTATACGAATTCAATCAGAACACACATTTTAGTTTAGATTTCAATAGAATTTAGATGTACGCAGCCATGTCACAGAATAGCATTCCGATCGGAAGTGGCTTCAATTCCGTAAGTTGCTTCTTCAGAAAACGAAAAACTAAACTTTTCTTCGTAATCAAACCACTTTTAAATTTCAAAATGGAATTGAAAAACACTTTTATATTGACTTAATTTGCATTAAATAATAAAAAACGTGCATACTTTTAGGAGTGGCAAATAATTATTTGGTCATGAGCTTTCCATGTTAATAAAAAGCTCAATGTGAGCTTTGTATCTAAAAACAAGAGTAAACAAACGCCTCAAGGTATAAAAACTTTATCATTGTAAAAACGAAATACAAAACTTAACTTTTTCGGAATGACAACTACGGAATCAAAAACAATCCGAACGGAATCTGTGACACGGATGATAATCTTCTTTTTGTAATATACACAAGTTCACTTAGAGTTCAGTTTACTCTGCTTGCGAGTTGAAATAGCAAAATTTTTTGTGATTGCGATTTCCAACACACCAATTTAGTGACTTCGAACCAAAGAAAAATTTTACTGAAAATTTTGGTCTGATGAATACAGAATCTTGATTGAAAGAGCATATCAATAAATTTAACACAATGTAAAATTTTTAGCGTTCAGATGAGCCGTTCTCGAGATATTTGCCAATAACTGAATAAAATTGCTTAAGAAATATGCTTTTCGCTGATATCTCGAAAACGGTTTCACATAATAAAAAAAAAATATTTCGTATTCGCGTTCAGCGGGCCCAAATTAAGTTTTTGACCCACTTACCATGGTAGAATTATACTACAGGTAGTAGCGAAGCTACAACAACCCAACAACAGCAAAAACAACACGGCTTTTTATTGTTGTTTATGTTCGAGGTTGTCAAAAAGCACAAAAGAAAATTTGAAAAAAAATTTATATGTTCACATGTGTGTGTTTACTTCGCCATGTTTTTTTCAGTAGTGTGGGTGTGTGTCGGTATAACACAAACAACTTTTGACAGAGTCGAACCCAAAAAAAAAAGTTCGTTAACGCTTCACCACTACCTGTATTATTCTACCATGCCACTTACTTTATCAAAATTTTATTAAAGCTCCATAAAATTTGAGCTTTATAGTGCAAAAGCTAATTTTACTAACATATTTTGCAATTTTCGAGCTGTCTGGTGGGCCTGATGAAACAACCTGGCATTTGTCGTTTGAAACTTCTCAATGAATGTATATAAAATATGAATGAATAAAATATTTTCAGCCTTACACGTAAAGCTTTTTTTTTAAGTTTTCTTTTGCATGTTGAAGTACATCTGGTGCATAAAAGCGACTGACGGATACATACCTGCTAGTCTGTGGTTACCCTGCATAAAAATCGCAACTAAAAAATTTCCGACCCTACACACATACCGTTAAAAATTTTTTCACTAGCTCTTGGACTATAAAGTAATATACAGCCATGTCACAAAATACCATTCCGATCGGAAGTGGTTTCAATTCCGTCAGTTGCTTCTTCAGAAAACGAAAAACTAAAATTTTCTTCGTAATCAGACCACTTTTAAATTACAAAGCGGAATTGACAAACACTTTTCTGCTAACTTTATTTTATTTATTTTTAATGAGAAGTAACACAATCAGGCAATTAATGTCTACCAGTTAAGTAATTAATGTGTTACATTCTTTTGGGAAAGGGATAGTGTAGAGAGAACAGGTGGTGAAGTGGGAGAGAGATAGAAAGCTTAATTAATTTACAACCCTGTTAAAACGCGTTTTTTTTGTAGAAACGAACAAACGAACATTGCAAGCACCTCTGGTGTCAAGTAGAGGCATTGAGTTTTTAAGCTGTGTAGCCATTTTATTACTTCTTTTACTTCCCCGACGGCTCTGCTACTATACCGACGAAGGAGGGTGCTGTGAAGTGCATTAGGATATATTAGTATTACTCGCTGCCGGTACTACCAAAGTGATCAGTGATATGCCTTCATCACTTTAACAGTCCAACAACAACCAACACAATAACAAACCAATGCACATGAGAAAAATTCATGATGTTGTTGGCTTGCCTGAAACTAGTCTTGAACTCAAGACCTCAGGGTTTGTAGTCAAACGCGCTAACTACTCAGCCAATACCACCCTCAATTTGCACTAAATACTTAAAAACGTGCATACTTTTAGGAGCGTCAAATACATATTTGGTCATATGGTTTCATGTGAGATTTGTTTCTAAAAACAATCGCCTCAAGGTATAAAAACATTATTGTAAAATCGAAATACAAAATAAACGGCACCAAAAAAATAAAGCACCAAATATGAACTTTTCGGAATGACAACTTCCGAATCAAAACGGAACCTGTGACACGGCTGATAATCCCAAAAATTTTTTTGCTAGATAAAAAAAAATAAACATTTTAATAACTTTACTCTATAAGAGCAAATGTAAAGGTTTTATTTTCATCAGTCATATAAATCCATAATCAATTTCCTTTTCTAATCGCGCTTCCAAAAATGCTTTACTTTACAATTTACTTGCGCAAGACATAAGAAGCAGCATATGGGTAAGCGGAGTAAGCAGCGGCATAAGGAGCAGCTACATAAGGAGAGGCATAAGGATAGCCAGAGTATGCAGAGTAGGCAGCTGTGTAGGGAGCAGCATAGGCGGCAGTGTAGGGAGCAGCATAGCCAGCGGTGTAGGCGGCAGTGTAAGGAGATGCAGCTACTAAAGGAGCAGAGTAGGCCAAAGGAGCAACAACACCGGGCTTAGCAGCAGCCAAGGCAACAACAGCGAACAAGCATAAAGCGAACTACAAATGAAGAAGGAAAAATTTAATATTTTTATATCAAACATTTCTTGAAAATGGTTTTAGAATTTTTAGCTTAAAATTACGTAATTTCATTTAAAAGTAAAGTAACAGAAAGTTTTAAAAACAATTTGCAAAGAAAAGATTTAAAAATTTTTCCATTGCTAAATGAAGAAACACTTACAAATTTGAACATTTTGTTTTAGTTTTGTGGATTCTATTGAACTGATAAATTTTGTAAATTAATTTACCTTTTTATACTTTTTGAGCATAATTGTCTTAAAAACTTAAGTGAGCCAAGCACGTCCTAAAGCTTAAGGCCACTTTATATGGTATTTACTAACTTGGCTTAAATATTTCTGTTTTGTTTTTTTTACCAATAACACTAATGTCAACTGTTTCCTATTTATAAAATAAACTATTAATTATTAGTAACAACAAATAAGAATGTTCGATTTTTCAAGTGTAGCCACAAACAATTTTTTAAATTCTTTATTATTCCACAAAGTGTTATACAATAATCTAGAAACGATCAGAAAAATAAAAAAATGTAAATAACCTTACCATTAACAAGACGTGATATGGCTAAGAAATACGCGTATGCAAAATGTTTATAAATTTTTAAAATTATTTCAATGAAATTAAATCAGTTCACTTCTTTTTTTTTTGGATGGCGTATAAATACTTGAATTAAAACTAAATTATTTATCAGTTCTATTTGTTGTGCAAACAAAACAACTTGAAAAAAATACCAAATTAACAAAATGTTTAAATTCGTAAGTTTTAAAGAACATCTTTTCACAAATTAATAAAATTTACTAATTTAATGTTCAATTCAATTCTAGTTCGGCTTGTGCTTGTTCGCTGTTGTTGCCTTGGCTGCCGCTAAGCCCGGTGTTGTGGCCCCTTTGGCCTACTCTGCTCCCTTGGTAGCTGCTTCACCCTACACTGCCGCCTACACCGCTGGCTATGCTGCTCCCTACGCTGCCTACTCTGCATACTCTGCCTATCCTTATGCCTCTCCTTATGTAGCTGCTCCTTATGCTTCTGCTTATTCAGCTTATCCTTATGCTGCTTCTTATGTCTTGCGTAAATAGTTTGTTAATTGTTGAAAAAGTGTTTGTTAAAATTAAACTTTGTTGAATTTGATAACGAAAATATGCCGTAAAAATAAAAATGCAATAGAAAATTTTAAATTAATGAGTTTTTTTATGGCACTATACATTAGGGTGGCCCTTGACAAAAAAAAAGAATGTGAGAAGAATCTTGTAATGAAAAATTTCACCTTCTACCGAAACATTCTTCTTATCATTCACCCGTTTCAACTTCGGCGAACTGGGCTTCATCCGCTTCTTTTTCACCCTCGTACCTTCCTCCACACCCGACAAATCGCTCAAACCGATAAGATTCGCATCAGACACGTCTGACTCACTCCCACCAGGCATATCGCCCTTCCGCTTCCCCGCAGACATAAATAATAGTATTATTTATCCACCAGCAAAATATAATATACCCGTACAAAATAGTTGGAATTACCGCAGTTAAACATCAAAATAACCAACAGTCAAAAACAAACGCAGTCAATACACCGTCAGCCAAATATCGCACCAAGTTCAGCAACAAATTCGGTAAAATCGAAAAACCGGTTTTTTTTTCAAAAAAACCCGGGCTCAAAAACCGAGGCGAACCGGGTCTGAATCCCGAAAAATTGGACCCAAAATCCCATAAATCCCAGAAGTTCCCGGCAAAAATAAAAAACGGCAACGCCGAAATACTCACTCAATTCAAAAACACGGCAACACAGCACCAACCAACAAACGTACGACCTTACTGCAGGAGTTTGACCTTGAGACTCCCTTTGCCAGTGTTAGTGTATTTCTATGCACCTGTTAAGTTTCTCTGTACTTCTTGTTGTCCGTATGATTACACTAATACACAGCTCACACCGCGTTCTTACAATCTTACTCAAGTAAGATTAATCTTACTAAAAATTTGTGATTGTATTGTGAAAAAGATTTTTACCCCCTAGCGTATAGATGTTTACACATCAAAAAGTCTGATTTTTACCAGTCTCACCCCTCCAGTTTGGTGAATTTTGGTAAAAAAAATCATCCTGAAAAAATTCCAGGTAAATCGGTTGGGACTAAGAGGTGCCGTAAGCCCGCTCAAATTTGGGAAAAACCATAAAATTTTGCTTTTTTGCCTTACTTATAACTTCCAAAATATTAATTTCACAAAAAAGTTTTATAGGAGCAAAATGTTGCTTGTGAAGTTTGCACCATTTCATTTCCTTACAACTTTTCAATAGATCTTCCTCCTATAAAACTTTTTTGTGAAATTAATATTGTGGAAGCTATTTATGAGACAAGAAAGCAAAATTGTATAGTTTTTCCCCAATTTGAGCGGGCTTGAGGCACCGTCTTCGCCCCAACTGATTTACCTGAAATTTTTTCAGGATGATTTTTTTACCGAGGGGGTGAGTGAAAAAAATATGCCGAAAAAATTCTCCATATATCTAAGGGCGACCCTACTATACGTACAGCCAGGAAAATAACGAAAGATAACCATGAATTTTAGTCGAATTGTATGGGTTTTATCCAAAGAAATTTAATTATTTTGGCTGGAGTTCGGTTTTTGGTTTAATTTTTCAATCAAACCGAACTCAAGCTAAAATAATTAAATTTTGGATGAGTTATGGTCTTCTAATCACAAAAGCAAACACAATTTCAAATTCTATCTGTTGAATTTTAAAATTTTTTCCCCGATTTCGAAAAAGGAGATGTTCTCAATTTTTGTGTATTTTTTGTATGTTTGTGCACGCACAACTCTGTCACTTGTGAGTCGATTTTCAAAACTCGTTTTTTGTTTGCAAGGATTTGCCTGCTGTTTGGCTCCATAATTTTTTTTTTTTTCAAAATTGGTGTGGAAATTTGGTCCTCATTTATAGAGCTAAATGTAACTTTTTGTGGATGAGTTCAAGGAAAAGTGAAAATTAAATATAATGAAATAATTTTATTATAATTTTTGATTTAGATTATACATCCTCCTTTTGTGACACTCTTGGGATTGTGTAGTGATCTGTTGCTGAGCTCCTGTAGATGAGTGGTAGCGACGCTAGCCTGTCAGTCCAGAGATTGTGGGTTCGATTCCCGCCATAGACCCTGGGTGTTTTTCCGCAGACAAGCTGATCGCTTCGCGGGTTGTGTTCATTCTTTAAAAAAAAAAAAAATACACAAAAATAGGGATAAGTCAGATTGTAAAAATATAAATCTTTTTTTTACTTGCATATTGTTGAAATATGCCGATTAAACCAAAAGGTGTGCATAAAAAATCCGCATTTATTACATATGGGTGACGTACATTTTGGGTATGTGTGTGTTTTTTTTTACAAATTTAATTAAATAAAATATGCGAGGGTAGGATTTCTATTACAGTTTTCGCCCTCATTCAATTGATCCTGAAATAAAATGATATTTTTCGATTTTGAAAAATTTTTGTGTATTGAGCGTTACATTTGTTTTCGTGGTTATTCGGGGAATGATTTTTCTTTTCAAAAAAATATACCACAAAAAATGAGTGTAAAGTTTGAAAGCACTATACGTATACTCTCTACAAACAAAAAATTATAATAATAGCAACACGTTCTGAAAAGTTATGACCACTTTTTCAATTGTGACTCGCGTTGACATGGAAAAATAAATAATTTTTTACAAACATTTATACATAAGCGAAAAGTAGGCTAACTCTTCTTTCAAATAAGACTAATTTGAATAAAATCGACCAATAATATTAAAAGTTATGTCAATTTGAAATAATTATTCGTAGAAAAATACGACCTACCTAATACATTCTTCGAAAATATAACAACACACAGTGCGGTAGAAGCAAAACTTTTTCAAAGAAAATCAGAAATTCGTAAACAGATAATGTGCTTTATGTCGTTTCAGCTGTTGTTAATTTTTTTTACGTTCTAAAATTTATAGATAAATTATATTTAAAATTTTTTTTACGTAACGCTCAATACATTTTTATACGAATTCAATATTTTTTCACAACACACTCTTTATTTTGAATACAATATATAATCTTCGATGTATTTTAACATTAACTCTTTAGTTATTCACTAACAATTTTAATTAAATTAAAAAAATATGGCTAACACTCAATACATTATATTTTTTGGATACAAATCATGATTGACTGATGAAACGTTTCGCAATATAATACTAGTTATTTAACATAGTTTACACAACTTTTAAATATTTAGAAATACAAAACTACGCTCTTATTTTAGTGTATGTAAAACTGAGTAATGAAGCGTACTAAAAAAGCGTAACGTTCAATACACAAGACTGCGGACAAAAATTTGATGTGTGAAATAAGAGAAACAAATGCAAATATTCTAAAACCATTATAAATTTAATCTCGTTTTTGTAAACATTCAAAGTTTTTTTAATGTGGAAAATCAACAGCATGCATTACGGACACGCCATTTTGTATTAAGAGAGTATAAACACTATTTGCGTTCTTCGTGTGTAACACATAATGGATATTCTTACACAAAAAGAGACTTATGTACATTTATTTATAATCTATTAAATCATGCTAAAGCAGTTTTCATTTTAAAATTTATGCGTTTATTTTATGTCTGTCTGTATGCACCATCGCTGACGCAATGCGACTAGGCCGATTTTGCTATAGTTTTTTGTTTGAAAGTTGAGTTGATCGCGGTAAGTGTTCTTCGCTATGCATCCTCTTGAACCTGTGGGTCTGTGGCTCCGTAGCTCCTAAACGGCTAGATCGACTTTAATTTAGTTTTTTTTCGTTTGAAAGGTGACTTGATCTAAAATCGCCCCAGCCGTTTTAAAGTTATCATCCAGTTTTTCGGAGGTTCTTAAAATCTTAAATATAATATTATTTCTTGAAAAAAATGGCTCTCCTTCGATTTTTTACAAACATAAGTCCTAAAAGAGCACAACTTATTAAATAGTGTATAAAAGTAATTTGCAATTTTTCTATTTAAACAATTATTTACGCTTTTAATGTCATCGTTGGCTACAATAATTGTTATCATTTTACATGCCCATTGCAAATATCCTGTGTGTCACTTGTACTGGCTGGTGTTGGCATTTCCTATTCATTTTTGTTTCTGTTTTTGCTATTTTTCCTCGTACTTAATGTAAAGTTAAATTCAGACTCTTATTCATGTATGAATATTTTAATTTTTATTCACTTGTTTAATTCACTTTTCTGGTCTTGTCTTTTTCATACATACATACATGCCATACCATGCCATTCATACGTTCATTCATTTGTTTACTTATTCTCTTCGTTTTTTTTTGTGCAGCCTGCACTTTAGAATGTCATTTACAGTGAGAGAGGATTGCATTTGTCGGTTTAATTGTGTTGATTGTTGAAAAGTGGCACATTAATTTTATATGTTCATATATGAGCATCTTTATATGGTTGTGTAAATTTTCGTAACGTAAAGCGTGTTGAGGAAAGATGTACAATTTATCTTTGAAAAAGGACGTTTTTAAAACAAAATACATGATCCTCAAAATGTACATTAAAAAGTACCTTTTAAAGGAAATACCTCTTAAAAAAGTAACTTTTAATAAATACCTGTAAAAAAATACCCTTTAAAAAAGTACCTAAAAATACCTTTTAGAAAAGTATCTTTAAAAAAGTACTTTTTAACAAAACAACTTTTAAAAAAAGTACCTTAAGTACATAACTTTAAAAAAGTGCCGTTTGAAAAAAGTACCTTTTAAAAAAAGTACCTTTTAAAAAAAGTACATTTTAAAAAAAGTACCTTTTAAAAAAAGTACCTTTTAAAAAAAGTACCTTTTAAAAAAAGTACCTTTTAAAAAAAGTACCTTTTGAAAAAAGTGTGTACCTTTTAAAAAAGTAAATTTTTGAAAAAGTACTATGTATGATTTTCTACACCTCTTTTCTATTACACCCTTTACAATTGCAATTGCACTTATTTATATCTGCCTTTATGTATGAGGGGATATGCTGGTATTTATTCATTCATTCTATTTATGATGAAAACGATGGAGATGACAACGAACGACAACGATATGTGCAGCATTGTTTATTTTATATTCCCTAACTCATGAGTAGTGGTCAGTGAGTGGTAGGTACTGCGAAAAGTAATATGCAATCATGTTTAGTGGAAATTAAGAAATCGTTTTGCAAGTTAATAAAGAGAAAAAATATATAAAGAAATCATAAAAAAATCACAATCAATCAGAAAATAGTCTGAAAACTCTAAGTCGAACTGTATGGTTTTCATCCAAAGTTATTTTCATTAGTTTGGCTTAAGTTCATTTTCAATTTAATCTTTCCATCAAATTATTTTTTATTTAAGAAAGAAATTCTAAACCATGTAAATATGTATTGAACATTCAAAGAAAAATTTTTGATGTACGGAAGGTTGAACTGTCAGCGGTTTCGAGACTACCACAGTCTACTCATCAGAGCACTTTACCTACACTATCAGCGACGAAAGCAACAACACCCTAGCGAAGTTGTCACTAATTTCAGCAAGCTCAATTAACAGACTCGCCACCTCGCAACGAGTTGCACCTATTAATGAACTTTTTCTAAATGTTCGGAACTTTACTAACTGTCTTTTCTTAGCATGTTCAACTATTTTAAGCTTTTTTTCATTTTCGGTATTTTTCCGCCACTAGATGGACTTTTTCCCGTCTGCGAAATGGCTAGATCGATTTTAATTTAGTTTCTTTTGTTTGAAAGGTGAATTGATCTTCTACATGCAAATATATACTTAATATTAAATACATACTTATAAAAGACTTTTCGTTAAAATTTAATATATTTTTATTTATTTTTTATTTTTAGGTAAGTGAAGCCAATTCAATGCTTATAAAAAGTTAAATGTTTTTAAATGTAAGTGCCTAGAATATAATGTATGTATTAAATTTCATATTAAGTTGTATATACATACAATATAATTTTCATTTAATGTAAATTAGTGATTCTTTGTAGTTATGAACACTGAAAAAAACTTTTTTTTTAATTTAAAATAACGTTTCAATAAACTAACTTTCAAATGAAAGATACTTTTAAACTGTGAGCTTTTACAGTTTAAAAGCTTTTGGTGTAACTTGAAAAGTCTCTCATGCTATAAAATTATGATAACAAAAGCAATTTGCAATTTTTTTTAAGTTTTGTTTACATGTCTTGTTTCGTTTTCTCCTTCATGTGTTTCTTGTTTGCTTTGTTAACAGAATTCTTACCGGTTTCTATAACAAAAAAAGTTTAATGACTGAGTTTGCGCCTTTTGTAATAATAACCGGCATTTTTGCCTCTTGATTGTCACATGGAATTTCCATTAATAAAATAAGTTCATTTAATAATTTGTTTTAATCCCTGCACAATTTTTCAACTTTTTAGTTTATAGTTTTTATGAAAAAAGTTTTTTCTTAATATAACTGCAATTAGTTTTCGAAAGTTTTTTGTTACTTTTAAATATTTTTTTTGGATCATATCGCTTTTTAAGGGTTGCGAATAAACAAAAAAGTTGTTAGCACATGCTGATAAATATTGGAATAAAGACAAGCTTTTTAGAAAAAAATTTGGGGTCATTACACTGTTTTGAATAAATACAGACACCACAGGATTTTAAAGTTTCTATGTTGCTTTGTTTTTCTTTCTTCATAAATGTACAAAAGAAATCACAAGAAATAAAGCGAAAAATAAAGTTACTAATAACACCAGTCGACACGATTTTTGGGTCTGACTTCTAAATGTCAAAGTTTGGATTCTCTTGTATTACTAATAAAAGGAAAAATAATTTTTTTGATCAAAGTTTGCTTTTGTAGAAATAAGAACAACTTTTCGAATTTTTAGTAAAATCACTGTTTTCCTAAAAATTTCATTAAAAAAAAATAATCTTGAGCATCGGAGTCTTTGCATTTAAAAAATTATTACGTACCCCTTTTCCCTTATACACAGAAAAAAATTATCATACGTTTTTATTTTAACACACACGTGTTTGAATTTGTTTTTAAATTTTATTGGTGTCTATTCGGGAAAACGCGTCGAAGTAGTGAAGAATTACATGATAACAAAAACAAAATTTCACAAGTTGTGTTTGTTTTCTATACATTTCTAAAATCAAATAAACGTGAGAATTTTAAAACCGGTAAATATTGTATGATAAACAAAAACAAAATTTTGAAATTTATGAAGTTTTGTTTTTGTTTGCCATGTATTTTTCACTTAGTCGACGCGTATTCCCGAATAGACACCATTATTTTTTTGTTTGGTTGTTAAATATTCCAATACAAAATTTTAATAGAAAAGAAATTATTTTTTTCCTATTAAATATTTACGAATTTTAGTTTTTAATTTTACGAATTTTGTGGTAGGTCCCATTCCGTAAAAAAAATATTTTAATTTATGAATTTAGTAATAGAATACAAATTATAGTTTTTTCTGTGAAGCTAAAAATTTAAATAATCCCATTTGAGTTTCTCGATCGTCAGTAAGACGGTTCATAAAATTTCAAAACGATTTGTCTTGCCGTTTGGCTTGTGCGGCTATTTTCACAACGAAAGGACGGATATAATAGTGTTTGTACCAAAGTCATCTGGCTCTAGCGATATGATGTTTTTAAAGAAGTTTATTTCGCTTACATCTCTAATATATATTTTAAGAAGTATTGTTGGCTACGGAGCTGAACGACACTGCGTTTGAAAGCTAATAGTGCCTGTAATACAATAAGACAACACAACATGTTTTAATGGCTTTTTTGTAGCAACACAATGCTTCCATGACGTTCTTGCGCAGATCCCAAGAACTGATTACCATCTACAGGAGGAGCCAGGCTTCCCAACGCGTGTCTTGGTGGCCTTCTGGCTTAAGCACGAAAAGAGTTACAGTGGACCAAAGTTGACTAACTGGGACAAAAAAAAACTTCTGAAGCTTGTAACTTTTTTAAATGTTATCCGATTTTAAAAACTTAAAGCGCGTTTAGTTACGCAAAATAATGCAAAGAAATAATGTCTTCACACGTGTTTCCGTATCTCTCACAGTTTAGAAGATATATGACTATAAAAAAAAAACATTTTTCCTGTCTTGATTTTTTTTAGTATTTCGTTGCAACTTTTTTGACAAAATTCTAAATAAAACTGAAGAAAAAAATTTTTTAATTCTTGAAGTCGGATAAATGCTGATAGCTCGAAATTTTGAAATTGCCCTGAAAAAGCATGTTTTTTTTCAAAAAAAGTATCTTCATTATTTTCAATTTTGTAAAAAACTTTGTTTAACACATTCACTCTTTAATCATGTATTGCAAAAAGCAGAGATCCAATCAGAAGTTTAGAACTTGCAGATTTATTACCATTAATTTTGCAAAAGTCCCCACTGTGCAGTGTAATTTCACATTGAAGACTCACGATTATTTGAAAAAGTAATTTTGACGGTTTTTATGTATTCTCCGCAAAATATGACTATGTACATTTTAAGTGTGTGGCAACTATGTTTCTAACAGCTAAAAAGTTTTAGCTGGCAGTACCAATTTTAATAAAGTAGCATGCAATATTTTTGTTTTGCCTTTCACTCAGTCTCTTGTCGCACTTAAATCTACATATCCGCTAGTGCTGCCATATGTCAAGATTTAATTTCCAAGATTTTATATGCATGTAAACGACTATTAAACATAACATTGGTGAAAAGTAACTGAAGAGTTATATTTATAAAATACTATTTCAGAAAAAAATATAAATGAAGTTATAAATTCTTAGTTGAACTGTATGGTTTTAATCCAATCATATATAATTATTTTGGCTTAAGTTCGTTCAATTTAATTATTCAATTAAATTATTTGTATGTAGAAAGATATTCTAAAGCAAGCAAGAATTGAAAAACAGGCAAATTTTGGCTGCACGGAAGGTTGAGTTAACACCATGAAGTTGCGAGACCAACCACGATCTCATCATCAGAATTCTTGTTTGCTCAAACCTCACTGCCCGTCATAATAGCTGCATTCAAGTAGTTGAATATCCTCTAACTTTATTCAATTCGGCTGAGGCACCTTGTAATTTTTTTAAGCTTTCATATGATGGTTTGGAAATTAATTATTTTCTTTGCCGTGTTCAATTGTCCTTTTTCTTATATCCCTCATTCCAAATTTGAAAACTATCGGCTTGCGAATGCTCAGGCAAATGGATTAAAGTTAAACGATATATAATATTGGATTGTAGCTGTTCCCATATCTCATTGAAAGATAAAAAATATGCAGTGCAAACGTTCTTCGTATAAAGCAATAAAATGTTTTTGGCAAACACTTATTTTCTTTTGGTTAATTTATGTTACATTAAGGAATCATTTAATTAATGGTCGAAAAAACTTCAATCTCACAAAAAGAAGAGAATTTTTATAGGTTGTAATGCGAGTATAATCGTCCCTTCACATAAAAATGATTGCAATCATTAATGTTTAGAAATTCAAAGTCACCACCGTTAAACAGTGGAAAGCAAATAGAACACAATGTGTTCTGTGATGACGGAGTTGTGGTGATCTTAAAAAAATAGTCCGTTGTCTCAGCTCACTATATTTAATGAAAATATGACTTGTCTAAATTTTCTCAATCTTTGCAATAAGCATAATTTCTCCATAATTTCTTCCTACTGAAACATACTATACTATTTTTAGAAACTCAATAGAAATTGGGTATATGCTAATTTTTTTTTGGGGGCGGGGGGGTTTCCCGTTTCTCCTTGTATCCGCGCCCAGTAATTGCAATCACTAATTTTGCATAAGACTTATACACAATTGATCTAGAAGCTGTGAACAATATTTACTAAAGAATTTGTTCTTTCAAAATCTAATAGAACATATCGCTCCTTTATTGCAACATAGTCATATCTCAAAAAACTAAAATTTTTAAGTTACTGCATTTGTTCCTTCCTATCTTCTTTATATGTAAAGCAATTTTCAGAAAAATATCTTCATCTAAACCGAAGTTATAGCCACTAAAAATCTAATGCCGGCCATATACTTGCAAACATTTTTAAAACTTTAAACGCGTTTTGCCAAGTATAATGAGTTTTTTTGAGATGTGACTAGGTTTTAATAAAGGACTGATATTTAGATTTACATATTTCAATAGAAGTTGTTCAATATGTAAATGAACGATTAACAATATAAATTGAAGAACTAAGGCAACAATCTTCACAGGCAAAACTCTACTGTAAATATAAAATTTTAAAGTAAAAAGAGCTTATTATATCATTTTAAAATAGTCGAAATCTTATTAAATATTACATGCATAAAAATAGATTTCAAAAAATCAAAAAACCTGACTGCGTAAAAAAACTAACAGAAAAAACAAGTCCAGTATGTGGAACATAGCGACTTTTACATTGGCGAACGCTTATTGCAAAGATTTGAAGATTCGATTTTAAATGCTTCCCGACTGTAAAAGTCGCTATATTCCGCTTGTTTTTTTTTCTTTTAGTTTTTTACGCAGTCTTTTGTGATTTTTTTTATATTTATTTTTTATTTGTTTTGTTTTTAGTTTTCCTAAACTGACAGCTTGGTTTTAAATTTTTTTGTTAAAAGTTCAATTTTTACGCAGTTGGGATTTTTGGTTGTTAATCAACTTTAAACCGTCACAGATCGTAAATGATCATTTGAAATTAAAAATTATGACAGAAACCTAAAGATGATTTTCAAATACCTGTCGAATGATACCCAATTTGATATAGTTCACCGACTTTTTATTTTATTTCTTTTTCACAAAATGGCGTCTATTGGCCGTCATATTGAATTTTGACTACTGTCATATCTTTAGTGATACTCCCGGTATTAAGACAAATTGATTGACGTAAGAATCATCAAAATTGGCCTACGCGTTCGGTATATATAGTGCCGCAAAGGAACTCACACATACCTAGTTTATACGCAGAGCTTATTTGCAAATAAAAACGTAAAATGCGGCCAAATCCTTTTTATTGTAACTTATGAAATCACTGATTATTCATATATTTGTGAATATATTTATCGATTTATTATTTTTTATTACCAAACATATGTAAAAGAGGCAACCCAAACTTCTTATTTGCAAATAGCGCGTTAATCAGTAATTGTTTTCGCGAGTTAGTAATTTACAATAAAAATACATACTTGGTAGCACTACGTTTTTATTTGCAAATAACTCGTGCGTATAAACGTACTAACAGATATATATATATATATATATATATATATACATATATAGACTGATAAGCACAATATGTACCCTTCTTTGCGTCCCGCAGTCGGGTAAATATAGGAAACAATTTGTTGAAAATAGTTTAATTTTGCTTCGACGCTTTTTACTATATATATAAAAATTTTTTTCGACGATTTGGTTTGAAAAATTTTAGGTCCTCCATACAAACAAACACATCTTGTCTGGCAACTATGTACTGGAATGAAAATGATGAAAGCAAAACACACAAAAATATTGTTTACATTCCCTTATCATAAGCTTGGCTGCACTTGCCACCACTACTAGTCGAAAGAGAATGAGAGCTGATTTATTAATGCAATGGCACCACTTTAGTAAATATTCATACGTCGTTAAGTGTAGATTGCGTCTTATTAGTGTTTTACTAAACGGATGGTCGCGTGCGTGTGTTTGTTGTTTTATTTTTTTACAATAAATTTAAAAGATTTATGATATTTTCTGCTAATAACTATCCCTTGCCGCTTAGTGAATAGAAAAAAATATGAGAAAATGTTTTAAAAATAAGTTGTAAATACGATTTTGCCTAAAGAAAATAAATATGTAAATTGGGAGGGAGAAGCTGAAAAATGAAGAGATAAGACAAAAGTTAAAATGGTGTTTTCTATAAATTACTAAATTGTGGTTAAGAATATTAAATATTGAGAGAAAAAAAAACATAAAATATTAGAAGAAATAATACTGAAATGTGTGTGATTTCTATTAAAATTGCTTAGAATTATTATTGAAAAAAAATTGGTAAAGTTTGTAAAAATTCCTTAAAATTCAACCACCTTAAAAAGTAAGAAAATTACAACAATGAGTAAACTCTTTAAAGTGTGTATTGTTGTTGTTGTTGTTGCTTTTGTTTGTTTGAAAAAAGTGTATTGTCTGCATTTAATACTAACCAAAAAGGTTCCAAACAAAAAATCCGGTTTAACCACTCTTCTGTACTTCTGTCTGTCTATCTGGCGGAGAAGTGTTTGGTTTATTTTATATTTTACATTGTTAACTTGTGTTTTAGCATTTTTATTTTTATATTATCAACCTTCGTGCCCGGTTATTATTATTTGCCCTGCACCTAAATTAAATGTTAAAAAGGAAAAAAAAGAAGAAATAACACTAAAATAAAAAAAACACAACAAAAGCAAACACAGTTGCTTGTATTTGCTTTTTATTTCCATAATATTCTGGCTCTCAGCTGAGTAATTTTATTAGAGTGTTCTGTTTTTGTTTTGTAATAAGAAAAGACAAAGTAAAAACAAAGTAAACACAATTACAATAAAAAATACTTACTTTTTATTTCATTCTGCTTTTTATTCTGTTTGTTCTATTTGCTTTGTTGTTTTACTTTATTACTGAAATATTATTTTTTATTTTTGTTAAAAAGCATGTGTATCATTGTTATCATAAAAAACTAGAAAGAAATAAAAAACAAAACATGAAAAATAAACCGCCAGACATCAGACACTTTTAACTGTACAGGTGTTTGCTTAACCGCTTTGCTATGTTTGAAGAGAAAAAAAAAAACGAATAAAAAAAGTGCTCAAATTTCAGAATGTTTTCACAATTGTCATAATTGTAAAAAAAGCAACAACAACAACAACAACAACAACAACGAAATATGTACGTATACATGCTATTGAAAATTTCGAAATTAATCACCGGAATTTGTAGTGTAATTAAACGCAATAATTTTTAATTTAAAAATGTATCTACTACATAGATAGGTACCTACATACATATATGTATGCCTACATACAAAGCAAATAAATATCAGTGTTAGTAAAACAAAAAAAATAAAAAAATTATAATAATAATAGTAATAATAATTAACAATAACAAAAGGTGTGTTTGCCTAGTACTTTTCCAGTAATAATTATCAAGTCAGTAACTTCTGGATAAATAGAAAAAAAATGTTCGAATTGAAAAATTAACGAACACAATTCACTAAAACTCAGTACATAGCGATGGTGTTGTGTAGAAAGGGTTAATCTGCTGCAGGGATGCAAAAGTTGGTACAATTGTACTTTTTTTTAACACTATTTGCAAGTCACAACTTTTGACTCAAAACAATACAATAGCACCCCAATGACTAATTTAGCACTATTTAAAAAATTTGGAGAGTGACGGGGTTTGTTTTTTTTTGATCGACAGTTTTTTTTTTTGATCAACAGATTGGTTTTGGCTATATGCCATTTTCAGTGTTCTCTTGAATATTCAAGACGAAGGAAAATCGTTCCGAATTATTAACATGCAATTTACATCATGATTTAAAGTTGCTACCAAAGTCTTTTACCATTTATACTTACAATGATTTTTCATTTCATGTCTTTTTTGTACATTACTCTCAAAATTTGCTTTATTTACTCGCTCATAACAACAAAAACCCTACTACAATCACATAAGAGAGAGAGAGAGAGAGAGAAAATGCTAATGGAACTAAAGAAGTATATGAAAAAGTCTCGAAAACAGAAATCTTGTCTTTTTTTCTACCCCGCTTTCTTCTCTACCCCGCTCACTCTCAAACAAAATAAGACGTGATTTAAAGACAAGTGAAAAAATCACCATATAAATTGCGTGTAACACGCAATTTACACCGTGATTTTTAAGACATGTCTTTTTTTAATTCTCTTTTAAAGTTGCTACCAAAAACTTTTTGCATTTATACAATGATTTTTCATTTCATGTCTTTTTTTGTACATTACTCTCAAAATTTGCTTTATTTACTCGTTCATAACAACAAAAACCCTAAAACAAAAACATAAGAGAGAGAAAATGCAAATGGAACTAAAGAAATATATGGAAAAAATCTCGAAAACAGAAAACTTTTCTTTTTTGCTACCCCGCTTTCTTCTCTACCCCGCTCACTCTCATACAAAATAAGACGTGATTTAAAGACAAGTGAAAAAATCACCGTATAAATTGCGTGTAAGTCTTTAAAAAACGACAACATGTCGTCATAGAAAATGCAAGAAGCCCTATCGAACATTATAAAAGTTTTACAGCAGAAGCATAAAACTTGTTTAAATGAAAACTATACTGACAATTAGTGCAAAATCTTACAATACAAGTAAAAAAGGACCCAAAAATTTATATATATTTATTGTAAAATGTCAATATATTTTTTCATCTAAACAAGTTTTATGCTGAGTGGATGCATCCCAGATCATCAGTTTGGCTTTAGAAGACAACATAGCACTATCGAGGAAACGCATAGGCTTGTGAATGTAGTTAGAAAAATGTTCGAAGAAAAGAATTATTCTTCTGCTCTCCTCATTGATGTTTCTCAGGCTTTTGATGTCCGCCTATTTATATTAATAATCATATCATACCGCAGCACTTTGAGGTTAAATACCTAGGAATTCATCTTCATCGTCGTCTAATATGGCAGACCCACATAGATTTAAAGCTGAAGCCAAAACAGCTTTAAACTTTATTTTAGATGCCCACTAAATAATAACCCACTAAATAAATAACAATAAAATCAATTTAAATAATTATTTAACATGAAATTTTTTCGTCATGTTGATTTAAAATGAAATGTAACGTTGCTCACGATGTTATTTTAACAGTGAAAAATATTAAATGAAACAGATTCAAGGTTAGATTAATAACTTTTCCGTATAAAATTAATATAAATTAATATGAAAAAATGGTAATTTTAAATCAGCAGCAGGAAATGTTCGCTGGTAATGCGATCTTTGTCGGCTATTTACATTTGCGCAACACGAACATAAAAATAAACAACAACAAATCACACAACAATGCATTGTAGCAGCCCTGCCGGAAAATCAGTACTTGAACACAAAACTAATCGACTTATATAAAGCTTTTTTAAAATAACTGAAAGCTAACTACAATGTAATCCAGAATTGAACCAAAATCAATTCTTAAATTGAGTGCATAATGGGATTTGGTGAGAGCTAAAAATCTTACTCTCTCAGCTACTTTAAAACTCATTTCAAGTTTATATTAACTTTTTGCTGCCATTATTTTAAATGGTACCTTAGTTGGATGGTCAGCGCGCTGGCTATAAAACATGTGATACATATGTATGTATTTCGAACCCAGTTAGCATCTTTTTGCATACTAAATATCAGTTGGCTGAAACAAAGTCAACTTTAAGATAGTTGGAAGGTAATGCAGAGTCGGACATTTGACTTCCGCCTAGTACATCGCAATGTTAAAATAGTTATTTGCTTCCATTGAAAAGTAATCTAAGTGCCAGTCAGCACTAGTTGTTAGTTAGTTAGCTTTAGGTTAATTTAAAGTTAACTCAGTTTCCGACAGAGAATGAACAAAGTAAAGACAGTAGGGTATTCATTCGGTTAACCGTTAATCGGTTAACCGGTCAATTACTACTCGATTAACTGACCGGTTAATCTAAAATTGGGTGTTTTCTATTAACGGTTAAACCGGTTAATTTCAGTCGATTGACCGACGTAACAATTTTTTTTATATTTTGTAGTATAACGTATCTTTTGTGTGTTTAACTATCAGTCCAATTACAAACAAAAATTCCGTGAGAGTTTTTTCACTTTTTCCTTTCTCCTATTATGAATAAAAATTCCGTCGGAAAAAATTCGATGGGTGAAAAAAGTAGCTTTGCTCAATGTATTTCAACTTCGTTTTTTCCCCCGGAATTTTTCAGTTGCAAAACAGAAGGGAGTTTGCGTAAAAATCAATGTAATAATTAAATAAAACAAAATTTCTATCAATAAAAAAATATTTTATTGTTCTTGTAGGTCGAATACTACAAATAAAGCACAAACACAACATTTTATAACTTTAATCGATCCATTGCTTTTGGTTTCCTTAAATGCACCAAAGAGTAACTTGCACGATTTTTTTCTTCTACAGCAGCACCAATATCCTTCACAAATGCTTGTACAGCTATGTTATTACTTTTTTATTCCCTTTTTTAATTAATTTTACTTTAAATTTAATTAAAACATAAATTTTATTTATTTTTGGACACAAAAACACTGAATAAATAAATGTCAACAGGTAAAACAGCCGCCATTGTTATTCAATGAGGCCACTGTTTCATATTTTTGTTCCCGAAAACTTTATGATTGGAGGAATTTTTTCTCGAGAAAAGTGTTTTCCGGGAGAAAGAAATTCCTACGGAATATTCATGATTGGGCTGTATATGTTTCGTCTCATATACAAAAGGTATATGTTTAGAAATTATTTTTCATACAAACAAATAAGTGCGTTCAGTGATTTTAACTTAAGTAAAACATTCCAATCTTTGAACGTGGGAATAAAAGAGTTTAGTAAAGACTCTGCTATTCTAATTGAACTTGAGCGAAATCTAAGAATTGGATTTAACGAGAGACGAATTCAATTATTTTATACCTCCACTCAGGAATATTTCCTTCCAGCAACAGTGTTTTGAAATAGAGTCCAGAAACGGAAACTAAGGAATTCGGAAATAAACTTTTTTGCAGAATGTTTTTCGCAGATCTCTGCCAGTATGGGTCAGGTGATGATCTGACAACAGAAGAAACTATCGACAGTAGTACAAGAAGATTTTTATTTTATTCGCACTCAAACTTAATTTTTTTATTATTATAATAATACACTAGGCTTTATGTTTTGAATAATTGCCAAAAACAAAATTGATGATGCAGCATGATAAAATTTCCACAATTGTTTATTAGTAAATGTAACTTGACAAAAAATGTATTAATTTTTAGTTAGCTACGAATAAAAAGAGCTCTTTTAACCATAAAATAGAGCTAAAACAAAAATTCTAACTAAAAGAGTCGAACCATAATGTACTTAAAATTGTTTTAAATCTTTACTCGCATCCACCCACCACCCACCACCGTCTCTCTAAAGAACAAAATGAAAATTTAAAATGTCATAAGCTGTCCACCACATCCGTATTGTTCGCTAAAATAAAACACACGGTAGGTATATCCATTTTAACGTCATTGTTGCTTAAAAGAAACATACAAATCTTAGTCTATGCTAATTTATGAAAGCCATATAATAACGAACATCAGGTATGTTAATATGTACAACTGACTGTTTATGTTGTAGTCATAAATAATTTTTAAAATATTGTTGTGTATGTTGTTGGTGGTGTGTTTCTTTCATTTTAGCATAATTGATTTTTGTAAAAAAGCTTTGCCATAAAAAGCATAAAGATTCAAATGGAACAAAAAAAAAACTTTAAAAACAACTAAACCGAACTAAAATCTAGTCTGGTCGAGTCTAGACGTTCCTTTTCTTTACAAAGCGAACAAAAATATACAACAAAATTGTAAATTATTATTTATTTATATCAAAGATGCTTCTTATTCTTGCTGATGTTTATATACTACGTACATTAGACAGAGCTGGATAAGCTAATGCCATTAAAAATGTTTCAATTATGTGCTTAATAGTATTACACAATTTTAGTATTCAGTTAAAGCAATGACACTAAACCAAACATGTCTAGTGACAATATGATCTTCTACAGCACCCGACCACAAAGAACTGCTTAATGCAGCTTCTGTTGCATTACCAGTCAGCCAGTTAATAGCGCTGGCTGAGCATCAGCCATTATACCAATATTCGCTTTTAGCGATGCGATTTTGCTTTCAATCACATTCCTCACTTGTAATCCCGAAGGAAACCTCACCAATAACCGGTAATAAAATCATCCTTTACCTGGAGGTCAAGATGAATACCGCCAGCATACCCATTCCGTGTCGAAATGGAATATGTCTTAATGGTGAGCATCATCTCTTTAACCCACTGTGAGGGCAAACCATCTATAAGAGTATCTGTTATCGCGGTTGTTGTTGTAACAGCTCTGCTGTTGGTGTCGGCAGTTCTTTACTTTAATTAAATAGGGATTAATTATTTATGTTATGAGTGTCAATAGTTGGGAGTGGGAGCTGGAAAAGCCTTGCTACCTCAGTTGGTCTTAGCCATAGGTCTATGGAGCTGACGGATGTAGATCTATTGGGGCAGTTGAACAAGTATTCAGTGTCGTGCGGGCTTTGGAGACAATCCGGACATTGATTTAAAGTGCCAGTGACTATAGGTTCTTGGTTCTTGGTTGAGTATACTGCTGCAGCGGGCTCTTATGTGTGCCAGGGGTGAGCGAGATTGTCTAGGCAGTTGCCGCTCAGGGTCCTGCATCAGACTTTGATGATTGGGTGGGTTGGCAGGTGGCATACCATCAGAAACTGTTTTGTCAGCAGTACATTATGCTGTCTAATGGGTAGCATTAATGTCTCCTCATGCAGGTGCTCTATATTGGTAATTTTTACACATCCTGTAGCGGTTTGGAGTGCATTGTTCTCGGTTTTTGCATTACTCGCCATTGGGTGTCGCTGAAGAACGAGGTTCATATTGGGGCAGCGTAAAAGAGAGCGATCGATGGCTTTGTATGTCGCTACAAGTACCAAGGTGCCAGAGAGAGAGAGAGAGAGAGAGAGAGAGAGAGAGAGAGAGAGAGAGCTTTAAGGAAGGACCTTGTTCCGCGATTTTACTTTTTGGTTGATGTATATGGCGTGTGACGCGAAGTGAAGGAGGCTGTCGAATACTACGCTTAGAATCTTATGGTTACGCACCGTAGGTATGCGCCTGCCCTCGACAGAGATGTCTAGCTCCAACCTTACTTCCTTAGTCCAAGTGAAAAGGGACACTGACGACTTTGAGAGTGATAGCTTCAAGTTACGCTTCTTCAGATAGTCTATGATGGTGGCCAAATAGTTGGTTATTTTGGCGCTTATTTCAGGGATATTAACACCAGATGACATGATGGTGCAGTCATCGGTGTGTGACATCAGCGAGACTTCCGGATTGAGGTTCGAATTTTGGCAAGATAAATATTAAAGAGTATGGATAACAGTACTCCTGCTTGTGGCACGCCTATTTTTATCTTGCGGTACCAGTGTATGGTTACTGGTAAGACCTCGACGGAAAATCCCTATAAGTTAACTTAAAATAGACTTCCTTCCTTTTCACCTATAACCTCACTATCCTAGGTCATTCTACTTCCTTTGAATGCTTTTAAGCTCGCCCCTTCCTCTGTTATTTAGGATATTGGGTAGTAACCTAAGTTTTTGTGGGTAGTCGGCAAACGGATAAGGTCAGGAAAAACCGAGTTACTCTTTTTTCCCAGAAACTACAGCACCAAGGTTTGGTTATTCACTAGGCGCGGATCCAGGTTAAGCTTTTGGGAAGGGTACTTTTAAATGAAACGTACTATTATTTAAAAATTCTTTTTGGAACTCCACAGAAAAGAGGTATTATTTATTCGTTTTGGAGGGGAAAATATTCCTTTTTCCCCTCCCCTGGATCCGCGCCTGATAGTCACCAAGTTGGAGCACTGCGCCTGCTAAGGGGATTAAAAATCACACTTAAAAGTAATTAGCGCTATAATGATGCCCACAGTACTATCTATTCCTGAAACAGTTCGGCTCCTAGAGGAATCCTAAACCTTTGCCTCCGCAGAGCCAGACAGTAAGAGAGAAGCTGCTGAATTGTCTCTTCTCTGTTAAGCAACTCCCGTAGTACCACTCATGAGGATACCTAGACGCTTTGAAATGCATCCGATCGGTCAGTGTTCCGCAATGCTCCCTACTAGAAGTACGAGCGACCTTTTTTCAAATGCTACGAATTGCTCTGTTTTTCCTCTACTACGTGAGGGCTCTTTGGCTATCATACAAGCAGTAAGTGGGAACCACTTCAGTGCTATCTGACCATAGGAATATCGATATCACTTTGCAAGCCTGCTCTTGCGCATTCATCAGTCATTTCTTTCCCCTATATGTCTTAATGCAATAGGACCAAAACTATCCTGACTTCATGTCCTTAAAACAGAGCCAGAGATTGAATGCGCTGTAGTCCTGGTCTCTGAGATAAGCCTCTCACCACCTTTAAATTGAGAGCCTACTTACGGCCACACTATCTACAAAAATGTTTGTAGTACTGGGGCCGTTTCTTAAAGCCACATCTTACAAATCTACAAGTAAAATGCACACAAAACAACAACACATAAAAATTTTATTTTTGTTTTGTGTGTATTTTACTTGAAGATTTGTAACTTGTAGTTTTGAGAAACGGGCCCCTGATCTCTGAGATGAGCTCCGTAATTCTTTTCGCAGCTTCAATTATGGCATAGATCAACTCTTGAGTCACAGTGGAAATGCTGGCTAACCTGAATAAGACCAAAAGTTCGAAATCTTTTGAGACTCCCCTGTAACAGTACCATTTGGATCCTTCTCAAACTTTTACGAATTACAAAGTTTTCCTCCTAGTCTTCTCCTTTCGGGATCTGGAGTGAGAAAGATTTGTCTAAGTTCATGCTACGAGTCATGTCTCCCCAGGACTTGCCCTCCTACCTTTCATGGAATGGTGCCACATCCAATACGGATATGCCTTAAGTCGGCTGAGTTTCTGAGCTTAAGAGCCAACCTGGCGGATATGTATTTGATGTAAACTTCAAAAAGAGTTAAGTCAGGAATTGACTCTGAACTGGTTTGAGGAATCGACCATATTACGCCAATAATTTAGAGACATGCTAGCCTTTTCATCGTGCTCAGTGTTGATTTTTACTTTTCTTCACTGCCCTCCAGTAGTCAAGTGGTACATCGGTGAAAAATTATCTTATCACTGTCTTTTACTTTCAATAAAAGATGTAGGGCTTAAGCTCCCATTTTTTCCTGTTTTTACGCCAATATAACTGCCTTCCGCATTACACATATGTATATCAATTCTTGCTTGAACTCCTTTCGGGAGTTCCAGAATAATACCACGGTATAGCCAATTAGTAGAGCATACCCAGTAAAAATTATTAATGTTTTTATAAGCAGACTACGAACGGAAGCCATTGTAAAAGCGTCTACATGATTTTTGTGCTTGCACCTCCCTCTTACAAGGAAACAGGTGGCATTGCAAATACTTTAAAATCGGTTACGAAAAATATATTTGTTAATCGAGTGATGAAAAAAATAACAAAAACAGTGCAAAAATATAAGTTTTTTTGGTCATCGGTTTTATTGATTTTTAATAGCAAAATTCTAGAAAAAATATCTGGTATATCGGTCCAAAATGGAAAGGCAGACGGGGCGCACTTATATCATCCCAAATGAATAGTGTAAAAATACAAACGAAATAAAAAACTTTTATGCAGTATATCCAGCTGCGATGCAGAGTGCAAAAAAGTCAGCAACACTGTTGATACATACATGCATACTTATGTACATTATGTCGTTGAATTATTATGTGGTATGCACATACATATTTGTCTGTCTGTATGCATTTTTTGTTTAGTTGTTGTTTCTTTTATACTCTGCGATGTTGAACAGCCCAGTGAACATTTTCTTTGCCTAATTCGGGCCGAATTCATTCAGAAAGTTTGCAAAAGTTGCCGAATTTGTAACCGACTCCGCTCAGGGAATGCTCAGAAAATTATGTAAGTGGTGGACAAGCAAGCGGATTTCTTTTCTAAGAACTTTCTCGATATCCTGCATAACATGTCCAACTATCGAATAAGAAAATCGATACATTTCAGAAGAGTGCGAAAACACATTAATTGTAAACTCAAAGTCAGCGCTTTTCTAAAAGCGCAAGTTTTAAAAATTTTCTTATTAAAAATAAATATTTATTTGTTGAGGGTTAAGCAACATTTCATTGGTGCTTTACCAAATCATTAGTAGACTTGAAATAAAACAGATTCATATTGAATATGAATTCTTCTTGGGTTTTTTATAAGCTTGTATATTTTATTCCCTTGTGCTTTTCAAAAAAAAAAATCATTTGTAAATTCTCAAATGGTTTTTGAAATTTTGTACAGGCTTGAAACTTTTCCTAAGTATGGTGTAAGTCTACTTTTGATTTCGTAAAGCACCAATGAAATGCATATAGACATTGCTTAACCCTCAACAAATAAATCTTTATTTGAAATAAAATTGGCAGAATATAAATAAAAAATTTAATAAATTTTATTATTAAGCTTTCAATCTTCTTCTACAAAACGAATTTTTCACATTCTTTACAAAAAAGAAAATTGTTGAATTTTCTGCGATAAAGATTTTTGTATACTGTTCTATGGAAATGTGCTGATTCGATAAAAAAAGTTTTTGAATTTTCTCTGATAAAATTTTTTCTATATATGATGAAAAAAAAAAATGATAACAATATTTTTTTTTAATTTTATTTTCAACAAACATTATATTTGAATCAAATACACGTTTTATTGAATTTATTGCTATTTTCGAAAATTACCGTTGTTAAATATTTAAATTTTTCTGTGTAGTTGAACATAGTAAGGACGATGTATCTTAGAGAGCTCTGTACGAATTCTGAAGGAAACTCTTATGGAATTTTTGACATATTTAAACAATGTCGAGAAAATATCTGATGAAACATCAGTAACATTTTCGATTTTTCTGATACTTTTTACTACATGTCATACATATTAAATAAAAAAAATCTGACAAAAAATTAGAAATTTGTAAGACTTCTATGACTCTTCTTGTGGCACGAATTAAAAAAAAAGCAAATGAGAATTATTATCCTGAAAATACACCAAATACGACAAAACGTTTTTGTCTTATACGTCAAACACACTCGTATGATTATAACGCACACCTAAAAAAATAAGAACTAATGTTCTGTTCTCGTATAAGTCACAAAAAACACTTTTGTCATATTCGAAAGCTAAAATCAGACAATGTTCTAATTAGGGATGTAACGAATACCGATACCGATACCGATATATCGGCGATACATCAGATTTTCCGATACATCGGTATCGGCGATATTTTACTGTCGATACGACGATACTTTTAAAAAAAATTTCAGAGTTTTTTTCTGACAAATTATTTATCTTTTGTTAATTTTACCATGAACTAAATTCATTTCGTTATTTTTTAAATCTTATTAATATCAATTTAAAAAATTAATAATATTTTATGCTGTTATTTTGTAAAAAAATTATTTATTTTTGTTAATTTTACCATGAATTCAAATTCAATTTGTTGTTTTTTAAATCTTATTCCAGCAAAAAAAGACACTCCAAAGAAGTCATGAAAATGTAGAATTCGCGATCCGGAAGTTTTGCGAATTTGGACAATTTTTAATTAGTTGTACATATCCTTGCCATTGCAAGAACTTCTGTTTTTCGATTACCAATCACCCAATTGGAAGCGATGCTAGGACAATTTCTTTTTCCGTGTTCTATAATGATTTTTCCTTAAGGAAAAAGGATAAAAAATTACCCATTTTTCACAATTTTTTTTAATGCGAATTTAAATTGAAAACTGTATTTTCATGTAAATTTAAGTGAATAAATATAAACTTTTAGAAGACTTTTAATAATTAAGCCATTAAATTATTTAGAAGGCTATTAGTTGATAAATGTCCTTTAAAAATGGATTTTTTTAAAAAGCATGGAGATTATTTTTTAAAATTATAAGGGAATTAAAAATTTTTTCTTGCTTTTTTACTAATTATCTGCATATTTTTATTACAGATTTTTTGGAAGCAAAGAAAATGTAGCTCCTTGAAAATTACTTTAAATTTTTTATACTGGGTTAATATCAATTTTAAATATTAATAATCTCTTACACTGTAAGAAAAAAATTGCACTTGAGTTTTGTTAATCCAAACTTGAACTCAATTTCAATATTCGTATCGGTATCGGAATCGGTATCGGCGATACTTATTTTTAAATATCGGTATCGGTATCGGATCGGCAAAACGGCGTATCGTTACATCCCTAGTTCTAATGTGAGTAATAAAAGTCCTAAGGTGAGAAAATGTGCAGGCTAATCTGTTAAATGTCTTATAGGAAATTAAATCTTCACAAAATGTGCAGATTAGTGTCATATTAATCGCATAATATTTCAGAAAATGTGCAGAAGAGCCGTACTAGAAAATTGCCGACTATTCTCACTAAGGGGAGTTTAAACAACTCGGTTGATTGTCTGGTAAATTTTCAGATTTTTTCTGACATTATCCTAAAAGTCGGCAAAAAATGTTCACTGGGAGGAGGGTACATGTTTTCCTCGTGTGTTTGTGCTGAGAAGGAGTACAAAGTGCGCAATTCCATTATTGTACATACAAAGGCACAGACAATCACGCACAGTTATGCTTACAACTTATAAATATCCTACAAAACATGTTCACACAAATAACCAACATCCAACCACCCTCTCACAATACTCCCCTCTTAATTCAAGAAAAAAAAAACGACCAAACAAACAACAACTAAATAAAAGCTTACAACACAAACAACATACAATTATTATTGAGCCAACAATAAAGAAAACAAAAACACTTTCTGTTTTTAACCCCCTCTCACCCTCCTCACAAAGCGCTCTCCAAAATTGTTATCCACAATCATAGTTGCTGCCTGAAAGAAGCTTTGTCATGTATGTGATAGAGGCCAACCACTTTTCTTGGTGCAAAGCAGGGCTGCCACTTTGGTCTGATCAGACCAAAACTGATAGATTTATTTTATTTTTGGATAAATTGGTAGTTTGGTTGTTTTGTTGCGTTGTTCTACATTTTCGGTAGAAAAATAAATTTTTAAATATTATAACTTGAATTTGATTATTTTCAGTAAAAACTCTTATTAAAAATAATAACAAATAACACTCGAAAATATTTGAAAATTCTGGCTTTTAAGTATTCTTTGAGCGCCTTTGTAAACGGATTTTATTTAGAATCTCATATATTTCTAAATATTATTTTAGTTTTGAATATTACGTAGCAATTCTATATGACTTTTTGTCACGCAACGTCACCAAGAAATTAAGCTTGCATTTCAAAACCATGTAATCCTATTTTTTTTCTTACCTTTTACCAAAGAATATAAATCATATGATTTATATTCTTTGGTTCTACACAAATACATATCTGGAGAAATAAAGAAAACTTAAGTAAAATCAAGCTTAATTGCTTTGTGACGTACATGACAAAAAGCGCCCTTTTTCTGTGCAAATGCCCATATTTTGCATATCTCCAGACCACAGAACAAACATTCTTATGACCAGTTGAGCTTGCAACATATTTAGACGTCTTTCGTTTGAGACTTGATTATTTTTGTGGTATGTATCACATATATTTTCTAAATAAATCATTACATAAATGCAATGTAATGAACGCTAGCAAAATGGTAGGTTTTGGTAAATTTGGTCGGCTTTTTCGAAAATTTTAGTCGAAAAAATGTGGCACCCTTGGTGCCAACTAACATTTGGTACCGTATGTCTCATCCGATGTTGTAGCCGTTGTGCTGTTTTTTTTTTTGTTGTTCCCGTTGGCTTTAATGCTGGCATCATATTGCATCCTAACGCACTTTAAGAACGTGCATGCATGTCGTTTTTCTTTTGTTGTTGTTCTCATACTTTGTTGTACATGTGCATGGGATTTTGTTTTTGACTTTACAAGTATGTAAGCAGCGTTACCGTTGTGCGGAAAAAGTCGCATTTTGCCCCTTTTTAGACCGCCTTACCACTTTTTGTGCCCCTTTGTTTTAAATCCCCTTTTGTAGCATTTTGTATTATTTTGTGCCCCTTTTGCCCCTTTTTTTTAACAAACTCAATTTTTTGTTTTTATTTTTGCAATAAATGTACGCAGATGCCCAAGCTTCTATAAATGTGTGATGAAGCCGAGCCAGAAATATGTATGTACTCAATGGGCGATATTAGAGATATTAAGACCATATTATTAATTTTTGTTACCAAAAGCTGTGTAGTGAAATTCCACATACATTTTCATACATAATATTTTTGGTTTCTAATACATACCGCCTCTTGAGGTCAATGTACGAAACAGGTTTGAAATTTTGTAGAGTAATATACATATATTGGTATTAAGTGGTAATTCCTGCATATAACTCAATTTTTGAAGTGTAAACTTCTTTTAGCGCGGTATGCATATTTTTGGGTGAGACCAAATCTCTAAACTCGCGACACCGTTTAATGTTACGAGACGCTAAATTTTGTTGTTTATTTTGTTCTACAAGTATTGCTGTCCATACAAATAAAATATTAATATTAACATATCTGAGAAACTAATAAACGGAATGTATTAAAATCCGGCGTGTATTACTTTAAGAACAAGATACTACTTCTAGCATATTTTTGGGCGGTAGGACGAGGGGAACGGGCACCCCCATACAAATAAAGTATTAATATTCATATATCTGTGCAACTATAGCACGGAATGTTTTGATATTCGGCGTGTATTCCTTCCAGAACAAAATACAACTTCCTGCAAATTTTGTGGACCGTAGGCCGAGGGGAACGGGCACTCCCTATATAAATAAAATATTAATATTAACATCTTAGAAACTACTGCACGGAATGTATTAAAATTCGGCGTGTGTTATTTTAAGAACAAGATACAAGTTTCAGCAAATTTTTGGGGCGGTAGGACGAAGGGAACGGGCACCCCCATACAAATAAAGTATTAATATTCATATATCTGAGCAACTAAAGCACGGAATCTATCAAAATTCGGTGTGTGTTATTTTAAGAACAAGATACAAGTTTCAGCAAATTTTTGGGGCGGTAGGACGAAGGGAACGGGCGCCCCCATACAAATAAAGTATTAATATTCATATATCTGAGCAACTAAAGCACGGAATGTATCAAAATTCGGCGTGTGTTACTTTAAGAACAAGATACAACTTTCAGCATATTTTTGGAGCGGTAGGGCGAGGGGAACGGGCACCCCCTATATAAATAAAATATTAATATTAACATATCTGAGAAACTACTGCACGGAATGTATTAAAATTCGGCGTGTGTTATTTTAAGAACAAGACACAAGTTTCAGCAAATTTTTGGGGCGGTAGGACGAAGGGAACGGGCACCTCATACAAATAAAGTATTAATATTCATATATCTGAGCAACTAAAGCACGGAATGTATCAAAATTCGGCGTGTGTTACTTTAAGAACAAGATACAACTTTTAGCATATTTTTGGGGCGGTAGGCCGAGGGGAACGGGCACCCCCTATATAAATAAAATATTAATATTAACATATTTGAGAAACTACTGCACGGAATGTATTAAAATTCGGCGTGTGTTATTTTAAGAACAAGACACAAGTTTCAGCAAATTTTTGGGGCGGTAGGACGAAGGGAACGGTCACCCCATACAAATAAAGTATTAATATTCATATATCTGAGCAACTAAAGCACGGAATGTATCAAAATTCGGTGTGTGTTACTTTAAGAACAAGATACAACTTTCAGCATATTTTTGGGGCGGTAGCGCGAGGGGAACGGACACCCCCTATATAAATAAAATATTATAATTAACATATCTGAGAAACTACTGCACGGAATGTATTAAAATTCGGCTGTGTTATTTTAAGAACAAGATACAAGTTTCACCAAATTTTTGGGGCGGAAGGCCGAAGGGAACGGGCACCCCCATATAAATAAAGTATTAATATTCATATATCTGAGCAACTAAAGCACGGAATATATCAAAATTCGGCGTGTGTTATTTTAAGAACAAGATACAAGTTTCAGCAAATTTTGGGGGCGGTAAGCCGAGGGGAACGGGCACCCCCTATACAAATAAAATATTAATATTCATATAACTGTGCAACTCTAGCACGGAATGTTTTGATATGCGGCGTGTATTCCTTCCAGAACAAAATACAACTTCCAGCTAATTTTGGAGGCGGTAGACCGAGGGGAACGGGAACCCCCTATACAAATTGAATATTAATATTCATATATCTATGCAACTATAGCACGGAATGTTTTGATATTCGGCGGTTATTCCTTCCAGAACAAAATACAACTTCCAGGAAATTATTAGGGCAGTAGGCCGATGGGAACGGGAATTCATAAATAAAATGCATTTCATAGCCCAATAACCCTAGTACCCATCTAAAAAATGTCTAACGCGCGAAAATAAGTTTTCACTTCTGTCGGCACTCCCGGAGTGCAACCCGTAATTTTTTTTTTAGTTTTGACCCCTTTACTTTCCACCCCATCAATTATAGACACTTGTCAGTCAGTCCATGCTATCCGATTTAAATTTGTTCCAAAATTGAAAGATTGGATTCCAACCAACAAACAAGCTTACTGAAAAAAACAGATATACAATTTCAAAAAAATAAATTTTTAATTGCTATTTAAAACGCAAAAAAAACAGCATAACTTATTGAATGTTCTTTTTTAACCTCCCGCAATCAAAGGTATGAAGTTACTGATCCGCACCTATTTTCGAAAATCGAGTTTTCATCAGATCTCGACTTTTTGAGGTTATGGGAATCTATTCGGACTATTTTTACGGGATTCGGGATTTCTAATACAAAGCAAAAAAACGGTATTCCGGAACGGATCTCAATTTTTGGGGATTTTTATACCATTAAAAAATCTAATAAATTCATTTATGGTTGACTCGCCTTTAGTGTAGAACCAACGATATCTTAAGACAATGATATATTAAAATCTCTTAATCTGTTTCCTATGACTTTTTTTCGTAGTTCAGTTGAAGTAATAAATAAAGAAAAAGGCAAACCGTCTAGCGCTGCCAATCTAACAATTACAGCCTATGAAAATTTTTAACGATCTCTGAGAGATTTTGGTAATGTTTCGGCAGATCTGTACTGGTAGCTCACTTGGACCATATAAAAATTGTAGCCAAGAATCCACATTTGTAAAGTTTTTTTACAAAACTTTCAAAATTGAACTTAAGTAAATTTTTACTATCTCTGAGATATTTTGGCAATGTTTGGACACATCTTTACTTGTAGCTTATTTGGAGCATATGAAAATTGAAGCTTAGGATCCACACTATTCGAAAATGTAAGTCGCATTGTTCAATTGTATTTGTGAATTTTTTTACAAAACTTTGAAAATTGAACTTAAGTAAATTTTTGACTATCTCTGAGAGATTTTGGCCATGTTTGGGCGTATCTTTACTTGTAGCTTAAAGGACCACATGACTATTGAAGCTTAGGATCCACACTATTCGAAAATATAAGTCGCTTTTAACCCCTTTCGTCATTAAACTCCAAAAAACCATGCAACACAATCAACGTGTAAATGCCGTTATCATTGAAATTGAAATATTTGAAGGGATTTTTAACAGGGTAACTCATGCTCATATATTCAATATAAAAAATAATCACCATATTTTTACCTTTGCCAAAATCCAGGGAATTTCGCGTAAAATTCCCGGTATTCGGGATTTAATAATCACGGGTTTTCGCTATTCGGGATTTCGGGAGTGGCATCCTTAGTATGTATGTGTGTGCGTGTATTTTTTTTTAGATTTAAAATTTAAAATTAAACATGCGGAATATTTTTCACAATCGTTATTTAAGTAAGAAGTATTTATCAAATTAAATGAAAAAACAATGATGGAAAATGTTAAAAATTAATAATGTTTACCTGCACACTTTAGCGATTTTTTCACTTCACTAATGAATTGCCCTGTTAGTTCACCATCAATAGAAAGATTTTATTAATCTTATGGTTTAGTATGGAGTAACCTTAGAAATCGTCTTCTATTGGAAAAGGCATTAGCATTTGAAATCTGAACCAGCAGAGTGATAACTGATTTAAAATCACTTTGCTTGTGCTACTATTTTTATGATTTTTTAAATTATTTTCTTATATTTTTTTGATATAATATACTATCTTTGTTTAAATTAAAAATACAGAAAAACCCACTAGGTTTAAATGTACATACCCACAAATATTCATATAAATATGTGTGTATGTATTTGTGTTATTCGTTTCTATGAATTTTACAATTATTTTCTTTTATTTTTCTGTAAATGAAACGTCAAAATGACACCATCTTTGTTTAATAAATGAATATAACGTAAAAAACCAACTTGGGCTTATTAACAGAAAATACCCATAAAAATCCGGGTGGAGGTTTTCGGGTTACCCAGTGGGCAGCCAACCCTGATCAGGCCACAACTTTTTGAGGGGTGCGATAAAAAATATTTCCACTTTAGGAAATAACGGACACCCTAATGTACATATGTAAACAGTGGATTTAAATTTTCTTCAAAATGCGAAATAAAAAGTTTCACAACATACTATTTTCCTTTTTTTTTGGTTTCAATGTTGTATTCATTCAAACGTTAATAATTTTTTTTATATTATTTCCACATTTTTTTACAAGTCGTTTGATTTCAAGCACCACTTGAATTTACAAAGAAAATTGAATTAAATAAATGAAACCTCTGCCATTTATTTCATGACATTTTCATTCATCTTTGTTTTGTTTATTATTTGAGCTGTTTGTTAGTTATTCTTGGTTTGTAGTTGTATGGAACTCATTGTCAGCATATCAAAATCATTTTGTTAGTCGCAAATGCTGTTTGAAAAATTTTAGGGATACATATTTGAAAAAATTATCTTTCAGCAATATATACAAATTTTGCAAAAAGTTGAGGAACTTAGAGTAAAGTCGCTTAGAGTATATTCACATAGAGTATATCGCTCAATAAACTGCACAATTTCAGAAATTGGTTATATGTCTTCATTCTGTTATAGATTTTTTGAATAGTCATAAAATCTGTGTGACAAATCTGTTCTGATGGACTTAGCGCAATTTTATTGCATTTGCGTATAAGAGGTTAGTATCTAATTTTCGGAAAATATTCGTCTTATTCGAAGTAACTTTGATATTTTTCTGAGTTTTTGATTGTTGTAATAAAATTATGGGTTTCAGTTGGATTAAACACACTTTTGAGGTATTTTTCCAATAATTTTTAAATATCGAATTTTCGAAAAATTTTAAGTTTTTTCGGACTAACTCCGATTTTTGAGAGTTCTCGTATTCTTTACTTAAATTATTGTTCGGAGGAATTTTGATCTTTCGGAGTAGTTTCTTCTATATTTTTACGAGTTTTCGGTTTACATACATATGTATATACATAAAAAACTTTTCTTTTTCTATAATATGTTGTTAAATACATATTTATTGAATTTTCGTAGAATATTTCCGTTTTTCGGAATAACTCCGATTTTTAGCGAGTGTTCGATTTCTTGTAGAAACTATTTGCCTCTGGTGGATTTAAGACACTTTTAAAGTGTTTTCGAATTTGTGCTGAAACAGCGAATTTTCGGAAAATTTTATTTTTTCGGAGTATTACAATTTTTGGGAGTTGTCCAGTTTTTTAGTGCAAATAATGATTTCAATTTGGCGGAGTAGCTTTGCTATTTTTTTTGTTGCGAGTTTTTGATTTATTTAATGGAAATATGTTGTGCTGGTGCACTGAATGCAATGCAATTCGGAGAATTTTGGATTTTTCGAAGTATGCAAAAATATACATTGTATATATGTTACTCCAATTTATTTCCTAGTTTTCGATTTATTTAATTAAGTTGTATGCTTCTGGTGGATTTATATATATTTCGGTCTATTTTATAATTAGGCATGTATTTTTGAATACATATAGAATTTCGGCGGTGTAATTCCGATTTTTTGCTAGTTTTCCGTATTTTTGGTAAATTTAGAATTTCGTAGACTTTTAAATTTGTCGGAGTAACTTCGAGTTTTCGATTTAGTTAATGGAATCCTGTGTTTCTGATCGACTTAATAATTTTTGTAGCATTTTCAAATAAGAGAATCTTCGACTTTTTTTGGGAAAACTTCAATATTTCCCACACCTTTCAATTTCTTTGCATGTATAGTTAAATTATGAGTTTCAGATGGACTTAAGGCGATTGCGCGAAATTATTTATTTAGTACTAAATATTGTATTGCTATAGCATGTTCGGTATTTTTGAATGTGTGTGAAGATAAACATGCCTAGTTAAATACGTTTTTTTATTATTATCGCATGCGATATTTTTATTTTCCCATGTGTATTTTACTGGACTTAAGACTTTATGTACAAATATGGAAATACAAAATGCATTTTACGGGTGTGTTAAATTTTGAAATTTCCGATAATTTTCGATTTTTCGAATATACTTTCGGAGTTTTTAATTTATTTAATGAAACATGTTTTTTGTGGATTTTGATGTATTTTCGGTGAATTTTCGAGTATGACCTAAAATTTCGAATATGTATTCGGAAAATTTTCATTTCTTGCAAAGTATAATGAATTTTTCTGAGATCTAGCTTTTTTAGTGAAAATAATGATTCTTGGTGGATGTAAGGCACTTGCAGTCCTTTTCGAATATTTACTATACACATATCAAATTGTCTGGAAAATATTCGATTTTTTCGGAGTGACTTTCATTTGGTATATGTATATAGATAATTGCAAGTGTTCGATGTATTTAATGAAACTGTCTTGCAGATAAATTTGAGGAACTTTTGACACTCTTGCGAATATGTGTTGAAATAGAGATTTTTCGGGCAGCTTTCTTTTTTTCGGAGTAAATAAAATCTTTTCGTGCTCTCGATTTTAGTCAACTTTCACGATTTTTGGTGAGTGTACGGTGATTTGGGGCATTTGCGAATATATACATACTAAATATTGAATTTTCGGATTATCTTCGATTGTTTTGCGAATTTTCGGTACATTTTTCTACATATCGCTAATCATTTGAGCACGAGTAATTTAAAACTAACACCTTCATCAAATATTTTTTCTCAGATAAACATCCATTTGATTTTAAATTTCTCTCTCTCTCTCTCTCTCTCTGTCATATAAAAAGCCATCACATTTCACAGGTTTGACCTTAGATTTGTTTAAAAGGATCTGTAAAAATGTTTATTTTTATCTCGTTCTACAAAAAAAAAAAAAAAATTATGTACCGTAATAAAAGCTCTATTCAAATATTTTCTATCAATTCAGTTTGTTTAAATTTTGTGTCCATCAAACTTGGATGGGTTTTCAAAATTAATGTTTTTGATTTAAACGACGTGATTTTTCTACACAAATGCCTGTTTCACTTCCTTTATTTTTCCCCATTTTCTTATCTCATTGTACTTTCTCCTTCCTTTTTCTTGTTTAAGTTTTCCTCTTCTCTCAACATGTTCTTAACGAAGCATTCGATGCGTTGACAAATTTTTAAAACGTTTGCTGGATTCATTGGCAATTTAGGTTGATTTCGTTATGCGCCTCCCTGCCTTCCTTTGCTTTCCCTTGTCTGGGCAAAATTGGTTTATTGGCATCTAATTTTTCAGATTTTTTTTGTGTTTCTTATAAGTGTTTTTTTTATCTCATGGTTATACTACATATTTACTTGCAGTAAATGGCCTTTTCGACTGTCTGAGCCATTTTTCGTTGTAGTGTCTTGTGTCTGTGTATTATTTTTATGCTTTATTATTGAATTATGATTCTTAAAAAAAGTTCTGTTTAACTTTAAGACTGTCAGTGTTAAAAATTTTTTTCACAACATTTGCCTTTGGGGCGTTTTATTCCTTTAAGTATTTTGCGTTTTCGACAAATATTGTCTTTGATACTTTAAGTTATTTACAGAAAAATACAGTAAAATTGTAACGAACTAATGAATGAATGTCTTTGGTGTGTATGTACACGCTTGGGTTGATTAGGCCTATTAAGTTTATTTTTTTTTTTTGGTAAAAAGTCCCATTAAATTTTATTACACTTAATATAATGTTTCAACAAATTTGAATAATAAATAGTGTTGGATTTTCTTTTGATATATTTATTGACACAATACTCATTCAGATTGTAAAGAATATTAAGAACATTTTTTTTAATTGTATTTTTATTTAAAATTTATGAAAATATAACTTACGTGAGGAGAGTTTGAAATAAATTTTTTTGAAGAATGTAAATTGCAAAGCAAATATAGTAAACATTTTCTTAGAGGATTTTTTTTTATAATATTCTTAACTTGTTCTCTTATTTACGAAATACAGAAATATCCCAGCAAAACAAATGCAAGATTTAGAAGCACTAAAAGCTGGCGGAAGCAATACATTTCTACAAAAAAAAAAATAAAAATAAAAAATAAAAAATAAAAATGACATCAAAAATGCTATAAAGTAAGGCATAAAACAGATTCTGTTCAAAACTTAGCTTACTGGAAGCGTTAAAAGAAGACAAGTATTGCTTCTAGACTACTCATCTTAAATAAAAGTCATGCCTTATTAATGCGTACCAGTAAGTGATTCTGTATTATAGAATGCCTTACAAAAGCGCTTCCAGACAAGCATTAATTTTGCTAGGATGGACTAGCCTACCCACAAAACAAATAAATATATTTTTGCTCTCTTATATTTAAATTAAGCTCGAAAAATGACACACTTAGACAAAAATATCTATTCTTTTGGGCTTTGCCTAACAATCTTTTATGCAATAAATCATGAAGTTCGTGAGTATATGCATAGCTCGATGATGAATCGTCCGATTTGGTTACATGTAAAGTAAATAAAGTTAATTTTTCAACTTTCTTCAAATGCTTGAAACATAATTTTTTAACATGATTTCACTGTGCAGCACCAAACAAATTTACAAGGGCCTAATGACTGATTCTGGCAGAGGTCACAAAATGTTTCAATGTTTAAATCTGGGATTCATTTGAGGGGGAGTTAAATTTGTAGCACTTTTGCACATGGTTATAGTGACTTGGCATAGGAAATTTTGTAAGCCTAACGTTTAAGGTATAAGATGTGTTCAGCACTTTTATGTAAACCATCGCGAGTCTTCGTTGTGTGGGTCTTTTATTCCCTTTATTAAAAAATGGACAATATACCATCTTAAGCGGCGATATAGCTAGCTGCAAAATGCTCTACAAAAATGTTCCTCGCGGTGTTTTACATAAAAGTGCCCATCACATCTTATACCTTAAACGTTAGGCTTATACGATTTCATATGCCGAGTTCTTATTCTGCATGATTTCTGGCCTTCAAGTTGAGGCTGGAGCTTGGGTGTCTTTGAAGCAGCGATGCCATTTATGAAGCTTTTTTACGATATGACAAAAAACGATATGTCATACTGTGTTGTCATATTGTACGTTTTTTATGATATGATAACACTGCGATATGAGGACACATGGTGTTGTCATATCGCAGTGTTGTCATATCGTAAAAAACTTACGATACGACAACACAGTATGTCATATCGTTTTTTGTCATATCGTAAAAAATCTTCATAAATGGCATCGCTGCTTTGAAGACTTGCAGTTGAATTTAATGGCACACATTTTTGTAGGACATGTCAGCCCGCTATATCGCTGTTCAAAAGAAATTTTTGGGCTCTTTTGTAAGAAAGTAAAAGAATATAAAAGAACCTGTGAACATTTTTAAATCACTACCCGTAATGCAAACATTTACTTGACAAACTGCTTGCATGTAGTAAATAGATCAAAGAATAAATTCAGTTAAATGCGAGTTTGACTCGCATACGAAGGCTTCTGTACGAATACCACACACATATGGATATCCCTTTTTTTCGTTTTGGCGATTTTTATTTTTTTTGGACTTCTCGATTTTATCGTGATTTTTTTCGTTTTGCCGAATTAGTTTTTTTTTGGCGACTTTGTTAACTTTTACAATTTTTTCGCTTATCGACGATGTTTATAGTTTTGGCGATTTTTTTAGTTCTAACGATTTTTGTTTTTGCGGTTTTTGTTAGTCTTGGCGATTTTTTTCGTTTTTTTGCAATTTTTTTAGTTTTGACGACTTTTTCGTTTCAGCGATTTTTTTTCAGTTTTGAATTTTTGTTTAGTTTTGGCGATTTTTGTTAGTTTTGGAGATTTTCAACATTGTTTTTAGTTTTGGCGATTTGGTGCTATTTTTTATTTTTTGGCAATTTTTTCTGTTTTTGGCGATTTTTGTCGTTTTATTTCCGTATTTTTAACGATTTTGTTAGTTGTGGCGATTTTTTTCCTTTAGGGGATATTCACATATTACGTAACGCTCTAAAGGGTGGGGGGTAAATAGAGACTTGTACGGAGTGGAAATTGTGTACGAAACGGTTGGGGTATAAAATCTCCGAAAATTGCGTTACGTAATATGTGTATAGCGCCTTAAGCGCTTTTTACATTTTGGGGATTTTTCGTTGTGGCATTTTTTTAATTTTGCGATTTATTTTGTTTTAGCGTTTTTTTCGTTTTGAGGATTTTTTTCATTTTGGCGATTTAGTTTTCGGATTGTTCCTTGTATTACTTAATGGGATATCCTTTATTAATTAATTTACTCATTAATTATTAATTTTGTTTGTTTCAAGGTCTATAAGGTTGTGTAATTTCAAAATTACACAACCTTATAGAATACCCTTTCATTTTTAGTTAGTTTGTTTTTCTAGAATTCGCTACTGTTGCCTTTGACATTTCAAGAGTTTGGCTCTTACGGCTTCCAAGCTACAGCTATTTCTCAAAATTACATAGTCAACATTACATTAAGTGTTAGAATACCCTTTAATTTTTATTTAGTTTACATTTCAGTAATAATTGGTGTAGTCTGTATAATAATACACTAACTTTGAAGATTTATAGTGGTTCTATATATGTAAGTGTCCTTATATTACATTATGGCTCAGAAGATATAGCTTATTATTAAAATTACATAACCTGATAGAATACCCATTAATTTTTTAATCACATAGTCAAAATTACATTAACTGATAGAATACTCTTTAATTTTTATTTTGTTAAAATTTCAGTATCTATTGGTGTGGTCTGTATAATCATGCAATAACTTTCAAAATTTCGAGTGTATCCATATATAAGTGTCTGTTTCGTTGCTCGTTCTAGAACACCCTTTAATTTTCAATTTATATAAATATATATTTTTGTTGTAGCGGCTATCGTTATACATATTCTCGAAAATTTCGTGTCTGTACCTCTTACGGTTCTCGAGAAAACAGCCAGAGAACACACTAGGGTTCCTTTTCATTTTTGGTCTACGAAACCCTAAAAATATGTCATTATTCTCATCAATTACCGTTAATTAAAAACCTCTCACTTTCCATTCGTTTATTGTTCATGTTTCTATGTGTTTGCAATTATTGTAAAATTTTTAATTCCTTCAACAAATTAAATGTGATGTGGTTTGGCTTTTGTTATTTAATAAATTGTTTTTAGTTGTTCAACTCTTAACTTTTTCCCCTCTCCGTCTTACCCAGCAGCCATCAATCAATTCTTTACGCCATTCAATATTTCGTACAATGGAAAAGAACTGTAGTACTTGGTCATTTTGTTGTTAAAAACCACAGTGGAAAAACCAGAAAACTATTAAAGGAAACAAAAAACTTGAATAAAAAGCACAGATTTAGCTTTATTTTTCATATTAAAAGTGAACGAGTGAGTGAATGACTGAATGAATGACTTTTTAACTAGTGAACTAGAAAAGTTCATTGTACTAAATACAGTTTGAAAGCAAGTTACTACCAAGTGCAAACAAAAAAGATCTATTAAATATAAAAATCGCAAAAAAAATGTCTTTTGTTTAATGAAATTTTTACATTTCTCACCACAAAACAGCAATCAACAATAAGAACAATAGCACAAAGTGGTATGTTGCACTAGCGACTAGTTAGTCCCACCAACTGTCAGTTATATAAACTTGTTTTTTGTTGTTTATATTGTGATTAAGTTTTTTTTTTGCTAAAAGTTTATGGCGCCTATTCATAGTCCTAAACAAAGTATACTTTAAAAATTTAAAACAAGTATTGCCGTACAAAAACTGGTTTTAAACTTCTAAAGTATACTTTGTTTTGACTATGATTACTCAGAAAAAAAAATTGTAAGTACAATGAATTTTTTTTTTATATCAATTAAGATTATTGTTATATCAACAATCTGAATTGTTGATTTTCCGAAATAAATTTTAACTATCATAATTGTTGTATTAACAATATTTTTTTATACAACCACAATCCTCGAAGCGACTTGTTGCTTGTCTGCGAAGAACACTAAATGTCTTTGAGTGGAATCGAACCGGCGATCTCTGGACTAATAGACTAACGTTCTTACCTCTCAGCTACAGAGCAATTCGTTATTAAATACGCAAATAATTAATACACACAAAACGTTTTACACGCTTTGTTTCATCTACGTGTATGAATTCATTTGTTATATCAACAATGGTGATTGTTAATTTTTTTTCACAATACATAACAAAAAATATGGTTAGTTCAGTTTGTTAAAAAAAAATTCTTGATTTGCCTTGTTTCATTTACGTGTGTGCTTTCATTTGTTATATCAACAATGATGATTGTTAATTTTTTTCACAATACATAACAAGAAATTTGGTTAGTTCAGTTTGTTGAAAAAAATTTCTGTGTTTGTCGTATCAACACCTAGATTTGTTATATTAACAAAATATATGTTTGAATTTAAAATTACATATTAACAATTGAAATTGTTAGTTGCAGTTTGATGATATATTTTTCTGTGTATGCGCCAATGTTTTTAAAGCGGGTAACATACGAGTCAATATTCACCTCCAATATATGTGTTTGTGTGCGTTTGTTATGAAAATGAAAAGCATTTTGATATTCTTCAATATTTCCCCTACGTATATGTGTAACTATTTGTTGTAAACGCACAAAAAAAAACGTATAGTGAAGTAAAATATTGACTCGTCTGGCACCCAATTTAGCAATATGAATGAGTGGCCTTTAATGCTACAGCACACTCCAACTCTTCGTTGTATGGGTCTTTTTTCCCTTTCATAAAAAAGGGGGCGAAAACTCCGCTACAGCGGCAATATAGCGGGCTATAATATCTACCATAAAATTCTACCATTGGTATTAAAAACATCCAATCTCCAGACTTAACTTGAATACCGCAAATCATTCAAAACTGTGTTTTTAAGGGTTGATTTTTTTTTTAAATAAGACCAGCACTCAGGGGATGACCCCTACTCATGCAATGCATTGTGCCGGAATTAGGAAAATTGGTTGTGGGAAGGAGGATAGAGGGATTAGTGTTTATGGACATTCAATTTGAACCTTCCAACTTTGAAAGTGGCAGGAAATACCTCTGCAGGAAGCTTATTCCACATATGAACTGTTCGGCCAAATAACGAATTCTCCCTGTAATGTGTAGTGCGATTTATTTGTGTATCGACCACAACGGGATGTGCTCTTAATGAAGAACGCGTTGTTCTCAGAAAAGAGCGGGTTTCCCTGATTTCATCAGAACACATTCCATTGTAGTAGCGATAAAACAACGAAATACACCCCACATTGCGTCGATGCTCCAGCGAGTCAATAGAGTTGGCGACCCTACTGTCGCCGATGAGCTTCTTCACCCTCTCCTGTACGCCGTCGAGTTACTTCAAAATAGACTTCGAAGCTCCGGCCCATACATGGGAGTTGGATTCCATTTTCGGTCGGATGTAGGTGGTATAATTATTAAGGAAATTAGATGGAGTGAAGTACCTTTTACACCGTCTTAAAAAACCGAGGCACTTGAATGCTTCTTTTGAGACTTGAACAATGTGATCAGTCCACTGAATTTTCATCCGAAGAACATCAAGAGCATTTGAGTCCTCAATACTTACACCATTCATAATTATAGATGGAGCAGCAAGTTCGGTCATGCCTCTGTGCGTGAGCATACAGCACTGGGTCTTACGAGCATTGAAATCGACCCTATTTGCACGACCCCATTCAGAGATTGTTACGACATCGTTATTAAGTGTAACATTCATATCTTGCCTCATGGCCCCACTATTCGAAAGGCTTGGCCAAGCAGTGAATGAATATGAATGGCAAATGCTGCTATCATCTGCAAAAGAATAGATAGGATTGAAAGTTTGACAGAGAAGGTCATTAAGTAAAATAAGAAATAGGGTAGGAGAAAGAACGGAGCCTTGTGGTACCCCTGATTTAATTTTGAACTCGTTTGATGCGATCCCATCTATAACAACTCGTATAGTGCGATCCCTGAGAGAAGTCATTACCGACAGCAAAAGCAACAAGTTTTGATTTAGTACTTATTCACAATTAGTATGTTTAAGGTATAAGAAGTGTTCAGCGTTTTTATTTAAAACACCACGAGGAACGTGAAGGGGACGTTTTTGTTCGTTATTTAAAAAAGGGACAAAAAAATCCATACTACGAAGAGTAAGAGGGCTAAAATGTTCTACAAAAATGTTCCTTGTGGTGTTTTACATCTTCTACATTAAACGTAAGACTTGCAAGATTTCCTATGCCGAGTCACATATAACCAGGGCACGGACTTTCATGCAACTAAAAATATATTTTAAGCGCTTAACAAATGCACCTAAAAAGGAAAAATATGCGCAAAAATATGCATTTACCTACAAACAAAATACTAAAACTAAAATAGTATCAAAATATTTTTTTAATTTTGCACGCCTCATAAGCGAAGCGTTGAGGGTGGGTACTGCTCTCACTTCAGGCGAAACTACAGATTTTTCAAACTTAAAATGGCTCTACTATTATCATATATTGAAATTGTAAAAAATATATACACACACATATTAAGAAAAAATAATATTTTTAACACTCATGACATTTTTAATGTCATTTTTATTATTTAAACTAATTAAAAAACTGTTTGAAAAAGTTCTGTCTTGGACGTTCGTTTGTCTGTATATACGGATCCTGTATGTGGTCACGATAACCACCGATAGACTTCACTAATCGAGTCCTTTTTATTTTTTTACGCTTCAGTATAATTAGGAATAGAAGCCTATTTATTTTCACGGTCTAAATGAGATTATGAAGCGTGCACTTTTGAATTTTCCAAACTATTTTATTATCATTAGAGAAAAAACATAAAACAAACATAGTTTGGTATATTATTTAATGCAACCAAACTTTAGAAAGGCACTAAGTAGCAACTGAAATTGACAGCTCTCAGTTGCCATCAGTAGTCATCCATAATCGGCCTATTAATATTTTTTTTTTTCAAAAATCGAGAAATATGCATTAAAAACTTTTTATTAAAAATATGGATTTATTGCAAAAATATGCACTTACCACCAAAATATGCAAAAATATGCAAATACAAATCGGTGCCAAACACCTTAAAATTTGATGATTCGCATAGATAATTAACCAATGCCATTTGCATGAAAGTCCGAGCCTTGCTTATAACTATGTATGTGCAAAAGGGGCGGAAATTTAACTCCCCTTAAAATGACTCGCATATATAAACTTTCAAACATCCGATCTCAACACACATTTGCTGGTATATTTTTGACATCGCAAGAAGGTATTTTTCAAAGCGGATTTTAGCGAGTATACCTGGTATAAATATGCCAAAAGTTGTATCAAAAATGTATCTTTTGACATCGAAGGAAAATGAAAGTACTAGAGCGAAAATAATCACCTGTGCTCTCGACTTTGCCTTAAATTTTGTGTATATTTTTGTGCCAACCCAGTATTTTTTCTAACAGCAGATACATATGTATTTATTGTCAAGTTTTTCTTTTCCAAATTATGTAAAAAGTTTTATCTATTTAGTTGTTGCTCGTCCATTATTCTTCAAAAATGTTTTATTTTAATGTTTTCCTATTTCTCATTTTTTTTTCTCTTATTTTGCAATTTATTTTTATAAAAGTAATTTGATACAATTACAAAATTTTTTGTTGTCGTAAATATACCAACCATTCACCAGCCTCGTTTAAATGGTTGACAAGATGATGATGATGATAATGATGATGCTGGTCGGTCGGTTGGTTGGATTGCTTTGGTTTGTTTGGGTGTTCTTTTGTCAAATTTCAATTGGACTGGTTTGTTGGAAAAACATTTTATAATTTTCTATTTGGTGATATAAATTACAATTAGTTTTTCGGTAGATGTAGGTTGGTTATAGGCTGGAGATGATGGTAGTGGTACATACATATAAAAATGTCACTGGGCTAATATGAAAGCATTAAAATTATTAAATTGGCGCCGATTTATTTTTATTGTGTTATTTCTCTTGTATAAGTAGTGGCTTCTTACATTTTGCAAAAACCGAGAGTTTGAATTTTGAAGTAAACCTAAAAAAAATGGAATTTGAGAATTGTGATTTCATTAGTATTTACTCAAGCTCAATTATTGCTACGTAAGTTTTCCTTCCATTAGTATGTAGAATGTGATGCCTGCACAAAGTCAGCAAACAAGTTATTAGTTTTCTCTTTAACTCTAGGGAAATTCGTATATTTTCTGAAAGTGCTAAGCAAGTTGAATATTAAACCTTAATGAAAATATTACACTTTCCTTTCGCACTTCCTTAAAAAGACAAAGACAATCGATGAAATAGAAAAATTAAATAAACAACGTGTTCAGAATTCAGAATGTTTTTAATTTTAATATAATAATACTTTAATTTTCTTTAAAATTCATGAAGGTGTAGAACTACAATTTTTGTTTGTTTATTTTTTTTTTAAAGAACATTGAACTTTATCCTTGAGTGCGCAAGGATTTGCTGTTTTAAAATAAACTGCGAATAATTATAATGCTTGCGGAAAGAAGAAAAAAAATTCAGCCTGCCATTTGGCCATGAACAGTGGTCAGTCTTCCAACTTTTTCATACTTCAATCAGAAATTGAACTTGTATTTTTAGCTAACTTGAAAAAAGAGAAGGTTATCAATTTGTCTTCTGTTTTTTTTATAAACTGATTTTTGATCTTTTTTCTTTCGATTTGGTCCCGTTGAAAAGTAGTGGGCAGCGCCACGCCCATACAAAGTAAATAAATATTCTTTTTCAACTTCTTGTACTTAAGCGATTCTTAGGAAATTTTGCATAAACATTGAGATCTCTTACAATCCATCGCAAATCAACCAACGGGTGGACCCGACCATCTGCGATTTGGATAAAACTTTGTGTGGACTCTTTTTTAGTATATTATAATAATGTATATCAAATTATGGATTTCTGCCTCTTTCGGTTGTGGAGATATGGCTTCATAAAAATTAAAAAACTATATGTGTAAAAGTTGAGTTTACTTACAAAATTGTCAGTAAGGTCTCCAAAAGTGCTTTCATTATAAACCTCAGCAGCACACCGTTTGAAAGGTTATAACTTTCCTCAACAATGACGTAACCTTAAATTTTCTCCGAACACAAAAATATTTTTAAAAAATTTTTAGATTCCCGAAATTTAAAATCGCTATATCTTAGAAAACTTCAATTTTAAGATTTCCGAAAGAATATATATTTTGCTTCGCTATCATGTCTACCGAGACTTCTTAGCCCCAAAGTGGTAAAATTATGTGTCTAAAGTTTTAGACAAAAATGTAGAAAAAGTTGGGAGGGAAAATGAATAGAATTAGAATCTTTAATTGCGGTAGTTTGGAATAAAAATGGAGCTTAAAACAAAAGTGGTTTTTAAACTAATTATAGATCGGTGAATCCGAAACTGAAATTCATTTATCTTTCCTACGAACCGTTTTCGAGATATCCGCTAAAAACCGCATTAGTTGAAAAAAATCAAATTTTTCGCGGCTATCTCGAAAATGGTACGCAGGAAATATAAATGAGTTTCAGTTTCGGTCTCAGCGATGCATAATTAGCTTATAAACCATATTTCTTTTAAGCTTATTTTTTATTGCAAACTATTATAATTCAAGATTCTGTTGATTTTTCGAAGTTTTTCTACAATTTTGCTTATAACTTTTTATATAATATTTTTACCACTTTGCGGTTAAGTAGTTTCGATAGACATGACAGTGTAGCCAAAACATATATATCTTTGAAAATTTTTAAATAGACTTTTTTTAAGATATACCGCTTTTAATTTTGAAAATTCGGCTAATTTTTCTAATTTTTGTCTATAACTTTGGAAATAGCAATTTTACCACTTTGGGCCTAAGTAGTCTATGCAGACATAAACAAAAATAAACGAAAACATATACTTTTTGGAAAATTTCAAAATTGTCCTTTTTTAAGAGATAAGGATTTTAATTATGAAAATTTTTTTTAATTTTTAAAATTTTTATCTATAACTTTGGATATAATAATTTTACCACTAGGACTAAAAGGTCTATGTAGATATAAAAGTGAACAAAAATATATACATTTTTGAAAATTTTAAAATCGACGTTTTTTATCATATAAAATCGTTATTTTTCGGATGTATTTAGTTTTTTTTTTAATTTGAATGTGGTCCGAGAAAAATTTTTATTGCATTATTATGAAGAGGGTCTTATTACCTTTCAAACGATATATTACTGACCTCGGTAACTCAAACGTTTCTTAAGATATTTGTAATTATATAAATAAAGTAAATTTTTTTAGATTTACATGTATTTTAAATCTTGATCTCGGTGACCCAGGAGCCTAAAATTTTATATCCGTCTTTTTGTGATTTTATAAATATGTAATATATTATAAAAGTCCATACCGAGTTTCATTAAAATCGAAGAGGGAGAGGTAAATTTCATCAGTTTTCTTAGTTGAGTTGAGGTGGAATAACTCAATACTATATTATGATAAAATAAAGTGGGGCCATGCAATTTAAATATTCTTTCTAAAAAATTTATACTTTGCACACACATTTAGTTATCGTGATAAAAAACATTATGGCTAGAAAAATGGGCAGTGCCCCACCCAAACGTAGTAAATTTTCTTTTTCAACTACTTTTATTCAACCGATTCTTATGTACCTTTGCATACATACTAAGTTTCCGGGGCAGCAATACATTTACATAATAATAAAAGTGGGCAGTGTCATGCCCATGCGCAGTAAATATTATTTTTCAACAACTTTTGCTTAAAAGATTCTTGTGAAACTTTTTGCACACACACGTTAACGTTGCAATACTATATTGCGATAAAAAAAAGTGGGCAGTGCCACACCCATGCAAATTAAATATTATTTTTTAACAACTTTTACTAAACCGATTCTCATAAAACTTTGGAACACATTTAGTTATTGCGAAAATACAATGTTATGGTTAGAAAAGTGGGCAGTGCCACGCCCAAATGAAATGAATATTATTTTTCAACTACTTCTACTTAACCGGTTCTAAATAAACTTTGCACACATATTAAGATCCCTAAACAATATAACATTATGATTCGAAAAGTGGGTAGTGCCACGCCTGTTTGGTAGTCGGTTGCTTTGCAAGAGTTATTAGAAGTAATTTTTAAACAAAACTAAAGTATTTCACAAGAAAGTGTTGTGTTTTGTACCTTTTTTTAATATATTCATTTTCGTTTTTCATCAACTTTTTTATGCTGAAAGCCTACTGTGCCTCCTGTTGTTTATTTCTTTTGCATAAGTACTCATTATAATTATAATAAAAAAAGTACACGTTATGTGAAAATATAGGCAGATAAAGCTCTGAATTGTTTTATACAACTTCCTTCAATTAAATATTGCGTTTTTTGTTGTTGTTGTTGTTATTTCAATTGTTTCTTAAGAATCGCTGTTGTTTTGTGTGCTTTTTCTCCACTCAAACAATGACTTTGAGTACCGGCTGCTGTCTGTCAAGTGGTTAGCTCTTGTGATGGTATTCTTACGCCCTTAACCGGGCTCCCTTCCTACCATGCGTCTTATTGTTTTTATTTCTGGCAATTCATTTTAAATCTTTTGTCTGTTATTTCCTATTTGCAAAAAGAAAAAAGAATTCTTTATTATTTTTTGTTAAATTTTAAATATTTTCATGAGCAGAAAGAAGTACAGACCTTCTTTTTGCCAAAAATTAAAAACAAAATCTAGATAAGTAAAACTTTTAACCCCAAAGATATTTAATTCTTCTGGCTTAAGTTCGGTAAATTACATTTGTCAATTAAATTACTTATATTAGCAAGAAATTCTAAAGCCCATAACAATTGAAAAAGACAAAGAAAATTTTTGACTGTACGAAAGGTTGAACTGACATCATGATGTTTCAAGATCAATCACGATGTCTCTGTGACCGAACTCTTGTCCGTTTAGACCGCAATGCCACTTTAAAGACATTAAATTTGCTCTGGTAATTTCTTAACTTCTGCTTTGGGATATGCCAACACTCCTTTAAAAACTTCAATCAATAATTTGTTGATGCAGAGCTGGCAACATCATAATTTTTTCTTCTCTTCTGTCTAATGCTAAATTATTGTACATTTTTCCTGTGTCATTGTTCTTTAAATATTTCTTTTCCTTTGTATTTCATTCATCAATTCTATTCATAATTTCAAATCATTTTCCCCTCAATGCTGATGTGTGTGTCTTCCTACTGGTGTATAATGAAGGGATGCCAACTCCATGCATGGAGTGAGGGCATGCTTGAGCTGTCTGTCATTTTTTCAATTGTTCGCTTGCTGACTTTGGATTTAAACCATGTTGGTTTTAAATTCTTCTTTTTGTTTTTGTTTATTTGTTTGTTCTTTTTCTACTTTTATACAATTTGCTGCTTTTCTTCTTAATAAAAGAGTTTGAAACATTTAAGTTAATGATACTTGTAAATGTGTCTTAATATGTTTTTAAATATGTGTTTTAATAAAATGTCAAAAATGTTAAGCTCAAGTGTTGATGAGTTAATTGTAATGATATGTGAAGTGATGGAAGAAAACAAAAGATTTTATAATAAGGGGAACAGTATCTTGGTAGAGCTAAAGGTTTTTATTAACGCAATTGACATGTTAAGCACAGGAAGTATTATTAACTCTTGTGTTTTCAAAGTCTTTAAAAAGTCTTTAATTCCCCTAAAATTAAGGCCAGACGCAAACTTTTAAAATGTCGATGCAAGCTAATTTTTGTTTTGGTCTCCTCTACAAGAATTTGTTATATAGAAAAATTTAGATTTTTGTTGTACGGGTACCCTCGTAGTGTGGTGGATAGTGTGGTGGATAGTGTGGTGGATAGTGTGGTGGATAGTGTGGTGGATAGTGTGGTATACTATTAAACGGGAGGCCGCAGGTTCGACTCCTGCCAAAACCCTGGGTGTTCCTGCAGAAAGGCTAAAGATGAGGAAGTATGTGTTTGTTGTACCGCCCCTGCAGACAAAGCAACTAGTATGTAGTTAGAACTATACTAGTTACTTTTTACTTCAGACTAGTTGCTTATCTGTCCTTTTTTCATATACCCCACTATCGATTTTAACATTAACATTAGGTTGTCATAGGAGCTCATTTGTATACAGTTATATCCCAGTTGAAATACTAGTTGTTGCTAATTAGCCCTCTTACCAGTTTTTTTATTTATAATTTTGTAACTCTAAAAAAAACTGCCTCAACTGGGCTACGAACACACATTCCTCATATTTGAAGGCAAGTATTCTACCCATTGAGAGCCATTATTTTCTACTTAATTTTTTAAAATTTTTTAAAAATATGCTTTATGTATAAGTCGTATACCTGAAAAATGTGTAAATTTTGTTTTTTTTTTGAGTATTATCGTTACTAGTCTCGACTGCCATTTTTGACTAGTATCACTACAACTAGTAATATAACTGTCCCAAAGCATATCTACCCTGCGGAAAATTTGGTGACAAATGATCCAGAAGTACTCGTCCTATGACTTGAGAAAATGAGACTGGTACCAAAAATAAGGAGTAGTGAATGGTGAAAAAATACATATTGTGTAGATGGTCACATATTAACAATTTTCAGTCAATTTAGTTGGTACTCCGGCTAGTATTGTAGTAAACGGCACTGAACAAAGTCGATGCACCTAGATCTAAGGCCTATCACAGTGTCTATATAATATTAATTGAATCACTTCAATGAGACTGCCGTGCCACTCAGGAACCTGTTTCGTAACTATATTCAGATATTAACTCCAGCTTAACTGGCATTTAAAACATTGAAATATAAGTTCCCCTGTGGTCGAGTGGGTAGTGTACTAGCTTGTCATGCCGGAGGTTATCGGCTCGAATCCTATCAAAGACACCGCTTAAAAATAAAATACAATTTCTACTTGGACTTGTAACAATAAAAAAATAAATTAATCGATTAAATTAATCGAATTACAGCTGAATTTGGAATAATATTTATATATAATCTATATTATTCTACACCGACTAGGACTCCATAAGATAGTTCAGAGACAAGTTACAAGGTGCATACAAAATACCAATTAACCCCATCCTAGGCCATTCCCATGTAAAAGTGGTTGGTCCGCTTCATAGGAAGTGTTAGAACTCGGACTGGTCCCTACCACCTGGTCACCGGTTACGTGACTTGTTTTGTGTCACTTCCATTTACCGTAGGGTAGTTACAAATTTAGCTGCTAGGATGTTATCATAAGTTAAACCAAAGTTACGACAATTAAAAAAAAGTATTGAAAATTGTGAAAGTCAATTGGTTAATTCACAAAAACTTGAATGTGTTGTGTACCGTATAAATGTTATTGGTACACAGAAAATAAAATATTGGCAAATCTAACCAATTACAAGGGTCAGAATTGCACCAACCCATAAAATACAGTAAAACCAACAAATGAAATTGTAGTTTAGTGAGTTTAGGGTATAGTATGCTAAACTATTAACCGGAAAGTTGCAGTTTTATTAAAAAAATGTTTTTTTTTTGTTAATTGTTCGGTCTTGACCTTAGGTTCTCAAAAATTTCCAAATGTTTAAAAAACAACACCTTTCCCATCTCAGCTAAGTCATCTCGTTAAATAACGACTGCACAAAGTAAACATAGAAATGTGGTGACTTGCTTAATTTAAATACAGTGATTTATGCAAAATGCGTAAAAATACAACTTTATAATCAGGAAAGTGGGCAGTGCCACGTCCTAAAGATATAAATATTCTTTTTCAACTACTTCTACTAAACCGATTCTTATGAACCATTGTACACACATTTAGTTAGAAAAAGGGGCAGTGCCACGCCCAAATGTAGTAAATGTTCATTTCCAACTACTATTTAACTGATTCTTATGAAAATTAGGACACACACATTGAGTTCGCGGTGCAATACAACATTATGATTAGAAATGTGGGCAGTGCCATGCCCATGCAAAGTAAATATTCTTTTTAAACCACTTCTACTAAACCGATTCTTAAAAAAATTCGCACACACATTTAGTTCTCGTGAAAATACAACACTATGATCAGAAAAGTGGGCAGTGCCACGCTCATGCAAAGGAAATATAATTTTTAAAATACATTCTTTTACTAAACTGATTCTTATAAAACTTCAGAAATGTGGGCAGTGCCCCACCCTAAATATATAAATATTCTTTTTCAACTACTTCCAACTAAGCGATTCTTTAGAAATTTAGCATATACATTAAGTTCTCGGGAATCTAAAACATTATGATTAGAAAAGTGGGCAGTGCCACGCCTGTTTTGTAGTCGGGGGCTATTTGCAAGAATTATATCAAATGCAACGTGACAATTTTTGTACAAATGGGAGACCTATAATGAAAAATGCAATTGATTTTCCATGGAATCGCTGAATTAGCTCTCAGGTCAGAATGCTTTTCAAGAATAAGGGACGCTAAAAATACAAAAGTAAATAAAACCGAGGTTAGATGTTAAGTATAATGGAAAAGAAAGCCTCGTTGGCTATCCATTTCCTATATTATTAAGTTCCTTTGCGATTCATACCAACTGCTCTGACGGCTGCTGATATAATCTTTAGTTTGGTCGATGTAGTTTTATACAAATTTTATTTAAATTCAATGTAAAGTATATTGGATAATAGTACAGTCGTAAGTCTACTCTAATTTTTCACAATATAACAGAATGACAAACTTTAAGTTATACAGAAGAAAATACACTAAAAGAATGAACGCTTTCTTTTAGATAATTTTCTTTCAAATAAAATACATTTAAAAATTTCGTTTTAGATGCCATAAAAATTTAATTATAAAAAGTGTTTCCAAGTGTCAACAATTGAAAAAAGTGAAATTTTACTTCCTTTGATAAGTAATAAATTTTCCACTTAACAAAACAACATTTGCACTTAATTTCTACAAATATTGATATAAAATATATCATATTACAAATTAACAACGACAAGGTACAAGCAACACAATAAAAATAATCGAGGTGATAATAATTACGAAATAAATAGTTAAACATGATAGAAAATAACCTTAAACAATCCTTTTAAAGTGAAATAAAAATAACAAATATCTGCCTAAAAAATAAATTGTTTTCAAAAATATTTCAACACTAAAACTCTACATCATAATCATTCATACATTTAAGTGGCAACTAAAAAGTGGCAACTAAAAAGTGGGAACTAGAAAGTGGCAACTAGAAAGTGGCAACTAGAAAGTGCCAACTGTAAATGTTAGTTAATAACAATTGTTTTTCATTCACTCCAACTTAATGAAATGTTTCGTGCTTAAAACAATTTCAAACTCTGCAACTTGTAAAGCTGTTGAAAGCAATTAAACTATTTACACCTGTTCCCTTCTTGTCAGCACACATTTCACATGCTATTTTGATTGTAACAACAAATTAATTTTGTTTAGAAAGTAAAAGAGCAAAGGCCATCACTCAAATATTTATTCAACATGTCTATGCGTAGTAATAAACTAAATATACCCACAAATTTTGTACAACAACAAGCACAACTTGTACAGCAGCAACAATTACAACAACAGCAGCAACAGCAGCAACAACAACAACAACAACAACAGAAACTGCATCAACAGCAGCCACAACAAGAACATGTGCAACAACCGCAATTTCTGCCACCACCACAATATCAACAACAACAACAGCAATTATTGGCTCAACTACAGCAGCAACATAAATTTCAACAACAACAACAACAACAACAACAGCTATCACAGTCACCACCAATACAACAGCAGCAAAACAGTAATAGTCAACTTATAAATAATAGTCGCAATAATTTAGCTTCTTTGGTGGCCGCCATCAATGCCAATGAACATCACACCTACGGTTCGACTGTTGGCGCCGGTAGTGGTGGTGGTGGTGGTGGTGGTGTTGGCCTAATTAAACCATCTTCACCCAATCCCATCAACCCACCGCCTTCTTATTCAGCTGCCATTGCCCAAAACCCTCCATATCAATTTTTAAATCATTATCAAACAACAGCCAGTGGCAACGGTCAGGATTTAAATCATCCAAATAACAATGCATTGGTTTTAGCCACATCTCTTACCGAGTGCGATGAGCCAGAGGATGACCAACATGCTCTACAGTTGCAGCAGCAACAACAACAGCAGCAACAGCAACAACAATTGTGCGTTGTGGCCAAAATGCAAAAATCGGTAACAATAACCGTTACACCTCAGCGCAGTAATTCAATGGATTATTTAAATTTTGAGGAGAAGAGGCAATTGATTGCCTCTTCCCTGTCGCTGTCCGATATATTACAGTGCAATCCAGCGAATAATGTTCAAGCGGGTAAAGAAAGTTTGACTGGTGAGTGAGTAGATGTTTTAAGTTTTTAATATGTTTGAATTTTTATTAAATATACATATTTCTTTTAATTTTAAGGCAAACAGCACTTCTTTTTTTATAACCTTTTATTTATAGCGAGTCATTGATGAAGTGACACATAAACGTATCTGTAACTTAATATCCGAGAAACATAAGATATATATATTCGTTAGCATTGCAATGTAATTAACACACTGATTCACAAACACGAACATAAACTTCTTTATGAAAATTTATATGAAAAACACTCAGTTTTTTTAGTATTTTTCATAAAAAATTTGTTGCAAAAAGTTTTATTTCGTCCTTATGAATCAGGCCCTTAGTCTATTGTGTCCATGGACTCTATATCATTTCCGAAAGTGTCATAATTACCGGGATGTAATGATATTTTCCAGAGGTGTCATAACGTTTGTGGACATAATGGCATTGTAGTTTTGCTATCCTTTTATTTCAAAGTAAATGAAAAATTAAGTTGACCAGTGTCCCCACCTTTTTTATGTTACCTTTTTTTATGTTACGAAGCGTGTCTCTCTTGACGTAAGATCGGACGGAGCAAAACAGTACTTCGTTTGCTTATGATAAAGCCTTGATGGACCTCCTCTAGTAAACAATATGAGCGACAATGTCTTTCGTTTTGTCCTCAATCCAACTTTGTTGAGGACGATATGTGCGACAATGCGTTAGATTTTGTCTCCATTAACATTGAAGAGGGCGAGATGAGCGACAATGTCTTAATTGTAGTCCTCAAACCAACTTCGTTGAGGACAATATGAGTGACAATATCTTAAATTTGGTCTCTATTAACATTGCGGAGGACAAGATGGGTGACAATGTCTTAATTGCTGTCCTCAATCCAACTTTCTTGGGGACAATACGAGCGACAATATCTTAAATTTTGTTTTCATTAACATTGTGGTGGACAAGATGAGGGACAATGTCTTAATTGCTGTCTTCAATCCAACTATGTTGAGGACAAAATGTAAGACACTGTCGCTCATGTCTTACATTTTGTCTCCAATCAAGCAAATGAATATGTTGGCCTCTTGTGGTTGGTGTTTTAGGTGGTGTAGCAGCAGGGTGTTAAGCGCGAAAACTTATAAACATGCAGCCTCAGTTCGAATCTCAGCCAAGACAGTCAATAATTTAAATGAAATGCAAAAAACACAAGTAACCAAAAAGATTAAATAATTAAGTAGATGGCATTGTCGCTATGTAATCGTTGACGACAAGTTAAACGACATTGTAGCCTATGTAGTCATTGACGACATAATAGGCGATATTTTTGCTTATGTAATCATTAACGACGAAATAAGCGGCACTGTCGCTTGTTCAATCATTGACGAAAAGACAAACGACATTGTCACTTATATAGTCATTGACGACAAAATAGGTGACAATGTCGCCAACGTAATCACCTTGTGTTATGTGAACAACAATCTGAGCGACATTGTCGTTCATTGAATCGTACACGATTTTCGCGACACTTGTTTTAAAAGTTCATCGATGACTTCCACCCCTTAGCGCCAAATGATCGTAAGCGACAAAAATTAAAATTTTCAGGAGAAGGGTTTTTTTTTATTGTATTTAAACATGATTTATATTCATAAACTGTCGCTTGTCATTGACGACAAAAGAGGTGACAATGTCGCCAACGTAATCATCTTGTGTTATGTGAACAACAATCTGAGCGACATTGTCGCTCATTGAATCGTACACGATTTTCGCGACACTTGTTTTAAAAGTTCATCGATGATTTCCACCCCTTAGCGCCAAATGATCGTAAGCGACAAAAATTAAAATTTTCAGGAGAAGGGTTTTTTTTTATTGTATTTAAACATGATTTATATTCATAAACTGTCGCTTACGATCAAATGTTACATCCTGTATTTCAAAAGCTATCAACAGTTTTGACATTTTCACGATTTTAAACTATGGGTAGGCTCATGAAATTTTGATTTCAATAAAAAAATTAGTTTGTTACAAAATGTCGCTTACGATCATTTCGCGTAAAGGGGTCGATTTGTTCCGGCTGTTCAACATTTGTCGTCGAGGATTTAACATTGTCGTGCATCCGTCATTGATGATGTCTTAAAGACGTGGCCAACTGGGAATACTTGCAAACGAAAATTGTTTTCTTGGTATTTGTCAGCAAACGGTAAAGGTGTACTTGTGCTTGTAGGGTATTTGCACGTTGGTAACTGCAAGACGGCTCGAAGGACCATAAAAAAATCATATTATTGTAAATTTCGCCTGACCTCTATGTACTAAAGAAGAGTTTTTCGATTTTAATTGATTAGCAAAACGAGGCTCTTTATGAACCCGCTATACACTTTGTGTCATCTACGAGTACTATGGGTTTCGTTAAATTACGATATTCAATAGCATCGAATCCATTAGAATTAAATTCTACCAAATGCTCTAACTTCCCGGATGGCATTATTTTTTAGCTTTAGTAATAAATTTTTTAGCTTTAGTAATAAATTTTAATCAAACCTCCACAATATGTCTTATGTTGTGTTTAAACTTTTAAAACATATTTTAGTAAAGAAAAAAAAAATAAATCACATTTAATAAAATATAAACAAAGAATATTCTGGGCTTTTGTCCCAATTCATCATTATTATTATTTTATTCTAAATGCTTTGACTAAAATGTATTCATGAATGTTTCAATAAGATAATAAACAATTGCATATACATACGAGTATAATACCTCTCAGTATTAAAAACTAATCCTATAAAACAATGTTACTTAAATATCTTTTGCCTTTAAGGATTTTTTTTTATATTTAACAAATGTCTGAGTATTATATTAAAGTACGATAACTGGAAAATTCAAAACAGGTGTATATAGTATATACATACATATGTATGTATATAAAAACATTAAATGAAAATTATGTATCTACATATGTATCATGATTCAGTTTTTAGTATGTAGTCGTGATGTTAGTCTTATGTGTCATTGTCCTTTGCTCATTGATTTTTATGAGAGAAGATTTTTTCTGCAGACATTATAAGTAAATTTTCCTTTGTCTACACTCATACATATTAATGTAATCAATGTGAATTTACGCATGTATGTAAGTGTGAAGAGGTATAAAAAAGCTGTTAAATAAATTTAAAAATTCAAAAAAACCCGACTGTGTAAAAAAAATAAAAGAAAACAACTTTAAACCGTCACAGATCCTAAATTAAAAATCATAAGAGAAACCTAAGGATTATTTTCAAATACCTGCTCAATGATACCCATTTTAATATAGTTTGCCGACTTTTTATTTTTTGCGTATAAACAAAATGGCGTCTGTTGGCCGCCATATTGAATTTCGACTACTGTCATATCAGTAGTGACACTCCCCGGATTAAGATGAATCGATTGACGTAAGAATCGTCAAAATCGGTTTACGCATTCGGCTTATATAATGCCGCAAAGGAACACACATACATACATAGATACATACATAGGCTGATAAACACAATACCCTTCTTTGCGTCGCGCAGTCGGGTAAAGAGCAAAGCAATTGCTAAATGATAAAAGTTTTCTGAAATAACCTAGTCCACAAGGACTTGGGAGTCAATTTACTACATTGTTGTCTGTGTAACACTTCGAAACTAAACTAAACTAACATACATACATACTATTCATTAATTTGAAAAAAAAAGAAATAAATAATTTTACCTATAAGTATGCAAGGACATGCCTGGCTCCCAGGTATCATTAATTTTAGAAACTAAATTATGATGACAATGCTGCAGAGATCATGCTGTCAGGCTCTGTGCCGAATTTTATTTTAATTATGGCAAGGACATTCTGGCTGCCACATATCCTTAATAAAAAAAATAATTTTAGCTAAAATTTTTACCAGAATGGATTAGAAATTATGCTGCTGGCCTTAGTGCAAAATTTTATTTTAAAAGGACATGCCCATGCTCCACACATCCTTCATTATTAAAATAAAATTTTAACAAAAACTAATACGAGAAAGCAATAGAAATGGCGCTGTTAGGCTCTTTCGTGAATTTCACTGCAATAGTTGCAAGGACACGCCTAGCTCTCATATATTCTTTATTAAAAAAAAATAGTTTTACCTATAAATATGATCGGAATACTGCAGAAATTGCGCTGCTTTCCTCTGTGGTAATTTATTTTTTCAATAGCGGTAAGTATATGTCTGGCGCCCATATGTCCTTAATTTTAAAAATGTAATTTTAACTACAATTATAATGAGATGACACGAGAAACTATGCTCTTAGTCTCTGTGGTAATTTTTTTTTTCAATTTCTGCAAGGACACTCGTAGCTTCCATATATCCTTTATTTAAAAAAAATAAATTTTAAGTATAATTTCGATCAGAATGCAGCAAAAATTTTATATAATCTTAAGCTCCGTGTACAACGTTATTTTAATCATTGCAAGGACATCTAAAACACACAAACGTCCTTAATTGGAAAAAATTAAAAAAAATTAAAACTACCAGGCTATGTTGCGAATTTTATTTTAATCTTGGCAAGGAAATGTCTAGTTGTCATATATCCTTAATTTTAAAAATTGCAACAGAAATTATTGTGCTAGACTTTGTGGCAAATTTCAGTTCAATCGTTGAAAGGACATGCTATATCATGTAACATTAATCTTAAAAACGAATCTTCTCTTTACGAGTATTGATTAAAAAGGACATAGGTTCCTACTACAAGTGCGTCTAAAATACCATAGCATCCTTTATCCTTGAATATCCTGAAAAATGGTATTTTAATTTTTTTATATTTTTTTATAGAATGTAGCTAACTGACTGACATGTCTTTATTGTATATGATTTTAAAGATGGGATGAACACAGATTAAAAATTTACAGTTGTTTCTTTATGATAACTCGATCATTTCTATGAAAATTGTGCAAGCAATAACTAACTATAAAAACAAGCGTAGCCGTAGTATTTCCTAAAATCTCGATTTGCATATTTTACACAGTGGCGATAGATTAGTTTGCTATATGCTGCAAAAACAATAGAAAGAGGATAAAATTTTTTTTTTTCATTTGGGATGTCCTTGTCTTATTTCTTAATGCTATTTAAATTACTAAAATCTAATGACGCGCTACAAGAAATGGCCGAGATGCCTCGCTTAGAAGCCATAAGAGGTATCGAAATAATTTTTCTCCACGTTATGCGCGCACACAGGAGTAGAAGATATGTATCGAAGTTTATTAAAATCGTAGAGGTGAAAAATCCAGACCGTGTCGAAAATTTTCGTTTCTACCCAAAAATAAAAATGCACCAACGATACCATTTTTTCTATGATGATATTTTAGGTTAATCTACCATTTTTACTATTTTTTGTTTACCATCAAGCAGCTTGATATATTCTAAAGGAAACGAACCATTTTTCGTTGAAATTCGTTAACAACTTTTGATTTTGTTAGAAACAAATCAGCAAAATTTCATAAATAGCGTAAATATGTATATGCAAACGCGACTATTCTCGCAGCTATTTTTCTATGAAGTGAACGAGCAATCTCGACAAAATTGAAATTGTTAAAAAAATCCTCAAAACTACAAAATTAAAAAATTTTAAAGCCGTGAATAAACGGGGAAAAATCAGTGGAATCAGAAAAATTTTTAAGAAATTGTGGAAAAATAGATTAGAGTAAATTTAAAATAGTAAAAGAAAAATTGTTTATATGTGAAAAAATTTTAAAATGTTCGATGGCAAAACAGACTTTTTTCTTTTGTAAATATGAATATTAAAATTTAATAAACCAAAATATGCAGGAAAACAGTCAAATATGCCACAAACAATAGGGAAAATGCCTTAAACATGCGATTAAGTGTAAAATATGCAAAAACATGCTGTAAAGAGTAAGATATGCAAAAATATGCAATAACAAATCGATGCAAAAATTCTTAAAAAGCTTTGAAATGTAGAAATATCTTATTTGTGGCTGCATACATCGCACAGGGAAAAACATGCAATTGCATATTTGCGGTTTCTCTGGTTATGGCACATAAAACGTAGAAAAAAGCATTTTCTTACGCTTTGGTGGACGCGCGACGCGCCTAATATTAACTGATTGATCTGAAAAAAATGTTTGAGCTATTTTTTTCATAAATACCCATCGTTTTGTAGTATGAGACTCGAAGAAATACAAATTTTAATTTTTTACGACCACTCTAATGTACCCGGATTATCAAGTTAATTATAATCAATAAATTTAGTCACCCTTAAAAGGACCATCATCATAACCTTTTAAGTTCATATATTATTTAAAGAACAAAAAGGCTTTAATATGTTTTTGTCTTCTTTTTACTAGAATATATTTCAATCAAGATAATTTTATTGATTTTATTTTCCTGTTTTTTTTAGATTTATCTGAAAATATAAAAATATCTGTATAATGAATTTAATGCAGATGGAAATTATTATTATTTTTCCTTCGTTTAGGAAAAGAAAAATGATAATAATACTTTGTAATTAGTAATTTGGTTTAAGTGGTTTCCACTTTGTGCAAGCATCTCGCCAGTTTGTATGTGTGGCCGGGTCCCCTCTTATATTGTGTATTTAATCGGTCTTTGGCCTCCTTTTGTTGGAATAATCTGCTTTTCAAGTGATTGATTAATTACAAAAAAGAAAAATAGCAAAGCACATTGAGAGAAGGAAAATTATGAAATTTATGAAAAATAAATCTATCTGGCTGTCTGGTCGTACGCTTTGCTGGCTGCGTGTGTGTGTGTGTGTGTGAATGAAATGTGAGCAAAGTAATTTGTAACAAGTGTTAGTAGTAATAAGTGTTTGTAACAGAATTAGTAAGAAAAATAGTTTTAATTGATTATTTGATTTGTAATTTTTTGTTTAAGTTGAATAGTTAATTAAATACATTTTGTTTAAAGTGAATAGATCAAATTAACAACTTTAAGCACTTGCAATGAGTTAACTAAAAATATAATTTGATATAAACAATGTACAGTTGGCCAGGTCCAGAGAAGGCAGCCAAAAGTCTACAACTTTTGATCAAATTAACTTATCGAATAAATAACATTTTAAGCTTCAACTTTGAAAATTTAAACATAAAAAAATTCGTTTTCTGAATTTTATCCAAGTTAATTCCTAAATTTAGTATTTCATCATTAATAACACCATGTAACAAGAAATATGCCATTATATTTTTGGGTGCTTTATGGTCCCCTAACTACAAAAACAGTCGAAATTTTAAATTTTATATTATATAATATATAATAATAATATAATTTTTTAATTAATGTTTTCCTGATTTTATCATAACTTATAAAAGGGTTGTCCCATTTGATTACAACAGCGATTCGTTGACAATTGGAATTTCGGAAAGGTGGGTTGCGAGCCCGCCGTTTCCTAGATTGGTGATAGGGCTGCTATCCGCGTCTCCGATCCCACGTTGCAGTCATGCTTCAGCAAGTATGATTAAATGGCTACTTACCTGAGACATGAAACATGACCATTCATGCTACATGACTGTTCGCCTTCTCACTCTATTAAAACATTGCCCGGGACATACTTGGATAAAGACCGGAAGTAGTGAATTGTTTCTGGACACTCCCAACTGAATGACAATCAGAAACTTTCCGCACAAGGTACACCTCTTAAGAAAGTCCCATGTCCCAAAATTACTTTTAAGCCGTTCAAATACTATTTTTTATATACTCAAAGGGCTCGAAATTATTCAGACTGCAATGTAGAAAAATATATTTTTTTAAGCAAAATTGAAATATTTGCATTTTATTTTTAATTGATAAAAAATCGGAAATTGCAAAGTATTGCTAATTTTATTCACTGACCATAAAGCTATATATACCATAAATAAAATAAGCTTTATTTTACGAAAATCGATAGATGTATATGAATTTTATCCACAAATAAAGTGAAATTACCTGATTTTTGCAAAAAATTTACTTCTGGGTTTCATTTTAGGGGTACTTAAATTTCCCCCCATTTTGCACATAGTTATACTGACTCGTCTTAGTATATCTTGTAGACCTTACGTTTAATGTATAAAATGTGTTTTTATGTAAAACACCACGGTTAACATTTTTGTAGAACATTTTAATCCTCTAGCTCTTCGGGGTATGGGTCTTTTTGACCCCTAAATAAATATGGGGCAAAAAAAAATCCCCATCAGGGACGTTATAGCGGGCTTGATTGTTCCACAAAAATTCTCCTCGTGCTATTTTACATAAAAGTATTGAACACATCTTACACCTTAAAGCAGTGGTGGTCAGTTTCTTTACCATCAACACACGTATACTCTGTGTGAGACACACAGCTCATCTATTTAGCCGCAAAGCACATACACAAACAAAGAATATGATAGTGTGTGTTTGGCCACCACTGCCTTAATCGTAAGCTCTACACGATATTATATGCCGAGTCAGTATAACTATGTGCAAAAGGGGGAGGGGACTTTCACTCTCATTAAAATAAATCCCAGATGTTAACTTTCAAAACGCCGATATACGTATGTATTGTTTTGGTGGCTTCTAGCAGAATCAGTTGATAGAACCTTGTTATTTAAAAAAAAATTGATTTTGTTGTACAGTGTAAATATTCGCAACTTTTGCAGAAATTAGTTGACTTCAATATATTATGAATAAAAGCAATCAGCCGTGTCACAGATTCCGTTCGGATTGGCTTTGATTCCGTAGTTGTCATTCCGAATAAGTACATTTTTGGTTCTTTAGATTCCGTTTGTTTTGTATTTCGTTTTTACAATGATAAAGTTTTTATAGCTTGAGGCGTTTGTTTACTCTTATTTTTAGATGCAAAGCTCACATTAAGCCTTTTTATTAACATGGAAAGCTCATGACCAAATATTTATTTGACGCTCCTAAAAGTATGCTCGTTTTTTAGTATTTACTGTAAATGAAGTCAGTAGAAGTGAAATTTAAAAGTGGTTTGATTACGAAGAAAATTTTTGTTTATTCGTTTTCTGAAGAAACAACTTACGGAATTGAAACCACTTCCGATCGGAATGGTATTCTGTGACATGGCTGAATATATTATGTGGCTTTATGATCAGCAAATAAAAATGGTTAGATTTTTTACCTTTTTCGATTTTTTATATATATTTTAAAAATAAAAATTTTGCAATTTTGATTAAAAAGAATATATTTTTCATCATTGCGGTCTGAATAATTCCGAAACCATTGAGTATATAAACAAATAATGTTAGAACGGCTTCAAGGCAATTTTACTTTACGTTTTCAAGTGTTTTTTTTTTTTTTTGTAGATATACAACTTTTTCCAAGTTATGATAGAATCGGTTTAGCAGCATCTTGAAAATCTCAAATTTTAGAAAGAATTATAAATTTCAACTGTTTTTGTAATTGAATTTTGTTGCATACTGTAATTATGGAGATTAAATCAAAATATTTCTCTTAAAGCAGTTATTTGCTTTTTGAAAATTTTTTTCTTGTTTTTAATTTAATTAAAATTTTTCTAATGCAGCCTTTTTCTTTTACTATCAGTTTTTTTTTTTTGTTAAAAATAAATTCCTTTTATTTATAAATTTTCATTATACCATATTTTTATATTGAAATTCTTGAAATGTGTGCATATTTTAATACTTTATTTCTGACGCAAAAAAAAAAATCGTTTTATGTTTTCGCTATAAACACACATGAACTTGACATGTTGGCGCTTTTAAAGCCACAAAAATTCTTTTCAAATTGTTAAATATTTTATTTTGTTTAAAAATATCATAAATTTATACTAATTGCCAGCAATTATTAAAGCAGTCATTAATAAAAAAACACATTTATGGCCGAATACCACGTGTAGTTTTTACACAAGCAAATTTTATTACATCGAATTATTCATATAAATGTTTTGTAGTGAAGTGAAGGGTGTAACCATGCACCACAGGTAGAACGAGTATAATAAAATTAGTTTGAGTGTTTATAATAAAACTAACATTCTTTTGTAAATTTGCTAGCAAAACGTTCTATTTAAACTAGATAATATTAATGACCATATAGCCTTGCGGCAGATTGCTTTCTTGTATACTCTTCACCGTAATGAAAGAAATTATCTAAGTTTATCCATCTTGTTTGTAATATTGACGGTTTTTATTTGTGCTTGATTTAAAATTTGTATATTGTGACCTCTGAAGGGAATCATGGGCCTTATATCCGGAAATATATTCAAAATTAAAAAAAAAATCTCTTCAACTTTAAACTCAGAAAACCACAAAATATTAAAATTCGTTACCGATTTTTTTTAACGAGCCTTACTAATATTTCCATTATAATATATTTCACACTATTTCGGGAAGTCTGCGAGACAAAAATACCTTTAAACTTTCCTAATATAGTTTTTTGATTTGATTAACGCTTTCGGAGTAATTCACAAATTAGTATCAACAAAAGTTTTTTTTTTCATGCAAAATTAAAAAAGGAATTGTTTCTAAAAACTCATCAAACATTTAAAACTGCAAAAACTTTATCTTTTAATTATTGTTCTCAAAGACAGGTGGCTTAAGAGCAAAACAAGCCATACATCATTAAAATCTAGCGATAAATGTTGATTTTATTAACAATTAAGTGAATACACTCAGACACCTAAAATATGTTTTTGGTACTAAATTTATTTTTGGCTGGTCAATAAGATCAATATTTATCAATCGATGTTCATGATATATCCTAGCAAGATCTACTGCTTCGGCCGAAGCAGGTTTGTAAGCCAGATTAGCTGGTTGTTGTTGTTTCTTCTCGCGAGCAACGAAAAATGTTAAAATGCTAATGTAATATACAGACACTTATAATATATTAGACAGTTTACGTTTTCAAAGTTAGTGTTAATTGGTGTAGTCTGTAGAATAAACTACACCAATTAACACCAACAAACAATAAAAATTAAAGGGTGTTTTATCAGTTAATGTAATTTTGACTATGTAATTTAGAAAATTTGCTGTATCTTGGAAACCGTAAGAGGTAAAATCTTGAAGTTTTAAAAAGCGCTAAAACTAAAAAATTGCAAAATTGAAAAAATCTCAAACGAAAAATCGCCAAAATAATAAAAGCGCTTAAAGAAAAAAGCACCAAAAAATTGCTAAAACCCAAAAAATCACTAAAACTAAAAATATCGACAAAAAACGAAAAAAAGCAAAGACCGAAAAAAAGGCATCAAAACGAAATAAAACAATAAAACCTAAAAAAATCGATAAAACTAAAAAAATCGTCAAAAACGAAAATCGCAAAAAAAAAACAAAAAAAATCGCAAAAACTAAAAAAATCACCAAAAAAGTGTCAAAAACTAAAAAAAAAATCACCAAAAAAGCGCCATAACTGAAAAAAGCGCCTAAACTAAAATAAATCGCCAAAGCTAAAAATATCGTTAAAAAGTGAAAAAAGCGCTAAAAAACGCCAAAACCAAAAAATCACAAAAACTTAAAAAAATCGGTAAAAACAAAAAATTGCAAAAAACGAAAAATCGAAAAAAACGAAAAAACGATAAAAATGAAAAATGCGCAAAAAAATCGCTAAATCAACAAAAAAAATTAATAAATAAAAAAACTAAAACTAAACGAAAAATCAAAACGGAAAAATTTTCGAAATGAGAAAAAAGGGCAAAAACGAAATGGGATATATGTGTATTTGTACGGAACCCTTCGTGTGCGAGCCAAAGTCGCACTTTACTGAATTTATTTATTTAATATTCTTGTTTGATTCTTTTCCAGTTCGAAACAATAAAAAAAAATAGTTTTTTTTCAAAAACGGCAACACTTTCTTTCGCGCGCCATAACTCTACAAATGAACATCATAAAAAATTATTTTTCATACACATTTGTACATACTAGAACTATATTTATGCCACAGTCTAACCACACACGTCAACTTTGACAGGTCAAAATTACCCAAATCAGTTTTTTTCTGCGGCCAGTTGAGAAAGAGACAACAATTACGTGTTGGTGTTTCATTTTATCCAATTAAAAGTGTTTCACATTTTACAAATGTATGCGTAAAACAAATTGAAACACTAATACTTTCTTATTTCTTCAACTGAGACAGCAATATCGCCCTGCTCGTGTTGCGTCTGGTTAGACTGTGGTTATGCCAAATATCAAGGAATTTCGGCACAGAATTTTTTTTCGGCTGCAAGTGTAGTCAATGAAGCCCTCCCTGTTCACGTATTACGCTATGCTCTAAGGGGGAATGGGGTTAAATATTTTGTCACGGAATCGATAATTTACACTAAAAACTTTTTAAGAAGCCTTCCGAAGATGGGTGGGGGAAGGACGGCTAAAAAGGCGTTATTTGCTGTTCACATGTTACGTAACGCTCTTAGGTGCGGAGGGGATTAAATATTTGTTAATGTATACTGAAATATTTTTTTAAAGCATTACGAAGGATGGAAAGTGGATGTTGGTCAATAACGGCAAAATGGCTTTACGTAATATGTGAGTTGCCGCTTACGTTATATATAAATAGTCCGTAAAAGCGTGTTAATGATGAAAAAGAACCACAGCGACCTCCTTCGACGGTAATTTTGGCGAAATCGTCGGCGAAGTAAAACAATCAATAAAATGGCTACACAAACACCTTAACGAAATTAAGGCGTCTACCTAACACCTGAGGCGCTGTAACACTACTCTAAAATTGAAAAGCCGCGCAATAAATAACAAAGTTGATAAAACGAATTGAGCTTTCTTTCACATTTTCACAACCTGTCTTTCTCTACACTATCCCTGCCCTTAAAGTATCAGGCATTCTTTAAATGAATTTAGTCTATGTTTAATTTGAATTGTCCATCCCTGATATCAACATCTTACGTTTATGACCCGGGTATAACAATATTTATCTTTTGAGTTTTGTTTTTATTATTAATTTCTCAAGTATTTTATTTTACTAAGTTTATTTTATTTGATTCTCTTTTGCAAAGTGAATAAAATAACAACGTGCTTAATTTGTTTAATATATTTATTTTGTTTTTATAAAATCTTAAATAAAAAAAAGAAACCTGTTTTCTCACGATATTTTTCCGTTTGCTTTTCTGTTGGTTGTTTTTATGTGAATTTTATTCACTTTACATTTTTTGTTTTATTGTAAAAAAAATTTTTGAAATATTGCTGTTGGTGGTGGCTGGCTGGCTGTTGGTTTTGGAGTAGGTTAGTAAGTATTTTTTTTTTTAAATTTTTTTCTTTTAAATATTTTTCTCACTAGATAATTTTTTTAATTATTTGTGGAAGTGGATGGATTGGATGGTGGTAATGTGTGAGTGAGTGAATGCGTGAGTGTATTGAATAAATGAATGAAACGCTGTTTAATAGATATTATTTCAAAACGTGACAAGATTTTAAAAGTCAAATAGATATGAGTCATACAGAAAAAATTTAAATTATGCAAATATGTTTGTTTATAATAATAAGAATGAAAAAAACCAGTTAGAGTTCTATATTCAACTGAGTCAAATTTTAGTAATTTCTTAGGCAATAGTTTTCATTAACATTAGAAATATTTGTTTTCAAAACAAATCATCCCCTTAGTGCCATTACTACACATCAGAACTGCAAGGTAGTTAAATAAATACATAAAGACCTTTTAACATTAAAATTTGTTGAGTATATTATCAATCAGGGCCTTTCGTGGTCATGTCTACTCATAAATTATTGAACAAAAAGTTTATTTTTATTCTATTTTGTTTTAGCTTAGATTGGAATTAGTTATTGATTCATTAATAAAGACGTTGTGAATCTACGTAGCAACGACAATCTGCTAACTGAATATTTATAAGTCAGCATAATTAACATTGAAAAAACAAACTAAATTACAAATGACAACCTTTACACATTTTGGTGTCAAACAATTTCTAAATGGAAGATTTTTTAAAATATAAAAAATAATTTTCTAGTGTTACTTTTATGTATTCCTTTAATCCATAGTAGCTCCATGTTAAAACATTCCTATCGTCAAAATAATAAAAACGGAAATTAATTAATAGTATCTACTACTCAGCAAAAAAAAAAATCGATATCTAGAAGCAATAAAAGCTGTTAGAAGCAATGCATTATATATTTAAGAACAAGTGCTTCCAAAAGCAAGCTTCCAAAAAATAGCACGAACAAACGGGATGAGCACTTATTAGTTAGTGCGTCTTAGAAGCATTAAAGTAAGCACGACCCTTAATATGTATTCTGCGATTGTATGAACGAACAGGACACCTGTATACACTCTAAAATATTACTTCAAATTTACGATCATTGTCTACATTTGTGTTGAAAATTTCTCCTTGTCTAAAACTACATCGATTTTGTAGTTATTTTATTAAAGAACCTTTCAAATTAAACATATTTAGTCCAAGTGGAAAAAATGTAACATAAAGTATAATACGGCTATGGCTGAATGGTAGATACGTCAGACTATCAGTCAGAAGGTCGCGGTTCAAACCTGCACGCATCCAGTCGCTTTATTTAGTAAAAACATTTTGTTGAAAAATAATGCGTGTGTAATTTTAGGTCGATAATAATCTGTAAAGTCTTGCCGACTATTATCGACCTAATTTTCAACAAAAGTGTTTTAGAGTGTACATGAACAATAAAGTAAATAATAAAGTAAATAATTTTAAAATAATTTGTATGTGTTTTGGCTAAGCCGTTGGTGCGTATGATTACAAACCTGAAGAAGCTTACTTCGATACTAGTTGAGATTAAAATAACAAACAGTGTGTAGAAATACCAAATAATAACACTATGCAACAAAATAAAACTTTTGTCATGACCATTGATCACCACTATATTTGTTTTGTGATGTGTTATGGTCCCCTACACTCAAAATAAAATGGTAGGTAAATTTAACCAATTTAAATAGTTAATCTACTGTTAATGTAAATTGTTGTTGAAATTTTTATGAAATAAAAATTTTCATTGGTTAAAATAACTTTCAGAAGTTGTAAGTCATTTCATGTCTATGGTTACTTTGTGTTATTGTTATTTAACAAGTTGACTTAGCTGAGGTGAGAATCTAAGTTCAATACCGAAATATTACATTTTACTAAATTTATATCAAAGAAACTAAATTATTTTGGCTTGAGTTGGGTTTTAATTTAATTTGTCAATTAAGTTATATATTTTGTTTAGAGATAAATTGAAGCATGTAAGACAAAGAACAATTTGACTGCACGGAGGGTTGAACTGACATGTTTCGATGGCTCCCGCCAATCTCTTCAGAGTTCTGTGCCGCTTAGAACACTCTTCCAAAGTCGGTGGTTTGCAGTCAAGAGTTGAATATCATCTACCTTTAATCAATTCATACTGTTACTCTTAGAGCTGTATTTCATTTGATAGTTATTGATATTCACTTTTTTCTTTATGTTTTGTGTTAAGCTTCTTGTTATTTCTCTATTCTAGTATGAATTATCATTGATAATTGCAAGTACTAGTGTGTGAATGTTTGTCTGTTCAGTTTATTTGAACATATACATCCTTTTGCTACTAGTTGCCTTTAGAGTTTAACAATTAAGTTATAAGTTTTTAGTCGAACTGTAAACAAAAAATATAATTTAATTTCAGTTCAACTCTCCGTGCAGTCCAATTTTTCTTTGTCTACATGCTTCAATTTATCGCTAAACAAAATATATAATTTAATTGAAAAATTAAATTAAAACCGAACTCAAGCCAAAATAGTTTAATTTCTTTGATATAAACCCATACAGTTCCACCATAACTTAATTATTTTACTGAATTGTAAAATATTAATTTGGGAAAAACTACAATTGAAAATTAAAATTATTTTCGATAGCTAAAATTACAAATTTAATTTAAAAAAATTTTTGTTGTTAAAATTACCAATTAAAAATAATAACGAAAATAGTTATTTAACAAAAAATACTGTATTTACATCAATCAAGTCAACACATATCTATGTATACTCTTTGCTATCGTTGTTTAACAAGATAACTCAGCTGAGATGGTAAAGGCGTTCGATTTATAAACATGAGTAAACTTGTGAGAACCTAAGTCACCTAATTTTTGCAAAATTTTTTTAAAATAACAAGTTTCTAACAACAGAATCTGGTAGATGCCACCAAAAAAATAAATACGCGTATCGGCGTTTTGAAAGTTTACATCTGGGATTTGTTTTAGGGGGATCTAAATCCCCCCTTTGCACATGGTTATTCTGACTCGCCATAGAATATCTTGTAGGATTTACTTTCAACGTGTAGGATGTGTTCAACACTTTTATGTAAAACACCACGAGGAACATTTTTGTGGAGCCCGCTATATCGCCCCTGAAGGAGAGTTTTTCGCCCCTTATTTATTTAGGGGTCAAAAAGGGCCATATTCCGAAGAACTAGAGGATTAAAATGTTCTACAAAAATGTCAACCTTGGTAGTTTACATAAAAGTGCTGAAAACATGTTATACGTTAAACGTTAGGGATACAAGATATACTATGCCTAGTCAGTATAACTATGTGCAAAAGGGGGGAAAATTTAACTCCCCCTAAAATGAATCCCGGAAATAACCTTTCAAAACGCCGATTACCGTATGTATTTTTTTGGTGGCCTCTACCAGAATCAGCGGTACGAATATTGTTTAAAAAAATTGATTTTATTATACAGTGTAAATATTCGCAATAATCTTGTGATTTCACTTTATTATGAATAAAATCAATATTTATCCCTCGATTTTCATGAAATAAAGTTTATTTTATTTGGAATTTAAGTGGCTTTATGATTTGTTAGTAAAAATACTAACTTTTTCCCACTATCGATTTTTCATATACTTTTAAAAAATAAAAATTTTTAAAATTTTGTCTAAAAAACTATATTTTTGATCATTGCGGTCTGAATAATTCAGAAACTATTGTGACTTATAAAAGATTAATAAAACAAATTTTCATACAAAAATTTGTCTTGTGACAGCAATTCCATGAAAAATCAATAACTTTTTAATGATAGGTCTCCGATTTTGATGAAACTTGGTACGATTATTCAGTTTGGTGTTATCAGACAATTTTGATTAAATATATTTTTTTAATTGAAAATTTTGAAAATGATTCGACATTCAAAATTTTCAATACGTTTTTTTTTTGTAATTGTCATAACTTTTGTTCTACTGGTGATAATTAGAAGTTATTTTTTTATAATATTAAGGACTAAACAAGGACTAGAAAGTAATTTTTAACTGAAAATTTTTTCTTAAAAAAAAAAGTTTTTTTTTAGCCAAAAAAATTTTTTTGTTAAATTTTAACAAAAATACATCTTCGATTTTTTTTTATTATTTTTCTTGCGGATATAGCTCATTTTATTCTTTATTAACCCTATAATTTTCAAAGTGGTCATATTTCTAGTTTTCGAGCTACAGATTAAAATACACAAACACTTAAGAAGGAAACAAATTTATGCGTCAACAAAGACGAAAAACTAAAATGTGTGCTTCTTAAAAAAAATTAAAAATAAGAAGAAAATCAAAAAAAGTTTTTCATATAACCAGCAATTTATATTTATTTAAAGAAGTAGGAATGCCTTTGAAAAAAGTTGGAATGCCTTTTAAGAAAGTTTGCTGCAATCCTTTGGAAAAACTGCAAAACAAATCTTCGGAGAGTGTCCTTAAGCATTCAAAAGTTATATAGGAACCTTTCAACAGCACAAAATCTCTGTTATTATTGTCGCAAACAAATATTAGAACAAAAAGTGTTAAATTGTGAGCCAATAGCAAATAAAGTACAACTTAAACCGATAGAAGATGTTACAATGGAAGACACTGTATCATGCGACGAACATTACTTTTCCACCGATGAAGCTGACGAAGGTGTTGATGAAGACAGAAAATCAGCGTCTTATTAATCAAGAATTTTTTTTATGAATTTAGGCATAAGGCTTTAGCATGACGTTAGCCCATTTGGAACACGTCCATCTATCCATCATTCTCTCCAATCCACATCAAATCATTTTTTCATATATTTTCAGTTTCAATGCTGAAAATGTTGATGATTTTCATTTCAAAAGTAGCTAAAAGAGCGTTGCATAATATTTAAACTAGGGATGTAACGATACGCCGTTTTGCCGATCCGATACCGATACCGATATTTAAAAATAAATATCGCCGATACCGATTCCGATACCGATACGAATATTGAAATTGAGTTCAAGTTTAGATTAACAAAACTCAAGCGCAATTTTTTTGTTATACAAAAAAGAGAGAATATTTAAAATTGATAAAACATTGGAAGTAATTTTTAAGGAGCTACATTTTCTTTGCTTCCAAAAAATCTATATTAAAAATATGCAGAAAATATGTTTAATTCCTTTATAATTTTAAAAAATACTCGCCATGCTTTAAAAAAAAATCGATTTTTTTAATCAACTAATATTCTTCTAAATAACTTTATACCTTAATTATTAAAAGACTTCTAAGTTTATATTTATTCACTTAAATGTACATGAAAATACAGATCTGAGTTTAAATTCGCATAAAAAATTGTGAAAATTGGTAATTTTTTATCCATTTTCCTTGAGGAAAAATCATTATAGAATGCCGAAAAAGAAATTTGTCCTAGCATCGCTTCCACCGAATTGGTAATCGAAAAACAGAACTTCTTGCAATGGCAAGGATATGTAAAACTAATTAGAAATTATCCAAATTTGAAATACTTCCAGATCGCGAATTCTACATTTTCATGACTTCTTTGGAGTATCTTTTTTTTGCTGGAATAAGATTTATAAAACAACGACTTGAACTTGAATTCATGGTAAAATTAACAAAAAATAAATAATTTTTTTTACAAAAAAACAGAATAATATATTATTAATTTTTAAAATTTATATTAATAAGATTTAAAATATAACGAAGTGAGTTTAATTCATGGTAAAATCGGACAAAAATAAATTATTTGTTAAAAAAAAGCTCTGAAAAAATTTTTAAAAGTATCGTCGTATCGACAGTAAAATATCGCCGATACCGATGTATCGGAAAATCTGAAGTATCGCCGATATATCGGTATCGGTATCGGTATTCGTTACATCCCTAATTTAAACAGCCCCTAAGCTACTGAACATCCCGTTCAAATTGCATTGAAAAGCTTTCAATTGCTACAGAAAAAAAGTTTTTGTTTCCAATTATCGAGTCATTTATAAATTTCTGCCCCAGTTTTTGTTCACTTTATTTTTTTTTTGCGTGACTGTAAATGCCAATAAAAATGAAAATATTAAAAATGCCAAAAAGGGAAAAATAACTAAAGATTGAAATTTATTAGTTTAAATAATCATAACCATGATCTAACCTTGACTCAATAGCTGTAGTAACTGATTTGTTAGCGTTATATTGTTATATTCGTTATATTTCGTTGTTGTTTCTTGTCTATTGTGCACAGGTTTTCCTGTTAAATAAAAAAAAAAACGCAAAACACAGTGTCATTTATTTAAAAATACTAAAAGAAAACAAAATTGAACAGCGCAATATTCATAGAGATTGATAGATTCGTATTGCGGATAAAATATGTGGGTTTTTTTTATTGTGAATTATGTACATAGTAGCAATAACATCCACCCAGTAGTTTTGATAGTGGAAATGCCGCTACCCCTAAGGTCGACAGTATACTTTATTGTGTATGGTGAGCAGTGATGCCGTTTGGTTACATTTGTTACACTTTTCATAACTTTTGAAGGTCCAACGTAACATGTATAATTTTGTTATATTTGGCCAAATTTTTGTCACTTTTGGTACATGGCAAAGAACGAAGTAATATTTTTGAAAAAGTACTTGATTCATTAATTAAGACAAGAACTGTCCGTTCGGTTTGAATAATATAAAAATCATACACTTGCATACGTCATTCAATGCACTTTGTAGTCACCATTCATACGAAAATTAAAAATCATTTACATAATTTATTATTTTAGATTCTCCCAATTCTATTTAAAATAAATTTTTATTTGTTGAGGGTTAAGCGATGTCTATATAGATCCATATTGAATATAAATTGTTTGTTGGGTTTTGTATAAGTTTCTAAGAACACTACGCTTTTCTTTAAAGAGAAGTAACACAATCAGGCAATTAATGCCTACCAGTCAATTAATTAATGTGTTACATTCTTTTGGGAAAGGGATAGTGTAGAGAGAACAGGTGGTGAAGTGGGAGAGAGAGATAGAAAGGTTAATTCATTTACAACCCTGCTATTGCGCGTTTTTTTAAAGAGCAGTATTGTAAGCATCTCTGGTGTCAAGTAGAGGCATTGAGTTTTTAAGCTGTGCAGCCATTTTATTAGTTCATTTACTTCGTCGACAGTTCTGCTACTATACTGACAAAGGAGGGTGCTGTGAAGTGCATTAGGATATGTTGGTATTACTCGCTGCCGGTACTGCCAAAGTGATCAGTGCTATGCCTTAATCACTTTAACAGTCCAACAACAACCAACACAACAACACACCAATGCACATGAGAAAAATGCATGATGTTGTTGGCTTGACTGAAACTAGCCTTGAACTCAAGACCTCAGGGTTTGTAGTCAAACGCGCAACTACTCAGCCAACAGCACTCTTGTGATTTTCAAAAAGATTATTTGTAAATTTTCAAATGATTTTTGAACGTCTGTGCATAAGAGAAGAGCTTTGAAGCTTTTCAAAAGTATGACTGATAATTTGGTAAGGGACCAATGAAATGCATATAGAGATTGCTTAACCCTCAACAAATAAATCGTTATTACAAAAGTAAAAAGTTAATCTATTTTTATTCTAACTTATGTTTTTGTTCAATAAATGAATTTGTTGTCTTGTTGTTCTGGTATGTGATGGAAATCCATCGATTTCAAAGCGCGCGGTTTGAAAAACAAATTCTATTAAAGAATAATTTATTGGTGCTTTTTAATTGTTTTAGAGGTTTAGGATACTTTTGTCGAACTTAACTTCGATTTCGCAGTATCGTGTGATTTATAGAATACCTGTTTGGGGAAATCGCGTGATTTGATATCGATCGGTTTCCATCACATACTACATTATCACTGAAATATGAAATAAAAATATTTATAATTGAGTTATAATGTTTAGTCGAACTTTATGGTTTTTTTCCAAAGTTATTTAATTAGTTTGGCTTAAGTTTATTTTTAATGTAATCGTCGGATCAAATTATTTTGGATAAAAACTAACTTTGGATAAAAACCATGCAGTTCGACTAAAAATGCATAACTCAATTATTAAAACTCTAAAGGCACTTAGCTAAAACATGAATTTGTACGATTCCAAAAAAAAAAACAAACATTAAAAAAATCCCAGCATTGAGAATATCGAGAATATTCCACGCTGGTAAGACCGAAATGAAAAAAGCTTAAAATAGTTGAGTATGATAAGAAGAGACAGTTAGTGAAGTTCCGAATATTTAGAAAAAAAGTTCATTAATACTCGCCGAGAGATGGCGACAGTCTGTTAATTGAGCTTACTAAAATTAGTAGGATTTTCGCTACAGTGTTGTTGCTAGTGTAACAGGTGGTGTAGGTAAATGGCTCTGATGAGTAGACTTGGTAGTCTCGAAACAGCTGTCAGTTCAACCTTCCGTACATCCAAATTTTTCTTTGAATATTCAATATTTACATGGTTTAGAATTTCTTTCTTAAATAAACAATAATTTGATCAAAAGCTTAAATTAAAAATGAACTTAAGCCAAACTAATTAAATAACTTTGGATAAAAATATTTATTTTATGTAAATCACATAAATTTACTATTTATTCAAGGAATATTTCAAAATGTAACTTTTGACGCAAAACATAACTTTTTTGAAAGAAAAGCGTAACTTTTTTTTATTCTTCCTGTGGTAACACTAATGATGAACTATCTGGCTATTGTGAATTGTTTTATTTTTGGCGCATTGCAGACTAAAGTTAGCACAAGTGAACCTATTTCGGAGTGGCTACGGTTTTGTCTGTAAAGAGCATAAGCGGATTCAGCTAAAGCCTTTTTATTGTAATTTAGATTTCTTCTTTAGATTCACAAAATTTGAAATATCAAGAACTGTAGGGCAGTTATTTTAATATATGCCCAGCCCCCTTGTACCTCAATACTTGCAGTCAACAAAATAATAATAGAATAATTTGAAATGTTATTACTGGCACGACACTCATCATTTATTTCAAATTGTTTGCTTATTTGTTTGTTTGTTTGTTTGTCGTGTGTTAAAATTGTTATTCATGATGATTATCATGTTTGTTATGATGATAATGATACTATAGCAGTCATCTTTATCACTAATCATTTTCGTATTTTGTTATATCTTTTTTTTTCAACTTAATAATCTGGGTGTGGTACGGAATGCAAGTTATTTTTTTTATATTTTAAGAAACTAAAATCTATAGAAATTAGGGATGTAACGAATACCGATACCGATACCGATATATCGGCGATACTTCAGATTTTCCGATACATCGGTATCGGCGATATTTTACTGTCGATACGACGATACTTTTAAAAAAAATTTCAGTGTTTTTTTCTGACAAATTATTTATCTTTGGTTAATTTTACCATGAACTAAATTCATTTCGTTATTTTTTAAATCTTATTAATATCAATTTTAAAAATTAATAATATTTTATGCTGTTATTTTGTAAAAAATTTATTTATTTTTGTTAATTTGACCATGAATTCAAATTCAATTCGTTTTTTTTTAAATCTTATTCCAGCAAAAAAATACACTCCAAAGAAGTCATGAAAATGTAGAATTCGCGATCCGGAAATTATTTATTTTTCGTTAATTTTACCATGAACTCAAATTCAATTCGTTGTTTTTTAAATCTTATTCCAGCAAAAAAAAGACACTCCAAAGAAATCATGAAAATGTAGAATTCACGATCCGAAAGTTTTGCGAATTTGGACAATTTCTAATTAGTTTTACATATCCTTGCCATTGCAAGAAGTTCTGTTTTTCGATTACCAATCACCCAATTGGAAGCGATGCTAGGACAAATTTCTTTTTCCGTGTTCTATAATGATTTTTCCTCAAGGAAAAAGGATAAAAAATTACCCATTTTCACAATTTTTTTTAATGCGAATTTAAATTGAAAATTGTATTTTCATGTAAATTTAAGTGAATATATATAAACTTTTAGAAGACTTTTAATAATTAAGCCATTAAGTTATTTAGAAAACTATTAGTTGATAAATGTCCTTTAAAAATCGATTTTTTAAAATGCATGGAGATTATTTTTTTAAATTATAAAGGAATTAAAACTTTTTTCTTGCTTTTTTACTAATTATCTGCATATTTTTAATACAGATTTTTTGGAAGCAAAGAAAATGTAGCTCCTTAAAAATTACTTCCAATTTTTTATACTGGGTTAATATCAATTTTAAATATTAATAATCTCTTACACTGTAATTTTGTTTAAGAAAAAAAATTGCACTTGAGTTTTGTTAATCTAAACTTGAACTCAATTTCAATATTCGTATCGGTATCGGAATCGGTATCGGCGATATTTATTTTTAAATATCGGTATCGGTATCGGATCGGCAAAACGGTGTATCGTTACATCCCTAATAGAAATGGATAATTTTTTCTAAGTAGTCGGTATGTAATATTTAATACTAAATGTTAATACTGTCTTATAAGTTCAAATTTATGAAATGAATTTTTATAAAGCAAACATACGTTGCACAATGGGGTATATTTTCATAATTAAGCCTTTTGTAAATTCAATGTGCAAACATAAGCAGAATCTATTTTTGTAAAACATATATGTACTTACTGACCTTTAAGTAAATTATACTGATTAAAACATTAAATGTTCCCTTTTTTGTGTTAATGCTACTTTCAAATTGAGATTCGGCAATTAAACATTATCTGCTGTAGCTTGCACGAGTTTAATCTTTACTTTTATTATTATAGTCGAACTGTTTTTACATATTTTTATAATTCAATAATTCAATTCTCTGTTAAGAATTAAAATGTGTTTTGATTAATGTGATAATTATTTTAAGTTTAAAGTAGGCGGTTTATAAAAAAAACATTTTTGCTATTTTTAGCACGAATTAAATTAAAATTCAAGTTACATGTTTTTTAAATCTATCCTCTCATGTTTCTGTTAAACTTGATAGGTATAAAACGTATGAAAATACTGTCAGACAATTGTTAAATATGTACATAGAAAAAAATAGACGAGAATTATGTGCAATAAAACCATGTTATTAAAAAAAAATATGAATTTCAATAACATTTGTCATTGAATAATAAGATGAAAAATAAATACATAAAAAATAATTTAGAATATTGCTTCAATTGACCTCAAGCCGAACTAAAACGTTTTTATAATTTGTTATTAACTTAATACAATATTTCGTTGTATGTATTTCTCTCCCATGCCGCTTATTTCTTTTCTTTTCATTCTTTCTTTGTCATAAAAAATAACTGGGATATGGCTCAGCTGTAGAGAGCAAGCTTTACGTCCCAGAAGCCCGGGTTCGTATCCCAGCCATGTCAACATTATTTTTATTAATATATTTTTTCTTTTGAAATAATTTTGTTACCAATATAGCGGAATTCTTTATCATAGGAAATTTGAAAAAAAATATTGAATTTTCTTATCAAAAACGAAACTTGTTTTTTTGTATGTATTTATATCTTCACATATACAGTAGACAAATATGAACAAATATTTAATTAGCATTGAGTGTCTAATAAATCAACAATATCAGTTGTAGCAAGTACACTTATTTTAAAATATTGACACGTTTTTTAGTCTTCTTCCAACTTCTGCATAAACCCCTGTGGGACAAATATTTACATATTTATAAATCTTTGAGGGTAATCACACGAGCACAATTTTTGAGCAGCACAATTTTTGTTCTTACCAAAACACACGAGACTAATTCATCTGGCATAAAATGCCCTGCAGCTAAATGCACAACTAGTTACGTTTTGCGACAGTCATTTTACTAGTTGTAACGTTACTAGTCAATAAAGAACTATCATCTTACTGGTTGTAGTAAGGCTAGTAACGATACTAGTCAAACCACAACGTTTTGGAACAGTCATACAACTAGTTGTAATGATACTAGTAATTTAAATAATTTTTTAAAAATTGACATGTTTCAGGTATAAATACATAAAATAAAATCTTAGCTCTAAATATAATAAGTAGAAAGTGGCTTAGTGAATAGCCCAGCAGCTAAAGTTACAACTAGTAACGCTTTAGGACAGTCATATTACTAGTTGTAATATTAGTAGTAAAAAAACGACAGTCATATTACTAGTTGTAACAAGACTAGTAACGTTACTGGTAAAAAAAAAACAATCATATTACTAGTTGTATCGAGACTAGTAACGATACTAGTAAAAAAAGCACAATCATATTACTAGTTGTATCGAGACTAGTAACGATACTAGTCAAAAAGGGAAAAAATTTTCAGGTATACGATTTTATATAAAATCTATTTTTAGCTATTAAAAAAATAAGTAGAATGTGGCTCAGTGGGTAGAGTGCTTGCCTTAAAGTATGAGGAATGTGTGTTCGTACCCCGGTTGAGCCAAAGTTTTTTTAAGAGTTACGAAACTCTTAATAAAAAAAACTAGTAAGCGCACTAGTTTACAATAACTAGGATTCCAACTGGGATATAACTGTATACAAATGAACTAGTTGGTCTCCTATGACAACCTAATGTTAAAATCGATAGTTCGATATATGAAAAAAGGATATATAGGCAACTAGTCTGAAGCAAAAAGCAACTAGTATAGTTCCAACTACATACCAGTTACTTTGTCTGCAGGGAGAGTACATGCCTTGAATTATGAGGACTGTGTGTTCATACCCCAGTTGAGCCAAATGTTTTTTAATATTTAAAAAACTATAAATAAGGAAACTACTAAGCGCACTAGTCTATAATAACTAGTATTTCAACTACCTTATAACTATATACAAATGAACTAGTTGGGCTCCTATGACAACCTAATGTTAAAATCGATAGTTCGACATATGGAAAAGGGACGGTTACGCAACTAGTCTGAATAAAAAAGCAACTCGTATATTTCTAACTACATACTAGTCATTTAGTCATTTGTAGCTGGTTAAAAAATTATGCCAACCAAAAACCATTCACTTCCCCTCTCTTACCCATAACCCTACTTCTATACCTGATATATTTTTATCATGACAAATGTCAAACTTTTTGTTAAAAATAATTTTTTTAGGTCAACTTTTTTATCATTTATCATGATAAAAAATATATCATGATAAAAAATATATCAGGTATAGACGTAGGGTAAGCAGCTATCATGTTATGCCAGCACAATTGTACTCGTGTAATTACCCAGCAGTGATCATATTGTTAAAATTATTAAGTTTGTCGGTTTTTTACATATATTCAACACGAACTTCTAAATAAAAAAAATCTTATGCAGTAGCATTGTAGCTTTCAACAAAATAGATTCTATAGAAAGCATTGTTTCAAATAAACAGTAACACCTTTAAAAACATTTTTAAAAACTCAAAACACATTTAAAACGTACTGTCTATCTACATTTCTCACTTACAGGGTTGTCAGATATGGCGATTTCTCGCCAAAAGTGGCGATTTTTCGACTTGTTTGGCATCAAAATTTTTGAATTGACGACATGGCGATTTTTCGGCTGAGTACTAATTGTGTATAAGTACGAAATTAACCCTTAACACAGCTTAAGTTTTGAATGATTTTTGGCGTTCCAGTTCAGTTTGGAGCTTGAGTGTCTTAAATGATCCATTGTAGAATTTTATGGCAAATATTTTTGTCAAACATTTTAGCCTGCTATATCACTGCTGAAGGGGATTTTTGGCCTCTTTTTTAAGAAAGGGACAAAAGGAAGCATACAGCGTAGAGTTACAGGGTTAAAATGTTCTACAAAATTGTTTCTCGTTGGCTTTTACATAAAAGTGCTAAACATATTTTATACCTCAAACGTAAAGCTTGCAAGATTTTTTATGTCGAATCACTTTAACTATGTGCAAATCCCCCTTATAAGTGCGCCACTGCAAAAGGGATGCGAACAAACCACTTTTTTTTATTATACATTTTTCCAGTTCAACCCTGCATACCTAGTTTGGTGATGTTAGGTTGTCGGGAAACATTTTTTGTCTCAACTCTGCGATTTGCGGCCATATTGTTCTGTCATCATCAGCGTTCTTTATTCACTTGTACTACGTTTGATCGGTGGAAATATCATATATTTAACCAATTTGTTTTACGAAATAGAATACGAGAATTCTATGTTCGTTTTTACAATTTTAGTTAGAATATAAACATATTTTAGAGAAAAGAATAAGATACTTATTAAGATAACAAAAGCAGCACGGACCATTGTTTATATGTATTCTCATTCCGCTGATCAACGTTTATATGTATTCTAATTTCTCGATAATGTCCGTTATGTGTAAACAACAGACTTTTGTAACAATTGGTAGATAAAAATGTAAGTGAGAATTATATTACTTCTCAACATAATCGAAGTTGAATTCAATGTATTGTAACAAATTTATATAATAGAAAAAAGGAAGCAGCTCTTCAACTGATTGAATTACAACTTTCCTATTGGGCTATCAACTCTTACATATACATACATGCATGCATACATACATACATGCATGCACACATACATACATGCATGCGTTATAATATATTCAATTCATTTTATTGAATTCTGTTTTATTTTTTTGAAATATGTGTAATTATTAAATTTATTTGCTTGTTAACAATAGCAAAAAAATTATTTGTTATAAAATAAAATAACAAATAAAACATGATAATAAGTAGAAACAACAATAACAACAAAATGTTAACAAATAAAATTATGGTAATTATTATAGCGGGTGTTTGGTTTAGACTCACATGAATGTAATTTTTCTAATGGTTATTTTTCAATATTGCGATTTATTATAGAATATAACATACGATTCTCTATTTAGCCAGAAATTGCCAATTAGATTAATGCGATCTACGGCCCTTTTCACAATGTGTGATTAAAAGCTAACGACGACTTTAACGGCAAGTTCGACATACAAAACTTGCCGTTAAAGTCCATGTTAACTCTTAAGCGTACATTGTGAAAAGGGCGGTTAATGGCCAATCAACCTATTGACTAAAACAGGGCGATACTTAGAAATATAAGCAGGTGTTATAAAAATTTTCTCGATTTCATCAATGCATTATGGGATCAATATTCGAAAAGCTCTATCTAATGCAGAATAAAATAAAAGACTAAATTCTTCATATGTAATATTCTTTAGAAAATTAAAAAAAAATTTATAAAATTGTCTGCCTCTAAAAATAATATCTTTTACTAAAATTTCAAATGTTATACAAAAAAAATCTATATTCAACCATAAAAATAAAATAACAAAAATTATAATTACTGTTGAAAATGCATTCATTGATATTCATTTGTATAAATGATAAATGCAATTTATACATTCCAACTCATTCTTCATTGATTCATTTCAATCAAGCTCATACCAAAATAAGTAGCAGAGCAACTTATCCAAAAAATGCAATATTAGGTTTGTTAGGCGTTGCCAACATGAATATATTTTAGGGTTGTATTTTCCCATTATTGTCGGTTTGAGAGTGCACAAAGGTTGAGGGGCTTTGGTGGCTTGTTGTTTAAAAATAATGAGTGTGGCAATAATGTGTGCTGCTTGTTGCAGCAGCTGTAAGAACAGCTCTTGATATTTATTACTTGCATTGTTAACACATATCCGTACGTTAATTTATTATTTGAATATTTCTGTAATAACTAGCAATATTCTTGGAATTTTATAGTTTAAATTTATTTTATTTTTGGCTTATTTATAAACGTTTAACAAGGGCAAGCATGCATGATATTGTTTGATAGTACAGAAATTTAAGGGAAGAAGCTTCTTTTTCATTGCGTTTAAAGATTAAAAAAAAAACTATGTACGTGCTCCTAGGTTCATTTACGCTCACTTTCGAAATCGGTAAATCGCTTTAAAAAAATTTCTTGAGCGTGTATTATAGCTGATTGTATGTACACTGAAAAAAAATCAGTCCATCCGTTCTTACATTAATCCCAAGCGGTCTCAAAAGTACGGTAATCCCGGTTTTTCTGAAATCAAGTACAGAAAGATTGATTCAAGTCGGAATATTCAAGTGCAAAATACGTAATTTTAGCCTGACTAGCCTTTATTCATGTAAAAAATTTTAAGTACGAATATGTTTATAAACTTTATACACAGTCGTACTCGTACTGTGTTCGTGTTTGTTTGCTTGGTGATAGCCACAAATCACTGTTCTGCTGTTGTTGTTGTTTATTTTCATTACTCGGGCATAGCCGACAAGTAGCTGATACTCGTCGTCTTGCAAGTAGATTCAAGGCCGCTCTATACTTGAATCAATCCGCCGCGTAGTTGAATCAATCCTAAACTGCGTACTTTAATCAATCCCGCGCGTGCTTGAATCAAGCCTGAATCAGGCTAACTTTTACTTATTTAATAATCCTGGAACAGACTTGAGAATTTTTATTTTTACTATTTATATAAATTTAATTAGGGAATTCACAACAGCGTTCTAAAATGTATCTTAATATAACGACGTTTCAATTTTAGTCTTTTATTATGGGTTGGCAAGTTTGTTGTTTTTGTTTTGCATGTAAATGAAATTTACTACCCGATGGCAAGTTTAAACGTCCAAGAAGCATGTTTTTTTCAATGCGGCAATATTTTAAATAGAGAACTTGTGTGTGGCTTACGTGTTTTGGTTTTTCTTTGGCATGTTGATAGGTACCAAGCACTAACGTGCTTGTGTTGTTGTTTTGTTTGTTGTGTATTTTGAGTTCGTGTTCTATACATGTAAATAGTGAGAAATATTCGGCAAACTTCGTCATTACTTTTATTACTTTAATATTCTGTGTTTTGTATCGTTGCTCACAATTAAGGTGTAACGATATTGCTATTTCCAAATTTTAAGATACACATTGTGAATTCCCTAAATATTTTTACTTACTTGTTTTAATTTAAATTTATTTTTGTTCATTCCTGGTATTGAACTTAGTTCATCACGTTTTGTAAACCAACGCCTTAGACAACTCAGCTAACTCGGTATAGAAAGAACGACAGCTAAAATCCAGTATAAACCAGCAGCATGTGATACGACGTTTGTAGGCTATTAGTCGGCAGTGCACGAACCTCTGTTTGTTCGTGCACCAACTACATAAGCACAACATGCGACTTGAGCTATCAACAAGCAAACAATACACTACGAGTGTGTAAAAAGTTTATACTAATAGTAGTACTTAAAATTAGAATTTTTGTACACAATTTAAGTATTTCGTTATTGATTCAAGATTTTTTACGTGATTATCCCGTTTTCGTCTTGACTTAAGTACTTTTTAGTGTTATTCGTACTTCAATTAGTCGTACTCAAAGTAAGTAGAAAATACTTGAATTTAGTACGGCGTTTTTCTTTCTGTGTAGCTTAGTGATATGGTACTTTTAGGACTGATACTTTGTGCTGTGGTCAAAATATGACTTTCTCTCGGGAGAATACTACATTTTAAGACGATATGTAGTAGGACAACATTTGCCCTAGTACATGCATGTGTCTTATATGTGTGTATATTACTAATAAAGCGCTTATATCTCCCTAAATACAAGATCGAGTTTAATTAAATGTAGATTGGGCATAACTGGAACCAAATACCTTTAATATTTTTTATACCTTGTCTAAATCGGACTTAAAATCTGAGAGTGAAAGGGTTCCAAAAAATATGCAGATAAGAAAGAAAATGCATTCGATTAGCTCATTATTCCGCAATAAATGCTAAATATGTATCTAGTAATTATCATAAAATTTTTAATCAAATAAATAAGCTGTTAAAATCTTGTTCACATATTAAATAACAAAGGTCGACAATTTTTGTTTACTGCCTACCTTTTTTGCAGCCCGCTTTTTACAGGTATTAAAACTGAATCTCGGAACGCCAGTGTCATGATATTTGCGAAAAAAGAAAAGTCAACACACAGATGCTATTTTTTTTGGCAATATATTATCGATCATATATCGTGGGTGGCCGGCGAAAAGGGGATACTTCAAGTTTTTCTGAAGGAAAAAAAATGTGTAAATGGCTTATAAATGCCTTAACACGATACCAGGGAATTTTTTAATGTAATCACCCGTTAAAATAGGAATGATAAAAGATTTTGGAAGTGAAATCAAACGTTAATTTTTGATTTCCCAAAAGTTTGTGCTCCTGACATTTTGCCCCTTTTGCCAGTGCGAGCCCACGCTATAGAATCTAAAATTTTACCGATATTTTTTGAGTAAAAATTGATACGATATGTTGTCAGCCAAAAATTAAGATTTTTGCGCAAATTGTTGGTCAAAAATAACCGTTAATATTTGAAAGATATTTTCTCGGTCGAAAATAATAGTTAAAATTAGCCTAATAATTTTAATTTGACCGATATTTTTTCGGCAAAAAATAACTGTAAGTATTAGCCGATATTTTTTCGCCCCACAAATATCACTGTGCAAAAAATCAGAATTGTAATAAATAAATACTTTCTTACGTTCCAAAATTTGCTTTAATCGTTTTTTGAACCTTTGTTTTACGAAAGGAACAAAAAGGCCCTTACATCGGAGAGTTAGATAATATTTTACATAAAAATGGTTAACATTTCTGGGATTGCACGATTTCCTATGCCGATTCACTGGGACAATGTGCAAAAGGTGGCGAAATTTAATTCCCCCTAAAATTAATCCCAGACGTAAACTTTCAAAATGCTGATACACATATATATTTTTTTGTGCCCTGTACCATAATCAGTCGTTAGAACGTTCTTTTATTTTTTTTTCTGTCGTAGACTGTAATCACTGCTGAAACTTTTATTCGAAACATTTCGAAACATTTTCTTCGATTAATATCAAATTTAGAAAGTTAGAGCGGATGAACTTTTTGTACTTAACACTTTTATTCGAATATTCCTTTATTCGACAAATATAGTTCCAAATATTCTTAAACTTAAATTGTGTGTTTGAATAAAATTATATTATAAACTAGATGTGTCCGTGCTGCCCCCCTAAAAATTCATCAAAAGCTGGTCAGCTTTTTTGCGTGACACAATCAGACAGATAGAAGGATAGACAGACAAGAGCTCTGTATTCTACATGGATTGCTATCTACGTCACCAGAGTTGTATTAAACGCATAGATGAGTTGTGTGATTTTTATTCGAATAAATGCATTTCACTCAAATCGAATATATGTATTCGTATATATTTTATTCGAATATTAATTAATTTGATTGAAATGTTTTGCAATTTTATTCGATTGTTTTATAATTGTATATATATTTAATCGAATATATTTTTATTCGGATGAGTATTTTGTTATTCGAATATTCGATTACTTTTATATTCTTCTGCAAAGATTTTTGTATTTAAGAAAAAATGATTTTTATGCGTTTTTAATTATATAATTTCTAATCGAATACATAGTTCGTATTCGAATGATGACTGATTTTGGAATAATTTTGCTTTAAATTCTTACAACATTTCTATAGTTTTCGCTGTTTTTGCTTAAAATTGTTTTTAATGATTTCACTATTTTAACTCTGTTTTTAACAGCTTCAATTGCCTGAACTTTTTCACATCATCAGTACAATCACTTTTATTAAAATATATTTATGTACGTATACTTTTTTTTATATTTTTTGCTATAAGTATTTGTAATTGTATAGTATATTGCATTATTGTGTAAATTTTTAAACAATTTTATAATTGCATTCTTTGTTCTGCTCTTTATTTCTTTTGTGTTTTGTATTCGTGTTGAAACAATTTATTTTGTATGTAAAATGAAAAAATGTAAGGCCTTCATTAAATAGTAATTTTTAAATGGAGTTGTTAATATTTTCCAGAAAGTCCTACCAATAATATGTAATAGTAGCCTATTGAATGCATTTTTAAGTCTTATGGCGGAACTGAAATTCCGTTATTTTAAAAATAAATTGGCCAAGCGGAGCCCTAAAATCAGCTTAATTTTCAACAACTGAGCAAAACTGAAAGCGAATTTTATATATTTTTTCAAAACTACACTGAAAGAATTTTTCTTCATAAAACCAATGAAACAATTTCATTAGATCTTTTCATTAATCCAATAACAATTTCACAAATCCAATGAACATTTCATTTATATTGTGAAATAATTTCATTGATTGGATGACAATTTCATAAATATAATGAAAAGTTTCATTAATATTGTGAAAGAATTTCGTTGGTTGAATATTAATGAAATTTTTTCATTGGAGTTATGAAATTATCATTCAACCAATGAAAATCTTTCACAACATTAATAAAATTTTCATTAGATTTGTGAAATTGTCATTGGATTTGTGAAATTTTCATTGGATTAATGAAAAAAATCCAATGAAAATGTTTCATTAGTTTTACGAAGTCATTGGATTTGTGAAATTTCCATTGGATTAATGAAAAAATCCAATGAAAATGTTTCATTGGTTTTATGAAACAAAATTCTTTCTGTGTAGCAACTTAGGCCGCAATTATGTTTCACAACTAAATTGATAGTGAGTTGGTTGTAGTTGTCAAATTCTTAGTATGGATTACAGCTAAAACCTCCGAAAATAGCGTTACGTAATATTTGGATAGGCCCTAATCGGATTTTTAATGAATTCAGATATATTTCACCAGCATGTATAACAGCGGAACTGGTTTACGTTACGTTACGTTAGAGTTGAATAAATTAATTTTTATACGAGCAGATATAGAGGATGATCTCCAGATTTTCCAGAGCTGTGAAAAGATACCTTGGACTCTATATATCCTGCTTAGAATATCTTTGGTGGCAGATATATTTCACCAGCATGTATAACAGCGGAACTGGTTTACGTTACGTTACGTTAGAGTTGAATAAATTAATTTTTATACGAGCAGATATAGAGGATGATCTCCAGATTTTCCAGAGCTGTGAAAAGATACCTTGGACTCTATATATCCTGCTTAGAATATCTTTGGTGGCAGATATATTTCACCAGCATGTATAACAGCGGAACTGGTTTACGTTACGTTACGTTAGAGTTGAATAAATTAATTTTTATACGAGCTGATATAGAGGATGATCTCCAGATTTTCCAGAGCTGTGAAAAGATACCTTGGACTCTATATATCCTGCTTAGAATATCTTTGGTGGCAAGGTAGTTGGAGGGGTTGCCATTTTCAATTAAATCATAGCCCACTTTAATAAATTGGGTCGACCGAATTTATTTTTAATGCTTTCGTCTTCTTAGGGTTGATCTTCAAACCAACTGCATGTGATTCGGTAATGATGTCATCGATTTTACATTGCATGTCAGAGAGCTTTGAAGACAACAGACATACATATTGCGACCTCATTATTGGCTTAGCCCATATGCCAAAAAGTTGGAATGGAGAAAAACAACAAAGAAGATTTACATAAAGTTTTCTCAAAATATATCCGATAAAATTTTTTTTTGTATTCTCACCACTGCTTCCGGCATATGTTTGGAAGAAAAATGTAAAATTTTGTGAACTTTCATCAATCCGGTTGTGCTCCAGTAGCCACTTTTTTTATTTTATTTGTAAAAAGTAGCTTTTTGTGCTCCATGTGTATAATAACTGCAGTGTATTGGGTCACTTGTTATTGAGATGAAACTTTCTACTTTTTTGTTGAAAATAAGCGTATAAATGTTATTAGAAAATATATTTACATGGAATAAAAAGTTAATATTGGTGAAACTTGGTATTTTACTTGATTTCTGATTTTTATATTTTTTATTTAAAAAAAAATAATTTTTTTACAAAAAATTTATCAAAATTGATGATATCGAGCACAATGAACGCTTGATATCTCAGAAACCGGGAACAATTTCGCGAAACAGTTTTTGGATTCTGAAAGAGGGTATTTAAAATATATATACCCCATACTTAAGTAAATTTTTTTAAAATGGTCGGTGGCCCAAAACAAAACTGAGGACCGGATTCCACGATTTTCCCTATCAGCAATTGCCCCTGTGAAAACATCGTCCAGAACTATGTGGAATAGTAAGGGTGAAATGAGGCAACCTTGACGCACTCCAGAAAAGAGAAAAAAAATTTTCTCTGCTTTGAATTGCTGTTGTTGTAGGAAAGCCATGACACTAAAAGGAAAGAGATTTCTATAAATTATTTCATTTTTGAATTTTGACGGTGTTATTTATATAAAATTAAGCGTTTTCGTTTCTGCAAAAAAACCTTATAATAAGGCCCATCAAAAGGCCATTCTAACTTATTATGTAGTAACACTCCCTTGATTAGCTGTATTCTGAAGCTAAAATTTCCTATGAATCAATTTCAATAAAATTAAATGAAATGCTTAATTTGGCTTAATATTTTTCAATTAAAATTTATTTACATTATTTAACAACTATTTCCTGATTTACTTAAAAATATAATTGCTAATATTCTTTCTCTTTCTTTCTCATTTTAGGTAAGTTTGAAGATTATAAAATGTATTCGTAACTAGAGGAATAATCAATAATTGCTGTCTCTGGTATGTCAATATTAAATAAATATTATACATATGATGACAATATGAGAAATATTTAGCTCAATAATTTATTCGTTCACATGCCTAGTTAATAGCACAAGTGATTAAAATATTATAAGCAATTAAATAAGAAATGTTTTATAAGGAAAGCAAGCTTTACGGAAACGTGATATATTTTTAAGGAAAAGAGGAAAGGTTAATTTTTATTTCAAACTTGCACTTTTAATCAGTATTCGTTTAATTTAGATAACTGCCATTTAATAGATAAAGTAAATGAATTTTTAAGTTTGTGTTTTAAAACTATTCTGTTTTAATACTAAACCGAGTGCTGTAAAATAAACATGTAACGCCGGAACTTGCGTCAAAAGTAATACCCCTTATTATAAATGGCGTCAACGATGTCACATCAGCATGACAGTAAAAAGTTGTCACAATTGACTACTATTGACAGTCTGTTACTATTTTCTGGGACTTATGAAATTAGCCCAGCATGTTAATATAAGTCAATTGTTGTCGACAAAGAGTAGACAATTGACAATTTTTTTTGCTGTGCGTTGATGTGACGTCGACGTCGCTATTCATAATTGGGGGGAATATGTATCAAAGAATCTACCAAAATGTTATTTTATGAAAAGCGGTAATTAATATAAGCCCTTCAAAAAAAAGAGTTGCTTTTTTAATACATACATACATATTGCTCATTTGCTGCAAAGATATCATAACTAAAAAAATTAGATTTTTGTGTTAAGAATGCTGAATTACTCGTCTTATCTTTCTTCATATTCCTCCTTATTCCGTTACTATTTGGCAACATCACTTCAAGACCATATCAAAAATTAGACACGTATGCACTCGATGTGGATAACAATTTACTACAGCTGACAGTCTCTTAATATTCTCTAAGGGCTCAAAAATAGCAAGAGTCTTGTAAAAGTAGTCAATTGTAGCCGACTACGAGTACGTAAGTGTCCTATGTTTGATATTGTCTTGACGTGACGTTGACAAATAGTTACAGAATAGGGGTGATTGTTTAACAATTTTATACAAATGTCTTGTATACTCAAGTCTTGAGAAGAGAGTGCACTTTTGCCATTAATTTGTGGTAAAGTGAAAATTTTAAACTCGTTTTTTGTACTACTAGTTTTTTCAGTTATGACGTTGTTACAGCAAATGAACCATATGTTCTATATTAATTTTATGCTTCAGATAACCAAAAAAATTTCACGCTATCCAAGTATTTTACATAACCATAACCATAAAAAAAGGTTTTTATATATTCTCATTGTTTTATTTGACACAATTATTTACGTGGCTTTTTGACATTATTGAACCGGACAAAAAAAAGGCTATTAAATTAAAAAACAAAAAAACAGTACTGTTCGTTCATTCATTCTTTCAATCATGCATTCACACACATACATGATGTGTGTCGTATGTGTGTGAATGCATGATTGAAAGAATAAATGAACGAACAACAGTACTGTTTTTTTTTCTGACAAACAATTCATGATATCGTGTACGTCATTTGCCATGTCATGTCAGGTACTCGTTTTCATGTTCACAATTTCCATTTCTATATTATGAATTAATGTTTTTTAAAACACTTTTCATTTTTATTGGTAATTTTTTTTTCTTTCATTATCATAAAAATAATATTGGAGAAAATCTATAGAACAAGCGGAATTATTTTTAGAGCAAACTTTAAAACAAGTGTTATTTAATACTAGATGTTCCTGCCTGCTTCGCGCGTTTAAAGTTCGCTTTAAGACTATAACGTGCCCCAGAAAGTTGTTTAGATAAAGTTTACACTTCCCGTTATACAATATAAAAAGTGCTGCCAACTTAAAAAAATCTTTCTAATTTTCAGCAACATTTATATTTTACATGATATATTTTATTGATTTATATTGTATCGAGGTACAAAGTTTGAACCAAAACTCTAAAGTGCCTTCATACCACATTTCATGAAAATCCGTTCAGTAATTTTTGCGTGATGCATGTTCGGACAGACAGACAGACGGACAAAAATCCCAAAAGTTGGTGTGTTGTTTTCTATATCGATTACTGTTCACGCAACCATAAAAATTTAAAAAAGATATTTAGATGCTTAATTCGAACCTATTTCCTTTTGAATTCAAATTGATTATTAGGCTAAAGCTACGAGCATGTACAGACGATTGGCAAATCTTTCAATATTGTCAGTAAAATGCGTTAAAAATTTCTTACAACCGTGTGAACGCCCAATTTTTCACTGACAACGATGTCAGAAAAGGCTTTAGCAGTCCATTTTAATACTACGTGCTGACAAAAAATTGTCAAAAATTTGATAATCGTGTGAATACATTTCGTTGTCATTGTCAGATTATTGCCAGATAATTGTTAGAAATTTTCTTTTATTGCCAGATGTGCGAAATTTATAAATCTGACAATGGCATCATAGTCAGAGAATTCTGACTACAGATAATACTGCACACATTTTCTTTTTTTTAAGGAAAAAGGAAAAATAAATAAATTTATTAGCTGAAATAGTTCCAATTACTTCTTTATGTTTAACAATAATTTATATTTTCACTTTTTAAAGCTTACACAAACGGAGACGATAACTAATTGACAATTTCTACTAAATGATTTGAGTTTGGCAATGCCTAACAAGAGATATGACATTTTTGCATCTGACAATCGAGTGAACTGATAATTTTTTGACTGACAGACAATATTGTCAAATCAATTTATTGTCAGACAATTGTATGACAATAAATTGTAAGCTTTTCTGTGAAATTTGATGCAACCGTGTGAACTGACAATCCACCTTGTGTTGGCAATTTTTTTTATTGTCAGTACATTACCAAATCTGACAATATTGTTAGATCTGGCAATCGTCTGTACAGGGCTTAATGTTCGTAACGTTATATTCAGAAAGACTGAGACCTGATTAATATTCCAAGGAATAGGAGAAAAATGAACATCAATTTAATTTTCAACATACACAGCAGAACAGATCAATGTTGTTTTCGGAAGCCGCTACGTATTCCATCGTCAGTGCTCATCTGTAGTCTGTTTTCACAACTTGTTAGGTGGCTTCTGTTGAATGTGATTGCAACTCTTATACATAAACATTTTTAAAGTTTACATCTTTATATTTGGAACTCATTTTAGGGGGAGTGAAACTCCGCTCCTCCTTTTGCACTTAGTAATAGTGAGTCGGCATGGGAAATCTTGTAAGCCTTACGTTTAATTTATAAGATGAGCTCAGCACTTTTATGTAAAACACAACGAGGTACATTTTTGTCTAAATTTTTAACCCTCTAGCTCTTTGTTTTATGGGTCTTTTTTCCCTCTCGATGTTTTACATAAAAGTGATGAACACATCTTATACCTTTAACATGAGGCTTACAAGATTTCCTATGCCGATTAGTAATTGTAGATAAGTACGAAACGAACCCTTAAACACATTTTTTAAGCTTTACATTATTTCTAACGTTCAAGTTGAGTCTAAAGCTTGGGCATCTTTGAAGCCCGATAGTAGAGCCTTTTAGCAACTGCTTTTGTAGAACATTTCAAACCGATATATCGCCCGAAGAAGGGGAGTTTTAGCTCCTTTTTTTTAAGAAAGGGAAAAAAGACCCATACAATGAATAGTTAGAGGTTTAAAATGTTCCACAAAAATGATTATCGAGGTATTTTACATAAAGGCGCTGAATATACTAACAATACCAGATGATAAAAAGTCTAATACCCCAAACCTTTCTAAGACTTCGGCCTTATTCTGAAACTACTATTTTATAATCCTATTATCGTCTTTACTCACACAACCATCTTACACTAATCTCTGACTTCCATATTTTGCTTCAATTTGTCTAATACTATCATATTGTTTTTGTTCACTTAATTTACGTTCTTCTACTTATACTTCTTTTTTCTAACCTTCTTACACTAGCATTTCTGTGCAATATTAAAGTTTCTGTCTTCTACTCCCAATGCGTTTTTATATCTAATGTCATATTCTTACAGCCATATTCATAAATATTTAAAACAGGGCAATAAACTACTTTTAAGCAAAATTTCATAAAATTGCATTCATTAATCTTTATTACATGAAAATTTTAAAATAGGTTTAAAGATGGTATGCACCTTCTATAAACCTTCAATAAATTCATATCATCGATATATCAATTTTAACTTCAAATATCTTTGCAAATTTAGCACACAGGGATACATGATATTCTTTAAATTAAAGCTTGAAGTCTTGGCTATAAGCATTTAAGTATGTTTTTTTAAAACTTAATAGAATATGCCACTAAATTATTTAAGTTCAACAAAATTCGCAACAAAATTAGCAAAAAAGCACCAACAAAACACATAAAAGCAAAAAGAAATGTTAGTGATGCAGAAACAATCAACACAAATATGAACAGGCTCGTTATTCGAGTACCTCTTTCATACATGATTTAAAGAATCGTGTGAATTCTTTTGTAATCATTTCTCTTTTTTGCTTTTACTTCATAGAAAACTCGTATCAAATAAGTTGAGAAATATATTATTAAGAGAGTTGAAAAAATCTTAACTTTCATGAAAATGATAAAAAGTTATTCGTTTATTTCAATATCCGGATGAAATCTTATTGTTTTTATTGCAACACTAACTACAAAACATGGTGGTGTTGCCAGTATCAAAATCTAGAATTCCTTAAAACACACAATGTCTATTGTAGTGTTTATGAATGCAATTTTATATTAAACAGTTTTTAGCGTGAAACTGTTCAATAACAATTGTGAGTCTTAAACCTAAAATAAGAATTTTTTATGAATGTAGCTGTTATATTATATTAAGGTATTGTACTTAGGTTTACTTTATTCAGTCTACCTATTTTTATTTTGACCACGATCTCATATTTGGAATTTAATGCGTTAACTGGATGGATACCTTATCGTTGTTGAATAAAATAAATAAATTTTAAGCTCAAACCGAACTCAAGCCAAAAATAATTGAATCTCTTTGGATATAAATAAACCCATACAGTTCGACTAAACTCATAACTTAATTTTAGACTTTTATGTAAAAATTCATATCCAAAAAAACTAGTGTCTACAATGCTAAAGTGTTTAATAAAAATTACCTTTCACTTTGCATATGCTATAAATTTAGTTCTCAAAGTAATACTAAAAGTATGCAACATTAAATGTAGCTTTAATAATTCAGACGCCTTAAGTTATACTTTATCATTTTCACTATTTTGTTAAATAAAATAGCAGCTTCTTTATAAATAAAACTACAATATACTTAATTTTTTATTTCCTTTAAACTTATATCCTTTTATTTTTTGTTTGTCCTGCCACTCTCTGTTTACCCCAACTTTGACCGACAACTACTAATTAAAAATTCTCATTCTTCGCAAAACATTTGCAAGTTTAAACAATGTTGGCTGAATAGTGGCACCAGACTAAAGTTGGTAAATGAAGAAATTACAAAAAATAAAAATAATAAGAAAGGCTGACAAGCTGACTTGAAGTTAAAAGTCGCTTTGTCTCACAGCAAAAACTACAACAAATAAATAAAATACAAAGAAAAACTTGTATACTCGCTGTTTTACTTCCGTGTCATTAACATAATTTCCGGTTTATGCTAAACGATGTGCAAAGTCGTGCATAGAGAAATTTAAAGCCTGGTTAGATGAAGACACAGGGAATACATTTTATGGCAGCAGTATTATTCTAAAGCCATACTGCAGATAGAAAATACTATTTTTAATAATTCTATTTTATTTCCTTTACTTGCAATGCAGCACAATGAAATTAGAAAATATTTTGAGAATATTTTTCGCTTTCTCAAACACTTGTGTAACCAAATACAGGTGTCAAGTTGTTTAGATGGTAAAACAGGTGTTTGATGCAAATTTAATATTCTCAATGTATAAAAGCTTGCTGAAATACTGCTTAAGATTTGAAGGAAATGCTTCCTTGAACTGCAAAGAATTTTTTTTGAAATTTTGGTAAACATTTTTCAGAAAATATTTAAATTGGCGGATATTTATAGTCATAAACAAAGTATAGTTTAGGAATTTAAAACCAGTACTGCCATACAAAATACTGGTTTGAAACTCTTAAAGTATACTTTGTTTTGACTATGAATTTGCGCCATTGTTTATATTAATTCGAACCAAAAGTTAAGTTAATGGCGCATATTCATAGTCAAAACAAAGTATACTTTAAGATTTTAAAACCAATATTTTGTATGGCAATACTGGTTTCAAATACCTAAAGTATATTTTATTTATGACTATGAATATGCGCCAATATCTTTACTATTTTAGACATTAAATGAAGTCTACTCTAAGGCGTTATTTAATTGTTTGCTTTTGTCGTACATTTTATATTTAAATTCGTTAGTTTGACTTGCATAAAAACTCAATTGAAATTTTCTATCTTTAATAAAGTTTTCCACTATCTTCTTTTCTAAACAGACTAGACACTTTATATTGATTTTTCTTCATGCTTCTATTTTACAATAACAACAAAAAAAAAACAAAAAGGAGATACTAATTTTTATTTCATATTAGTCTTATTTCTTTCTCTTCGCATTTAAAGTTGGCTCATAGCCAAAGTTAAAATAAAAATCAATTGTTGGCAACAGAACTCTTAACTACTCTTCATTATACGTACTAGCAGGCTATATTGCCGCCAAATTCTCGGCACGAGTTTGCTACTAAAAAAAATTTATGAAAAGGTCAACAAATAAACCGATGAGGAACAAATTTTGCCAATTTCTTTTAAAAATGGCACCAGGAGTCTACAAGAGATTCTAGTAATTTCAATAAAAATATTACAAACAAAAAAATTGTGCTAGAGAAATAAGCAAAAGTGTTTATTTGTCATGTTAAAAAATAGGTTTAATTTTACAAGTATTTCATAAGATTATGAAATAGTTAGAAGATTAAATGTAGAACATATTCCTGGTATAGATACAAACGTTTGTTTGCAATAATAGTACAAATATAACAATGGTTGTATAAAATTGTGAAAGATAACTTTTTCATAAAAGAAAAGGATTCAAATGCGTGTATGGGTACACGAGTTAGGTCAAGAAATTTTGGGATTTATATATTTAACAAGGCTAATTTAAAAATAAAGCCTTATACTCAACAAAAAGCGTATTATACTAGGACTATACTACAACTATAATCTTATACTCAGATGTCCATCGAATAACAGCCCAGCAAAAACTTTGCGTACTGGTAGGCAAAAAGGTAAATGAGGACCTAGATTGTAACAACTTATAATTTGAATTGATAACTACTTATTTTTGTTTGAGAAGTTCGAAAAATAAGGGGCACGCCTTACAAATGTACTTACATTGTCACAGCCATAAACTAGTTGTTAGTTGACTTACTTGAAGCTAAAAAATAAGTAGTCAAAGAAACAAAATAAAATGAAAAAAAAATTATATACCACAATTTATTTATATTTTTTCACACCTTGCATTTTTTTACCCCGCTGGTATATGAACTGTGCTCTTTAATATTAGAAGACAAAGTACTTTACTCACTCAGGTATTGTTGACTTAATAGTTAAAGCATTAAATTATCAGTATGTACTTTCAGCTTACTCAATTAGCATTTGAAGTCATATCTAACAGGTGGGATCACTAGCACATCTGACTACTACTGTTGTTGTCTTGTTTTCGCAACATGCGAATTTTCGCGATACAAGCAAAAAGTTTTTATATTTGTTTTTATGTATTTTTGCAAGTTTTACATTTATTTATTTAAATTTTTTATAATATATTCGCCTTTTATATATACCTTGCGTTGTACATTATTCTGTTCAGTAGAGGTGCCTCTACTGAACAGACTTGTGAAGTCTGTTCAGTAAAGGCTATTCAATTTATGAAACAATTAAGTACTAATTACCCAGTTTATTAATGGAGCTCTTGTATGATAAATTGAGCTCAATTAAGGCCTTTATTGTGTAAATTTATTTAATTGCGCAATTAAGGTGCATGTCCGAAGAGGGTATTAAACACATTTTATTCAAAAGGATGCACTTCCAGAATGGTCCCGTTAAATACACATTCGTTTTCAACTACTTCTACTCAACCAATTCTTTTGAAACTTTACACACACATTAAGCTTCTGTTTAAATACTATATCAATATCAAAAAAAGTGGGCTGTGCCACGCCCATGCAAAGTGAATATTCTTGTTCAACAACTTCCACTAAAACGATTCTTATGAAAGTTTGCATACACCTTTAGTTATATTTACAATACAACATTATGTTTAGAAAAGTAGGCAGTGCCACGCCCATGAAAAGTAAATAAGCATTGTAACTACTTCTACTTAGCCGGATCTTATGAAACTTTGCATACACATTCAGTTGTCGTTATAATACAACATTGTGGTTAGAAAAGTGGGCAGTGCCACGCCCATGAAAAGTAAATATTAATTTGAATTACTTCCACTTGTCCGATTCTTGTGAAACGTCGCACGCACAATTAGTTCTTGTAAAAGTACATGATGATAAAATATGGGCCTATTTTGTAGTCGGCTTATTTCCAAGAATTATTCACTCTCATTTCCAAGTCTTGACTTTGTTTTTATGCACGACTATATATGAAGTAAGTTAAATAAAACTTTTCTTTTGCATATCATCGTGGATTCCACCAAAAATCATAAAATATTTTTTTTTGTTGAGAATTTCAAAATACTATTACCGGAGAAATTTAGGAAATACAAAATAAAGTCGAGGCCAAAAGCAGAAATTTCTAAATTCAAATGTATTTTCTGCATCTACTTATAAACTTTTCAGCCTGTAGCCCACTGTCTCGTTCAACAGCTTAATTTTCAAGAGTTTAATTTTCTTTAAGCTTAGGCTCTTCTATATGATTATTGCATATGTGCATAGTTTAACAATCGTATCTCAAGTTTCAAAGATAAAGATTTGGAACCATAGTGTACCGTCACTTAATTGTGAATAAAATCAAAACTTTTTCCCAGTTTAAAAACTCATGTTACATCGAATTCAAGGGATTTTAGACTTCATTAACACATATGTACATTACGGCTATAACTTTTTCACACTTTTTGCGAGTATCAAAAACGGCATAGTATAGTCATGTAGAACATTAAAAGTTATTAATAAAAAATATGATAATTTTTTCGGATCGTTAAAAAAGTTCACGCAGCGATCGGGTTGAAGTTTGAAAACAATCATTTTTATCTCACGGAAATTTTAAAAAATATACACCTAATATTTGTTCCTATACGTATCACTTAAATGCTCTTTTGGAATTTATCCACTGCTTTAGATTTAAAAATTTTCCTACGGCTTACAATTCATCGCGGTTCAAAATTCGTTGGAAGAAATTTGCTTCCCTGCGTGAGGGGTTTTTTTTTAGCAAAACGACGGGAGAAAGGTGTTTTCATTACTAAAACATTCTTGACCACTCCGTGGTACTATGCCAAAAATTTGCTTATAGCCCTAATGTACATGTATTAAAATTTACATGTAGTAAAATTATGCAACAAAAAACTTTTTTGCTGACCCGTGCTATCAAAATACATACAAGTAAATTTATCATATGACATTTCCAAAATTATCAATCACTCTGAGTATAAGTGCGTTACTACATTTGACTCATCCTTAACTAATTAAAATCTTAAAAAAAACAAGTAAAATGAAACCATCCCACCTTAAAATAAATATTATTCTCATTGAAAAAAATAAAGTTGACAATAAATTTAATACCACCGCGTGTATACATTTTTTTTTATTATTCAATAAAAAGCCATGAATAAATGAATCACTGTCAAACATTGAGATTGTAAATTAAGCCTACATGACTTCTTAAATACAAAATATTTTGTAAAATTAAAAGGCAAAAAAAAGAAAACAATTTCAAATTGTCGTTTAAAGTTAATTTAAAAAAATAAATAAATAATTGATTTTATAAACGAAAAAAAAACAAAGGCATTTATTCTGCGGTGTTTGTTTTTTTTATCTCTCAGCACTCTGTTAAAAAATTTATTTATTGATAAATTAAGCCGTTTAAATGTTAAAAGTTTGGTGAACAAAAAAAAAACCGTAATAAAAAATTGTTTAAAAATTATTTTCTTTACACTTATTCTCACTCATACAAACACACCTCCCATACACGCACACACGTACACGATCAAACACGCAAAAGGAAAAGATAAATTCATGGTGTTTGTTGTTTTTGATTTAACTTTAATTACAGTTAATTGTTTTGATGGTAACTGTTTTTTCCTTTGCTTCAGTTTTGTTTAAGTTGTGTTATCGAAAAAAATGCATACAAAAAAAAAGTAAATATTAAGGGTATTCAAGTAGCATTCATCAATTGAGAGATCTGAAAGTACTTTTTCCGTTTAAGTTCTTTTTCAAAGGGTACTTTTTCAAAATATCTTATCGTATTTTTTCAGCGAAACAGTTTAGTACGTTTACTTTAAAAAAGTACTTTGTAGATAGATGAATATTTGTGGCCATTTTTGTTCAAATGTACTGTTTTCACAGGATACTTTTTAGGGTTCCGATACACCAAAAGTGTAAAGCAACCCTATTGTTTTCGCTACGCTGTCCGTCTGTCCGCCTGTCCGTCTGTCTGTCACAGGCTGTTTTCTCGGGAACCGTAAGAGCTATGGACCTGCAATTTTCACAGGATATGTAGAGTTTTTGCCGCTACAACAACAAATATATGACAGTTAAAAATTAAAGGGTGTTCTAAAGCGAGCAACGAAAAATGTTGAAATACTAATGTAATGTTTTCTCGGGAACCGTAAGAGCTACGGACCTGAAATTTTCACAGAAACGCTAATTTTATGTTTTTACACGGTAAAAGGCTATGCTTTAAGGATTTGTTTAGCGCAAATTTTTTATTTTTATTTTCCACATGTACCCTACATTTGCCAGCGGTCGAACGTCATTAAAAAAAATCCATGGTGTGCATAAAAATCCATAAATTACATTTTATTTGGTAGATTGTTGGCATTGCTGGTGCATAAAGCTAAGATATCCTGGATATAAATGTGGCTGCTAGGTCAAAATTACTTACAAAAAACTAAAATTTCGGTAAGAAAGTGTGTATATATTACAAAATAAATAAAAATTTATATTTTTTAATTAGCAGAGAATACAAAAATACTAGAAAAAGCATGTTTTTCAAGCAAAGGCACAAAAAATAACAAAAAACAGTGATATGTGCATTTAGAGGGTCTTATTGCCTTTCTAACGAAATATTACTGGCCTCCGTAACTCAAAAATTTCTTGAGATATTTGTAATTAAGTAAATAAAGTAAAAGTTTTTAGATTTATTTTTATTAAATAGACAACCCAGAAGCTTAAAATTTTATACCCGTGTTTTTGTTGTATTAAAAAAGTCCATTCCGAATTTCATTAAAATCGGATAGAATTAGGCCCATTTCACAATTTTTCTTAGTTAATTTGAGATGGACTAACCCAGGTACTGTTTTAAAAGAAACATAAAAAATACTTTTTTTTAAAACTATTTTCAAAGATTTGTTACGGACTTGATCAGCGAAAATTGCGTTACGTAATATCTGAACAGCCGCTTATGCAATTAGGTAATTCTTTTTGGAAATCGGTCGATTTGAACTCACACGATTTGCAAAACAGATCTGATAAAATCTATTAGACGTATTTTTTATTTTTTTTTTTGTTTTCTAAATATTTTGATTTTTTAATATTATTTCAAATGTTGTTGTGGTTGTTGGTCTTTTTAGTTTTACCTTTTACTACTCCATCATGGTTGGCTGGCTGATTGGATCTCATTTTACGGATTTCATTCATTGTAAAATGTGATTGTTTTAGTTTTCTTTCGTAAAGTTTTAAGGGATTGAATGTTCGTTCGTTCGTTCGTTCGCATGGGTGTGTTTGATAGCTTTTGGTTTATGGTGTTTGTAGTGAAACTGTCACCGGGTAATTAATTTTATATGTATTATGACAGAAACAGCAATTTTATTTTTATGTGTGTATTTAGATTATGTGTCTATGCTCCGATTTGTAAGAGTATCATACCCATAGCCTATAATCTTTATATATATTTTTTTATTTATGTTTTATTTCAATTAAAGTTTTTAAGTGTCTCTGTGTGTTTATACTTGGCTTCATTCACACTCCTAAGAAACAACAAGAAAAAAAATTATGTTTTAAATTACAGTTGAGTGGCTTTAAATTTTTCAAAATATTTATTTAATAATACGAGTATTTATTTACCCATACTTTCATTTATTTCTCCTTTTACTAACAAAATTGTTTTCATTTTGTGTGGCTTTCAAAAATGTGTTTAATTAGATTTTTTTTTTTGATGTATGGATTCCTTAGAAAAAGTTTACCAATTCATTGGTTGGTCTGCACAAATTGCATTATGACAAAATTATGAAAGAAATAAAAATAGGAAATATGTGAGTAAGAAAAATCAAATAAAAAATAATATTGGAAGCTAAGCTAATTAAAGGTCTATGGATGTGAACGTTTTTATGTTCTTCCGTGCAGTTTTTATTTATTTATTTACTAAATTACAAATTATATCATAACTTAATTTAAACAAGAATAGTAACAAAGATCCTTCACTCGTTGTAGTAAAACTGACCAGAGTCTATGGTGGGAATCGAACTCACAACATCCACAATGCTAGGCTAGCACACTACCCACTAGTCTACCGAGGTAGTATATCCTTTAGGCCTTACGTTTAATGTATAAAATATTTTCAGCACTTTAATGTAAAACACTACGGTTAACATTTTTGTAAAACATTTTAACCCTCTAGCTTTTCGGGGTATGGTTCCTTTTGGTCCATATATAAATAAGGGGCAAAAAACTCGCCTTCAGAGGCGTAATAGTGGGCTTAATTATTCCACAAAAATTATCCTCGTTGTGTTTTACATAAAATTGTTGAACACATCATACATCTTAAACGTAAGCCCTATAAGATATTCTATGCCGAGTCAGTGTAACTATACTCTAAAACATTACTTCAAATTTAGGATCATATATTGTCTAAATTTGTGTTGAAAATTTCTCTTTGTCTAAAATTACATCGATTTTGTAGTTATTTTATTAAAGAAAAAACCTTTCAAATTAAACATATTTAGATTAATTTTAATTTTGAACGTGCTTTTTCCCAACTTAATATTTTACTGTTTAAGTAAAATATTAAACTTTTTATTAAAATACATTGAAATTGATTATGGAGGTGTATTAGCTAGTTCCTATGGCCATTTCGTTGGGGCTAATGCAAATCGTCAGGGAACCTTTACCGAAAAATCTCATAGAAAAACTAAAGATATTATATTAAACTCCTAATCATAAGAATAAGAAGTTTATAATATCAAAGTTGACACATGAGCTCCATAATCAATCATGTTTTTTATTTTCTTTACTTGCGTACTACAACAGGTTGGATTTTTTCCAACTCTAAATTGTAGTTGTAAAGGCAGTTGAAAATTGTCCAAGTGGAAAAAATTTAACATATAGTAATAATACGGCTATGGCTGAATGGTATATACGTCAGACTATCAGTCAGGAGGTCGCGGCTCAAACCTGCACGCAGCCAATCGCTTTTTTTTGTAAAAACATTTTGTTCAAATATAATGCGTGTCTAATTTTAGGTCGATAATAATCGGTAAAGTGTTGCCGACTATTATCGACCTAATTTTCAACAAATGTGTTTTCGAGTGTATGTGCAAAAGGGGGGAAATTTAACTCCCCCTAAAATAGGTCCCAGATATAAATAAAAAAAAAAACGCCGATACACGTATTTATTATTTTGTTGACTTCTACCAGAATCAGTTGTAAAAACCTTGTTATTTGAAAAATAAAAATTGATTTTGTTGTCAGTGTAAATTTTCGCAATTTTAGCAAAAATCAAGTGATTTCATTTTATAATGAATATTATCAATATTTATCCGTCGATTTTCATGAAATAAGACTTTTATTATTTGTAATGTATGTGGCTTTCTGAGCAGTTAATAAAATTGGTAAGTTTTTGCCATATTCGATTTTTTATAAATTTTGAAATATAAATTTTTTTTCTCCAAATTTTGCATTAAAAAATATACTTTTCATCACTGCCGTGTGCATAATTCCGAAACCATTGAGTATATAAAAAAATAATGTTAGAACTGCTCAAAAATAATTTTATTCCAAGTTTCTTAGTGTTGTAAGGAAATTGGATAACCCTTTCAAAGTTATGATGAAATCGGTGTGCCTCTTGAAAAATCTCAAATTTTAGAAAAAAAATTTCGGCTGCTTTTGTAGTTAGGGGAAAAAATATAGTGGTGATCAAAGGTCATGACAAAAGTTTAATTTTGTTTCATAGTGTAATCGCCACTTATTTTCCGTCTAGTCAAGAACGATTTTATTTGCAAAAATCTAAAACTATCACAGAAAATATAAAACAAATTTTAATAAAAGAAAATTATTTCAATTTATTCTGCGTCTACAAACTAAAAGTATGTTTCTGTATGACCCATTTGCGGTTTGCAACAGATACCATAAAGTTTTTAGATCGCATTTCAAAGGAAATCACTCTCTATATTTTGCAGTCTACAAAAGTTTTAAGCTCTTAAACAAATGTCTATTTAAATAAAGATTTCATTTCATTCGCATATTTTTGCTTTCGTCTAAACTGTCATCGTAATGATGATGTCAGTCACAATAAAAAGAATATAAAAATAAAATATTATTTATTCTAAATTTAAACTTAAGCAAGTTACAGCGCTCAAATAGAATTTATAAATTGCGTAATAGATAAACAATTCACCCACAGCTTGAAATCGTTATTGGAAATAATGAAATTGAGTTCGAAAACTTTTTGAGTTTTATTTTGAAAATTTGTGTGTCAAAATTTGCATAAAGTTGTGTATCTTGTTAAAAATTCTACGATGACAACAAACCACCCACTTTATATTTAAATTGTACATTTTATAAACATTTTAAAACTAGCACCAAATTTTGTTACTTTTAAAATACACTGAGATAATTTTGCTTCATAAATCCTATGAAATAATTTTATTAGATTTTTTATTTTTCAAAATTTTAATGAAATACTTCACAATTCTAATGAAATTTCACGAATATTGTATCGGAATTGCTTTTTTAGCTTTGACAGTTTCATGAGAAAAGTTCGAAAATGTTTTAATCGATACTTAAAATTCTTGAAATTTAAACTATAAAAAATTAAAAAAAAATTAAAAATTTTATGTCCTTAATTTTCATAATTTCAATGAAATGTGTTTCATTCTTTCGATGAAACATTTCATTGCATTTATGAAAACCCGATCAATAAATCACATATATATTTTCTTTTTTAAAAAAACAAACCCTTATTTATTTCAACAGTTGTCAACCAAAGGCGAACAACAGAAATAGCTTGTCAATGAACGCGTGCAAAATGAAATAGTGATTTCATGATTTCTTAAGAACTTGTTTCTTCGATCGCATTCATAATGCCATCGTAAATCGTGATAAAGCTGTAGTTTTTGAACTCATGAAAAACGTCTACGACATTGCTAGAAAATCATATATAAAATATTGGGCTTCATGAAAAATGGCCCCAATGAAAAGTGGAGTCAAACCAGAAATGAAAAATTGCCCCAAACTTTTGTATTGAAAACAACACAAATTTTGGGGCCATTTTTAATTTTTTAAATTGGGGCCATTTTCCCTATATTTTGGGGCCATTTTTCATTTTTAGATTTGGGGCCATTTTTCATGAAAAAAATCTTTATTCAGCGAAGCCGGTTTTCGATATACCTAGAGGGAAAAACCCTTAAGGCCGTCCAAAGACCGGCTATACACAAGTCTTTACTCAGCGATGCCGCTTTTCGCTATACCTAGAGGAAAAAATCCTTAAACCCGGCCGAAGGCCGGCTATGCAAAGTTCTTTACTCAGCGAAGCCGCTTTTCGTTATACTGAGAGGACAAAACCCTTCAGCCTGGCCGACGGCCGGCTATGCAGGAACATTTCCTCACCTCGTTTTACGAAAAATGGTCCCCAAATAAGCAAAATATCCCTAAACTAAAAAAATTTTAATTTGCCCCAAAATAGGAAAAATGGCCCCAAATATATAAATTAAAAATGAAAAATGGCCCCAATTTTTGTTGTTGTTTTGAATGCAAAAATTTTGGGCCATTTTTCATTTTTCAGTTTGGGGCAATTTTTCCAACTTGAGAAAAATATGGCCCCAATGAAAAATGGCCCCTAACTGGAAAATGAAAAATGGCCCCAAATATTTTCTTTTGCAAACAACAAAAAATTTTGGGGCCATTTTTCATTTTTGGGTTGGGGCCATTCTTCATTTTTCAGTTTGGGGTCATTTTTAAGTTTGGGGCCATTTTTCATTGGTGCCATTTTTCAAGGAGCCAAAATATTGCATTATTTATCCAGCGAAAAAGGCATGCAAAAAGAAATTCAATCATGTGTTGACATATTTTCTAGGGATAAGTACTTTGAAACCAGTTTTATCTCATTAAAAATTACCTGGGGTATGGCTCAGCTGTAGATCATATGTCTAACGTTCGAAGAGCACGGGTTCGTATCCCAGCCGTGCTAACATTTTTTAAACTTATATTTTTTATTAATATTTCGCATGCATGCAAAAACAGGATACAATCATCCAGTTTTCTTCGGTCATAAGCAATCGTTTGAATGACGAGCAGATTTTTCACAGATTTTTATTAAAAAAATTTTAAATTGAACATGATAAGAACCAGAGTGAAGTTCCGAACCTTTGTTCCGACAATAGTTGAGAAAAAAAATCACAAGATGGCGACTCAACTTTTAATTGGTAAAACATAAATAAGATTTTCTATTCGTTGGTTATTGCTGTCTTCGCTGGCAGTGTCGTCTAGGCGGACATCATTCTGATGAGACGACTGTGGTGGACTCGAATCACTTGATGTAAGATCAACCTTCCGTACAACAAAAAAATTTTCTTTGAATTAATTACATGGTTAAGAATTTCTTTCTAAAATAAAAATAGTTTAATAATGAAATAATTTCATTAAAATAATGAAATATTTTCATTAAAATAATGAAAAAAAAAATTTTCAAACGATGAATTAATTTCACCTAAATAATGAAATATTTTCATTAGATTAGCGAAATTATTACATTAGATCGATGAAATTACTTCATATATTTAATGAAATTTTGATTAAAATAGTTTTAACGAAGCGTGACGTTGGTTGAGTTTTAATGAAGCTTTTCATGGGATTAATGTTGAAATTCACAGAATTTATAAATAAAATTCTTTCAGTGTATGTTTCATTAATGCCAAATTTGTTTAAAATACGTTTTCGAAATTAACATAAACGGATAACACTGATAACACTGTACAACACAAACAAAAATACATCGTTCTAACGACTTATTCCGCCAGAGTGCATCAACAAATTATATACATACGTGTTTCGGCGTTTAGAAAGTTTACATCTGCGATTCATTTTAAGGGGAGTTAAAGTTTCCCTTTTTGCACATTGTTATAGTGACTCGGCATAGGAAATCTTGTAGTTCTTACGTTAAAGATATAAGATGTGCTTAGATTTTTTGTGTAAAACATCACGAGAAACATTTTTGTGGAATATTTTAACCCTCTAACTGTTCCTTGTATGGGTCTTTTTGAGCCTTTCTTAAAAATTGGACAACAAACTCGTCTTCAGCGGCGATATTGCAGACTAAAATGTTGTGCAATAATATTTGCCACAAAATTGTTCTCTGGGTCCTTATGACATTCCACCTTTAGACTTAAGTTGAACACCAGAAATTATTCAAAAATTTAAATGTGCTTAAAGGTTAATTTCGTAGTTAATCAGAATTAGTACTCGGCAAAGGAAATCCTTTAAGCCTTGCACTTAAGGGTTTTAATGCAAACACCATGAGGAAAATTTTTTAGAACATTTCCGCCCGCTATATTGCCGCTGAAGAGCAATATTCCCATTATGTTAAGAAAACGTCACTGACTTCATTTGAAGTGACTTGATTACTTTGTATGTACCATGCGTTTTGTACTTGAATATTAATTTATTATTTTCTAAAAGACTTTCCCAACACCCCTCGCTAAATAATAAAATTAAGATTAACCCAGAGCCAAAGATCATTAGTACGAGCAATTTAAGTAAGAAGAAAACAAAAAGCAATAAAAACATTTCTGAAAAACAAATAAAAGTTTATAGTTAATAGACATTAAAGTAAATTATGACTAAAACTTCCGCAGATTAATGAATAAATAAATGAATGAACACTTTTAAAAAGAGTCACTGAATGTGACGCCTGTGTTACAGTAAAATAAAATGCCAAGAAAATAAATTGTAATTTGCAAATCTTTAAAGCAATAGCGGTATTCAGTGTTTTGTGCATTCTAGAATGCAAGCGTTTAACAATATTAAGTTCGGACAACGGATTCTGGCAGAAGGGACGTGCGTACATCAAGGCTTGGAAAGTTTACGCCTTACCTTTGTTTCAGAGGAATCCTTATATTTTAGATAAATATGTATGTATGTATAAGAGGTGTGATTTGCACTTTTAAGTGAAACACTACGAGGAACATTTTAACCCTCTAACTTTTTGCTGTAGGGGTCACCTTTAAAGGGTTTCACACATTTTAAGTAGGTTGGTTGATAATATACACTTGAGCTCATCTAAATTCTTAGGGATATATACATATCGTCACAGAAAATGCAAAAAACCCTATCTAATATTTTAAAAGTTTTGCAGTTGAATCGATAAAAATAGAAAAGCGGATAAAAATGAAATTATGGAAAACAAAGACTATGACTGTTATCTTTATGTATGTCTGGAAATCTAAACTATAAGATAAGACCTCTTTCTCGTGTAAATTTGTTGGCCTACCCAGTAAAAAAAATTGGAAGTCCTTTTTGAGGAACTACATTTTCATTGCTTCCAAAGAATCGATATTCAAAAATGCAGATAATTAGTAGAAAGGCAAGTCGAAATTTATTTTAGTCACACAAAAATTTGTAATTCCTTTATAATTTTATGAAATGCCCACAATGCTTTTTAAAAATTCAATTTATTTAAAGAAATTTATGAACTAATTTTCGTCTAAAAATTAACAGTTATTTACTGAAATTTACATAAAAACGCCGTTTTGCGCTTAAATTCGTATAAGAAGAAACAAGTTGCGAAAATGTGTAACTTTGTACTCTTTTTCCTAGAGAAAAATATTAATACAGAACGCCAGAAAGGAAATATTTCTTAACTTCGCTTCCAATTCGGTGATTAGGAATCGAAAAAGAGAACTTCTTGCAATGACAACCCTATGTAAAAATCATTAGAAATGATCCAAATTTGCACTACTTCCGGATCGCAAACTGTACATTTTCATGACTTCTTTGGAGTGTCTTTTTTACTGGGTATCAATCTGCATACTGTATCATCATAGTGTGACTTTTCGCAATTTTAGGTGGCCAAAACTAACTCTCGTTTCACAGTCGATATCGAAATGAAATTGGGGACATATAATGTCTATGGATAAGTGATATGTTATATAAAAAAATGGGCGTGCTCCGCCCACTTTTATTGGTAGCCCCTATGCATAGTAAAAAATTGGTCTGTGCATTTGACCAGACCCACCTTTGACCTATTTATTTTGACGCGCTGAATTCGAATCTGAGGTCCGTTTGGCTAATACACCCTCAAAGTTTTGAGTAAATTGCGAAAAACCGTTAAAAATAGAGAAAAATTGTAGTTTTTTTGCAATTTATTCGAAATTTTGAAGGTGTGCGATCAAAACGGACCACATATTCGAATTCATATTTTGTATAAAATGTTGAAATTTTAAGTTCAAGTTGTCAAAAAAAAATTTTTTTTTGTGATTTACGGCACGACGATATGTATACCATTTTTTCGTTTTAGCGATTTTCGTTTGTTTTTGGGTCTCTTTTCGTTCGGTTTTTTCGTTTTAGCGTTTTGACGATTTGTTTGGTTTTTGGTATTTTTTATTTTGAAAATTTTTTTCGTTTTATGCTTTTTTTCCTTTCAGCGATTTTTTGTTCTTTTGACTTTTAATCTTGGCGTTTATTTAGCTTTGAAAATTTTTTTTAGTTTTGACGTTTTTTGCTTTTGGCGTTTTTTTTTTGTTTCGGCGATTTTTTTCCTTTTGACGATTTACTTTTCAGCTTGTTCTTTGCATTACTTAATTATTAATTTTAATTGTTTCAAATGTCTTGCTGGTTTATTACAGCTTAATTTAAGAATTACATTACCTGATAGAACACCCTTTAATTTTTAGTCCCTTTTTTTGCACTCGTTACTGTTGCCTTTAAAAACTTCAAGAGTCAGCATCTTATGGTTTCCAAGATATAGCACTTTGTCAAAATTACATTAAATAATAGAATAGCCTTTAATTTTTATTTTGTTTATATATCAGTATTTCTGGGTGTAGTCTGTATAACACACTAGCTCTGAGAATGTCTATATATATAGCATTGGGATTTCAAAATGTTTCGTTGCTCGCTTTAGAACACTCTTTAATTGTTAACTTCCGTGAACTTTTAGTATTTGTTGTTGTAGTGGCCATAGTTACACACATTCTTGAAAATTTCAGGTCTGTACCTCTTACGGTTCTCGAGATGGAAGTCATAGAAGCCTATGGCAGATGGACAGTCAGTCAGACGGACGGACAACGTAGCGAAAACAATAGCGTTCATTTTCACTTTTGGTGTACGGAACCCTAAAAATTATCTATGCAAATGTCACAGAAGATGACTTATGCTGTCAGAAAATTTATCACCCTGCTGCAATATATCACGTGCACTTTCGGTATCAAACCCCATTTAGAGGTGTTTCTCTAGTACAACTTTCGACAAATATATTATATTTCTTATAAGATTAAAACCATTATCTCTCATTTGTTTCTTTTGAATCCTCTCAGTTACGTTTTGGTGCCCCTATTTAGTGACATATTAAACTATAACATCTAGAGTTATGACAACAGATACATTTCGAAAAGTGTTGCCAATTAACCTATATGATCCATAGGTTATCTCCAGAAATATATATTTTTAAAAGAATGTCAGCTATGTAAGTACAAACACATCTTTTTTAAATTTGATCCTACACATGCAATCTGTTTTTTTTTATATCTAAATTTGTTGAATTTTTTCCTAAACAAGTGTTATTCTTTATATCTAGATCAACGCCCATTTAGCAAGTCTAAAACAATTTAAAATAATAAAGAAAAAAAACATTTTATAAAATGTTGCATGATATTGCAAATAATTAATTTAAGCACAAATAACACACACACTCAGACACCAACAATTTACTACATGAACCCATGATGAGTGTCTTCAATATGGAGCACTTATTAGTTCCATAGAATAAAATGCCTTTGGGTCGTTGTGAGTTTTCATTTTCTTTGTTTGCCACAATAATGAGTCTTTAGTAGGGTATTCATTTTAAGCGACTTTTCAATTGTTCAATTAATCAATTAATCGAAATTGAGGTATTTAAATTACTCGAGCAATCGAGTATAACTTTTATTTCGTTCGAGTTATTCGAGTAAGCTTCTGCTTCAAATTATTCGAGTTAATCGGAAAATGTTTGAATTTAATCGGTTTTTTGTAGATTTTTGTGAACAAAAATAAAACAAAACAAGTTTTTTCGCGTTTGTATATATTTTAATAATAGAAACTAACAAAAACACAACATTTCTACATAAATTAGATCATAAACTGATCCTTTAAAATAGTTTTTTTTCACTATTCAAATGTCGCGCTTTGAGAAAATTTTGCGCCAGGAAATATTTAATACCATTCCGACCTATCCTGTATTTAAGGCAGAATTAAAATAATCGGAATTGGCATAACATTATTGTTGTTATAAATATAAATACGGTTACACTTTGGAAATATTTATCCAAAAAAACGTAACCACTACATTTGCTCAGAGGTGGTTTGATTTAACTTGTTTTTTATATCACAAAATAAGTTATGCTGCAAAAAACTATTTTTATATTATTTTTAATAGATGCGAACCCATATGCAAAAAAAATATTGTAATTAAAGGAAATACAATTTTAACTTGTCTGTGGGTTACGTTTTTCTTTTCGGCAAATATTTGCCAAGTGCGACCGTACTTAAGGCTTTTATAATTCTGAACATTACATTCGATATTTTACGAAACACCTAGTTATTTACTTGCTCTCGAAATATCTTCTTTATTTCAAATAATTTTTGTTTGATGTTTATATTTCCGAATTTTTTTAAAAGACATTTGAAGTTGGTCTCTTTCTCCCTATTATTTACTTAATTTTTTGATCATGCAGACTATTAGTATGAAGTAATGTTCGAATTGAATTGCAAATTTCATATAAATTAAAAAAATTTTCCACTTTTTATTAAGAAATCTACAAAAACTCATTAAAAAAAAGAAAATTTACATAAAATTTTTTAATCGAGTTATTCGATTAATCGACCGAAATTACTCGAATAAATTTTTACTCGAAACTAAAACTTTTTGTTTGATCGAACATTATTTGACTTTAATTATTCGATTAATTGAGCAAACATTATTCGAGTGAATACCCTAGTCTTTAGTTTATTCGGCGTTTTTTTTTGTTCTCGTTTTTGTTGAGTCTAAAAATGAATCTCAATTAAGCAAACAATTACTTTAAATGGGTTTTAGGGTTAAATTGCTGTTGTCAAGTGCGATTTTTTGTTTAGAATTGCGCTAAAAATGCATAGAGGAGTAAAATTAGTTAAAGTTAGAGTTTGAATAATATTATCCATTTGATTTAACTAAAAGTTGAATAAAGGAAATAAAATATAAAGCATACATATATGATATTTATACCACATAGTATCTAATGCCTAATTTTAGGCGTGCATAAATTATTTAAAATTTTAAAGCATCATTTCAAGGTGCTTAATATTTGTTTTTACTTAATTAGAATTTATATCATAAAACTAGTGACAACCTAGTTCTATAAATACATACTATAAATTTTAGATAGCATTTAAAGATTTTTCTTAAATATAAAATTGTTTATAAGTTTTTCTTATTCCATTTATCATCTCATTATTGCCGGAAATATTTCCCTTCTTAAATTTTTACTTTATATCTACTTCGACCTAAATCAAAACAAAACGAATCCTTAAAAATGGGTTAAACCAATATTAGCATTAAGCTTTGAGCAAAAACAAAGCAGCCACATTATGAAAGCCCTTTTTAGTAAATTTTTCAAATCAACTGCCTCCACAAAAAGTACACAAAATCTAGTGGAAAAAGAACTGCAACAAAATATATACTCCACAGAATGTAAATATACATATATTTTTGTGGTTTATCCAATCACTGTTGGAAAAACGACATGACACCAACGTAACCGCAAACCAAAAAAGGAAATTAAGTTTATAAAGTATAATTAGAATTAGGGGGTATTTTCTAGTTAAAAGACTTTTTTTTATATTTTTTGTTAAAAGAAACAAAATTCTTGCTTTCGCAGCATGCGGGAGATTATAATTGTCAAAATAAGTTTTATTTCTGTTGTGTCTTATGTGTTAAATGTGTTTTATTACATCTTATATTTATTATATTTTCCACTTTGTGGAGAATTTTAGAAGTTTTTCCAAATTGTTTTCTTGTGATTTATATAAAAAGAGAAACATTCATTAATTAATAATGGTACACAGAAAAAACGATAATCAAACAATTTTGGCTATGTAAATGTTAAAACATAGTTTTGAAAGAGATAAAAAAGACCAACACAGCGAGAGAGAGAGAGTTAGATGGTTAAAATATTCTACGACAATGTTTTGCGTGGTGTTTTACATAAAAGTGCCGAACACATATTATACCTAAAACGTAAGACATGACAAAATCTCATATGCCGAGTCGCTATACAAAGAAAAATTTCATTCTAAAATCGTTGAAAACAAAGTTAATTTAAAATTTTTTCGTAGTGACTTTGCTTTATATAAATTTCATGCTAATTCAGCATGATTTTACAAATAACTATACATCACGTTGATTTATTATTCCTGTTCAGTTAAAGCAAAATCAACTTGATACTGCACAGAAAATACTAAATCTCATTTTCCGTAAAGGAATTCAATGAAATAGTAAATATTTTTTCTAGAAACGGACCTACAAACAAATTTGTAAATATAGACAAAAATGTCTCAACAATTTCATTGAAAAAAATTTTTTAAATCTATAAAACAATTTGTATAAACATATAAACAAATTGCCAACAAAACAATTTACTAAATCAAACAAAAAGATTTACTGGATTTTCTGAAAAATATCAAGCAATATTTTTGTCTGAATTTATAAAATAAAATATGTCTAAAAATAATAACAAATATTAAACAAAATAGTTTACTTAATCAAACAAAAATATTTACTGAATTTTTTGTAATATATCAAAGAAAATTTCATCATGATCATCCATTAAGCATTTATGAAATTTCCCTTTGTTAAATGAGTTCAATTCTGAATGTATATCTAAAGACTATAAAAATGAATCAGAATTAACGCAACGACATTAACGAATTGATTCACTCAAAATTCTTCAGTAAACAAATTTGGTACAATTGCATCCTTTTGCTATCATTGTTGTTGTCATTTGTGTGTATGTCGTCATCGGGGTTGTTTTTTACGACACAGGTTTTCTTGTTGTTGTTGGTGTTTGCATCCTAAATAAAAGACAAACTAAAAATTCATTGATTTAGTAAAGAACATTTACGGAAAATGAAATTTATTTTGAGACAAACTTTTGTTTGCAAAATTTTCGGTGATAATTTCTTCTGTGTGAAATAATATGAAGAATCATGTTGAATGGAAAGTTTCTTCAAGTTGAAACAACGTAAATTGGATACTGAAATAGCAAGCAGAAATATGTTGAATCAAAGTTATTTCAAGTTGAAAGAACATGAATTTAATGAAGCCTTTTATTAATTATTTTACTTACGTGATGTGCATTAGCATAAACAGAAAATACTAAACTTCACTATGATGAATTAGGACCTATAAAACAATTTGTAAATTCACAAAAAACATTTGTTTACTTTTACAATTTTTTTTGGGCTGAAAAAAAAATCTTGAAAATTTTTTGTTGTTGTACACTATGAAAAAAAAATCAAACAAAATAGTTTACTGATTCAGATAAATTAATTGTTAAAATTTTGTTCTTCATAATCAGCAAAAAAAAATATAGATTTAGAAAAATGTTTTGTTATAATATGACCTAACTATGATTTTTTGTAAAATCAAAGATCACGTTTACTAAAAATTGAATTGGTTTTAGTTGTTGCTTTTTATGGTAAATAAGAGAAAAATTTATTGAATCAGTTAAACTATTTATTGAATTTAAAGAAAACGAGTAGTTGGCTGTTCCAGCCAATTTGTATGAAAAGTACATTTTCTACTGAAGTCGACCGTCTGGATTGTGGAAAGCGCACTATAATTATAAGGTGTTTTCTTTTCTTTCTGAATCGGTTCTCACTTCCACTTCACCTTTCTGAGCCGAGTATCTTCACAACAATTGACATAAAATTTCATCAGCAAACTAACATCATTTCGTCTAGATCAATAATTTTTCACTGTGCAACGCTCCTTCACTCACCAATCCAGCTGGGCACCATTGCCCTCAATTGTAATTTTTTGTTACATCAATTTAGTTTTATCTAGTATGTAAATCAAAAATACATACATACATATTTATCTATAAACATTAGACTCTAATGATTAGAGGAGCAACGCAATATTGAAACAAACATAAATTATATTGTGACATAATTATTGATTTACGCGCTTGATTATTAAACTAAACAGAAGTCGTTGTTTTTTCTGCTTGTAAAAATACAATAGATAAATATTTATATATACACTCATACCATTATAATCGCTAATTACCCTACATGTGTTAATTATTAAAATTTAATTCCATAGCAATTAAATTTCACTTTAAATAAACTACAATTAATTCCAATTGAAACGATTTTTTGAAACTGGCACCGCTTAAAGATTTAAACAAGTTAATTTTTCTATTTTCTATGCAAAATGTAAAAAATCTCCTTAACAGTTCAATGAAACTTGTAAAGCTTACAAACAAACACACATACATCCACGTAAGGGGGGGTAACGCGCACTTAAACAACCCTAGCAATAATACAATTGAGAGCTCTTGTAATCTATATATATAAAAGTGAATATATGTTTGTTTATTTGTCTGTTTGTATGTTTGAAATATATGGACTCCTAAACCAGTGAACCGATCTTTCTGAAATTTTTACTGATGGTCTGGAAGGCACAATAGGCTAAATCTTTTTGATATATTGTAAGTGGGCGTGGCACTTCCTATATAGAATAAATTTTTATTTCAGGATATTTATGGAACTAGCGCAGCTAAAGACCTCAAAATTTGTGCGAGTAACTCTTTTTATAATGTTTCAAAAGATATATTATTAATGCTGACTTTAGACGACATGTATTTTACATCTGACTTGTCAAATTTCCCACTGCAAAAGTGATACATGCCGTGTGAAACATATGAAACATTGTCAGATGACATTTACAGAAGCAAAGTCAGATGAAAAATTTTCAATTAGAGCGTGTTCTATTTTCATCTGACAAGGCATCTGACATCAGCTGTATTAAATTATCAAAAGTGTGGTTTGGCTGAAAAAACATTAAAAAGCAAAATGCTATTTATATATTTACGAAAATTGTGCAAAAACTTAGCTGTTGTGAACACCCAGAGGTTATGTCAGATTAATTGCACATGTACGTGTGAAAGCAAATATTATAAACCGTATGTAAATTGACAATTTTGACAAACATGCGAAGTTACATATGTCTCACACACCTAACAAGCCATATGTAAAAAACATGTCGTCTAAAGTCAGCATAAGGAGTGGTCGTGGTATCTCCCACATATAACAAATAATTATACGGTAAAACATATGTATTACGGTAAAACATGTAAGATTTTGTACGAGGTACTCTATTGATTTTATGCACTGGTCTAAAGAAAATATTCAGAATAAAATTAGTGTAGTGGGCGTGGCACCTCCCATATGATTTTTCATTTTTTTTATTAGAATATCTTTGGAACTAATGCAGCAAGAAACTTGAAAATTTGTGTGAGCAAAGCTTTCTATAGTGCGCTGCGTTGTCATGAGGGTGCGTCACCTCCATTAAGAGCAACTATTTATTTTGAGATATCTTAAAATCTAATATAGGGAGAGCCTTGAAATTTGTAGGGAGAACTCTGTCCATATTGTGCAATGTCTCTGAAAAAAACTCTAAATTGGACAAGTAGGCGTGCCACCTCTGATATAGAGCAAATATTTATTTTGAGCTGTCTTAAAAACTAAAATAACCGGACCAATCTTTCTAAAATGTTTTCAGCGTATTATTGATGGTACTTCCTATTTAGAAGCAACATTTACTTTAGAGTCCCCCTTATTCCGTAACTATTTGTCGATGTCACGTCAAGACAATAACAAAAAATTGGATAATTTCTACTCGTCATCGACAACAATTTACTATTACTAACAGCCACTTATTACTCTCTAAGGCATAGAAAATGGGAAGAGGATGTTAATAGTAGTAAATTTTTGTCGACAGCGAGTAGAAAAGTGCCAATTTTTTGGTATCGTCTTGACTTGACGTCGACAAATAGTTACGGAATAATATCTTGGAAGCCAAAATAGTCAGAATTTTGAAAAATGTTCCTGAGTGCTAACGCCAAAAACGAGAATAGTATTGAAGAAAGGAGTCAACCTCTCAAATAGAGTTAATTTTTATTAACCGACTTTAAAAAAAAAAGAAGAAAGGTTATCAATTCGTCATGTATTTGTTTTTTTTTCAGGATGTTCTCTCAAAACTCCGCTATTTATAAACCGGTTTCAGATTTTCTGTTTATTTAAAAAGATGCAGTTCCAGATTAGACCCGTTGAAAAGTGGCCGGAGTCACGCCCATACGAAGTAAATACACAAGCCTTTTCATCTACTTCTACTCAACAGATTCCTATGAAGCTTTGCACACACATTAATCTTCTGTTTGAATACTACATAACGAATGAATAAAGTAGGCAGTGCCACGCCCATGCAAAATAAATATTATTTATCAACAATTTCTACTAAACCCATTCGTATGAAACTTTGCATACACATTTAGTTCTTGTTACAATACAATATTATGGTTAGAAAAATGGGCAGTGCGACGCCCATGAAATGTAAATATTCATTTAAACTACTTCTGCTTCACCGATTCTTATGAAACTTCGCACATGATTAGTTCTCGTGAAAGTACATCGTTATGGTAAAAATTATTGACCTATTTTGTACTCGTTTTTCTTTTTGCAAGAATTATTTTCTAATATATAATTCTAAATAACTAAATTTGAAAAAGAATTAAATATAAAAGTTTTCTTTTCATCACAAAGGAGATATTGTGTACCGAAGCACACGGGTTTTAGCTAGTTTGCTATAAAAATCACTTTACTTTGGAAAATAGAACAAGTAAAAGGGTATAAAAACCAATATGTACGTGTTGTTGTTGCTATTATTTTTGCCATGTTAAATTATTGTAATTGTAAGTAAAATACAGCAACAACAACAGTAATAACGTTATCATTATCAACATCTTTACATGGACACAGATACAGACACATACATTCAAACTTACATTATCGATTAACTTGAGTAGCAGCAATTTATGTATTAAAGCGTAACTAAAAGAGATCAACAACGTACATAAATACGAAACAGTAACAACAACGGCAGCAATACAAAAATAAATGCCCAGTTGGCCACGCCTTTAAGACAATGGCGGGTGCACTACAACGTTAAATCATCGACCACAAATGCCGAAATCGTGTACGTTTCAATGAGAGACAATGTCGCTCAGATTGTCGTTCACATAATACTAGTGTGAATACGTGCTCGACATTGTCGCCTATTTGATCGGCAATGATTATGTAAGTGACAATGTCGTTTGTCTTCTAGTCAATATCTTATGACAATGTCCCATATCTTGCCGTCAATGATTAAATAAGCTACAATGTCGTCTATTTTGTCGTCAATGATTAAATAAGCAAAAATGTCGCCTATGATATCGTCAATGATTGCATAGGCTACAATAGCGTTTATCTTGTCGTCAACGATTATATAACGACAATGTCGCCTACTTAATCATAGAACGGACTTTATTTAATATTTTTAATGCACAAATTCAACATTTATTAACTTTATTATTTGAGATATTCTCCCAATTTTATTTCAACAAATATTTATTTATTGAGGGTTAAGCAATGTCTATATGCATATAATTTCAGCATTAATGAAATGCATATAGACATTGCTTAACTCTCAACAAAAAATCTTATTTGACACAAATTAAACTTTTTCTTATACGTTTGTGTTCGTTTCATTTAAATTATTGACTGACTTAGCTGGGATTCGAACTCAGACTACATGTTTATAAGTTTTCGCGCTTGACAGCTTGCTACAGCACCACCTAAAACATCGACAACAAGAAGCCAACATATTCATTTCTTTGATTAAAGACTAAACGTAATGTTGTCGCTCATCTTTTCCTTAACAAAGTTGGATTGAGGACAAAATGTAAGGCATTGATGCTCACCTAGTCCTCCACAATTTTGCTGAAGACAAAATCTTAAACACTATCGCTCATATTGTCTCCGATGAAGTTGGATTAAGGACAAAATGTAAGACATTGCCGCTCATATTGTCTTCAACAAAGTTAGATTGAGAACAAACTGTAAGACATTGTTGTTCATCTTGTCCACCATGTTACTGAACTAAATGTAAGACACTGTCGCTCATATTGTCATCGACAAAGTTCAATTAAGGACAAAATGTAAGACATTGCCGTTCATATTGACCTCAATAAAGTTTGATTTAGGACAAAATTTAAGACATTGTCGTTCCTCTTGTTCTCCACAATGTTACTGAAGACAAAACGTCAAACACTGTCGCTTATAATGTCCTTAACAAAGTTGGATAGGGCACGAAATGTAAGACATCGTCGCTGATATTTTCCTGAACATAGTTGAATTGAGGACAAAATGTAACACATTGTGGCTAATAATGTCCTTAACAATTTTAATGAGAACATCGTCGCTCATATTGTCCTTAAAGGCACTGTCGCTCATATTGCCTTCGATGAAGTTGGATTAAGGACAAAATGTAAGACATTTCCGCTCATATTGTCTTCAACAAAGTTAGATTGAGGACAAACTATAAGACATTGTTGGTCATCTTGTCCACAACAAAGTTTGATTTAGGACAAAATGTAAGACATTGTCATTCATCTTGTTCTCCACAATGTTACTGGAGGCAAAACGTCGGACACTGTCGCTTATAATGTCCTCAACAAAATTGGATAGGGAACAAAATGTAAGACATCGTCGCTGATATTTTCCTGAACATAGTTGAATTGAGGACAAAATGTAACACATTGTGGCTAATAATGTACTCAACAAATTTTAATGTAAACATTGTCGCTCATATTGTCCTCAAAAAAGTTGGATTGAGGACAAAAATTAAGACATTGTTGCTCATCTTGTCCTCCACAATGTTACTGAAGACACAATTTAAGACATTGTCGCTCATTTGTCGTCAAAAGTGTTTGTAAAGGGCAACATGTAAGTATTTGTCGCTCAGATTGTCGCGACTATGTCGTGCAAGGCAAGCTGGCCAACTGGGTGGACTCGTATGTGGGCAAGTATGTGTGTACATTAGGGTTGGCCGAATGTTTTTTTTCATTGTGTAGAAAACTGTAGTCTGTCAAGAGTTACATATAATAAAGTTGGAGAGAAATTCATCCACGTATTGATGACGCCCATTCATCAGAATTGGGACATAAATTTAATGACAAATGTCATTACTAATCAATTTCAATAAAATAAAAACTTTGGCAAATTAAAAGTTATTCATTGACAAATTATGGGATTTGCTGTTTACGAGCTTTTTCGATTATTATGGAAATGATCTATTAATGCTCGATTGATCGAAAAGAATAATCGGAACAAATGTATACTTTATCAGAACAAATGAATCGATTATTGTTAATCGTTCGATTAATTATACTGTACAGCACAAAAAAAAGATTGTTCTTTCGGTTGATCCTGGCAGAAGGAAAAATTTACATCTGCGATTCATTTTACGGGGAGCTAAAGTCCTCCCCTATTACACATAGTTATAACAACTTGGCATTGGAAATCTTGTAAGTCTTACGTTTAAGGTGTAAGATGTGTTATAACGAACACACATACTGCTTAAGCCTTTCTTGGTTTTTCTGCAGAAACACCCAGGGTCTTGGCAGGAATCGAACCTGCGACCCCCGGCTAATAGTCTAGTGCACTATCCACTACACTACGGGTGTTCAGCCATTTTTATGTAAAACACCATGAGAAACATTTTTGTGAAACATTTTAAACCTCTAACTCTACGTTGTATGGATCTTTTTAGCTCTTTCTTAAAAAAGTAAAAAAGTCCCCTTCAGCGGCAATATAGCGATCTGAAATGGTCTAAAAAAGTAATTGCAATAAATTCTACTAGAAGTCTTCAAAGTCACCCAAGCTCCAAACTTAACTGAGCGTCAGAAATCATATAAAACTAATAGTTTTTAAGGTTAATTTCGTACTTAATCACAGCTAGATCTGCCTGTCCGCTTTGGGTGCTTAAAGTTCGCTTTATGACTATAAGGTGTCCGGAGAATACAGTAATCCCCTGATTTACGTCGCGTCGATTTACGTTGTGTCGCTTATCGTCGTAAAATTTTTTGTACCTATCAAATTTGTCTTGCGTTGTTAAATTTTTGGTGCCTTCCAAATTCGATTTGTGTCGCCATTCAATTTACGTCGCCTCAGTTGCTTACAAATTATTAGCAAAACCCGGGGAATCCCAGAATTTAGTTAAAATATTTGTTTTTTTTATGTTTCTATGCGGTCGGCGAAATTTTTGTTCACTCCCATTTCGATTTGCGTCGTCATTTGGATTTAAGTCGACTCAATTATAAAAAGAAAAAATACATGGAAATCCAATTTTTATTATGTGCAATATCAAATTCGATTTACATTGTTTCGAATTACATCCCCATTTTCCGGATTCAATCGCGACGTAAATCGAGGGACTACTGTATAATATAAAGTTCTCTAGATAATGTTAAAATTTCCTGGTATACAAAATAAACAGAGCTGCCAACGTTAAAAAAAAAACTTTCTAATTTCCAGCAACATTTACCCAGTAAATAATTTTCATGTTTTTTGAAGCACTAAGGCAATAAAGCGCATAATAATACACTTTAAAATAAGAGCTTATTGCAGAGCAGTGAACGTATATGAATGAAACTATAAAAAAGCTGATTTTTCACTGCTGATACAAAGCAGGTTTTTAAGCGAGAAAGTTCCATATACTTACAGTTTTAGTGCTGAAAATTGTGATGACTTTCAGCGCTTCAAAAAGCGCTCTTTGTATCAAAAATGTAGTACTACAAACCGAGAACTCGTCAGACAAAAATCAGCAGCGATATTGGCAGGTTGGTAAGCACTGCTTTTATTCTCTCATTGTAAAAACCTGCTTTATTTGAAGCAATTTTTTTTACTGGGTATAGTAGTAAAATTGCGTATTTTCGTTTTTTTCTATTTTAACATCGAAATGAGATATTTAATCGCGTACAGACAGACAGACAGATAGACAGACATTCAGAAAGACAGATAGACTGACAGACAGACTGACAGACAGACAGACAGACAGACAGACAGACAGACAGACAGACAAAAATTCAAAAAGTTGGTGTTTTGTGTTCTACATGGATTTCAGACACGCCCCTTTTACAGTTTTATTATATGTATTGATTAGTACTTGATATAGGAAATCTTGTAAGCCTCACAATTATAGTTCAACACTTTTATGTAAAACATCGCGAGGAAAATTGTGGTAAAACATTTCAGTCCGCTATATTGCCGATAAAGTGTAGTTTTTTTTGCCCATTGTTTGTATGATTTTCGGTCCATGGCTTCTTCATAATAGAATTCTTTACAGATTTAATTGAATATTTGCCATACGAATTTTAGCAAAATTTTTTTTCAATTTATTTTTTGTTTTGGCCTAATGTACATGAATTGTAGACAAATCATACGTTGTGACATATGAACGAATACGTACGAAGAGTCAGACAAATAGTAGCAGTAGTCAAGCATGGATTATTTTATGTGTACGAGCGGCTGTTTTGTAATTTGTACGTGTGCAACTGTATGCTTGTAGCACTCGTCATATGCACTTTGTCTTTAATGTTTTTGTCAGTCAGCTTCTGGCAGAGACGACTCGACTTTAATTCATTGTGAGCATTTGTTGCTGTTGAGAGTTCGAATAACTGACCACAGCTGTTTTTAAATGTGATTGTGTCTGAAGTTTTTGCTTTTCTTTTCAAAGTTTATTACACTTTTTATTGTACATATAATTCAGTACAAAGAGGTTGCCTGTTGTTTTGCTGTTTTCGTTTATATACTTTTTGTACACTGTCTTTTGTGGATTTTTATATTGATGCTATAGTTGATTGGAACTACATAGTAGCATTTCGTAGTCACTTTTATTTGCACAAACAGTCGTTTAGTTTGCTGACATTAAGCCACTTGTTAAATATCAATTCTGATAACAATTCAGGCAAATAACTTGGACATTCAGCTGCATGAACGCAAACAGTAGGACTTCATTAGTATGAATCGCGGTTTAAAAAATTATTTCCTTGAGAAATGTTAAGAGGGGAGAAATGCGAAATAAATTATACAGGCAGCTTTTAGTGTGATTTCGTGGAATTTATATTCGATAAAGAAGCAAAATGATCGCATTAACGAAATTAATGAGAAGTGTCAGAGATGCTGAGCAAATAATAGTATCGGCGCTTGGAAAGTTTACATCTAAAATTCATCTTAGGAGGATTTTTGTTGTCGTGTAGTGTCCCATCAACTCTTAACTCCCATTTTTTTTTAATGTTGGCCTAGACAGCGCACAGAAAATTCTGGATATGCAGAGTAATTGTGAATATGCACGAAGAAATTTTGACTTATTTCTATCGTTCAAATTGAATTTGAAGACATAGCAGAATTTTATAACAAATATTTTTGTAGGACATCTCAGGCCGTTTTATCTCTGTTTAAAAGGCGAGCTTTGTTAAACCCTTTTTTTTAAGAAAGGGGAAAAAAACCCATACCGGGCATGTTTAGAGGATTAAACTATTCTACAAACATGTTTATTTTAGTGTTTTACATAAAAGGTTTTAACACATCTTATACCCGAAATGTAGCGATTACGATATTTCCTATGCCGATTCACTATAATAATGTGAAAAAAAGAAAGGATACTTCCACTTACACTAAATTAAAAGCCAGGCTTAAACTTTCAAAATATCGACACTAATTAGTTTTTCATGTTTCTTCTAGCGGAATACGTTGTAGGAATTTATTTTGTACTATACAGTGCAATTGGTTAAATATTAACCTTTATTTTGCGATAAAAAAAAATTAAGCAACATTTTAATATTTGTTTTTGACAGCAAAATTATTGGCAAATACATACACACAGAAAAATTTCATGCTAAAATCGTCAAAAGCAAGTTTCATTTAAAATTTTTGGCCAGTGATTTTGCTTCATAGGCATCAGGTTAATTCAACATGATTTTACAATAACCTTCAAAGAAAATTTATCCCTTTGAAATAATTACAATTTATGTTGATTTAATATTTAAGTACAATTAAAGCGAAATTGAGTTGATACTGAAATAACACGAGGAATCATGTTGAATCAAAGTTATTTCAATTTGAAACAACATGAATTTGATACCGAAATAACATAATGAAATAACATTATGAATCAAAGTTAATTCAAGTTGAAACAATGCGAATTTGATACTGAAACAAAACGAACAGTCATATTGAATCAAAGTTATATCAAGTTGAAACAACATGAATTTAAGGTAGCTATATTATTTATTATTTCAATTAATTACATGCTAAGGAGAGTGGCGTGATGTGTATTAGCATAGAATAGAATAGGGGAAAGATCTGGTCCAAGCACCGGCCCTGCGACACCTAGTGGAGCTTTAAAAAAAATCGAAAATCGGTTTGTAAACGATGGAGTTGTGAGGGAACACACATAAAAAATATAAATGAATTGATAACCTTCTCTTTTCTTTTGAAGTCGATTAAAAAATAAGGATTACGTTCAGATTTTTTAGTAAAAGAAATTGGAGTATTTTAATCTTTACATAACCAGCACAACCACACTACTTTGTTCAAATGCGGAATATACAAGTTTTTTCCGAAAGACTTGGAATTGAAAATTCTAATAGACTAAAAATTTATTGCCATACTATAGTAGCCATAAAGTGTTCTTAAGGACTTCTTTTCACTCTTTGTAGCAGATTTCCGAAAGTTCCGTTTCCCTTATTTGAATTGAACAGTTAGTTCATTATTAACTGTGGTGTCATTGACTTCATGATAGCTGGCGCCAAAGTTAGAGACTATAGCATATTTTGAGGGCTTGGGCAAATTTCTTATCAAATTTACAGTTGAGCTCAAAACTAACCAATTACAAATGATGATGACACAACATAAACAATTAAACAAAAATTAAATATTCGAAATATATGGCCATTCTTAAACATTTTTGTTAATTTTATCTTTGCTTTACTGTACACTTTAATATGATTGTGTAAATTTAAAATCAACGCAATAATAATAAGTTTAAAACCGGCAATTTTTAGCACATGCTCTTCGACAAATTCTTTTTGGACATGTCTTCAATTATACATTGTCCATTTCTTTTCGATTTTTTTAATACTCTTGTCTGTTACTAATCATTACTTTGGACATTGTTTTTTTATCGTGCTGGCATCATGCTGGCTTTTTATGTTGAAAATATTCGTATAATTTTTAAAATGACTGCCATTAAAGAAAGACTGTTAGTTTAATTTGAAAATAAATTGTATATAAAAATGTGAAAAGTTTCAAGATCTTTTAAGAATTTCAAACTTTTTCTAATAAATTATTTTCGCTCATTTTAGTTTGTAATAACATTTATTATTTTGAAAATTATCACATGTTGGCAGCTAGATGCAGTTGCTTTAAAAATAAGGAAACAACACAGTAAAACTGTAAAAATCTGTTATTTCTATAATATTTTTTTTTAAATTCATTATGTTTAAGACTAAATTTACATGATGAAATATTTCATAACATTTGTGTCATGAAACTTTCTTTATTTGCCAATAGAATGGACAGGGAAGCACATGGGCAGAAAATAAAATTTCAGTTGGTTTTTGTCAACTTTCTTTGCCAAATTTGATTTTCCGTGCTTGCAATAAGCAAATATAAAAAGTTTCATGACGAAAATTTCATGAAATATTTCATAATTTTTTTTTAAAGAGAAGTAACACAATCAGGCAATGAATGCCTACCCGTTAATTAAATTATGTGTCACCTTCTTTGGGAAAGCGATTGTGTGGAGAGCACAAGCGGTGATGTGGGAGAGTGATAGAGTGCTTAATTCATTTACAATACTGCAATTGCGCGTTGCAACCCCCTCTGGTGTAAAGTAGTGGCAATGAGTTGCTTAAGCTGTATAGCCATTTTATTAATTCTTTTACTTCGCCGACGGTTCGGCTACAATACCGACGAAAGAAGGTGCTGTGAAGTGCCTTAGGATATGTTAGATGTAATCGCTGCCGGTACTGACAAAGTAATCAGTGCTATTCCTTCATCACTTTAATAGTCCAACAACAACCAACACAATAACACACCAATGCACATGAGAAAAATGCCTGATGTTGTTGGCTTGCCTGAAACTAGTCTCGAACTCAAGACCTCAGGGCTTGTAGTAAAATGCGATAACTACTCAGCCAACAGTACCCCCATGTAAAAATGTGGTCTAATTTAATTTAAAAAAGTTGCATAAAATTATGCGTTCCTTTTCTAACTTTGACAACAATTAAATATTAATGATTTATTAAATATATACATAAGTACATATGTCCTGTATATGTTTTGAAAAATATTTGTCAAATAATTTCTTTTTCAAAATGTACTTTTTCATAGACCATCATCAATTTTACAAAAAACTTCATACACTACTTCACACATTGTTTGTCACTGTTTGGTATGTTTTTAATAAAATTTTCTCTCTCTTAATATTTCAACCAAATAATTAACACACTAAATAACTTCGTCTACAAATTATAGGAAATGTATTAATTGTTTTTTTTTTCTTTATAGCTTTGGAAAATAAATTTTCATTAGCTGTTAATTCTCTAAGCAGTTCATAGTATTTTGGTTTATTAATAAACAATTTTAACACACATTCTCATACAATTGTAGAGAAATTTATTGTTCCAAACCGCTAAATTGCCATCACATTCACGTGACACTTTCGCATAAATTCACAATTGAACAACGAAGAACCAACTACACTCACATGCAGGGATGTTAAAGTTGGTACAATTGAATTAATTTTTTTTTTAGCACTATTTGCCAGTCAAAAGTACAATAGCACCCCGATGACAACTTAGCACTATTTAAAAATGGTTCCTATTTAATTCAAATTCTGGGAAGTTTATAATCTAAAGTTGATTTTAATAATAAAATGTTATTATAGTTTAAGAAGTTTGGCCCAGAAAATGTTTTTATCAGGAAGAATTTCTAGCATTGTGCCATTAATATTAATAATGCTTCCTAATGAGAATAAAAATATTGAATCTATAAAGAGTTTCGAGCGCTGATGGATGTAGAAATTATTAAGTTGAGTGTTGTGTTATTTTCCGACGGGATTTGTTTGCATTTGGAACGATTTTCCGTCATTCCACGTCAAATTTGATTGAAAAACAGACCGATTTCGGCTATTTGCCATCTTCAGTGTTCTCTTGAATATTCAAATACAAATAAAGGATTTGCTGCTATAACTTAGAAATTACTAAGACGTTGCTTATATGTCAACATTGGAACGACTGAAATAAATATATTAGAATTCTTAGCAACACAGAAAAAAATTGTAAATACAATTAATTTTTTTGTTATATCAATTAAATAATTAATTGATTTTGAACCGACAACGATTTTTGTAAATAGAATTATGAAATTGTAAGTTAAAGGAATATCAGAAAAAATGTTTTAACAATTTTTTTTTGTTGATTTCAAATTTATTTCAATTAAGATTATTGTTATATCAACAATGTGAATTGTTGATTTTCCGAACAAATTTTAACTCTCATAATTGTTGTATTACCAATATTTTTTTATACAATCACAATCCCTGAAGCGACTTTTTGCTTGTCTGCGAAAAACACTAAATGTCTTTGGGCGGAATCGAACCGGCGGCCTCTGGACTAATAAAATAATGTTCTAAACTCTCAGCTACAGATCAATTCGTTATTAAATGCGCAAATAATGAATACATACAAAACGTGATTTGCTTTGTTTCATCTTGGAGTCTGCATTCATTTGTTATATCAACAACTCAATTTGTTATACTAACAAAATATATGTTTGAATTTAAATTACATATTAATAATTGAAATGGTTAGTTGCAGTTGATGATATTTTTTTCTGTGAAGCAGTATATCCAAAATGATCCTTTAGTATTCAGAGTTCAACAACTTCTAGACTTTTGTGTATCTTTGGAAATTAAATATTAGTATTAATTGTTAAGTTTATATAGATATGTGGTGATCCTGATGAAAAAGGACATAATCTTGCAAGCGAGAATTTTTAGTAGAGCCAAAAATAGCTGTTTGAGTAAATTTTGTCGATTTTGAGGCATGTTTCCCCATTTTACAAGTGAAACTATCCTTATATTCACCGCCGAAATGTTAAAAAAAAAGAGATTTCTCGCAACTTCTACATTTAGAGAGAAAGGGACCTTAACTTCCCTCATATGAAATGCAGTGGGGAAGTTTGGGTTGCTTTTCCAAAATGATATTTTTATAAAAAAAATTATGCTTTACTTTAGTTTTTCACTCGTGGAAAAAAAGGAACAATACAGACTAAAATGCATTGCATATTTCAAAACTAGATAAAAAATGCTAAAAGATAGAACCATTTTAGAATTTTTTAAGTAGTTTTATTATTGCGGAAAATCTTCCACAATATTGCCAAACTGTAGCTAGTTTTAAAAAATGTAGCTAAATCAATTTCGGCATCTGGAAAATACGGTATCTTTTTTTTATCAGGGTCATCACATACAAGTACTTAATGCAAATTAACATCAATGTACACTGAAAGAATTTTGTTTCATAAAACCAATGAAACAACAATTTCATTAATCCAATGACAATTTCAAAAATCTAATGACAATTTCACAAATCCAATGAAAATTTCATTTATATTGTGAAAGAATTTCATTTGTTGAATGACAATTTTGTAAATCCAATGAAAAGTTTTATTAAAATTCAACCAACGAAAATTTCATTGATGAAAACTTTCATTGGATTTAAAAAAAAATTCAACCAATGAAGTTCATTCACAATAGTAATGAAATGTTCGTTGGACTTGTGAAATTGTCATTGAATTAATAAAAAAAATGTAATGACGTTGTTTCATTAGTTTTATGAAAAATAACTCTTTCTTTGTACCCTTATGTTAATTGTTAAGCTCTTTACGAACGTACAGATTTGTAGTACAAATGTACAAATGAATCCTTATGTACATATTTTAGTTAATTTTGAATAAAAAATATTTTTGAAAAAAAAAATTTTTGTACAATTGGACTGAAAAAAGTACACTTTTTCTTGGAAATAAGTACAATTTGTAAAATTCATGTTGCATCCCTGCTCACATGCAATCATTTCCTAGTGGAGCGTCATAAATGTTGAAAGCACGTAAGATGCTATTTGTTGTTGTTATTGTTATTTTAAGCATTCGTTATTCCGACACTGCTAATCAAGGAGCATAAACGAAGTGTGGAAGTGCAAAGAGTGAGAGCGAGGCAGGAAGAGGGGATAGAACAAATAGTGCTTTTATCAAACTTAAAATAAGCTGCAAAACTGCTTTATAAGAAAAAGATAAAGAAACTTTAATGTGCTTATATTATAAAAGCACTGCACAATGGGGCGATGTACAACAAAATCAAAATTTTTTTAAATTTCATAGCTCTAATTCTGATAGAGGGAACCAATGAAATATATACGTGTATCGGTGTTTTAAAAGCTTATATCTGGGATTAATTTATACTAACTCGGCATAGGAAATCTTGTAATCCTTATATTTAAGGTATAAGATGTGCTCAGTACTTTTATGTACAACACCACGAGGAACATTTTTGTAGCATACTTTGGCCCTCTAACTCTTCGCGATATGGGTCTTTTGGTATTATTCTTAAGGGGCAAAAAATTCACCTCCACCAGCGATATAGGGGGCTGAGTTGTTTTACATAAATTTTCCTAGTTGTGTTACATAAAAGATCTTATACCTTAAACACAATGCTTGTACAATCTCCTATGCCGAGAACTAATCAGTTCTGTATAAGTGCGAAATTAACCCTTAAACACATTTTGAGTATATACTGATTTCTGGCGTTCAAGTTAAGTCTAGACCTTGGGTGTCTTTAAAAGAATTTAATGGCAAATATTTTTTGACCATTTTTCAACAAAGGGACAAAAAGACCCATACTAATATTGCTAACTAGTGTTTATATTTAATTTTCTGTAAAGGAATTCAATGAACTAGTAAATATTTTGTTTATGAACGGACCTACAAACAAATTTTTAAATATAGACAAAAATACCTCAACAATTTCATAAAAAAAACTTGTTTTTTTCAGTGAACAAATTGTTTAAATCTATAAAATAATTTGCTTAAAAATATTTACAAATTGTAGGCAAAACAGTTTACTAAATCAAACAAAAATATTTACTGGATTTTCTGAAAAATATCAAACAATAGTTCTGTCTGAATTTAATAAACAATTAGTCTAAAAATGCTAAGAATTATTAAGCAAAATAATTAACTTAATCAACCAAAATTACAAACAAAATTTTTGTCTGTGTCATCATCATCATCAATTAAAATTAAGCATTTATGAGATTTAACTTTGTTAAATGTGTTCAAGTCTGAACGTTTATCTAAATACTCTAAAAAAATGAATGAGAATTAACGCAACGACATTAACTAATCGATTCACTCAAAAATCTTTTGTAAACAAACTTGGTGCAATAGCATTCCTCTTGCTATGACTGTTGTTGTTATTTGTATGTATGTCGTCATCGGGGTGGTTTTTTCCAGCACAGTTTTTCTTGTTGTTTTTGGTGTTTGCCTTCTAAATAAAAGTCAAACAAACAATTCAAAGATTATGGACAGAACATAACTGAAAATTAAATTTATTTTTAGACAAACTTTTGTTTGAAAATTTTTTGGTGATAATTTCTCTGTGTATAGTTTAAATTTGTTAATTAAAGTAAATTAATAAACGGAAAAAGACCCATACAATAAAGAGTTAGAGGGCTAAAATGCGCTATAAAAATGTTCCTCGTTTTGTTTTACATATAAGTTCTAAACACATCTTATACCTTAAACGTAAGGCTTATAAGATTTTCCATGTCGATTCACTATAACAATGTACAAAATTGGGTCCCCACTAAAACCACCTACGTATACACATATAATTTGTTTGGCCCCCTTTTTCGATTTTAATGTACAGTGTATTTTGTTGCCGGTCTTAAGTCTTCAAAATTTTTTTTTGTTTATTTTGTTTTTTTTAAGAAAGATACCAGAAAAACTGAGTACATTTGTACATATAAATATAGATTTTTTATTTCTTTTCTTTTCAATTTCGGTTTTTTTTAATTAATGAAAAACTCTCATAACAATCCCATTGTGTTTTATAATCGCGAATGACAATTAACAGTGTGTGCTTTAATAGCTGCTTGAAACCAACCCCTTATTAAAGCAGTTACCATAAATTTTCATATAAAATAATAATTATTTGTTTTAAGTTTTTCTCTTCCAAGCGTACGATGGTCGTACAAAAACTCTTGACTAATGTGAAAATAAAGCTTAACACTTACTTGCAGAGAAATGTTTAAAATTAAGTTATTTTATGCTCCTTTTTTGAGTTTCGGAAGTGATATTTGTCCGAGAAGACAAAAAAGAGACAAACTTCGCACTATTAACGAATATATTTCCTGTTGTTGATTTAAAATTACCATTGTTTCACATTAATTTTAAGCGAACAATTATTAATCTAAACTTAAATCTCTTTAATTTAATATTTTTCACTGTTAAAACAACTTTGTTAAAAACGTTACATTTCGCGTGTTGACTACCAAGCAAGGCTGGAGTAGCTACCGTACGGTAAATGGAACTTACACAAAACAAGTCACGTGACCGATCCCCAGGTTATAGGGACCAGTCCGAGTTCTAACACTTCCTATGAAGCGGACCAACCACTTTTACATGGGGATGGCCTAGGATGGGGTTAATTGGTATTTTGTATGCACCTTGTAACTTGTCTCTGAACTATCTTATGGAGTCCTAGTCGGTGTAGAATAATATAGATTATATATAAATATTATTCCAAATTCAGCTGTAATTCGATTAATTTAATCGATTAATTTATTTTTTTATTGTTACAAGTCCAAGTAGAAATTGTATTTTATTTTTAAGCGGTGTCTTTGATAGGATTCGAGCCGATAACCTCCGGCATGACAAGCTAGTACACTACCCACTCGACCACAAGGGAACTTATATTTCAATGTTTTAAATACCAGTTAAGCTGGAGTTAATATCTGAATATAGTTACGAAACAGGTTCCTGAGTGGCACGGCAGTCTCATTGAAGTGATGCAATTAATATTATATAGATACTGTGATAGGCCTTAGATCTAGGTGTATCGAATTTGTTCAGTGTCGTTTACTACAATACTAGCCGGAGTACCAACTAAATTGACTGAAAATTGTTAATATGTGACCATCTACACAATATGTATTTTTTCACCATTCACTACTCCTTATTTTTGGTACCAGTCTCATTTTCTCAAGTCATAGGACGAGTACTTTTGGATCATTTGTCACCAAATTTTCCGCAGGGTAACTACAAAACAAATGTTTCTGATACCCATGTGCGAATGCACATCACCTAGAATATAATAGAATAGCAGAAATATCTGGTCCAAAAACCGGCACTGCGACACCTAGTGGATCTTTTGTGCTATAGATCTATATATCAAATCAAGCTCTACATGACTCTCCTTATGAGAGTCAGCACAGAGGTTGCAGAAGCCCGCTTAGTATCAGCCGAACACTAAAGTTCAGAATGGAAAACACGCCATCTACTATTACCCAGCAAAAAATATTCAACATTTAGAAGGACTAAAAGCTGTTAGAAGCAATGCATTGCTTATTTAAGAACAAATTATTCCAAAAATGCTACCACAAATGCACTAAAGTTTGCAAAAAACCACAAACAAATATGCACGAATACTTATTAGCTTTTGACGATAATTAAAAATGTTAAAAAATATATGCAAAGCAACATAAGTATATAATATTTGACTTCTCTCACTGACGATAGCGCTTCTTGGAAGCACTAACGTAAGCGAGACCCTTAAAATATGTTCTATGATTGTATACACGAACAGTACACACACACATACACATGTGTATACACGAACAGTACATTTTAAAAATAAAATAAATAATTTTAAAATAATGTATTTATACGAGTAAGTTCATGTTAACTTCATGCTGCCGATTTGCAATAGTGTTTTTGGTTGAGTGGTTGGTGCGTTGGATTTCAAATCTGAAGATGCTTACTTCGATACTAGTTGAAACGGAAATAACAAACAGTGAGTCAAAATACAAAATTGATAACTAAAGATAAAAATAATAAGCCTTTAACATGACGTTAATAAATCCATCAGCCCCGCCAACTTACATCGAACCATTTTTTCCATATATTTTCAGTTTTAGTGCTGAAAATTTTAATGATTTTTAGCACTAATATAATATATGCCACTATATGAAAATGGCTGCATCAATGCCTTGGCTTGCCTTAAACCAGTAGAAGCCAGCCACACTTCCTTTGCGGTCGATATGCAATTTCCTTTGATTAGGGACTTGACACTCGACCAGTTTATGCCACAAAAGGGCTCTGGGCCCATAAAAGGAGCGGCAGAGGCCCTCCTGGGCCTCCTCGGTACCCAGATGACCACTGTGGCCAGGTATCCAGTAAATGGAAACATTGTTTCGCAACGATAGCTCCTGTTGTGAGTCACAGCACTCTAAAAAGCAAGCTTAGAATTTTCAAGAAATAAGGAACGTAGGAGCTGCCTGACTACCGGAAAGATAGCTATTTGCACACCTTTAATACCATCCTGCGTTTTGGATTCATCCGTATACCAGCATAAACTTCTGGAACCCAGGGCATAGTACTCAGGATCAATGAGTGCCCGTTGCCGACACGACGGGCAGGTTTCCCGATACCCATCCTATGAGCAGCCATTGCCATATGGGTGTTAATCCAATCAAGGCCTCAATGGCGAAGGTTGGACATGACCTCATAGCGCCAATCTCTGAACCTTGCAGAGTTTGGTTGTCGGCACAGGCTGTCGTGTCTTTTGCTACCATACAATCGCGCCGTACGTAATGATTGGCCTAACAATCATTGTTGATAACTCTTCCCTGTCCAGATCGCTGTAGCTGCTTTCTGTGTTACGCATTTGCACATCACGCAAGTAAAATAATTAGTAAAATGGCTACATTAAATTCATGTTCGCTCAATTTGAAATAACTTCGATTCAACATGATTGTTCGTGCTGTTTCAGTAGCAAATTCACGTTGTTTCAACTTTAAATAACTTTGATTCAATATGATTCTTTATGTTACTTCAGTATCACGTTGCTTCAACTTGAAATAACTTTGATTCAACATAATTCTTCGCTTTATTTCAGTTTCAACTTCATTTTGATTAACCTGTACTGGAATATTAAACCAATATGAAATATAGTTATTTCAAAAAGAAAAAAGTTCTTTGAAGATTATTGTAAAATCATACTGAAGTGACATAAAACACCTATAAAGAAAAATCACTAGCAAAAAATGTTAAATTAACCTTGTTTTCGACGATTTTAATATAACACTTTTCCGCTTGTTTAAACCATCATAAAAAATACTTCAAATATAGATCGGGTTTCGTACAGTTTTTTTTTATATGTATAGATAGATGCAAAGTTGGAATTGCATTTAAAAAAAATTCAAGGCTAGTTAGCGTCCTGGCAACCCTCGTAGAGTGAATGTGGCTTAGTGAAATTGTACACTTAATGAGTTTCTCTTAAGCATTTGTTGATTTTATTTAGCTTTTTTTTTACTTCTCGTATGATTTCTTACTACAAATACCGCAAAATTTATTAAAACTACCTTGATTACACAGCAGTCTTAGTAAAATAAAGAAACAAATGAAAAAGTAAAGAAAATCTTAGAACTTTGCATCAACAAAATTGCATGTCTCACAATGTAAATTTGCAGAGATTTTAAAGCACAGCCGGTAATTTATACATAGTATGAGCAATAGTTACTAAATGGGAGAATAAAGTGTATTTTTTTACAAGTTGAAATTAGATTTTCTAAACAAATAAAATGCTATTAAATGAATCTCTTTTTTCTCGTAAAAATAATTAAAAAAGTAGACTCATTGGTAACTGAGAATAACAAAATGCAGTATTGGAGTTGTTGCGCGGGATTTATTGGTCAATTTTAGTAAAAGTTTTAGCCTATAAATTATATTGTTTGAATTACTAGAACTTTAATTAGAGATCTAAAATTTCTTACAATTTTTAAATAAATATGCATGTGTAGATTCTGTTTGTCTCTATTTTGCGGCTTTAGTTGCGGTTGCAGTGTCTTTAACAATTAGACTCGGAGGACCATAAACAAATATGTAAACAAAAATTGAATTTCGTCTCTGTTTGGGGGTCCTAAAATTGCGCCTATGCCACGTATGAAGATATATAACAAAATTATAATCTTATCTGCAGCGTCTTTAGCAATCCGTTTCGAAGGACCATCAACAAATATTCCGTGGTAGATTTCATCTCTTGTTTCTGTTTGGCGAAAGAAAACTAGACATTGAGAATAGTATCAAGACTTTTAGAAAATATCTGAAGCTGTTGTTGTGCTGACAGTGTCAACAGCTCGGCTCGAAGGACCATAAAAATATACGGGTTTTTCGCGATTTCTGAATCCCGATTTGTTTTCACAACAAATTAATTTTTTAAGTTCAGCTTTTAAATAAAATATTTGAGTTGTCATGTTAGAGAATGTTAAGTCTGTTATCAATGGTTAAGCCAATAAAAGTTAAATTAAACAAAAATTTTATTTGAAGAGTACAAAACAAGGACATAAGGCCGCAGTAAATTAAAATATACCGTTTGTCAATTGCAAATTGTGCCACAAAACATTAAACGTCAACGAAAGATTTCGCAAATGAAATAAACGTAGAATATGTTAATAAGAGTTATTGATATTATAATTTTTAAAATGTAACATTAAAGAAGTGCAGAAATATATATTGAGAAGAAATCTTGTCAGGTTTATGGGGGCGTAAAACGCTGATTTCCCATACGAGTATTCTATATTCCAAAGTCAAAAGTAAGTTTTAGTTTGACTGTAAATGTAAAGAAAAATACGAAGAATTTAATAAAATAAAGCATGTGCTATAACTTTTATCAATAGAATGTGATACATTTTTAAGCAAGAGTATGTGCCAGATGAACAATTTGCTTCATAAACATAAAAATCAAACAAATTGTTAAATTAAGAAGTCAAAAACCTAGTTTTTACATAAAAAACAACAATTTTCAATCAAAAAACGTTAATTTCTTAATTATATTTTTCCCGGGATTATATTTTTCCCAGTTGGCGATTTCGGGACTTTAGTTCAAAATCACGAGATCAGGGATTTTCAAAACTCAGCCATCTCTATACACAATTGACATGTAGAAATGTTTCCTATTTTATGGCAAGTTGCTTTAAAATCTAATTGATAGCATTATTTTAAAAGAAAACAAAACCAATTAAAATAAACGTTGATTCAATTAAAATATTAATTGAAAATAAAAATTTTTCTGAGTAAATGGTTAACTGGAAAAATTTGGGCAATCATTTTTTCTGTGTAAGTAGTAGAGGCGATTCTGTAGTTCATAATCGCCCATGATCGTTCTTAATCTAGTTCCCATCTCTAGTTTTAATTTAAAGTTGTTAACTGCATGAAAATTAATTTTAAAATAATGAGATTTTTTATTTACCCGTATATTCTTACTAAATACACGCAAACCTTTCTTGTATTTTTCTATTCCTACTAGACCTTTAAGTACTATAGATTATAACCGCTATTGTATGCTTTTGGTTGCAGTACTTTTTTCACAACATTTTCACAATCATGTTCATATTTTATAACAGCTTGTTTGCAGCAAATTATTACCTCATGAAAAGTTTACTTTTTTTGTTTACATTTATTTTCCATTTTATTAGAAGCGGAAAAAAACAAACAAATACTACATATTACTATACAATACTCATAAACAAAGCATGACTACTTACTTGACTGTCCGTCTGACAGTTATTATAACTGCTCCTGTATTTAGCTACTACAAAAAACAAAAACATCTCTATATATAGAGAGTGATCATGTTGTTTGTTGCCTTTTCCAAGCAACTCATGTCGAATATTTATTTATTTTAACCTCCCAGCAAAAACTTTGCTTACTGGTAGACAAAAAAGTATGTATATGAGGATTTAAGTCGTAACTAAATACTTACAATTTGACTCTATTACTACTTATTTTTGTTTGAGAAGTCCAAAAAATAAGGGGTACCCCTTACAAATGTGTTTACATTGTCACGGCAATTAACTAGTTACTATTTGGCTTACTTGAAGCTAAAGAATAAGTAGTCAAATAAACAAATTAAAATAAAACCAATTTTATACACATTATATTTTATTTATATTTATTAAATTTTTCTATTTTTTATTTCTTTGACGAACCTGTGCTCGTTCAGGTTTGAAGCCAAGCACTTTTACCCACTCGGCTATTGTTTATAAGTTTATAAGTTTATACGGCAAAAATTTGTTTTGAATCAAAACTTTTGATATACAAGCACATGTTTAATTAAAAAGTGGTTGTCTACTAAATTTATTAATACATATCAACAAATTGTAACTACCCTATGGTAAATGGAACTGACACAAAACAAGTCACGTAACCGGTCACCAGGTGATAGGGACCAGTCCGAGCTCTAACACTTACTCGGACTAGTCACTTTTACATGGGATGGCCTAGGACGGGGTTAATTGCTACTTTGTATGCACCTTGTGACTTGTCACTGAAGTATTATTCCGACAATTAACTGTAATAATTGATTAATAATTTACAGCCAAATTTATAAAAAATTCTTATTTTAGGTTTAAGACTCACAATTGTTATTGAACAGTTTCACGCTAAAAACTGTTTAATATAAAATTGCATTCATAAACACTACAATAGACATTGTGTGTTTTAAGGAAATTTAGATTTCGATACTGGCAACACCACCATGTTTTGTAGTTAGTGTTGCAATAAAAAGAATTTGATTTCATCCGGATATTGAAATAAACGAATAGCTTTTTATTGTTTTCGTGTAAGTTAAGATTTTTTGAACCTCTTTATAATATATTTCTCAACTTATTTAACACAAGTGTTGTATGAAGTAAAAGCAAAAAAGAGAAATGATTACAAAAGAGTTCACACGAATCTTTTAATCATGTATGAAAAAGGTACTCGAATGACGACCCTATTTTCATTTGTGTTGATTGTTTCTACATCACTAACATTTCTTTTTGCTTTTATGTGTTTTGATGGTGTTTTTTTACTAATTTTATTGCGAATTTTGTTTAACTTAAATAATTAAGTGACATATTCTATCAAATTTAAAAAAACACACGTAAACGCTTATAGCCAAGACTTCAAGCTTTAATTTAAAGCATATCATGTATTTCTGTGTGCTAAATTTGCAAATATATTTGAAGTTGAAATTGATATATCGATTATATGAATTTATTGAAGGTTTATAGTAGGCGCATACCATCTTTAAACCTATTTTAAAATTTTCATGTAATATACATTTTTGAATGCAATTTTATGAAATTTTGCTTAAAAGTAGTCTGTTGCCCTGTTTTAAATATTTATGAATATGGCTGTTAAAGTTTATTAATTTTTTTATTGTTACAAATGCAAGTAGAAATTGTTTATTTTTAAGCGGAGACTTTGATGGGACTCGAACCGATAGCAGCTGACATGACAGGCTAGCACACTACCCACTCGACCACAGGGGAACTTATATTTTTAAATTATAAATACCATTTAAGCTGAAGTTTGTATTTATATATAGACACGGGACTGGTTCGTGAGTGACATGGCGGTCTCATTGAAGAAAGACAATTAACTTTATTTAGATACTATGTGATAGGTCTTAGATCCAGCTACATCGAATTTGTTCAGTGCTGTTTACTACAATCTTGCCAGAGTCCCAATTGAATTTACTTAAAATGGTTAATATGTGACCATTTACACGATATGTTTTTTTTAACATTCACTACTCCTTACTTTTGGTACCACACCCATTTTCTCAAGTCATAGGACGAGTACTTTGTGATCATTTGTCACTAAAAAAATACATTTTAATTTTATTAAAAACTAAGTAGTAGTTCTAACTCGAAATATAGTAATAAGATAAATAATTGCCACCCATTACTTTGTAACCCATTAATAAAGTACTACCATTTACAAAACTGACAAAAGTTTTTTGCTGGGCTGTTTCCACTTCATTTATGTTACGAATTCATCTAATAAGTATCTTGGGAAGGGGCGTAGTATACAAACAAAAAGCACATCTTTCTTTCTATGTATCTCTCTGTCATTGACTTTATGGCAGTCAGTGTGTTATTAAAACAAAACGATTTTACACAAATTGTTTACCTCACAATAACCATTTATTGCATTTTGTTTGTAGCATCCAAACAAGTCTAAATAAAAAATACACACACACACAGTTGGTCGGTCATACATCGAGATGAAAAAATGCATTCATTACAACGTTTAAATACGACCAAACAGGAAGTGACTCTTTAAACATGTTGATGATTATAAAAATAAAAGTGAATCTGAGAGATAATGATGACGTTAACGAGATGATGTTGCCTGGTTGATGGATGTTTTGTTAAGACATGAAATGAAAGTAAAATTTTAACGTTTAAAACATTTTATGCGTTGTTTCCTTAAGTGTGTAACATTTTTTTCGTTGCAACTCAGATTTTTCTTGATTAATATATAATTGAACTTTGTTTATTAAAGTATAGATGGGATCATATGTTAATTTTTTCATAACAAGGACCTCAGAATTCGGAAAATTGGGTCTATAGAACTTTCCAATTATAGTCCAAAAGTTTTCTCTTATGCTCCACCAATGACAGAATTTTAGAGTTGTTGATCCAATGTTGATGGAATAATGTGTTATATATTTAATCTTAAAAATATTGAAAGGAAAATTTTTTTGGGTGAATGGCAGGGATACACCTACAGCGAAAAAAAGACCAACCCTTGCATTTCATATAGGATGCTATTTCTTATGTGTTTAGTTACACATGTCACCGTAAGCTTAAATTTGCATTTTCGTGATCGAAGGTGGTCGAGAATGCTCCATATCTTAAAAATAAGGGAGTGACTATTTTTTTAGATTATCTCGTACACTATAAGGAATATGAACATTTTGTTAAAAGCTCTCTTTAATATAATAATATTATCTAAAACTCCACTAAACACATTATTGTTGCAAATTGCACAAGTAAAAAGTTATAGCTATTAAGAAAAAATTTAGCATTTGTCACGTAGCGTGCGTCACCAAGGGTTCCCGGCTTTTGATAAAAAACGACAACATTGTTTGCTGCAAATAAGTTATTTTAGAATTATCTTACATTCCTCTATCTTTTCTGAATTAGATTTTATTATGCAAAATTTGCTAAAAAATACGAAAACTTAGTTCAACTTTCAAAGCTACTTCCACTTTTGTAGCGTGCGTAACAAAACTTTGTGATCAATTATTTCACACCAAATAGCTGCTAAAAATTTATATTTTATGTTATTCAAAAGTACAATTAAATCCCATTAAACACATAAGTTGAAGGTATCTCTTTTAAAATAACTAAAAATGTTTATATTTTAATCTCCAAATGCATATGAATGTAGCGTTCGTCACGCAGGATTTGCTTATATGTGTATTTTTAAAACAATACGGTTTTTAATCCAAAGATACTTAATTATTTTGGCTTAAGTTTTTTTTATTAAGAAAGAAATTCCAAAGCATGTAACAATAGAAAAGACAAAGACAATTTTGGCTGCACAGAAGGTTGAACTTACATCATGATGTTTCAGGACCAACTCATAATCTCATCATCAGAACTATTTTTCGCCTTTTGAAACCTTATAAATTATTTTTTAATATTATTTAAACAAATAAAAGTCTCCCGAATTATGCGTTTTTTAATTAATTAATTAAGTTTAAAATTAATATGTATTATTCTTTTTTTTTTTGTATCTTTTTAGCTAAAAAACAAAATGGTGCTGCTTTGCGTACAAATAGTTTAGGTTCTGGCACGCGCACACCACCTTTAGAACGCAAAAGTAAACTAAGCGCCTTGGGGCGTTTTTTCAAACCCTGGAAATGGCGACGGAAAAAGAAAAGCGACAAATTTGTAGCAGCCTCAAATTGTAAGTAAAACAAGATTTTAAAAAATACTAAAGCTTATTCATAATAAGTTATCAAATGTTTATAAAAGGTTTATGAAGCAGATCCTCTCGTAATCCTTTAATAAGTATTATGAATAACAAACAAAACTCAATGCACTAATCCCCGGTTAATTACCTCGCTAAAATTGCCAACATATTTGGGTAATTATGCGTGGAAAGCATTGAAGCGATTATGTTTAATAGCCTCGCAGTGTTAATTATGCGAAGACGTTTAAATATCATCACGACGTAATTATACAAGTACACTCTAAAACACTTTTGTTGAAAATTAGGTCGATAATAGTCGGCAACACATTACAGATTATTATCGACCTAAAATTACACACGCATTATTTTTCAACAAAATATTTTTACTAAAAAAAAAAAGCGATTGGCTGCGTAGAGGTTTGAACCGCGACCTCCTGACTGATAGTTTGACGTATCTAACATTCAGCCATAGCCGTATTATATTTAAGTTACATTTTTTCCACTTGGACTAAATATGTTTAATTTGAAAGGTTTTTTCTTTAATAAAATAACTACAAAATCGTTGTAATTTTAGACAAGGAGACATTTTCGACACAAATTTTGACAATATATGATCGTAAATTTGAAGTAATGCTTAAAGGTAAAAACGCAACTCAACAAACAAAACCATAGCAAAACGACGAAAGGACCTTTTTCAATCGTCTTGGATAAGCGTTTGACCTGGCAAGTTTCTCTATACACACTCTAAAACATAACTTCAAATTTACGATCATATATTGTCTAAATTTGTGTTGAAAATTTCTCCTTGTATAAAATTACATCGATTTTGTAGTTATTTTATTAAAGAAAAAACCTTTCAATTTAAGCATATTTAGTCCAAGTGGAAAAAATGTAACACAAAGTATAATACGGCTATGGCTGAATGGTAGATATGTCAGAGTATCAGTCAGGAGGTCGCGGTTCTAAGCTGCACGTAGCCAGTCGCTTTCTTTAGTACAAATATTTTGTTGAAAAATAATGCGTCTGTAATTTTACGTCGATAATAATCTGTAAAGTGTAGCCGACTATTATCGACCTAATTTTCAACAAAAGTGTTTTAGAGTGCAGCTGTAGTGCAGTTGCAGTCTCATAGCCAACATATCTTTTTGGTAAATAAACGATGGAAATTTAAAGGAAATTAGATTTTCGCGATAAAATTTTCAAAATAATGCCAAGGAGTACCACTAAAATTTTTTCTTAACTACAAAAACAGTTGAAATTTTAAATTCTATGGATAATTTTTTTTTAATTTTTTCCTAAAATTTTCACTGATTTTATCATAACTTGAAAAAATATTGTTTAATTTTATTACAAAAAACCACTTAAAACTTGAAATAAAATTATCTTTAAGCCATTCTAATACTATTTTTTATATAATCAATAGTTTCGGAATAATTCAGACCGCAGTAATGGAAAAAATATTTTTTTATGCGAAATTAAAAAAAGGCACTTAGCTAAACAAGAATGTATGCTGTTCAAAAAGCTGGTCAGAAATAAACATTAAAAAAAAGCCCAGCATTTGAAAATATCGATGATATTTCATGCTGGTAATGACAGGAATAAAAAAGCTTAAAAACTTAAACATGATAAAGAAACATAGGGAAGTTCCGAACCTTTGTTCCAATAACAATTAAAAAAACTCACGAGTTGGCGACTCATGTGTTAATTGGTAAAAAAGTAAATAGGATTTTCGCTCATTGGTTGTTGCTGTCTTCGCTGGCAATGTCGTCTAGGTGGAAAAGAACTCTGATGAGAAGATTGTCGTAGTCTGATGCCAGTTCAACCTTCCGAACAGACAAATTTTTCTTGGAATGTTCAATTATTACATGCTTTAGATTTTCTTTTGAAAATAAAAATATGTAATTTAATCGATAGATTAAAATTGAAAATGATCTTAAGCCAAAGTAATTAAATAACATTGGATAAACAATTTTTATATTTTTTAAAATTTTATAAAAAATTTAAAATGACAAAATTTTACTATTATTGTTCTTTGATCATAAAGACACATATACCAGAAATAAAATAAGCTTTATTTCATGACAATCGATGGATAAACATTGATTGTATTCACAATAAAGTGAAATTACCTGGTTTTTGCAAAAAATCGTGTTTTGAAGAGACTGCTCAGTTTTTTTTTTAAAAGAGAAGTAACACAATCAGTTAATCACTACCAAGTTAATTAATTAATGTGCTACCTTCTTTGGGAAAGGGATAGTGTAGAGAGAACAGGTGGTGAATTGGGAGAGAGATAGAAAGTGTAATTCTTTTACAACCCTGCTATTGCGCGTTTTTTGTAGAGCAGTGCTGCAAACCCCTCTGGTGTCAAGTAGAGGCATCGGGTTGCTTAAGCTGTGAGGCCATTTTATTAGTTCTTTTACTTCGACGACGGTTCTGCTACAATACCGCCCGAAGGAGGGTGCTGTGAAGTGCATTAGGATATGTTACTATTAAGCGCTGCCGGTATTCCCAAAGTGATCAGTGCTATGCCTTCATCACTTTAACAATCCAACAACAACCACCACAATAACACACCAATGCATATGAGAAAAATGCATGATGTTGTTGGCTTGCCTGAAGCTAGTCTTGAACTCAAGACCTCAGGGTTTGTGGTCAAACGCGCTACCTACTCAGCCAACAGCACCCTCCATTAGAGATGAGCGATCGCGTGATTTTTAAAGAACATCGTGAACAGTGAACGTGATTTAAAAATCACATACAAAAACTGTGGCTGTGATCATTGTTCTCAATTTTCTTATAGCAACATAATTATCAAAACACACATGCATATCTACAAAAAAAAAAACGTTGTTCTTTAATATATCAAGGCAGATTTAAGTACGCCTTAAAATATACTTTGAATTTTAAAAAGAAATACTAATAAGGAAGAAGAGAGCACAAGAAATATCAACACTATTCGTTTGTTGTTATTGTACGCTAATAAAAAACGTTATTACCCACACAAAACAGTGAAATATCATAATTTTCTCTATGTAACAAATAGAAAAGAACAACTTTGCAAGTAGCACTCACTTGACAAATTTTGTCTCAACTGCGAATCGTGATTTTTCAGTAACAGTGATTAAATCACAGGTACTAAAATATCGCTCACCTCTACCCTCCATTGATGTTATCATAACTTAAGAAAGCATTGTGAAATTTGATTACAAAAACCACTAAAAAACTTACAAAATAACTACCTTTAAGCTGCTTGAATAGTATAGTTAAAAAAACTCAAAGGTTTTTAGAGTTATTCACACCGCAATGATGAAAAATTATATTTTTTAATGCAAAATTGGAAATTTTTCATTTGTTAAAAATTTATAAAAAATCGAAAATGGTAAAAATTGACGAATTTTAACAAGTGATTAAAAGGCCACATACATATACTACCAATAAAATAAGCTTTATTTCATGAAAATCAACTTAAGTGCAATTTTGCGTAATTTTCATTATTAATTTAATTGCGAAAAAGTACAAAATCAACGCTTAAACTCATTGTAAGTTTTGATTTATCTCTGGCGCTCTAGTTGAACGTTGTCTTTGAAAAGCTTTTGTAGAATTTTATGACAAATATCTTTATAGGATATTTCAACTGGCTATATCGGTGCTTAACAGGCGATTTGTGACCCTTTTCTTAAGAAAGGCACAAAAAAGTCCCTTGCAGCGAAGAGTTAGAGGGTTAAGATGTTCCACAAAAATATTTTTCGTGGTATTTTACATAAAAATTCTGAACACATCTTATACCGAAAATATAAGGACTGCACGATTTCCTATGCCGACTTAATATAACAATGTGCAAAAGAGGGAAACTTTACCTCCCCCTAAAATAAAAGTCAGACACAAACTTGCAATTTAAAATTTTGTTGTACAGTGTACATGTTTCTTAATTCAAAGTGATTTATATTAATTTGTTTTTCCTTTTCACTTCCAGCCCTTGAACGCAAAATATCTGTACGTGCCAATCGAGAAGAACTTATTCAAAAAGGTATACTGTTACCGGAGAGTCCGCTGGGGAACATACAAGAACCAAGTGAGTAAATTTTAAAGTCATTTTAGATTTCAATTAAATATAAATATTTTTTTCAAAGAAATTTAATTATTTTGGCTTGAGTTCGGCTTTAATTTAATTTTCCAATTAAATTATATTTTTATTTAGAGATAAATGTAAAGCATGTAGACAAAGAAAAATTTTACTGCGCGGAGGATTGAACTGACCTGTTTCTATAGCTCCCGCTATTCTCGTCAGAGTTCTTTACCGCGTAGACCACTCGACCAAACTCGGTGGTTTGCAGTCAAAAGTTATCCAAACATGCCAGTTCAACCCTCCGCGTAGTAAAATTTTTCTTTGTCTCTATCAGTGTTGCTACCAAAGAGTCCATGAATTGTACAGAAGCTAAGCAAAAATAGTGCAAAACCAAATAAAGTAGTACGAAAAAAATTTCGACTAACCAATAAAGAAATAACAAGAAGCATAATACAAGATACAAAGGGAAAAGTGAATATCAATAACTATCAAATGAAATACAGCTCTAACAGTGATAGTATGAATTGATTAAAGGTAAATGATATTCAACTCTTGACTTTGGTCGAGTTGTCTACGCGGTTAAGAACTCTGACAAGAACAGCGGGAGCTATCGAAACATGTCAGTTCAACCCTCCGTGAAGTCAAATTTTTCTTTTTCTACATGCTTTACATTTATCTCTAAATAAAAATATAATTTAATTGAAAAATTAAATTAAAAGCGAACTGAAGCCAAAATAATTAAATTTCTTTGGATATAAACATATACAGTTTGACTAGCGGCCCTTTTCACAATGTATAACTAAAAGTTAACGTACAGTTTAACGGCAAGTAACAAAAAGTTACACATATTAATTTTGCTTTGCAATAATTCTTACAAAACTATAAATGCTTTAAATATCGACGTTTAACTTTTTTCTAACTTTAAATTAATTTTTTCGAAACCGTTTTTGATAAATGGATTTTTTGAAGTACATATTTCGTATATATTTTGTACTTGAAACTATTGTTGTTTAACTACAGGTATACAAAAAGACATGTTAAATTTATTCAAGCAAACCAAACTATAAATTAAAGCATTATCTGTGGTCAGTTACTGCTGCATAGTGTCTATATGGACAGACATTTGATTCGCTTAAAATTCAGCACAAGTAGCCACAATAATTATTAACTGGCAATGTCATTCGCTCGCTGGTACAAACACTAAATACCAAGTGCTAAAATTCTGGAGTGAAGAGGCCTTCCAGAAGGCCTATTTAGCAGACATGAGGCTTTACAATCCTCATTCCATACTCATTTAATTTTTGCCCATGCTGTCATTGCAGCATAGGCCTTCCACAGTCGATAACCAATGTAGGCATTCTCAAAGGCCTCCTCTGGTATGTCATTTTCAAGGCTTTCTAAGCAAATAGAGGTAAATTTTTTTTCTATCTCAGTGTTTTTATAGCGGCTTCTTTGTATTTGATTAATATGATTTTTCATTTTGAGCTATTTCTTTTCATCCAAGTTAATTTTTTAAGAAGGAATTTGTCACGATGTAGTTTCGATAGAGTAAAGATAAGTTAATCAGCGCCAACATAATCGGCACAATAGCTCTCTTTTACTTAAATTTCAGTCTTATATACAAATTGCTTGCGAAAAAGGAATATGAAAATGTTTGTTATTTAAATCGTGTATTTCAGAAATCCCGTACACAGAAAAAAAAAAGATTTGTAAATGCAATTAATTTATTTGTAAATACAACTAAAACTTTTTTTAAAATGGCACCTACAACGATTTTTGTAAATACAAACACGGCATTTGTGACATTAGAAAATAAAATCAACTCGATTATTTCCAATTAAACTTATTGTGTTATTCACAATTGAGGTGCTAACAAAAAAATATTTTTAATAAACTGGGTTCTCAAAAAACGTTATGTTTTTCAAAAAATACTTTCAATTAAATATATCAACAAATAATTTGTTGACTGCCGTAGTGTACTGGCTAGTGTGCCAGGCTATTACCCAGAAGGTTACAGGTTCGATTCCTGCCAAGGGCGTTTCTGCAAAAAAGCCAAAAAATTATTTTTTTAAAATTTTTTTTGTTAGATTTTAAAATTATATCAGTTGAAATTATTGTTATATTAACAATGTGATTTGTTAAATTTTCGAACCGGATTTTATTCTTTATTATTGCTTATCTGCGAAAAGCACCAAATGTCTTTGGGTGCAATCGAACCGGCGACCTCTGGACTAATAGACTGGCGTACTTACTTCTCAGCTACAGAGTAATTCGTTAATAAATAAGTAAATAATTAATATGTATTTACAAAAACTGTTGGAATTTTGCGTCATACATAACAAAAAATTTAATTAACTCAATTTGTTGAAAAAATTTTCTGTGTTTGTTGTATCAACATCCTAACTTTTTATTTTTTTCTGTGTAAGTCGAGGTTGTATAAATTGTCAGGAGAGACAAAGAACTGTTCTTTAAGTAAAATTGTTCTTAAGTGGATTAACTTTCTTGAGTAAAATTTACTGTCATACTAAAATTTGTTTTCAGAAAAATAATACTTTGGTTTATTTTAAGTGTCTTGAAAAATCCGCTAAAAGTTTTTTGACTTATGGGATTTCTGAACGTGACTTATGGGGCTTCTAGCACATACGATTCATTTATAAAGCACATTTTTTTATTAAACAACTGCAACAAACTCCTTCCATCATCCCTTCTAAAAGAAGCAAATGTGGAATGTGTATTGGACAAAAAATCTAAAAAATGAAATACTACTTCCACCTTCTCTTCTACAAGAAGGCAGTATGGAATGTGTATCGGACTAAAAAGACTTGCAAAAAATGTTAGTTGCATTAATAACTAAGATCTTGAAGGCCTGAAATTTGCAGGCCTCTTAAATTTTACAACTGGGCAAATGTACACACACACACACACACTCACATATAAACACATACGGAGAAATGAACAAAGTACAAGAAACCAAAAAAAGCGCGAACATTTTAAAATACTTCTTATTAAATCGTATTCGGGATTTGAAAACTCAGTTTGCCTAAAGATGCGATCAGACGGAGCAAAAATATGACTGCATTAGTATTCAATCATACCTGATTTATACTTCAATTTATACCAGGAGTAACTCTCATTATTCATTGCAAGCCAACGTACGGCCGGGAGTGGGGGATTTTAGAAAAAATGAAAATAAATCAGCAGTTTCTAAACGCGCAGTCCGATTCTTATAAAATTTCTTAAAAATTTACAGAAGTGCTGATGAGCTTAAGTTTGAAGTAGGGATGTAACGATACGCCGTTTTGCCGATCCGATACCGATACCGATATTTAAAATTAAATATCGCCGATACCGATTCCGATACCGATACGAATATTGAAATTGAGTTCAAGTTTAGATTAACGAAACTCAAGTGCAATTTTTTATTATACAAAATTACATTATAAGAGAGAATATTTAAAATTGATAAAACATTGAAGTAATTTTTAAGGAGCTACATTTTCTTTGCTTCCAATAAATCTATATTAAAAATATGCAGATAATTAGTAGAAAAGCAAGAAAAATTGTTTAATTCCTTTATAATTTAAAAAAATACTCGCCATGCTTTTTAAAAAATCGATTTTTTTAAAGGACATTTATCAACTAATATTCATCTAAATAACTTAATAGCTTAATTATTAAAAGACTTCTAAGTTTATATTTATTCACTTAAATTTACATGAAAATACAGTTCTGAGTTTAAATTCGCATAAAAAAATTGTGAAAATGGGTACTTTTTTATCCTTTTTCCTCAAGGAAAAATCATTATAGAATACCGAAAAAGAAATTTGTCCTAGCATCTCTTCCAATTCGGTGATTGGTAATCGAAAAACAGAACTTGTTGCAAGGGCAAGGATATGTAAAACTAATTAGAAATTATCAAAATTTGCAATACTTCCATATCGCGAATTCTACATTTTCATGACTTCTTTGGAGTATCTCTTTTTTGCTGGAATAAGATTTAAAAAACAACGGCTTGAATTTGAATTCATGGTAAAATTAACAAAAAATAAATAATTTTTTTACAAAATAACAGCATAAAATATTATTAATTTTTAAAATTGATATTAATAAGATTTAAAAAATAACGAAGTGTATTTAGTTCATGGTAAAATCGAACAAAAATAAATTATTTGTTAAAAAAACTCTGAAAAAATGTTTAAAAGTATCGTCGTATCGGCAGTAAAATATCGCCGATACCGATGTATCGGAAAATGTGAAGTATCGCCGATATATCGGTATCGGTATCGGTATTCGTTACATCCCTAGTTTGAAGTTTCGACTATATATCCCTAAAGGGGGTGCAGCCAGAAAACCCCAAAGTGGATCACCTCTGGCTTCTGAAAATTTTTAATCTATGCCAAGCCGATGTTTTTGATCTGATAAAAAAGAACTTTTGCTCTTTTTGCCTCTGGGAACCGCGAAATTCCAGAAAATCCCAAAATGAGATTTTCATTATTTTCGCTGTATATTTCTTATTTTTCGCCGAGCGCAGATAATTTTTTGGGAAATGTTTAAGGGTACGTTAGGCTTTAAAATAAGTTAATACATTTTTTGTTGCTGCAAATTCCAACATATTCTAAAATATTTAACTTTATTTAAAATTTTACGGCTCGGCAAATATTTTCCTCGTGTGACCTGATCTGATTTCTTGGCTGATTATACGACTTTTATAATTTGCTTTGTTTATCTTTCGCTTATATTACCAAACGATTTTCTTTATTTCGCCTTAATCATATTTCGATTTACGATTATTTTCTTACTTAATGCTGTTGATAATATTTGCTTGTCACCATCTATAAAAAAATAGTCATTGTTTGACGCAATATCTACAATACACATCAAGCATACATAATTACATACAATTATTACAATTCTTTTAAATAAAAAGAAATAGAAATAACTAGTAACCAAACTTGAAAAATAAAAATACTGTACTGTACATAAAAAGAGTTTGAGCATAATAGTATGCAAATAATTTATAAATATAAAAGAAAAATCATCTCAAAGCTGATGTAATTTGGCATCAATACTATAGCAAGTATCTTCGTTTTTGACCCATGACACTTTTCATCTTGATAATGATGTAAATTATGTCATCATTGGAGTGATTAAAGAAATTATACTTGAATTTTCTTACTTTTACTTTCTTCTCTTTTAATTTTACTTTTTTTGTAGCGTTGGTGTTGATCTCGGGGTACTCAATGCATCGCTTAAGATAACACCATCACCATATAATATATTGACAGTGCAAAGTCAATATAACTATCATTCATTTTGAAATTGATGACTAAATGTCATTAATATGAAGACGTGGTATCATATTGTCGTTTGTTTATCTATTCTGTCTGTGCTATCCTGTATAGTTGTAGGTTTTACTATTAGTTTTGTCATACTAAATAATGATGATAAATGTACATCAATGCAATGTAATATTTTTAAAATTTATTATTCGACATATTGTCATAATTGTATTTTAAATGAAATTTATTTACTGGTGTTTAAGCATTGTCTACATGCAGCATTTCATCAGCGCTTTACAAAAATTTTTTTTATAATTTTCAAAGCCTATACTATGTTTATTTTTGAAAATCATTTACATATCTGTGAATTCTCGAATGGTTTTTGAAAGTCTGTACATAAGATGAAGGATTTGTAACTGTACAAAATTGTGTTTGAAGTCTACTGACTATTTGGTAAAGCGCCAATGAAATGCTGCATATAGACAATGCTGAAACACCAGCAAATAAATTTAATTTATTTTAAAAATTTTTAAAAATAAGCTTTAAAAAATTCAAATTGTGTTTAAATACAAACAATATACTCGTATATATTTTTCTTTTCTACACATTTTGCCTTTTAATATTATATAAAATGTGGCGTTAGATTGATGTTATTGCTGTCATAGCATAGATGACACTTAAAATATGACAAAATTCTGTTATGACATTCAGATTGATGCTAGTTTTCGCTTTAGTGAAGACATTTGTCAAAACAATAATGCCACAATTTGGATGAAAGAGCATCCCAAGATTAATTTTTTTACGAGTGTAGGAGAGAGAGAGGCTTAACCTATTTTTAAACGAAGAAGGTTATCAATTCGTCACTAATTTTTATTTGTATTCCCTCCGAAATCCGCCGTCTATAAACCGAATTTGGAAATTTTTCTGCATTTTAAAGGATGTACTTCTAGTCCCGTTAAAAAGTGGGCAGCGTCACGCGCATATAAATCAAATACATACACATTCTTTTTCAACCGATTCTTATGAAACATTCAACATTAATAAAGCTTACGCTTCAATACTACATCATCCATAAAAAAGTAGGCCCATGCAAAGTAAATACTATTTTTCAAAAATTTTTACTACACCGATTTTTATTAAACTTTGCACATATATTTATTTATCGCTATAATACAAGATTATGGTTAGAAAAGAGGGCAGTGCCTCGCCCAAACGTAGTAAATATTCTTTTTCAACTACGTCTATTTAAACGATTCTTATGAAACCTTGCACACACATTAAGTTCCAAGAGCAATACATTATTATGATTAGAAATGGGCAGTGCCACGCCCATGCAAAGTAAATGTTCTTTTTAACTACTACTAAACCGTTTCTTATGAAACTTATGACACTTCGCGTAATCGGTTTTTTTAGAATTATTTCAATTTGCAAAAATTTAATTTAAGTTTTCTATAAACTATAGCGAAAAGCAATTTATTAAATTCTAGACAGCTTGTTGCTTTAAGAGAATTGACCAGTTTCGGGCAGCTCATATATCCCATCCATATCTGCTAATAACAGATGTTTGACTGTATTTTCTAAAACAAAACAAATAATTCATTATTTCATATTTTTTACTTCATGAATTGTAAATCAACAGTTACCCGTTTTCATAGACATGCAATAATCATGGGTTTTCTCTGCTTGCGTATCAGGCCGCTCGTAAAAAATAATTTTCTTCCAAAAGGTGTCACAAAGGGCGGGCAAACCATTGAAAGCAGAAGTATTTAAAAGTAATTTTGAGTGAGTGTGGCACAGCCCGCTTTTCTCCCATTTTGGCAAAGGGCACCAGAAAATTATATAATTGTAGCGGCATTTTAAAATCTTACATCTGGGATTCTCTTTGGGGGGGAGTTAAAGCTCCCCCCCTTTTGCACATTGTTACAGTGACTCGGCATAGGAAGTCGTGTAGGCCTTACGTTTAAGGGCCTATTCACATATTACGTAAAGCTATTTTCGGAGGTTTTATACCCCCGCCCCTTCGTAACGCTTTTTACAAAATTTTCAGTATAAAGTATCTAATCCGTAACAAATCCTTAACCCCCTCTCCCTGGAGCGTTACGTAATATGTGAATGGCCCCTTAGTTGTGATCAGCACTTTTATGTAAAGCAACACTTTAATCCTCCAACTCTTCGTTAAATGCGCCTTTTTAGGGTTCCATACACTAAAACTGTAAAGGAACCCTATTGTTTTCGCTACACTGTCCGTCTGGCTGTCTGCACTGCAAGGAAAAATCACCAATATTAAAAAATCGCCAAAACACAAAAAAAATCACCAAAACTAAAAAGATCGCCAAAAAAGCTAAAAAACGCCAAAAACCGAAAAGGTCGTTAAAACGAAAAAAGCACTAAAATCTAAAAAAATCGCTAAAACTAAAAATGGGGAAAAATCACGAAAAAAGCAAGAAGCGCCAAAACTAAAGAAAATCGTCAAAAACTGAAAAAATCGCCAAAATGGAAAAAAGCATCAAAACAAAAAAAAAATAACTAAAATTAAAAAAATCACCAAACCCCGAAAAAACGCCCAAAACCAAAAAAGCGACGAAGCTGAAAAAAGCGCCAAAACTAAAAATATCGTCAAAAAGCAAAAACAAAACCTTAAAACAAACAAAAAATGCCAAAAGAAAAAAATCGTCAAAACTAAAAAAAATCGCCAAAAAAACAAAAAATCCAAATAACGAAAAAAATCGCAAAAAAACGAAAAAACCACCAAAATGAAAAAAAGCGCCAAAACAAAAAAAAATCGCTGAATCAAAAAAAAAAAAAACTTCATAAATAAAAAGGGTAAAATTAAACGAAAAAACAACACGAAAAAATTGCCAAAATGAAAAAAAGAGCAAAAACAAAAAGGGATATATGTGTATTCGTACGGAATCTTTCGTGTGCGAGTGAAAGTCGCACTTTACTGAATTTATTTTATTTTTTTTTTACCAAAATAGCCTAGAGTCTCCTCATTATACTGTAAAAATTTGATAATGGGATCTCCATAAGTTTAAAAGTTATGCAAATTTCTTTACATGCCCCCCATCTTTTACTGATTGTCATAGAGATTAGTGCTTCGTTGTATGGGTATTTTTTACCCTTTCTTAAAAAGAGGCAAAATACTCCCCTTCAAAGGCAATATAGCGGGCTGAAATGTTATACAAAAAATTTTCTCATAACATATTATTATACGCGATTGAAGACAATAAAGGTCCGAACTCAACTGGAACGTCAGATTTCATATAATTGCGAATAAGCACGAAATTAACCTCAAGCACATAACTCGACAAATAAACGTCATTAAAAAAAGTTTTTTTTTTGCATACACATTCATATCTACTAGAACTGTAGTTATACCAAATATCAAGAAATTTTCTTTGGGTTGTCCGCTTCAAAAATAATGCCTCATATGTTGCAAATCATACAAGTCAAAGTTCACTGAATTAAATGGATAATTTTATTCAATGTTACTGTTGTGGGCATATCGGAATTTTTGTCGATGCGGTATTCTCACTCAATTGTTAATAAAATCAAAACCTCTTCATTGATTTTAATGATATTTGGCTTTTTTTATTTGCAGCCATAAAGCTGGATATATTACGAAAAAAAATCTAAATAATTTTCTGTTTAGCCAATAATTCCATAAAATCGCCAACTAGTGATCAGATTATGTCTGTGAAGTAACAAAGGAACGTAAATAGTTTTTGATTCTTTATGCATTTTGGAAACACAAAAATTTTATGACACAACATGACATAAAGAACATATTTTTTTAAAATTTAGTAGATTAAAAATGGACACAGTGTTTTCTTTTTATTGCCAAAATCATAACGACAATTTTTTACTATTTAAAAATAATTTCTCGAAAAACTGTACATACACAACAATGAAGGCAAATGGTTGCTCGAGCAATCAATGAAACTGTAACTCTTTTAAATTATTGTCATTGGAAAGATGAGCTTCGCTTTTTTTGTCCTCAGGAAGCGAATCTAACTTCGCCAGTAGCAACCGCTTTAGATCATCTTCATCGGAAAGCTGGGTTTTGCTTTTCCTCCCATCAGTAGTCAAATTTCGTTTCGCCTGTGGCAATAATTCGAAATAATCCTCATCGGAAAGTTGGGCTTCACTTTTCTTGCCATCAGTGTCCGAAACTTTTAAATAATCCTCATTAAAAGGCTCGCGTTCACTTTTCCTGTCATCAGGAAGCGAATCTAACTTCGTCAGTAGTAACATTTGGTAGTAATCATTGGCAGGCTGAGGTTTGCTTTTCCTGTCATCAGGAAGCGAACCTAACATCGTCAGTAGTATCGCTTTAAGGAAATCCTCATTGGCAGGCTGGGTCTCGTGTTTTCCGTCATCAGTATTCGAATCTAACGTTTTATTTGTTGGAAGTGTATTAATGGGGTTAAAATCAACGGGATCTACGATTACATGCTCTTGATCTGTGCCACGAAGATCATTTTTCGATGTAACATTGTCTTAAGAATTAACATAAAGTTAGTGTTTAAAAACGAAAAACTCAGTTACCATAACTGATTATAGCTACTTACTAAAAGGTACAAATTCAGTTTCTGTAATATCGGCACTTAATTCAGGAAAGCCGCAAATGTTTGATATGAAAAAACCTTAAAAGAAGCAAAAGGCTTCTGATTAAAAAAAAATCCTTTAGTTAGAACGATCGATTATCTGTACTTACTGCAACAAATTAATAGTAACCAAAAAGTCGACATGGTTAATAAATAGATTTAATTTAAACTAATTTATATAACAACTTAACAAATAATTTGATTGAAAAGTTTTTTTTTTTGCTAAAACAACTTAACAACTTCACGATCTGAATGCGTATAATAAACTGTAATTTTATTTAAGACAAAAAAATTATGTCCAAGTGGTAACAATGAGAATCTTAAAACTTATCTAGTATTTATACGTATATCGTCTCTTATCTTATTTTGTTATATTAAAGGGGCTCGTAAACTAATCTGAGCACACAAGCAAAATAGGTTAAGTTTTATTTTGAAGCCTGTTTGAGAAGAAAACAATAAAACAGCTTAGTGCGGGATCACTAGAAGATTTTACCTCTTTAACATTAGCAAAATATAATAAAATTAAAATATAAAGAGCTTTCGAACAATGGTGGGTGGATGGATCCAAAGTAATTTGTATTAATTAAGCTAAAGTTTGTAACATATTTATATCGAATGAATTGAATGTTAGACAATATTCTGCAGAATCCCAACCTACACGGCAGAACATACCAAGATTGTTTGCGGAGGCCGCAACATACCCTCATCCTTGTTCATGTACGTTTCATGAATTGAATACGAGAATTATTATTATTCCAACATATACTAGTTATCCCATGACTTGTAAAATTCAAATTTACCATCTCAGCGTGCATCAAATCTGTTGTTCACTATTTAGTTATTGATGTCAAATAACCATGTCGAAATACACGACTAAGCAGCACGTGAAAATAATTAATAAAGGTTATTAGCAAATGAGTGCTCGTTACTGTCAACGTTGAGTGCAATTCAAAGGAAATGTAGCTGTTACACGATTTGGTGAAGATCGGGTCGGTAAACAGACAGCGAACAAGCCATACAAAAGAATCGCAGCTGACCATGAAAGTGTGCAAAAGAACCACCGATATCACTGTCAACGGTGAACGCAACACGTTAGCGGTACCAATTTTTTTTTGGTCCGAGTTGTACATTAAAGTGGTTCGGCCTCCATACAAAATAAAAAAGTTTAGCAGTCACCCCCTAGTATCAAAGATTAGTTGAAAAAAATGCCAGAAATATATATTTTGTATTTTTTTGCCACGCCCCTGGATACCGCCCTTTTAGTTTTTTGTATACTGCTTTGCCGTTTATGTTGCATATCGTTATTCATGGCTTGACTATGGCTTCATTTTTGACATCAAATTCTGAGCGCCACTTATACTATCTCGGATCCTTCCCCTCTTACATCCAGTTTTTTGCACGTGGCGAGGAATCACTTCTAAAACTTAGTATATCTAGTTTCTAACATACCCACTTTTATGCCACGCCCCAATAGTAAGTCCCTTTTTTATTTGCACATATATATTGCATTTAAGCCAGATCGATCAATGTATAAAACAAAAAAAAAATTTGCACGTCACCCCTTAGAATGAAAGGCATATCAATAACGTTTCTAGAATTAAAGCGAGCAACGAAAAATGTTGAAATACTAATGTAATGTTTTCTCGGGAACCGTAAGAGCTACGGACCTGAAACAGAATATGTAAAACTTTGACCGCTACAACAATAAATATATGACAGCTAAAAATTAAAGGGTGTTCTAATGTTGGAATACTAATGTAATATGCAGACACTTATATATAGACACTTTAAATTTTCAAACTTCATTTAATTGGTGTAGTATGTAGAATAGACTACACCAATTAACACCGATATTTAAAACAATAAAAATTAAAGGGTGTTCTATCAGTCAATGTAATTTTACAATGTAATTCAGACAATCTGTTCTATCTTCGGAACCGTAAGAGCTACGGACCTGAAATTTTCACAGATTATGTAAAACTTGGCCGCTACAACAACAAATATATGACAGTTAAAAATTAAAGGGTGTTCTAAAGCGAGCAACGCAACATGTTGGAATACTAATGTAATATACAGACACTTTAAATTTTCAAGGTAAGTGCTAATTGGTGTAGTCTGTAGAATAGACTACACCAATTAACACCGATATTTAAAACAATAAAAATTAAAGGGTATTCTATTAGTTATTGTAATTTTGACTATGTAATTGAGACAATATGCTGTATCTTGGAAACAGTAAGATGTAAAATCTTGAAATTTTAAGACACGCTAAAACTAAAAAAAATCTAAAATTAAAAAAATTTCAAAACGAAAAAAGCGCAAAAATGAAAAAAGCGCTTAAAGGAAAAAAGCGCTTAAAGGAAAAAAGCGCCAAAATTAAAAAAATCGCTAAATCGCAATTTATCACCAAAATTAAAAAAATCGCCAAAAAAACTAAAAAAACTTCAAAAATCAAAAAGTCTTCAAAACGAAAAATCGCTAAAACTAAATAAATCATCAAAAAATGAAAAAAATCGCCAAAAAATGAAAAAAATCACAAAAACTTAAAAAAGCAAAAACCAAAAAAAGCGCAAAAACTAACAAAACGCCAAAAACCAAAAAAAAAAATCGCCAAAACGAAAAAGTCTCAAAACAAAAAAAAAAATCGCTAAAACTAAAAAACCACAAAAACCGAAAAAATCCCCAAAAACGAAAAGAGCGCCAAAACTGAAAAAATCGCTACAACTAAAATAAATGCCATAACCAAAAAATCGCCAAAACTAAACAAATCGGCAAAAAACAAAAAAAACAATGCAAAAAACGAAAAATCGCCAGAAAAAAATTAAAAAAAAAATCCCGAAAAGCGCCAAAACAAAAAAAAAAAAACCAAAAAACAACGAAAAATACTTAAAAAAATAAAAACTAAAATTAAACAAGAAAGCACAACGAAAAAACTGCCAAAATGACAAACGGGGCAAAAACAAAAAGGAATATACATACGTGTATTCGTACGGAACCCTTCGTGTGCGAGCCAAAGTCGCACTTTACTTAATTTATTTTATATATGGCAAGCGATGTAATATGTATGAGGAAAGGAAACATTAACTTAACTCTGGGGCGTGGCATAAAAGTGAGTATATTAAATGGCAGATATACAAAGTTTTCGAAGGGTTTTTTGCCACGTGCAAAAAAGTGGACATAAGAGGGGAAGGATCCGAGATGTTATAAGTGGTGCGCAGAATTCGATGTCGGATTAAAAAGTCACCAGAGGCAAAAAGTAAGTGTCAGTCAAGCTATAAACAATGATATGAGACATGATAAGATCGGACTTTAAATGCCGGCGCTATATGTAAATCACAAAAAGTACTATGTTTTGTTTAGCAACGTCATTGATATACATTTGATTCTACGATGTAATCTTTTATGTTATTTTATTTGAGCTGGTTTGATGTAGTATCTATTTGAAAAAGAAAAAGGGGCCTACCTTTAGGGCATGGCATAAAAATGATAATATTAAAAGATAGACATACTAAGTTTCAGGTGAGCTTTCGTGCCACGTGCAAACATTTTTTACATATGAGGGGAAGGATTCTAGATGTCATAATTGGCGCCCTGAATTTGATGTCGGATTCAAAATTTACCAAAGCAAAAATGTTGTCTTAGTCAAGCCATGAAAAACGATATGCATTATGTAATGATCGCACTTCAAATGGCGACGCAGGGTACAAAAAATGAAAAGGGCGGTATCCAGGGGCGTGGCAAAAAGTAAAAAAAAATATATTTTGGGAATTGTTTTCAACTAATCTTTAATCCTAACTTATGACCAGCTCAACTGACCAGTGGCGCTATATTGAACACACTGAACGCCACATTATACTTTTTGCATAAATGACCCGCCCATATTGGAAAATCCTATACAGGTTTAGTTGTTTGCCTCTTAAATACACTTATTAATGATAAGAGGCTTATGTTTGTTTTTCTCAAGTGCGTAATATTTGGAGATGTTTTTATGGTCGTAACATCTCATTCATTAGAATACATAAATTTCCGTAGAAATGATAAAATATAAAAAACTATTTGTTTCTTCAACTAAATGGAATATTATAGTGGGTGGCGCATATTATTTTGCAGTATTTCTTCTCAACAGGGTGTTTTTTTACTTAAAAAGGAAAATGCGAAGGATTTCTAAAGATTTTTGTATGACATTGTCATCGCAAGAAGTTATCTTTTCTGATTCTTATTCAACAAATTTGAAGTAATTTTCATAATGTTGAGAAAAAAGATTTTTTGGAACTGCTTCAATTGCTATTTGCTCCAGAGTATTCTTCATTGTGACGGAAGCTCAATGGGCTAGATAAGTTTTATAACAATGGTTTAATTAGAACTAGTTGAAAAAATATTTTTATCCAGCCTACTTTTCTTATCACAATACACTCAAAGTAAAATGATAGGTTACTCTAACAAATTTAAATAGTTAACTCACAGTTGATGTAAATTGTTGTTGCAATTTTTGTGAAATAACAATTTGTATTGGCTAAAATAATTTCTTAAAGTTGTAAGTCGTTTCGGGTCTATGTTTACCTTGTGCTGTTATTATTTAACAAGATGATTTGGCTCAAATGGTAAAGGCGTCCGACTTATAAACATGCCAAGAATTGTGAGAACCTAAGTTCAAGACCAAAAAATTCCCCTTTTACTAAATTGTAAAATATAAATTATGAAATAAAATTAAAATTGTTTTTGGTGGTTAAAACTACTAATTTAATTTTTTAAAAATTTTGCGGTTAAAATTACCAATTTTTATGATTAAAATTACCATTTAAAAATAATAACAACGAAAATAGTTCTTTTACAAAAGTTAATATATTTAAATCAAGCAAGTCACTACATGTCAAAGTTTACTTTGTGCTGTCGTTATTTAACATGATGACTTGGCTGAGATGGTAAAGGCGTCCGGTAACATGCGAAGAATTGTGAAAACTTAAGTGCAAGACCAAAAAATTACAAACAAAAACAAATTATTATTTTTTAAATAAGCACACTGCTTAACTGCCTGTCCCACGATGTCGACAATTCGATTTCGTTCTCATATTTATATTGAAAACAATAATGAAAACTTTAATTTTTTTTTGCTTTCAATATAAATATGAGAACGAAATCGACTTGTCGGCATTGTGGGACATGCAGTAAGTCTTTGCAGCCATCGAACCTGCGACCTTCCGTTTAGTAGAGTAGCACACTATCATCACTTCATTAGAATTCTCAAAAATCTAACGAAATCGTTTCGTTAGTTTTATAGCTCAGACTATTAGTTTGGAAGTTAGGGTTTTCCGAAGACGTAAGAATTTTATTGGTAAAATTGGTCTTATCTAAGAACATATAGCGCCCACTGTGTTAAAAATAGCTAATTTATTTACAGACCTTATATCCTTTCCAGACCTTACAGCCTACAGGCATACGTTTTTTGTGGATCAGACTATTAGTTTGGAAGGTATAATCTTTCCCACGCTTAAAGAGTTTTATCGGTAAAATTGCTCTTATGTAAAGACATATAGCGACCACTGTGTTAAAAATAGCTACCTAACTTTTAACACACCTTGTAGCCTACATCCTTCGCGGTAAATTCATCCATAAATTTTTTGTGAATCATACTATTTGTTTGGAAGATATGATTTTTCCACCGCTAGATTGGCCTTTTTTCCCAGTGTGTTGCGGTCTGAATAATATTAAAACGAGTTAATAATAATAATAATGAAATAATAATATTAAAACGGGTTAAAGATTATTTTATTTAAGGTTTTTTTTTTATCGGTTTTTGTAATAAAGTTGAACAATCCTATATAAGTTGTGATAAAATCAGTGGAGCAGAGCAGTCTCTTCAAAAATCCCAAATTTTAGAAAAAAGCTTATTAAAAAAACATGTATCCATAGCATTTAAAATTTCGACTGTTTTTGTAGTTAGGGGACCATAAGACGTCAAAAAATACAGTGGTACTCCTTGGCAGTTTTCTTATGTTTTCTTTTATTTGACACAACGTGACACAAAGAATTTAGTTCTAAAAATTTAACAGAATCAAAACAGATAAAGTATTTTTTTTTGATTGCAAACTTCATAAGGAAAATTTTTCTATGTGAAAAACATTTATTGGACGCACTGTATATACACAAATACATAAGTAAGGAATGTAAATTGCTATTATATCAATAAGTCAAGTGGTAGTAACACTTTTAAAGCATCCTCACGGTAGGCAGAAGTCCACTTTTCCTGACATCAGTAGTCGAATCTAGCTTTGCCAGTCGCAATACATTTAAATGATCCTCATCGAAAGGCTGAGGTTCACTTTGGCTGATATCAGTAGTTGAATCTGTCCTCACCAGTGACAACACTTTCAAATGATCTTCATCGGAAGGCTGGGGTTTGATTTTTCTGTCATCTTTATTCGAATCTGATGTTTTAGTTGTAGGAAGAAATTTAAAATCATCAGCTTCTACGATTGTATACTCTTGTTCTGCGCCACGAAGATCATCAGTCAATGTGCTATTATCTTAAGAAGTTATATAAAGTTACTGGTTAAAAAAGAAATACTCAGTTACGGCCTTTTCCACAATGTGCGATTAAACGTTAACGTGGACTTTAACTGCAAGTTCGCCATACAAAAGTTGTCGTTTTAAAGTCCACATTAACTCTTAATAATACATTGTAAAAAGGACCGTTAATATCATTGATAATCTGTACTTACTTAAGGGTACGAGTTCATATTTAAAAACGTTGACAAGTAATTGCGGAAACCCGTAAATATTTGATAGGAAAAGACCTTAAAAGAGGTAAAACTCTTGTGATTAAAAAAGTCTTACATAAAAAAAGCCGATTACACTGGTCTGCAAAAAAGGTTTTTCAAGCCTTTAAATAAAAATATGTGGAATATATAAAGCTTAATGCGCTAAACTCAAATCCGTTTTTAGTTTTTTCCTTTCATATTTATGGGCATGACTTATATGACACCCGAAATAGGACTATCACGCTAATATATTTCATAATAACTCGAAAAGAGTTTGTTCGACTAATGCACCAATGCGAAATAAAGTTACTTTTAAGTCATCCATATAATTTTTTTTATATATATCCAACTGTTTGGGAATTATTCAGAAATTCGCAGCGAAAAATAATTTATTTCACGCAGAATTAAAAAAAATTTTTTTACGCATAATTAAATTTTGTTTTCTTTTTCAAAAAACTATAAAAAACTCAAGAGGGCCAAACTTTAAAATTTTTATCATTTATCAGATAGCTAAGTATATTGGGAATAACATCAACATATCTCATTAAAATCGATGGAAAATTATCGATTTTATGCACAATTAGGTGAAGGAACTCAATTGATAAAAATCCGCATATTTTTATTTAAAGGCGATTTTTCTGCAGATCAGTGTTATCTCTACTTACTGCAACAAATAAATAATTTCAAACCATTAAACATGATTAATGAATCGATTTGATTTAAATAGTTTAACTAAATTTTTTGGCTAAAATAATTCAAGTTCACGATCTGAATGGGTATAAATTACTGATATTTTATTAAAAAAAAAGATTATGCTCAACTGCTAGCAACGAGAATTTTAAAACTCATCTAGTATACGTAAATCGTCTGTCTTATCTTAATTTTAGTAAACAGGCTCGTAAACTAATCGGAATACAGTACGCAGAATAGATAAAGCTTTATTTTACTGTCAATTTGGGAAGAAAACGATAGAGCAGTGTAATGCGTGATCATTAGATATTGTATTGCTTTAACATTTAGCAAAAGTTAATAAAATTCAATTATAAAGAGCTTTCCAACAAGGATAGGTCGATACTAAGTAGTTTGTATTAAATTAAAGCTCCTTACATTCTTATTCAGAATGAATTTTATTTGAGACAATATTCTGAGCAAGAAGTGAAAAGTTAATTAATATTTCAACCGGCCTTATCGGTAGAATTTATCAGAGTACGAAAAAACGCAGATCAGCGCCGCTCTTTTTGCTCATTTTGCGCTTTACGTAAAGAGCAGAGCCAATTTATTATTGCGATTGCGCCACGCCAATATTTTCGAGCTGCACATAAAAGGGTCAAGCGCAAAAAGGAGCATTTTTGGCGCCGTGCTTTTTGTTTGCGCAATGCGCAAAAGGAGCTAACAAAGCATAAAATGAGCATGGCGCATTTACAGTAGTGAAAATTAAAAAAAAAACCAATGGGCATTAATCCGTAGATGTTAATGCATGCCACCGTAGTTTTTTTCAAACAATTTTTTAAACACACTGTATGGCTGAGTCTAAGTACAAATCTCAAAACGGATAAAGCAACAGTGGGATGACAGTACTGGTTCCGAACTTCCGTCTGAAATGGGTCGGTAGTACAGTTGGCATGTCTGGTTTAGGGACTGGATCGGAAGGTTGATTGGTAGTGCAATTCGCACTTCCGGCTTAGAGACTGTACCGGAAGTTGAGTCGGTAGTGCGGTTCATATTTCCGGTTTCGGCATACACTAGACGTGGAGTCGGTAATGCAGTTCATGCTTCCGGTTTTGGTATGGACCGGTAGCTGAGTCGATAGTGCGGTTCATATATCTGGTTCCGGCATAGACTAGAAGTGGAGTCGGTAATGCAGTTCGTGCTTCCGGTTTTGCTCTGGGCCGGTAGCTGAGTCGGTAGTGCAGTTCATGTTTCCGGGTCTGCTTCCGGTTCTGGTCTGGAACGGAAGTTGGGTCGGTAGTGTGGTTAATATTTCCGGTTCCGCTTTGGACCGGAAGTTGGGTCGGTAGTGCACTTCGCACTTCCGTTTTAGGGGCCTGAACGGTAGTTGGGTTAATAGTGCGGTTCATATTTCCGGTTCTGGTCTGGAAGTTTGACTCGTCTAGGGGCATCATAGAAGAACGATATAATGTTACAAACGTAAATGTCTTAAAATTATGTTACTACGAAAGACGTATTTTGCAGCACTGAATAAACTCAAACTAACCACTGTTGGTATAAAAAGAATATACGCAATGCGCCGCTCAATATGCGCAATGCGCAGAGCAAAAGCGCTAGACAAAAAAATTAAATGCGCATGCGCATAGATCTGCGCTAATGAAAGGAAAGCGCTTGCGCTGCGCATACCCGATTGCTCTTTTTTCAGCTCTGCTCGTTGCGCTTGTGCGCATTTTTAATACGGTTGTAAGAAGTGAGCAATGCGCAATGAGCAAAAGGAGTGCGCAAATCCCAACTTTTAGATTTATTTTATATTTTTCGGGAAGACTCAATACTCTTTTATCACTGTTCATGTGTGTTTCATATATTTCACCACAAAAATACACGCACACACAAATTAAACTTTTACTATTGCATGAAAATGGTGATTTTTAACAATTGAGTTTCCTCACTTAATTGTGAATAAAATCAAAAGTTGTTAATCGATTTTAATAAAATATGGCTCGTTTTGTGTGGAATATATTTACCTATATGCTTCTAGAAAAGGAATTGAATTTTTTGCGTTGTTTTATATGTTATAAATTAAAAAAAAGCTTCTATAAATTATCTTTATGCACAAGTTTAACAATATTTCTGAAACTAATCTGGTGATTAGAAAACAACGAATTTCGTATTTTTTATTTAAACGAATTAGAACAAAACATTCTCGATCTATTTGAATACAGTATGTCGCGCAACTGCTTTCTTTTTGACCGCAGTATATCTCGAAAACTACAACCGATTTTAAGAAACCGAATTCAGTGCCCCAAATAACATAAGATACAACTTTCCGTTGTTCCAGTCCAAAAGTTGCCTTGAATTTGTATTAAAATCTGACCTGACTTGTGTTATTATTATTCAAAATAAAAATTGTCAAATTGCTTTGAAAGCTTTAATCACTACTTAATGTTAACTTCATATCTGTTGTTCATTATAAAACCTTATTATCAAATGAGTGTTCATTGGTGCCAACGTTGAGCGTATTTTAAAGCAAATGGGACTGTAACACGATTTAGTGGTCAAATTAATGAAGATCGGCTCGTTAAACAGTTAGCGAACAGCGCTATAGAATATCGCGGCTATCCGTGAAAGTGTGCAAAAGAAACACCAGCATCGCCGTTAAGCGCAACATATTAATGAGCACCAATTGATTTTGGTCCGAATTAAAACGTTGACATTGTGCATGGACGACCTCCCCATATTGGAAAACCCTGTATATGTTTAGATGCCTACGTTAGTTTTAAACCGTCTTATTAATGATAAGGGCTTTGTTTTTGTCACATGTGTGTGATTGATGTAGATATTTTTTATGATCGTACCATTTCAGTCATTTGAAAAGAAAAATTTCCATAATTAATATAAATAATAATAAAAAGCTATTTGTTTGTTCAACTAAATGGAATATTCTGGTGTGATCTGAATACTCTGTTGAAAACTACACATAATTTTGTAAATTTTTATATGTGAATGTCTACTTTTCTCGTTTGAACGTGGTGGACTTATAAGTGGACTTATAAGTAAAAACTTTATTATTTATATTGATCGGATTATCAGTTTAGAAATAGCAGATTTATTTCCAAAATATTCAGAAAGCGAGAACCCCAGTGTTTAAATGAATTAAACAATTTATTCATTTAACATTAATAATTATTTCTTAACATATTGCAAATCTAAATTAATAACCCTAACTTAATGGATTAACCTAACTAATATTTTTTCTGTACGTACACATGTAGCGATCTAAAACGAACTTGCATTTTTCCCTTTCAAAGTCAAGATTTGTATTTTTCATAAATTATCGATATTTAAATTGCTCAAGCTTATACGGTCTCATCCATAAGCTTGTTCATTGTGAATAAACTTAACGAATACTTAACGAATAGCTGAAAATAGAAAACTTAAAACAAAAGGCGGTACATTTGCAATTAAGGGCTATGGCGGAGGACGTCTCGATTCGCTGCATACATATCATCCCACACCCAGTTTCTCAATTGTATTTTATATTGGCATCACTGGCATATTGACATCACTGGTACTCAGTGAAAGCGCCTTACAAGACTGCTTAGGTCTAGGCCACACTGTCGTTTTCAAAACGAACGTTTCTGCTTTTTTGTATTGAATTTGAAAGTTTTAAATTTTAAAACTTTCAAATTTAGTACAAAATAGCAAAAAAAAAGTGCATTTTAAAAACGCCAGTGTATGTCATGGCCCTAAGAGACTGAACAGCTATAAAAAAATTTTGTTAAATTAAAAAAAACAATAGTGAAGAAAAAAATCGAGTATACATACTTACAATTTGGGAACTCAATGTAATGAGTAATTAAGACCCTAATTGTGTAAATCACGTCACCAAAGTGAAATTTATATAGAGAACAAAAACAAAATGTCAAATATATTATAAATTTACTGCCTGTCTCACGATGTCGACAAGTCGATGTCGTTTTCTTATTTATTTTGAAAACAAAAACAAATTTTAATTTTTTATTATTGTTTTCAATATAAATAAGAGAACGACATCGACTTGTCCCCTTATTTTTTTTTCATACAAATTTTAAGTTTTTTAAAAGGCAAAGCACCGCTTGAATTTCTATGCGTGAAGAATTTGTATGGAAAACAAACTGCCTGGCTCACGATGTCGACAAGTGGAGTTAGTTCCCATATTTATATTGAGAACAATAATAAGACAAATTTAATTTGTTTTTGTTTTCAATATAAATATGAGAACGAATTCGACTTGTCGACATCGTGAGCCAGGCAATAAAACTAATTAAAAAAAATTTTTTTTAAATTTGTTTTTGCTTCGGTGATATGATTTACACAATTAGGGCCTAAAATTAGTAGAAGTTGCTATGACACCTAATAGTCAGATTTTGTAAAAAATTTCGTTTCTAAACGTTTCAAACTTGTATGAAAAGTAAGGTAAATACGTTTCAAAAAAAATTTTTCCATACAAATTTCAAAACACAAAAAGCGTTTGCATTTACAAATTCTGGCCTTAAAAACTAAATTTTTTTTATAAAACACTATGGAGATATGCTTTACTTAAAGCTATTCTCAAATACCCACAGATGTCGTTACAATACCTAAACTTTCTTTCCATTGCAAAATGTTTGTCTACAAAAAGCATTTCTAAAAACTTTACACCACTAACAAACAGCTTTCTCTGAGATTCATATAAAAGCTTTTGCATGGTTTATATATTTGTTTTCTTTTCATCTTTTTCTCCACAACTTTTAGGTGAAGAGTCATATTACAACAATTCCAATGCTGTTAATAATTCCACCAACAATGCCAACGGTACAATTCACCCCACAAACGTCCAAAATAATTCCATGCTTAATGCTACCACTGGTGGTAGCAATATTGGCAATAGTATTAATTCTTCCCAACAACAACAACAGCAACAGCAACACCAACACCAACAGGTGCAGCAGCAGCAACAACAAGTTAACAATGCGTTGGCGATACAGTTTCAAAGCAATTCTATGCTAAATGGTGGTAGTGGTAGTGGAGGTGGTAGTGGGCAATCATCAAATAATCCTGCTTGCAACACACAAAACAATAATTCATCGGCCGGTGTAAATACGAATAATAGTAATAATGTCAATAGCGGCAATAACAATAACATTGTCAACAATGGCAACAATGTAATATCCGGTAATAATACAAATGAAAATTCCACATCCGGTGGTGTGCCACATTCACAGTCGGCGCCTCATCATTTGGGTGGCCAACAATTACAACAACCACCACCATTGACACCATTAGCACAGCATCATCAGGCGTTGGCGCAACAGTTGCAGCAAAGATTTGCAATCAGCAATAATAATGGTAAGTGTTCTTTGTTTTTTTTTATTTCCTTTTTATTATAAATAACATTTTTTTATTTATGGCACAATTAACTATTTTATATTTTTAAAAAGATTTATATTTTTAAGAAGATTTTTTTTCGGAAAACTGTTAAATTTTAGTCGTCAGATAGTAGTGGACTACGTGGTACACTTTTTTTTTAACACGAACACTTGAGTGCTTCATCGAATAGTAGTAACATAGAGTAGCTTTAGGACTAGTCCGATGTAATGCAGACACGGACCATGTCATTTGCAAACAAGAGTTTAAGCCACAAGTACTCGTGTTTTAACAATTTCAACACGAACACTTGAATGCTCCATCAAGTGGTGACATGGAGTGGTTTTGATACTACTCCGATCTAGTGCAAACTTGGGTTATATGGTCCCGTCCTAGGACATTGTAATGTTAAATCGACCATATTTTCTTCATACATCATTTGGGTTACCTTTGGAGTAGTCCTAGTCCTTTATGGAGTATACTTTACATACCTTTTCTTTTTTCTAAAAACTGATAAGAATAGTGTATAAAATTTAATATTAGGATCAGGGATGCCAACTTAGCCCTTTTCGGGCTAGATTTAGTCCGTTTTTAGTCAGTCTGAACGCGAAAAAATTTTTTAGGCTCAAACAAAAAAGCGCGCAAATATAGCACCTTTTCACTTTTTGCTCAATATGGCTATATTTTTATTTTTGCAAACTTGTTATTTCCTTATTCTAGCAATAGCAACATATTAATTAACGTGAGAAGATTGTTTTTACTCACCTTGTTCTGTTAGTTTGCTTTAAATAAATAATAATCTTCTATTTCAGTCAAAATTGGTTATGCTTTGAATCGTTGTTTATAAGTTAGGCCGTTCTCGCGCTTTTTGGAAAAATTTTACTGGATATTGATTGCTTTAAACGTATCTTTTTCCAATTTCGCCCCTTTTTCGAAGAATTTCACGCGTTTTGAGTCTCAAAAGTTATCAATACTAATTAAGGATGACAATATGAACTTTAAGAAATTATTTTTTTTAAAGCAGAGCAAAAAAGAAATATTACTCGAGGTTCTGAGCAAAGATAAAAAAATTTGCTTTTTAAAAGAATACTTTCTTGGAGGCAACTTTTTTGAACAAATTACATTTTAAATATAGATATAGCAAAAAGGCCACCATTTTGAGTTGGTTATTTATCCCTAAAATTGTATTTTTTGTTTTGATGATTTTCTGTCCCTGACTTTATGCTATCCCATGTCCGCCATTTTGAAGATATAAGAAATAATATAGCCTATGACCTTCAGACCATAATAGCGAACCGGTTGTTACCACCTTCGTCAAAATTGAATAGTAATAGATAGTAGTTTGAGCGTTAAAAAACGTACCTTTTAAAAAAGTACATTTTAAAAAAGTACCTTTTAAAAATGTACCTTTTAAAAAGTTACCTTTTAAAAAAGTACCTTTTAAAAAAGTACCTTTTAAAAAAGTACCTGTTAAAAAAGTACCTTTTAAAAAAGTACCTTTTAAAAAAGTACCTTTTAAAAAAGTACCTTTTAAAAAAGTACCTTTTAAAAAAGTACCTTTTAAAAAAGTACCTTTTAAAAAAGTACCTTTTAAAAAAGTATCTTTTAAAAAAGTACCTTTTAAAAAAGTACCTATTAAAAAAGTACCTTTTAAAAAAGTACCTTTTAAAAAGTACCTTTTAAAAAAGTATCTTTTAAAAAAGTACCTTTTAAAAAAGTACCTATTAAAAAAGTACCTTTTAAAAAAGTACCTTTTAAAAAAGTACCTCTTAAAAAAGTACCTTTTAAAAAAAGTACCTTTTAAAAAAAGTACCTTTTAAAAAAAGTACCTTTAAAAAAGTAACTTTTAAAAAAGTACCTTTTAAAAAAGTAGCTTTTAAAAAAGTACCTTTTAAAAAAGTACCTTTTAAAAAAGTACCTTTTAAAAAAGTACCTTTTAAAAAAGTACCTTTTAAAAAAGTACCTTTTAAAAAAGTACCTTTTAAAAAAGTACCTTTTAAAAAAGTACCTTTTAAAAAAGTACCTTTTAAAAGAAGTACCTTTTAAAAAAAGTACCTTTTAAAAAAAGTAACTTTTAAAAAAAGTTCCTTTTAAAACAAGTACCTTTTAAAAAAAAGTACCTTTTAAAAAAATCTACCTTTTAAAAAAAGTACCTTTTAAATAAAGTACCTTTTAAAAAAAGTACCTTTTAAAAAAAGTGCCTTTTAAAAAAAGTACCTTTTAAAAAAAGTACCTTTTAAAAAAAGTACTTTTAAAAAAAAGTACATTTTAAAAAAAGTACCTTTTAAAAAAAGTACATTTTAAAAAAAGTAACTTTTAAAAAAGTACCTTTTAAAAAGTACCTATTAAAAAAAGTACCTTTTAAAAAAAGTACCTTTTAACAAAAATACGTTTTAAAAAAGTACATTTAAAAAAAAATATATTTTAAAAAAAGTATCCTTTAAAAAAAGTACCTTTTAAAAAAAGTATCTTTTAAAAAAGTACCTTTCAGAAAAAGTACCTTTTAAAACAAGTACCTTTTAAAAAAAGTACCTTTTAAAAAAATTAACTTTAAAAAAAACTACCTTTTAAATAAAGTACCTTTTAAAAAAAGTACCTTTTAAAAAAGTACCTTTTAAAAACAGTACCGTTTAAGAAAAGTTTTGTAATCGGATCGCAATTTTCTAAGATACAGATATAATACCATCTCTTCTAATTGAAACCACTCTGCGCCGTTAAAAGGTATCAATGACCAGAATCTGTTAATGTCCATGAAACGGCTTTTTTACCTACGTGCGGGTAAAATAAAAAAGGGAAAAATAAAAGTACATTCTTCGCTCAAGATGTGAGCTTACAAGATATTTTTCAAAATTTTTACATAATATAAAGAACATATATTATGTAGTGGATAGTGTGGTAGACTGTTAACCGGATGTCGTAGGTTCGATTCCTGCTAAGACCCTGGGTGTGTCTGCAGAAAAGTCAAAAAAGGCTTAAGCAGTATGTGTGTTTGTTTATTAATTCTGTGTTATTCGGGTAAGTTCTGTATTTCATGTGGAATTAAAATGTGTATAATTATCAAAGCATTGTTGTTGCAAATTAATATTTATAACAACAATGCTTTGATAATTCTGCATATTTTAATTCCACATGAAGTACAGAATATACCCGCTTAACTCAAAAATCAATATTTTTAAGTTATGACAGTTTTAAGGTAAATGAGCGATATGTTTCTATATAACTCAATAATTTGAATATGTTTGTTGCATTTATTACTTTCATACTTTTTATCAAACTTTTTCTAATCTAAGTCTATTTCATTTTTAATTTCTGTTTGCTTTTCAGTCGGTAATCAAGTAAATTTTGTTCATTTAATGCACATGGTAAAGAAATTTTTGTTGCATTTTCTTCTGTTTCCTTTGATTTATTTGTTTAAGTTGAACGAAAAACTAAAACAATTGTACTCGTCATTATTCATTAATCAAGTTTTTTGTTTCTCTTCCTAAAATACTCTTTTTTCCAATTCAATAATAACAAAATCAAAGAGAAAATATTTAACTGTAAGTTTAGGTGAGCGAGATGCCATATCGACAAAATAAAGTTATAAAAAGCAGCAAGTTGTTTTTGTTAACTTTTATGCAGATATACACCAGCTATATATCGCCAGAGAAAATTCAAATAGTCTTATTAAACATTTTAAAAGATTTACAGGAGAAACATAAAACTGTTGGCTGGGATGGTTAGCGCGTTTACTACAAAAACCGTGAGGTCTTGAGTTCAAGACTAGTTTCAGGCAAGCCAACAACATCATGAATATTTCTGATGTGCATTTATGTATCATTGTGTTGATTGTTGTTGGACTGTTAAAGTGATGAAGGCATAGCACGGATCACTTTATTAGTACCGGCAGCGGTTAATACTGAAAATCCTAATGCACATCACAGCAACCACTTTCGTCGGTATTGTAGCAGAATCATCGCCGAAGTAAAAGAACTAAGAAACGGCTCCAAAGCTTAAACAAATTAATTCGTCTACTTGAAGCCAGAGGGACAGCAACACTGCTCTACAAAATTTAGTAAAAAAATTAGCAATATCTGAGTTGTAAATGAATTAAGCTTTCTATCTCTCTCCCACTTCACCACCTTTTCTCTCTACACTATGGCTGACTTCCAAACAAATGCATTGTCAATGTTTTGTACTGCCACTTTTTAGAAGTCAGCCTATCCATTTCCCAAAGAAGTTAACACATTAATTAATTAACTGGTAGGCATTAATTGCTTCTCTTTTTATGAAAAAATACAGAAAAAAATTAGTGCAAAATTTTACAAATAAATATATAAATTTGTTGGTCCTTTTTTACTTATATTGTAAAGTTTTGCACTAATTGTCAATATATTTTTCAGTTAAACAAGTTTTATGCTTCTCTTGTAAAACTTTAAAAATGTTAGATAGGACTTTTTGCATTTTCTGTGACGATATGCATGTTCCAAGAGTTTTTATTACCGGTAAAGGCCTTCATTAGCGATAAACTTCGAAGAAAAAATTTCTCCTCTCGACTTTGACTCCATATAGCTCATCGTGTATTCCTCCATGGTGGACAATTAATTGAATTTCTACAAGTTGCGCCAAAACGAAAACAAATCCCAAAAACGAAAACAAATCCGAAAAAAAAATATTGGCAAATCAGAAAAAAACGGGTAAACTAAAAAAATCGCCAAACTTAAGAAAATTCCAAAAACGGAAAAAATCGCCATGGCAAAAAATCGCCATGACAAAAAATCGCCAAAACAAAATGCCAAAACTAAAAAATGCCCAATATTAAAAACCAAAAAAAAAAAAATAGAAAAAAAACTGCAAAAAATTTTAAAATCGCAGAAACGAAAAAGATCTAAAACGAAAAAACACCGACACAAAAAAAAAAACGCCAAAACTAAAAAAAACCGCCGAAAAACGAAAAGTTCGTTGAAACCAGGGGTTTTAAGTATGACGATTTTTTACGATATGACAAAAACGATATGACATACTGTGTTGTCATATCGTAAGTTTTTTACGCTATGACAACACTGAGAAAGTTATGCACGGTGTATGGCTTTTTCAGTGTTGTCATATCGTAAATAACTTATGAAATTATAACACAGTATGTCATATCGTTTTTTTTTGTCATATCGTAAAAAATCGTCATACTTAACACCCCTGGTTGAAACGGAAAAAATACTAAAACGAAGTTTGTTCTTAAACTATTTTGAAACCTGATAATGTCTAAAGTGACCGCATTCTCGGAGTAGGTATATACTGTTGCTAGTTTTTGCAATAATTCGAAGTGCTAAAGAAGAAAGCTATTCAAAACGAACGTGGGTTTCTAAAGCCAAATTCCACAATTCTGAACAGTTTTTTGGGCTTAGGAAATCTATGTATGGCACCCAGAACTTCGTTAGCAAGTGTACTCTTCTCTTTGTATGCATTTACAACTCTATCTCTCTCGTTATATTTGATTTTATCTGCTTCTCTACGAGTACAAAATTTCTCTTCCTTTTTATTTTCATTCATTCATTTATTCTTGTTTTATCATGATTGTTTATAGCAAAAATTATTATGCGTTTTTTTCGCATACCCGCCTTCAATGAACTCAACTTTAGTTTGCGTTTATTATACGCAGCGTACGGCGGTTTATTCGTTGATTTTTTATACTCGTAATATGAATAATAAAAAAATTATATATTAAAATAATTTTGTAAAATATATTGTGATAATCTCTATATAAATATGTATTGCTTTATTTACTCTAACAATACAATATCAAAAAGTAAATGTACAGAATAAAACTGTTGTGCAAAACAAATAAATATATTTGTGCATGGAAATTTGATAAAAATGTAATGAAAATGTTTAATTTAAAATAAAACAATTTAATAGAATTGTTAAATGATTAAGTAAATAAAACAATTTTTTAAAAATAGAAATAAAAATAAGATTAAAATGAAATTATGTAGTTAAAGTACAGTAAAGAAGAAAATTTATTTTAGCAGCAGCCATTAAAGGCTTTAAAGTGGAAAAAAAATGTTTGAAAAGAAAATCATAACATAATTGTGTGTGCGTGTGTATGTTTTACACGTGTCTATGTGTATGTGTTGTAATTTTTAATAAAGGATATTTTTTTGTCCTAAAATTAATGGTGTGCTAGTTTAAGAGTTTCATATAAAACGCCGTTTTTTCTCATCTTTGTGTTAAACATTTCTCTTAGTCTCCTTTTTAACTGCTCCTTTACATGTTTATTTTCCGATTTTCGAAGTTTCTTTTTATATTAATTAAAAAATTCCAGTCTTAATTTCTCTATAAAAACTTGAGCGCAAATGTTTTAATTGTTTTAAATTTTTTACCCAATCAATTAAACAATAACAAAGGCTATAGTTTATAAACAAATTTAAAAATACTAATGTTTTGGTGAGTTTACTTAAAAAATAACTTAACAAAGAATTTGTTAATTCAACGAGGTCAAACTGAAAAATGTTCTGAAACTTTGAAAATAGTTTTTTCTACCAAAAATGGATTCATTAAAATTGTTCCTTAATAGTTTCCGCCTTAACGTCCGCTTTATAAGAAGAAAGCATTTTTGTTAAATGTTCAAACGCACGAAGAAGCCGAAGTCCTCTTGTGTAGGGTTTGTTCCAAATCCTGCAAGAGTTATACAAATTTGTTTAAATTAAGTTCGGAAGAAATTTAATTATATTGTAGAAAAAAAATTGACTGCAGGGAAACTTGAACTTGATATTTCGAGACCATCCGGTTTACTAATCAGAGTTCTTTACCGCTTAGATCACACGACAAATGTCGGTAGTTTCTAGTCAAGTAGTAGAATATCATTTACTTGTAATCAATTCATGCTGAGTCACTGTTAGCGTTGTTTTTCGGCTTTTCATTTTATAGTTATTGATACTCACTATTTTTCTTTATGTCTTGTGTTAAAGTTTTTTTCTCTCCATTCTAGTATATTTGACGTCATCATTACGAATACTAGTGTGTGTTTGTTTCTCATTTGTATATTCAAACATTGTGCATTCGCAGCAAACAATTTTTGCCGATTTCGATCCGAAGTCGATCAGAAAGTCTTGTGCAGACTTTCTGGCCGAATTCGTGTCCGATGTCGATCAAGAAACGTACCGATAATCATATGAGTGGTTGACAAGAAACCGGATCTCTTTGTCTGAGGAAATTCTAAAAACTATACCGAAAGGTCGTAACAGAATTCTGTACGAATTCCGACGAATTTCCTAAGAAAATTCTAAAGGAATTTCCGACTTGTCTTGTAAATGTCGGAAAAATATTTGACAAAACATCAGAAAATTTTCCGATTTATCTGATGCGTTTTACGTCCTGGCGTATTAGTATCAGAGAAAAGTCGGAGCAAAAATTAGAAATATGTCAGAAATGTCGTTTAAAATTCTCCATGCATTATGGCAGCTCATCAGAAAACATTTACCCATATTTTATAAGTTTAAAAACTCAAATATTTGTGCGTATAAACTCAAGAGATAAATAAGAATTGTAACGAAAACTAAAATCAGACAATGTGCAGAAGTGACTGCTAAAAGTTGTAAGACGTAGATCAGAAAATTTGCAAACTACTCTGTTAAATGCCTTAAAGGAAATTAAATTGCCTTCGGATAATGTGCAGACTACTCTGATATTAATCGGATAATATATCAGACAATGTGTGGAAACGTCGTACCAGAAAACTACCTACTGCTCCGCCAAATGTCTGAGGAAATCTTAGACAACTCGGCTGATTGTCTGGTAAAGTCTTGGATTTTTTTCTGATGTTAGACATGTCGGCCAAAATTGTTTCCTGGGTTCTTAGCTATGTGCCGTTAGAATTTATAACAATTATGATATGACTTTTTGTCGACAAAAACTCATAACATAATCGGATTAAACTTTAATCCAAAACATTTAGTTTGTTTGGCTTTTTATTTTAATTTTCTAATCAAATTATATTTTTGTTTAGAGAAAACTGTGAAGAAAAATTTTACTGTACTGAAGATTAAACTTACATGTTTTGAGACCAGTCGGTCTAGTCATCAGAGTTCCTTGCCGCTTAGCCAATCGACCAATGTCGGTAGTTTGCAGGCAACTTGTTGAATATTATTTACTTAAAATTGAGACAACTTAATTTTAATTGAGCAATTAAATTTAGTGTTCACACATAGTAAATTAAGCTTACTCAATTAGCATTTGACTTGCCAATGGTATAATAAGTATACAGGTGGCCGCATAAGGGTAACGAATACAACAATAAAACAAAAAACTAGATAATGGCTGTAAAAAAAAATACATGTGCGCATAAAATTACCAGAGCAAAAAATAATTATCTGACGTTATACTGCCATCTGTATATTTATTACACCATGGGCTTGCCACTGTATACAATTTTTGGTTCTTACTGAACATACTTCGGAGTAAACATACTTGTCACAAAGGGTTGCATTTCGAACTTTACACAATTTATGAAACAATTAAGTACTAATTGCTCAGTTTATGAATTGAAGCCTTCTATGGTAAATTGGGCTCAATTAATGCCTTAATTGCGTAAATCTCCTAAATTGCGCAATTAAGGCGTATGTCTAAACAAGGTATTAGAATTATTTTCCAGCGTATACTTATTATTTTGTCAATACATTAATTTAATTAATTATATACACAGAAATTATATACATATTCAAATCGTTGAAAACAAGGTTAAATTAACATTTTTTGTTAGTGATTTTGCTTCATAGATGTTTCATGTTAATTCAAGAAGATTTTACAATAACCTTCAAAGAACATTTTCTTTTTGAAATAACTATATTTCATGTTGATTTAATATTCCGGTACAGTTAAATCAAAATGCGGTTGATAGTGAAATAATACGAAGAATCATGTTGAATCAAAGTTATTTCAAGTTGAAACAACATGAATTTGATGCTGAAGAAGATTTTACAATAACCTTCAAAGAAGATTTTTCTTTTTGAAATAACTATTTTTCATGTTGATTTAATATTCCGGTGCAGTTAAATCAAAATGCGGTTGATAGTGAAATAATACGAAGAATCATGTTGAATCAAAGTTATTTCAAGTTGAAACAACGTGAATTTGATACTGAAGTAACACGAAAAATCATGTTGAATCAAAGGCATAAAAAATGTGTTGAAATTGGCTGCCCCAGCCAATATCTGAACTTGAACCACTAGTCAACGAGCCAACCGCTGCAGCTACTACTAGTATTAGACAACTAGTGTTAGATTAATAATTTTGCTCTTAAAATTAATATGAAACAATGGTAATTTTAAATTAAGTTTGTACTTTTGCAAAAATTTAATATGAGTTCTAATCAACATTGCGACAAGTTGATTTTACATTGGTGAATTTTTCTTCTGTGTGTATTCATACGGCATCATGTATTGAGCAGAAGCACGTTTTGTAATTATACGAACTAACTCACAAAATATTTTTAAATTTCCGCATGCTCGGAAATCATTTTAGACCCATAGTTTGTTCCAAAGGTAAAGTTGTTAAGAATACTTCGTCGTATTATTCCCCCTCCACCCCTACAATTTTTTATTATTTTGCATGCATACAAAGTAACCTACCCTAATGTACATGGTTATCAGGAATCATAAAAAAATTCATTTTCTTGCATAGTGTCATTAGTAAAACCCCGACTATAAGAAAACATACAATGAAAAACTAAAATGTCCATCTTTGTCAGTTAAACAACTTTTAGGTTTAACTTCGTACTCACAGAAAATGCTTAATTTTATTAATGAAATTCTTTTATAATTGTGTGCACTGTCCGATTTTGCCTACAAAAAAAAAACAAAGTTAATTGCGTTAATTAATGAAAATTTTATCAAACTTATTAAACATTGCTGAAAAAAAAATTAATTCTATGAAGGTGAAGAACAAATTAATAAAAATACTGTAGCAAAAATTTAATTGTTAGACTATTTTCCAGCAAAATTAAATAGTCAACTGAATAGAAAGAAAACACATGTTTTTAATTGAACAAATACATTTTCCGCTTCCAGCTGTATGGCCTAAACTTGATAATAATTTGAAATATTTTCTTTCAGTATTAGAAAATAAATTTATGGAAAAAATAAAAATAATGGACAAATGTGACCTCAGACTGGTTTAAGTTCAAATATCAACGCAAAATAATTATAAAAGAAAATTTTATTTTTCTAATGAAAGTTAAAGAAATATGTGGCTAAAAATTACATTGTGCAACAAACAAATAACAAGGTTAGTTCTGATAGCGGATGCCACCAAAGGGGGCAAAAAATACATACATATATATATATATATATATATATATATATATTCGTATATAGGCGTTTTAGAAGTTTATATCTGGCCTTTATTTGAGGAGGAGGTAAAGGCTCCTCCTTTTTACTTATTGTTGTAGTCAATCGGCGTAAGAAATCTTACATTTTAGTTATAAGATATTTTCAGCACTTTTATCTAAAATACTACAAGGAATAATTTTGTGGATCATTTTAATCCTCTAAAATGTTCGTAGTATGGACATTTTTGTCCCTTTCTTAAATAAAATACAAAAAGCTCCTATTCAGTGGCGAGATAGCGGGCTGAAATGTTCTACGTAAATGTTACTCGTGTTTTGCACAAAACTACTCAACACATGTTATACCTTAAACGATAGGCTTACAAGATTTCCTATGCCGATTACTAATTGTGAATAAGTACGAAATTAACCCTTAAAAACATTTTCTTTTTGAATGATATCTAGCGTTCAAGTTGAGCTGGACCTTCGGTGTCTTCAAGGACATATAGTAAAATTTTATGGCGGATATTTTTGTAGAACATTTCAACCCGCTTTATCGCCGCTGTAGGGGAGCTTTCCATCTTTTTTAAGAAATAGACAAATATACCCATACAACGAGGAGTTAGAGCGTTAAAATGTACACTGAAAGAATCTTGTTCATAAATTCTGTGAATTTTGATATTAATCCAATGAAAAATTTCATTTAAACTCAACCAACGTCACGCTTCGTTAGATTAATGAAACAAGTTTCGTTAAAATTAGTTTAATGAAAATTTTATTAAATATATGACACAACATCATTGCTCACATGTAACAATTTCACTAAGCTAATGAACATATTTCATTATGTTGGTGAAATTATTTCATCGTTTTAATGAAACTGTTTCATAATTTTAATAAAATTGTTTCATTGTTTTAATGAAATTATGTCATAGTTTTAATGAAATTCTTGCATTATTTTAATGATATTCTGTCATTATATTAAAGAAATTATTTAATTTTTTGAATGAAATTATTATATAACTTAGTAGCCCCATTAACTTATCTCTTTTATTGATTATTTTAATTTATCGACAATTCCTAGATTGAAATACGTGCCATAGATGACAGTGCACATCTGAAAAATTTGTAATGTTGATGACCGCTCATAGTATCGAACTCAAACTGTTTATTCTCATCATTTGTTTTCTAAGCAACGTCTTAACTACTTCAGCCAACAGCACTGTCAAAACAATTTGTCTATGAGTGTATAATAATAAGAAAGAGTACAACAACAAAAAACATATAAAACTATTTTTGTTGTTTGCTTTTGGTTGCCAACTGTTGAAATAAATAAGGGTATGTTTTTAAAAAAAGAAAATTATATGCGATTTATTAATTTCATGAATGCAATGAAACTTTTCATCAAAACAATGAAATACATTTCATTGAAATTATGACATTCAAGGACATATAATTTATATTTTTTTTTTTTTAATTTTTTATAGCATATATTTGAATAATTTTAAGTATCGGTTCAAATATTTTGTCCAAACTTAAAGAGGTTTCCATAAAATGACAAAATGTTGTCATAAATCCAATGAAATTTTCTAACGAAACTATGAAAGTTAATGAAGCAATTCCAATGAAATTCTTTCACAATATTCGTGAAATTTCATTAGAATTGTGAAATATATTCATTAGATTTGTGAAGAAAATCTAACGAAATTGTTTCATTGGATTTGTGAAGCGAAATTCTTTCAATATTAATCGCGCTGTTTTACTTAAAAATGCTGAACACATTTTATACCCCAGCAAAAACTTTTGTCATTTTTGTAGTCGGTAGGTACTTTATTAATGGGTTACAAAGTAATAAGTGGTACTTACTTATCTTATTACTATGATTCAAATTAGATCTACTACCTAGTTTTTAATAAAATTAGTACGTATTAATTGAGTTATGAATTTTTAGTGGAACTGTATGGTTTTATCCAAAGTTATTAAATTAGTTTGGCTTAAGTTCATTTAGACTAAGCTCAATAAGGTGCGACTCGCCACAAGATGGCGACAGTGTGTTAATTGAGCTTACTAATATTAGTAGGATTTTCGCTACAGTGTTGTTGCCACTGTCAGTGGTAGTGTGGGTAAAGGACTCTGATGAGTAGACTTGGTGGTCACGAAACAGCTGTCAGTTCAACCTTCCGTACAGCCAAATTTTTCTTTGAATGTTCAATATTTACATGCCTTAGAATTTCTTTCTTAAATAAAAAATAATTTGATCGAATGATTAAATTAAAAATGAACTAAAGCCAAACTAATTTAATAACATTAGTACGTATTTTTATCATTATCTGCAAGTAGTTACAATTTGTTGTTATGTTTTAATAAAATGAATAGACAACCACTTTTTAAGTCAACATGTGTTTGTATATGAAAATAAATTTATGTCGCATAAACTTACTTATAAGCCAATAATAGCTCAGTGGGTAAAGTACTTGTCTTCAAATCTGAACGATTACAGGTTCGTATTCCAGCTAGGTCAAAAAATAAATAAAAAAATTTGAAATATAATTAAAATAATAATAAAATAATGTGTATAACATTTTTTTCAGTTTTGACTTGTTTACTTGACTACTTATTTTTTAGCTTCAAGTAAGCCAAATAGTAACTAGTTAATTACTGTGCAAATTTAAATACGTTTGTAAGGAATATACCTTATTTTTTGGATTTCTCAAACAAAAATAAGTAGTTACCGAGTCAAATTTTAAGTAGTTATGACTTAAATCCTCATATCCTTTTTTGCCTACCAGTAAGCAAAGTTTTTACTGGGACCTTAAACTTACGGCTTACAAGATTTTCTATGCCGAGTCACTATAACTGCATATGTGTAAAAGGGGGAACTTTAACTCGCCCTAATATAAACTAATTTAGTATAGTTTGCGTTCGAAGTAGCAATATGAAGGACTAATTCGTTATTGTATTCTCTCATATTTTTCTAATGCTGCCTCCTTTGTTGTTTATATTTTCCAACTTGAATTATTGTACTAGTGATATCCAGGAAACTTATCAAATTGACAACCAAAGACAAGTTCACAAAAACCACCTCTTTTTACAATTTTTACCACATATGTACAACATATTTAAAAATACCTTCATCAAACTTGGTTTATATTTTATATGAATAAAAACTAAAAATTAATTGACACAAAATATATACATATTCGCTTTATTCAGGGTGTGTGTTTGCCTTTTCTAACTCGCCCACTCAAATTTACTTTATTTATTATAAATTTGTCTGACAGTCTTTGAGTTCCAAACACGCAATATTTAAAACATCATATGAATAATGGATTTCCTTTGTTTAACCTGTCTGTTTGTATACTTTTTGTTACATTCAATGTTAAGCCCAAAAATATGCTTTTCTTTTTAAAAATGTTGTCCCCCTTTTTGATAGACTGTCGTCTTTGTTTCTTATAATTTAACCACAATATTAAAGGTGTTTGTTTACTAGTTGCTCTTAAATTTTCTTTACTCTTTTCATGTGGTTTTAAACTTGATACTCTTATCGTGCGCCTTTTTTGTTTTCTCTCTCTCTTTCTATTTGGTAATTTTCCCTTTTGCTATTAATTTTCATAATGTTTTAAACCTGTTTCTTTTAGAGCTTATTCTTGCCATAAAGTGTGAGTGTATTTGTGCAGGTATGGCTTTCTTCTGTTTATGCAGTTTGCTCAATTCCTGGAAAAATATCGCTTTAAAATTCAAGGAAAACTTAAAACTCTGGGCACAATTTCCATATAAATCAAAACTTTTATAATATAATTTCTTAAAACAATTTATTTATTCAGTTGTTAAAGCTAATTCTATTTTTTTCTCTAAACTTTAAATATGAAAATAAAACGAAATCAAAGCCGAATCCAATCATACGAAAACCAAAACGTTGTCTGAGGTCGTGAACCTCGAAATAAAGAAATTAAAATATATATAAAAAAGCATAGAATATAAACAACGGATAATGAACATTATATACCGTTAAAATCTGCTAGACAATACTATTACACGCAAGTACAAGAACGTATAACTGTATAACTAACTGTGTGTTTTCGCCTCCATACATATTCATTTTATTAAATTTCTAAGTGTTAGTGTTTATCATGAGTACATATACATTAGGGTACATCGTCGATGCATGAACGGGAAAAGTCATCCTATCGATTTCGAATACCTCCAGAATGTTGTAAATAGCAAACGTTTTTTTTTTTTTAATTTTTCCGACATATCTTTTAGCTCTCTCCCATGGCTGCAAATTGGAGTAATTTTATAACTTATTTTAAGCAAATATCGAAACTAATTTTAATAAATTGTTTTAAACTTTGCACGTAAAACACAATTTTGTGCCGAATAAAAAAAGCTTCAAGTCGAGGAGATCTTACAAAAAATAAGAAAGTTATACGCCATTAACTGTATGAAAAATATTTCGGCTTTTTCCTCTTACGTCCCTTTTCACAATGTATGATTAAAAGTTAACGTGAACTTTAACGGGAAGTTCGTCATACAAAACTTGCTGTTAAAGTGCACGTTAACTTTTAATCGTACATTGTGAAAAGGGCCGTTAATACTTTATAACTTTCCGAATTTTTATCTGTGCTTAGCAATTATATGCATTGTGTGTTCGTCACAAAATTATCTTTAACATACAACCGGAAAACAAAAATGCGCAATATAATTTTTTATCTTAATGGAGACATTTAAAATAATAATTTTTTAAAAAATTGCCGAAAAATATACTTTTTTAATCTTTTAAGGCTTTTAGCTCTCAATGCATTTGTATCCGATCGGCACATTCATTATATTGGCTAAAAGAAGAGAAAGACATTTATGCAACGGAATTTTTGCCAATAAACAAAACAAAAAGTATAACAGAAAAATTCAGTAAAGTTCGACTTTGGTTCGCACACAAAGGGGTCCGTATAAATACACATATATCCCTTTTCGTTTTTGCCCTTTTTTTCTCGTTTTAAAAATGTTTTCGTTTTGCTTTTCGTTTAATTTTATTTTTTTTATTTTTTAAGTATTTTTTTGTTTTGGTTTTGGCGTTTTTTTCATTTTGGTGATTTTTTTTCGGTTTTTTGTTTCATTTTTTGCATTTTTTTCCGATTTTTTAGTTTTGGCGTTTTTTCTTTTGGTTTTGGGTTTTTTTTTTGTTTAACGTTTTTTTTCGCATTTTGACGATGTTTTAAGTTTAAGTGATTTATTGTAGTTTTGGCGGATTTTTCAGTTTTGGCGTTTTTTCGGTTTTGGGGACTTTTTTCGGTTTTTGTGATTTTTTTAGTTTTAGCGATTTTTTCGGTTTTGACACTTTTTTCGCTTTGGCGATTTTTTCAGTTTTTGGTGATTTTTTTTCATATTTGGCGATTTTTTTTACGATTTATTTAGTTTTAGGGATTTTTTTAAGTTGTAGTGTTCTTTTCGTTTTGACGGAATTTTTCGTTTTTTGTGTTTTATTTTAGTTTTTGTCCATCTTTTTAGTTTTGTTGATTTTTTGCGTTCAGCGTTTTTTTTAATTTGGTGCTTTTTTCCTTTAAGCGCTTTTTCATTTTGACATTTTTTTAATTTTACAATTTTAGTTTTAGTTTGCCTCTTACGGTGTCCAAAATACAGCAATTTGTCTAAATTACATAGCCAAAATTACTTTAACTGATAGAACACCCTATAATTTTTGTTGTTTTAAATATCGGTGTTAATTGCTGTAGTCTATTCTACACACTACACCGATTAACACTAACTTTAAAAATTGAAAGTGTCTATATATAAGTGTCTGTATATAACATTAGTATATCAACATGTTTCATTGCTCGCTTTCGAACGCCCTTTAATTTTTAGCTGTCATATATTTGCTGTAGTGGCCTAAATTTTACATATTCTGTGAAAATTTCAGGTTCGTAGCTCTTACGGTTCCAGAGAAAACAGCCTGTGACAGACAGACGGACAGACAGACAGACACACAGACGGACAGCGTAGCGAAAACAATAGGGTTCCTTAACAATTTTGCTGTACGGAACCCTAAAAACAAAAAAAGGACACTTATTTTTCGGGGATAGCGGGAAAACTCGCATTATGAAAATTAAATGAAATTCATATTCGTGTTTTGTGCCCCAAATCAGCTAGCTTAGAAGATGTTTTTGTTTTGAGATTTGACAAAGACTTAGGAATTCAAAAATTGACTCTTATAAATAACTTCATCTTAAGTTTGTCTAAAATCTGAACTTTTATGGATACAAATAGTGAATACTTTGAGTACAATGTTTAATGTTGCATCATATTATGTTTCACATATTTACCGATTTGATCTCATTTTCAAAATCTTGCGGCGCTGCGTTAGATTGCTAAAAGTAGTTCCGAATACTTTTTTCATTATTTTTCCCATGTATCAGAGAATAACAGAAATCGTTTTAGTGCTATTCGATATTGAAATTCGTAAAAATGTCTGATGATCCACCCTAATGTAATGTATGTATGCGCTTTTATAATTTAAAAATTCATAAAAAAATATTTCAAAACACATGACAAAATTTTCTTTCTTTGTTACACTTCTTTTTTTTTGTAGAGTAGTGTTGTTGCTATTTTTTCTTCTTTATTAATTCAAGTGTCTGGCAAAATGATTACGTTCTTTCTCTATTTTTTGGTTGACTATAGTTTCCATAAAAATTTGTGTACTTTGTTGTTTTCAAATCTCTGTCCTTGATTTTGAAAATTTCTAACTAGTCTGGTGTTAATGAGGTTTTCCTGTCATAATTGCATTAAAAATAATTGATATATTAATTACAGGCAACATTGAAGATCATTACATATATAATTTGATTTTGGAAAAATTGCTTTTTAGACTTGATTATATTAAATATTAAAGTTATTGTAGATTAATTTAATATATGTATCACACGTGTGTGTAAGGAGATCAGTTCATGTATTCGTTCGGAAAATGGGTGTATGGATGAATTTTAGTTACCGCACTCATCAAGAATATGAGCAACATTGAGGTGGATGGTACATATAGGACAAACTGGTCCTTGAGTTCTATCGAAAATATGTTGATAATATAGTTTGGAGTGGTCGATTCTTAGGCGCATTCAGACAACGAAAAATTTGACTACGCGGAGGGTTGAACCGACATGTTTCGAAAGCCCCCCGCTATTCTAGGCGACTGGTCTACGCATTAAAGAACTCTGACGAGAATAGCGGGAGCTTTCGAAACATGTCGGTTCAACCCTCGGCGGAGTCAAATTTTTCGTTGTCTAAATGCTTCACATTTATCTCTAAATAAAAATATAATTTAGTTAAACAATTTATTTTAGAACGAACTCGAGCGAAAGTAATTAAATTTATTTGGATATAAACTCATACAGTTGTACTAAAACTCAACTTAATCGCTAAACTCTACAGTGGAAGAATTTCGCTTCACAAGTCCAATGAAACAATTTCGCTAGATTTGCTTCAGTACTCTAATGAAAATATTTCACAATTCTAATGAAATCTCACGAATATTGTGAAAGAATTTCATTGGAATTTCTTTATTAACTTTCATAGTTTCATTAGAAAATTTCATTGGATTTATGACAGCAACATTTTGTCATTTTATGGAAACCTCTTTAAGTTTGGGCAAAATATTTTAACCGATACTTAAAATTTTTGAAATATATGCTATAAAAATTAAAAAAAACTAAAAACTTTTATGTCCTTGAATGTCATAATTTCAATGAAATGTATTTAATTGTTTTGATGAAAAGTTTCATTGCATTTATGAAATAAATAAATCACATATATATTTTCTTTTTTAAAAAACATACCCTTATTCATTTCAACAGTTGGCTATCAAAAACGAACAATAAAAATAGTTTTATATGTTTTTATATGTTTTTTGCTGTTGTACTATTTCCTATTGTTATAAACTCATTGACAAATTGCTTTGACACTGCTGTTGGCTGAAGTGGTTAAGACATTGCCCAAAAAGCAAATGATTAGAATCAACAGTCTGCGTTCGATACTGTGCGCGGTCATCAATAAAAAAGATAAGTGGGGCTACTAGGTTATATAATAATTTCATTAAAACAATGAAATAATTTCATTGAAATAATGACAGAATATTATTAAAATAATGCAAGAATTTCATTAAAATTATGAAATAATTTCTTTAAAATAATGAAATAGTTTCATTAAAACAATGAAATAATTTCATTAAAACAATGAAATAATTTCATTAAAATTATGAAACAGCTTCATTAAAACGATGAAATAATTTCACCAATATATTAAAATATGTTCATTAGCTTAGTGATTTTATTACATTGGAGCAATGAAATAATTTCATATATTTAATGAAATTTTCAATTAATTAATTTTAACGAAACTTGTTTCATTAATCCAGCGAATCGTGACGTTGGTTGAGTTTAAATGAAATATTTCATTGAATTAATGTCAAAATTCATAGAATTTATGAACAAAATTCTTTCAGTTTAAAGGCATATACCATGTTCAATTAAACTGAACAAACAAACATTCACACACCACTAATTGTAATTGTCAATGATAATTCATACTAGAATAGATAAATAGTAAGAAGCTTAATACAAGACATAAAGGAAAAAAGTAAATATCAATAATTGTCAAATGAAATGCAGCTCTAAGAGTGACAGTATGAATTGATTAAATGAAAATGATATTCAACCGTTGACTGCAAAACATCGCCTTTGGTCGTGTGGTCTACGCGGTAAAGAAACATATCGGTTCAACTCTCCGCGCAGTCTAATTTTTTGTTGGTCTGCATGGTTTTCTTTTTTTTAGTAGATATTTTTTAAAGCAAATTTATTCAAAATTTTCCTTTGTAAAAACGCATTTTTTTGCTTTTTTCTTCAGTAGCTGGTCTTTATTTAATTTTGTACTTTAAAATAGATTTTGTATCAGCTTCTCTTTCTGAGTAATAATTTGTATTCATTACTTTAATCCAATTTAGTTAAATATTTTTATTATTTCCTGCAAAAATGTTTATATTCTTTTGCATTATTGCAAAGCCAAATTATATTATTAAGCAAAAAAAAATATATATAAAAAAATTTAATTTATAACAAATTGTTGAAATTCTTTTGTATTTTAATCGTTTTAAATTAATTTAAAAGCAAACATTAACAAACAAAAGCGAACGCAAAAACCAAACTGTTTGTGCTACACAAGCAATAAAATGCGCTACACATACTATGAAATATTTTGTTCACTGAAACTTGACAGTTTTTAAGATAAAAAAAATTAGGCTTAAAAATCATTTGTAAAGGAGAGAAGCAAGATCTTCGCTTACAAATCTGCTTAAAAGAATAATGATTTTTAAATGGGAAGTGCTTTCTTGGAAGTATGTATTGCAATAAAATTAAAAAAAAAAAACCAAAACAAACTGCTTCCCTGTTCGCGAAAGCCGTTGTTAGCACAATAGTCGTAATAAAAATAACCGTTTCAATGGCTTTTTTGTTTGCTTCACAGTAAAGCCTGCAGCATTAAACTATAAAATAATGTAATTAATAGAGATGAGTAGCATGTTCCTTGTAGTCATTGTTGACTCTCGTAGTTTGAAATTATGTATTTTAAGTCTATAATATTTTGGCTTTTCCAAAATCAGTCGTCGCCGTCTGCTCTAGAACAAAGAAAACTAAAAATGTGGAAAATATTCTGAAGCATAAATCAATTTCAATTAGTTAAATTATTTGTAAAATAGTTTAGATATTCTTGCTTTTGTACACTACATTCATATGCAAACTTGCTCAATTGCCTTTCGAGGTCATCGAACACAAATATTATTAACAAACAATGAGTCTTGACGAGACAGTGAATAAAGCCCTAAAGTAATTTTATTCATGTAATTATAAGATTCCATAAAGAAAATGGTAATTAAAGCGCCTTATTTCTACGAAACTGAAATACTTTTCGCTTAAATGTTTGATTGTAGTGTAGTAATATGATGTGATAAATTCCCTAAGCCCTCAATAATGCACAGTGGGGCCGATTGCAAATATAATTGTAATAAATTTGTATTTAGAACAATACTAGCTCGTTGCATGCGCTTAGCGATAATAAATATTGTAAGGAAAAAATGTAATTTGCAAAAGCAAAACACATGTAAAATTGGTCAAGGCTTAGCGTTATCTTTTACAAAATAAGGATCTTGGTATACCAGTCAATTTCGCACTTTACTGAATTAATTAATTTAAGCTCCAGCTACGATAAATAATAATTTTAAAATGTTTATTGAAAAAGAAACCACAGTAAATTCAGAGTAATTTTGTAGTGGTATTTGAGCTTGTTAATAAATTTTGTGTAATTAAATTACAGCTGCTTTTGTTCTTAAGGCTTTCTGCCACTTGACAGACAACTCTTCTTTTTTTCTGATCAAGACTCAGTTTCAACGACTGACACAGTGGCCCATAAAAATAGCAATAAATAAATGTACAATAAAATTCAAAATAAGCAACAATGGGGAGTGATGGAAATAAAACAGGCACAAAAAAAAAGTACAGGGAACAGACCGTTTTTAAGGTGTGTATTGCAATAATAAAAAAATAATAAGAGAACAAATTATACAAATCACACAAAAGTTGTAAAAAGGTGGCATCAATTTTAGTAACTTTGATAGACTTTGTGTGTTATAATGTTCACTTAAGTGTAGACTCATAAAATTTATTTAACGACAGTAAAACAAAAATCAGCAAAACAACAATAACAAATAAACTGCAGATGTATAAAAAAAATTTGTCATTTCAGTTTTATAACCAGCACATTGTCTAAAAGGTTTTTGACCTAAAACCATTTAAGGGATGTGAGTATTAAATGATGTTTGGTCTGCAAACAAATTAAATCAAATCATGTCTAGCTGCATACTTTCGTATAATTATTAAAAGAAATATTTAAAATATTTATGCAAAAATATTTTATTAATGAAAATGTTTCTCAATTAAAATGCATTCCGAGACACCAGTTTGTGTTGGTGTTGACCATAAACGGGCTTCGTTATTATTCTTATTTTTATGCAAAAATGAAGGAGAAAGCAATTTATAGAAAACCCATAGTTTTGCTTGATTGCCAGCGTTAATGGTTTTAATCTGCAAAAACTTTATTCTTGGATCACGAATTTATATGCTTCATTAAGAGAAGAGTAATAAATAAAATATCAGCCCAATTATGAATGCCAATTCCCCGGGAGTTTTTTCCCTATTCCCTGTTCCCCTGTTCTAAATAAAATCTCCCCGGGAAATTTTTCCCTTTTCCAACTCCTCCTATTCTAAATTACAATTTCCCCGGAAAAAACTCCCAGGGAAAAAAGTAATTATTCTAAATGTAAGGGAAAGCGAGAAATTCTTGTGAGTTTTTTCCTCAAATATTTTGAAGGAAACTAATGCAAAAATTTTAAATTCAAATTAAAAAATGCTGTGAAACAATTGTAAAAGCATTTATTTATGACAACAAGTTTAAATAAACACCGGAATGTTATACTTCTCTCATATTTTAAGCATTTTTAGCCACGCCGTGCAAACATGCGCTTCAAAAACATGAACTACTTCTGCCTTCGGAATAAAGTTTTAAAACACACGAAATTTTGCACGCATCCTTTAAGTTCACATAATTGGTAAATGGAAAATTTGTTGCGGTTTCAAAAATTTACAATTTACTTTTCACTCACAATCATTGGGGACTTAATGCATCTGGCCCTGGCCTTGTTTCAGTTTTCGCTTCATTTCCTTCGCATAAAGCTCTTCCGAGAGCATCTGAATGACTACACTGTACTCACTATCTTATTATCAACGAAAACATAAAATTTTTATTAATTTCTATTAGTGAACTCTTCCGTTAGTGCAGAATAAAATGTAAACACTAAGCAGCTGATCCAGATTTTTCGCTCTCCCTTATTTGTTTACTAGCTATACCCGGCGTGCTTCGCTACCCCATTGTTGTGCAGATATAGAAAAATTAATTAACTCATTTAAAAATCATCATAAAATTGGTTAGTTTTTTTTTGACGATCTTTTTAGTCTTGGCGAATTTGTTCGTTTTAGCGATTTTTTTCATTTTGGCGATTTTTCGTTTTGTCTTTTTTAATTCTGGAATTTTTTAGTTTTAGAGTTTTTTAAAATTTCAAGAGTTTGCCTCTTACGGTTTCCAAGATACAGCAAACTGTTTAAACTACATAGTCAAAATAACATTAACTTTCAGAACACCCTTTAAATTTTGTTGTGTTAAATATTCTACACACTACACCAATTAACACTAACTTTGAAAATTTCGAGAGTTTATATAAAAGTGTCTGTATGTTACATTAGTATTTCAGCATAATTCGTTGCTCGCTTTAGAACACCCTTTAATCTTTAGCCCGTAGTTCTTACGGCTCTCGAGAAAACAGCCTGTGACAGACGGACTGACGGACAGCGTATCGTAAACAATAAGATTAATTTTAACTTTTGGTGTAAAGAGCCCTAAAAAGAACGTTTTCCAAAAAGTAACCATTTTCAAAAGAGTACCATTTTCAAAAAGTACGCTTTCCAAAAAACATTTTTCAAAAAGTTCCATTTCTTAAAACTACATTTTCAAAAAAGTAGGTTTTCGAAAAAGTACCTTCACTTTAAAATTAACAAAAAAAGTACCAAAATTATATTTTTACCCTTCTTCGGGTCATAAATGTACAAATTTCAACAAAAAAAAAAAAAAAAATACAAAACAGCTATCCACTCATTTTTCTATCTTATTATGACGCTTTTGGAATTTTATGTCTACCTTACTTATATTCGGAGATATAAGAACACCGAGTTTACCCGTTCTTACACGTTTTCACCCCCTTAACGTTTGAATTTCCCAAAACCCCTTCTTAGTGGATCTATACAACCTGAGGGGAGCTCACATACGAAATTTCATTTCTAGCTTTAGTGGTTTGGGCTGTGCGATGATGAATCAGTCAGTCAGTCACTCAATAACGTTACTCTCTTATTTATATAAATTTATTCCCTTGCTTTTTAGAATAGGAAGATTTTTCCCTGGGAACAAATGAATGGGAAGAAAAAAACTCCCGGGGAAAATTCATAATTGGGCTGTATAGATCGATCTTTATCGATCGATTTTTATGACATAAAGCTTATATTATTTCTAGTATATGGAACTTTAAAATCAAAGAATAAAAATTCTAACATTTGGCCATTTTCGACTTTTTATAAATTTTTAGCAAATAAAAATTTTCCAGCCTGAAATTTATTATTTCGGCTTTTAGTTCAATATTTGATTTAATGTAAATTCAAACTATTTTTATTCAAATCAGATTAGCAGAACGGACCAGTACAGCTGATTTCGACAGGCCGCTACACCGTCTCATCAGCGTTCTTGTTCACTTTTACCACTTATGAAAGGTGGATGCTTTTTACAAGAAAACATCAGCTATTTAACTAATTTTTGTCACGAAATAGAATACAAGAATATTCCAACACTTCACTCTTAATAAAAATTATTTGAATTTACATTAATTCAAATATTGAACTAAAAGCCGAAATAATAAATTTCATACTTAGAACTATTCAGTTCAAAAAATAAAATTACGTAAACAAATTTTTTAAATTTTCCATAAAAGAAATATATATTTTTCATCATTGCGGTCTGAATAATTCCGAAACCATTGAGTATACAAAAAATGTATGTTAAAAGGGCTTAAATGTAATTTTATTTCAAGTTTCCTAGTGGCTTTTGTAATAAATGCAGACAACTCCTTTGCTAGTTACGATAAAATCAGTGGAGCAAGCAGCCTCTTCAAAAATCCCAAATTAAAAAAAAAATATAAAAAAAATTATCCATAGAATTTGAAATTTCGATTCTTTTTGTAGTTAGGGCACCATAAGACACAAAAAAATATATAGTAACACTCCTTGGCATTTTTCTTGTTGTATAGTGGTATTAACTGGGATGTTGCAGGTTCGATTCCTCCACGACAATGGGTGTTTAATAACTCCCCGCAAAATAACCTATTTTGCATTCTTAATAGTATTTTGCCATCTTAAATATTTCAATTAAAATGAGATATTTCTTCCCACTCGTTAACCAAATTTTCATGAATAACTCAAACATATTTTCTTAACATTGAAATTTTGCTTTATTAAATTAAGGAAAAAAAATATTCTTAAACACATTTTCTTGAAAAAACACAATAAAAAATTTTACAATAACTTCCGTTTTAATTTTACTTGTGCAAAAATGCAAAAATCTCACATATTTAGACACACGTTTTTCATGTTCTTGATTTGCTTTAAATGTCTTTTTCTTTAATTTGTTCCATAAATATTTTTTTTAAAGAAAATTAAAATTTGCTTAAAATTTATGGCCTGCAATTAAAAATGAACAATTTTGCATTTTTATTTGTAAACAATTTTCCACATCACACACAAGAAAATTTATGAGTGTTTTTTCAATAAATTTTAATAATAAAAAAAAATAGTAAAAAATATTCCATATCACAATGTTTCATTAAATAATTTTTTTTTTGGATTCGGCGTTTTTTTTTCTTTTTCGTGATTATTCCGTTTTTTTTGTTGCGATTTTTCGTTTTTTTTTATTTTTTTGCCGATTTTTTTATTTTTGACGATTTTTTGGTTTTGGAGTTTTTTTTAAGTTTTTTTCGTTTTTTGACGATATTTTTAGTTCTAGCGATTTTAGTTTCGGCACTTTTTTCAGTTTTGGCGCTTTTTCCGGTTTTGGGGATTTTATCTTTTATCTAGTTTTGGCGCTTTTATTTTCGTTTTGGTGATTTTTTTTAAATTATTGATATTTTTAGTTTTGGGGTTTTTTTTAGTTTAGTGTTTTTTTCGGTTTGACGTCATTTTTCGTTTTTTGTGTTTCTTAGTTTTTTACGATCTTTTTAGTTTTGATGATTTTTTGCGTTTAGTGATTTTTTTTAAATTTTGGTGCTTTTTTTTCTTTAAGCGCTTTTTTCTTTTTGATAATTTTTTGTTTTGACATTTTTTTAATTTTGGAATTTTTAGTTTTATCCTTTTTTAAAATTTCAAGGTTTTACCTCTTACGGTTTCCAAGATACAGCAAATTGTCTAAATTACATAGTCAAAATTACATTAGCTGATAGAACACCCTTTAATTTTTATTGGTTTAAATTTTATTGTTTATATATAGACACTTTGAAAATTTAAAGTGTCTATATATATGTGTCTGTATATTGCATTAATATTTCAATATTTTTCGTTGCTCGCTTCAGAACACCCCTTAATTTTTAACTGGCATATATTTTTTGTTGTAGCGGCCAACGCTTTACATATTCTGTGAAAATTTCAGGTCCGTAGCTCTTACGGTTCTCGAGAATACAGCCTGTGACAGACAGACGGACAGTCAGACAGACAGACAGACAGACAGACGGACAGTATAGTGAAAACAATAGTGTTCCCTTACACTTTTGGTGTACCGAACCCTAAAAAGATTATCACATCTTCCAAACGGCTGGACCTGTTTTCTTCAATCTTGATCAAGTCACCTTTCAAACAGAAAAAATTAAATCAATATCGATCGGTCCATCCGTGTAGGATGAACGGTGACTTGTACAGACACACACTACAAACTTATAACAGTCCTCTTTTTACGTCGAGGGTTAAAAATGCTTAGCCTTAAAAACTTCACATATCTTAAGGCGCCACTTTTAACTTCCTTTTAACACACAAAGCTAATGAACAAAGTATTTTATGATGATCCTAAAAGTATACACAAAATGTTCTTTAAATTTTATTTCATTTAAATATTTTTAAAATATCACTTCAGATTATCCATTTAAAATGGTATAAAACGAAAAATTTGTAGTCTATCGGGTTATTTTTCATATCGTTTTGATAGATGTGGCACACCTGTTAAAATTTTTCAGGAGCTTAACTTTTGTCCCTAAAAGAAGAGGATGATAAGACATGAATGTGTCCAAAAAGATATTAAATTAAAATATTTTTATAACGTCTAATTTCTTATTTTCTTTATTTTTATCTCATCAATTTGCCAACATTTAGTTTTTTAAACTATCAAGTTATTTAGTAATTATTCGCGTGTTTATTAAACACAACAAATGAAAAATTCTCGTCTTTCATTGTGCTTTTTTTATTGTAGTCTTCTCTATTTCGTAGACGCCATTAAGTCAGTAGAGGTCATTGTCAGCAAACAAAGAAGACAAAACAAAACACTGTAATTAGAAATGACGCATTTCAATATCAATTTTCATGAATTTCTTCTAAAAAGGGTAAATCCTAATGAGTATCTAAATATAATATGTATATGCAGTTTATGAAATACTTATATGGCTACAGACATATGGATGTGGTTTGCTGTTGTGTAGATAGAAAATTTTCAACTAGAAACCCAATTTGAAAATGTTTTAAATAACTTTTAAAAACTTTGTTGCAATCTTTTTTAGATCAAAAGTAAATAGCAGTTCTTAAGTTATTCTCAACAAGGCAATAAGAAAAGTATCAGTGAGCATGATCATCAAAGAAAAGTTATTTGCGATGTCCTCTTTAATTTATATTGATTGTTATCTATGCTAATGTATGCTATGCTAATGCATACTCTTTCATTTGCTATTTAGATTGTTGGCCTTGACTTGTTATTAATTGATTGATTACAAAAAAAATCCTCACAATGTTTTTTGTTTCCAGAAGGTCTTATAATAGTCAGTCGGTTTGTCATAAAGCTGTTTAACTTTTGTTATTAATTACACATTAATCCCTAATGTATACTAAACTTTTTTTGTAAATCACATAAAAGACATTCAAGCATCAATTAAGTGGAATATTTTTTAAATATTAAAAATTTGCATTGCTGGAATTTCTACTTCGTCCTAATACTTTTGCTAAAAGTAGGTTATATAGTACATTAAAGTAAACTGCCCAAAGAAGTATGCAACATATGTTTACCTGTTTGCTCAGCGAAAAACTCTTTTTTGTTTTACTATATGTAAAAAAACTAATATTCTGCCGCGTCACAGATTCCGTTCGGATTGATTTTGATTCCGTAGTTGTCATTACGAAAAAGTACACTTTTGATGCTTTAGATTCCGTTTATTTTGTATTTCGTTTTTACAATGATAAAGTTCTTATACCTTGAGGCGTTTGTTTACTCTTGTTCTTATATAAAAAGCTCACATTGAGCTTTTTATTAACATGGAAAGCTCATGAGCAATAATTTATTTGACGCTCCTAAAAGTATGCACGTTTTTTAGTATTTACTGCAAATGAAGTCAGTAGAAAAGTGTTTTTCCATTCCACTTTGAAATTTAAAAGTGGTTTGATTACGAAGAAAATTTTCGTTTTTCGCTTTCTGATGAAGCAACTTACGGAATTGAAACCACTTCCGATCAAAATGGTATTCTGTGACATGCCTGATTATAAAAGATTTGAGACCGATTTTAAGTAAATAATATATTTTTTGGGCTCTCCAAGTAAATTTTTGCAAGAGTTAAGTAATTTCCCAAGGTGGAATGTTGTTATTTATCTGTGTTATTTTTCGTTTTGTTCGTAAGCAAAATAAATCAAATGTTTCTAAAAATTTTGAAGTGGCAGTAATATCTGTGGTCGCGACCCTTACCCGCTTAAGTCGAGCTAGAACAATTTACCGGCAATTAATTTTTCTTGCTTGTAATTTTTTTTAAAGCAGGCTATTATCTAAAAAAATTTTAAAGAAAAATAAGCCAACGCCTGCCAAAAGGGAATCTTATTGATTATACTGGATTGCTTGCGTGCAGTAGGCAGCCACGTATACCAAGCCCAGTGATGTTAACTGTATAGTAATTACCGTTTTGTACGGTAATTTCAGGCCCCAAAAGGTAGCAAGATAGTTTCATTAAAAATTTGGTAATTTAGAAAATTTTTAACTTTGGAAACTCAATTAACAAAAATTAAGATTTTCAAAAAACACACACACAAATTGAATTTTTGCTGCTGCATGAAAATAGTGATTTTTATCAATTGAGTTTCCTCCCAGCAAAAACTTTTGTCATTTTTGTAATGGGTAGTATTTTATTAATGGATTACAAAGTAATGAGTGGTTCTTATTTATCTTATTATATGCTTTAAATTAGAACTATTACTTAGTTTTTAATAAAACTAGTACGTATTTTTATCATTATCTGAAAGTAGTTACAATTTGTTGATATGTATTAATGAAATAAGTAGACAAACATTTTTTGAGTCAATATGTGTTTGTATATGAAAACTAATTTTTGTCGCTTAAACTTATAAGTCAACAATAGCTGAGTGGGTAAAGTACTTGTCTTCATATCTGAAGCAGATCAGGTTCGTATCCCAACTGGGTCAAAAAAATAAAAATTAACCAAATAGAATAAAATTTAAAAAATATAAATAAAACATAATCAGGTCTATCACAGAACTTGTACGAAAGTGAAAATATTCACATTTTCAAATTCGTAACGTTTTGGTTTTGCTTCTTCATATCTCACATTTTTACATAACAAAGTTCAAACACAAAAAAGTTACATACCTTAAGGCGCCACTCTGAACATACAAAACTTGCGGAGCTAATATTTTTTTCTCCCAAAACAATTTTTTAATGCTGCTTTTGTTTTGTTTATTAAGAAAAAAAACTCAAAAATATTTTATTGTTAAATATGAGTAAAAATCCTAAATCTTTAATTGGATTACTTACTTTTCCTCTTTTATTTTTCGTTACTCTGCTTGCTTTTGTGCTATCTGTGTTTTGTTAAATTTGTCATATATATTTTGTACCTTCTTTGAATTTTATTAACAAGTTTATTTCGCAACAGTTAACCATTCCACAATCTGTCCCTGTCATATGGCTGGTTGTTATGACATCTGAACGTCACTATCAGGCGAACGAATCTGTTGCGTACTTTTTGCAATTGTCTTTTTCATTCATTTCATGATGATTTATTGTAGTTGTTGTCATGGTTTGATATTTCAAACTAATTGATTTTAATTAATTTTTATATGAAATGTCACAATTGGTTGTATTATTAATGTGTTTATTTAACGAAAAGGTAAACAATCATAACAATTCTATTAAGAAAAATATTAACTTTTGCTATTATTTAAATAAATATTTTAAAAAGAAACAATTAAGAATGTTGCAAGCAAAAATCAATCAAACGTAAATATGTAAGAATGTACCGTTGATTTAAAATAATGTAAAAAAGTGTAATTTGCATGGGTACTAAATCTATAAAATAATTTTTATTCGATTAACTATTCAAATATTATTACTCGAATAATTTTATTCGAATAATTTTATTCGAGTAATTTTAATCGAATAATTTTAATCGAATAATGTTTTTAGAAATAATTTATCGAATAATTTTATGTGAGTAGACAAAATAATATTAAGAATGCACTACATGCATAGCTACAATGCACAGTGTGGCTGAACGCAAAAATAATAGTAATAAATCTTCATTTTGTCAATTATTGATCCGATTAAAAAATGGTTTGTGCAAAATCTATTAAGGAACTCTTCAAATTTTAGATGAATAAACTTTTTGAAAACCTCTTGTGGCCACAGGCGCGGATACAGGGGAGGGGAAAAAGGATATTTTCCCTCCCAAAATGAATAAAATAAACCTCATTTCTATTGAATTTCTAAACGAAAATTTTTAAACTGGCATGTTTCATTTAAAAGTTCCCCTCCCAAAAGCTTAAGCTATTTCCGCTCCTAGTTGTGGCACACGATAAGCACAGAAGAAACTATTTTTGTCAAAAATCTGCACACAGAAAAAATGCATGATAAAATCGTCATAAACAAGGTTAATTTTAGAGTTTTCTGTAGTCTAGTGATTTTTGATGTTAATTCAACCCGATTTTACAATAGTAGTCTTCAAACAAAATGTTTCTTTTGAAATAACTATATTTCATGTTGATTTAATATATCAGTAGAGTAAGAGAAAAGTAAATTTGATACTGAAATAATACGAAGGATCATATTGAATCAAAGTCATTTCAAGTTGCAACAACATGAATTTATTTTATTCATTTTTTATCCAAAATTTTTTTTTATTTAAGAAAGCAATTCTAAAGCATATAAATATTGAACATTCAAAGACAAATTTGGCTGTAGGGAATGTTGAACTGATATCAGATGTTTCGAGACCACCACAGTCTTCTCATCAGAGCCCTTTTACCTACACTGCCAGCAACGGCAGCAACAATCCTATTAGTTTAGTAAACCCAATTAACGGATGTGTCGCCAGCTCGAGACGAATCGCACCTATTAATGAATTTTTGTAAAGGTTCGGAGCTTCACTAACTTCTATTAATTGTTTTACTAAAGAGGGCGCCATGATGTGTATTAGCATAGGCATTAGAAAAAATTGTGTTGTAGTTAGCTGGCACCAGGTTTGAACTCAGGTTCCAGCTGTCATAATAAAAAATACCATCATATTATTTATACGTCTACAACTTTGCGCTAGAAACTTGGAAATTCGTATTTTCCCCACATTTTTTAAATTAAAAATTCGCAAAAATGGCCGTTCAATAATATATCGTTAAAATTTTTTAAACATAGGAGGATTGTTATGTTTTTCAATAAATAGTAAAGAAATACATATTAAAAAATGAAGCTTAGTACTATTTTCATGCAGGTAAATAAAATGCTTCTGAAAATTTGACTATTTTTAGAAAATCTGCTCTCCTATCCACGCTTTTGAGCGGGAGGGTAACAATTACTTAAGAGCCAGATTAATTATATTAAATGTATCTAATATAATTTGTAAAGACATTTGAAAAACTCGCTGGAGGGCTTATGTTCCTAAGCGATTAATGTAGAATTTCGTAGAAATATTTACTATATTCGTATAATGCTTGATGTAGCGTGCATGCTTTAATCTATATAAAATTTCAACTGCAGTTATCTTTGAAGTCTATTCTTTTGAAATATGGAAAAAGAAAATTTTTAAATCTGAAGAATTTTTGAGAAAAATGTCCAACAATTAAGCTCTATTTTTGTAAAATTTTAGCCATTTTTCATCGTCATTTCAAAGTATTGACTTTAATTTTTTTCCCCAGCCACATGAACTGAGATAACTTAAAAATTTCTTCTGCATACTATCAAGGATTTTGTTAAAAATCATGAAATATGTATATTTTTTTTTTAAATTTTGACTCTGGTATTACCGGAGATATTTACGAAATCAGAAACAAAGTCGCGGCCAAAAACCAAAATTTTAAAATGCAAAGGCTAATGTCTGCGAAAATATTAAGGACATGTTTGCTAATGAAACAATATAAAAATGTATTTTGTTTGTCTCTTAATAAGCTTTACAGCAAATTTAAATTTATTAAAATCGGATAATATTTGTAAAAGTTATGAGGCCAAAAAAATCAACTTTGACAGCCTACAGCTCACCATGTGTTTCAATAGGGTGGTTCAAGTGTCACCATTCTTAAAGATTATGTCCTTCTCTATGATTTTTACATACATTGTTTTGTAATCGGACCGCAAGTTTCAAAGATTAAGATTTATTAACATTTTTTCGAATTGTACATACTATGAAATTGTTAATTTTGTAGTAACCCCCATATTCATAAAATTTAAAATGAGTTTGAAATGTATTTTATTTCAAATTTTTCACACAAAATTTTCTTAAAATGGATTTGAAGTACATTTAATTTTTTTTTTAACATAAGCCTAAATGAATAAGTCGTATTTAAAAAAAGTTAAAATTTTTCTTTTCGATAAACAAAGTTCGGTTTCGAGCTCGCGTTCGGTTTCAGTGTTAAAAAATTTACCAAAGTTAGGGTTCGGTTTCGGTTTGAAAAAAATGTTCTCAGTCGGACACGAATGATTTCTAATCAACATTACCACATGTTGATTTTACAATGGTATTTCTAGCACAGGGTTGTTAGCTTTAGCACTCTATAACTCAATTTGTATTGTAAAGTGGTGCACAGGAAACACATTTTCTTAAACTCATATTCTCCTCTGACTATTTTCTAGATATCATTTTGTAATCGGACTAGTAGTTCAGAAGATGTCGAATACCCAGCAAACAATTTTTGCTGATTTCGGTCCGAAGTCGGTCAGAAAGTCTGCACAAGATGCCGAATTCGTATCCGATGTTGGTCAGAAAACGTACCGAAAATCAGATGAGTGGTTGACAAGAAACTGGATCTCTTTGACTGAGGAAACTATAAAAACTATACCGAAAGGTCTAACAGAATTCTGTACGAATTCCGACGAATTTCCTGGGGAAACTCTAAAGAAGTTTTCGACATGACTTATAAATGTTGGGAAAATGTCTGACAAAACATCAGAAAATTTTCCTATGTATCTGATACGTTTTACGTCCTGGCGTATTAATATCAGAGAAAAGTCGAAGAAATTTATCAGAAATGTCGTTTAAAATTCTCCATGCATTAATGTGCTGCTTATGGCAGGTCATCAGAAAACATTTACCCATATTTTATAAGTTTAAAACCTCAAATATTTGTGCGTATAAACTCAAGAGATAAATGAGAATTATAACGAAAACTAAAATCAGACGTAAATCAGAAAATGTGCAGACTACTCTTTTAAATGCCTTAAAGGAAATTAAATTGACTTCGGATAATGTGCAGACTACTCTGATATTAATCGGATAATATATCAGACAATGTACAGAAACGTCGTACCAGAAAACTACCTACTGCTCCGCCAAATGTCTGAGGAAATCTTAAACAACTCGGCTGATTGTCTGGTAAAGTCTTGGATTTTTTTCTGATGTTAGACATGTCGGCCAAAATTGTTTTCTGGGTATGGCCATACATACACTATCTTATTCTTTGTTTGTGTATGTGCTTCGCGGCTAAATAGATGATAGGCTGTGTGTCTCACACACACACTGTACGTTTGCTGATATGGCAAATCGATTCCTATATAATTCTTTAAAAAAAACCAACTACAAAATAGGCGTGGCACCGCCCCCATATTTTATCATCATATACTTTTACGAGAGTTAATTGTGTATGTAGAAGTAGTTAAAATGCTTATTTATTTTTCATGGGTGTGGCACTGCCCACTTTTCCAAACATAATGTTGTATTGTAACGATAACTAAAGGTGTATGCAAATTTTCATATGAATCGTTTTATTAAAAGTTTTTGAAAAGTAATATATACTTTGCATGGGCATGGCACAGCCCACTTTTTTAATCCTGATATAGTATTTAAATAGAAGCTTAATGTGTGTGTAAAGTTTCTTAAGAATCGGTTGAGTAAAAGTAGTTGAAAACTAATGTGTATTTACTTTGTATGGGCGTGGCGTCGCCCACTTTTCAACGTGACCAATCTGGAAGTACATCCTTTGGAATAGAGAAAAAAATATCCGAAATCGGTTCATAAATAGCAGAGTTTGGAGGGAACATACATAAAAAATACATGACGAATTGATTAAATGATTAAATGCTTAATATTAAATTGATTAAATGCTTAATATGATTTGGAATATTTATTCAATTTATTATTTGATTTATTCTCCAAATTTTATTTAAAATAAAGATTTATTTGTTGAGGGCTGATCAATGTCTATATGCATTCATTGGTGCTTTAGCAAATCATCAGTAGACTTCAACTATACTTTTGAAAAGTTTCAAACCTCTTATCTTATGCACAGACCTTCAAAAACCATTTGAGAATTTATAAATAATTTATTTAATTTTTTGAAATTCGTAAAATTAGGCGACACTTGTTTCCAAAGAATCATTTAATTCCTTTCCAATGTTTGTTGAGACATAATGCTGAGAAAACCTTGTTTTATTGAAATAAATGTAAAATTAGTGAAAAATTAAACGTTTTTCTAGTATAAAGTGGTACTTAAGAGTTTCGATAAAAAATAACATCAAACAAATTACTAAAATAAATAATTTAACAGCTAAAATAATAAAAATGAAATCAACAGAAGAATGCTGATAACAAATAAATAAGCAAACAACAAAACAAGTTCTCACACGTATTATTAACTTCATACACCAAAAGAAATAAATTAAAAAAAATGTGATAAGACGTAAAAATAATTTAAAACAAAAACAAAAGTTAATAGTGAATAGTTATCTTAAGTCATTACCAAAGATAAAAATGCCAGCATATAAAAAATAAGCAATAATCTAATTGATTAGAAAAAAACGCCTTAAAAATGTTACCAAACCGCAAACAAACTCCAATACAATCAAAAAAATTCATTTCAAATCAAGCGATTCAAAGTGTAATTGTATAGAAAAAAAGGTGCTAAATTTTGTGAAATATTTAATTTTATAAAATATTTAATATGTAAAACTTGTAATAAAAACTAAGTGATTTATAAAAGAAAAAAAAATATATAGAAAATCAAATTAAATAAATTTAAATAAAACAAATTTAATGTAATTATAACATGATGACTAACATAATCATTTATTTAATCAACAAGACAAATGGAAAACTTTCAAATGTTTTTCATTAACAGCAGCAGCATTGAAAGCATCATCAGTGGTGACATTATCATTTCTGTTTGACATTGATGATAATTTAATAAATAAAAATTTCCAGCCTGCATGTAATTTACACTCTACGAATGAGTCCTGAAAAAATGTGTGCATTTCTAAGACATCTTTAGTTTCCTGCAGTTGTTTTTTATTTCCGTTTTTCGCAAGTGTGCGTGTGAGGCAAGCAATATACCAACACGCCAGCAAACATGCTGGAATATATATGACTAGCTGTTGTCCCACAGACTTAATACTCATAAACACAGCCACACAAACACCCAATACACACACACACACACACCTTTTTACCCTTAAACTTACACTTAATCATACAATACATTGACACTTTAAACTAGCAAAATAACAATAAAGCTGGGGTAGTAAAAAGACAAAGTGAAATTAGAAAAAAAAAATAAATAAAATAATAAGAATAAGCAGTAAGGAAACCACTAACATCCCCTTGCCTACTTGCCTCTACACACAACGCTGTAACAACTCACGTTCTCTCTGCTCCTCTCCCTCATTGGCATCAAGGTTGAGCTTTAAAAAAACTTTTCGCTGATGATGGGATACATCATGGGTTGTGCTTGTTTTAAAGGTAGGTTTTATTTTGGTTACTTGCAACATAAGTAACACAGGCCTACACAGATTTTGTTGTTGATATATTGGTCAATCCTGATGTATATTCTAATGTAGCTCAAAGCCTATACAAATTACTTTCTTTGAATTTAGTCTGATTCAGTTACTCTCTTTCATATCATTTATATAATTTTCATCACTTTAATGTAATATTTCATGATATTAATTAAATATTTCGTTGAATTAATGTATTAATGTTCTACGCAATGGTTTCATTTCCGTTACAAAGCGTATTTCTTTTACTGTATGAATAGGAAGCTTGAAATTTGGTTTTTTTTATGAATTTCTTGAAAAATAAACATTTGTAAATTTTGCATAAATAATTTTATTTGTTTTCGAATCTGCGGCAATAGCTTCAAAAGTAGTCGTCATATGTAAAAATTATATTAGCACGATATGAAAGAAATCTAAATGGTAATTTTTGTTTTTATTTTAAACTAATGCGTATTAGTCGAATATATCGGAAAGCCCATGAGTCAAGTAATTTCTTCAAGAGATGCTTTGCGTATTAGCGATTTTTAGGCACTGAAAACGATCAGGGTACAAGTTAAGAAATTCCAGTGAGACATATGTAACTAAATTTTACTTGAAAAAGTTAGCCCACTGCCATTTATGTTATCTCTCCTGATAAATTAACTTAACTTGAATAATGGGGTTTCTAAAATATACAATTCATTTGAGGTAATAGTTAATCCGCACAAGAACATAAATATGAAGCCAAGCTTCTATCCAAAAATTTCAGCCGTAAAACGTACTGAGATCAAAATAAGGGCCAAACTCTTGATAGGTACAATACCATCTCGTTTCTAGGCAGCCTGTAAGCTTCACTGAAAATAATCCATGCAACATTTTACGAAAAAAAATTTCGTAGTGACTTTTTCGTAAAATATACGAAACTTTCGTATATAATACGAAAAAAACATTTAGGCAATATTTTTTGGAATTTACGAAAGTAACGAATACCTTTCGTAAACATTTTTCCTTGTTAAAAAATGTATTTGAAATAAAACAATAAATTAAAATAATTTTTTATAAATTGACGTGCTTTTCAGATGTATGAAAATAAAACTAGTTTTTAGCTCTTATAAAATAAGTAGAAAGTGGCTTAGTGGGTAGAGGACATGACTTGAAATATAAAGACTGCGAGTTCGTGCCCCGGTTGGGCCATACTTTTTTTTAATAGTTATTTTTTGATTATTTTCGTACATTTCGTATATTTTACGAAAGAATTTCGTGGTGCGAAAGCACGAAATATTTCGTAATATGTACAAGCGTTTTCATGCATATGTTGCATGGAATATTTTCAGTGTTGGCAACATTTTTCCCATAACTCTTTCCCATATTAGAAAGGCAAAAAAAAATATTGCCAAGCTAACAGGTTGCCTAAAAATGGTATCATATTGTACCTATCAAGAACTTGATCCTTATTTTGATCTCAGTACTTTATGCGTCCGAAATTTTTGGATAAGAACTTGGCCTTATTTTCACATTTATGTTTTGGTGCGGATCTCAGTTATTTTTTCTAAACTTTTATTTGGTACAATAAGTGCCCCATACAAATAAGGCCCAGCCCTCCCATATAAAGAAGGGGCACCCTAGTCTCCCATATGAAAAGTGCCCGTTTTAAAATTTTTTCGTTAATTGCTCATCACCACTCTAGCTATACTGGAAGTGCCCCACATAAAGAAGGGGCACACTACTCCCCCAGGAGAAAAGTGCCCGTTTTCAGATTTTTCTAGTTAATTGCTCACCAAGACCAACCTGTATACCAAATTTCAGCTTTCTAGCTATAGTGGAAGTGCCCAATAATATTGATCAGTGAGTCAGTCATTGAATATGTATTAAATATGCACTTTTTACACCTTCATATCTCGGCAAGCTTTTATGGTAGAATTCAAATTTCGCCTATGAGGTTACCTTATGTTTCAAGTTTCATTATTTTATGATTACCTAAGTGTAGCAAAGTTATGAGGGGAAGTATAAAAACACGATCACGAATTTTTTCGTGCAATATACACACTGTGTGGCTGGAACTTGAACTGGGGCACTACCGCGCGCCTAGATCTCCAGAACCAGATTTATTTAACAAATTATAACAATTTATGATCTCATATACCAAAAAATTAACACTAAAAACTTACGAAATAAAAAATCTGTTTTGTTGAGCTGTGTAATAAACAAAGAAAAAACAATAATAATAGAAACAATAAATAAAAAAAAACCCAAAGAATAATACAAATTCTTTAGAATTTTGTCTTATTGTTGTTTAGATAATATGTAAGAAGATTTCAGGCTTTAAAACAACTATTGCACTTAAGGCTCTTAAAAATATGAATATAGTAATATAGTAGACTTCTGAAAAATATTAAGCTGCGCAAGACACTGGTTAATTTTAAAGTTAATGCGTGATTTGCCTTTCAGAACGAAGCTCTTTATTGCACGTGGTAAACAAGCTTAATTACACTGAACAATTTTCATGATAAAATCGTCGAAAAAAGTTAATTTTATATTTTTCGGTAGTGATTTTGCTTCATACGTAGTTGATGTTTACTAAACATGACTTTACAATAACCTTCAAAAAACATTTTTCCTTTTGAATTAACTATATTTCATGTTGATTTAATATTCCAGTATTGTTCGATCAAAATAATTTTGATTTTGAAGTAATACGAAGAATTATGTTGAACCAAAATTATATCAAGTTGAAACATCATGAATTTAATGTAGCGATTTTATTAATTATTTTACTTAATTAATTAATTAAGGAGAATGTCGTGATGTGCATTAGCATACACACAGAAAAATTTCAATGTAAAATCGTCGAAAACCAGGTTGATTTAACATTTTTAGGTAGTGATTTTGTTGCATAGACGTTTCATGTATATTCAACATGATTTACAGTAATCTTGAAGGAAAATTTATGCTTTTAAATCAACTGTATTTCATGTTGATTTAATATTGCAGTACAGTTAAATTAAAATGAGGTTGATACTGAAATAATACCCATGATAGCATGAGCCCCAGATAGTTCAAATTTTGGCTGGGGCAGCCAACTACAACACAAATTTGTCTGATGCCTACACGCAGCAAAAAAAGGAATGTAAAATCAACATGACACAATTTTGATTTGAAATCATATTAAATTTACAAGAAATAACTTGTTATTTAAGTGGGTTAGTGCTTATTTGCTCTGTTCATTGTGCTACAATTCACTGTTCTGCTTAATTGTGTGACTTGTTGCTGTTTATTCCTACATGTGTCAGCTATGTAGACGACAAAAAAAAAAACGAATAACCAGCGAAAATTTACTGTTTTTGCTTTAAAATTGCTTACCATCGTTTCATATTAATTTTAAAAGGAAAATTATCAATCTAACCTTAAATCTCTTTGATTAAAAATTTTTCACTGTCAAAAGAACTTTGCTATAAACGTTACATATCATTTTAAATCAACATGACTATAACTTTAATTTCAAATAAGTTTTATGTTAACTAACCATTTAAATCATGTTAAATGAAAAAGAAATAATTTTGTTATCGATATAGCGGAATTCTTTATCACAGGAAGTTTCATAAAAAAAAAATTATTGAATACCGGCATTTTTGTTATCAAAAACGAAACTTATTTTTTTTCTGTGTAGAGAAAAGAAAAGAGCTAATGCTGTTTTTCTAGTTTTATATTTCATAACTAAATAAATGTAGTACTTACAAAAATATTCTCTTCTAAAAAGTTGTTGTCTGTGAAGTTTTGACTTACCGCCTTTTATCTAAATTGCATATTTAACAAAATATACCATAAGAATTAAAATTTCAAAATGATTACATTTTTTCGTTCCCAAGAACTGGAAGTTGTTTCTTTAGTTCTTTGGGTCGCAGAACTCGAATCTGCGACTGTTATACCGTTATGTCAAAATTTAAAGCACTTGCACGACATATGTATCTTAGCATAACTGGAGAAGGGTTTGCCCTATTCAGTAAAAAATAAAAACCAAAATTCGACAACAAAATTATCTTTAAGCTGAATAAACCTAGTTTCTAAATCTTCGCATTAGTTTTAGAGGTATTGTAAAAAAAGTTTGACCCTAAAAATGAAAAACTAAAAAAAAAAATTAAAAGCTCTCTTACTAAACTGTGAATAAAATCAAAAGTTGTGCACCAATTGCAATGAAAAGGAGCTATTTACTTTGGAATATATTTAGCTACATAATACTGGACAAAAAAAAATTGGACGTTGCTGTATTTTTATATTTAATATATTTCAAAGCAGAAGAAAAATTTTTGATTTTGTTTTAATAAAATTTCATTTTCTCTTTCTATTTTTAGGTGAGTTGTCCTTGAAGAAATATACACATATATTTTTATTTATGTAAGTATGTATTATTATTTAATTTGTATTAATATCACTAGTCTGCAAAAAAAAATTTTTTTTTCAAGCCCTTAATTAACATTATAAAGGCGAAAGTAAGTTTGTTTGTTTGTTTGCTGCGCATTAACGGCTAAACGTCTGAACCGATATTGATGAAATTTAAAACATAGATATAAGTCTACATAGTCTAAAGGCTATATATATTTTTCAAAAATAAGACCAAGAGGGGAGCAGGGGGAAATGTCTGCCTCCGAAACTATCAACCCAATTTTACTTATTGCATTTTCGTTGGCCATTTATCTACGCGTATGTAAATAACTATATAGCGCGAGCGGAGCCGCGGGTAAAAGCTAGTACAAAATAAATACAAAAACTATATACATGTAGATGACTTAAAGGCAGGTACCGTAACTGTTATGACCTTTTTTTCGAAAAATCAAATAATAATGGTTATTTTTTGACCAATATGTTTTCGGTCCAAAAATAACAGTTATATTTTCCCTATTATATTTCAGGTTAAAAATAAAAGTTAAAGTTTGACTAATATTTTTTTGTCAAAAATAAAAGTTAAAATTTGACCGATATTTTTTTGGTCAAAAACAGCAGTTAAAATTTGACCGATATTTCTTTGGTCAAAATTAAAAGTTAAAATTTTAGAAAAGAGCAAGTAATATTTGGAGCTAATAATCTGACATGTTGACTTTCCTACTGATCAACATCGATTTAGCTTGCAAGCAGTGTTGCCATTTGTCTAGTTTTCCCCTCTTTTGCAAGTTTTTTGAGATGCCAAAAAATTTCAATTTTATATAAAGTTTTTTCAAGTTTTTTATAAATATGTACATAATTTAAAATTTGCAGTCTAGTATATCGGATGAAAATATTAAGTGATTGTTTATGCAATGATACGATCACTCCCTGATTCTCACTCCCTGATTCTCACTCCCTTATTAAGGGCACTATATATATGTCAAATGCATGACATCATGCTTATGTACGTAGGCATAAAGTTAGGACATACACTTATCGAGCATTCATTTTAAATTTACTTTTGTATTGTGATGTATGCTACTTGCGGAGGAAAAATTAGTAGTATTTGCACGCAGAATATTATATTCTTATTTTTAATTATTTGTTAATCATTATGATTTATTTTTAATATATACTTCATTAATTTTTATAATGACTTATTATATTTATTATTAATTATAATTTTTTTTAACAATCACCACCAAAACATTTTTCTCATCCGACATCTGTAGCATCTGTTGTGTTTGTGAAATCTTGTTAAAAGTGTGTACGTGCATGAAGAGCAAAACCTATACATTCATCAAAATCATTCGTCATGCATGCCAAAAATCAAAATTTTTGGTTCTTCCATCAAGCATCGTGGGTGTCACACATACAAACAAATTTTCACAGATACCACCATAATGCATGATGTGAATTTGACCAATTTATAGTGCCCTTTACTGCAACAGTGTTTAATTGTGTTCACTCCCTCTGACTCTATGCCGTTTTTATACATTAAAATGAGTTCCAAATACACTTTTTGTGTTTTTTTGTGTTTTAAAATTTTTGGCACTTTTGTAGAAAAAAAGGTTTATTTTGAGAAAAAAAAAGTTTTTTTTTTTAATATGATTATTTCGAACGTATTTGCTTTGTGAATCTAAATTGATTATTAGGCTAAGGTTCGTAACGTTATATTCAGAAAGAATTGGGCGTGATTAATATTCCAAGGAACAAGGGAAAAATTAACATCAACTTAATTTTTCAACGTACACAGCAGAACAGAGTAGCGCCACTTTCGGAAGCCGCTACACTTCCATCGTCAGTGCTCACGTGTATTTGCTTATCACCACTTGTCAGGTGGCTCTGTTGAATGTGATTTTAATTCTTATATATACAACTTTTTCGTGAAAATTGAATACGAGAATTAAATCACTCTCAAGCTGATATTAAAGTGCACTTTCACTTTCCCAGCGTTGCCATTCGGTTTATTTTTCTTCATTCCCATTTTTCTGATTTTTGTTCTACTCAAGACAAACTTTTTTGGTTTGATTTTATACTTAAGCATATATGAACATGTAAACATGTGAAAAGCTCAAGCCAGTAGCTAATTGTTTATTAATATGATTATTTCGAACGTATTTGCTTTGTGAATCTAAATTGATTATTAGGCTAAGGTTCGTAACGTTATATTCAGAAAGAATTGGGCATGATTAATATTCCAAGGAACAAAGAACAAGGAACAAGAAAAATTAAGTTGATATTAATTTTTCCCTTGTTCCTTGGAATATTAATCATGCCCAATTCTTTCTGAATATAACGTTACGAATCTTAGCCCAATAATCAATTTAGATTCAAAAAGTTTTTTTTTTCAGAAATAAGAAGTTAAAAAAAAATATTTATGGTAACGCTGCTTGCAAGTGAATATAAGGGGCTATCCACATGTTACGTAACGGAGTTCTTATTTTCGGAGTTTTCATACCCCCCCCCCCCCCCCCTAGTAACGCTTTTTACAAAATTTCCAGTATAAATTATCCAAACAGTAACAAATCTCTACCCCCACCCCCCTCGAGCGTTAGGTAATATGTGAATAGCCCCTAAGTAGCAGTAATAGCTCTTATATTCAATTTCGTTAAACAAATTGGTTCAATAGTTGATGCTCCTGCTCACTAATATCAAGCATGACAAGTGTTTAAAATAAACAAAATGCTGGCGTAGTGACTTCAAAATTCGTTTAAATTTTAACTTTTATTTTTGAGCGAATAAGTATCAGTCAAAAAATAATAAGTGTATTTTGACTTTTTTGCAAAAAGTAAAAAAATAAGAGTATTTTTAGATTTTTATTCCTTAAGTAACGACCATCGCAATGCTATACTCAAATATTCTATAGACAAATTTTTTCTGTCTGACTTTTAGAGCTGAAATTTTGATAATAACTGTTATTTTCGGTCCCTGCTTAAAGGTGATTTTATTTCGAATCTTCTGGTGGTTTATTTATTCAAATCAGACAATCCGTTCTCGAGTCAGTGTGAACTACTCTGATGTACTTAGTGGAAGTATTAATCATGTCCATAAAAAAATCTGAATGTGATAGGAAAACGGATTTTAATTTAGCGCATTAAACTTTGTGCAGTCCACATATTTTTATTTAAAGGTGATTTTTTTCTGCAGACCAGCATATTTAAAGCAATTCACAGTAAAAATTGCGATTTTTTTTATTTAAAATGAAAAGTTTTATTAACCAATTTCCATTATCTCTTTTAAAATGGAAAAATCCATACATATAATAAAACTGTAAAAGGGGCTTGTCTGTATGTGAAATATATTTTGAAAATTTTTATGGTGGCGTAAACAGTAATCGATGTAGAGAACAAAACACCAAATTTTTGAATTTTTGTCTGTCTGTTTGTCTGCCTGTCCGAACACGCTTCACAAAAAAAACCACAGAATGGATTTTCATGAAATTTGGTATTGAGGTAGTTTAGAGTCCTGATTCATACTTAAGGTACTTTTTACCGCGACAAAATATCTCATTTGGAAGTTAAAATAGAAAAAACGAAAATATAGCCTGTTTTACTAATATAAATGTTGTAGGAAATTAGAAAGATGTTTTTTTTTCAACGTTGGTAGCACTGTTTATTTTGCATAACGGGAACTTTAAACAACATGTAAAGAACGTTATATTATTATATTTTACCGACACGTTATAGTCATAAAGCGAATTTTAAGCGCGCGAAGCGGGCGGGCACATCTAGTTAATAATAAATCCATTTCCTAACAAAAAAATCAAGATATGGCAGGAAATTTTAAGATGTCCTAAAAGTCGTAAACTAACAACCAAAAATTACAAGAACAAAAAAAAAAAGGAAAACTAAACATTCTGGTATGTGATGGAAATCGGTCGGTTTAAATCGGCGCCGATTTAGGAAACAAATTCAACTGAAAGATGACTTATTTACAGTTTTTATTATTTTGTATCGAGAAAAAATATTCGAATAAAATATTCTTAGCCTTAAAAACCACAAAAAGTTGTAAATAGTTCATCTTTCAGTAGAACTTGTTTTTGAAATCGGTGCCGATTTAAATCGAATATCAGATTAGATCAAGCATGCCGCAAACGCTTAAAAATACAAAATTCTTTAAAGGATTTAAATTCTATTTAAAACTTATTATTCAAGCATAGTATGGTTTGCTGCTTGCATTTGTGTATTAACAAATAAACTCTGATTTATTTTTAACATGCAAATAAATGTAAACGTATGTATGTGTGTTTGTCTATCACATTGTGTTCACTTACTTAGAATTTTATTCTAATTCGTAATCAAGTTGTATCTTGAAAACCTCAGCCTTGCAGGTTTAGTGGTTTTGTCTCGGATTTGCGTCTACAATCATTTTAATATTTATTTTTATAGTTTGTTCTTTCGGTTAACTTTTTTATTTCAGTTTTCTATTATTTTTTATTTTTTTTTTGTAGTTATTGTTGATTTTGTCTGTGGCTTGTAAACAGAAATTTATTTAAATCTCTTAACAAGTTGATGTGTTTTTTATTTACATACAATTTTATTTATTTATTTTATTTAAAATTTTTTATATTTTTGTTTATATTTTTTTTTACACATTTTTCTTTTTCTTTTCGTTGCTGTTACAGTTTTTTTTTTCATCTCACACACACACATCGAACCTTGTTTGTACAAATATCTATTTATTTTTTATTTTTTTTGAAGCATAGTTTCAGGCGAAAAGTATATGAGGGTTTTGCTTTGAAATTTCTTTTTTTTGCTCACTTATATAGGGAAAAAAGTTAAATATATCATATACCTTTATAAATATACATTTTTATATACATACATATTTCGTACATATATATATCGCTCCATTTACTTCAATAGTGTTATAAATGAAAAAATTTGATTTTTGAGTTAATGCAGAATTAATAATCACAGTTTGTTTTTTATATTGTGTAAAAATTAAGTTACAATCCCCCTTATTCCGTAAATATATGTCGACGTCACGTCCTGACAATACCAAATAATTGGATTTTGTCTACTCGCTGTCGACAAAAATTTACTACTATTAACAGTCTCTTCACATTTTCTATGCCTTAGAGAATAGTAAGTGGCTGTCAGTAATAGTAAATTGTTGTAAATTTTTTTTTGGTATTGTCTTGACGTGACGTCGACAAATAGTTACGGAATAAGAGGGAATATCTTGTATACTCCTCACGTCTTGACAGAAGAAGAATGTACTTTTATTTTTCCATTAAGTTGTATGTAATATGAAAACTTTAAAAGTCGTTTTCTGTCAAACTATTTTTTTTCAAGTTATGACACTATTGAAGTAACTGAGCGATATGGTATAGTATTTTATAATGTTGCAGGTTTCTTATTTGTTAAGCAACCAAGCTTTTAATATATAGAAAAATGTCTGACTTGAAGGTGGAAAATAGATTTTTATCAACGGATTAATTTAAGTTAATTTTTAAATAAAAAATAAGTTCTTGGTTTCTAGTTAAAATTAGATATGCCCGCGGCTTCGCGCGCTTAAAGCTCACTTAATAACTATAAGGTGTCTGTAAAGGATAATAACACTGTACAACACAATAAATTTAAAATGCTTCTAACCACTGATTCTGGTAGAGGGCAACAAAGATATATATGCGTTATCAGCGTTTTAAAAGTTTACGGCTGGTATTAATTTTAGACGGAGTTAAATTTCTCCCTTTTGCAGTTACATACACACAGAAAATTTTCAATGTAAAACCGTCGAAAACCAGGTTAATTTAACATTTTTCGGTAGTGGTTTTGCTTCATAGGCGTTTCATGACTTACAATAATCTTGAAGGAAAATTTATCCCTTTGAATTAATTATATTTTATGTTGGTTTAATATTGCAGTACAGTTAAATCAAAATGAAGTTGATACGGAAATAGTACGAAAAATGTTAAATCAAAGTTATTTCCCGTTGAAACAACGCGAATTTGATATTAGAACAATACGAAGAATCATGTTGCATCAAATTTCTTTCAAGTTGAAAAAACGTGAATTTAATGTAGCTATTTTATTAATTATTTTACTTACGTGATGGTTATTAGCTTAGGCATCAGAAAACTTTGTGTTGTAGTTGGCTGTTGGCTGCCCCAGCCAAGATTTGAACTCGTGCCACTTGCATGATAGTCCACGCGCTAACCACTGCGGCCACAACAGCTTCAAGCTTTACTTCAGCCACACTAAATAAAGACCCATCGTATGTAAAATTAATTTCATATTAATTCAACATGATTTAAATGATTATTTAACATAAAACGTATTTGAAATTAATGTTATTTGAAGTCATGTTGATTTAAAATGAAATGTAACGTTTTTAACAGAGTTGTTTTAACAATGAAAAAATTGTAAATCAAAGACATTTAAGATTAGATTAACAATTTTTCATTTAAAATTAATGCGAAAGAATGGTGATTTTAAACCAGCAGCAGTAAATTTTCGCTGGTAATTCGTTTTTTGTCGTCTACATAGCCGACACATGTAAGAATAAACAACAACAAGTCACACAATTAAGTGAACTGTAGCAATGAACAAAGCAATTAAACACTAAAGTTACGTTTGCACTTGGCAAATATTTGCCCAAAAAAAACGTAACCACTACTTTTGCTAAAGGATGTTATGATTTAACTTGGTTTTTATATCACAAGATAAAGTTAATTATGCTGCAAAAAGCAGTTTTTTTTATTATTTTTGATAAATGCGAACAAATATTTAAAATAATATTGGAATTAAAGAAAATACAATTTTAGCTTGTCTGTTGGTCACGTTTTTTTTCAGCAAATATTTGTCAAGTGTGACCGTATCTTTGCACACTTAAACGAAAAATTATTTCTTGTAAATTTGATGTGATTTCAAATCACAATTGCGTCATGCTGATTTTACATTCCTTTTTTTCAGTGTGTATGTAGTTGTAGTGACTAAAGTAGATCCAACTTATTTAACAAGATAAAAACTGTTTTTTTTATTATAAAGCAAAATTTTATGGATTAAATATTGAACAATGTTGTTTTAACGGTGAAAAATATTAAATCAACGAGTTTAAAGCTAAGAGTAATAATTTTTCGTTTAAAAGTAATATGACGCAACCATAGTTTTAAATAAAGTTTGTATTTTTGCAGAAATTTAATATGATTTCCAATCAACATTGCGACATGTTGATTTTACATTGGTAGTTTTTCTTTGTGTATGTTGTTGTGACTGATTTCATTGTAACCAGTATTTCGAAACTACTAACTGCATTGTACTACTTCACTACAAAGCATGTGCTTATTGCCTCTAATTAAATTTCTTTCTTATTGTAGTTATAATTTTCTCTTTATTTCTTTTTATAGTTGCTAAAAAAATCTTTTTAATTTCCGTCCCTGCTTGGCTTAAATTTTACCTTTCATGCAACCAAAATAATTTTTTTTTTGTTGACGTGCTAATTGTTTTTGTTTTTTTGTTGGAAACGTTGAGCTTTAATTAAAAAAGTGTTTAAGCAAATAAGATTGAATAATTTTACAAGAAATATTAAGTAAAAAGCTAAATGAAAAAGTAAACATTCTGGTGGCATTAGAAGAAATTTTTTCTTAAAGAAAGTTCTTAAAATTTATTTGAAAATAAAAAACTCTTAAATTGAAAACATTAAGTGACTTTTATAAAAATGAAAAAAAATAACTGAAAATAAATAAATTGACCCGCAACAAAAAGTAGTTTTTTGGTGCAACTAAAAGTATACTATAGTTTATTTTGTTGTGGTTGCTTTAAGAAAAGATTTTCGCTGGATCGATTATTTGTTATTTAATCCTGCAATTGTAAAAAGGGTTCTTCAAATCAGTTTGTAAAAATATACTTATGCACGTTCTTCATGAAAGAGCACCACGAAAATTTTATATATTTTTTCTTAAATCATATTGTTGATTTTAAAATTTTAAATTCCTTGGAGGTAAAATGCATGTACTGTGTTATTTATGGGAAAACTAAAACCACCAGGCTTCAAAATATTTAGCTAAAAAGACATGACTACAAAATATTAACAGGACGCATAGTAATGTTTATGTGTAACATTAGGATGGTCCATTTAAAGTGGACAAAAGAAAAACCTTTAAAATAATTGATGTAACGAAATACCGAAAAAATAATAAATTAAATGAAAGTCGTATACGATCTAGTGAGAGACAATGTCGCTTAGATTGTCGTTTATACACTACCAATTTGATTACATTGACGTGAATGTCATCTATACTGTCGTCAATGATTACGTGACCGATAATGTCATCTTTTTTGTCATAAAAATATTGATTGTGCGCTATTGACTTTGATTGAAGACAAAGCGTAAGACATTATCGTCCATCTTGTCCTCAATCAATATTGATTGAAGACAAAACGCAAAACGTTGTAGCTCATATTGTCCTCAATAGAGTTGGGTGGATGACAAATCGTAAGACATTGTCGTTCATCTTGTCCTCAATAGAGTTTAATTGAAGATAACATGTAAGACATTGTCGCCAATTTTGCCTTCAACAAATTTTGATTGCAGACAAAACGTAAGACAATTTCACTCATCTTGTCCTCAATAGTGTTAGATTGAAGACAAAACGAAGTCATTCTTATTCATCTTGTCCGCAATAGAGTTTGATTAAAGACCAAACATAAGACATTGTCGCTCATCTCGTCTTCAACAAAGTTTGATTGAGGACAAAGTGTAAGACATTGTAATTGATCTTGTCAACAATTTAGCTTAACTAAAGACAAAGCGTAAGACATTGGCGTCCATTTAGTCTTTAATAAATTTTGATTTAAGACAAAATGCAATACATTGCCGTTGATCTTGTCTTCAATACACCTAGATTGAAGGCAAAACAAAGTCACCGTTTGACTGATGACAAAACGTAAAACATTGTAAGTTATATTGTTGTCAGTAGAGTTTGACTGAAGACAACGCGTAAGTCATTGTCGGTAATATTGTCCTCAACAAGGTTTAATTGAAGATAAAACGAACGCTTTGTCGCTCATCTTCTCCTCAACGGAGTTTGATTGAAGATAAAATGTAGGACATTGTCGCTTATTGTTCTCATGAATATTTCAAGTAAGACAAAACGTAGGACATTGGCAGTCATCTATTGACCAACAGAGTTAGATTGAAGACAAAGCGAAGACATAGTCAGTTATCTTGTCCTCAATCGAGTTTGATTGAAGAAAAACGGCAAGACCTTGTCGCCCGTCTTGTCCTCAGCAGACATTGTAACTCATCTTGTCCTCAAAAGAGTTTCATTGAAGACAAAGCCTAAGACATTGCCGCCCATCTTGCCCTCAAAAGAGTTTGATTGTTGACAAAACATTAGACATTTTGACTCATCTTGTTCTCAGTAAAATTTGATTAAGGACAAAGCGTAAAACATTGTCGTCCATCTCTTCCTCAATCAAGTTTTATTGAAGACAAAACGTAAGACATTGCAGCTCATATTGTCCTCAATAAAGTTTGATTGAAGATAAAGCCTCAGACACTATCGTTCATCTTATCCTCAATAGAATTTGATAGAAGACAAAACGTAAGATTATTGTCACCTCAATAGAATTGACTGAAAACAAAATCTAACACATTGTCGCTTATGTCCTCACCAACGTTTCATTCAAGACAAAATTAAAGACATTGTCGACTATTTTGTCCTCAACAATGTTTGCTAAAAGGTAGAATTTATGACATAGTTGTTAATATTGTCGTCGCAAGTGTTTATTAGATGTCAACATCATAGACTTTGTCGCTCATATTGTTGTGAACGACAATTTGCTTTAAACTGTCGCTTAGAAAACCAAATAGACAGAGGACAAGTCGTTCACGAATGGTCAAAGATAATGTCGTGTGTGACAACTGGAAATAGGCAGAACAGCTTCATATGACCTCAAATCGTTTAAATCAGCTGAAAATTCAATATTTGAAATTCAGGTGAAATGAGTAACACACACATAATAAACAAGTTGCAATCGGTGATTGCAATTGTTGTCTATGTATGGCGGTACCAAAGCAGAGTTTGTGGACTATAGGTCTACATCAGCAGAATGGAATATGTATTTTCTGTAACTAAAAAGTCAGAAAAAAGAAAAATCAATGAAAATTTTAAATTCCACTGAAAATATTATTTTTAACCAAATTTTACTTATAAAGTCTTCTTCTGCTTGTTTTTCTTGTCTTTATTACTTGTTATTGTTTTTGTTGCTGTAGTTGTTGTTGTTTTCATCTAAACTTTAGATTCCAAAACAACGTCATTAATTTTCACATACACACTGACAAACCACCTAGTCGGTCAGTCATCGTTATATTTTGTTCTTCTTTTTGTTTCCACCGTCAAAACATTTTACTTGTTTATTTGTTTTCATTCTCCCTAAAGATGTGAAAGGATAATTGATGGCAGTTTAAAGGAATGTGTATACTAGTTGGTTGGTGTAATAGTATGTGTTGAAGGGAGGAAGAGTTTGCCATAATTTTGAAATTAAGTTTTTCTTTTTTTCTACTTTGTTTTTAAATATAAAAATATATACAAATTTTTTCTGTACAAACGTCACTTATTGTTGATTACTCTTCGTTATATTATTCTTGTGATTCTCTTGTGCACATGTCCAATTTTTTAGGGTAAGCTTTGTTTTTGTTGTTGCTTTATAATTTTCCTTTCATGCTCTTGTTTTTTCTCTTTTATCTGTGTATTTGCTATAATCAAAAGAGAATCAGTACATTTGGCGTTGTACCGGAAAATGTTGTGTTTTTCCTTTTTGTTTTTCTTCTTATTTGATTGGAATCATGTTTTCTTTTTACGTTTTGCGTTATTCTTGTGCGATTTATTACCTCGTGTCTATTTATTTAAATAATTTACTGAGTTGTTTATTTTATTTATTTTTTGTTATTTCTCTTTTTGTTTATCTTTAGTTAAAGTTTTCTGTTGTTTTATGTTATTTGTTGATTTTTATCATATAAATGTGTGTCTACGTGGGTGTGTGTATGGGTATGTATGTGTTTGAATCTACTTCTATTATATTTCCTTCCTTATTGACTCGTTTCTATATATTAATTGTATTTCCGCTTAGTTTATTCTTTTCCCTACTGCCTTATAACTGTTTTATTTATGCTTGTGGAAATAACTAGAGCTAAGTAAAAAAGTTTTGCTGACTCCTTCTCGAAATGAGAGTTTAGTTAAAAAATTTTTATAAAACGGCAAAAAAGCACCCACACAGCGAAGCGTTAGAGGATTCAAATGTTCAATAATAATGTTTGTCGTTGTGTGTTACATAAAATTTCTGAACACATCTTATACCTTAAATACAAGATTTCCTATGGAGATTCATTGTAACAATGTGAAAATGAATCCGAGATGTAAACTTAAATAAATTCTGTAAAGCGCGACTTTGACTCGCAAACGAAGGGTTCCGTACGGATGCCATATACATAAATTAATCCCTTTTGCTTTTATTTTTGGCGATTTTTATTGGGGACTTTTTAATTTTTTCGTTTAAGAGTTTTTTGTTCGGAAGAATTTTTCTTCGTTTTCTGTGATTTTTTTAGTATTTGCGATTTTTTTCTGGTTTGGAGCTATTTTTGTAGTTTTGCTGTTTCTTTTAATATGGGTTTTTTTTAGTTTTGACGTCTTCTTTTTCGACCTTTTTTTAACGATATTTTTTTTAGCGGTTTTTTCTGTTTCTTGGCGATTTTTTTAATTTCTTGGTGATTTTTTCGTTAGGTTTGGCAATTTTTATCGTTTTGACGATATTTTTTGTTTTTTTTTACGATTTTTTTAGTTTGGCGATTTTTTTACTGTTTTGGCGATTATTTTTCTGTTTTGGCAATTTTTTGCGATTTTTTTATTTTTTTACTATTGTATTTTTGGTTTTTGGCGATTTTTTTATATTTGGTGCTGTTTTCCTTTAAGCCCTTTTTTTTAATTTTGGCGACTTTTTTTAATTGTGCGCAATTTTATTTTTAATTTTAAGAACTTTTTATTTTATATTTTGTTTTATGATTTGTTCGTTTTTTGGCGATATTTTTTACTCTTGGCGATATTTTAGCTTTTTTGCGATTTTCTGTTTTTTGACAATTTTTTTTTAGTTTTGGCGATTTTACTTGATTATAGCGATTTTTTACTTTTAGCATTTTTTAAATTTAGCGATGTTTAGTTGTAGAGTTTTTTTTGGCGATTTTTTTTATTTTTTTTTGTTTCTAGTGTTTAATTATTATGGTTCAGAAGATATGTATATTTAAATTTCAAAATTACATAACCTGATAGAATACCCTTTACTTTTATTTCGTTTGTTTTTGGCATTCGCTACCGTTGCCCTTAAAATGCTGTAGTAGCTGTGAACATTTCAAGAGTTTGCCTCTTACGGTTTCCAAGATACTGCCAATTATCAAAATTTCTTAGTCAAAATTATATTAACTGATAGAACACCCTTTAATTTTTATTTTTTCGAGTTGTCTGTATATTACGTTAGGATTTCAACATATTTCGTTGATCCCTTTAGAATGCCCTTTAAATTTTAACTTTCTTATATTTCTTGCTGCCATAGTTATACATATTCTGTGAAAATTTTAGGTCCGTACCTCTAGTGGTTCTCGATAAAGAAGCCTGTGACAGACATTAAGACGCATTTACATAAGCACAGACGCTTAATGAATTTAAAAAAATGTTGGATGTTTGTTGGTGATTGGTCCGGCTCAGTATTGAACTCTGGATCTTATGCCACTTGCTTTGTAGTCAAAGCGTTAACTACTTCCGCCAACAGCACCCTAATCATAGTGATTTTCGTGCTGCCATAAAAAATTTCATTTTGATGCACAACATGTAATTTTTCCCCTGTAATATAGACCGAGACATAACTCTCGGTCTATATTATTAACATTTTCCAACATTTGTCTACCATGCTTGGATAGTATAGATTATTCACGACAATTATTGATTTCTTTAATATATTTTTATTTTTAAATCGCATAAATGTTGCTATTATTTTAAGCTTCACTGTTCAAATCCATTCCTTTTTCCGCTAGTTACTATGTTTGTAGATGAGCTTCTGCCTTTGCATTTTTTACAGTTGTTAGCATGTTTGTGTCTGATTTTATGTTCTTATATTATTGTCGATGTTGTATGTGTTCATTAAGTATTTGTTGCCATGGCATTTTTCCATTAAACATTTTTTTGTCTCTTGTTCTTCTTCCACCTTATAGCTGAGTATATTAAAGTCTATCTGTATTAAATTTTTTTTTGCATTTTGTTGTTCTCTTTCTGAGTTCTTGTCTATGCTTTGATTTCTTTAAACTGTTGCTTTTTCTTTTTTCTCTAAAAACTTCCGTTTATGATGATTGTAGTATAGAAAGATACCTGTACATTGTATACAGAGACCTTTATCTGCATATACTTAAAGGTATGTGTCACACATTCTAATGCAGAAATTTATACATAATTACAATGTTTTACGTTTAGTATAGTCCAATGTTTTTTTTAGTTGATTTTTAGTGTTTTTTCTTGTATTTTATATTACTTGACACTTTTTTCAACTCATTAGTTTTTAATTGTATTTTAGTTTGTGATCACTAAGTATTTTGATATGCTGCGCAAAAAAAGACAGAAATTATTTAAACAATAAAAAAAATATATTTTAGCAGAAACTTTTCGAAATATTGGAAGGTTTAAGGTCATTATTTATTATAAGAATTTTATTCTTTGGACGAGTGATTAAAAAACCGGCAAACATAAATTTTATGGCTGAGAGTTTAGCATAGTTTTAGGGGTAAGAACAATACGATAGTAAACAGAGTACGAAAAAACAGCGCCGCGCCGTTTTTTTGCTCTTTTTTGCGCTTTACGCAAGGAGTGGAGCCAATTTATAATTGCGCTTGAGCCGCGCCAATATTTTCGCGCTGCGCATTAAAGGAGCAAGCGCAAAAAGCGCATTATTTCCATGGATGTTATTGGATGCTACCGTTGTTTTTTTTTACAATTTTTTAAATCTCAAAACGGATATAGCAACAGTGGGATGACAGTCCTGGCTCCGAACTTCTCCATGAAATAGGTCGGTAGTGCAGTTCGCACGTCCGGCTTAGGAACTGGACCGGAAGTTGGGTCGGTAGTGCGGTTCTCATTTCCGGTTCCGTTCTGGACCGGAAGTTGGGTCAGTAGTGCAGTTCGCTTTTCCGGTTTAGGGGCTGGACCGGAAGTTAGGTTGATAGTACGTCTCATAATTCCGGTTCCGGTCTGGACAGGAAGTTGGGTCGGTAGTACAGTGCACACTTTCGGTTTAGGGACTGGACCGGAAGTTGGGTCGGTAGTACAGTTCATAATTCCGGTTTTGGTCTGGACCGGAAGATGTGTCGATAGTGCAGTTCGCACTTCCGTTTTAGAGGCCGGGCCGGAAGTTTGGTCAGTAGAGTGGTTCATGTTTCCGGTTCCGGTTCGGAAGTTTAACCCGTCTAGAGGCATCATATTTGTATGGGATGAAGAATAAAAAATAATTAAGAACGATAACTACGAAAGTTGTATTTTGCAGCACCGAATAAACTCAAACTAACCACTGTTGGTATAAAAAAGAGCATGCGCAATGCGCAGAGCAAAGCGCCACACAAAAAATAAATTGTCCATTGCGCAAAGAGTGGTGCTAATAAAACGCTCTTTTTTCGCTCTTTTTTCGCATTTTTAATACGCTTGTAAGAAGTATGCAATGCACAATAAGCAAAAAGAGTGCGCAAGTCCAAACTCTGTTAGTAAATTCATAAGCGAATATCTATATATTTACTAGACGAGACCATTTTTTATGCTACATCATTATACAGCTGATTTTGACAAGACGTATACAATTTTAAGGATATTTATTGACAGATGTGCACTGTCTATTTTTTTTCAAACCCCTTAGGGGTTTAAAATTGCTACTAAATATGCACACATATTACACATGCATGTATTAGCTTACAGTTAAAAAAAATATGGGCGTGTTTGTAAATTTTTTTTATGATTTTGAGAATTGTCATAGAGCAAACAGGTCTAAAATTTTAAGGAGTGACAAAACCATCTTCAAGTTTTATAAATTAATTTCAAACTTGCAGCTCTATGCGAATGCTGTGTTATACTTCTTTTCTATTTTTAATATGAATTTAAATTATGGTATGAACTCATGTTTAAACACATATTTTAACATGCATATCGATCTTGACCTTTACAAGAGATATTCTAACAAAGGCTCAACTAGTGCATAAAGAGTGTGACTCTATATTCTTTTTTCCTGTCGACAATAAATCACTGATTGCCTTTTTAAATTATTTTTCTTTACAGCATCATGTCTTTTCAATAAAACAAATACGAAAAAATAGTAATAATAAAATCATATAGACAAATTTGCGTCATATTTGCACATTCTCATATGATTACGAACTTGTTGCTAAAGATAAAAAAAATTATGCGTCACATATGCACTTCTATTCTACTACATCGTTCTTGTTCTTAAGCTGTAATTTGTTATCTTCATTTTATGATAAATATTTATTTAGAAAATATTATAATATCTTAAATATAGCGGTTACATTCTTTGTCATCTACATTTATTTAAGTTCAATGTATAAAATAAAGTTTATTTCTATAGACTAAAGGGGCGAAATATTTGCTAAATAAATATTAGGACAAGATGAACACTTTTAAAAGGAATTTGCTTAAAATAATATATAAAAGAAAGAAGTTATTTGATGTAATTATATTTTGAACTAAATTGGTTTTTAATCCAAAGTGATTCTTATTAGGCAAATAAGCATCAAATAAGCTTTTCAAAATAACTCCACCCCATGTCCACCTATTGGGTCAAAAACAAAACAAAAACCTAAGGTGTATTGACCCGAACCTGCATTAAAAATATCGGCCCTATAGGTCTTATAGTTCCGAAGATCATGCGTTATTAAACAACACACAAACGATTTTATGTATCTGTGGCAAAAAGGAAAAAGTGCCTAAGTCTCTTAAGTTGACTTAAACTTAAAGTAGTTTTTCGCTATAGCTAAGAGATTTAGACGCTTATATAATACATTTCTTGTGTGACGCTTCCTTGTTTAGGTATGATTGTATCAACTGCAACCTTCAACTGAATGCGTTAATAATATAGGAATAAAGAAACAGTTTTAAGTCAAAACTTACTTAAGTCGACTTAAGCACTTATTCCTTATTGCCACAGATATATAGATGCATATGTATAAATTATGACTGGAAAGAGGATAGGAGAATTATACATCACTCTAGCGTAAATTTAACACCACAATGATAGAAAAATTCAATTTTTCCATCACTATATTAGCGATAGATTACCAAGGAATTATTATTGCCCGTCAGTCCAGATTGAACTTGAACCGGATAATATAGAAGTGAAAGTAGCTGATATATGGAGTAAATTTGCATTTTCAGTTTTTATTTCATGTTCAGTTTTCCTTTTTAAAGACTTTAAAGTTTCATGCGAATAAATTCTTCAACCAATTTTTATATACTTTTTAAATACTACTTTTCCGTCTAAATTGTCCATATTGGTGTTGCATGCAAAAAGACGCCCAGAAGTGTTTTATGCAGTTACACTGTACAACAAAATCCAATTTTTTCAAAATAAGTTACTAACGACTGATGCTGGTAGATTAAACCAAAATAATTTCAGTAAAATGCGACTTTGACTCGCACAAGAAGTGTTCTGTACGACTACTATATACCACATACATATATGTATATGTATATTCCTTTTAACTTTTTGGCGATTTTTTTTTAGTTTTTGGGCTTTTTTGGTTTTGGTAATTTTTTTCGGTTTTTGGAGATTTTTTTAGTTTTGGCGATTTTTTTCGTTTTCAACGATTTCTATGCGATTTTTTTTAATATAGGCGAATTTTTTAAATTATGGCGTTATTTTTCTTTTTAGCGATTTCTTGATTTTTTTAGCGATTTTTTTATTATATGTTTGTTGGTGATTTTTGTTGATTTTTTCGTTTTAGCGATTTTTTAAAGATTTTGACGATATTTTTGGATATTAAGATTTTTTTAGTTGTGGCACTGTGTTAATTTTTTCGGATGTTTTTGATTTTTGGCGATTTTTCCCAGTTTTTGACACTTTTTTTTAGTTTTTGCGCTTATTCATTTTTGGTGATTTTTTTTTTGGTTTTTGGAGATTTTTTTTATTGTTGGCGATTTTTTTCGTTCTCAACGATTTTTGGCGAACTTTTTAATTTAGCTGATTTTTTTTAATTTTGGCGATTTTTTTCCTATTAGCGATTTTTTCGCGATTTTTTTATTTGGTTTGTAACAATTTTTTATTATATATTGGCGATTTTTGTTGGTGTTGGTGATTTTTGTCGTTTTGTCGTTTTGGCGGTTTTTCGGATATTTTTGGATTTTACGATTTTCTTAGTTTTGACACTTTTTTTCGTTTTCTGCGATGTTTTTGATTTTTGCCGATTTTTTTCCAGTTTTTGGCAATTTTTTTTTTTAGTTTTGGCGATTTCTTCATTTTTGGCAATTCTTTGCTTGTTTTTTGGCGATTTTTTGTTTTTTGGCGATTTTTTATTTATGGTGTTTTTTTTCGTTTTTTGTCATTATTCTTAGTTTTGCTTGAGAGGATACAGCTAAATTTCAAATTAAAACAACCTGACAGAATGCCGTTTCATTTTCAGTTAATTTGTTATTTTAGTATTTTCTACTGTTACCTTTCCAATGCTGCAGTAGCTGTGAAAATTTCAAGTGATTAGCTCTTACGGTCTCCAAGATACAGCCAATTTTCAAAATTACATTAACTGAGGGAACACCCTTTTATTTTGTTTAGATTTCAGTATTAATTGGTGTAATCTGTATAATATATGTAAGTGTCTGTATGTTACATTATGGCTCAGAAGATATAGCTTAGTTTCAAAATTACATAAACTGATAGTATACCCTTTAATTTTTATATTGTTTTTTATTAGCAATCGCTAATGTTGCTTTCAAAATGCTGCACTAGCTGTGAACATTTCAAGAGTTTGCCTCATACGGTTTCCAATAGAGTTCGTATACACTTTTGGTGTAAGGAATCCTAAAAATATACACATGTATCGGCGTTTTGAATGCTTACATTTTGAATTCATTTTAGGAGGAGCTAAAGTCCACCTCTCTACCTCCTTTTTGCACTGAGTTATACAGACTTGTCAGAGGAAATCTTGTAAGCCTTACGTTTAAAGCATAAAATAAGTTTAGTCCTTTTGTGTAGAACACTACGAGCAACCGTTTTGTTGAACATTTTAACCCTCTAACTCTTCATTGTATAGGTCTTTTTGTAACTTTCTTAAAAAAAGGATAAAAAAACTCCCCTTCAGAGGTGATATAGCATGTTGAAATATTCTACAGAAATGCTCCTCGTGGTATTTTACATAAAAGTGCTAAGCACATCTAATACCTTACAGGAAAGTCTTAAAAGATTTGCTATGACGAGTACGAAAGTACACTTTAATCACTTATATCCTCGAATAGTGTAGGTCCTTGGCTAAAATTTTCGTACAGTCAACATGAGTGCCAAGGAAAGATGTGCAAAAATTAGTTAATTAATGTTCAAAAAAATTTTTTAAGTTTTCAAATACAATTCTGAAATGAGACTTGGGTCCTTGCCTACGATTTCCATATGGTCCAAATGTGCGACAAGCAGAAATATGCCCAAATATATCCATAGTGCCTCAAATGTCATAGAAATTTCCAATATTCAATTTCAATTTCTAATGTTTAACAAAAAATCACAAATACAATAGACAAATAGAACAAACGGGCGCGTATCGCTGCTCCACAAAATTGGAAGTTATGCCAGACTTCAATAGTTCTATAAACTCCTTGAGATTTTCTTAAATTTATTTTTTTGTCAGTAAATTAAAGAAGTTTGTAAATATATTTTTTTTATATTGTTTCCCACATGGTTTTTTTTATATTATCTAGTAAAGATAAATATGAGTAATAAATTATATTTATTTCTTTTGTAAATAAACTCAAACTAATGAAAAAATACACTTCGAGCATGAACATATAAAAACTGCAGGGGCGCAGGGATCATAAAAAGAAAGAAAAACCCACAGATGATTTGTATTTTATTTCAACATAAAACAATGCAATAGAGTTAAAGCCAACAGAAAGGGAGAATGTCAGGATTTAAATAAAGTAAATTAAATTAAATCGAACCGTTGGCGCCAAATTATCGTAAACGATATAGTTTTAAAAATTTAAATTTTATTAAAATTAAAAATCTTGCAGCATTTTATTTTCGAGAGACATACTTTTTTCATTTACAACAATGTAGAAACTGTTTGACAATACACTAGACAAGCGAACTGCCACAAATTCAATATAGCAGACTAAAGCCTAAATTTTTGAATATTTCCTCAAACCGCTTACCAAGCCACTTGTCATGTCTTATTGTTTTCTTATGAGTTTATCTTTATATATTTATATTAATGAAATAAATAAAAAGTTTAATTTCTTTGAACTTTTAGGGTTTTCGTATTATGTCACACCCGTCACAAGTTAAAAATATTGTTTGAGAAAAATTTTTTTTTCAGATATTAATGCCTTAATTCATAATGCCTTAATTCTGACTTATAAAAAATTAATAAAACAAATTTTCATACAAAAATTCGTTTTATAAGTCTCTTATTAATCAAAAATGTTTTTGTGAATTAGGTTGTAAATGTTTAAAGTGGGAGTTAGACAGATCAATATTTAGCTTCAATATATGTGTTTATGTGCGTTTGTTGTGAAAATCAGAAACATTTTGATATTCTCCAATATTTCCCCTCCGTAAATGTAACTATCTTTTGTAAACAAACGCACGCACACAAACACATATATTGAAGCTAAATATTGATATGTCTACCACCCGATTTACACATACAATCAAAAAGGCTTTACATAATTAACTGTACCAAAATTTTGGTGTACGTCTTATTCAACATTTTATAGAATATATCGTAAAACTCACAATTCTGTAAAAACCAAAATTTGTAGGGTCACACTCATCGCAGGCTTCAGACGGATATTCTCAGCCAAAAGCATGTTATTTCAGTGTCTACCTGTTATTAAACTTTACATGCTTGATTTATAACAACAACAAAAATTTGAGTAAAATGGTCACACCCGTCACAATGAAAGTTCACATATAAAACATGTTTAAAATTATGAAAAAACTTTTCTTGAAACTTTTGAATATCGCAGCGTACGATAATTTCACACTAAAGGGTCGATATTGTTCTTTATTACTTAAGAAACATATATACATATATATATATAAATTTAAAAATGCACATGATTCATTGAATAATACCCTGTTATTTTGCATGAATGGTCATAATTTAAATTAGAAAAAGTTTATAAAAAAATAACTTGCTATTGCGTGTTAAAAAAAACATTTAAAAGCAAAAACTTTAAACAAACAGAAACAACATAATAAAAATTACAAAGTTTTAAAACGCTTTAATTATTTATTGTTCTAAATCAACATATGTATCGTTGCTTCAGCGAAACTTTATCGTACTTAAATAGAGCAACATTTCTTAAGATACATACTAAAGAAAAACTCTTTCGTAAAACATTTTTTATATTAAAAAAAAAACTTTTAACTAAATTAAAGTTATCCCAACTAACTACATTAAATCAGCGATATAACAGCTAACATTTTGAAAACTTGAAACGATTTTTTACAATATTATTAGATATGACTATTGCCTTACACAAGCGATATGTATTTAAATATTCTGAAAAAATTACAATGTATACTGAACAACGTGACGTATAATCTATTTTAATTATATGAAATGGAGCATAAATGAATTGTTTATTATTCATACGTCATGCTAGATATGCAGCGCACACATACATATATTTTTCAATGCAGCTGGTTACACTATGCAACAAGAAAAATGGCAAGGAACACTACAACATATATTTTTTTGATGTGTTATGATCCCCTAACTACAAATTTTAAATTCTATGGATAAAATTTATTTTAGAATATTTTTTGTTCTAAAATTTGGAACTTTTTAAGAAACTTTTCCATCAATTTCATCATAAATTCGGAAACGGTAATCAAATTTTATTACAAAGAACAGATATGTGTTTTGATTAGCGTCGGTACCTGCCATTACGGCCTTATCCGACGGTGTTCTCAAAACACAGAGTGAAGTCCCTCCCTCATCCTTCCTGATGAGGGTGAGACGAAGTCCTCCAGCGACATCATCCCAGATGATCTCGCTCATACGGCGAGCATCATCTCTTTACCCTCGGAGGGCAGATCATCTGTGGGGCAACTGGTTCCCGTGGTACCAGTTCAAGCTACTGGTCAAGCCTCAAAAGAAAACCCCTAGAGGTTAACTTTCTATTGACTTTGGTTTAGGGCAAACCATAGGTGCCTGTTCACTTCCTTACTGACTCGCGTAGGCAAGCCTACTACCTTAAATAAATATATGTTCGCCCGTTGCTCTGTCTCCAGACATTGGGTAGTGAGTGACACATAAGTTTTATGGGTAATTGGCCAAAGGTACTATCAGCAAAAACCAATTACCCTATCCCCAGAAAGCACAACATCAAGGCTATCCTTATCACCAAGATGTACACACCGTGCTCCCCGGGGGGATTACAAAGAACACTAATACACTTGAAATAAAATTATCTTTAATCAGTTTCAACATTATTTTTTTTATATGCTTAATAGTTTCAGAATTATTCAGAACGCGATGATGAAAATTTTATATTTTTTATGCAAAATTGAAAAATTATATTTTTTATGCAAAATTGTAAAAAAATTATTTCTTAAAAATTTATAAAAATTCGAACATGTGAAAAACTTACCGTTTTTATAAGCTAATCATAAAGCCACATATACTACAAAGAAAACAAGTTTTATTTTATGAAATCGATGGACAAATATTGGTTTTGTCCACAATAAAGTAAAATTGCCTGATATTTGCAAAAAAATCGAGTTTTGATGATGCTGCTTCACCGATTTTATTATAACTTGAGAAGGGGCTGTCTAATTTTATTACAAAAACCATTAATAAAATTACCTTTCAGCTGTTTAAATATTATTTTTTAATATATATAATAGTTTCGGAATTATTCAGACCGCAAGGACGAAAAATATATATTTTTTACGGAAAATTTAAATATTTTTATTTTCTAGAAATTTATAAGAAATCAAAATTATCAAAAACCTTCATTTTTATTAACTAATCATAAGGCCACATATACTACAAATTAGAGATGGGCGATATATCGGTACCTGCGATTTAATGACCGTTACTGAAAAATCACGAATCACAGTTGTGACAAAATTTGTGAAGTAACTGCAAAGTCGTTGTTTTCTATTTGTTACATACACAAAATTATGATATTTCACTGTTTGTGTGGTTTCACTGTTTGTGTGGTTATTAACAATAAACGAATAATGTTGCTATTTCTTGTGTTCTCTTATTCCTTATTAGTATTTTTTTTAAATTCAAAGTATATTTTAAGGCGTATTTAAATCTGCTTTAGTATATTTCTTCGGACAGAAAAAAAACAGAACCAACGTTTTTGTTGCAGAGATGCATGTGTGTTCGTGATAATTATATTGCTATAAGAGAACTGGAAACAGTGATCACAGTCACAGTTTTAAGTAACAGTGATTTTTAAATCACGTTCACTGTTCACGACGATGTTCCTTAAAAATCAAGGGATCGCTCATCTCTACTAGAAATAAAATAAGCTTTATTTCATGAAAATCAATGAATATATGTTGATCTTATTCATAGTAAAGTGAAATCACATGATTCTTGCAAAAATTGCGAATATTTACACTGTGCAGCAAAATCATTTTTTTTAAATACTAAAGTTCTAACGGTTGATTTTGTTAGAGGCCAACAAAAATATACACGTATATCGGTGTTTTGAAAGTTTTCATCTGAGATTCATTTAAGGGGTATTGAGTTTCCTCCTATTTCTTGTACTTCTTGCATTTAATGTATAATATGTGTTTAGTTATTTATGTAAAATACCACGATAAACATATTTGTAGAACATTTTAACCCTCTTAACTCTTTGCGGTATGGGTCTTTTTCTCTCTTACTGAAATAAGGGACAAAAACTCTCCTTCAGTGACGATATAGCAGGCGTACAAGATATCCTATGCCGAGTCAGTATAACTATGGGCAAAAGGAGAGAAATATAACTCGCAGAAAAATGAGACGCAGGTGTTAACTATCAAAACGCCGATACATGTATACGGTGGCCTCTACCAGAATCCGTCGTTAAAATCTTGTTATTAAAAAAAATTGTTTTGTTATACAGTGTAAATATTCTCACTTTTTGCAAAAATTAGGTGACTTCACTTTGTTATGAATAAAACTAATATTTATCCATCGATTTTCATGCATTAACGCTTATTTTATTTGTAGTATATCATTACCTTAATATAGAAAGACCCTAACTCCTTTTTTTCAAATCGAGTTTTTTTTTGCAAATTTCGATTGATGACATCTAATCTATTGAAATAGGCAAAAAAAACTCTATTTAAAAAAAATGAGTTAGGACCTTTCTATATTAAGGTAGCGATATTGCGCTTTATGAGCCGTTAAAAAAATATTGTAAGTTTTTGCCTATTTCGAATTTTTATAAATTTTTAACACATAAAAATTTTCCAACTTGGCATAAAAAATATTTTCACCATTGCAGTCTAAATAGTTCTGAAACCATTGCGTATATAAAAAAATAATGTTAAAACGGCTTAAAGGTATTTCAAGTTTTTAGTAGTTTTTGTAATTAAATTGGACTAACCCTGCTCAAGTTATGATGACATCCCAATTGCTAGAAAAAAACGTATTCATCCATAAAAATTAAAATTTCTACTGTTTTTCTTTTAGCTAGGGGACCCCACAACAAATCAAAAAATATACTGGTGATGAAAGGTCGTGACAAAAGTTTCATTTTGTGGGATGGTGTTATTTAACACTAAAAATAGCGGCAACAGTGGAAACATATTTAATATTTACGGAAGTTGTGATTAGTTCTTGTGACAGTTAAATTGCTTCGAAAAAAGAAAGAGTCATTTATTTTTACGTCTTTAAGTCAGTTAATTTTTTAACATTTAAAATTAAATAAAATTTTTGTTAAATTTAAACAAACAAAATATAAAAATAAATAGACCAGTTTTTAATTTAATTTTATGTTATTTTATATTATAATTAGAGTCAATTTTGCGTATAGAATATTTTGAGTGTAGTCTTGTGTAAACTTATTAACAAATATTAAATTTTCTCCGATTAACTTCTTCATTGTGCCAAATTTTAGTTTTATTTATAGAAGTAACTTTGTCCATTTATTATCCCTTTTTACAGTGCATGCTTTTCTATTTAATTTTCTCGCACAGTAACCGATTTCCAACACATGAAAACGCAGCAATGAAAGGAATAAAAATTTTCAATTTATCATTTTCTCTAATTCATTATAGATTTTATTATAAATAAAATTTTATTACTACTACTACTGAAACTATCTTTTAGTTTGCTTAAGAAAAACAATTTATAAGTCTCCTCTTATTCCTCTGTACTGACTTGTTTACTCCATTCTCTATGATTCCCCTTGTTTTATTTCCTCTTAAATAAAATAGATTTTCTGACATCAAGTTTTTTTAAAGCGAAGAAAAATGCATTTAATTTATTCTCACTCCTTTCATTTCACTGTGATTTAGTAGAACAAATACTGGGTCACTTACATGGAGTTATTTTTAAGTTACATACGAGACGCATAATACAGACGTGAAGGCAAATATACACACAAAAGAGTCTGTACAGTGTGCCGACTGCTGCCAAAATTGTATACATATGTCTTTTAAAACGTCACCAAACTTGTGGATGGTCTAGTCATTAAAGCAGTCAATTTCATGCTTCAGATGTTTTTGAAAATACAGGAAAAAATTTGTTAAAAATAGAATAATAAAAGTTCTGTAAAGGGTTCCGCACGAATACATGTACAGCCCCTTTCGTGTTTGCCCTTTTTATTTTGGCAATATTTTTCGTTTTGGTTTTTTGCTTAGTTTTAGTTTCTTTTCTTTTTTTCGTTGCTTTGGCGATTTTTTTGCTTTGGCGCTTTTTTCATTTTGGTTATTTTATTTTGCGATTTTTTGGTTTTTTTGCAATTTTTGTTGTTTGTTGCCGATTTTTTGGTTTTGGTGCTTTTTGCTTTGTTTTAACATCTCTTTCGCTTGTTGACGATATTTTTGATGACTTTTTTAGTTTTAGGGAATTTTTATTTTTTTGTTTTTACACTATTTTTTCGTTTTGTCGATTTTTTCAGTTTTCGCGGTTTTTTAGTTTTGCCGCTTTTTTTTTGGTTTGGCGCTTTTTTCGTCTTGGTGATTTTTCCATTCTTGGCGACTTTTTTCGATTTTCGAATATATTTTTAGTTTTAGTGATTATATTATGTTTTAGTTCTTTTTTCGTTTTGAATTTTTTTTCCAGTTTTTGGCGTTTTATTTTGGCGATCTTTTCAGTTATGGTGATTTTTTGCGATTTAGCGGCTTTTTAATTTTGTTGCTTTTTTCCTTTAAGCGCTTTTTCATTTTGGCGATTTTTTGTTTTGAAATTTTTTTAATTTTGGAGTTTTTTAGTTTGGCGTTTTTAGAGTTCCGTTACACTAAAAGTGTAAAGGAACCCTATTGTTTTCGCTATGCTGTCCGTCTGTCTGTCCGTCTGTTTGTCTGTCTGTCTGTCTGTCTGTCTGTCACAGGCTGTTTTCTCGGGAACCTTAAGAGCTACGGACCTGAAATTTTCACAGGATATGTAGAGCTTTTACCGCTACAAAACAAATATATGATAGCTAAAAATTAAAGGGTGTTCTAAAGCGAGCAACGAAAAATGTTGAAATACTGATGTAATGTTTCCTCGGGAACCGTAAGAGCTACGGACCTGAAATTTTCACAGAATATGTACATCTTTGACCGATACAACAAGAAATATATGACAGCTAAAAATTATATGACAGCTAAAATATATGACAGCTAAAAAACATAGTAAGATTACATTAACTGATAGAACACCCTTTAATTTTTATTGTTTTAAATATCGGTGTTAGTTGGTGTAGTCTATTCTACAGGCTACACCAATTAACACCATCTTGGAAAATTTAAAGTGTCTATATATCAGTGTCTGTATATTACATTAGTATTTCAACATGTTTCGTTGCTCGCTTTAGAACACCCTTTAATTTTTAACTGTCATATGTTTGCTGTTGTAGTGGCTAAAGTTTTACATAATATGTGAAAATTTCAGGTACGTAGGCTCTTACGGGTCTAGAGAAAATAGCCTGTGACCGACAGACGGACAGTGTAGCGAAAACAATAGGGTTCATTTACACTTTTGGTGTACGGAACCCTAAAAAAACGGTAAGAACTAAAAAGAATATTTTCAACAATCAGTATGTTGCCACTTTTAAAGCTAAAGGTACACACACACATAAGCATAGTTGAAGCTATTTAACCAAATTACTTTTCACGCATGTTTCCTTATAAGCAACTTTTACAAAAATAAAAAAGAGAGAAAGAAATAGAGAATGAAAGACGTAAATAATGGTTTGTAAATATTTCTAAAACAAAAATAAAGTTATAACTTAACAACAAGAGGACAAAGAAGTGCAGTTACGTTTTTACTGAAACACATTCATTACACACAATTAACAGATGCCAAAAAAATAAAATATTATGCAAGCGAAGGAAAAGTTGCAATTAATAAAATGGAATAGAAAAAACTGTAGCAATTGCAAAATTATTTACAAAAAATGACTTGTCACATTATATTAAATGCTTAAACAATTACGCACACAATTAAACATAAATTTTTGCAAGTTTATGTTCCTTAATCGCTCTTGTTTTGCTTCCTTGTGCGGCCAAATGATACATATATGTCCTGTTGTAACTTTCTTTTTTTCCATGCATTCATGTTTTAATGACCATTTTGACAGAGACAATATATGATAAATTTATATCAATTTGTATTACAAGATTGTGAGAGAAAATATAATTGTTTTGTAAATAAATACCAGGTGCGATTTATAAATAAAGTTTATAAAAGTTTTCTATATGTATTAAAAGTAGGGATGTAACGAATACCGATACCGATACCGATATATCGGCGATACTTCAGATTTTCCGATACATCGGTATCGGCGATATTTTACTGTCGATACGCCGATACTTTAAAAAAAATTTTTCAGAGTTTTTTTTAACAAATAATTTATTTTCGTTCGATTTTACCATGAATTAAATTCACTTCGTTATTTTTTAAATCCTATTAATATCAATTTTAAAAATTAATAATATTTTATGCTGTTATTTTGTAAAAAAATTTTTTTTTTGTTAATTTTACCATGAATTCAAATTCAAGTCGTTGTTTTTAAATCTTATTCCAGCAAAAAAAAAGATACTCCAAAGAAGACATGAAAATGTAGAATTCGCGATCTGGAAGTATTGCAAATTTTGATAATTTCTAATTAGTTTTACATATCCTTGCCATTGCAAGAAGTTCTGTTTTTCGGCTACCAATCATCGAATTGAAAGCGATGCTAGGACAATTTCTTTTTCGGTATTCTATAATGATTTTTCCTCAAGGAAAAAGGATAAAAAATTACCCATTTTCAAAATTTTTTTATGTAAATTTAAGTGAATATATATAATCTTAGAAGTCTTTTAATAAATAAACTATTAAGTTATAGAAGAATATTAGTTGATAAGTGTCCTTTAAAAAAATCAATTTTTGAAAAAGCATGGCGAGTATTTTTTATAAAGAAATTAAACATTTTTTCTTGCTTTTCTACTAATTATCTGCATATTTTTAATATAAATTTTTTGGAAGCAAAGAAAATGTAGCTCCTTAAAAATTACTTCCAATGTTTTATCAATTTTAAATATTCTCTCTTATAATGTAATTTTTTATAATAAAAAATTGCACTTGAGTTTTGTTAATCTAAACTTGAACTCAATTTCAATATTCGTATCGGTATCGGAATCGGTATCGGCGATATATAATTTTAAATATCGGTATCGGTATCGGATCGGCAAAACGGCGTATCGTTACGTCCCTAATTAAAAGTACACTCGGCGGATGAGTTATATTTTTTATATTGTAAGTAAAATATTATTCATACGTCTCTGACAAAACATGCAACTGGTGCACAGTAGGGGGTATCATGAAATAAATTGCAAATAAATCTGTAGTTTGCAAAAGGGCCGTTGGGAAGGAAATACTCTTTATCTCGCTATTTTCTTTCATGTAATATAAATTTTTTTCTATAAAATTCCTGGGAAAGCAGGAAACGAAAATAACCGATTTTCCTGGGACGGGAAATCTCTATTCATACCCCAAATCGATAGGTATTTATAAAAATCTTCCAAAAAAAAAAATCACGTCAATCAGTTGAGATTAAGGCGTGTCATACGCCCACCAAAAATTGAGCAAATGCATTCTTCTGCCTTTATGTCTCATAACTTAATATAAGCAGTATTTAAAAAAATTTTTCTTCTAAAAATTTGTTATTTATGAAGTTTCCAACAGTTTTTTTTAACAAAATATTAAAATAAAATAAAAAATAAAAAACCATAAACTAACAAATTTCGTTAAACTTTTTCGTTCCTTAGAATTTGAAGTAATTTCTTAAGTTATTTAGATTGCTGAGCGCGAATCTGTGCTAAAAATTTTTTATCAGTTCAAGTTTTCGGGGCATAACCGGAGAAAGGTTTGCTGTATTCAGTAAAAAAAAGAAAAATCCAAATTTGACAATAAAATTATCTTTAAGCCGAGCGAATAGTGTTTCTAAATCTGTCCATTAGTTTCAAAGATAACGTAATAGTTTGTACTTAAAAATTTTATAAAATCTTTCAATAATAAATAATAAATAATAAATAAATAATAAAATCGACATTTGTGCAAAGATTTTAATGATATATATCCTATTTTCTTCGTAAGACATCTGTCCTGAAGGACAATAGTTTAAAGTTGAGGGTTTTGCAGTTTTAAAATTGTAAAATTTTTATGAGTTTTATTCTTTATAAAATTTGTTGATCTTGCATGAAAAAACACTTTTCGATAATAATTCGCAAATAACTCCAAAAGCGTTGGTCAAATCTAAAACTATGTTCACTCCGTTTGAAGGTAATTTTCTCATGCAGCTTTTGGTGTTTTTTGAATGCAATCGGGCATACTGTTTTGCAGTGAGGTGAAATATGCCGATGTACTTATTGAAAATATTAAAAAGGTTTATGTGCAAAAGGAAAAAGTTAAATTGATTTGTTGTGCTTAGCTAATCTATATGCCGACATTTCTTTGCGTTAAAATAAATAAAACTATTATGCTTTTGTATTGTGATTCTCATTTCTTGCTTCGGAGTTTGGCTATAAGCATTGGAGGCCAACAAATGTGGAAGTGATTTTTTGTTTAAAGATCTACTGATGGGTTGGTATTAGCACCCAACGAAATGCCGGCGAATAGATTAGTTAATCACAACAAATCAATTTAATTTTGTAAAAAGGTTCATTAAAAAAATCTCTGGGTGGTGCTTGAAAGAGAAGTATACATCTAAAAAGCAGAAATGTACCGTTTTCTAGTAAATGTGACGTGCTATGAATCACGACAATAACAACAAATAAGTATAGTTTGAGAAAAAAACTTAAAAAAAATATTATTTCGCAGGCCAGTGTAATCTATTAAAGTATTTTGCGAGACGAGCAGAAAATTTGAGACACAAAAAATAACATATCAATATGGCAGAAAAAAATTTAATAAATAAATAAGATAATTTGCTTTTCAAAAATACTTTTCATAAATAGAATAATTGTCAGCTAATTGACGCAAAATCTAGACTCTTGAAACTGGACTGATTGCTTAAAAAATTCAAAATAACAAAAATATGGATAATAACATACAAAATTGTGATGTGATAACATACAAGTTGGCGCACTTATAAGCGGCCTCAGGTAAAAAACTTTTTACAAATAGATAAAAAAAAACTCAAGATACTATAAAATAACTTGTAGCTTAGCAAACAGTCTAATCAGTATTCATTTGCTAAACTCATGGTAATGAACTCATTTTCTCTAGATAAGTATCTGTTAAACATATGTTGGTTTGTGAAAAGCATGTTTTTATGTAATTTTAAGCAAAACTAAAATGTAGACAATACTATTTTTCCCACTGTGCATTATGTGCCAAATTAACCGATTTCGATATTCACATTTGACATTTAGTTTTGTGCACGTGTGACTGTCATATAATCTTGTGTACGTGTCACTAGACATCAGAGGTCGAATGTTACAAATATCGCTTCTCGTCCTGAACACGACTTCTGGTATTATAGTAACAGCTGTAGAGAATATAATTTCTTAAAAATTTTGAATACAAAAATATATGCGCATTTTCATGTCAGCGTACGTGACATTTGTACGCCTACAAAGTGCATTGGTTTTTGCAAAAATAGGAGTAACTGAAAAATTTGTGTCGTTATGTTCCATTCAGGTTCCATATGTGAAAAAAAAATTATCAGATATGGAACCCTGTTGTCCAAAATAAAATTGATATATTTCGAATTATTAATCAAAAACTGTTAAAATTAGTGTGCATTCAAGTTTGACGATGAATATTTTGTAAACGGTTAATTTAATCGACTAATCATATGAAAGCATTTTTGCAGAACAGTACATTTCCTATAAAATTATGATTTGCGCGTATCATAATAATTTTTTGTTAACGAGTTATAAAATTCATTAAAAAAAGAAATCTGCCTGAAAATAATCAAACGTCCAACCATTAATAACTTTTGAACGATGAGGTTTACAAAAAAAAAAAATTGTGAGAGATCTTTTTTTGTAGACAATTCAGTTTCTTACAAATATATGAGACGAGATATTTTTTTCCAAATATGTAGTAAATACCGAGATATGAATTTTTCATTCCTATTAAAATTAAGAGCGCATACTTGGAGAGAATCTTTTTAAGGTGTCTATCAACCTATTTTTCAGAGTATAAAGTGAAAAAAATTTGTTGGCCCACCCTAATAGTACATACTAATTAATTTGAATTTTTTTTTTGGCTTAATGAATACGCAGCTCGAGAATCATATATGTGCTGACTAGCATGCTATGAAAACGGGTAAAGTTTTTTTTATTTTTAAAAGTTGATGGAAATTTTTTGCAATTTTTCATTTGCATTTAGTTGCATTTGTAGTACTACAATAGCGTACGTGACGAACTTTAAATGCTTATAAAATATTTACTACACCAAATAAAAAAAAATATATATCGATCAATATTTGTTTGCGGCAAATATCTTGCTTTAAACTTTTATTTTGAAACAGTTTCGACCGGTCAAATTCAAATGACGTAGATAAATAATGTTTTTGCACTACGTACGTGACATTAGAATAGCGTCCAAAGAAAATAAAAAATATATAGAGCTAATCGAACTCTATCTTTTATTTTTCCTCACGAACCTTGTTCTTTTATGTTGGAACAGTAATTTCAAAGCATAATTGCACTGTTACAAATAACTGAATTTAGTCGCTAGAAAAGCGAAAATAGTTTATTGCAATGTCTTAAAATTAGTCAAAGAGATAATCAGTTTAAGCTGTTATTTTTTATATTTTAAAATTTTAGCAAGGTATAAATACCTGAGTATAGTAAAATTTGATTGTTTTTTTTCCCTCTTTACAATATCTTAAAAAAAGTTTTAAGGGTTTTAATTTTTTCAGTCGTGATAGTTATTTTCATGGAAATGCCCATATGCTACGTTTAACAACTTTCAAGATTGAGATCAAAAGCTGGAAAAGGCTACGACGTCATATTTAAGCTGACCTTATTGAATATTAAACAAACTATTTAGGACGTCATAGCGCTTGCTAAAAAAATAAATATGTATGTGATATATATTTTTTATTTATTTATTTTTTTGTTCTATTGCTTAGTTTCGGAGTTACGACATCCAAAATTAATTGGTTATATCTTATATTTTAAAGTGAATTAAAAAACCAAAAATTCTTTAACTATTCCGAACTAAACGCAATTTTTATTTAAAACGATAGGGGAAATCACCCTTCGTAGGAAACTGCTATTGCAGACCTTGCAACTCTTGCAGGTATAGGATATATGCTACAATATGCAACACAACAAGAACAAAATATAAGAAACTTACATTTCCTACACAGTAGCAGGTATGCAATACTAAAAACTGTAGGAAACTTGTCTAGCATATATGCAATTAGCAAAATTACTCAGAGAGACTCTCTGAGAGCGTATAAAACATAAACATGAAAATAAAATATAAACTAATAGTAGGACTGCTTGTTTACTTTTTTAATAAATCCAGTCAATAATAGCAAAAACTCTTGGGTAGTCGAACGCAACTATTAACAAGAAAAGTAATCAAAGTTGGTTTGTGTGTGTTCGTTTATTTATTTGCGCATTTATTTTATGTATTTAAATATCAAATGTATACATCTTGAATAAATGCTAGATCAGAATTAATCTACAAATAATAAGTTAAGAAAAAAATTTAAAGTGGTTCTTTTTTTATGGTAAATTTGAAAAAAATACATAGTTATATATGTATGTATAACTACACGTATGTATGTCCTACATGCATGAAAAAGACACTCATTCTTTGTAGCAGAACATGATAGCTTATATCCTAGAGGAGCAAATATGCTACCAAGAGTGATTTCCGCTGATATAAAATAATAAATAAAATAGGCAATGAAATTATGAAGTATAAAATTGAAAAAGTTGCATTTGAATTTTGAACGGTATTGGAACACAGTTTCAAATGATAACTGTTTTATTAACATATGTATGTTACATATTTATAAAGCTCGTAATTCTGCAACGAAGCGATACAATAGCAAAAATTTCGTCATAATTTTTTTTTTTAAATGAAATTTATAAAATAGATTAATATCGAATAAACAATCATTTGCTGGGTTTTGTATAAGTTTCCAAGCATACTATGCTTATTTTTGGAAAATCATTTATATATTTGTAAATTCTCAAATGGTTTTTTAAAAGTTTGTACATAAGATAAAGGGTTTGTAACTGTTCAAAATTGTGTTTGAAGTCTACTGATGAGTTGGTAAAGCACCAACGAAATGCTGCATATAAACAATTTCTTAAACTCCAGCAAATAAATTGCATTTAAAATAAAATTATGACAATATGTTGTCAAATAATAAATTTCTTAAAGGCTAAACAATAATGTTGAACCATTTTTTTAACACGGTGGCGACTTAACGTTAAATTAAACAAATTATCGGTGCAGCCTTTTTATTTTATTGCAGTGTTTTTTTTTTTCTTTGTTGTGAAAGTTTTAAAATAAAATTAAAATGGACAATTCGTCTGCTGCTGACTATCGCATTGGATACAATGTTTATAGAATATTTTATGGTGGCAAAATGCACTCAAAACTGAGTGCTAAACTAATAAATTTGTGTTAATTTAAATCATTTCGTTTATCCCTGTTTTTAATTGTTTACATTTATCAGCTCTTCATCTTGCAGTATATCCATCAAGCTGTTTCTAAGACGTAACTGTTGGGCGCAACAGTTGCCAACAGTTTTACAACAGTTGAGCTCAGCAGCTATGTGTTATGAACGCTAACCAATGTTATGGAAAGTTTTTCTACTGTCTGTTCCCGTCGGTGCACAAAGTTACACAAACTTAGCCGAAAGCTCTTTTCAATACAAAATATGTATGAAAAAATCTTGGGGTTAAATTGGATAACTTCGACACGTAAAGAAACAGACCTATAATAAGCTTTTGAATTAATGCTTTTATTGAAACAGGGTGTCGTAGAAATAATATATAAATAATTTTATAACGTGAAGAGCTTTTAGTTAACATAACAGTGTGCTTTAAACAGTTTATTTAAAGCTTATTTTAACGTTATATTAAAGCTCCCATATTATGAGTTTTAACATTGACTGCATTTTTGTGCTCATTTTTATTTTTCATGTTAACAAAAATATAAAAAAGCGCTATTTATTTGAAAAACTTTTTGATAATTTGCCTTAACAATTGTACTTTCTACAAGTTGTTGAAATTTTTGCTGTTTTCCTGGCATTGAGCGATTTGCATGATAATGAAAAACTTGTAGCCGTCTCATTAATCTTTAAGGACATTGCGGGCCACAAATTCTTTTGAGATGGCTAAAGCACAAATTTGTTAAATGACCAAGAACAGCGAAAACCATATTTTTTTTGTTCTTTTAAATCTTAAACTTAAATGAAGTTTTCTTATGAAAATTAATGGTACTTTGTAAAGGCGATTTGTTTGTTTTCAGTTGCTGTTGCATGTTGGCATGAAAAATGCTTTTTTCAATTTTTGTTTGCACTTTATTTGTTGCAAAAAAAGTTTGATTTTGCTTAAATTAAACTCTTTTGAGTGTATTACCAACTGCATGCTGTGGCAATTAAGTTAAATTGTTTCGAACTAATTTGTGCTAACAGTAACAACAACTGCTGGTAACTTTGTATTATTAATGTTGATGCGAGCAAATACACTGTGAAGCACTTGAATAAGGTGTTGAGTATTTTAAGCTTTTTAGGAATATATACTTTTTAGAATAAGTTACTGAGAGCCCTCAAATAAATATGTACATATTTTTCCAAGCACTTCTAATAGAAACTGAAGGCTCAGTTAGCCGACCGTAACGTTGATGTAGTTGCACGTGCTGATCGTTTCTCTCTCATAAGTTTCCAATGTGACAGAAACGATCAGAACATCCAACTACATCAACGTTACGGTCGGCTAACTGAGCCTTTACTGTTTTGCAACACTTTGTTTAGAAACTCAATAGGAATTGGGTATATTTTGGTCGTACAAATATACCGCGCCTTGTATGCGTGCTTGTTTGAGTTAGAATGAATTGGACATGGGACAATATTACAAGCATCAAGGCAAAAATTAATGTTAATTAATTGCACAAGCTATGCAACAGGTATACACTGAAAGAATTTTCGTCATTAATTCAATGTAAAACTTCATTAAAATTCAACCAACATCATACTTCGTTGGATTAAAGAAATTAGTGTCGTTAAAATTATTTTAATGAAAACTTTAGCAAACATATATTTAATATAATTACATAATTTCCATGCAATAATTTCGCTAAGCTGATGTAAATATTTCATTATATTAACGAAATTATTTCATAATTTTAATTAAATTATTTCATTATTTTAATGAAATTGTTTCGTTATTTTGAAGAACTTTTTTTTATTATTAAGTCGATTCAATAACATTGCAAAAAAAATTCTTGTACATTGAAAGTATTTTGTTAACATTTTTGTTCTAGTTAAATGATGTGTTTGTTATCTTTTCACGGCTCACGACTCGGGACCAATTCCATTTTCAAGCCAAACTACAGATTTATGAAAAATTTTCCAAAAATATGTGCTTCCTTTTAAACTTTAAAAGAAAAGAAACTTTAAAGCCATTTAAACTTTACCCACCAACTCCTAAAAAAATATCAATACCTTTTACAACATTTTTCACAATTCTTTCTAATGCATTCCCCACAGCAATTGTAGATTTTATTTTTTATTATATTTTTGCCAAAAAATCTTAATGTTTTCAAAAGAATCATCAAATAAAAAGAAAGAAATCAAAGTATAGTGCAGACAAAAATAAAAATTTGTATAAAAATTAAGCCCCAGGCGATACCACAAATTTGAAGGTTTTTATTTGTGTTTTTATGAAGAACATTTTTCCAAAAAAAGAATGAAAGTTAGAAAAATGAAGGTCAATTTAAGATGAAAAAGAGACTCACGTAAAAAGAAAAAAATATTCTTAGAAAATAATTTCTAAAAAAAGTTTATGCAACAACAGCCGTGGAAAATAATTTAAGTGATGTAAATAAATTAAAGGCCTTAATGGAGTTTTTAAAAATTATTGAAATAAATTTAAATCGATTACGAAATAAATTCAAAACCCATTTTGAATACGTGAATATTTGGCTAAATGTGATTTAAGTGGGATTAATTTTAGGAAGAGTTAAATTCCTTCTCCCATTTCGCACATATGTAATTACAGTGACTCGGCATATAAAATCTTTTCAGCTTTCCGTTTAAGGTAAAATATGTGCTCATCACTTTTATGTGAAACACAACGTAGAACATATATATGAAACACTTGAACCCTTTAACTCTTCGTTGTATTTGTATTTCTGTGCCTTTCTTAACCTTCGTCTACTCACGCATACGGTCTGTGAGACCGACTAATACCATTTAAATTTTTTTCTTATGCACGAAGAGCACGAGTGTATTATAATTTCTGTCAGCTTTATCATTCTCAATACACTTCAGTTTAGTGCCGTTACAAAGTTTGTGCAAATAACACTTGTGTGCGTACATAGCAATAAATGGTCTGCGAGACCGACGTGAGTATTGGTGTAACAGTTTTTCGTAGCTTATGGTTTGAACTTTGAACATATATTTTAATTTTGTGTTAGTTTTAGATTAAGTTTATATTTTTTAATTTCTTGTTTTATTTTTTGTAATTATTGCATTTGGGTTTATTTGGTTTTAATAGAAATATATATATTTTTTGATGTTTTTTATTTTTGAGGAATTCAATCATATTTTGCAAGGACTGCCATGAAAGACTTTTAGTCATAAGTTAAGAAAATTTTTTTCTTTAAAACTTGTGTTTATATAAATGGAGTTTTATTAAAACTTTTAAATTAATTTATATTAAAATATAGTAGGTTTTCTAGGCTCCACAAACATCGGTCCAACAGACCGGGAGCGAGTACACGTGTTTCATATTTTAACGTGCGTATAGGAAGGTTAAACAAAGTACCCTCTGCCTGAATCAGTCATTAGAAACAAGTTTTTTGTTTGTTTTTTGTTGTATAGTGTAGTCGATATCAATCGTTTTATCCGAGAAACATTTGCCAATTGTTCGATGGCGGTATTGTTTTCATCTGGCGCGATCAATTTGGATTTAGAGGTATAATTCTTATACTTTTAAACTTATATCGTGTGCTGTAAAAATTCATTGAAAAAATATTACAGTTCAACACGAAAATAACACTATTGAGCTTTACAATTTTTCCAGTCAAGGATAAGGTTAAGAAAAAATAAAAAAGGATTGATACACAAGTAACAATTTAAAACAAAACCTTAAAAAAAGGCAACCAACCTACACACTAAAATAAAAAAGGACATTGAACAAGTATTTTGAGGGGGAGATTTACCAAAAAAAAAATATATATATAATAAAATCTCTACTTCAGCAGAGCTAAAATATTCAAAAAAGATTATTTCTTAGAAAAAAAGTGTAAAATAAACTTTGACAAGACTTCAAACAGATAAAGGGTATAAATAACAAAAATAACCACAGTACTGTTTTGCACACTAAATTAGAAGCATCATATTTTTGGGCAAAATTACATGCTTCTAATGAACCTGGTAGAGTGCGCCAAAAATATACACGTGTATAAGAGTTTTTAATGTTTACATCTGCGATTCATTTTAAGGGGGTTTCAATTTCCCATCTTTTGCACATGCCTACAATGACATGGCATAGAAAATTTTGTAAGCGTTATGTTTCAGGTATAAGATTACTGAAATTTTTTATGTAAAGCTCCACGATAAACATTACTATGGAACGTTTTAACCCTCTAATTCTTCGTTGTATGGGCCTTTGTGGTCCTTTATTAAGAAAAGGGCTGAAATGTTCTTCAACAAATTTTATTTTACCTACTTATAGAATCCGATACGGAATTGGATTGGAAACGGAATTCCAATCCAATTCCACTTGTGAATGCGTTCATGAAAACGTTACGAAATTGCTTTGTTCAAAAACTGTTTATTTTCGTTCAAAATTTTAAATATCGTTTACTAAGTTGTATATTTAGTAATTAGAGGCTAGGAAAAATTTGTTCTAGCTGATTGATAAATCCATAAATTAAAGAGCTCCTGAACTCCAATTCATGAACAATCAATTCCGTTTTTTAACGGAAATTTCGCAAATCCAAGTATAAACGGTTTTCATGAAAGCAATCAACCGGATTTGTAGAGAAAACGATACCAAACCAATCCGTATTGGATTCTGTGAACAGGCTTATTATTTTTTCTTATACAATTTTCTTAGAAATTATCGAGTTATCATAAAGAAACAACTGTATCTTTTGAGTCTGTTTTCGTCCCATCTTGAAAATTGTACACAATAAAGATGGGACATTTGGCTACATTCTGTAAAAAAAAAAAATAAAGAATATTAAAATAAAATATTTCAGGATATTTAAGGATAAAGAATACTTTGGCATTTTAGAGGAACTTGTGGCAGGCAGTTGCGTGCTTTTTAATTAGTATTCGTAAAGAGGAGACTGAAACCTTTTAAATGCCATAAAATTTATTTATATCCGATCACGCCTTCTAAAGTTATTCAATCTTCAATACAACGAACTTTTCTCAAAAATGGCCGAGATGTCCAAGATTAGAGGCCTATAAAATAGAAACCATAAGAGGCATCGCAGCAGTTTTTCGTCTATGCGCGCACAAGAGTAGAAGATATGTGTCGATTTGCATTAAAATCGAAGAGGTGAAAAATCCAAACCCTTGTTTTCATGTAGAAAGTTTTCGTTCTTACGCTATATATATATATATATATATATATATATATATATATATATATATATATATATATATATATATATATATATATATATATATTTAAGGTTTTAGTCATAAAAAAACTCAATGGTTGTCACAACCATACCTCAGTTTTCTTTTATTTGGAGTTTAACAAGATATAAAATATTCTTTAAAATTTTAATTACTACGGTAAACAAACTTAACCTGTGTGTGTGTGTGTGTGTTATATAAAACCGGAAATTTAAAGTTGCTGATGTGTAAAATTTCCTTGTTCGTTTGCAAATGTAAGTTTATATTGGCAAAGATTAAATGGCTTGTATAAACGAACTAACATCGACGCAAACATATTAACAACATGCTTACATCGCCCCATTAAAAAAGTTTAGAGTCTCAAAAAGATGTGAAAGTGTTAAGAACAAAAAATAATACATCTTCACACCATCGCACTCAAACCTGCACACATGTAGCTATAATTTATGAAGAAGTAAAAGAAAATACTTCCTTAAAGATAAGAAAAAAGTGATGATAAGAACAACAACGTAAAAGTATAATGTTTAACAAACTAGGAATACTGTGACGAAAACATGTTAAAAAACTAAAAAAAAAATCATAATAAAGAAAGGTTTAGGATCTATAATGTCGAACAAAAGATATATAACACTAGAGGTTACTCGTTCTTTTGCCAGACTCTTCTTGGGAGAAGCAATAAATCTTAGAGTTTTAACCCTTAGTGTTGGCTGCATTGTCTCCTGCACCTGCAACCAAAATTCGGTTCGAAGGACCATAAAGAAGTTGCAATGGGCAATTGCAAATTCCAATTGCTGGTCGCTTTCGCGGTACTAAGACAAAATTTGAGAATTATAAATGCAACCATATGCAAAATTTAGCACCTTTTTAGACTTTTGCCTCGAAATTTATATATTAGTTTCGTTGCCTTAGTTTGAACTCGTTCTGTCTTTCGTTTGATCACAGGTTGATATTTAGACTTGGGTCCAACTCGTTCGAACTCGCTCAGCAGCTCGTTTTAGACACAAACCTATGATCAAACCTATTTAAAATACATGGGTTTAATTATAGGTTTGTGTCTAAAACGAGCTGGTGAGCGAGTTCGAACGAGTTGGACACAAGTCTATTGATATTTGAAAGGAGCTACTGCACGAGCTCGAAACATGTCAAAAAAATAGACTTGGATCGAAATCGTTCGGTAGGTAATTTTAGACTAGACTTGGGTCCAACTTGTTCGAGCTCGTTCAGCAGCTCCTTTTATATGCAAAACTATGAACAAACCCATTTAAATTACTTCGAACTCCATCAGCAGTTCGTTTTAGACAAAAACCTATGATCAAACTCATGTAATGTAGAAGGATTTGTGTCTAAAACGAGCAGTTAAACGAGTTCGATCGAGTTGGACCCAAGTCTGGCATCAATATAAATTAAGTGGTTTCGAAACAAGGTTTGATTCGAACATGAGCGCAACTACTTCAAGTATAAAGTCTAGGGAGTTGTGCCATATGAGCAAAACTAGCTCAAATGAGCTGTTGATAAAATTTTCACTGCATTGAATCCAAAAAATAATTAAAAAGACACACTTTTTCGGTATAGGAGAGTTTGAAAAAGAAATTAAAAAACATTTCTTTTCTTTATCAAATAAGAAACATTTTTACAAAAAACGTTATATCCTAAACTTTGATAAAGCTCTTGAGGTTTCAAATACTCTTTTTATTTTCATCCATTTTTTTCTGTGCTGCTTAGATTTTACGTCATGTTAGCAAAAGTTTAGCCGAACTACTTAAAAGAAAAGAACAAATAAAAAACTACTACGAGTACAACTACCACTCATGCAAGTACTTGATTACGTGCAACATGAATAAGTAAAAAAAAACGAAAAAAAATAACAAGGACCCACCTCAACAAGCAACCAGCAAACATGTGTTTGTGCAACAGCAACAACCATTGTTGTAGCTTTAGTGGGTGATAAAGATTTATGGCAGGAAAGTGGAGAAATGAAATGAATGAAAAATGAACAAGCAGAAAAATAAATGTAACGCACATTAAGCGCGATATTTGAATGTCATCAGCAAAGCAAGCAAATTCCCTTACTACCGTTTCTCTCCTCTATCTCTCTCATAGACTTGTTTTTGGTACAGCTCATTGTTGTAAAGAAAAGGACAACGCCTTGAAATTAGAAACACAAAGAAAAATCATACAAGAAATTAAAACAAAAAAAAAAAAGATAAAAACAAAAAAAGAAAAAAATCAAAGAGACAATAAAAAACTATTTCTTAACACAAAAGGCTCTTGGGTAACATAAACAAACACATTTTCATGTCCTTTCCCCCACTGCCACGCTCATTCTCATTAACAAGTGGCATTTTATATTCTAAGACAAAATTTCATGGATGTGTGTGTGTGTGTGTTTTGTTGGGAAGTACAAGCAAAATTAGCCACTTTTATGTTGCGGTTGTTTTTGGTGTTTAATATTTAACGATACTGAGCGATGATAATAGAAAAAAAAAATAACAAGGACCCTGTCAACTAAAACAAACTTTAGATGAACATACAATGATTACAGCGTAAGTTTGCGACATTGTTGTAGTAATAATGAGGTGATAATTAAAACAATTCGGATAAAATGGTTTTAATGTTAAAAGGAAAGAGATTTTGTTATGCAATTTGAAAATGAAAAGATAAAGTTTTGCGATGTGTAATGAAAGAATTTAGAGCAAGCGTTAATTTTTTAAGATTAATACGATTATTTATGCCAAAACATTTGCAATGTTTATTCTTAAAAAATGGATTGTGCACATATAAATAATAAAAAAATAGACAAGGACTATATTCAATAAAACAATGTTATTGAAGCAAGTAAGAATTTCAATACCATTTGTCTCTGACTTATTTAATTATTTCGTTGTATGTATTTCTTTCTCATGCCGGTTATTTCGTTTCATACATAACTACTTAAAAAAATTTTTATCTCATTAAAAAAATAACTGGGACATGGCTCGGCTGTAGATATCATGCTTTACGTCCGGGAAGCCCGGGTTCGCATCCCTGCCGTGTCAACATTTTTTTAATTTATATATTTTTTTCTTTTGAAATAATTTTGTTATCAATATAGCGGAATTCTTTATCACAGGAAATTTGAAAAAAAAATTATTGAATACCGGCATTTTTGTTATCAAAAACGAAATTTATTTATTTTTTGTGCACAAAAGTGGTAACAAAAAAATTACCTTGCTAATAACACTGCAAAACATCAAAAAATATATGGTTCTAATGACTGATCCTGGCAGAGGGTACCAAAAAAATATATACGTACAGTAATCCCTTGATTTACGTCGCCTCGACTTACGTTGTTTCGGTTAACGTCGTACAATTTTTTGTACCTATCAAATTTGATTTGCGTCTCCATTCGATTTGCGTCATTAAATTTTTGGTGTCTTCCAAATTCGCCATTTAATTTACGTCGCCTCAATTGCTTACAAGTTCTTAGCGAAACCCGGGGAATCCCAGAATTTAGTTAAAATCTTTTTTTTTCGATCGGCGAAATTTTTGTTCACTGCCATTTCGATTTGCGTCCTCATTTGGATTTAAATCGACTCAATTATAAAAAGAAAAACTACATGGAAATCCAATTTTTATTATGTGCAATATCAAATTCGATTTACATTGTTTCGAATTACGTCCCCATTATCCGGAACCAATCACGACGTAAATCGAGGGTCTACTGTATATCGTCGTGGAAAAAGTGAATATCAATAACTATCAAATGAAATACAGCTCTAAGAGTGCCAGACAGTATGCATTGATTGAAAGTAGATGATATTCAACTCTCGACTGCAAACCATCGACTTCGGTCAAGTGGTCAAGCGGAAAAGAATGCTGAAAAGATTAGCGGGAGCTATCGCAACGTCAGTTTAACCCTCAGTGCAATCAAAAATTTTCTTTGTCTATATGCTTCACATTTATCTCTAAATAAAAATATAATTTAATTGAAAAATTAAATTAAAAGCGAACTTAAGCCAAAATAATTAAATTTCTATGGGTATAAACTCATACAGTTCGATTAAACGCATAACTTAGTCATTTTGAAAGTTTTCATCTGGAACTCATTTTGGGGGAACTTAAAGTTCCCCTCTTTTTCAAATAGCTATATTAGCTGGGCATAGGAAATCTTTTCAGCTTCACGCTTAACGTATAAGAGTGCTCAGTACTTTTATAGAAAAACAACGAGGAACATTTTTGTAGAACATTTTACCCTATAATAGTGATGGACATTGAAAAAAAAACATCGATGTTTTTTTCGACAATAATGCATCGCATAGGGGCATCGATGATGTTATATCGATAAATCATAAAATAAATTATAAAATAAATAAATAGAAAACGAATTTAAGCCAAACTAATTAAATTATTTTGGATAAAAACCATACAGTTCGACTAAAAATTCATAACTCAATTATTAATAATTAATAACTAAATAATTATTAATTATTTACTTTAGAGAGATCTGCAATCATTGCTAATGATTAAACGACAATAAAAAATTGAATAGAAATTTTAGTGTTTAAGCAGACGATGAAATGCTTAGCAATTTTTAAATTGAACTTGAAACACTCAAACAAACGTTTGTAATTAAAAAAAAAACACTGAACATTTTATTGATATATATTACAGAAAAACAGGATTATAATATAAATTTCTTATATGAATCAAAATAAATTTCGCTGTCACTTAAGGACATTTTATAAATACTAGTATGGCCAACGGCCAATAAAATCGTCCGTATTCTAGCTATAAAAAATAAGACCGAAAATCTAAAAATGCTTAAAATAGTTGAAAATGCTAAAAGGAAAGACAGTTAGTGAAATCCCGAACATTTAGGAAAAGTTCATTAATAATAGGTACGACTCGCCGCGAGGTGGCGACAAAATCTGTTAATTGAGCTTTCTAAAATTAGTAGGCCTTTCGCTAGGGTGTTGTTGCTGCCGTCGCTGGTAGTGTAGGTAAAGGGCTCTGATGAAAAGAGTGTGGCGGTCGCGAAACAGCTGTCAGTACATCCAACATTTTTCTTTGAATGTTCAATCTTTACATGCTTTGGAATTTCTTTCTTAAAAAAAAAATTAAAATTAATTGACCGAAAGATCAAATTGAAAACGAATTTAAGCCAAACTAATTAAATAACTTGGGATAAAAACCATACAGCTCGACTAAAAATTTATAACTCAATTATAAATAATTTCATTACGGTTCACAGAAAAGTTATTTAACGTTATACAAATCTCTTTGAAAATAGCCATACAATATATAATGCTAATACGTATAATTAGTTAATGATACATAATAATACCCCACTCAGACATGCACCTTAATTGCGCAATTAGGAAATTTACACAATTAAGGCCTTAATTGAGCATTAATAAATTGCATTAATAAATTGAGCAATTCTTATTTGTTTCATAAATTGAGTAGACTCTACTGAAGAGGCTTATGTACAATGCAAGGCGTATCTAAAAGGTGAACTCACTAGAACAGCTGACTATCTATTCGTTACTCGCTTAAGCTGTTATTACATTGTCTGAGTTTTCGTCTGATTTCAATACGTAAAAGTAAAATATCGATTCTAATATACAATTTTTAATTTTTCATCTGAGCTCAGTTGAAAATAGAACTTATTCGAACGTATTTGCTTTGTGAATCCAAATTGATTATTAGGCTAAGGTTCGTAACGTTATATTCAGAAAGAATTGGGCATGATTAATATTCCAAGGAACAAGGGAAAAATTAACATCACCTTAATTTTTCAACGTACACAGCAGAACAGAGTAGCGCTACTTTCGGAAGCCGCTACACTTCCATGGTCAGTGCTCACGTGTATTTGCTTATCACCACTTGTCAGGTGGCTCTGTTGAATGTGATTTTAATTCTTATATATACAACTTTTCCGTGAAAATTTAATACGAGAATTAAATCACTCTCAAGCTAATATTAAAGTACACTTTCCCCGCGTTGCCATCGGTTTATTTTTCTTCATTCCCATTTTTCTGATTTTTGTTCTACTCAAGACAAACTTTTTTGATTTGATTTTATACTTAAGTATATATGAATATGTAAACACGCGAAAAGCTCAAGCCAGTAGCTAATTGTTTATTAATATGATTATTTCGAACGTATTTGCCTTGTTGCTTGGAATATTAATCAAGCCCAATTCTTTCTGAGTATATCGTTACGAACCTTAGCCTAATAATGAATTTGGATTCACAGAACTTATTCTATTTCCATCTAATATACAATATGAGTTTTAAATTTCATATTCTTAAAGTTAAATTTTGAAATCAGACGAAAACTCAGACAGTGTAAAGACGGCATTACACGGCAAACTTAAATAAAATTTAAATAAATAAATAAATAAATGTTAAATTTGCAAAAATACCTAAAAACAAATATAAAAACTTGTTACTTGTTTTAGATATTGGAACCGAAGATTCATCCTCTAAATTCTTTATTTATTGCTGTTTTCTTTTTCTTCACGCCATTTTCTACCTTCTAAAATACATAAATTTTGTTTAGCAATTTTTCACGAAATTTCTTCGTTTTCTTTATATACATTTTCATTTAATTTTATACGTGCGGGATATTATACTGTGATAACCAAAAATTATTAAGAGTCATGGTAAATTCCCTTCTTGTACATTCGACCTTGTTAAAGATTTTTTCAAAGGTGTTGTTTCTTTATTGTGTGATTATTATTTATATTATTTCTTCTTTTATCCTTTTTTTTGGAGGCAACAACTTGATATCATTTTGTTTAAAGGATGCTAATAAAACTCACACGTGTGAGCCAGGCTGGCATTTTTATAGTTCTGGAAACTGTAAAGTAGATAACAAAATGTGTGTGATAAAGGTAACATGTAGTTGAATTGCATTTGGGAATAAATATGGACACATTTAGTACTTGAACCTTAAAAATGATTAATATGAATATCTCAAGGATCATTATCATTAATTTATTGGCTTTTTTTTCTCTCTTAGTTTTAGTAAAGCGAATTTTACGATTTTATTTTTATTTTATTATATTGTAAAACATGACAAAATGATTACTTTTGTTTGAATTGGTATAGATGTGTGTTCGAATTAAATTTTCTAAGCCAACAAATAAATTGTGTATATATTCTTACAGGCCATAATTCAACTCCACAGCAGCCTAGCTTCACATTAAAATAATGAAATAAATGAATAAATTAGTTGAGCTGCCTTCATAAATTTTTTATTACAAGTATTTTGTTTTCATAATTTCAAAATTGATGTTTCCCAAAAAAAAATTTTTTTATGGTGAAGCGTTAACAAGCTGTGACTTTGGCAGAAACAGATCTCCAACATATTTTATTTTTATAAATTTCTGTGCAAAAATATTTCTACTATTGTGTATATTAAATCTTCTGTAAGAAAAACTTTGCTAACAGAATATAATTTGGCGTGTTTAATAAACTGATGGCACGTTTCATACAACTTTTACTGCTAGCAACACTCCATCTCATACTTTCTTTACCTTTTTCTTTACATTATTAAAGAAACTGAGCAAAAAAAAAGTAATAAAGTTCAACCGAGAAAATATTATATAAAAAAGAAATCTTTTGTGTTTGCTAAAAATTTTATATTGAGGTTGTTTTATATACATATTACTTTATTATAATATTCTCTTGCTAAAATACACAATAACAGTCAAAGAGTCAAACGTTAAAGAAAGAAATGCAATTTTTCCTCTGGCCTTAACGCTGAATAGCAGAGAGAACCTATAAATTTGATATTCTTCTTTTTTTATATATATTTTAATCGATATTTTGTGTAAATTTGCATATAAAAATGACATTGAATATTACAATTCTTTTGTGCGAACAAAGCCTGTACTAATACAGAGAAAATTGTTATAAAAAAAAAATACCGCAAGCATGAAATTCAACAGAGAACTCTGCTTGTCTTTTAAGGGATTGCGGTTTGAGATGAAAGATAAAGTTTTATGGAAAATACATATTGAAATGAAAATTTAAGTTATTTAAAACAAATTTTAATGATCAAAACTGACTTTTCTTATGCATGTTGACAGACACACACACACACGTTGACACATATGCGGTGTGTGGTCTTCGTAGCTTTCTAGTAAACATGGAGATATAATCTGAATTTGACAGTGATCTGTTTATTTAAATTTTAGGCATATTTTTTGCATGTTTTCAAGTATTTATGATCATTTTATTAGAGATGTGCAAATATCGAGAATTTTTCTTGTCAGGCGTGATTCACGTGTGATCATGATTAAATTAAAAATTGATCACACAATAGTGCTTGAGTGTGATTTGAAAATTAAGTAAAAATGTAATTTTCACGCACTCACGAAAGTACATTTCGTAGCTTGCTGAAAAAATTTCCTCTATTGTCTTACAACATTTTGATTTTATTTGCGAATTTTATACAACATTTCTGATAAATTTCTAATATTATACCCGACTTTTCTCCGACATTAATACATACGAAGGGACGTAAAAGCTATGAGTTAAATCGGAAAATGTTCCTATAATTTGCCAGACATTTTTCGACATTGTTCAGACAATTTTCGACAGAAAATTCGTTTAGAGTTTCCCTTAGACTTCGTAGAGAATTCTCTCAGACATTTCGGTAAAGTTTTTAGAATTTCCTCAGACAAAGAGTTTCGTTTTTTTTGTCAACCACTCATATAATTCGCATCCGATGATGGTCAGAAAACTTACCGAAAAGTTTTCTGACCGTTATCAGATGCGAATTGAGCACCTTCGGCAGACTGACGTCGGACTGAAATTTACAAAAAATGTTTGCTGGGTATGCATATCAAGTACGTGCGTCTGCAACAAAAGAAACCCACTGAAAATGTTTTGTCAACATGTCTGAGTTCAGGGAATATATTTTTGTAAACTAAGTAGCTGTTGAATATGAAGCTGAAGACAATTCAGCACACACAAAGTCAAAACGTTTGAAATACGATATATCGCTTATTTACTGAAACAACAGTCGCAAAGATTTCCTTTTCTATGTTATTTCGCAGCACAGCGTCGCATACTAAAGATTTTTGTTTAATACGACTTTTTACCAAAGAGTTTTAAAAAAAACTGGTACATAAACTCATATTTAAAGTCACTTAACTTTTATATATTATAAGTGACAGCTTACAAAAATATACCAAATGCAATCTTGGAAGTTTTCGCTATATCGGTCAGTCTTTTTTAACGTAAAAAGTCAGGTTAAAAATGTTTAAAATTTCATTTCACTCATAATGGGTTAATGGCTTTGAAAAAGTTATATACCAATAAAAAGATATTTCAGAGCACTTTGAAATAATATAGGGGTGAAAGTATGATAATATTTTTTATGTCCGTTGAAAGTATGGTAATATTTTTCATTAAAAAAAACACAAAGTCAAAGTTAAAAAATGGTGATAACTTTATATTTCGTCCTGCGATATAATTTTTTTTAATAGTAGATGTGTAGCGCTTTAAAATCATATACTCACTTTTTGTAGGATAAAATTTTTTTGCAAAAATCATTTCCCGAACAAAAGTGGAAGTACTTACTATCAGTTAAAATTGTTAAAAAAAAGTGCCTACATTCAAGCTATCATAACAGGCAAACTTGCAGCTACACTGATGCGATTTTTTCACTCTATGGTAGCTAAACAGTCATATAATAGAAATTTTGAAACGAAAAGACTAGATCAGTGATGACTTGGAGCACCAGAGCAACCTAGTTTTCGTCTCATTAATTCGAAATAGTAGTCAAATGAGAGAATAAATATTAAAATGTCACTAACTTTGCCCTTAACCAATAAAATATAATCTGTATTTGACTGTTATTTCATGAATACTTGTTTAACTTTACTAATGCATCATCAATGTATCGTGTAGTACAATAACTTACTGTACGATTACAAAACAAAAAAGTTTATAAACTATTTATAAACATACGTCAACATCTCTAAAACAACTGTGTGTACTTGCATGAGTGATTCTCATTATAAGCGTATATTTTGTGTGTGTGTGTTTTTTGTTTACCATTGTAACTAAATGAAATATGACAAGGTAGGATTCATATTATAGCTTTCGCCTCATTCAGTACATCCTGAAATAAAAATATATATTTCGAATTTTTAATATTTTTTTGTATTGAGCGTTACATTTGCCTTCGCGGTTATTCTGGAAATGATTTTTGTTAAAAAAAAGCCACTACAAAAAAATAGTATAGAGTTTAAAAGTACTATACATCTACTCTCTAAAAACCAAAAAATTATAATAATTGCAGGACGACATTAAAAGTTATGACCACTTTTTCAATTTTGATTTGGGTTCACATGGCAAAATTAAAAATTTGTATGTTTTAAATAGTTATTTACAAAGATTTATCTACAGACAAGAAGTATGCTAACTCTTCTTTCAAATGAGACTAAGTTAAATAAAATCGACCAACAATGTTTAAAGTTATGTCAATTTCCAATTTTTTTGTTTTGTAGCAAAATACGACCTAATACATTCTTCGAAAATATAACAACAACAATGTGAAAGAACAACATTTTTTCAAACAAAAGCAGAAATTTGTAAATAGATAGAATAATGTTCTTTATATCGTTTCTGGCCTTCAGCTGCTGTTAATTTTCTCTAGCATCCTAAAATTTATAGATAACTTATATTTAAAAAAAATTTTATGTAACGCTCAATACATTTTTATACGAATTGAATATTTTTTCAGAAAACACACTATATTTTGAATTTAAAATAGTTTAGATGGATAATCTGCGATGTATTTTAACATAAACTCCTTAGTAATTCAGGAAAAATTTTTAATTAAATTAACACACTATTGATAACACTCAATACATTTCTTTTGGATACAAACCATGACTGATTGATAAAACGTTTTGCCAAATGTAATATGTACTATTTAACAAAGTTCACAAACCTTTAAAACCTACGCTCTTATTTTAGTGTATGTTGTTAATGCAATTTTAATAGTAATAAATTAAGTAAAGTGCGACTTTGGCTCGCACACGAAGGGTTCCACGAAGGGATATATACATATGTATGTCCCTTTTCGTTTTTACCCTTTTTTTCATTTTGGCAGTTTTTTCGTTGTGCTTTTTTGTTTAATTTCAGTTTTTTTATTTTTTAAGTATTTTTCGTTGTTTTTGGCGATTTTTTTGGTTATGGCGCTTTTTTAGTTTTCATGATTTTTTTAGTTTTTTTCTGGAGATTTTTCCTTTTTTGCAATTTTTTTGTTTTTTGCCGATTTTTTTGTTTTGGCGATTTTTTGCTTTTGGCGTTTTTTTTTCACTTTTTGACCATATACATATTTAGTTTTAGCGATTTATTTTAGTTTTGGCGATTTTTTCAGTGTTGGCGCTTTTTTCGGTATGGGAACTTTTTCCGGTTTTTGGTGATTTATTTAGTTTCAGCAATTTTTTCTTGATTATAACACTTTTTTCATTCTGGTGATTTTTTTCGTTTTTGACAATTGTTTGTTTTTACATATTTTTGTTTTTTGCCGATTTTTTTTAGTTTAGGCGTTATTTTGGTTTGGGCGTTTTTTGGTTTAACGTTTTTTTGCTTTTTGACGATATTTTTAGTTTTAACGATTTGTTTAAGTTTTGGAGCTTTTTTAATTTTTGGCGCTTTTTTCGGTTTTGGGGATTTTTTCGGTTTTTTGTGATTTTTTTAGTTTTAGCTATTTGTTTTTTGCTTTGACACTTTTTTTCGATTTGGCGATTTTTTCGTTTTTGGTGTTTTTTTTAGTTTTGGCGCTTTTTTTAGTTTTGGCGATTTTTGCGGTTTTTGTGATTTTTGTCACTTATGGCGAGTTTTTCGTTTTTTGATGATATTTTTAGTTTTAACGATTTGTTTTTATGCTGTAGTGCTTTTTTCGTTTTGACGACTTTTTTTCGGTTTTTTTGGCATTTTTTTAGTTTTTTGGCGATCCTTTTAGTTTTGGTGATATTTTGTATTTTAGCGATTTTTTAATTTTGGTGGTTTTTTCATTTGAGCGCTTTTTTTATTTTGGCAATTTTTCGCTTTGAAATTTTTTTAATTTTGGAATTTTTAGTTTTAGCGTTTTTAAAAATTTCAAGATTGACCTCTTACGGTTACAAGATACGACATATTGTCCAAATTACATAGTAAAATTACTTTAACTAATAGAACACCCTTTGATTTTTATTGTTTTAAATATCGGTGTTATTTTATAGACTACACCAATTAACACTAACTTTGAAAATATAAATGTCTGTATATTACATTAGTATTTCAACATGTTTCGTTGCTCGCTTTAGAACACCCTTTAATTTTATGCTGCCATATATTTGTTGTTGTAGCGGCAAAAGTTTTACATATTTTATGAAAATTTCAGGTCCGTAGCTCTTATGGTCTCCGAGAAAACAGCCTAGGAGCGACAGACAGACCGACGGACAGACAGACAGATAGCGTAGCGAAAACAATGGGGTCCTTTACACTTTTGGTGTACGGAACCCTAAAAATGAGTAATGAAGTGTACTAAAACTGCGAAACGCTCAATACACAAAACCGCGGACAACAACAATTTACAAACAAAACTTTAACTTCTAATATTTTTCGAAAATTTGATGTGTGAAATAAGAGAAGCAAATGGAAATATTCTAAAACCGTTATAAATTTAATCTCGTTTTTGGAAAAATTCATAGTTTCTTATTGTGGAAAATCAACAGCATGCATTACGGACACGCCATTTTGTATGCAAGGAGTATAAATAGTATTTTCGTTCTTCGTTTCAACACATAAAGGACAGTCTTACACAAAAAAAAACTTATTTACTTTTGTTTATAATCTATATAATCATGCTAAAGCAGCTTTTATTTTAAAATGTATGCATTTATATATATGTTTTTTAAATAAAATGCCTTTATATTATGAAATAAAAGGATACAAAAAAAGCATTTAAAATGGGAATCACTCATCTATATTCTACGTATGCATGTACATTTTATAGTATAATTCTCTATATGCATACATACATGTACCGTAGTGTAATAGTAAATACAATAACATTGGGGTTAGTTTTTGTTTGTTGAGTTTCCGTTTCTTTTGTTTTAAAATGATACGAAAATGAAAATTTTGAAAATAGAAGAGAGAAACACATACATAAATATTTAAATACGTATGTATGTGTATACATATGGACGTGGGTTTGATTGAGTTTGTTATGCTCGTTGAGCAACAGTAAAATGTTTATCATTCAGTCAGCTAGTCATTCAGTCAGTCACATATAGACATGAAATTTTTGTTGCTTCTCGTGTAATATATTGTTTTGTTTTCTTTTTCAAATATCCTTAGAGGTCCTTCGTCATCTACCTGTCATCATTGTGTGTGAGCATGTGTGTACGTGTGTATAGAAGGTAAAGCGGATGTCTGATTGGGGACTAAACTTCTATACACAAGAGTTTTTATTATTTTTGTGCAAACATACACACACACACACACACCCTCGCAAGCAAAGCTTTTTATGGAATTAACAATGGCTAACAAACACATACATGAAAATTCCTTCCTATACATGTTTGCATTGCTGACTAGTTGTGTAAGAACTTTTAGGTGTTTGACAGAAATCCAGTCAGCTGTATTCTAAATACACCAGATTACAGGTTAAAAGAATTTTTAACGTAACAAAATTGAAAAAGAACAGAAACAAGTTTAACTAAAGCTTAATAATGACTAAACTGCGGTAAAAACTGGTGGATTTTGATGCTATTGTTAATATGAAATGAGTTTGCTACAAATAAAAAAATTTAATTAGGAATCATTAAAGCGAAAAAGATATGAGGGTGGTCCTAGAATTAAGACAAGTAATTTTTATTGATTTTTTATTTCATTTTCATTGTTTTATTTCTTCAGGTGATTTATTAGTTATTTTGTAAGTTTTCATAACTTGCAAGTTGAAATATTCTTTAGAGTATTTCTTGATAAATTAAAAAAAAACACTGTTTGTGTGGTCGCATTTGCAAAATAAATTAACTGAACAACAAATGGCTTTATTAAGACAAATACATTTTTACACACTTATTATCTGCATCTTTTTAAAATATATAATTTCTTCGGAAGTATTGAAAATGTAGTTCTCTAAAAACTACTTCCAACTTTTTTTTGCTAGGATATTATTCTAATGAATATTTCTATTTAAATTAAATATAAATAATATTCACGAAAAATTTTCTTCACCTTAAACTTGAGCTAAATTAATTATTTTAAATATGCAAACATTCATGGTTCATTCTCATTTCAAATGCTTTTTGCGTGTCCGTTGAAAGTATAGCAAAATATTGCATTAAATAAAGGTGTAAGTTTTAAAATGCAAACTGCTTTAGCATAATTTAATAGATTGTAAATAAATGTACCTATTTTTTTGTGTTAGACTGTCTATTATGTGTTAAAGACGAAAAACAAAACTACTGTTTTTCCGCTCTTCATACAAAATGGCGTGTCCGTAATGCATGCTATTGATTTTTCGCATTAAGAAACCGAATTTTTCCCAAAATGATTTATAAATTTATTACGGTTTTAGAATGTTTGCATTTGCTTCTCTTATATCACAAATTAAAATTTTTTTAAATATTAGAAACTATAATTTATTTTTAAATTGTTGTTGTCCGCAGTCTTGTGTATTGAGCGTTACACTTTTTAGCACGTTTCATTACTCAGTTTAATTATTAAAATTGCATTAACAACAGACACTAAACTAACAGGGTACTACTAAATATTTAAAACTTTTGTGAACTTTGTTAATTAGTATTAAATTGCAAATCGTTTCACCAACGTTTGCACCAAAAAAATGTATTGAGTGTTATCCATACTTTTTTAACAATATTAATTTTTTTTTTGTGAATACCTAAGGAGGTTATGTTAAAATATATCGAAGATTGTACATCAGAATTGTATTGAATTCAAAATAAATTATATGTTCTGAAAAAATATTGAATTCGTATAAAAATGTATTGAGCCTTACGTAAACAAAATTTTCAATTTATCTATAAATTTTAGGACGTTAAAAAAAAGTTAACAGCAGCTGAAATGTAGAAACGATGTGACGAATATTTTTTGTTTACAAATTTTGTGGTTTTCTTTGAAAAAATTTTGCTTCTTTTTCACTGTGGGTTGTTATATTTTCGAAGAATGTATTAGGTAGGTCGTATTTTGCTACAAAAAAATTATTTGAAATTGTCATAACTTTTGAGATTGTTGATCGATTTTGAAAGAAAAGCTAGCCTACTTTTTACTCATGTATAAATGTTTGTAAAATAAGAAAAAAATAAAAAAACTGAGAGCCGGAGGACTTTGCTATTAAAATTAAGAGCTCATACTTGGAGAGAATTTTTTGAGGTGTCTATCAGCCTATTTTTCAGAGTATAAAGTGAAAAAAATAGTAGAATTTTTGGCCCACTTTAATACACATATGTTTTTAAACACGTATACTACACATGTGTTTGCAAAATTTTTAAAAATTGTCGCTACACTAAACAAACTCTCATAAAAATATAAAAATCAGTTTATATACTCAACACACACACACACACACAATTGCATGACGCCAAAATGTGTATAAATGAATTTAACAGTTAAATGGCGAAAAATATACCAGCCATAAGGAAACGGAATTGATGGTTGCATTTATGTGGGTGTGCAGATTCTACACCGTAATCATTTCACAGCCACACAGCCATTCAGTCAACTATGTCATTTATTCATTCTCTACCTGAAGTAAATCAACGCATAATTACAGTTTATAAATGTTAAATGTAAAACAAACATAAACAAGAATATGATGAAGTACGATAAAAAAAAATAATGAAAAAAATATTGAATTTCCTGTAAGCGGTTGAACACGAGAAAAAGTTTTAAAAGCAAATGTTTGCTGTTTTTTTTTCATTTTGTTTACCTTTGTTAAGCTGCTTACAGGCGTTTAATTAAATTTAATGACTTTAATATTGTCGCCAGTGTAAATACCAAGCCAAAGTAGATAATTATGTTATGACATTATTGCCATTATCTTTTAAAGGTTTAAACTGTTTAAAAGAAATGAAAACTTTATTATGAACAATTTAAATCTTGCCTTTAAAAGGTTGTTCATCAATTTTCATTATTTTTGACTTATTTTATTCCTAATATAAATTGGCTTTCTATAAAATGATAAAAATTTAAAATTTTTGTCCTCTTAATTTTTTATGAGCTTTTGAAAATGAAAAAAAAACTTATTTATCGTCGCGAATTTCTGAATAGTTCCGAAACAGTTGATAATATAAAAAAAATTATATTGAAATGACTTCAAGACATTTCTCTTCCGCATATTCTGGGAGATTATTTGTTCAAATCGAATGAACCGTTCGCGAGTTATTATGAAATATATTAGCGTAACCGGCCAGTGTTATTAGTACTAAGTACTCTTACATAAAAAAACAGATTGTATAATTACGATGAATAATTTTTTTATTATAAAAAGTGTGCATAAAGGTTTTGTATAACACTAAAAATGCAGTTCTGTTGTTTTTATGCGCTTTAGGTAGAGTTTTAGAAATTATCACAGTTGTTAAGCAGTTAAGAGAACGCTTTATATTCTTTAAATTGCATACCCACCGTACAAACGGCATATCTGGCGATCAGTAAAAAATAATCGAATAATCTTTTCAGGCGTAGTAAAAAGATTCGTATAGAATTCAAAAATGTCAATTTGAGAAAATAAAATTATTTTACTATATTGTTTTTTATGGGACAAAACTTAATTTTTTCTAAATGTTGACTTTTTCAGAAAATCTGCGCGTATATTCACATTTATGAAAAGGCTCTCCTCAATTTTTGCCAAAATTCTTAGAACTATATACATTATAAAACGTTGTTGCTGGAATTTTCTAAATCTATCGTAATAATTTTTTATAAGCCCTTAACCACAAAAAATATATATAAATTTGACGATTTTCGACCATTACTAAATGTAGAGTACACGTGCGAAATACGAAATATTTGGCGCTAAACACATTGTCAATAGATTGCCTTTTGCGGTATGTGGTTGAAGAGTGAATGTATTAAACAAAGTTTTTTATAAAATTAAAAATAATGAAGATACATTTTTTGACAAAAAAAAACATGCTTTTGCCAGATCAATTTCAAAATTTTGAAGCAGCAGCCTTATTCCGACTTCAAGAATACAGATATTAAAAAAAATTTTGTTCCAGTTTTACTTAGAATGTTGTCAAAATCAAATGCTGACCTTAAAATGTAAAATCCAACTGTAAACTAAAAAGTCATAGGCGAAATACTAAAAATATGGCAAGACAAAAAAAAATTTTTTTTCTTTAAAGTCAAATATATCTTAAACCGTGTGAGATACGGAAACACATGTGGGAACATTATGTCTTTGTATATTTTAACTTAATTCAACGCGCTTTAAATTTTTTTAAATCGAACATATTTTGAAAAAGTTACAAGCCTCAGAAGTTTGTTTTTTTAGTAACAGGTGGTCAAGTTTGGCCCATTGTAACTCGGCTCGTACTTAAGCTAGAAGGCCACGAGATACACGTTGCAAAGCTTGCTTCCCCCTTTATAGATGTTTGAAGTTTCAGATAAATCCAATTCGTAGTTTAGAAGCTCCAGATTTATTACCATTTATTTTGCAAAAGTCCTTAATAATAAGTACTTGATTTAACTACTGTCAAGTAATGCAGACAGTATGTAGTTTGTATTGAAAAGTATGTTGTTTGGTAACTGCAGCACCTTAACTCTTATAAAAAAGAAGCTTTTAAGAAAAGTAATTTTTTTAAAGTAGCTTTAAAAAATTCAGTTTTAAAAGAAATTACCTCTTCAAAAAAGTGCGATAAAAAAAATTAAATTTAGTTTATAAAGAATACAGATTTCTCATGAATTTATTTTCTGGCAACTTAAATAATTTCTTATATATTTCTTTCTTTTCTTCTCATTTCAGGTACGTTTTTAACAATATATATTTATGTATGCATATATGTAAATACATAGGAGTACGTAAGTTTAAAGTTTATTACATTGAGAAAAATATATAAAAATATATTTACTAAAAGATTTATGTGAAATCCTTTAGGGTGAACCCACACCAACATAAAACAAACTGTTTTTTTTTTTGACTAAAGGCTCAGTTAGCCGACCGTAACGTTGATGTAGTTGCGTGTGCTGATCGTTTCTTTCACATTGAAAAGCTATGAGACAGAAACGATCAGCACATGCAACTACATCAACGATACGGTCGGCTAACTGAGCCTTAATACGACAACAGTATATTAGTTCTTATAAAACATACCACACCAAACCAAAACGACCGCAATAGTGTCTCTTTGACATACTGCGCAAAATTACTGGTTGCAGAAATTAAATATCGTTTGATACAACATACCCACACAGAGTCAGACAAAACAGACTGAAACGAGCCTCGTTGCATACAAATTCGTGCTCTCTTATGATGCAACCCATAACAAATAACACAAATCAAATAAACGAAAAAAGACGACAAACACTTTCGCATTGCTATTTGATTACCGGTCGTTTTTTTTTAAGACAAAAACTTGATTTTTTGGTGTGGGTTAGCATCAAACAAGTATATTTGACTTCAAAGATCAAAAAGTTTTGCCTTTTGTTGGTGTGGGTTCAGCCTTACTGAAGTAAATACATTTGATTTGACACAATATACCAACACAGAGTAAGACAAAACAGACTGAAACGAACCTCGTTGTACACAATTGCGTGCTATGTAGATTTGGGTCCAACTCGTTCGAACTCGCTCACCAGCTTGTTTTAGACACAAACCTATAATTAAACCCATGTATTTTAAATGGGTTTGATCATAGGTTTGTGTCTAAAACGAGCTGCTGAGCGAGTTCGAACGAGTTGGACCCAAGTCTAGTGCTATGATGTAACCTACACCAATTAATACAAGTCATGACCCAATAATCAGGTGAATGCAACTCGAAAGCTGTTTTTTGTTTACCATTAGACTTTGGTCCAACTCGTTCAGCAGCTCGTTTTAGCCACAAACCTATGATCAAACCCATTTAAAATACATGGGTTTAATTATAGGTTTGTGTCTAAAACGAGCTGGTGAGCGAGTTCCAACGAATTGGACCCAAGTCTAGTTTTTTGTTTACCATTAGACTTGGGTCCAACTCGTTCGAACTCGTTCAGCAGCTCGTTTTAGCCACAAACCTGTGATCAAACCCATTTAAATTACATGGGTTTGAAAACAGGTTTGTGTCTAAAACGAGCTGGTGAGCGAGTTCGAACGACTTGGACCCAAGTCTAATCGTAAAGATGTCAGACTTCATATAAAAAAAAACATAAACAAAATTTGTTATATATTGAGTTTGTTTGACATCTTCACGATCATGGCATTTTTGTTGTAAAGATGCATGTTATTGGATCATGATACAAGTCAAAAAAATAATAAATACAAAAAATATAGTCGCATTGCTGTCTGATTACCGGTTGTCTTTTAAGACAAAAACTTGATAAGACGTATTTTTTTAGTGTGGGTTAGTCTCTTGAATGGCAAAACGTTTCGTCTTTTGTTGGTGTGGGCTCAGCCTTAATCGGCTTAGAACTCATATTTGAAGAAATTATGTTCTAAAGAATTAGAACAATTTTCCCTAAAGATATTTTCGTTTCCTTCAAGATTTTCTTCAAAATGAGCCATAGTGCAGTTTCACTTGTTGCTTTTTATAACTATAAATCAAGTTTATATATTCATTATGAATTTCCATGAAATTTTGGTTTCCAACCTTAAAGGATTAAAACTTAATTATAATAACTTTTTTTTTATTTGCTTTTTCCTTTGGCAAAAAGAAATGACACGTGGAGCAATTTTTTCTTTGCTATTTACCTTCCTAGCACGAGTTGCAAAAATCAAGGTCAGTTAAAACAATTCTTCAACGAATATAGCTGTTGTTGCTATTTGGTTGGTGTTCTTGTTGGTGGTGGCGATAATGATGTTGAAGCTAATGGTGGTGATTCACTTGTTAAACTTTCGAATTTTATGCCATACAACAAACTAAAACTGCTGCCGTAATTCGGTGAAAGAAAAAATATCCGGAAAAAACAAAAACACGAAAGGAGTAAAAGTTTATTTGTGTGAATATCTAAAACTAAAAGCAAATTCCAAAAGTTATGGCGATTTGTCGTCCTTTATGCTAAAAAATACCTTTGTGAAATATTTCAAGTAAATTATAAGCAAGAGTTTAAAACAAAATTTATGAAAATCGTTATGAAAGTGCAATTATTTTGGTTTTTTATATAATATCTTTCGGTTTTTACGCTTTAGCTAAATTTATACAATTTATTTTGGGCAACAGGCCAACTGTTGTTGGTCCTTTGGCTCTTTGTGCTGCAACAATTACGTTGCAGCAGTCCAATTATATCGGTAGTGTGTTCTGCATCTTATTTCTGGGTTTTGCAAGCGAAGGAAGGTTACATGCCATGACTGGTAATAATTGTAATTATCATATTAAAAATTAAAACAAAATACAGGCATTTTTCTTAATGGACATTTTGTGTTACACAAGTTGGGGTAAAAGCGAAAAAGAAAAAAAAGACGTAAAATTTACATTTATTTTCTTTAGTTAGCTTTGCCAAATAATTTCCATTACATTTGATGATGCTCGAATAGCCAGCCACCAACCGTTACCACAAGAAAAAAAATCTCTGTAAAAAAGTATGGCCAATAAATGAAATTTAATTACCATGACCTTGAAACAAGTTTATGTTACCAGAATCATTTAAATCTATTTCTTTTCTTGTTTTTCATATCTTTTTAAGATCTTTGAACAAAGAAAAAAAAAAACATCCAACAATTATACGCTCCAATGAACTTTTTGGTTGATGACAGGAAAAGCAATGTAACTCATAACATTTGACTTCAATTTATTTTATTTCAAAAGAAATATTTCTTGTTTATCTCAGCATCATAAAGTATGAAAAAAGTTAAAGCTTTTTTTTTAGAAGAAAGACAATAAGTTAAATATGTAAGTATATAGGGCACTCCATGAGAAACAGACAGATGAACAGTTATAATGTATCTGATGTTATTAGTATTTGATTATGCTATCTATCTATAGCATATCATCGATCTAGATACAATTATTTTCACAATATAAACTCTGGTTAACGATTGACAGGGGTTTGGAATTTTATCGTCGCCACTTCGCGATTCAAGAAAGTTCACTGCGAGAAACTCGTATCAACTGTTTGTACGTACTTGTCCCTTGACAGTTAATAAAATTAGTTGCACAATAATTTAATTTCTTGTTGAACAAAAGTAAAAGTGTCCGCACAACTTCTTATTTTTTTATGTGCACAGAAAAAAAATTGATAAGAATTATATTCAATAAAATAATGTTGTTGAAAAAAGACTAATTTCAATAACATTTGTCATGAATTTAATACAAAACTTATCAATACCGCGCATTTTAAAAATCACGCAATAAAAAGTGTTTGATAAAGAATTTATTGAAAAATTCCAAATATTTAATTACAATAGCTGTTAAATCAAACTTATTTCTTTTTCTGTGTACGTACCACGATCATCAATAGTACGTCATTGATCACAATAAAACAAATTAAATTTAATTCAGAACACTGATAAAATGTTTATCATAAATTCTGTGAATTTTGACATTGATCCTATGAAAATTTTCATTAAAATTTAACCAACGTGACGCTTCGTTGGATTAATAAAACAAGTTTCGTTAAAACTATTTTAATGAAAAGTTCAACAAATATACGAAATAATTTAATTGATCCAGTGTACTAATTGAGCTAAACCCACAAAAATATTTCATCAGCTTAACGAACGTATTTCATTATTTTAATGAAATTATTTCATAGTTTTACCAAAATTTTTTCATTGTTTTAATGAAGTTATTTCGTTATTTTTATGAAATTATTATTATTTTAATGCAATTATTTCATTATTTTAATGAAATTTTTTTATTGGTTGAGTTAAATTATTTTATTGTGTAAATCAATTTATTAGTAGGCTCATTAACATAGACGGTTTTATTTACTACATATTTTAATATATTAAAAATTCAATGCTACAAATACGTCTAATAAGCATTAATATACATTAAAAAAATTAGCAATTTGACTGTTCGAAGGCATGTTCTAGATTTTCCTCATTTACTTTACAGGCAACGTCTTAACCAACATAGCCAGCAGCTTATAAACAAAATAATGTGTTCTATGAATGTATAGACTTATTCCATAAAAAACCAACGAGTGATTCGGCCCGTTCCCCTCTGAATCGAGCCAAACTTGGTATGGTAGTAAAGTCGTGTATAACTTATATTTCACAAAAAAAAAATTACAGTAATATTTTCAGTTGCTCCCAAATTATAATGCATTTAATGTATTAAAAATGACAAAATTTGCTTGAAACTGCTTTCATATAACTGGCTATAACTTTTTTAATATCTAAGCTACACGAATGATTCATGTCTTGTTTTAAAAGCATTATAATAGTGCTTTAACGGCTATAAAAATAAAAAAAGTTATCACAATTTTAGAAGCTATATTTTTCACAATCCGCGCACAAAATGGTATTTTTAAAATTTTCCTAAAAATATATATTAACATTTTAATCCATCCACTATGACGTCACCAAATCTTTATGTGGTAGTTATTAATAAAACTTTTAAGCAAGGTAGAAATATTAATAAAAATTCTAGTAATGCCGCACAGTGGGGTAGACTCAAAATATTTGAAACATAAGTCAGACATTTCTAAACGGATTATTCTATCAGAATAAAATTTCACACGCACTAAGCAGAGGAGTATTTCTATTTACTTGCTCAGGAGCGGAGCTATGAGGTCTCAAAGTAGGGAACTTCGCCAATGTAATATTTTTCAATACTTGCCACTTATTGTGTTTCTCATCAGATTTAAATTTTTTGCTTTATTAAAGCCCTTAGTAAGACCTAAAAGATATTTGTTTGGTTGTATACTTATCTCTTATAGTTAGTGAGCTATACTCATTTAAAAATTTTAATTTTTAAACTCCACAACTTTGATCCAATATTTTCCAGATATCGCTCGATTTTTTAAAAATTTTGCTTCGTTAGTTAAAGAACTTCATGAATTCTGCTGTCTGAGTTAAAAAATATAAAAATTTTAAATTGAAATTTGAAAAAAAATTTGAATATTCGACAATTTTTGCTAAAAAAGCACTATCACTGTTCAAATACATATATGTACATACCCTACGGTAAATGGAACTGACAGAAAACAAGTCACGTGACCGGTCCCCAGGTGGTAGGGACCAGTGTGAGTTCTAACACTTCCTATGAAGCGGACCAGTCACTTTTACATGCGAATGGCCTCGGATGGGGTTAATTGATACTTTGTATGCACCTTGTAACTTGTCTCTGAACTATCTTATGGAGTCCTAATCGGTGTAGAATAATATAGATTATATATAAATATTATTCCAAATCCAGCTATAATTCGATTAATTTAATCGATTAATTTATTTTTTTATTGTTACAAATCCAAGTAGGAATTGTATTTTATTTTTAAGCGGTGTCTTTGATAGGATTCGAACCGACAACCTCCGGCTGACAGGCTAGTACACTACCCACTCGACCACAGGGGCACTTATATTTCAATGTTATAAGTACCAGTTAAGCTGGAGTTAATATCTGAATATAGTTACGGAACATGTTCCTGAGTGGCATGGCATTCTCATTGAAGTGATGCAATTAATATTATATAGACACTATGTGATAGGCCTTAGTAGGTGCATCGAATTTGTTCAGTGCCGTTTACTACAATACTAGTCGGATTACCAACTAAATTGACTGAAAATGGTTAATATGTGACCATTTACACAATTGTGTCTTTTTTCGCCATTCGCTACTCCTTATTTTTGGTACCAGTCTCATTTTCTCAAGTCACAGGACGAGTACTTTTGGACCATTTGTCACCAAATTTTCTGCAGGGTATATATGAAAATTATTTTGGAATATGTATATAGGAAATGTATACTTATCTGAAAGGTATCTCCACAAACAAATAAATAATTTCAAAAGATAAATTCCTGAGAATATCTAAAATAAATTTAATAAATTTTGTTATAGATTTCCTTATTCTGTTACCTACCTTTGAGTGATTCCACGTAAAACGGGCCTATGCAAGGAAAAAATAATTTTCTAATTTTTAATAAAAATCTCAATTGATATTTTTTAGAGAATGACAATTATAGAAATAATAAAAAAAAAACATTATTTAATATTTTTTAAGCAATTTGAGGCACTTTTAAATGATCATCCACGAAACATTTTGCTCTCCCTCTTTTAATATTGTTTAATATTTATTTCAGATTTTCTTTTCTTCCCTTTCTCATTATTAATAAAAACCCTTATCTCTGAAAAGAATATATTTTTTTCGCTTTTTATTGAATTAAAAAAAAATACTCAGCTAGAGTATTCTGCTGTCTATAATAGAACGGACAGCAAACAGTTTAATGTGTTATTATGTTCTTATGATTTATTTTTATATTATTTATATTAATGAAATCAATCACAAGTTTTATTTCTTCGAATTTTTTAAATTTTCGAATTAGGTCACACCCGTCTGTCACACCCGTCGGTCACACCCGTCACATTTTAAAAATGGCTTTTTGTTAATAAAACTGATTTTTTGTCAAACAGTATATACGTAATACTGCTAAAAAACACTTTGAACAGACAGCTATACCAAAATTATTGTGTACGCTATAGTAAAAATTTTACAGAATTTGTGTTGAAAGTCGTAATTCTTTAAAACTAAGATTTGGAAGGTCACACCCGTCGCAGCTTTCTGACGACCATTCTGAGCAGAAATCGTGTTCTTTCAGTGTCTACCCGTTATTCAACGACTTTAAGCTTAATGGCCTTGCTAGTCGCAACATTTTTTCAAGTAAAAAATTTTATATGCTTTATTTATATTAAGAAATATGTGTAAAATGGTCACACCCGGCTAAATGGAATTACTCCTTTATAAAAAATAAACTTTAAACATTTTCCAACAACTCCCCATAATTTTTATTTGCATGAAATAATTGTAATCTTGTTTATTTTATTAACAAATTAAGCAAAGTTGCAAATGTTCACCGGAAACCATTTTTGTCTCACAAAGTTTAATTTCTCTCTCTTGAGTCCGTTTAAATAAAGAGAATTTTGAATACAACAGAATTACAAACGGAGCCATACTGAAATTAAGTATCTGTATATTTTCCTACAACCACAAAGTGCATAAATAAACTTTTATTTATTTTCCATTCCAACTGCTTAAAAGCTTTCGAAGCCAACTAAAAAATAAAAAATAAAAAGAAAATTTTATAAAATAGAAACTAACATAAAATGAATAATAAACTACAGGAAGAAGTTAGAGAGCAGAAAAAAAGCCGGCCACAACCATATTAACCAAACTGGCATTTTAAATCTTTAAATGTATGTACAGACAGACACACTTTCAGCAAGAATAAATAATACTTAGAAAAGCTTAAAAACCAATTATACAAGAAGTGTAATCACAGGAAATATTTACTCAATTACACTCTTATATATTCAAATGCAAAAAATCACATAAACAAACACTTATTTTTGTTGTAGAATAAAATCGCTTGACTGCTTGCTTCCATTATTTGTGCACTGTTCACAACAGGTCGACAGGATGTAAAGCTTGTCATAGAGATTGTAATTTCCACAATATGGTAGAAATAGATTTTCCAAGAACTTAAGATAATTTGTTGGCTCATATGGTAGATTCATCAGTTGGTTACAGTTGCGAAAATTTTACTGTTAAACTACTATATTTTTATTCTGATATGTGTGAAACTGTAAAAACTATGGCATAAGATTTATGGATATTAAAAATTTTTTGGAACTACTGATAGTTTGAAATTAATAAAATTTCAAAATCATTGATATCTCTTAAAATATGTAATATTTTATCGTGTCCGTACAGGGATAGGAACCTATCACAAGGCTAGTCACGTGATCGGTTCACAGTTGGTAGTGACAGGTTCTCGTTCTAAAACTGACCTTTAAGTTTGTCATGCAGTTATCATAGCAGGCGGTCAATCGACATAATTAAAGTCCTTTATGACAGATCCTAGGTCGACCTTTAAAGATCTGATTTGTTCAGTTTTAACAGCGTAACTCTGCTTGTGTATAGTACGTACATAAGTATATATTGCTGAAAATTATTGGAAGAAGTCGGGCTGTTTTGCAGAAAAAAATACATACTCGTCCATTAAATCTCAAAACTGATATAAGTCGACATAAGCTGTTATTGGTGAAAAGTAGAGATATTTGAAAAAAAAATGTTAAATGAAGGGTATCTAAGAGCCTGCATAGCCGACTTAGCCGTTTTATTTGTTATTTCTAGTTTTCTCTTCAGAAAAACATGGGAATAAGTAAGAAATGGAGAGTGTGTTTCACAAAGAGTTTAATTAAGATTTCTTTTATATATTTTTAACAACCTGTTTGGTTTTTTTTTATTATCCGTCTTGTCGTATTTCTCTGAGTTTAACCAAATCACAGCATAATAAATTAAATATTTAACCCTTTTTGTAGATACCGGGGTAATTTAGGGCAGTCAAATTATTTAATTTTTTCATTTGATTTTTAAGATTCCGTACATCAAAGGTGTAAACGAATAGTACGGCTTTCGCTACGATGTCCGTCCGCCTGTCTATCTGTCTGTCCGTCTTTCACAGGCTTCTATCTGGAGATTTCGTCCTGCAATCTAAATCCACACAAAATATAAAAAACACTTATCTACCTGTCCATTGGTATATAATACACATATATTATTGATTTGAAATACTTAATAAAACGGCAACAAACGCCTCAAGTGAAATTTGGTAAAAGTGTACATACTATTTTGAATTATATTTACTACACGCATACACATTATATGCGTATGAGTAATATGATGACATATGAGTATGAGACGTATGAGTTATATGATGGCATGTGCTATCATATTACTCATACGCCTGCAACTTTGTGCTAAAACTGGGAAATTCGCACTTTCTTCATGTTTTTTTAAATTAAAAATTCGTAAAAAATGCCCGTACAATATATCGTTAAAACTTTTTAAATATAAGAGAATTTTTGTATGTTCTTAAATAAATAGTAAAGAAATAAAAACTAAAAACTGAAGTTTGGTACTATTTTCATACAGGTGAATAAAATGCTTCTGAAAATTTGAATATTTTTAGAAAATCTTATCTCCTGGCCACATTTTTGACCGAGTGGGTGACAATTAACACCTAGATTAATTTTATCAAATGTATCTAATAGAATTTGTAAAGAAATTTTAAAAACTCGATGGGCGTTTTTTTCTTAAGCGATTAATTTAGAATTTCGTAGAAAAACTCACTACATTCGTTCAATGCTGGATATATCGCGTATGCTTTAATCCATTCAAAATTTCAGCTGGAGTGATTTTTGAAGTATATTCTTTTGAAATATTGAATATAAAAAATTTTAGTTTTGAAATTTCTTTGAGAAAATTGTGCAACAATTAAGCTCAATTTTTGTCAACATTCAGCCATTTTTCTTCCTTATTTCAAAGTCCTGTCTTTGATTGTTTTTCACGGCTACATGAATTAAGATAACTTAAAAATTCCTGCAACATATTATCAAGGATTTTGTTGAAAATTATAAAATATTTTTTTTTGAAAATTTTTGCTATGCTATTACCGGAGATATTTACGAAAACGGGAAAAAAGTCGAGACCAAAAAGCAAAATTTTTAAATTCATAGGCAAATATCTCTGAAAGTATTAAAGATATCTTAATGAAGTAAAGTGTGTTCTCTTTACAAATAGTTTAAACTCATTAGAATCAGATAATATATGTAGAAGTTATGAGGCCAACAACGATTTTCATGCCACAGGTAGTCAACTTTGACACCCTGTAGCTCATAGTGTGTTTCAACAGCGTCGTCCATGTTTCATTATTCTTAAAGCTTAGGTCATCCTCTATGAATTTTACCTATATCATTTTATAATCGGATCGCAAGTTTTAAAGATACAGATTTATTACCCTTTATTTTTTCGATTGGAACCACTGTGCGGCGTCTTGAAAGCTTATAGTGGGATTTATTTTAGGGGAAGTTAAAGCCATCCTTTTTACACATTGTCATAGTGAGTAGACACATGCAATCTTGTAATTTTTACATTTGAGGTATAAAATGTTTTAAACTTTTCATGGAAAACACAACGCGAATTATTTTTTGTGGAACATTTTAACCCTCTAACTCTTTGATGCATTGGTCTTTTTTGGCCCTTTCTTGGAAAAGGGGAAACAACTCCGCTTCAGCGGCATCATAGCGGGCTCAAATGTTCTACAAAAATATTTGTCATAAAATTCTATTATAAGTCTCCAAAGAAACCCAAGCTCCATATTCAATTTGGAACAATTTTCCGTCATCCCACGTCAAATTTGGTTTGTAAACAGACCGGTTTCGGATATGTGCCATCTTCAGTGTTCTATTGAATACTTCAGTGTTCTATTGAATATTCAATAGAACACTGAAGATGGTACATAGCCGAAACCGGTCTGTTTACAAACTAAATTTGACGTAGGATGACGGAAAATCGTTCCAAATTCAAAAAAACCTCGTCGGAAGAACAACACAACCCTCTCCATATTCAACTTGAACGCAAGAAATCGAAAAAAACTTGAAATGGGTTTAAGGGTTAATTTAGCACATATTCTCAATTAGTACTTGGCATAAAAACCCTTGTAAGCTTTACATTTAAGGTTAAATATGTGATCAGAACTTTTATTTAAAACACCAAGAGAAACATTTCTGTAGAATATTTCAGCCTGCTATATCGTCGCTGAAGGGTATTTCCTCCTTTTTTAAGAAAGGGACAAAAATGCCAATACAAAGAAGATTACTAAGGTTAAAAGGTTATACAAAAATGTTCGTCGTAGTGTTTTACATAAAAGTTCTGAACTCATCTTATAGCTCAAACTTAAGGCTTACTATTTGCTTCATCGGTAGGTCCTTTTACTGTTTGAAAGATATTTTTGCTATCAAATTTTATTATATAATATATTAGGTTATCCTCTAGATTTTTCGTATACGTTTCATCATTTTGCAATGTTTATGTCTTAGGCTCCACTGTGTGTTAGCAAGGTTGATCATAATTAGAAAATTTCTTTCCTCATTCTTCTATTTATGCAAAATTTCTTCCAAAACTAGTGTTTTTTTTAAATACTGGCATAACTTATATATCGCCTCCTTCAAATTTATTTTTCCTTCCTACTTTTTAACCGTAAAAATTTTATTTTTCATCGTGTATGCTGTGATAACGTTATTATTTCATTAATATCACATTAAAAAACATTTAATGGGTTAATTCTAAAAATCAACACTCCAGCTAAATTTAATTTGCATAAAACGGATTTTCTTATAATATTCATATCACGAAAAGCTAAACGTTACTGGAATCGTTAAAATTTCTATTAGTCTTTTGCTCGCTTATAAATATTTAATACTTTCTTTCAGCCATACAGAGCTGGTCGTCTGACTGTTGGTTTGTTTTTAATTTTCCTTCTGCCGTGCTCAGCCAACAGCTCTCTTTTGTGGCTGTGAGTGCATGCAAAAGTTAAAAAATTGTTATGATTTACGTCAGTTTAAATGGTATCATAAATAAAGAAAACCGCCCATTTGAATACTAGATGACAGTAAAGCTTGCGCACATATACAGGCACACACACACACACACACACACACACACAGTGTTATTTATTATACTTGAAGCGGAAGTTACTGCACAGACGCATTCAAACACTTACACATTCATACTCAGTTGCTTTTGTGCGAATTTTATAATGCTGGGGTTATTTTACTATTGAAAAAGTCGGCACGTGTTCGTTCACACAAACTCTGGGGCTAACCCACACATTGACAAGCATTAACTCTAATGCAATTTTTGTGCAAGGACTAAGTGTATGTGACTGTGTGTTTGCGTGCATATGCTTGTTGGTATATATGCAATTGTTAAGCATTATTTTTTATTCTTCATGTTGTTCTAACTGGCTTAAGCTTTGTCAAGTTCAAGTAAAATTGGCTGCACAAACATACACACACTCACACAGATATACTACTTTCACATGCAAGCAGCTCAAGTTCAAGTTTCAAGTACATACGCACATTACATTGTTAACACACATACATAAATATAAAGTCGAATTGATAATTACACTTCTAGACATCCATACATACATAAGCTCTTAACTATTTTCCAGCTTATGCCTGGAATTGACTTTTAAAATTTTTAGCCAGGTACGTTAAGCACCTTTTTGCAATTTCCACTAGCATTTGCTTCGAATTGCCGAGATTTTTAGGAAAAGTCCTAACCGTTTAGAATGACAAAGTAAAAATCTGGCCGTTTCAAGAAAATCCTGCATATTGTGAGAAAAATTTTAAACTTATATTTTGATTCGTTGTAAACTTTATTCATACATTTACGGAAGAAACGTTAATAAACTTGTACAAGCAAAGAAAAGATATGGTTGTGGCATGGTTCGGTCAACAATGTCATGTTTCCCGATATAGCTTATGGTTGTAGCAAATATGTTATTATTGTTTAAGCAATTTTGAGCCTTAATTGGTTTACGACAAAAAACTCATGCTTACATTTAATCATCACATTATTAGCACTCATATTAATAGCAACATGGTTGAATTTAACAATACTGTTATTAAAAAAATTCATGTTACAGTCATGATATGTTTAAAAATTCAACAACAGTATGGTTCTCTAATAATAAAATATGGTTCTTCTCCATACTATTTTAAAACAGATTACTTGCAATCAAGCTTTTTTTAAAAAAGAGACATGGCTCTCTGCTTCCAACAAAGCTTTGATTCTATCCCTTGGTTTAGTGCTTTTTTGTCAGTTTTTTATTTTACTTGAGATCTGTTTGTCTATTGTTGTGTGTCGCTTGGTTTGAAAATAAAAAATAAAATAAAATAAAAAAATAGATTACAAGTAACAAAAACTGCAAATACTAGCAATTAATATTCATCCATATTGTGAAAACCATTTGAAAACGAAAAACAGTGCTCTTTTAATCAGACAATTTAGTGCATTCGTAGTTTAGTTCGAATAAAATATCTCCATCGTCTGAATTATAAAAATTAGCTGAAAAGCTGAAATATTTCAAAACGAAATGGTTTTCAGAATGGGGCAGATTGTAAATAAAGCATGTATCATCAAATATCTATGCATATATCTATGTGAGAATAGATAATACTTTTTATTTCAGATTCCACATACTGACCAGTTAAAAAAAATAAAATTTTTGAACCATATATATGGTAATTTCAAACTATATATTGTAATTTTGAACCATATATATGGTTATTTTAAACCATATATTATAATTTTGAACCATATGGTTGCTTTGAACCATATATACGGTTATTTCTAACCGCATATTGTAATTTTGAACCCTATAAATGGTTGTCTTGAACCATATATTTGGTTATTTCAAACCATATATTGTAATTTTTAACCATATATATGATTGTTTTGAACCACATATATGGTTATTTCAAACCATATATTGCAATTTTGAACCATATATGTGGTAGGTTTGAACCATATATACATGGTTTTTTAAACCATATTATTTGTAAAACAGATTTTTTAACCATATATTCAAGCAAAGTATCTTGCTCTTCGATTATGGTTGCCTCAACCATGTTTTTTCTTTGTGTGTAGTTAAAAATTTACGGTGATAAATTGCTTTTTTGTTTTTCAGTATGCCCCCGAGTGGCATAAACATGAGAAAAATGAAAATAAATCTACAGTCTCTAAACGGACTGTTCGAGTATAATAAACTTTCACAAGGCTCTGTATATAGCTTGGTTTTATGTCCCTAAAGGAGGCAGCACTCACTGCAAGGTCCCGAGGTAGAGCTTCTCGTGTATATAATTTTTTTTTGTATGAACAAACACAACCCGCGAAGTGTTCAGCTTGTCTGCGGAAAAACACCCAGTGTCTATGGCGGGAATCGAACCCTCGAGCTCTGGACTGACAGGCTAGCGTCGCTTTGAGTTAAGCTAAGAAATACAAAGAAATAATGGCTTACATGTGTTTCCATATCTCTCACAGTTTAGAAAATATTTGATCTTAAACGAAAAAATATTTTTTCAGCCTTTTTCTTACTTCAAGAATGCAGATATTAAAAAAGAATTTTTTCCAGTTTTATTTGGAAAAACACGAATTCTGACTTTTGGTTTGGGAATTTTTCAGTTGTGACTGTTTTTGATTTTGTGTGCGTTATGGTCACTGTATTTATTGTACAGTGCCTTACTATAATTATAATTATTCTATATTATGTATATCGCTTTGTATTATATTCTTTTGAAATTATACGCAATTTTCTTTTTCGAAGGTAAATTTTAATTTATTTTAATTGTTTTAACATTATTTATAGTTACTCTATGACTGCAGCAACTTCCTTTTTATTTGTATTTATTTTCATTTTGTATTGTTGCCTGCAACAGCAGCTGTTGTTTGTTGTCCTTTTAAGTATGAATTTCAGTTTTGCCAATGACATTCAAGGTTGAGTTGAAGGCTAATTGTTAAAAGGATATTCTTATTTAATATTTTTTTTATTTTAATTCAGCTATATTCATTTTTACTAGAGTCCCCAATTGTTTTCATAATTTATCCTAGAAATTGTTAACACATTCATAGTATATATGTATGCCTGTATATATGTGTGTGTATGGGCTCCCTGCAGATAACGCGACTAGTTCATACACGCATGTAAAGTATACTCCATAGAGGACTAGGACTAGTCCAAAGGTAACCCAAATGTATGGAGAAAACATGGTCGATTTAACATTATAATGTCCTGTCAAAACGGAATCTTATTGATTCTACTTGATTGCTTGCGTGCAGTAGGCAACCACGTATACCAACCAACGATATCCTAGGGCTGGAACATATAACCCAACTTTGCACTACATCGGAGTAGTCTCAAAGCTACTACATATCACCACTTGACGGAGCACTCAAGTGTTCCTGTTGAAATTGTTAAAGCACGAGCACTTGTCGCTTAACTACAAAGTCTTGTTTGCAAATGACATGGTCCATGTCTACATTACATCGGACTAGTCTTAAAACTACTCTATGCTACTATTCGATGGAGCGCTCAAGTGTTCGTGTTTTATCGATTGCAATCGTTAAAACGCCAAACACTTGTCGGTTAACTTAGAAGCTATTGTTTGCAAATGACATGGTCCATGTCTGCATTACATAGGACCATGTTGTAACTACTCCATTTCAGCTAAAATGGACCACATAGTCCAATATTATCTGTAGGGTTAGAGTAAGTTGCTCTTGTATGCATGTCGAAACGTGTTTGTGTATATCCTTTGTTTATGATAATGTTAATGATAATGAAGGTTGTATTAGATTGAAATAATTTTGTTGTAACGTACAAGGACATTTAATTTTCTTTATTTTTATTACATTATTATATTTTTGTGTTATCAGTATTCTTTTATTTTCAAAATATTTAAATAGATGAAAGAATTTAAATTATATTACTGCAGAACGAAAGAGGGTACCATCTCCAAAAGTTTTATAAGAATGTTTTCGCATTTTTGACAAAGAAACCAAATAAATCGAAATTAGCTCTGTAGATTTTAAAATTATGTTTTATACAGGGTGGCCCAAAATTAACGAAGGGGTTTGAATAGTCTATAACCCCTTTATTTTAATTTTTTTTTTGTATTTTTTTCACATTGTTGGCAGAAAAACAATGACACAGTGATTTTATTAGCCGGACTAAACTACTCCCGAAGCTTTTTCCTTGGGTATTTTCAAGGTCGTGCATACGTGAATAAGTCACAGACCATGACCCAAGCTAAAAAATAGTAGTAGAAAAAAAATTCGAGCGATAGCTTCGAAAATCTTGAAAAGAGTCACTGAAAGTCACGAAAATGTCCCTCAACAGCGCCATTATTTCTTTTGCTGTATGTTCGTTGTTCAGTAGTAAACCTTTCCAGTTTCAATTTCCCAAATCTTCTTTGCAACAATCTAAAAAAAAAATACAAGAAAAAAATTTAAAAATAATGGAGCTATAGACTATTCAAACCCCTTCGTTAATTTTGGGCCACTCTGTACAAAATATTAAAATTTTTTTTATTTAAAAACTAAAGAAATAATGGAAAATTACGGAAATCTCGTTTTCACTAGGCTTCCATAAAGTTGAATATCTCAGAAAAAAAAGGATTATTTATACAAGCAGGTTTACAAGGAAGAGAAACAACAGCCTTGATTTATATAGTATGAAGAACTCCCTCTTGGAAGTACTGCAATTTAAAAAATGAATTTGTTGTTACTTATTCAAAGCCTTTGCAATAAAGCGTGCTTCCTTTAAGCGAAAGGTGTAACAGCTGCTTCGAAAAATCTAAAAAATAATACTAATGTCACAGATAAAACGAGTCGTATTTTATTAAAAGGATGAAAAAATTTTAACTGCCTATACCACATAGTCGAAAAAACTCTTCCTTTCTATCGATTCATCTCGATAACTAGAAAAAACTCAAACAAAGATAAGAACTTCATTGACATCTGTATCACAATTGCCTAAAAAATCCTATACAACAAAAAAAAATATATATTCACAGAAAAAAATAGACAAGAATTATATTCAATAAAACCATGTTATTAAAAAAAAATATGAATTTCAATAACATTTATCTTTAACATAATAAAATATTTCGTTGTAAGTATTTCTTTTCCATGCCGGTTATTTCTTTTCTTTTTATACATAAGAACTTAAAACAAGTTGTATCCCATAAAAAAATAAATGGGATATGGCTCAGCTAGAGAGTGTATGCTTTACGTCCGGAAAGCCCGGGTTCGTATTCCAGCCATGTCAACATTTTTTAAATTTATATATATATTTTTATTTTGAAATAATTTTGTTATCAATATAGGGGAATTCTTTATCACAGGAAATTTGAAAAAAAATTATTGAATACCGGGATTTTTGTTATCAAAAACGAAACTTATTTTTTTCTGTGTTCAAACAAATCTGTTATGCAGAATTAGTTGAAAAAGAATAGATGCTAATTTTTGTGGGCGTAGCACTTTTCTTTCATGCAACTAAAAATGAATTTTAAGCTTTTAACAAATGCACCTAAAAATGAAAAATATGCGCAGAAATATGCATTTACCTACGAACAAAGTACCAAACTAAAAAACTATGAAAAAAAATGTTTTTAATTTTTTATTATTATTAGAGAAAAAAAACATAAAACAAACATAATTGGGTCTATTATTTAATGCAACCGAACTTTAGTTGCGTTGCCAGTTGGCAACTGAAAATTAGTGATTGCTAGAAAGGCACTAAACAGCAACTGAAATTGACAGCTGTCAGTTGCCAGTTTCCATCACTAGTATAATTTTCAGCAACTGGCAACCCAACTGAGGGTCGGTTGCCATGCATAATCTGCCTATTAATATTTTTTTCATAAATTGAGAAATATGCATTAAAAATTTTTATAACTCCAAAATATGCCAAAATATGCAAAAATATGCAGCTACCACAAAAATATGCAAAAATATGCAACTACAAATGGATGCCAAACTACTTCAAATTTAATGATTCGCATAGATAATTAGTCAATACCTCTTAATCTGACATTACAAAAAACATGCATTTCCATGAAAGCTCTGTTCATAAGAATCGGATAAGCAATTGAAAAATAATATTTATATAGAATGGGCGTGGCACAACCCAATTTTCTATACAAGAAATGCTATTATTGGAGCAACTCAATGTGTGTGCAAAGTGTCAGAAGAACCACATAAAAATTTGTCCCCTGTGAGATGCTCTACTAACATACTTCGAAGAGGTAGAGGGCAAAAATGTTCCACAAAAATGTTTTACATAAAAGTGGCAAACATACATACATACATTGTACTTTAAATGTAAGGATTACAAGGGTGTTGATTTATAGACTCAGAAAAAAGTAAAAACACGATGCAATTCCACTGCTTTACAAGCAAAAGGTATAAAATTTTTAATACATTTTTTAGGGTAATTAGGAAATTAGGAACACGAGAAAAAATTGTAATTTCGGCCAAAACCTTAAAATCATTTTCTTTTTAGATTTTTAAGAAATATTGATGCTATATTAGAGCTAACACTACAAAACAGTCAGTTACAAGTTTTGATCAAAATCTAGCCTACTGCGACTGTTAGAAATCCGGAAAGTTAGTATATTTAGTTATTAATGTTTAATACAATTCACTTGGCTTTTTGAACAAGGAAATAGAGGTAGTGTGATTTTAAATGATAAATATAAATTTAATTTTTTCTTTAGTCTTTGAAAGCTGACACACTTTTAAGCCTACCACATTAGTTTTGATCATTTTAAACGCATCGTCCATATAAAATTTCTGCTACATATACATATAAAATATTCTTAAAAAGTATAACAACAATAAAAAAGTACAAAGTTTGATAAGCTGCAGATTTTCTTAGGAGTTTCTAGCGGTTGAAGGGCTTTACTGTAGAGTAGTATAAAAACTCACAAGTAAGTACTATGAGTTTCACAATCAAGGGGGTTATTATGTAATTCGATTCGAATAGAAAAATTTACGAATTCGTACAAATTGAATTATCTGATACGATTTTCGAACATTTATTTACGAACGTTCGGATATTTGTCTTTCGAAGCGTGCATATTTTTCCTCCTACGGAAAACAAAAAGTAGTCTTTCGGAAATTCAGCTATGTATTACGAAAGTAAATGTATATTAATTAAAAAATTAATTGAAAATTTTTAAAAAATCAGCAAGTTTTCATAAAGCAATGTCGCCTATTTAGAAAAATTTTTATGAAATATCGCATTACTGACATTATTCATGGTGAAAATGACTTTGATTGAACCTGATTCTTTGTGTTATTTCAGTATCAAATTCACGTTGTTTCAACTTGAAATAACTTTGATTCAACATGATTTTTCGTATTATATCAGTATCAACTTAATTTTGATTTAACTGTACTGGAATATTAAATCAACATAAAATATATTTAGTTTTTTCAAAACGAAAAATGTTTTTTGAAGTTTATTGTAAAATCATGTTGAATTAACATGAAACAGCTGAACATGAAGAAAAATCGCTACCGAAAATTTTTAAATTAAACTTGTTCTCAACGATTTTAATATAAAATTGTTCTGTGTGTGTATATTTTGCAAAGACTCGATCCAGCTCACGAACGCTCATCGATCACTCCACCCACCCTCCAAATGTTTTGCTAATCCTAATAAAACAAAATAGTCTTTAATTTTAAAGACGTATTCAATAGAACACTGAAGATGGCACATAGCCGAAACCGGTCTGTTTACAAACCAAATTTGACGTGGGATGACGGAAAATCGTTCCAAATACGTAACACGAACACGTTTTTTATATTCATACAAGGTGAGCCCCACTAATACACATTTGATCATATCTTAGCATATAATAATACCAAAATTAATATAAAAGGAATTAGTCAAGCAGTAAACGCATATACTGTGTAATTTGGCTACACAATTAGGTTTCAATGAAAAGGTAATATTTCCTTGAAATAAAATATTAAGGATAAATTATTTTCCGCTATTATGATAGAAATTAAATTTCTAAATCTTAAAATAAAATAAGTGATAAGTAAGTGATTTGCATAAGAATTTTCATTCAATTACCTTTTTTTTGTATTGCCACATCTCCAGTATCTCTAGTACATTCAAGTTGTTTAAAAATACAAGCAAACCCTGCAGATCTGATGGCTATCTTAACTGCTGATAACAGAGCTAATGATATACATAATTAGGTAATTGACGCGACAGTAGCAATACATATGATTTATTTCTGATTTATTTTTGCCGGAATGGGTTTCGGCTTTCTTCAAATTTTTTTTTTTTAGATAAAGATACATTTGTATGTCTTTGCTTTTTCCTCACGGAGATATTAACCTCATCAAGTCTTCAGGGAGTTGTTGTATATGACTTAAGCTACAAAATGTTTCATTTTTAAGTTGTCAACACTCACAAAAAAGAAAAACCATTAACAAAAATTTCTGCGTAAATGATTAGCATTATATTGCAAAACAAAAGGAATAAGAGGAAAAATGCGAAAATGGCTACTACAGCATACAATTGCCATTTTATCTCTGTTGAGTATGAAGAGGTATTAAAACATCTCCTTGACAACGTCTTTTTATAATGGTACCATTTTTGTTTCTTTAATATTAGCAGGCAAAACAACCATAAAAGCAATAAGACAAAAAAAAAAAACAAATAAAGAGACGATATTCGGTTATGCCGAATCTCTATACCCTCCAGCTGAATATAAGCTACAACGATATTAGAATATGACTTCTTCAGGTTTTTTCTTCAATTTCTGGTGATTATCGAGTTCTAGCGACTTAAATGTTCATTATGTGAAATTTCTATGTATTCTATATATATTTGTACTGATCCGGCATAAGAAATCCTGTAGGCCTTACGTTTAAGGTATAAAATGTGTTCAACATTTTTATTTAGAATACCACGTGGAATATTTTTGTGAATATTTTTTTATCCTCTAACTATTCGCGGTATGGATCTTTTTTTGGTCCCTTTCTTAAAAAAGGGGCAAAAACTCCCGTTAGGCGGCGATACAGCAGGGTGAAATGTTCTACAAAAATGTTTCCCGTGGTGTTTTATATAAAAGTGCTGAACACATCTTATACCTTAAACGTAAGTCTTGCCGCATTTCCTATGCCAACATAATAATTGTGAATATGTGCGAAATTAATCCTTAAATCCAATTTAACCTTTCAATGATTTCTGGTGTTCAAGTGGAGTCTGGAGCTATGGTGTCTTTAAAGACTTATTGTAGAATTTTGTGACAAATATTTTTATAGACTATTTCAGGCGGCTACAGCCAGAAAAAAGATTGCTTGGAATATGTTTGGGCCGATAAAATATTAATTAAATATCTATATTCTACGAGTAAAAAAAACAATCCATGTTCATGGCAATGAGCATAATTGTGGTAAAGATATGATTCTGACAAATCTAAAATTAATTACATCAACCGATTGTATGCTTTTCTCATGACTAAGTAACAAATGTGGTGAGCACAACCGAATAAAATGTCATGTATTGGATTTTAGTACCAATTATTAGTATTTGCAACTAAAAAAATTTTCTTTCTAAACTCACATTACTTTACTTTTCATCGGTTGTTGCAACTAACTAGTGGTTAATTTTATTATCATTGATACAGGTAACCGATTAAACGGTTCGTATTAGCAATTATTTATTATTGTAAATTAACTTCTTTTTCAAAAAGAATTCTATGATAGTTGGTGCAACTGCCAAAATTCTATTGACAAGAAATTCGGTTGTCACAACGAATCTGTTTTTTCCACTTTTTGAAGAATGGGACAAAAGACCTATACAGCGAAGAGTTAGAGAGCTGAATTGTTTCACAAAAATGTTTTTCGTAGTGTTTTACATCAAATTGCTAAACACATCCTTTACCTAAAACTTAAGATGTCCTATGGCGAGTAACTATAATTGTTTAGCGAAACAGAGGGCTTAATTTTAACTTCCGTACTTTCATTCCGATTGTTTTGCAGTCTTCAGATTGCGTTTATTTTGTATTTCGATTTTACAATGATAAAGTTTGCATACCTTGTAACGTTTGATTACTCTTGTCTTTAAAAGCAAAGCTCACGTTAAGCTTTTTACGAACATGGTAAGCTTATGGCCAAATATTTATTTGATGCCCCTAAAAGTATGTATGGTCTTTAGTATTTACTGCAAACGAAGTGAGTAGAAAAGTATTTGCCAATTTCATTTTGAACTTTAAAAGTGGTTTCATTACGAAGAAAATTTTCATTTTTCGTTTTCTGAAGAAGCAACTTACGGAATTGGAACCATTTTCGATCGGAATGGTATTCTGTGACATGGCTGTATATATAAATTTTACAGTGATAAACTTTTTATACTTTAAGGCGTTTGCTTAAATTTCTATAAGCAATGCTTTCATTAAGCTTTTCATTAGCATGCAAAGTTTATCACCAAATAATTATTTGACACTCCTAAAAGTATGCTAGTTTTTACCCTCTAAAAATGAAGTTAGTAGAAAAAGTGTTTGTTAATTAAAACGTTGAAATTTTAAAGTGATTTATTTGGTCATATCACACATTCCGATGGGAATGGTTGCAATTCCGTGCTTGCGTTTTTGTTCTGCATGCTTCCGATTCCGTTTATTTTGTATTTCGATATTGCTATGATAAAGGCGTTTGTTTACCCTTTACAAGCAAAGCTAATATTAAGCTTTTTATAAACATGAAAAGCTTATGCCCATATATTTGTTTGACGCTCCTAAAAGTATACACGTTTTTTATTAATTAATTCAAATGATACTAGTCGAAAACTTCTGTGTTAATTCCATTTTGAATTTTAAAAGTGGTTTGATTACGAAGAAATTTTGCATTTTTCATCTTCTGAAGAAGCAACTTACTGAATTGTAACCAATTTCAATCGGAATGATAATCTGTGACATGGCTGAATATCAAAGAAAACTTCCGTTCTTCATCTTCTGAAGAAGCATCTTACGAAATTGAAATTACTTTCGAACGGAATGGTATTCTGCTAGATGGCTGGTAATACTTATAGGCAAGAAGTACCGACGACAGTAGAGCTTCTACAACAACCAGAAACTCTCGCTTATAAACCTGATTCGTGCGAAGCAGTAGTTTTTTCGGGGTAGGGTCTTTAACGAATCCATTCCAAAGTGAATGCGGAAACACAATTCTCAAATGAAAAATATTAGACATTCTAAATGGTTGTCATTCCTCTCTTCCAGCTGTGTTGAAAAGGCATAAAATCATTGAAGACTACTAAAATGCCACTCACGTATTATCAGTACGCTTAGATTTATTCTGGAGTTCTGCAAAAATGACAACAACACCTAACAGAAAAAGCCAATAAGAATGAGCAAAAACATTTATGACTTGTTAGAGTGTGAGTGTTAGTGCCTTTGCACGTTTGTGTGAACAAAATCATTAAGAGAATATGAACACAAAATTGCTTTTAATGTAAATTCAATAATAACAAAGCGGTTAATGCTGCTGTTGATGACAATGACAATGACGACTTTTGAGTAGGAGCACTACAGTGCTGTTGATTTGCACAAACAAATTGAAAGTCAAACGAACATGTAAAAGGAGAAATGCCATATGTTTTATTCATTTATTTTTCTTGTATTTGTTTTTTAGCGGCGGCTGTAATTGACATGTTACAAGTGAATTGTATTAAATACACGTGTGTGAAAATAAATTATTATAACAGTTATTAATTGCCAAAAATAAATTTATTTCCCATGTCAAGAAAGCTTGAAATTACTATTTTTAGATGACATTTTAAGAAAAGTACTTCACTACTTTAGTTTATGCATTCTGGTTACTAGCAATTCTAACAATGTTATAGATTTTTCTTAATAACGTCGCTAAAATTAGTTGAAAGCAAAAATCAGAAATTATCCTTCTATCAGATATCAAATTCTATTTTTGCTTTTGATGAACTTTTCCAAATTAAGGACCTTAAAATATATATTTCCGATCTTGGAAAATACCACAATGAAGAATAGAGCTACATTCACACTTGGCAAATATTGGACGAAAAAAAAGCGACCAACAGACAAACTGAAATTGTATTTCCTTTAATTCCAATATTTGTTAAATATGAGTTCGCATTTATTAAGTCTAATTTCAAATGCTTTTTTCGTGTCCGTTGACAGTATAGTAAAATATTCTATAAAATAAAGGCGTAAATTTTAAAATGAAAACTGCTTTTGCATGATTTAATGGATTGTAAATAAATGGACGTCATTTTTTTTTGTGCAAGACTCTCCATTATGTGTTAAAAACGTAAAACAAAAACAGTGTTTTTCCACTCTTCATACAAAATGGAGTGTTCGTAATGAATGGTTTTGATTTTCCACATTAAGAAACTATGAATTTTTTCAAAAACGAGATTAAATTTATAGCGGTTTTTGGAAAATTTGCATTTGGTTCTCTTATTTCATGCATCAAATGTTTGTAAAATATTAGAAACTATAATTTTTTTAAATTGTTGGCGTCCGCAGTCGTGTGTATTGAGCGTTACGAGTTTTTAGTACGCTTCATCACCCAGTTTAGTTATTAAAACTACATTAACAAATATTTAAAACTTTTGTGAATTTTTTTAAATAGTATTTTATTGTAAAACGTTTCAACAATCAATCATTCTTTGTATACAAAAAAAATGTATTGAGTGTTATCCATATTTTTTAATACAATAAAAATTTTTTTTGTGACTAAATAAGGAATTTATGTTAAAACACATCGAAGATTATACATCTGAATTCTACTGAATTCAAAATATAGTGTGTGCTCAAAAAAATATTAAATTCGTATAAAAATTTATTGAGCGTTACGTAAAAAAATTTTTTAAATATAATTTATCTATAAATTTTAGGAGCCCAAAAAAAGTCAACATCAGCTTAAGGATAGAAACGATATAAAGATCATTATCTGTTTACAAACTTCTGGTTTTCTGTAAAAAATTATTGCTTCTTGCGTTTTGGGGGTTTTATATTTTCGAAGAATGTATTACACTCTAAAGCACTTTTGTTAAAAACTTAGTCGATAATAGTCAGCAACACTTTACAGATTATTATCGACCTAAAATTACACACGCATTATTTTTGAACAAAATAAAGTTTTTTTTAAATAAAATAACTACAAAATCGATGTAATTTTAGACAAGGAAAATTTTTCAACATATATTTAGACAATATATGATCGTAAATTTGACGTAATGGTTTAAAGTGTAGGTAGGTCGTATTGTACTACAAAAAAATTATTTTAAATTTACTTAACTTTTGACATTATTGGTCGATTTTTATTAAAATTAGTCTTATTTCAAAGAAGAGTTAGCCTCCTTTTTGCTTATGTATAAATGTTTGTAAAGAATTATTTAAAACATACAATTTCTCTTATTTTTTCATGTTAACCCAAGTTAAAATTGAAAAAGTGGTCATAACATTTACTTTTGTACTGCGATTATTATATATTTTTTAGGTTTTAGAGAGTAGATGTATAGTGCTTCGAAACCCTAAACCCATTTTTTGGTGATGTTTTCTTTTTGAAAAATCATTCCTGAAACAACCACGAAAGCAAATGTAACGCTCAATACACAAAACATGTTGAAAAATATAAAAAAATATAATTTTCTTTCAGGAACCATTGAGTGAGGCGAAAACTATAATAAAAATTCCATCTTCTCATATACATTAATATTAGTAACATTAGTAAACTAAGAAAACACAAAATGTACATTCAGAATGCGAATCAGTTTTTTTGCAGCATAATTAATTGTATGTTGTAATAGCGTAAAAACGAAAATTTTCGACACGGTCTGGATTTTTATCCTCTCCGATTTTAATGAAATTCGACAAATGTATTCTACTGTTGTGTGCGCATAACACGGCGAAAAATTATTTCGATACCTCGTGTGGTTTCCATTTTATAAGCTTCTAAACTTGGCCATCTCGGGCATTTTTTGAGAAAAGTTCGTAATATTGAAGTTTGTCTAACTTGAGAGCGCGTCATCGGATATAAATAAGTTTGATGTCATTTGAAAGGTCTCAGTCTCCTCGTAATGAATACGGCTTAAAAAGAACATAGCTTCCTCCTACCAGTCCCTCTAAAATGCCAAAGTATCCTTCATCCTTAAATATCCTGAAAAATGGTATTTTAATTTTTTTTTTTTTTTTTTACGGAATATAGCAACTGTCATGTCTTTATTGTATAATATTTTCAAGATGGGATGAAAGGAGATTCAATAGTTACAGTTGTTTCTTTATGATAACTCAATAATTTCTATGAAAATTGTGTACGCAATAACAATAAAAGCAACCGTCGCTGTAGTATTTCCTAAAATCTCGATTTGTATTTTTTACACAATAGCGACAGATGAGTTTGCTATATGCTGCAAAAAAAACAAGAGAAAATAAATAAAATTTTTCAGGATATTTAAGGATCAAAAAAATTTTTTCATTTGTGATGTCCCTGTCTTGTATTTAGAAAAAAAGTGTGCCTGAACCTTTTCAATGATATTTAAATTACTAAAATCTGATGACGCGCTACAAAGTTATGCTATTTTCAATATTACATTTTACAAAAAAATCCCAATGTATTCAAATAGTTGTTTTTATTATTATTTCTTATATAATTTTCATAGAAATTATCGAGTTATTATCAAGAAACAACTGTATCTTTTGAGCCTGCTTTCATCCTATCGTGAAAATTGTACAAAATAAAGATATGTCAGTGGGCTGCATTCTGTAAAAAAATAAAGAATATTAAAATAAACTGTTTCAGGATATTTAAGGATAAAAGATACTTTGGCATTTTAGAGACACTTATTGCGGCAAGCTATGTTCGTTTTATTCCGTATTCATTGAGAGGAGACTGAGATCTTTCCAATGACATCAAATGTATTTCTATCCGATTACCCGTTCTAAAGTTATTCAATCTTCAATATGACGAACTTTTCTCAAAAATGGCCAAGATCCCTAAGTTTACAGGCCCATAAAATTGAGATCATTTTTCTAGATCATTTTTCGCTATGTTACACGCACGCAGGAGTAAAAGATATGTGTCGATTTTCATTAAAATCGGAGAGGTGAGAAATCCAAACCCTTGTTTTCATGTCGAACATTTTCGTTTTTACCCAATATAAAAACCAATTTAAATCACACTAACACTAAGCAAAAATATATTTTAACTTCATATTTGCAAATAAACAAATCACTTAGGAAAACGAAAGCATTCTCATAAACTCTACTTGCTTAACTAATTGCAAAATTATTTCTCAAATGCTGATTTTGAGTGCAATTTGTGTTTTGCATGTAATAAAATGTGTCTCAGTCTACAATTACTTTTGTCTTTTGTTAAATGCCAAAAGTTATTTGAGTTTTATTGTAACGAGTTTTTCAAACATTCTTTCTTGTTGAATTTACCTTAATAAAGTTCACTTCTCCAGGGATTTGTTGATGCAAATATTCTAAAACATGTTATTTTTTTAATAAAAATTCTTTATTGTGAACAATATTTCTAAAATGAACATATACAGTGTATATTGTACACACGTGCATACATTTTTCGAATATTGAGCTTTGAGCACAATATTCCAAAAACTTTAATGAGAATTTCTTAAATCTGAAGTTGAAACTTTATTACTTTAATTAATATCTGGCTTATATGATTTAACTTTGTTATATAAAAGAAAAGCTAATTCAGTATATTATCCAATCTGTTTGCAATTTTAAGCTGACTACACGCTCGACATTCATTGAGTTTTAGCAAAATTAATGTTTTAAAACTTAATTTGCATAATTAACAATAATTTCTCCAAAAAGCATACACACAGAAAAGTAAACATTTTATAATTCATTCAAAATCACAAAAAATCTGTTACGAATATTTGTTCCCTCTAATTAAAAAAAACTAATTTTTATAATTGTTCACTAGTAATTTGAAGTTGTCATGAACGTAAATTTTCTTAGCTCATCCATTTTACTTAGTCAAAACTTAATAATTTATTAAGCCATACCTAAAAATCTCAATTATCACTCTTACAACAATAACAAGGACATATTAATTCAAATAAGTTTATTATATAGCCATCCGTCTTGCAAATTCAACGGATGCTATTAAAAACAGCGCGCGTCAAAAAGATAAGAGTACTAGTTTACCCCAGCATTAAATAACCCTGATTTCAAGTCTTGCCTTAGTGTAAAGATATTTTGTTATTCACACAGAAAAAAACAAAATTTCATTTTTAGTACAGAAATTCAATGAATTAGTAAATATTTTGTCTAGAAACAGACCTACAAAAAATTTTTAAATACAGACAAAAATGTCTCAACAATTTCGTAGAAAAAAAAAACAGTTTTTTTAAGTAAACAAGTTGTCCAAATGTATAAAACAATTTGTCTAAAATCTAAAAAATAAAATAGTTTTCTGAATCAAACAAAAATATTTACTGGATTTTCTGTAATATATCAAACAAACTTTTTGTTGAAGTGAGTAGAAACTTTTTGTTGAAGTGAGTAGAAACTTTTTGTTTTATATTTAAAGTTTAAAATAACAACATTATCATCCAGCAAGCATTTATGAAATTTCACTCTCTGTATGTTTATCTAAAGACTCTAACAAAATGAATGAGACTTAACGCAACAACGTTAACCAATTGATTCGCTCAGAAATCTTTGGTAAACAAATTTTTACAATAACATTTCTTTTGCTTTCATTGTTTTATTTATTTTTATTTTTTTTATCGTTATCGGTGTTGTTTTTTTTACGACACAGAAAATTGGTTTATGTTTGACTTTTATTTAGGATGCAAACACCAAATCCTAAATAAAAGTCAAACAAAAAATTCACTGATTCAGCTAAAAACATTTACTGAAAGTGAAATTTCATTTTAGACAAACTTTTGTTTGAAAATTTTTATGATAATTTTTTCTGTGCACAGAAGCTCTACTGTAAGGCGCTTAAGCAACTAATTATGCATTTCGATTGAATAATGAATATTTTTATGCTTTTGCATAAAAAATTAAAATAAAATTTAATAAAATTTCAGTGGCCTTATCAGTATGGCGCACACTTTTTAAAAGCTTTAATACTTATGTTTTTAATTATACATACTTTGAACAGACTCACTTAGAATGTAAATATAAAACAAAAAACTACCATCTATCATTAAGGACACAAATAATGAAAACAAAAAAAAACACACATTGAAATTGTTTAAAGGAGTTTCCTTTTTTTCTTATTCATCATATTTAAATTTATTGCTTTATTCAGTAGTTAAAGTAAAAGTAGAAACATAACAAAGTGAGAAAAAAATTTGAACACAATAACAGCGAGAACGGCAAGGCAACAGTAACAAAGAATATTAAAGATACAACGCTTTTTAATAATAAAAAAATTTTAATACCTGAAAAAAAACTTTAATTAGAGACATGAAACAATAATTTTCAGCTGCCGCTTTCAGTTTTATGACCGTTATTAATAAATGTCGTTACCATTGTGTTTCCTCAATACACTTAGTCCTGCTGGGCGACTTTAAAATAGTACAAAGTGTGTAATAACTTTATTGTTTATACTTGAAAATTTAATGGACTTTCCATAGTATGACCACGTCCTTGTGGTATTCACGGTTGCGTTGGTCTTTCATTTTATTTCAAAAGTCGATAGATTGCATAGCACAAGTTTGGTTAAGAACCGATGCATAAGAAATTTCTATACAAACACTCAATTTACTTTATGGTTTAAAAAAGTTAACCACTGAAAAATGTATGCAACAAGAAGCAAACACAGTGAAGCCCAACGTAATAATAAGCTTTTAACTATAAATTTATTTATACTTATATTTTTAAATGATAACTTAAGTATACAAAGTTTAGGACTTATTTCTGATGTTGAAGTAGAATCTTGAACTTTGGTATTTTTGAAGACTTGTTGTACAATTTTATGGCAAATATTTTTTTATGATATTTTGGCCTGCTATAGTGCCTTCAAATGGGTGGTTTTGTCCGATTTTTAGGAATGGGAAGAAAAATACGCATACAGCGAATAATTAGTGGTTTAAAATGTTCCACATAAATATTCCACGTGATGTTTTACATAAGAGAGCGGCACACATATCATGTCTTAAACGTAAGGCTTACAAGATTTCGTATGTCGACTCACTATAACTATGTCCAAAAGGAGGAGGGGAAATTTAACTTCACAAAAATGTTCCTCGTACACAGAAAAAATTTCAATTCGTATTCTATTACTGAATTCATAACCTTTACAGATTTCGTAAAACTAAAAACTAAAATTCGTAAATATTTGATAATATTTAATAAGAAAAACCCAATTTTTTTAAATTAAAATAATGTACTGCTAATGGATAGGAATATTTGAAAATCAAATAAAAAGAATAATAAAATTTAAAACCAAATTCAAATACATGTGTGTTAAAATAAAAATATATCATAATTTTTTCTGTGTAGAGTTTTACATAAAAGTGTTGAACACACTTTATACCTAAAATGTGTTAATCTTTCTAGTGTCCGACCGAACACACTTTTTCAGACCGAACCCGAACTTCGGTAAAAATTTTAGAACCGAAACCGCACGCGAAACCTAACTTTTTTATTGAAAAGAAAAATTTTAACTTAACTTTTTTTATCTATGATTTATTTATATAATAAATACAAAATTAACAAATTGATAGTGCGTAGTACTTTTTGATAATATATTGTAGGACTACAAAGTTCGGTGTTCGGTGAAAATTTTACCGAACGCCGACCATCAGCGTTTTTTGCCGAACTCCGACACCGAATCCGAACGTTCGGTCGGACACTAGCGATTTCCTTTACCGATTCACTATGTCAATGTACCAAATTGCGGAGCTTTTGCTTTCTCTAAAATAAAGGGCAGATATAAAGTTTCATATCGCTGAATCAGTTGTAAGAACCTTATGACGTTTTTGTGAAGTGTGATTTATGAAATCGTTTCATACTCAAGCCTTGTTCTGGTTATAGAAAAAATTTGTTAGATATAACTAAATTCTAAGAACTAGCTAGTAAAAAAATAGCTTCCAAGAAAGTCAATAAGATCCTGAACTTGCGATCCGGAAGTGGTCCAAATCCGGATCATATCTAATGATTTTTACATAGCCAGTAAAATACTACTTTAAAAAATCAGGTCTTAGCTTTGGAGTACTAAATTTTTGGAAATCATCACCATTTTCAGCACCTAAACTGAATTTTTATTAATTTGGCGTTTTTACTCTAATTATATGGATGTTGTTGCTAATTCTATGGATGTTGTTAATAACTACTTCCTGAGAAGCCGAAAATATACTTTTATTGACAGGGATGCCAGATGATTTTGACAAAAAATCGGCATATGTTCCAAATAAAATCGGCATTATCGGCACTTCAATTTTAAAAAATCGGCAGCAAATCGGCAAATTCAAAATACCCATTTTAATTACAATAAACCATATTTTTATTAACAAAAAATAACAAAACAGATCAATTCAGGATTAACTAAGGTTTATAAAATATTAAATAACATAAAAATCAATGAAAATATGATAGAAAAAGAAATTTCAATTGAATTGTTGACAAGAAAGCTGAACTCTTTGTCTGAGGAAATTCTTAAAACTTTGCCGAAATGTCTCAAGGAGTTTGTAGAAACTCTGAAGAATTTTCTGGGGAAATTCAAAAGGAATTTTCGATATGTCTGAACAATGTCGAAAAAATATCTGACAATACATCAGACAATATCTGACAAAATTCGGAGCTAAATTTGAAATTTATTAGAAATTTCGTATAAAATTTTCTCATAAAATCAGAATGTTGTAAGACCTATTTGACTCTTCTTCCGCCATACAATTTTCAGCTGCCCATGGCAGCTCATCAGAAAACATTTACCCATATTTTATAAGTTTAAAAATTCAAATTCTAAAGAGAAAAATTAGAACTATCACAAAAACTAAAATCAGACAATGTGCAGAAGTGGCTGCTAAATCTCGTAAGAAGTAGATCAGAAAATGTGCAGACTATTCTGTTAAGAAAATTAATCGGATAATATTTCAGAAAATTTGCAAAAACATCGTGCCAGAAAACTGCCGACTAATCTGGTTGATTGATTGTCTGGTAAAGTCTCAGATTTTAACTGACGTTAGACATGTTAGAAAAAATATTTGCTGGGTAATTGTAAATAAACCTAACCCTTTTTCTCTTTCGTAAAAGCGCTGACTGATTAACAGTTGTCTCTTTTTAATGTAACAGTGTATTTATTCTATTCCAGTGTTGCCCAAATGAATTAATTATAATAAAACAAACAAAGCTACCCTGTGTTAAGTGTTTATAAAAAAAATCGGCAGTTTTGGAGCAAAAATCGGCAAATCGGCACTTTGATAATTTTGAGGCAAAAAATCGGCAAAATGCCGATAAATCGGCAAATATGGCAGGCCCTCTTATTGATACTTTAGAAGTAGAGAAACAGTATTTCCCCAAAAATTACTTTAATTTGCTGTCTCTTTCTCTCTCTCTCTCTCTCTCTCTCTCTCTCTCTATCTCTATCTATTATGCTTTCTGCTTTTCAGTTCTTTTACAAATTTACCTAACATGTTAATTACTGGTTTTTTAAATTAGATTTATTTCATCTATTAATTATATGCTCTAATAAAACCAAAATCATTTGCTTTACAAGTCATATATCATTTAAGAAAAAAAAACCAAATAAGAATGAGGAAAATATTTAATAAAATGGCTTAAATAGCATTTGAAAAATTAAATCTAATTTAACGCAATTAAACCAAAGTACAACAAAAAATATGCATTTGTTGTTCTTGTTGTTCAATAATAAAAAGGCTGTTGCACACATATTGCTGGTGTTAATATTATTATTATTTTTTTAATTAATAGAGACAATGCTAAAAAAGCTAGTATGTGGGAGAATTAATTATGTAAATAAATTGCCTATTAATTTGAACAATGATCATTAAATAATGTGGGTGTACAAAGATGCAATAAAACAAAATTAATGACAACAATTAAAAAATTAAAATAAATAATAATATTTTGAACATAAAAATGTTAAATATATCGTTAAATAAAACGCGAAAAGCCCTATCTCAACAAACAATTCTAATCGGGTTTTTAGTATATTTCAATATATATCAAAAACATATATATATTTTTTTATTTATATTTTTCTTTTTTTTAAGAACAAACACAACCCGCGAAGCGATCAGCTTGTCTCCGGAAAAACGCCCAGGGTCTAGGCGGGAATCGTACCCACGACCTCTGGACTGACAGGCTAGCGTTGCTACCACTCACCCACAGGGGCACTCCAAATACATATTCCACTCAGCATTAAATTGCTAGGTTCTTCGAAGCATGTGACAAACGAAAGCGCCTGTGTAAGCCTTTTCTTGATTTTTGTGCTTAACCCTCTCGCTTACAGGAAAGCACGAGGCATTTGCGAAGACTTTCGAATCGCTAACAAAATATGTATTTGTTAAGGTGTTTCCTAGTGGGAAGTCTCCATACAAAAATCATGCCTCTTTTAAGCAGGTTTTTATGCAGAAGTATTGCTTCTCTCCCTTAAAGAACTGCTTATATGAAAGCTCCATTTTTTACAGGGTACTACAAAAAATCAGACTTACTCGAACAAAAATAGCGATAATATGAAGAACGTATAAAAGAAAAAAAAACTGGCCACGTTGAAGACAATTAGTATAAATAATCGTAAAAAATACTTTTCCCTCCATTTCTCTTTTATTTTGGCTGTTGCGTTTACTTCTCTTAAGGGGGTACGCAGAAAAGCTAAATTTCATTTTCAGTAAAGAAATTCAATGAATAAGTGAATATTTTGTATAGAAACGGACCTACAAACAAATTTGTAAATGCAGTCAAAAATGTCTTAACAATTTCATTGAACAAAACCGCGGGCTTGTTCAGCGAACAAATTTTCCAAATCTCTAAAACAATTTGCTCAAAAATATTTACAAACTCCAAACAAAATAATTTTCTGAATCAAACAAAAATATTTATGGGTTTTCTGCAATATATCAAACAATCCCCCTTATTCCGTAACTATCTATCGACGTCACGTCAAGACAATACCAAAAAAAATTGGCACTTGTCTACTCGCTGTCGAGAAAAGTTTACTACTATTAACAGCTTCTTCCCATTTTCTATGCCATAGAGAATAGTAAGTGGCTGTCAGTAATAGTAAATTGTTCTCGATGGCGAGTAGAAATGTGTATATTTGTTGGTATTGTCTTGACGTGACGTTGACAAATAGTTATGGAATAAGGGGGAATATTTTTGTCTGAATTTATAAAACAATTAATGTAAAAATATTTACAAATTCTAAACAAAATATTTTACTGGATCAAACAAAAATATTTACTGGATTATTTTGTAATATATGAAACAATATTTTTGTTTGAGTCAATAAATACTTTTTTTTAAATATTTTTGAGCTTTAAATAATAATTCCATCATCCATTAAGCATTTATGGAACTTCACTTTGTGAAATGTGTTCAACTCTGCAAAAATTACTAAGAATTAACGCAACAAACAACATTAACAAATTGATTCAGTCAGCAATTTGAACTAAACAAACTTGTTACAACTGCATTCGTTTTACTGTCAGTGGTGTTGTTGTTGTTATTTATGTGTATGTCGTTGTGGTTGCTGTTTTTCACGACACAGAAAACTGTTTTTTGGTTTTGTTGTTGTTTTTTGTTTTGCGTCCTAAATAAAAGTCAAACAAAAAATTTACTGATTCATTAAGGAACATTTACTGACAATTAAATTTTAATTTAGACAAACTTTTTTTGAAAATTTTTTGTTGATAATTTTTTCTGCGTATTATTAATTTACACTAGGATCACGCCAGGTGGTCGGAGTGCGACCACTTGATCCGTAACCGGACTTGTAACGGGGAAAAAATCTAGAAAAAAATGCCTTTTAAACAAAATATATAAATATGTTTTATGAATATTGGTGCACAATAAGATACTTAAAAGTGAATCATTTAAAAGTGAATCATATAAGATTTCAGCAATAAACTTTTAACGAAACATAAAATGATTGATTGTAAATTTAAGAACTATAAAATATGTAATTATATGATAAAAGTTGTAAATATTTATCATTAAATTTATAAAATTTGTAATGGTTTTTATATTTTTTTCTTGCATATTTTTAGGTAAGTCGTTTATTGTGCTCTCAAGTCTCTAGAAGTTTTCTGTCATTGACATTGCTCGTGACTTTGTCGTAATGTAAGTTTTAAAATAAACAAAAAATATATTATTTTCAAGCAGATTATCTAGAAACAAAACCATTTGCTGCAAAAATAATCAAAAGAAAAATATAAATTGCAGTATTTCCTTTCGAAATACACTTGTGATTTGTTTAAATTTCTGCTAGATGCTTATTTTGGGGCCAAGAGGAAAAAACAAATTGTTTGACCATTATTTAAAAGTTTTTTTTTCTTCTTGCAAGTGGAAAAAAGAATCATTGTATGTTATTCACTTGTAAGAAATAAAATTAAAAAACAATAAATCTGAAGTGTATGAACAAATATTTCCCCTAAGGAGAAACTACTATTTGTTAAGTTTATTTTATGTTTCATAAAAAAAAGATTCTTAAAAAAATAATAATCCTTAAAGGTTATGGCACAAATAAGATCTTGATGTTATTTTTCTTAGAAGTTATCTATCTGAATATTTTCAATAAAAGGAATTAAAGTGATGTTTACCATTTTACATACGCTATAACTCAGAAATTAAAGTCACAAAAATCTAAAAAGATATCCAAGGGATATATTTTTATGCAGAGGCAATTATTTTCAAGTTCTTAGCGAATATATTTCATGCTATACGTTTGGCGTATACACATTCTTTATACTTTTTTTAGGGTTCTGTATTGTTTTCGTTACGCTGTCTGTCTGTTTCTCCGTCTGTCTCAGGCTTTTATCTGGAGAACGCTAAGAGGTACAAACCTGAAACTTTCACATGATATATATTGTTTTTGGAAGCAGCCAGTGCTCATGTATAATTTCTTTCGCCTATGCACATTTGGCTTAGTTGTATATAAAATTTTCAGACTTTATTTATACAAATCATTGCTGACGTGCATTTACTGTTCCCTATCGGGAACGAACAAAATAAATAGGTCATCAAATTAAGCTTTCGGTGTCCAAGAATTCATAATTATATCAACTATTGCACACCGAAACATTACACAAAAAAATTTTTTTTTGTAAATACAACTAATTTGTTTGTAAATACAACTAAAAGTTTGATTAAAATGGCAACTACAATGATTTTTGTAAATACAAACACGACATTTGTATTCCAAGAAAATAAAATCAACTCATTTATTTTCAATTAAAATTTTTGTTTTATAAACAATTGAGTTGTAATAAATTTTTCAATCTTAACAGTGTTGATTGTTGATTTTGAAATTTTAAGCTACTTAAGCTTATATTTTCGTATATAAATCTCATTCCTTGTTTGAGAGTTTTTGCATAAGCATAAGAGTTTAAAATTTGTTTAGCACCAAACAAATGTAGGCATACAGAGTAGCTAAAAAATTACGACAAATAAATATATAGTTTTTTTCAAACAGTTTCAATTAATTGAATTTGTTTTATCGAATGTATTTGATGTATTTGAAAGTCAGCTAATGAAGCCTTTCATTGGATTAATGAAGAATGTTTCATTGTATTTATGAACTTCATTTGGCCAGCCATGTCATAAATGGAACGAAACTATTTCATTAGTGCTATGATGTACATTAGTATTTTGTCAGTCAATCGATGTCAGTACTGCTCATTGACCAGTAATTGTTGATTGCTTGGCTGAAATAAGTCTCGAACTCAACACCTCATGATTTGAAAAATAAGAAATATGTAACCTTTTTGAAATAAATAAAAGTTGATTTACTTATGTTTGAAAAATAATCTACATTAAGTTTTCAAAAATAGTATAACTTAATTATATTTTTCATTAATTCGCTAAAAAGAAAATTCAGTTAAACAATGTAATGATTTTCATTAATACAATCAACTATGAAAAACTTATGAAGAGTAGAGATTGAAGGATTTCATATATGCAATGTAATTGCTCATTGTATTAATGAAAAGTTTCATAAATATAATGAAGATCATTTAATGAAACCGTTTCTTTGTCTGAATAAATGACTTTCCTTTCAGTGTAATATAATTGATTTGAAAATAAAATTCCCACATATTTATTTGTTAGATGGCTTCTGTTGAATGTGATGATGGAAGCGTAGCGGCTTCCGAGAACAACATTGCTCTATTTTGCCTTGAAATATTGAGCATTTCTGATTCTTCCTGAATATAGCCTTATGAGACGTTGCCTAATAATCACTTCGTATACAAAAGTAAAGCAGTTCGAAATACATAAGCACACTAAAATATAATCAATTCAGATTAAAAGCCAATTTAGTTCGAAAAGTAGCTATATTCTAGTTCGCCCTAAACTGCACCGAATAAAAGAACTATCAACTATATTTTTGAACAAAATTTTATAAGTCAGAATTTCATTTGAAGCCTAGTGTAATCTTTTCACAAACTGTCTTTGAAATGAAATTTTTATTTTATTTTTTATAAATTCTTTATTTGTCATTTAAAAGCAATTAAAATGATACATTCTAATTGTCAATTATAGTTTTTCATTACATATCCCATTCATCCACTATTGCACAAATAGCAATTTTAATAGAAAGTTTTTGTTCTCGCTTTATTGAATATAAATTTTGCAAAACATATGGTAGCATTAATGTAATTTTACAAAAGAAAATCAATATATCCAGCATAAAAGCAGACCCACACATTCCAACTTAAATGCATTGAAAAAAAAACGAAAACAAACATACAAATTAAGAAAAAATATGCTATAAAATTCTACTTTAGATAAAAAATACTACTTGAATACTATTAAAAAGTAGACAACACTAACAAACAAAACTGTTGGATTAACAAAACGCCTTCCTATAAATATGCAACAGTTATTGGTACGTTGGAAGCTGAGTCACACACTGGGGTTTTAAAGAGCGAAGAATAAAAAGAAATGAATAAACACCAACAAACAAACAAACAAACAAATACGAGGATGATGGCATTATGCAACAGGCTACAATGCAAAAAGTAAAGTAAATAAAACAACCAGCAATATTCTCTAGTTTAAAACAATTAAGGCAGAAAAAATTGCAAAAACAAAATTCTCATTATTCTCAAACGCTGTGTCTCCAACGACAATGTCAGCTATCTCATCATATAGTAAAACAGGAAAAAGCAAACGTATAGTGTGAGATAGTGAATGAGTAACTGCATGTGATATAAAATGCATAAGTTTGTATCAGTAATATATTTCTGAAAATCATCTCAGCCTGTTTGCATGCTTTAGAAAAAATGGTTACATTTCGATGAGCAATGGAAGTAAGAAAAAAGATTATCAACGCCTACTGAGTTTAACAGTCATATGACTGACATCATTTGCACACAGACCTGCAACACACATACACTTGTAGTATTTTGTTTCCGTATTTATTGCCTCTGTTGCACACTGTTTTTTAATTACGATTACAATCAGAAGACGTTTACACACATACTGGAAAAAAAAGCTTTTGAAAGGGGAAATTTGTTCTTTAAGAAAAAGTTTGTAAATTACAAAAAAAGCTATTAATTCTTAAAAAAAAATTTCTGATTGCAAATGTCAACAATATGATGGTAATTAATGCAAAGAAAAAAATCAAAAATTTTTTCATTAGAAAATGTAAAATTTTTGGAGAAATAGTTAAGTTTTTGCCATTTTAGTTATTTTTTTTTTATTTATATAAAAAAATTAAAAAAAAATGCAGTTTCCAATTTTGCAAAAAAATAATTATCATTACGGTCTGAATAATTCCGAAACCGTTGAGTATATAAAAAATAATACTATAAGGTTTTTACTGGTTTTTGTAATAAAATTGGACAACTAACTCCTTCCTAATTTATGATAAAATCGAAAAAATGCGATATTTTTGAAAAAAATTTTTTTTTGTAATATAGCCATAAATGTAAAATTTCGATTGTTTTTGTAGTAAGAGGACCATAACATATCAAAAAAATATAGTGGTATTCTTTGATATTATTCATTTTGCACAGGTTAGTTATACTGTGATGTGGTCGTCGTTGATAACATAGACTCGCAAAGTTTGAACTCTTTTTTTCCTGTTTGAGAAAAAACTATATCGTCCTTAAGAAGTGTAATGTGCTTGCAATTTTTTCACTTACAAATTTGTTTATCAGAATGTGTAATATTTCCACTAGGTAGACTTGTATATTTTACCCTAACTCGAGAACAATATGTCCAACTTCGATGGACAAAACACCAAAAGATGCATGACAAAATTACCCTAAGTGATTTAATTCTCGTATTAAATTTTCACGAAAAAGTTGTATATATAAAAATTAAAATCACATTCAACAGAGCCACCTGACAAGTGGTGATAAGCAAATACACGTGAGCACTGACGATGGAAGTGTAGCGGCTTCCGAAAGTGGCGCTACTCTGTTCTGCTGTGTACGTTGAAAAATTAAGTTGATGTTAATTTTTCCCTTGTTCCTTCGAATATTAATCATGCCCAATTCTTTCTGAATATAACGCTACGAACCTTAGCCTAATAATCAATTTGGATTCACAATTACCCTAAAGCGGTATTAAATTTAAAAACTTCAAAACATTATCTCTTAACTATTGTTCCTAAAGATATTTTTGTTACGAACAAAACAAGCCATATATCGTAAAAATCGATGGAGAAATTTTGGTTTTATTAACAATTAAGTGAATACAGTAAGGCACTTAACAAGTATTTTCGGTAATAAATTTATTTTTTGTTTGAAAAATATTGAAAACGAAAGTTTCTTCTAAGTGTTTAGGTCTATTCACTTAATTGCTAATAAAATCAAAATTTTTCCATCGATTTTCATGATATCGGGCTTATTTTGTTCGTAATACAAATATCTTTAAGATCAATAGTTTTAAGGTTGTTGTTTTTTTCGAAATCGGGAATATTGTTCTTGAGTTACAATGGAATATGCTGGTGTACTTAGTAATGTTGTCAATTGTTCGGGTTTTATAATCCTTCGAATAAAATTTCATAATTTTTTTCTTGTTCGAACAGCCGAATATTTTAAAAAGAGATCATATCGCCAAACTAATATGGTGTAATTTAAACTAATATGCTGGAATTTAAAACGAAATCTTTAACGGATTTACGTAATATCTCAACAACCTCTTACACAAGTATTTATAATTTTGTGTAATTTACTTACTTAACACATCATATATTGTGAACAACTTTAACAAAATTAAGAAAAGCGCGACCTTAGCTCGCACACGATGGGTTCCCTACGAATACACATACATATATTCCTTTTCGTTTTTGCTCTTATTTTTTTCATTTTGCTTTTTCGTTTAATTTAATTTTTTTATTTTTTAAGTTTTTTTTTTGTTAATTTAGCGATTTTTTTGTTTTGGCGCTTTTTTCATTTTGGAGCTTTTTTGGCGATTTTTTAAATTTTTTTTTTGCTTTTTTTACGATTTATGTAGTTTTGTTGATTTTTTCGTTTTGGCGTATTTTTTTGTTTTAACGTTTTTTAATTTTTTGACGATATATTTAGTTTTAGCGTTTTATTTTAGTTTTGGTGCTTTTTGTCAGTTTTGGCGCTTTTTCGGTTTATGATGATTTTTTGAGTTTTAGTGAATTTTTTCTTTTTTTGTTTTGACACTTTTATCCGTTTTGGCTATTTTTTTGGGTTTTTTGCTTTTTTTTCTAGTTTAGGTGCTTTTTTTGTTTCGTCGCATTTTTCGTTTTGGTGTTTTTTTTTCCATTTTTGGCTTTTTTTCGTTCTCTACGATATTTTTAATTTTAACGATTTTTTTTCTGTTTTGGCGCTTTTTTTCGTTTTGACGACTTTTTTCGTCTTTTTAATTTTTTTTTAGTTTCTTGGCGATCTTTTTAGTTTTGATGATATTTTGCGTTTTAGCGATTTTGTTAATTTTAGTGCTTTTTTTCTTTAAGCTTTTTCATTTAAGCTTTTTCATTTTAATTTTTTTTCATTTTGGCGATTTTTCGTTTTGACATTTTTTAATTTTTAAATATTTTAGTTTTAGCGTTTTTTTTAATTAGTAGATTTTACCTCTTAAGATACAACAATTTGTCTAAATTACATAGTCAAAATTACATTAACTGATACAACACCCTCTAATTTTTATTGTTTTAAATATCGGTGTTAATTGGTGTAGTCTATTCTACAGACTACACCAATTAACACTAACTTTGAAAATTTAAAGTGTCTATATATAAGTGTCTGTATATTACATTAGTATTTCAACATTTTTCGTTGCTCGCTTTAGAACACCCTTTAACCTTTAGCGGCCAAAGTTTTACATATTCTGGGAAATTTTCAGGTTCGTAGCTCTTACGGCTCCCGAGAAAACAGGCTGTGACACACAGACATACAGACGGGCGGACACACAGACGGACAACGTACCGAAAACAATAGGGTTCCTTTACACTTTTGGTGTACGGAACGCTTAAAAGTAATTAAGTTAAAACTCGAATAAGAATTATTCGAACATTCGAATAATTCTTATTCGAATGATAACACTAGTACCTAGTGAAAATCATAAGTGAGAAATGAATGGATTTTAGAAAATCTAAGATTCTTCTCTATGACTTTGCCTTACATCCACAACTTAAAAGATAGAAATTTATTATCATTACACTGTGCAACAAAACTAAAATCAAAGCTTTCTTATTTATGGGCACTTCTAGTGAACTTTTGTGTAAGATATATTTTAATACAAAGTAGCCTTAGCAAATCCGGATTTGTAGCACTTTTTAGCTCTTATTGTGAATAAGTACGAAATTAACCCTTAAGCATATCTTACGTTTTGATTTATTTCTGGCGTCAATGTTGCATTTTGAACCCTTATAGCAAAATTGTATGACAAAATATTTTTGTAGCACATTTCTGTCCGCTATATTGCTGTTTAAGAGAAGTTTTTCTCTTCTTTTTTTAAGAAATAGACAAAAAGACCCATACAACGAAGTGATAAAGGGTTAAAATATTCCATAAAAATGTTTCTCGTAGTTTTTACATAAAACTGCTAAACACACCTTATACCTAAATAGGAAAGGGTTTTAACTCTCCCTAAAATAAAGTCCAGACGTAAGCTTTCAAAACGCCGATATACAAATATATAATTTTTTTGCCCATTTTTTATTAGATGTAGTCGTTAGGACCTTGTAATTGTTTCTTTCCTGTGTTATACAGAGCTATTATTGGGATCAGTCCCACTTTACAGAGCTCAGGAAGGTTTAATAACTATCAATTGTGCTTTTAATTATATTTTATCTTTAATTTTTTCAGTCTAGTTTGAATTTTTTCTAACTTACATAACACATAAATAAAAGTTTGTATCTGAAGTTTTTAAATAAATTGCATTTTATTATCACTTTCTGTGCAATTTTAATTAAAATACATATTTACATATTTAAAAGTTGTACATAAAACAATTCCCTTTTATTTTCTTAAAGTACCATCTTTTGTCATACAAGACATATTGTTAATTTGTGTAAATAAACGCCTACACGTGATTGATTAAATTTTTATACTTATTGGCTCATACTCTGCTGTTAAGTCACTAAGAGAAAGCTTTTAGTTAGCTCTTGATAGTTAACAATATAAAAGCTTTTTTGTATAAGAACTTCCAATATTTCCCATAAATTCTCTGACGTTTTTTTGTTGTTTATCCGTCGTTTTCACTACGTAGCAATATTTGTTTTAATGTGATTTTATACTAAATGTTTTAACATGCGCAATTGCACAAAAGGATACTATGTACTCGTATGTATATTTATTTTGCCGCTTAAATAACCTTGTATAAGTTCACCCATACACCTTTAAAATTCGCTCTTTCAGGCACACGTGAGTTATTTCTGAAGGAAAAATGGAAGGCTTCCTGAAAAGTAATGTAACAATGTATTGCACGGTACTTTACTTTGTGTGTGTGTGTGATAGAGTGTATGAGTGTGTATGTGTAGGTGTTTATTTAACGGCTTGTTGTGTCCTCATATTTCACTGTTTTCAATAATTTTTTTTTCGAGTGCAGTAAAGCTAAATGCAATATTGTGTGTGAGAGTGAGTGTGTGCTTTGATGATGAGACCATTTGTTTTTGCGGTTTTTCCTGGCAGGAAAGAATAAAAGTTGCATTTTTATGTTGTTGCCAGCATTTGCATGGTTTCTTTGTTATGATTTTGTAATCAATGCTGGCTCTGTAGCCTTCATAGTTGTTTACATTTTCTTATGAATTTATCTTGAACTTGATTTTCCACACAGACATCATGTTGTTTTGGTTTGCACAACAAGAGAACAGCAAAAACCGACAGATATTATTAATGATGCAAATAGATTTCTATAAATATTTTGTTGTTATTTTTGAAACAAAACTGATTGATTAATCTGGAACATTGCGGATTGCAATGCTGTCAAGCGTTGTAATCGTAAATAAGTTTAATGATTTATTTATTATATTTTTTACGAAGAGATTTACTATTATATTTTTATTGAATAAAAAATTGGATCGTAATGCTTTTTGAAAAATCAAAAATTGTGGGTCATAGGTATGATCTTAATAAATCTGTAAAAATATTTTTTTACTATATATTTGTATGCATTTATGAAAAATTCTTCTGAAAATTTCACAATTTTTAACAAATCCCTTGCAGCATGCTTGCTACATCCAGCGCTAGACGAAAATAGTGCATTTTGTTTAAAATTCAAAATTAATCGCTTAAGAAAAAAATCCACATCAAGGTTTTCAAATTTCTTTACAAATTGTACATATGCTTAATACTATCCTCAGCCGGTGTGGCTCGCTATCCTTTCATTGTGAGATTTTGTATTTAATTTTACGAGTGATCCACATGAAATTAAGAGTCTCACTAATGTAGTTGTGCAGATACATGGAAATTAAATATGGATCTGTGTGGGGAATACATTTTCCCCCCAAAATTAAAAAAAGCCTATTTGAATTTTCCAATATTCTGTAAATAATGAAACAGAACTGAAGCTAGACGAGTTTATCCATACAAATTGACATTCATCATACGCCGTAAAAAGCACTCATGAGGTAGAATCTATTTTAATGATAAAACAGAACTGGGGCTTGACGAATTTTTGCATACAAATTGACATTAATCATACGCCGTAAAAAGCAGTCGAGTTAGAATCTATATTATTTTGAGAACGTTTTTGCTCATGCTCTCAGTCTTAGCCACTTATTCTCTTTACAATGTTGCCGTGTTTTAATAAAATCTCTAAAAAACTTTCATACGACAAATAAAAACAAAAGAAAATGAACTCCCGTCGATTTAGTTTCGGGTCTGTCTTTTTTTTTTACAGCGTTTTTGCCTGAAGCTGAAGACTTAGGTCTGTTTAATCATTTATTGTGATAACGTCTTTTCTCATGCTCTCAGTTTTAGCTACTTGTTCTCTCAACAATGCTGCCATGTTTTAATAAAATTTCATATATTTTTCATACGAAAAATAAAAACAAAAGAAAATAAACAATAATATGAGAGCATTTTGAAGCTACTGCCGTCGATCTATTTTCGGGCCTGTTTATTTGACAGCGTTTTTGCCTGAAGTTTAAGACTTAGTTCTGTTTCATCATTAAGACAGCAATTTCGTATAAGGTACAAACAAACCACCTACAGCGCCATCTGTTGAGAATCGTTCGAATCTTCTTTTTCCTAAACCATCGCGTTTCTATTACGAACAAACCCGCAAAAGGAAGTATCTAATTTGTTTCAGTGGTTTTTAAGTTTTAAGCCTCCGAACAAATCACCATCCATTTTTAGGGTTCCGATACACCAAAAGTGTAAAGGAACCCTATTGTTTTCGCTACGCTGTCCGTCCGTCTGTCTGTCACAGGCTGTTTTCTCGGGAACAGTCAGAGCTACGGACCTGAAATTTTCACAGGATATGTAGAGCTTTGGCCGCTACAACAACAAATATATGACATTTAAAAATTAAATGGTGCTCTAAAGCGAGCAACGAAAAATGTTGAAATATTAATATAATGTTTTCTAGGGAACCGTAAGAGGTACGGACCTGAAAGTTTCACAGAATATGTAAAACTTTGACCGCTATAACAACAAATATGTGACAACTAAAAATTAAAGGGTGTTCTTAAGGGAGCAACGAAAAATGTTCAAATACTAATGTATTATGAATACACTTATATATAGACACTTTAAATTTTCAAAGTAAATGCTAATTGGTGTAGTCTGTATAATAGAATACACCAACTAACACCGATATTTAAAGCAATAAAAATTAAAGGGTATTCTATCAGTTAATGTAATTTTGACTATGTAATTTAGACAATATACTGTATCTTTGAAACAGTAGGATGTAGAATCATGAAATTTTTAAAAACGCTAAAAATAAAAAAATCCAAAATTAAAAAAATTTCAAAACAAAAAAAAAAACGCTAAAATGAAAAAAACGCTTAAAGGAAAAAAGCACCAAAATAAAAAAAATCGCTAAAACGCAATATATCACCAAAACTAAAAAGATCGCCAAAAAAACTAAAAAAAAACTTCAAAAACCGAAAAAAGTCACAACGAAAATAGCACTACAAAATCGCTAAAACTAAATATATCATCAAAAAATTCAAAAATCGCCATAAATGAAAAAAAATCACAAAAACGAAAAAAGTGCAAAAACCAAATAAAGCGCCATAACTAAAAAAATCGCCAAAAACCAAAAAAAAATCGCAAAAATGAAAAAAAGTTTCAAAACAAAAAAAATCGCTAAATCTAAAAAACCACAAAAAACCGAAAAAAACCCCCAAAAACGAAAAAAGCGCCAAAACTGAAAAAATCGCCACAGCTAAAAGAAATCGCTAAAACTAAAAATATTGTAGGAAAGTGAAAACGTTACAAAAATACCATAACCAAAAAATCCGCAAAACTAAACTAATTGACAAAAAAAACAAAAACTGCAAAAAACGAAAAATCGCCAGAAAAAAATGAAAAAATCAAGAAAATTGAAAAAGCGCAAAAACAAATAAAACCCAAAAACAATGAAAAATACTTAAAATAATAAAAAACTAAAATTAAACAAGAAAGCACAACGAAAAAACTGCCAAAATGACGAAAGGGGCAAAAACAAAGAGGGATATACATATAAGTAATCGTACGGAACCCTTCGTGAGCGAGCCAAATCGCAATTTACTTAATCTATTATATGTTATATTAGGGTGAATAAATCGATTTCTCCTAGTCTCACTCAAAGTTTGGTGGGTATAGATAAAAAACTGACCCTGCCAAATGTTCATATCAATCGGTTGCAAGTAAGACGTGTCGTGCCGCCAGCCCGCTCAAATTAGGGAAAAACCATGAAATGTAGCTTTCTTGCCTGTTCACTTCTTAAATATTAATTTCACATAAAAGTTTTGTAGAAAGAAAATGTTGCTTGTGACGCTTTCATACCCTAACAACTTTTCTCTAAATCTAATAGTTAACAGAATAAATCTAAAATTTGCATGCATCATTAGCTTATTTTAATGCTTCATACGTCCTCCCATCTCATGACAACTAAAAACACAAATTTAAAAGGTTTTAGAATAGATGTAATTTGGGGCGCTGAATCCGAATCTGCAGTTGGTTTACTTTTTTTCTAGTTATACACTTTTTCAAAAATGAAGCAGTTGCACAACAAATGTTGACATAACTGGATAACAGCTTGCCCTATTCAATTAAAACAGAAGACCAAATTCGACAACAATATTTTCTCTAAGTCGCATCAATATTGCTTTTTAATCAGCTCAGTAGTCTCAGATATATCGTGGAACTTGTGCCAAAAAATAAATTTTTATCAAGATCAGTATTTTTTCTTTAACATATAAAATAGTGCATTTCAAGCAAATAAGCTATATTTCATATAAAACCATCCACAATTTTTTATTTCATTCATAAAAAAAATGTGCAGAAAATTACAAATGGTAAAAGCGAACATTAAAATTGGTTAATTAATTTACATTAAGCATATTTTAGATTAATTTTCATTTGAAAACCAATTAGCAAGTACGTAATAATTTTCCGACCAAAATAAATTAAAAATTTTCTTTTTAATATTATTATTATATTAAATCTAAACACTTACAAAATCGCCCTATTAACATAATGCCATTATCCTTTGCTGCCCTTTAAATTGCTATAAAATTGTACATAATTTCGATTAAATATTACTTATACCAAATTATTTTTGTTTTTCAATATAAAAGCCAGTTTTACCCTTGAAATTGACTTACAATACGAATGTGTGTAGAAAAAAATAAATAAAACTAATAAAATGTTTACTCGCTTTTTATGACCTTCTTAACACTTGGCCCAATGTTAGCTAAGAAAATATCAACAATATTATAACATAAAAAGAATACTTGCAAGAATTCAAATTACTAATACGAATTGTACTTTTCTGTTTATTAAAACTTAAAAAAAAATAACAAAAATTCTCTTAAACATGTAGAATTCTTGCCAGTGTGTTTGTGTTGACACAAGTTTTGTTACTAGTGTTATAACAGAAAAAATCTACAAAAGTACTGAAAATTTGCTTTCGTTTTATTGCAAAACGGAAACCAAACATTTGGACAATAGTATTTATTTGTGTGTATGTGTGCATGTGTGCGTCGTCTATTATTCCCTGCTGGCTGCTATGATGCATCTCTTAAAAAAAAACACTCGCGTGGATCACATGCTAGACTCAAATTAAAATGCTGATAGAAAAAATACAAACAAAAAACTAACATCAACCGAATAAAGAAAACTCATACATTTACAAATTTACAATAAACTAGTGTAATAATAGCATAAAATTGACGCACTCACAACAAAAGCAAATGCAGCAACAGTCGAATCGACCACAATATCACGAGCCATGATGAACAAATGGTACCGACATTTTTAAAAGGGTACTTTTGGAGAATTTATTGAAAAAGCTTTTCAAATAAAAATAAGAGAGTGAGAGAGAGAGAGAGAGAGAGAGAGCGTTACAATTTTACCTTCTTTGTATAAAGAAATTTAATTAAACATTTTCGTGGCCTTTAAAATAAAATTTTTAAATTTAAATAATAAAAAAGACCCAATAAAAAAGAGCTTCCATGGAAGTCAATATGATCCTGAACTTGTGATGCGGAAGTGGTTCAAATCCCGATAATGTCTAAAGATTTTTACATAGACTTTTCATTGCAAGAAGATGTCTTTGTTGATGCTTATTCATAGCATACGAAGTTTTGGTCATGATGTTAAGAAAATTAGAATTTTGTATGTTCTTTTTAGTAAGTGCAAAGGCACTAGCTTTCAATTACTTTTATAGAGTTATATTTTGTAAATAAACATATGTCAATTCATACCATTTATTTAATTTACTTAAAAAAGTCAAGAAACATCATAAGTATTTGCGAAAATTTCGAATGTGAATAAATAAGATATTAACTATCCCTCAAGCACATTCGAAATTTTTAATGATTTCTGGCGTTCCAGTTGAGTTTAGAAATTTATTGTCTTCTAGGACTTATAATAAAATTTTATGAGAAATTTTTTGTAGAATGTTTGAGAGCCCGCTATCTCGTCGTCGAAGGGGGCTCTTTGCTACTTTTTAAGAAAGGGTCAAAAAATACCCATACAGCGAAATGCTATAGGGTTAAAATGTTTCATGAAATTATTTCTCGTGGAGTTTTTTACATAAAAATGCTACTTAAGACGTAAGGTTTACACAATATCTTATACCGATTCTCTATAACATTGTCCAAAAGGTGGGGTTCATGTAAAAAAAAAATTTAGCAACTCTTAAACTTACTGAGAGCTCTTTATCAAACTTTTACAGTATAATAAGGACACCATAGGCTAATTTGGTAAAAAAAAAATTAAAGGGGTCGAAGTTGGAAAAAATTTTAATTTCAATTTGTCTTTTTCGTTTTTGATCATGAAAAAAAGATTTTGTTTTAAAGAATCACTTATTCTAATTTTTAAAGTTTTTAATTAATTCATAACGTGTAATATGACCACTTCATAGGTGGTAAATGCAGATTGGAGTACTTTACGCGAAAGTTCTTATGGGGACCTTGATTCAAACACTTGCGATAGATCTCAGATGGAATCTTATAGTGCACTTCCAGTGCCGATTTGATGGTCCTTTTTATTATGATTATTTATTGACTTCACGAAAAGAAGAATGTTTGTTCCCTCAAAGCTTCCGTCATTTGTAGACCCATTTTGTAATTTATATGAAAGAGTATACTGCCAGATTTTTCCTATGGACTTGTTATCCGTCGATTTTCATACAACATATATACACACACACCAATTATAAAATTTAGTAATTATAAAATGTTAAACACACACAACTTAAAATGTAAATTTTTATCAATTGAGTTTTCTTACTTAATTGTTAATAAAATCAAAAGTTGTTGATCGATTATGCTGAAATAAGGCTTGCTTTGTTTGGAGCATACTTAACTATGTGCTTATAGAAAAAGCTCGGAATTTTTATTGTTCTTTTATTTTTTTTATAATTAAAAAAAAAAGTTAAATTTTTTTAACATTTTTAAAATTTTTAGCACAAATCCACTCTCTGAAACTACTGAGCTTCCAAACTGCTTCCAAATGCTTACAAATGCTTCCAAATTGGACCTAACGGCAAATCTCGAAAGCCAGAAACGATTTAGATTCGAATTCAGGTCCCCAAATAACATAAGAAACAGCTTCCCGCTGCTCCTGTCCGAAAATTGTTTCGACATTTTACCATCAAAAGTTGTACAGAAATATTTTCAGTCCAAATTAACAAAAAGGTGGCCGAGCGAAGGTGGCCTGCCGATGGCATAACGCCGCAAGTAGCAGACCGAAGACGGCAGCGCCAAACCGATAGGGGGTAGGCCGAAGATGACAGGAACTTAGTTACAACCCGGTGCGTTCTTTTTTACCGTTTCTACCGTACACCAAAAGTGTAAGCTAGCCCTACTGTTTTCGCTACGCTGTCCAGCCGTCCGTCTGTCTGTCTCACAGACAGACAGACTGTCTTCTCAAGAACCGTAAGAGCTACGGATCTGAAATTTTCACAAGAATATGTAAAACTTTGACCGGTACAACAACAAATATATGCAAGTTAAAAATTAAAGGGTGTTCTAAAGCGAGCAACGAAACATCTTGAAATACTAATGTAATATACAGATACTTACATACAGACACTTGAAATTTTCAAAGTTAGTGTTAATTGGTGGAGTCTGTAGAATAGACTACACCAACTAACACTGATATTTAAAACAATAAAAATTAAAGGGTGCTATGTAATTTTGACTTTGTAATTTACACAATTTGCTGTATCTTGGAAACCGTAAGAAGCAGACTTTTGAAATTTAAAAAGTCATAAAACTATAATATTCCAAAATTCAAAAAATGTCAAAAGGAAACATGGCCAAAATGAATAAAGCGCTTAAAGAAAAAAAAAGCACCAAAAGTAAAAAAAAATCTATAAAACGCAAGAAAGCACTAAAACTAAAAAGATTAACAAAAAAAAACTAACAAAAAACGTCAAAAACCGAAAAAAGTCGTAAAAACGAAAAAGGCACCAAAACTTAAAAAAATCGGCTAAAATGGAAAAATAAATCGCCGAAAATAGAAAAAATCGCCAAAACGAAAAAAAAAACGCCAACACTATAAAAAAGTTTCAGAACTAAAATAATCGCCAAAACTAAAAAAATGGCAAAAATGAAAAAAGTGCCAAACCAAAAAAAAAACTAAAACTAAAAAAATCACCAAAAACCGAAAAAACCGAAAAAAAACTTCCAAACCGAAAATCGCTAAACTAAAAATTTAGTCAAAAAGCAAAAAAAAAGTTTAAAAAAATTTCAAAACCAAAAAAAAAATTCAAAAAAGTCGGCAAAAAAACAAAAAGAAATCACGAAAAATCGCTAAAAACAAAAAAGAAGAAAAAAATTCACCAAAATGAAAAAAGGGCCAAAACTAAAAAAAAACTAAAATTAAACGAAATAGCAAAACGAAAAAATTGCCATAATGAAGAAAGGGACAAAACGAAAAGGGACAAAACCCTTAGGGTGCGAGCCAACGTCACGCTTTACAGAATGTATTTTTGTAAATTTCAGTACAGCAAAATAGTAACTATCATTAATTATTTATAGTTACATTGTATACTATGTGGTTGTCTTTTACAGAGATTTTTATGACGTTTGGATAATTTTTCCAAGAACCTTCATAAAACTATTTACATCTATTTATATACGGTAGGATTATATAGTCCGTTGGCAATATTAGTGATAATAGAAATAAACTATCTTTGGAAACTATTGCTATTGTAATGAAAATATAATTGGAATCAAATATGATACTCCTTACTCCCCGTTCATACATGCAATTTTTGTTGCAGCAATTTCTGAATTTGTGGGAGTGTGTTGAAATAGAAATATATACCATATCTATTCCTCGCTCGCTCGTTCTCACTGAAAAATCAAGAATTGCTGCAACAAAAATTGCACGTGTGGACTGGGACTTACATGAAGCATATTATTCCAATAAATATTTTCTGCAATATTATGTTGTATATTAAAGTACCAAAACCATTATATCATCCATCTCTTTATAATGAATGTTGATGCAATTGAACCACAGAAACTAAAATATGTCCATTCTCGTTTTTCTTTTTGTGCTGCCCTGCTCTGTTCTATTCTATTCTGTTCAGTTGAGTTCTGTGTAAAACTGTGTTTGAGTGTGTATGTGTGTGTGTGTGTAAGAAAAACAAAATGAGCAAAAATTTTCATTTGGCTAAATTTTGTTTCCGTTCAAAAACAACTCGCAGCATCACATTGGCAGTTTGTTGGCGAATTTCGAACGTGGCAGACGCCTTTTTTAAGTGCGCGCTCTCTTCTTTTATTTTTTATTTTTAAATGAAAAAAATATTTTAAATATTTTTTTCTGTTTTAAACAAACAATTAATTGCCAAAAACAACAGAATCTTGTAACAATAAAATCACACACGAAAAAAGTGATAGAAAAATCGAATTGAAAAAAAACTGAATTTGAACGTTGTTGTTTTTTTATTTATGTTTTTTTTTTGTTCCATCTTAACAAGTGGTTAATTTTTATAACAAAAAAGTATCTCTACAAATTGGTTTCAATACTCTACATACAAGTTCTTGAGCGATAGACAGACATAACGAAGAAAAATTTATGAAATTTTTCAAGATGAATTTTTATAAAAAAAAAATCTAATAAATTATTAACAACCAAAAATAAATTGTGACAAATATAAATATTTTGCAAACAAGAAGAAAAAAAAAACAAAGAATCAAACAAGTGAAATAGGAAAAACAGCAGTAAAAAGAAAAAAAGGCGCTAAACACAATTAAGAGATTGCAATAAAACGAATGAAATTCTTTTGTATTTTCATAAAATTTCAAGAAAATCTAAGTAAAAAAAAACATTTCTATTTACTTTTTCAAAACAAATAAAAAACTCAACATATAATTAAATTTTTTTTGCGCTTAACTCTCATTGACAAATGTTTTGCTACACATTGACCGTGAATTGTATTTAAAAAAAAAAGTTCATCATCAAATAGAAATTTTCTTTTTGTTTTAAATTTACTAACAACAAAATAATTAACAATTTCTTCCAAAATAACAAAAAAGAAAACAGAAACAAATAAATGTCTATTATTGAAAAGTCTTGTTAAAATGTAAAATTAATGATCAAGTAAATCATAAATATTATATATTTTTAATAAAACCAAAACAAAAGAGATGGAAAACCTTTAAACGAATCATTTATTAATTGTTAAATATTAAAAAATATATATATATAAATTGTTGTCTCTGCTTTATAAAAAAATATATATTATCAAATCTATATGTAAGTGGTTATCTTGCAAATTTTTTTTGTTTGTGAACTCAAAAATTTCCAGTATTTTATGAGACACATTAAACAAATATTTTCAATCATTTTTCAAAAAATTCTTTCAGTCTTTTCTTTCTTTCTTTTTTTTTAATACAATGTTCCTAATTTTGATAATGTCTTTTTTGATCTGTCTTAAGCTAATTTATTGTTATTTTAATTTTTAATCTTGAAAATATTTTCTCAAAATTATTTATTTAATGTTTTTATTGTCTTTAATTTAATTTGTATGAGAACGCACAAGAATATTTTTTTTTTTTTTTATATGTGTGTCAAAAGAATTTTCACTAATTTTTTTTCCTTCAAGAGTTTAATTTTTATTGACTTGAAGACAAATCAAGTTATTCATTCTTAGAAGCCTTGAAACTTAATTTTTTGATTTTTGTTAAAAGCATAATTAAATTTCTCAATTATAAGAAAATTGAATATTACACACAGAAGAATTTCATATTAAAATCGCTGAAAACAAGGTTAATTTAACAGTTTTCGGTAGTGATTTTGCTTCATAGATATTTCATGTTAATTCAAAAAGTTTTAGAATAATCTTCAAGAACATTTTTGCTTTTGAAATAACTATATTTCATGTTGATTTAATATTCCAATACAGTTAAATCGAAATGAAGTGTATACTGAAATAATACGAAGAATCCTGTTGAATCAAGGTTATTTCAAGTGAGAAGAATGTGAATTTGATACTGAAATAACACAAAGAATCATGTTGAATTAAAGTTATTTCAAGTTGAAACAAAGTGAATTTGATACTGAAACAACACGAATAATCATGTTGAATCAAAGTTATTCCAAGTTGAAACAACATGAATATAATGTAGCTATTTTATGAATTATTTTTACTAAAGTGATGGACATCAGAAAACTTTTTTGTCGTAGTTGGTTGCACCAGCCAAGATATGAACTCGCGCCACTTGCTTGGTTGTCAACGCGCTAACTACGGCACTATGGTTCAGACGACCACTGTCTTTGGCCGAAACTATTTTAGTCCAAAGTTCTTTATCGATTTTTATGAAACTTTGTAGACAAATTTGCTTAATGTGACAGCGGAATATAGTGACGAAAAGTGGCCCATTCAAAGAAAATATTGTCTTTAAACTACTTCTACTTAACCGAATCTTATGAAACTTGGCACACATATAGCTCCGCTATAAACGCAATATTTTGAATAGAAAAGGGGGCAGTGCCACACCCATTCAAAGTAAACATATTTTTAATTTACTTCTACTTAACCGAATCTAATGAAAGTTGACACACGCAGTAAGCTTCAGCATAAATTCAATTTTATGATTAGAAAAGTGGGACGTGCTACGCCCATTCAAAGGAATTACTATTTTCAGCTAGTTCTACTCAGTCGAATCTTAAGAAACTTAACAAAAACATTAAGATCTGATGAAAGTCCAATAATATGACAAGAAAAGTGGGCAGTACCACAGACATTCAAAGCAGTCCTTGCATTGTTACCATTGCTTTTTTCTTCCGTAATAAATTAATTTAGTTTTCTTCAACAAGAACAATAAACAACAGTGCACTGAAAAAAGTCCATGCAACATATGCACGAAACCGCTCTTACATATTACGAAATATTTCGTAACTTCGCACCACGAAATTCTTTCGTAAAATATACGAAATGTACGAAAAGAATAAAAAAATAAAAGTAAAAAAAGTATGGCTCAACCGGGGCACGAACTCGCAATCTTCATATTTCAAGTCACTTTCTACTTATTTTATAAGAGCTAAAACTTCGTTTTATTTATTTATATCTGAAAAATGCGTCAATTTATAAAAAATTGTTTTAATTTTTTTTTCAAATATATTTTTTAACAAGGAAAAATGTTTTCGAAAGGTATTCGTTACTTTCGTAAATTCCCAAAAATATTTCCTAAACGTTTTTTCGTAATATATACGAAAGTTTCGTATATTCTACGAAAAAAGTCACTACGAAAATTTTTTTTTCGTAAAATGTTGCATGGACTATTTTCAGTGCAAATATAAAAAATTGCATGGCGTAGTCAGATAGAGCATGAAAAAGTAGCAAACAACCATAGTGTTGCAGGTGAAAGCTTAAAGGAATCTTATTTTCCAGTTACAATTGAGTGATGCCACGTAAAACGGCCCTATGCAAGGAGAAAATAATTTTCTTATTTTTAATAAAAATCTCTAAATTGATGTTTTTAGAGCATGACAATTATAGAAACAATAAAAAAACATTATTTAATATATTTTTAAGCAATTTGAATCACTTTTAAATGATCAGCCACGAAACATTTTGCTCTCCCTCTTTGTATGTTTAATATTTATTTCAGATTTTCTTTTCTTCCCTTTCGCATTATTAATAAAAACCGTTATCTCTGAAAAGAATATATTTTTTTCGCTTTTCATTGAAATTAAAAAATACTCAGCTAGAGTATTCTGCTGTCTATAATAGAACGGAGAGCAAATAATTTAATGTATAATTATTTTCTTGTGATTTATTTTTATATTATTTATATTAATGAAATCAATAAAAAGTTTTATTTCTACGAATTTTTGAAATTTTCGTATTGTGTCACACCCGTCGGTCACACCCGTCACATTTTAACAAATAGTTTTTGGTTAAGAAAACTGATTTTGTTTGTCAAACAGTAAATGCGTAATACAGCTAAAAACACTTTGAACAGACAGCTATACCAAAATTATTGTGTACGTTATAGTAAAAATTTTACAGAATTTATGCTGAAAGTCATAATTCTTCAAAACTAAGATTTGTAAGGTCACACTCGTCGCAGTTTTCTGACTACCATTCTGAGCAGGATTCGTGTTCTTTCAGTGTCTACCCGTTATTCAACGACTTTAAGCTTAATGGCCTTGCGAGTCGCAACCTATTTTTAAGTAAAAAATGTTATATTCTTTGTTTATTACAAGAAATATGTGTAAAGTGGTCACACCCGGCTAAATGAAATTACTCAATTGTAACTTTTTAGAAAAATTCAAACTTTGATGGCTTATAATTAATGTTAACAAAAACAAAATGCATTTTTAGTTGGTCTGAAGTGTGGCATACTAGATTGCAAATACCAAATGCATCAAAAAAGAATATATAAAAAAACAATAATTTTGGCCAAAGAAAGTGGTCGTCTGAACCATAGTGCACGGCAGCCATTTTGCAGATGGTTATACTCATTAGCCATAGGAAATCTTGTAAGCATTACGTTTAAGGCATACGATGTGCTCTGTAGTCTTATGTAGAACAGCACGAGGAACATTTTTGTAGAACCTTCTAACCCTCTAAGTCTTTGCAGTATGGGTCTTTTCGTCTCTTTCTTCACAAAGGTGCAAAAAACCTCCCCTTCAGCGGCGATATAGCGAGCTGAAATGTTCTACAAATATGTTCCTCATCGTGTTTTGCTTAAAAGTGCTGAACACATCTTAAACCTTAAACGTAAGGCTTATAAGATTTCTTATGCCGAGTAATAAATGTGAATTAGTACGAATTTAACCCTTAAACACACTTTGAGTTTTGAATGTCTTCTGGCGTTCAAGTTAAGTCTGGAGCTTTGGTGTTTTTTTAAGACTTTTATGTAGTAGAATTTTATGACAAATATTTTTGTAAAACATTTCAGCCCGCTATTTTGCCCCTGAAGGGCGGTTTTTTACCCCTTTTTTTAAAGGCCAAAAAGAACCATAGAGGGTTAAAATGTTCTAAAAAAAATTTTTCATGGTGTTTTATATAAAAGAATCTTATACCTGAAACGTAAGGCTTACATGATTTCCTATGCCGAGCTTTAATTGTGAATGAGTGAGAACTTAACCCTAAAACGTATTTTAAGTTTTCAATGACTTCTGACGGTCAAATTGAGTCCGGAGCTTGGGAGTATTTGACTCCCCATAGTAGAATTTTATAGCGAATGTTTTTGAAAGACATTTCAGCCCGCTGTATGGGACATTAGGGGGAAGGACCCGAGATGGCGAAAAAGTCACCAGAGGCACAAATGAAGCCACAACCAAGCAATGATCAACAATATGCATTATGTTATGATTGGACTAAAAATGGCGACGCAGTATAAAAACACTAAAATAGCGGTATCTAGGGGCGTGACAAATCAAAAAATAAAAGAAATATTTGTGGAATCGTCTTCAAATAATCTATAATCTTAGGGGGTGACTGGCTCAACCTTTTTTCGAACCATCTTACAGACCAACCTAAATCAGAGCGTTGAGCGTCGCGTAAGCGACAGGGTACGTTTTTACAGTACATTTTACCACAAAATAGTTTCTTTGAATGTACTGTGAATACGTACCCTGTTGCTTAAGCGACGTTTAACGCTATCATTTAGGTTGTGCAGTTAATGTGTCAGCGACTTTGCGCGATCAAAGTTCAGTTTTTTACTATTAGAGTGCCGGTAAAAATTCTTGTTTCATATACAATTTTATTAATGTAAAGCTGTTTACATATTGTCTAAAGTTTGCTCTTTAAAAAATCATACATTCCTGTATCAATTATATTCAGCTATATTCATAATGTTGAGAAAATTTCCCATTTCTTCTCTTAATGTGTGAATCCAAATAATTTCGTCCATAACATGTTTGAAAATAATTTATAATTTTCCTTTACGTACTTTCAAGCAAACTTTTATCTCAATTCATACACAACTTTTTAGGGACATTCTTCCGTATAATAATAATTTATTATGAGCTGCAACTTTATACTAACGATATAAGTTAATTGGTGTCATTGTTTAGCTCGTTAGCAGAGTTGCTTTGAATATGATAAAGCTCTCTTTATGGTACTACAAGTAACAATTATTTTTAATTAAATACAGCTCGTACCTTAATTAATTTTATTTTGTACATTCAGTCATTTACATGCATGTTCAGTCGTTTTTTGTTTAAATATAATTTTGTTTGTTATAAACTTACTTTTAAAATTACATATTCTCTTATACACTTAAAGTAATCGACTGATTCACTACGTACACAGTTTGTTTCAACACGAAACATAAAAGTTAATTTTCATTAAACATAACAGAAGTTTTAATTGTGTATATGTGTGCGTGTGTGTGTGTGGGTGTAATACCCGGTTGGCCATGTCTTTTGGACATTTTGCAAGACCGCTGCATGACAATGTTAAAGCGTCGATGACCTGTTGGTGACAGCTCAAACAGATCAGTGAGGACATTTTCGAACAAATGGCCGCTAAGTTCATACATGACAAGAAGAGCGACACTGTCACCCATCATTGGTGACCATGTTCCTTTTTTACACGTGTTCTACAATAAAAATTTGAGGAATTTGTCGCTCAGAGAGTATTTAATACAAGAAGTTTTAATAGACATTGTAACAGAACTTTTATCCACTTTTACCCATTCTTCGAGTAAGGTTTCCGTTAGATTGCCTTAAAAGAAACTGTAATCGACAAATATCGTGCATGACAAATGTTGAAATTTCCTTAACTAGTCATTGATGAAAATATCCTCTACAACGAGTTGGCCAACCGGGTAGCTAAAGTACGTATGATTGAGATTTTGTTTGTTTATTTTCTTGTTAAACTTTATGATATACACGCACACTTAGAGGCCCCATTAACACTTATGGGTATGACAAAAACTAAAGCGGAAATAAAGTTTTGTTGTTTGTTGCAAGTTCTGCTGTTTTATATCACTTGTTTATTATTATTGCCAAAATTTTTTTATGTTTTTTTTTGTTGAAAGGAATAGCACACCTGCCAAATTAATTATATTGAAAACAAAGACATTTCTCTTAAGATATTCTTAATATCAAAGCTAATAATTGTTTAACAATACGATTTCTTATTGTTTATTAACTTTCTATTGTTTCTTAACTTTATTAAATCAAGAAATTTTCTAGTTCTTCTCTATTTCCTTTCATTGTCCTAATGCCGGTTTGTTTTCCCTAGAAGCTATCTGAAGCAGTAAATAGCAAAGAAAACTTTTCATTTTTCCATTCCTTATGCAACAGCTTTTGTTTAATTTTTCTAGTTTATATTTTTAATATTAAGTTCTTTCATATTAAAACAAATTGTTTAATTATTTTTAATGTTTACTTGGAAAATAAATATAAGAGCTCGCTGGTTGTAATAAGTAATTGTGGAATTGTGGATAATGAATTGAAATGCTTAGTAGTCCTGGCTAAATAAACTTTTTAGTGTGGGCAAATAATACAATAGGAAAATTTTACTGAATGAAGCTTAACAGAACACAAAAGTGCTTTGACAATATTGATTTTATTGGGTGGATTATTAATTAAGAACTACTTTAACAAGTATTTAAACAAATAATTCATTTCAACTATTTTTGTTTACTATACAAACGGATTAATTAATTTAGAAAATAGTAGAGAGGTAAAATAGAAATAAAAAAAAAAGAAAATGAAATTGAAAGGTCGTTCTTGAGTTCTTTTAATTGGGAAAATAATTGCTTGTCGAAAAAGTATTTGAATTTACTATACGAGAGAAAGTTAATAAGCTTTTATAAAATTGAATAAGAATCAGTAGGAATTTTAATCAAGACAAGTTTGTGCAAAATGTCAAGTTGGAAAAGATGACTTCTTCAGAAAATGAATAATGTACATTTTCTTCGGGTTCAATCATCCACTTTTAATCTTCAAAGTAGGATTGCCGAGGACCTTTTCTGCAGGCTCGACTTGTTTTAAAAATTAGGGGTCCTAATAACTGTTATTGTTTTTTAACAAGATCCAAAAAGTAAAAATATTTTCCAATGACTGTAATAAGAACAAAAAAATATGGCTTATTTAAGTGATATATGAAAACAAAAATTGCATGGTTCTAACGACTGATTATGACAGAGTGCACAAAAAAATTTATATGTACTATATATCCGCGGTTTGAAAGCTTACATCTGGGATTTATTTTAGGGATAGTTAAAGCTTCCTGCACTTTTGCAAATAATTATAGTGACTCGTTATAGGAAATCTCATTTAAGGTATAAGATGGGCTCAGCACTTTTATGCTAAACACTTTGGAAAACATTTTTGTATACAATTTTAGCACACTTACTTTTTGTTGTATGGGCTTTTTGTTTCTTTCTTAAAAAAGGGACAAAAAAACTTGCCTTCAGCGTTGATATAGCGGCCTGAAATGCTATATAAAAATATTCGCCATGAAATTAAAAAATAAGTATTCAAAGACATCCAATGTCCAGCCTAACTGGAGCGCCATAAACATTCAAAACTTGAAATGTGTTTAAGGGTTAATTTCGTACTTACTCACAATTAGTACTCGGCATAGGAAATCTTGTAAGCCTTAGGTTTAAATTATAAGATGTGCTCAGCTTTTTATATAATATACCGTGAGGATCATTTATGTAGAATCTTTCAACTGAAGGGGGAATTTTTAGCTCTTATTTAAGAAATAGACAAATAGAGCCATACCACGAAGAGCTAGAGGACTAAAATGTTTTACAAAAATGTTTCTCGTTGCGTTTTACATAAAAGTGCAGAACACATATTTTACCTTAAACGTACACTGAAAGAATTTTTCTTCATAAGTCCAATGAAACAATTTCCTTGGATTTTTTCACAAATCTAATGAAATATTTCACGAATATTGTGGAAGAATTTCTTTGGAATTGCTTCATTGACTTTCATAATTTCGTTAGAAAATTGCATTGCATTTATGACAACAATATTTTGCCGTTTTATGGAAAACCCTTTAAGTTTGGACAAAATATTTTAATTGATACTTAAATAAATAAATAAAATTAAAAATTTTATGTTTGGGAATGTCATAATTTTAATGAAATATATTTCATTGCTTTGATGAAAAGTTTCATTGATTTGATGAAAAGTTTCATTGATTTGATGAAAAGTTTCGTTGGATTTATGAAATACTTAAATCACAGACATGTTATGTTTAAACATACTTTTATTTATATCAACAGTTTGTAGCCAAAAGCTAACACCAAAAATAGTTGTATATGTTTGTTGTTGTTGTACTCTTTCTTATAATTATACACTCATAGACACATTGTTCTCACAGTTCTGTTGGCTGAACTAGTTAAGACGTTGCCAACAAAGCAAATGGCGAGAATCAAGAGCCTGAGCTCGATACTGTGAGCGGTCATCAACATTACAAATTTTTCTGATGTGCATTGGTGTCTTCGTTCGTATTTCAACAATGGAATTGTCAATAAATTAAAATAGACAATAAAAAAGATAAGTTATTGAGGTTACTAAGTAATGTAATAATTTTATTAACACAATGAAATAATTTCATTAAAATAATGACAGAATACCTGACATACTTTCATTAAAATAATGAAATAATTTCATTAAAATGATGAAACAGTTTCACTAAAACAATGAAATAATTTTACTGATATGATGAAATATGTTCATTAGCTTAATGAAATTTTTATATTGGAGCAATGAAATTATTTCATATATTTAATGAAATTCTCATTAAAATAATTTTAACGAAACTTGTTTCATTAATTCAACGAAGCGTGACGTTGGTATAGTTTTAATGAAATTTTTCATTGGATTAATGTCAAACTTCACAAAATTTATGAACAAAATTCTTTCAGCGTAACGCTTTCAAGATTTCCTATGCCGAGTCAGTATAACTATGTGCAAATCGGGGGAAATTTAACTCCCCTATTTTTTTCGATGCTCTTTAATTTAACAAAAATTGATTTTTTTGAACGGTGTTATTAAAATTTCTACAATTTGATAGTGTTGCTCTGGAGCACAGCGGTGATTTACAGAAAACCAATAGTAATAAATCTGTATCTTCAAAGCTACCAATCCGATTACAAAATGATGTACTCAAAGGACAAAAGCTGTCAGAAATGGTGTTGCCGCGCAACCTGTTACGCGCTCATGTTTCCCTTGCTGAATGTTCGCTGTTCAGTAGTATACCTTTCTATTTTCAATTTCCCAAGTCTTTTTTACATCAATCACAAAAATAAAAGAAACCATATTGAAAAAATGAATTTTCAGACTATTCAAACCTTCGTTACTGTTGCGCCACCCTGTACTTTAGAAGATATTTTCACTTAAATTTTAATAATTTTTGAGACCTTGACTTAATTTATTTTTTCGCTAGTATCTTTCGCTTGAGTTGAGCAAAAAATTTTGAAAAATACTCTCTGATTTCTCAGAAGTTTCAAAATAATACTGGGAAATTTCGTGCAATTATCTTGATTCGTCCAGTTATGAAAATCATTTAAATTCAAAACTATTTTTGCTTCACATATTTGGAAAACATTGGATTCAAAAAATACATGTTGAAGAAAATCTAGATCAGGGAAAAATGTCCCACCGGCTTTTTTATAAGCTTTGGCTTGTAGAAGCTTGTGTGAAATGAAATATTTTTTGATAATTTTGTTGTTTTGACCAATCTTTGGATTGTTTTTCTCTCTGTGTGACTTTCTGTATTTCGATTTACCCTTCGGTCTGTCGATCTGTTGAACATGCTTCACGCCAAAACGTCTGTACATTAATAAAATTTGGTGTGAAGGTAAGCCTAGAAGTAGGCTTTAGTTTTATATAATATTGTGATTTTTTTTAGTGATGTGATGTTTATAAATATAAACATGAACATTTCTTTAACATTTGACACTTGTGGTGTTAAATTTTAATACTTAAAAACAAAACTCTTCTATCAAAATCTTTAATGTCAGATATAAATTTAATCTTAAGTGCATAAACTTTTATGACATATTAAGAATGATATTTTTTTTCTATATAAGGTCTTAAATAAGTTTTATCTGTTTTTTTTTTCTCATTATATACTTCTGAACATGATGAGCTCTCATAGACCTACATTTTCGTAATAAAAAAAACGAAACGAAAAAATGTATGAAAAATTCATTGCCTACATTTAGGTAGAGTTAGCAGTACAATTTTGATGCTAGTCATTTTCCGTTTAACAAGAAACAAAAAATTACTCAAGTTTCATTTGCAGCTCTTGTTAATACATATGAATGTATATACATATGTGTGTCGTATGTATGCATGGGTATGTACTTTATGCAACCATATGCTTTTTACTTGCTACCAAAAAAGTAACAACTTGGCAAAATGGAAAACAAACATTTAAGGACATATTTTATTTAGGCATTATTGTAATTTAAACAACTTTTTAAACGTAAAAAAACGCCTTTGCTTAAGAAAAAAAAAAAGAATTCAACAAAATTGCTGCTTGTATAACACAAATATATACAATCATATTTTCTTACATAACTTTATAACCTCCCCGTGTCCATCTTTATGTTTCTTTGCTGTGTTACTCTTCGCATGCCATTAAACAAATTTTTTGAACTTCTGGTCAAGTTCAGTGCCAAGAACTTCCGCTTCGTTAGTAGTTTCCTACTCTATTTGAACGACTTGATAACATTTTTGAAACAACTTTTAAAAGTTTTAAATTTAACGGACATTTAATTTCCCTTGCACTTTCTTTTCGCTTTCTATGGCTGTTGCCTGCAGGAAAAGCTATTTAAATAAATTCCTTTTTGCATAAACAGAATAAATCATCATTATGATGTTTATTGAAATTGTTTTTGTAAAATTTTATTCTTTATGCTAGCATGCATCTTTCCATCTTTCAGTTCGTTTTGTTTTGCTGTTCTTCTTTTTAGACAATAATTGACTTCTCCTAAGCCGCTATTTTAATTTTATGCTTGTTTAATATATAAAATAAATTTCGTTTAAAATAATAAAATGTGAAAGGCATTAAATACAAACAAAAGCATTTTCGCTTAGTTTTTTCCCTTCAGTATACATACTTTAGGCAAATTGTTCTTTTATTTGTATCAATCTAAAGCTGAAATTTATTATAACATAAAAATGACAAAATGCTTTGGATATCGGTTCATTAGATAAAATCAATAAACAAGTCAAAGATTTTATGCTCGTGTTATGGCTTTTAATATTAGAAGAACAAAATGTTAAGGTTTAGATATAAAGAAATGCTTTCCTTACCATTAGGCAAGGTTTTGCAAAAGTGTAGCAAGCTGCTCAAATGTTGTAAAAAATTTCACTGTGCAACACAAAAAAAAATAACATGGTTCCCATTCCTGATTCTGTCAGAAGTCAGCAAAAAAATATATACGTGTATCTGCGTTTTAAAAGTTTACGTCTGGGACTCATTTTAAGGGGAGTTAAAGTTTCCCTCTTTTGCTCATAGTTATTGTGACTCGGCATATGAAATATTGTCAGCTTTACGTTTAAGGTATAAGATATGTTAAGCAGCTTTATTTAAAACACTGCGGGAAACATTTTTGTGGAACATTTTAACCCTCTAGCTCTTCGTTGTGTGGGTCGTTTTTGTTTTTTTTCTAAAAAAAAGGAAAAAAACTACCCTTCAGGGGAAATATAGCGGGCCAAAAATCATTCAATACTTAAAATGTGTTTAAGGGATAATTTCATACTTATTCACAATTAGAACTCGACATAGCAAATCTTGCAAGTCTTACGTTTACGGTATAATATATCTTTAGCACTTTTTTTAATTACCACAGGAATTTTAACCCTCTAACTCTACGTAGTATGGGTCTTTTTGTACTTTTTTAAAAAGGGGGCAAAAAACTGTCCTTCGGCGGCGATATAGTGGGCCAAAATATTTTACAAAAATATTTGCCATAAAACTTTACTATGGGTCTTTAAGGACACCCAAGCTCCAAACTCAACTTGAAAGCCAAAATACTCAAAATGTATTTGTTTAAGGCCTAATTTCATTCTTATTCACAATTAGTACTCGAGATAGAAAATCTTGTCAGCCTTATTTTAAGCTATAAGATGTATTTGGCTTTTTTATGTAAAACACCACGGGAAATATTTTTGTAGCACATATTAATCCTCTAACTCTTCGTGGTATTAGTCTTTTTCCGCCATTTTTAACCCATTTACGGCCGTTGCACAGTGGTTACAATTTGAAGAAAATAGTAATATATCTGTATCTTTGAAAGTTGTGATCCGATTAAAAAACGATATAAGTAAAAATCATAGGGGAAGACCTAAGCTTTGAGAATGTTGAAACCTGGACCACGGTCAGCTACAGGGTGTCAGAGTTGAATATCCCATTCATGAAAACCCTTGTTGGCCTCATAACTTTTGCAAATAATATCCGATTTTACTTATAAGCAACAAAACAAAAAATACACTATTTCATAAAGATATTTTGAATATTTTCAGAGATCTTTTGCCTTGATCTTTAAAATTTTTGTTCCGGATTTCGTAAATATCTCCAGTACTAGCATTGCCAAATTATAAAAAAATATATATCCAAAGAAATTTATTATGCAGGCTTAAGTTCGTTCAATTTAATTTTTACAATTAAATCATTTTTTATTGAGAAATAATTTTTCTAATCATGTGGCAATTGAAAAGTACAAAGACCAATTTCTTGACTTTTGTAAGGGTCGAACTGAACATCGATGTTTTCGGGATTAACCACAATCCCATCGTCAGATCTCTCTATACTCTGGGCTACTCAGCCTCCAAAGTCAAGCGGGAAATATCTGGCATTAAACCAATTGCATTAAAGAGAAATATAAAGAAAAAGCACAAGTGTAGTTGTTGATTAGGATAAGTGCCAAGTATGATAAATTTCTAAGCCACCATAAAATAAGCTTTAAGCCAGAAAACATAGAGCTTTAATGCAATTGGTTTAATGTCAGATATTTACCGCTTGACTTTGGAGGCTGAGTATTGATATATTGGAGGTATTCATATCCTTGTACCGAATGAAAAAAAATACAACAGCGCTAGAATGCTAAATTTTAGAGGCAAATGCCAATTTTTGCTACATTCTGATAATAACTGTTGTTAAAATTAGGATTAAAAAATTCAGGATGTATGGGAGGTAGGCGTGTCCTTGGAACGATTTTTTCAAAATTTGAATTTTTCTTAGCTAAGCTATATGTAAGTACTCGTACTGTACTAAATGTCTCAAGTCTGCGTCAACTTCTTATATTTCTGTCCCATCGTTACATGGGAACAAAGCACTGTGCGCCGTGCCAATTTTGGCAACACTTGACTACACATGTTTACCAATTTACGAAAAACTTTTTCGTTCGCTAGAAATCGAAAATGTTTCTTTAATTATTTGGAATGCTGAACGCGAATCTGTACTCCATTTTTTTCCATCAGCTCTAGTTTTCGCAATATAGCGTTATGTAAAAAATAAAGGCACTTTCACCACATATAGCATAACTTCAGAAAGGTTTTTTCTATTCAGTAAATAACAAAAACCGAAACTCGACAACAAAATAATCTTGAGGCCGTGCAAACATTGTTTCCAAATTTGCTCAGTACTTTCAGAAATATCATAAAAGTTTTACCCAAAAAAAAATAAACAAATTATAAAAAATTTTGAGTTTTTTGTTTTTAAGAATGAATAAAAAATAAAAATACAATAATAAGCATATTTTTGATTTAGTAGATTGTAGCTTAATGTATTCCAAAAGAATTGAGATCTTTTTTATTGAAATTGGTGCACAACTTTTGATTTTATTTATTAGTCAGTGAGAGAACTGTATTGATAAAAATTGAATTTTCATAAAACAGCAATTTCTGACTTTGTGTTTGTGTTTGCTACTGTTTGTTGTATGGAATTTAAAATTTTATCAATTCAGTTCTGTCACTAAACTGTGAATAAAATCAAAAATTGTACAGCAATTTCAATGAAAAAAAAACTCAATTCTTTTGGAAAAATTTAGCTACATGCTCTACTGGACAAAAAACTGGCCCGTTTTTGTATCTTTATTTTGTTATAAAGTTTTAAAAACAAAAATGTAAAAAAAATTTAAAAAAATTAATTTTTTTTGCTCAAACTTCGCCAAAATTACTATGGAGACTTAAAAAAATAATGTTTGTACGGCTTAAAGATTATTTTGTTGACGAATTTTTTATTTTTTACTTAACTGAATATAACATGGCCTTCTCAAGTTATACTCATATTTGTCCTGCAAGTGCCTTCATTTTTGACATAACGGTATATCTCGAAAACTAGAGCTGATAAAAAATTATAACTTTACATATATTTAAAATCTGCATAATATATGTAGTCGGTAACGGGTAAAATTTTTCCGGAACGCAATGTTCTGTAAACATGTGTTATTGGTGACTTGTAACAATTTATTGACATTATTTAATATACGAGTATCCTTGCATTATTGATTAGCCTAAGGCTTAGACATTATATACATATATTATCAAAACATTATATACATATGTATAACAATATATAAGACATTTGTTTTAATTTGGGTCACCCTTTAATATTACGAAAAAAAATTTATATTATTAAAAAAAATTAATATTTAAGTAATGAGTTAAGTCGAACTGTATGGGTTTATATCCAAAGAAATTTAATTATTTTTGACTTGAGCTCGGTTTTAATTTAATTTTTCAATTAATTATATTTTATTTAGAGATAAATGTGAAGCATGAAGACAAAGAAAATTTTGACTGCGCGGAGGGTTGAACTGACGTTTCGATAGCTTCCGCTAATCTCATCAGAGTTATTTACCGCTTATACCACTCGACCAAAAATTTATTATTGTAAAAAATTTCGAGTTTTTCTCTGGTGTTTTCTGATTGGCTACAAATGGCTTGATGAAGGGACGAAAAATCCCCTTCAGCAGCGATATGGCGGGTTGAAACGTTCTATGAAAAAGGCGATGGAGAGAAATACGACAAAGTTCCATAAGAGTGGGGACAGAATTGCACCCTTCCGACTGCCTCTTGTGGCAACATTCCTCTTTGTACTTATAACCGCACTGAAAATTATAGTCCTGCCTTTGAGCATGTTCCTAGTCCAGTCTATGATTATACGGCCCACACCAATTTCACATAAATCACTATAAAGTTGATTTCATTTTCAACTTTATACGTTTTTAATATAAAACATTTTCTTTCCAATGACACAAAAACAGTACTGCAAGTAATCTTCTTATATATTCTATTTTCAAGAAATTTTATTTTCTACAACAATTTCGTATTTTTAAATGTAAAAAAAGATTTCCACATTTCCTCTTAAAAGAAAGAATTTTTTATTTAAACAACAAATACCAATTAAAACAGATTTTTTTGAAAATGTCTTTTTATATTCTATAGAAGAAAAAAGAACATGCAGTTTAACAATTAAATGTTAAAAAGAATTAAAATTTAAATAAATAAAGAAAGTTATATATTCAAAAATATCAACAATATATCTATATAAAACAATTAAAAGAAATCATATATATATTTATAACAATGTTAATGGTACTTTGTTTATAATATACAAATTAACTATAAAAATTAAAAATAATTTGCAACAAAAGTGCTTCTACAAACAACATATTACAACTATAAAAAAGAGAAGAGAAAGAAAGAAAAACAACAAAATTTATTTATATCATATACAATATATTTACATATGTATGAAAATATAAATGAATTAAATATTTATTAACTATTAATATTAACAGCGTACAAAACCAACAAAAAAAAGCTTTTTTTCCGTTTTTCTGTAGACACAACAAACATTTAATTTTCTCAAATAAAATTGTGGTTTTGCAATTCAAGTATAAAAAGTTAAAAATATAAAAACCTCAAAAAAAGTTGATAAAAAAAACAATAAATGCTATTAAAATATTAAATAAAAAAAGTTAAACTAATTATAAATTTAAAACAATGAAAATATTTATAAAAATTAAATTATTTAACCAACAACAAGAACAATAACAAAATTCAAATAAAACCATAAAGCTTCCACACACAGTTACACTCAAACTGAAATTTTTAAATATATATAGAACTACAAAAATATAAATAATAAAAATATAAATAATTAAAGTTACTATTTTATGAGAAAGAGAAAAATTAAATAAACAACTTGTGTAAATCAAAAATTCATAAGAAAATAACTAAATATTTATAAGAGAAAAGAGAGAACAAAAAACCTTAACAAATATTTTTGTGGTTAAATTTTATTCCAAAATAAAAATAAAGACAAACAAAAAAACTAAAGAAATATATATTTTTTGAAATAAAAATATTTTAACATAAATGTTACACTATTCGCAAAACGAACAATTCCCACAATTGTTACCCTCAACAACACAACAGCAAAAAGTTCCAATTTTAAAAGTCTATTATTTACGTTTGAATTCCAAAGACGGCTCGAAACCAGACGCCGCCAATTTATTGGATAACAACAGCAATAACAACAAAAATTTAACTGAAAATAAAGACGATATCATGAAAACTTTGGCACCCAATATACGACGGCGACGCCGTTGTGATCGTCATCATTTGGATTTGTATCATGGTAGCGATGGCTCCCATAGGTCCTCTTCGTCAACACACTCTTCACCCACCACAGAATTCCCCCCAAAATCAAAATCAGCCTCGACATCACCCATCAGTGAGTTGGGTATACCGGCGCCACCTATAACGCCTCCACCAGCTTTTCTTTCGGAGGGCTATAAACGTTCCACAACACCCAGTAAAAGTACAGCAGTCAAAAGGTCTTTAGGTGAGCTAATGTTGAGAACAGTTTTTTGAGTAAAATTTTGTTTCAGCTCAATTAAAAAGCTTTTAACTTTTTAGAGTTGATATTAAAGAACGAGACTAGAGATAAAGCTAAATTTAATAGCTATATTTACTCCCTAAGTTGACTAAATTTTTTAATATTTTTGCTAGATTAGGATTAAACCACCAACATTGGCCGCTAAACTAGCAAAAAAAAAGATTTTGAAAATGTCAACTCAAAGAGTAAATACAGATATTAAATTTTACTTAATCTCTAATCTTGCTCCTAAAAACGCACTTTTAGTAAAGTGTCTTTGACAAAATATTCCTTTTATAAAGAGTTATGGGTCGATTATGGATAGCAACCGAACCTCAGTTGCGTTGCCAGTTGCTAAGAACGTTATTACGGATGGCAGCTAACAACTTAGAACTGTTAGTTTCAGTTGCTATTTAGTGCTTTTCTGGCAACCACAAATTTTCAGTTGCCGAATGGAAACGCAACTGAAGTTCGGTTGCTATCCATCCATAATCGATCCATTACTTTGAATAAAATGCACTTAACAAAAGTACCATTTATGAAAATTAAATATGTATTATAAAAAGCAGCTTAAAAATTACCTTTTTAGCCTGTTCATGCAGCATATTGGCATGTGCAAATATGGTCCCTATTATGATTCACAACTCAACTAAGTTGAGTTATCAATATTACAACCCAACTCAGCCATTTTTTGTATTATGATTCACAACTAATTTTTTTTAGTTTTGGACTTACTATTTCTTCTTGAGATTTTATGTTTTATGAATATGGCAACAATATTGGTTGACAAATGGGATAGGTTGGCGCCTAAAATCGCCATTTTAAAAATAAGCAAAAGTAACACAATAGTCGAAATAAAAACCAAAACACAATTGATAAAAAAAAACACTTTGATCAAAGTTGTAATCCATAATAAGAATTTGACAACTACGACTCAACTATCAATTTAGTTGTGAATCATAATAGGGGCCTAAGTTCTATATAATTTTTAAAGTCAAGCTAAGTCTGGACCTTGGGTGTCTTTAAAGATCTATAGTAAAATTTTATGAGGAATATTTTTTTAGAACATATCAGCCCTCTATATGCCTCTTTTTTAAGAAAGGGGCAACACGACGCATACAACGAAGAGTTAGAGGCCTAAAATGTTTCAGAAAAATTTTTCTCCTGGTGTTTTACATAGAAGTGCAGAATATTTCTTATACCTTAAGCGTAAGACTTACAAGATTTCCTATGCCGAGTAATAATTGTGAAAAAGTATGAAAGTAAGCCTTAAACATTGTTTAAGTATTCAATGATTGCTGGCGTACAAGTTGAGTCTAAGGCTTGATTGTCTTTGAAGACCTATAGTAAAATTTTATGGCCAACATTTTTGTAGAACATTTCATTCCCGCGCTGCCCTATTTGATGGGTGTGTTTTACGATTTCTTACAATAGAGCCAAAAATTACCATTATTACATCATTATCACATTTGACAACATTGTAAATTGTTTTCCATAAAATATGTTACCACATAAACACTTACATAAATATTAAATATAAAATTTTCAATTTCAATTATTATTTCTGATTTCTTCTGCTCTTGTATGGTCCACAAATCCCTTTTTTGTATATGTATGCTGTTTGCTTTATATCAGTGGTGGCCATTCTCTCAATTTCCTTTGCTCATGAGAATAGGCTGTTTTTTTTACCACCAGCACACGTACATTGTAAGTGAGACTCTCAGCCTATCTACCCTGTCGGAAACTGAGTTAACTTTAAATTAACTTAAAGCTAACTATTTCGCAACTAGTGCTGACTGGCACTTGGATTACTTTCCAATGGTAACAACTAACTATTTTAACATGGCGATGTCCTAGGTGTTAGTCAATTGTCCCACTCTGCACTACTTTTCAACTAACTTAAAGTTGAATCTATTTAAGTCAGCTGGTAGTTAGTATATTTGAAAAAAAATGTTGCTGGGGTTCGAACTACGTATGTATCACTCGTTTTATAGTCGACGCGCTGACCACCCAGCTAAAGAAGTACCATTTAAAATAATAACAGCAAAAATTTAATATAAACTTGTAATGAGTTTCAAAGTAGCTAAGAGTAAAGTTGTTCGCTCTCACCTAATCCGAATGTGTACTCAACTTAAGAATGTATATTGGCTCAGGTCTCGATTACATTGTAGTTAGCTTTAAGTTAGTCTAAGAAAAGTTAACTATAAGTTGATTATATTTCTAGCCGACTACACAGAAAAAAATAGACAAGAACTTAATTCAATGACACCACGTTATTGAAAAAAAATATGAATTTCAATAACATTTGTCATTAACTTAATACAATATTTCGTTGTATATATTTCTTTCTCATGCCGGTTATTTCTTTTCTTTTCATACATAAGTACTTAAAACAAGTTTTATCTCATAAAAAATAACTGGGACGTGGCTCGGCTGTAGAGAGCAGGCATGTCAAAATTTTTTTAATATATATTTTTTTTCTTTTAAAATAATTTTGTTATCAATATAGCAAAATTCTTTATCACAGGAAATTTGAAAAAAAAAATTATTGAATACCGGAATTTTTGCTATCAAAAATTAAACTTATTTTTTTCTGTGTAGTGATTTTCCGACAGGGTATTCAGCCGCGAAGCACATACACAAACAAGGAATAAGATAGTGTATGTTTGGCCCCCACTGCTCTATATATAAAGCAAGGATTGCATATGTGTACATGTATTATACATTTGGCCTAAAGTTATGCTTCAGTTGTCAAACATTTTATGCATAATATTTTGTGTGTGACATGATTTGTTACAGAAAATAAATAAAATATTTAATAGCAAAAAGTAAAGTTATTGATTTTATTTTACTTTCGCTCATGTTGTTTTATATATTCACAACATCAATCATAAATCGTTTTAGGTATGCAAATATTTATTGTGCGGGCTTTAAGTAATAATAAATTTTGTATATATTGCGGTCGTCATTATTTTTAGTTGAAACTGGCCTTATATTATAAACATTTTATTATTGTGGTTTCCAGCAAAAATTTACTATTGACATATGACTATATATTGTGCCAATACTTTGAAAAGGAAGTTAGTTTTATAGCCAATGAAATAATAATTTATAGCCTAGCCCTAACCAGTATTTCTCTTAATTTACATTTGTTTAAGGAATGGGCGTTTTTGGGAGGGAAATTTCATTCAAGAACCTTAATTTTTGATTCATTAAACATATACAGCCTTATTTATAAAAATATTTTATGTTTACTGAGAGCTTATTTGATACAATAGTAGTCAAATAACACTTCAATAAAGATAATATATTTTTTATAAATAAGGCTGATAGAATTTTACGCCTTTTTAATATTACGATATGTACTTCTAACATCTTTTATATATTTCTTAAGACTTTTATTTTTATCAATATAGAATATATGCTACTTTACTTGTGTGCCTATTTACCTTTGGTTAGTTAAAAGAACAATTGAAACTTTTATATATAAAAAAATTTTAGTTAAAATACCACACTCTAAAACATTACTTCAAATTTACTATCATATATTGTCTAAATTTGTGTTGAAAATTTCTTCTTGTCTAAAATTACATCGATTTTGTAGTTATTTGTATTAAAGAAAAAACCTTTCAAATTAAACATATTTAGTCCAAGTGAAAAATATGTAATATAAAGTATAATACGGCTATAGCTGAATGGTAGATACGTCAGACTATCATTCAGGAGGTCGCGGTTCAAACCTGCACGCAGCGAATCGCTTTTTTAGTAAAAACATTTTGTTCAAAAATAATGCGTGTGTAGTTTTAGGTCGATAATAATCTGTAAAGTGTTGCCGACTATTAGCGACCTAATTTTCAACAAAAGTGTTTTAGAGTGCACCCTAACAATATTTGGTATTGCTCTGAATTTCACTCGAAATGTTATGTAATGTTGCCTTATCTTATCATGATGCCTTGAAAATTTAAATAATTTTGATTTCTAATAAAATGCAAAACAAGCCATATTATTGCATTTTTCAGTTGTTTTATTGCATATATGAATTGATTTACGTTTGTAGATATAGAATACATTTAATTGTATATTTGCGCCTTATAGTATGCTATACAAATGCTATTTACTTTATACATTTATATAAAGTTTATCTATAAAATAATTTTAATATAAATAAAATTTTTGTACAAAATAGCTTTTAGTTTTAATTAAAAAATCTTTCAATGCTTTGAAAGATTTAGTGAAAGGTTTTCCAAAAAAAAAACCAATTTAATATAATTGAAGAGAAGCAGTCGCGTTTTATTTTTCTTTGTTATTATTGTGAAAAGGGAACAACAATATTCACAATAAATTGTGCAGTTTTCGTAAAACAATTTATAGCAAACTTTCTTCCAATTCTTTAATTAACTAATTGTTGTTTAAATTTTTCCTAAAAGTATGCTCTTTTATATAAGTATTTGCAAAATATAAACCATAAATGTTTAAAGAGGAATAAATTTTTACATTTTCGATGATTTGAACACATTTTCTTTTTATTAGTGACTATTCACATAGTACGTAACGCTAATTTTTGTCGGTTTTACACCGCCGCCTCCACCCTCCGTAACGCTTTTTACAACATTTTCAGTATAAATTATCTCATCCGTAACAAATCCTTAACCCCCCCCCCCCTTCCCCCTGAAGCGTTACTTAATATATAAATAGGCCCTTAAATGTAAAAAAAAAATATTTTTCCTCCTAAATGTATGCCCTATAAGAAAGCATATTAAATGTTGAAATGGCAGACGGTGTTTATAAATGAACAAAAATAAATCCTATTACGGTTCAAAGAACAATATTGTTCGTTCTATATAGTCAGTTCAAAATTTTTTGATCTAAAAAAAAGTAGTCAGAAGAAAATTTAAATTCTGTCAATTCTTTTATAATGAAAATATTACAAGCCTATATGTATGCTTTGGTTTTTGCTAATAAAAAACTAAAAATCAGCCATGGTTTATTAAATATGTGCTCTTAATTTTTTATTTATACATAAAAGGCTCATTTGTTATGCTACTAATTTCAACAAATATTTGGCTTACTTCAAGGCTGAAAATTATCAAGCAGGATAACGAGTATAATTTCCGCTCAAAAAACAACGTTTTATGTATTTTGTTAATATTTTATTTAGTCAATTCAGTTGTGAAAACCGTTAAAATACCGTTTACTTTCCTGAAGACAAACAACCATCGATGATAGATTATGTTTAGCATAACTTGCGGCTAAAAAGAATCTAAATGAAAAAGTTTTTTGTGAAAAGAAGAGAATAAAAGAATTGATAAATTTGCTTATTAAGCATAATTTGTTTTACAAACATGCTTGGAAGATTCATGTTACCAAAGCCTTCTGTAGCGCAAATATTATAATGACTGCGGCAACATTTTGTAAAACAGAAAGGATCAAAAATAAATAATAACACATTTATGATTGAAACATTAATGTTTTATATATGAACAAATGATTATACACTACAAAATTTCCCAAAGTTAAGTTCAATTTATATAAAGTGATATTTCATTTACCGTAGTTAAAAATTTTGGCCCAATTAGAATAACTATAACGTGCGACCTCTAGTGGTCAAAGTTCAAATTTTATGAAATTTAAAACAAATTAAGCATAATTTCCAAACAGTAATCTTTGCTTAGCTGGAGATAGAAATTTGGAACGAATTGGAGAACTGTAAGGCGTCTTTTTTTATTTTGCTTCATTTTTGAAAATTTCACAAAATTTTAACTTAGGGGCACGCCTGAAAGTTAGCTGATTTGGCTAAAATAGACACCCCAAATTACTTCATTATACAGAAAAAAGTTTCAATGGCATATTTTAAAAACCATGGGTAACGTTCAACAATTTTTTAGGTTAAAACTATTGAACGATAAATTTACAAAACTTTTAACTCTTTCAACCACAAATACACGTTCTTCTTACACAAATTTGATTATTTTAATGCAATTTCAAAAACTAAAATGACTTATGAGGCATTCGAAGAAATAGTAACGTTCAATATAGAAAACTGTTGATGCAATTCTCGCATGAAAATTTATCATAAGATTTGTATAAATGAGAACTGCGATGAAAGTCAACCGAGCCACCTAACTACAATGTTAATTGCAGCTTTGACCACTTCTACCACGATTCTTCTAGAGCTCGGTCTGCGGAACACCTTAAATTTGGCATCTCTGATCAAGGGGGTAATTACAGTTACTGTACTTTAATTGCCATTAAACTTGAAGCTTATTTCAATTGTAGTTAAATAAACTAATTTTAACATATTTTCAGGCGTTTTCATTCAAGCCTTTAAATCAAAAACACTTTAATTTAAAAAAAAAATATCTTGTGTGCAATGCTGATGCCATCTTAACACCTCATTTAAATTAATTGAAAATATTCTGTATAAATATTTTTAGTCTATCTCAAGGCTAATAATTGAATGCTAAAGTTTCTCATGCTTGCCAAGTTGTTAATTTTATGGACATTTTATCTATTCTAAAGCAATTTGCGATAACTTTTGTGAACTAAAAGAATGTTGCTAGAAACTATTTTTAAGGATTGTGTTCCATAAACAGCATGAGTGAAATTACTTTTACTATATGCATTTTAAAGTAAGTTATGTACTATTAAAATTGTGTGTGTGTGTGTGTGTGTGTGTGCTAAAGGGTAGTAGGAATAAAAAAAAGTATTTGCTTTTTGCTTAAAAATTTCGTTTAAAACGCAAAATTCTTGGTTTTATATTCAATAATATATAGAATTTTGTGTTCTAAAACAAATTTTTAAGTAAAAAGCAAATACTTTATTTATTCATTTTAGCCAATGTGTGCCAATTAAGTTTTATTACTTAGTTGTGAATACCCAGCAAAAACTTTTGTCATTTTTATAATCGCTAGTACTTTATTAATAAGTTACAAAGTAATCAATTATACTTATTTATCTTATAACAATGCTTCAAATTAGAACTACTACTTAGTTCTCATTAAAATTATTACTTATTTTTCTCATTATTTGAAAGTAGTTCCAATTTGGTGATATCTATTAATAAAATAAGTAGACAACCACTTTTTAAGTCAACATGTATTTGTATATGACAACTAATTTTTGTCGCTTAAACTTATAAGTCAACAATAGTTGAGTGGGTAAAATATTTGTCTTCGAATCTGAACGAGGACAGGTTCGTATCCAAGATGGGTAAAAAAAAAATTTTTATATAAATAAAATAGAATGTGTATAATTTTTTTGTTAATTTTAGTAAGTTTATTAATTTTATTAGTTTAGTAGTCACTCAGATTCTCTCGGAAGAACTTTATGCGGAGAAAGTGTAGCGGAAACTAGGCCAATGCCAGGTCCAGTTCCAGATGCATTAAATACCCAATGATTGTGTGTAAAAAGGAAATTGTAAATTTTTTAAACCGTAACAAATCTTCCATTTATCTATTATGTGAACTTAAAAGATGCGTGCAAAATTGAGTGTGATTTCAAACTTTATTCCGAAGGCACAAGAGTAGTTCATGTTTTTGAAGCGCATGTTTGCACGGCGTGGATAAAAATGCCTAAAACAAGAGAGAAATATAACATTTCGGTGTTTATTTAAACTTGTCTTAAATAGATGATTATACAATTGTTTCATAGCATTTTTTAATTTGAATTTAAAATTTATGCATTAGTTCCCTTCAAAATGTTTGAGGAAAAAACTCGCAAGCATTTCTTCCTTTCCCTCATATATAGTATGTATACTTACTTTTTTCCCTGGGAGTTTTTTCCCGGGGAAATTGTAATTTAGAATAGGAGGAATGGGAAAAGGGAAAATTTCCCGGGAAGATTTTATTTAGAATAGGGGAATAGGGAAAAACTCCCTGTGAATTGTTATTCATAATCGGGCTGATAGTTTTTTTTTTACATAATTAAGATACTTTTTTTATTAAGTTTGCTTTTTCTAAACGAGCAATCCGATTTTAATAAAACGTCACTTGGCTCTAAAGGAAGCGTAGTTCAGTTTAAGTTTTAAATATGAACTTTATATCCTTAAAATGGCGCCACCAGGTCGCTATGTATGTGTCCTATTATGCGTATGTCAAAAATTTTAATTATACCAATTTCTTATTTTTGCTTTTGGAAATGTTTTTAAATTATATATTTTATATAAACCGAACGCGTAAACCGATTTTGACGATTCTTACGTCAATCGATTCCTCTTAATCCGAGGAGTGTCACTAAAGATATGACAGTAGTCAAAATTCAATATGGCGGCTAACAGAGTTTAAATATCCCACAAAACTGTTTCTCGTGGTGTTGTACAGTGTAATATAGCATTATTCATTTTTGGTTAAAAAGTTTGTTTAATATGTTTAGCCTTTTAAATATAATGATTTCGTTTTCAATTTGATGTATTTAACCAAATGGTAATATTATTACTTTCTCATTATTGTTCTTGCAAATTTTCTATTAAATTTCCTAATAAACTAAATTATACTGTATAAATAATGTCTAAAAGATAAATAACGATTTGTTTTCAGAACTCTTGCACATTCTTCGTTAAAAAAAAGTTTGCTTTAATACCATTTTAAGTATTTTTTTCTTAAGAACCTTTAAGTATTTCGTTGTCTCTATTTGTAAAACTTGTCATGGCAAATTGAAATGTTTGTTCAAAACAGAAACTTTCATCTATCAATATAATCAATATAATTTCATTTTCAAACCAAATTACAAATAATGAAATAAATTATTTGTACAAAAGCTATAACCGCAAACAGAAATACAATTTATGCAAAATTTCCACAAAATGATTAAGTATAGATTTAGTAAAATGTTTACCAATGCAAACAAAAGTTCATTATACATATTTCTACTTTCTTATATGACAGAATAATAAACCCTTTTCATAATAAAATTAACAAATTTGAAAGCTCTTGTGTTATTATTATTATTGATTTTACACATAAATATTAGTTGAACCCTCAAAGTATGTCATACATATTATGAAAATAAAGGACGAAAACATAATATTGAAATGTCGAGTTGTATGCTTTAGGAAAAATATTTATAACTAAGCCTTAAATGAGGCAATAAAATTTTAGTACGAATTAATAGATTACACTGTCCAAAAAATACAAACAAAAAATAACATAATTTTAGGAGCTATTCACATATTACGTAACGCTATTTTTGGAGTTTTTATGTAGGTATGGCTTTTACTTTTTAAGTTTTCTTGTAATGACGATTTTATTGCAGCCAACTCGGAATTATATACATATTAGTAGAAAGTTATGAATTTTAATCGAACTGTATGGTTTAAATGCAAAGAAATTTAATTACTTTGGCTTGTGTTCCGTCTTAGTTTAAATTAAAAAAAGGAAAAAGAATGAATTTCTGCAACTATCAGGGGCCCATTTCTCAAAACTACAAGTTACAAATCTGCAAGTAAAATACACACAAAACAACAACACTTTTAAAAATTTTATTGTTGTTTTGCGTGTATTTTACTCGTAGATTTGTAACTTGTACTTTTTGAGAAACGTGGCCCAGATCAAAAGTCTGAAAAACAACTCTAAGAGTGACAGCATTAATTGATTAAAGGTGAATGATTTTTAACAACTTGACTTTAAACTACCGACATTGGTTGAGTGGCCAAAGCGGTAAAGAAGTCTGATGCTTGCATGCTCCGAGACCTTTCGGTCTTTCGACAAATTTTCTTTTATCCACATAAGTCACTCATTGTAGTTCGTTTGAGCGACCCACTAACTATCGACTTGTCGGTCGTCAAGCTTTACGTTGTTCACGTAATGCATTCACTAATTGTCAAATTAACATATTGCCAGATCAAAAAATTCACAAATAAAACGCTAGTTTGAAAATAAAAAGCGCTGAAATGTGAAAAGTGTACCATAAAAAATGCAACTCTATGCTAATTAAAGCTACTAAAAATGTAAACAAAAAACATATGTATGCATAAGTATGTGTTTCAATATTGTGATACAATAACAAAAAAACATTTATATTCGCACTACGTATTTAAAAAACATTTTTTTATGTGATTTGCAAACATATTTTTGTTGAAACCGGTTACGCGACACATTTCGACGCACAGAATCCTTATCATCTCAGTTCCATTGTCTCATACGCTGCTTCAGCAGTATCGGGTTTTTGTTAGGAAGCATCATCAGCTTCAACCTCCCCGCTTGCGATCCCGCTGAAATTGAACGTAGTAATTTGATAAATATTTGTAAATTGGTGGCAAAAGAATTACCCGAACAATCGGTGCGCTATGGACGTATGTTGGACTCATTTGCTTTTGCAACAATTCTTTATTGTTATTGAACATGTTTTGCATCATGGTTTGCGTACAAAGAAGGGACTATTGAGCCTACGAAAACAACTCTGGGATCTACTGCAATGTGTCGAGGCCTATTGTCTTGAAGTTCAGGATATAATAACAAGTGTTCGTGATTTACCAACTGTTCGTACTCACATAGGTCGCGCACGTGCATGGCTGCGTATAGCTTTGATGCAGAAAAAATTGGCGGATTATTTACTAGCTCTTACAGAGCATAGGGAAGATGCTTTATACAAATGCTGGCCCACCTTCAATCAACTCAAACCAAACTCCAGCTTCATTCTTTTCGGCTATAAAACTCGGCTAAAACTATTTTTTTTAATTTACTTTATTATTATGTATTTTTATTATTATTATTTTATTTTATTATTATTAATAATTAATTTGATTTTTCTATTTATTTAACCTTTTTTATTTTAATAATTAAATTATATTTATTTTAAGCTTTAAGGTTCTTTATTAAAAAATTGTTAATATTTTTTCCAATTAATTGGAAAAAATATTAAGAAAATACATCCATATCCTGACGATGCTAACCGATGGTTAGCGAAATATTGATTAAAAATATAATACAATTTTTTAATAAAGAACCTTAAAGCTTAAAATAAATATAATTTAATTATTATTAATAATTTATAAAATTTAAACAATTCATTGTTTTACTTTTTTCTTTGTCGACATCAACAACACAAGTGACTGATTTTGACATTTGTCGTCGCTTGACTTTTCTTAGTGGGGTACCAAATTTTTATGAAAACTATTGCCTTGTCGATCGCTTGCATTCTCGATCGACTTGTCGTGCTGAGAGTTTTTAGTGGGCCGCAAATCAGCTGTTTGTCGTTGAAAATGCAAGCGAGCGATAGCGGTCGATATCGTGTGTTAGGCTTTTAATTGAAAAATTAAATTAAAATGGCACTCAAGTCAAAATAATTAAATTGCTTTGGATAAAAGCAGAAAGCTTTTTTTTATTAACGGCCCTGTTCTTTAAACTGAATCCGAGTAAAGTTCTCGTTTTCCAAAAATAAATAATGGCCCCGCCCCATTGATGTATTTTAAATCATATATAATAAATTAATTTCAGATATGATATTTCACACTTTAAAAATAGAAAACTACATAAAATTTGAAAAAAAAAATTTGCTACTAGTGGGTTAATTTTTGAAAATCGAGTCTTTTCAAATCGACTCGATTTAGAGAACAGCCAGGTATATATCTACATATATAAAAAATCGATTGTTAGCTTATTAGTAACGCCTGTTGTAACCTATTTGTAGTTCAAAAACGATACATTTTGAGGTAAGACAACGTTTGTTGGGCTCAGTTAATTTTTCAATAAAATACTATATGGCTGATTCTGATTCTAAACGTACATTTTGTGTTGTTATTTCTTTTTACCATTACAACTAAATGAAATATGAGAAGGTAGGACTCATCTTATAGTTTTCGCTTTATTCAATTGGTCCTGAAATAAAATCATATTTTTCGACTTTGTAAAATTTTTGTTTTCGCGGTTTGCCGGACGTAATTTTTGCGAAAAAAATGCACCACAACAATCAGTTTAGGGCTTGAAAGTACTATGCATCTACTCTCTAAAAACAAAAAATTATAATAATCGCATCACGTAATTAAAAGCTATGACCGACCACTTTCTCAATTTTGACTTGGGTTCACATGGAAAATAAGAAAATTTTTGTGTTTTAAAATAATTCTTTACAAATATTTATACATGATTAATAAGCTTGATTAATAAATAAATCAATAAAAACTTTCAATTAAATTAAAAAAATATCGATAACACTCAATAGATCATTTTTAGATAGAAACGATGATTGGATTGATGAAACGTTTTGCAATACAATACTATTTAACAAAGTTCACAAAACTTTTTAATATTTAGAAGTACAAACCTACGCCTTTATTTTAGTTTATGTTGCTAATTAAATTTTAATAATTGGACTGAGTAATGAAGAGTACTAAAAAAGCGTGACACTCAATACACAACAGCGCGGACAACAAATATAAAAAAAACTTATATAATATCTAATATTTTTCAAAAAATTTATGTATAAAATAAGAGAAACCAATGCAAATATTCTTAAACCGTTATAAATTTAATCTCGTTTTTGGAAAAATGCATAGTTTCCTAGTGTGGAAAATCAGCAGCATGCATTACGGACACGCCATTTTGTATGAAGAGAGTAAAATCAGTGTATTTTCGTTCTTTGTTTTTAACACAAAAAAGTTTATGATTATTTAATATATTATAAATAAATGATATATTAAATCATGCTAAAGCAGTTTGCATTTTAAAATGTATGCGTTTATTTTATGAAATATTTTACTATACTTTCAACGGACACGAAAAAAGCATTTGTAATGAGAATCAGCCATATACTTTAACTGTACTTTTCCTTTCCATTACATTTTCTAAAATAAATATTAAAACACAGTTTTCTAATATCTCTTATTTCAATTTCTTTTTTTGTCCCCCTCCAAAAACAATAATTCTTTGTGCCCGATGAAATTACAACCAAAAGCTGAACCGGAAAAGCTGTAAAAGTGTAGTAAAGAAATATATTTTCAATTACATTTAATTTTCGATTTCCTTATACCATTTTCATTCAAACTACTTTTTTATATCTCTTTTTTTTTTGTTCTGCCTCTAAATATTTTTTCAATTCTATTTCTAAAGGAAAATACTTTAGAAATATTCCTGCATACTGGCTTCCTTATGATTGTTGTCATAAATATTTATTTTTCTATCGACACGAGCGTTTCACATCAAGTTATTGATACGAATTGAGAAATAGAAAATATAATAAAACAGCAAGTCAAGGATATCAATCAAAGATATTAAATTTAGTTTGTAAATACTTTCACGGCTGAATTGTGTATAAATGTGGGTGTATGATAACACACACACACAAATAAATATTCACATATAATTTTCCAAATCTTTTCATTTTATTTGTTTAAAGTATCCTTTGATTTTTTTCTCTTTTTGTGTTATTGAAAAAAGTTTCTAAACAATCTGTTGGTAGTAAATATTCAAATATTCTCTGAGTATTAATTAAATAAATATTTGAAAAAAAAAGACTTAACAAAATTTCAAGGATATTTAAGTGAAAAAGAAAATTAAGGCAAAAGTTTAAGGATTTTTATTCAACGTCTTGTAGTCTAAACGATAAAAAGTTTTCTAAACTTGTACATTAAAGATTGCAAAGAACCTGCCCATCGATAAAAAAATAATAATAATTATTTGAAAATAAAATTTTCATAAATAGTATGAATCGAAGATTGCTTTTTCCCCAATAAATTTTCATGCATGTTAAGTAGTTTCTCATAAATAATATGAACTTAAAATTAGATTTCTTTAAAAAAAAAATATTTCAGACTGCTATATTGTTGTAAAAGGCGATTATTGTGCCACTTTTTCAAGAAACGGACAAAAAAGGCCACACATCAAAGGGTTAGAGGGTTAACATGTTTTACAAAAATGTACCTTGTATTGTTCTACATAAAAGTGCTGAACACACCTTTAACGTAAAATGTAAAGATTTCAAGATTTCCTATGGCGACTCGCTATAAAAATGTGCAAAAAGGACATCTATAACTCTCTCTAAAAGGAATCAAAGATGTAAACTTTCTGAACGCCAATACTCGTTTATTTTGTTTTGCTTCCCTCTGCCACTATTAGTCGTTAGAATCTTGTCATTTTGAAAAGAAAAAATTGATTTTGTTAAACAGTGTAATTGGCCACCAATATTGTGCAATCTAACCCCATTAGATTATTTTCTTTGAGGATATGTTAAGTTACTTGTCTACGCTGATAAATCAGGGACATGGAATACAAACATTTGGCGAGTTATTGGAGAAATGCGGACGCTGCGAAAAGTGTGTGAAAATGTGACATCCGGAGTGCACGGCGCCTCAGAAATTGAATTCGTTGGCCAAAACCTAAATATTTTTTGTTGTCACCGATTTTCAAAATGTTAATGCCATTTAATAGTAAACATATGTAAACTAAGGTATCAAAAAAAGTCGGTCATTATATTTGTATTTGTGGGCGTGGCATGCTGTTAAAAACACAAATTAACATTGATAATGCGGTGTGATCTTTTTTGTGAAGTTAGTAGGCTTGTAGTGTTTAAGAAGTGGTATGGGTGGCCACTGCACTGTTTATATTTAAGCTGTTATAAAATATTTTTTAAGCCACTGTATTTTTGGAAAATTTAAACTTAAGAGGAATAGAACTTTTGAAGATCAAAATGAATAAAAAATAAATAAATAAATCACCCAGAGAAAGGTGAAAGTGTGCTATTTAACCCTATATACACTTTTGTACCCGTATGGGCCCATCCGAAGAACACTTTTTATTTTAATAGAATTACTCAAAAGTTATTATTCAAAGAACTCAAATTTTCTCCATATTAGTACAAAATTGTATGCTAATATTCAGCAACTTCAAGATGTCCGATCAACTTGATACTTTGCACACATATTAGGTTCCCACGACAATACGATCTGATTGGTATAAAAGTGGGCTATGCCACACCTATACTTAGTAAATATCTCATATCATGAAAGCTATAGCAGTCAGAATATTGAAATATGGTATGTGCTATTTTTGGGACCATTAACATATTACGTAGCGCTCCAGAGGGGGGAGGGGGGTTAAAGATTTGTTATGGATTAGATACTTTATACTGAAAAGTTTGTAAAAAGCCTTAGGATGGGGGGGGGGGGGGGGATGTGGGTGTAAAGCCTCCCAAAATAGCGTTACGTAATATGTGAATAGGCCCTTTAGAGCAAAATGCGAAGTGTGTCACAAAATTGGTAGTATAGGACAGGGGGAGGGTGTACTCCCCATACAAAGTAATTGCTATTGTGCTATTTGGAAAGTTATAAAAATATGAACCATAAAATTTGGTATCAGTTAATTTGAATACATTATACTAAAATTTAGGTAAAAAAAAACTGACAGGCTAGGTGAGAGTGAAAGGGTACTCCCCATACAAAGTTATCAATAATTACCTCCTAACTCGAAAGATATAACAGTAAGAGTCTTCAAATTTGTTATGAACTAAATTGAAGACATAATACGAACTGAGGAAAAAAACTGACGATGTGGTGGAAGGGGTACTCCCCATTAATAACTACCTGTTATCTGGAAAGGTACAACAGTAAGAGTCTTTAAATTTGGTATGAGTTAATTTAAAGACAAGATGCGAACTTATGTAAAAAACTGGTGGGCTAGGTGCGTGGGAAGGGGTACTCCACATACAAAGTAATCAATACAGTAAGAGTTCAAGTATGGTATGAACTAATTTGAATATAAGATATAAAGTTGAAAAAAAAACTGACGGGGTAAGTGCGGGGGAAATGGTGATCCCCACCTCATACATCTTTGTAATTGATTGATCTATTGGACTACAGTTTTTAGAAATGGTCTAGAAACGATCTGATCCAAAAGTTATCCTAGGTGTTATTAAAATGGTTTGTAATTAATAAATAAATAAAAATATAAAAAGACACATTTGTATGTAAAATGTTTAAAAAATTCAAAAGTTTAACTTTGGCCTTGAATTTCTTAACAACTGCTGAACCGATTTTAATGAAAACAAAAGCCGCTAATAGTAAACGGAGGTACCTGCCCGCTAAAAAAAATATTAAATAATATTAAAATATCTCAACCGGTTAAAAAGTTACAGAATTTTGGGCAACGAAAAACGATTATGAGAAACTGTGCGGCCTTCACATGCCAAAATCATTTTCTAATTATAATGCCATAGTTTTATTTTTTCAATAAAACTAATTTCATTGATATTTTCTGTAGGTTGCACAGGCTGCCGGTTGTTGACAACCGACCTACTTGGAACCATTTGGTCCCTTTGTATTCAACTTTTATACTCATACTTTTTTGCCGTCTAGAAGAGCTTTCATAGCTTAACAAATGATACTGTAACAACTGTTCGATTGTGGGTAAAATTTTATGATTTTACGACACCGATAAGATTTACATTTTATTCACAATTAAGAGACATTAACTAACGTATGAATGGAAATGGGAATTTCTGTCAATGAACTACCCGAGAGGGAAGAACACCTGTTACAAGACAAGTCACGTGACTGGTTCCCAAGTACACTCAAAATATTCCCTACTCACTCGCAAAATTGACTGAAATTGCAATATAAAATAAATTAAAACTCTACTACTTATATTTTTACTTATATTTCATTTAAGTTTAACAAAAAGTTTATTCAATTTTAAATGTTAAAAAGTTGACAGGCTTTGAAACATAAAAAATTAATGATTCCGTATTTTTCTGGACCAATTTCACTGTCAAAAGAACTAATAGCAGCTTCCGTAAAACTAAAAGAGGTTTCCTTGTTTCTGCTAATTTCACTGTTAAATAATCAACCCCTAGTTCCGTAAAAATAATTGATTTTGCTTTATTTTGAAATGTTATTTCGTATCTTTAATAATTTTTTTATTAAATCTATATTTTTACTCACTGTTATATTAACTTCTATTGGGATCGCACAAAGCTTTCGGGTTTGAAATCCAACGTAAAATACAGTATGTATTTTACTCAATTTTATGCATTTAACATTACAAATTAAAAAAAACACACGCATGGTCTGGGCTGAAATTGAACATGTAACCTCTCGTTTAATAGTCTAACGTACTAACCACTACACCACTGATTTTAAATGTGTATTTATATAATTTCAATTGCAATTTCCGTTAATTTTACGTACAGAATATTTTGAGTATTTGTTTTTATGTTATTTCTATATGTACTTTTTTGGTACTTATAACATAAAATACGGACTTACGAGTATACTGAAAGCAACAGAAAATCCGTATAATGTGTATTTAGTTTTTTTTTTATTGAATGTTTGAATCAGTTAAAAATAAGATTGCTTAGAATCTTAAATGTTTACTATTTTAAAAATGATTGAGCGGAATACTTCTTGAACGAAATACATTACGTTACTGGTATAATATTGTGAGTGTGCTACCAATCCGTTTGAGTTCTGGAACTTTATATCTCAGCTTTATATTGCATTGTCATTGAAGAGGGTCAGAGGTTCAATTGAAATAACTAAAATACTCTCGAGCTACATATGCTAATATAGTTTGTCGAAACTCTTTAATTTTCGATGCAATGGAAATGATGTTTTGATACTTTCAAAACAACCGGATCGTACGTGCAATTAACGAATTAATCCTAAATTGCGAACACTTGACATGTTCTTATTTCTTAAGATATGAATGAGATTTGCTTTTCATTTATTTATTTTCAAAGTTCCCAATATCACAGCTGAAGTATATTACAGCTTTAAAATCATTCAATATACCTAATTTTGCATGCCATTTCAGTCTTAACTTCCTTCTTGCATTAACTGTCGGTTGTATGTGTATGTATTTTGCATAATTTTCTTTTTTATTAACATTCTTATGACATTGTTATATGTACGAGTATTTTCCTCTTCCATCAATAACATGAGAGCAGCAATTAATTTCTATTCATTTTCTTTTTTATCCTCAAGTGTCACAACTGAGGTCTTATATTACTCATAATAACTGCCAGTTTTCATAAGCTTAACATTTTTTTATAAAATATGTACTAAGGACTTTAAAAAAGTCATTAAAATATTTTTGTTAGCTTTTTTCTTCCTTCCTTTCCATCGTTATCATAAATATAATAAAGGCAAATAATAATAAGTCTTATATATAAAATTATGAGGGGAAAAAATTATGAAATATTTTTTCAATGAGCCGCAAATACCAATACTCAAGGAATTAATATGGCGAACCTATAAATGTAATAGTGGCACAAATATAAACACAGGCAGACATACATACATATTTATACCCAACAAATAGCGTGTTTGCAATATAGTCTCATAATCATAGACAAAAAAATCTACTTATTAGTTCTAAAGTTTATTTTTGGTAAAAAAAATATACTGACTTTCGCACATTGTTACAGTGAATCGGCATAGGAAATCTTGTAATCCTTACATATTAGGCATAACGTGTATTCAGCACTAGTTTATGTAAAACTCTTCCCGGAATATTTTTGTGGAACATTTTAGCCCTCTAATACTTCGTCGTATGTGTCTTTTTGACCCATTTTTGGAAATGGGGGTAAAAAACTACACAGAAAAAACTAAATTTCATTTTCTGTAAAGGAATTTAATGAAATAGTAAATATTTTGTCCAGGAACGGACCTACAAACAAATTTGTAAATATAGACAAAAATATCTCAACAATTTCATTGAAAAAAATCGTGTTTTTTCAGTGAACAAATTATTTAAATCTATAAAACAATTTGTCTAAAAATATTTACAAATTGTAAACAAAACAATTTGCTAAATCAAACAAAAAGATTTACTGGATTTTCTGAAAAATATCAAAAAATATTTTTGTCTGAATTAATAAAACAATTAGTCTAAAAATACTAACAAATATTAAACAAAATATTTTACTTAATCAAACAAAAATATTTACTAGATTTTTTGCAATATATCAAACAAAATTTTTGTCTGGATCATCATCATTCATTAGGCATTTATGAAATTTCACTTTGTTAAATGTGTTCAAGTCTGACTCTTTATCGAAAGACTAAAAAATGAATGAGAATTAACGCAACAACATTAACGAATTAATTCACTCAAAAATCTTCAGTAAACAAACTTGATACAATCGCATTCCTTTTGTTATCATTGTTGTTGTTGTTATTTGTGTATATGTCGTCATCGGGGTTGATTTTTTAAGACACAGTTTTTCTTGTTGTTTTTGGTATTTGCTGTTTTTGTTTTAAATCCACTAATAGTAAAATTTTTTCAGACTTTTTGTAGTTTTCTATTCTTTAGAGCTTAAAATATCATATCTGAAATTAGTTTACTAGATATGATTTAAAATACATCAATAATGGTGGCATAATTTGTTTTTGGAAAACAAGAAATTTACTCGGATTCGGTTTACAGAAAAGTGCCAAATATTTATTTATAAAAAGTTGGAAGCAAACTTGAAATTATTTTCGATTTTGTTGTACAGTATTGTGTTCAAAACATTGTCGACTATTTGGTTTCCAATCTTTCTATATTTCATTTAGAGTTCACTTGTTTGCTGGGTTGCTTTTTCATGGAGTATTTGTGTGTAATATAAACCATTATGTAGTTGTTTTATTTCTTATCCTTGAGAAATAAAACGTAAAGAACCACGAGCTTAAATTTGACCACAATCATCAAAATACTTGAAGTATCAGCATCATTATTTCATTGCGTATCTTTGAACTTCAACATGAACATTTAAAATATACTGAACTTAAACATAAATAGATTTATATAAATATGTAATAATTCCATAATTTGTTGTGGTGCAGTTTATGTTCATATTAAACAGTCGACTATAATGACAAAATTTATTGACAGATGTGCACAATCTATAATTTTGTTAAAAATCGGTTTTGTATTTTGGCAGCTAAAAGCGTTTAAAGTTGCTACTAATTTATGCGCATATGGAACAAATGCACATTTTAGCTGCTTAAAGTAAAAACAAAAAACAATAAAAAAAATTCTCTTCTTTGAATTGATGTTGTTGTAGGAAAGGTATAAGACTAAAAGCGAAGAGAGTTTAATAAATTGCATTAGCTTATTTGAAGGGACTTTGACTGCGCGACGCCAAGAAGGGTATTGTGTTTATCAGCCTATCCAGCGGTAAATCGCAGGAGTAAAGAGGCCTTCTAAGAGGCCTGTTTAGCAGACATAAGGCTTGCCAATCCGCATTCCATACTCATTTTATTTTTTCCCATGCTGTCATTGCGGTGCAGGCCTTCCAAGCCGGTTCCCAATGTATGGATTCTTGCAGGCCTCTTCTGGCATGCCATTTTGAAGGCTATCTAAGGAAGGTCTGTTAAAAAGCAAATAGAGGTGCACATTTTTTCTATTTCAGTATTTTCAAAGCGGCTTCTTTCGATTTGATAAATGCTGTTTTTTAATTCGAACTATTTCTTTCCATCCAAAGTAGTTTTTTATACATTGAATTGGATATGATGTAGTTCCAGCGTAATAATGATCAGTTAATCAGCTCTGTCAGTCAGTCTTATATACAAATTACATGCGAATAAAGAATTCGAGAATGTTTGTTATGTCCAAAGCACTTTTGAATTTAAAAATACAATACTCCTTCCATCTTCCCTGCTTAAAGAAGGGAATATGGAATGTATATCGAACGAAAAATAATAATAATAATAAAAATAAAGTACTACCTCCACCTTCCCTTCTACAAGAAGGCTGTTTGCATGTGTATCGGTCCAGCAGGCCTTCAAGAAGGCCTGAAATTTGCAGGCCTGTTGCCTTTTACCGCTGGGTATGTATGTATGTGTGTTCCTTTGCGGCACTATATCGGCGAACTATATCAAAATGGGTATGGGATCTTTAACGATTTAAAGTAGGTAAAAAGAGAATATTAAACAAACAAGACATAAATTTAAATAATCAAAAATCCCGACTGCATAATAAAATTAAAGGAAAAAAAAAAACAAAGTGCATTGTGCGGAACACAGCGCCTTTTACAGACGGGAAGCATTAAATATCGGATCTTCAATTCTTCGCAACAATGGTTCCCGGATGTAAAAGTCGCTATGTTCCGCACACTGGATTTGTTTTTTTCTCTTTTAGTTTTTTACGGGGTCGGGTTTTTTAATTTTTAAAATTTATGTCTTGTGTATTTTACCGTTGTTTCTAATTTTAGTATAGAAAAGTTACTATATATCATTTATTAATTAATTATAGTTGCATTATATCCTTAAATACAAAGCAAAAGGCCTTAACTAGCAAACAATTCTAAGCGGCTTTTTAATAAATTCCGATGTATTTCACCAACATCCGCAACAACTACTTCTAAAATCAGACTACCGAATAATAACATTAAATTAAACATTTTAAAAGCACCCGAAGAAAATAGATGATAACTTCAAAACGTTTGAACCAATTTTCTTCAAACATAGGTTAGAAGATTTTAGATCAAGTCATCTTTCGAAGAAAGTTTACTAAATTAAAATCGTTCTTGCCGTCTTGAGAGCTACGGTGTCAAAGACATACAGATTTAACAGGATTCATTTAGAAAAGATGTGATATCTTCTAAACAGTTGGAACGATTTTCTTCAAGCATAGATAAAAACATTCTCGGTCAAGTAACCTTTCAAACAGCAAAAAAAATCACATGGGTCCAGCCGTTTGCGCTGAACGATGACTTTTACAGATCCACAGATACAAAGACACACACTACAAACTTATAGGGGGGGTTTAAAATAGCAATATAATTAAGAAACTGAATGGAAAAACACCTGGCCAATTACATAATTTAGCATATTTATTGCTTCTCCTGTAAAATTATGAAAATGTCAGTTCGGGCGTTTTGCATTTCATGTGACGATATATTGTGTGGCAGTTTCTAAAGAGATTTATAAAACGTTTGGATAATTTTTCTATGCATTTTAATAAAATTACTTACATAGAAAAAAAAGTTTATTACCAAAATGATTCAAACAATAAAAAACATTTAATTTTGCACCTCTCGCTAAAATGATGGTATACCAATTATAGGAATTGCAAAAATTTTAAATAGGACATCTTTTTCCAACTATTGGAAATTTTGTGTTTGATTAAGTAAATAATTAAAAATATATGTTAAATTAAACAACGAGTTAATTAAATTAACAACGGCCACGCTACTGTTTATGTACACACTAAAGCACTTTTGTTGAAAATTAGGTCGACAATAGTCGGCAACACTTAACAGATTATTATCGACCTAAAGTTACACACGCATTATTTTTGAACAAAATGTTTACTAAAAAAGGCGACCTCCTGACTGATAGTCTGACGTATCTACCATTCAGCCATAGCCGTATTATACTTTATGTCACATTGTTTCCACTTGGGACTAAATATGTTTAATTTGAAAGGTTATTTCTTTAATAAAATAACTACAAAATCTATGTAATTTTATACAAGGAAAAATTTACAACACAAATTTAGACAGTATATGATCGTAAATTTGAAGTAATGTTTTAGAGTGTATGTAACCGCTATCCTTACAAGCAAACTCTTATCGTACAGAAAAGAAAAATCAAATCTTATGTATTGAAAAAAGTGAAACATTCATAAAAGCTGTTAAAGGCTTTACTATTAATGAATACAAAATATTTACTTTGTATTAACCTTAAATATTCTTAAATGTTCCTGTTTTATACTCCTTTCATTATTTAATAGTTTTAATCCACTTAATTCATTTGTGGTAATAAAATATATATATATTTTTGGCTGAATCCTTTATAAAACATTAAATAACGGCGTTTTAGGTTCTGTCATGTCCATAAACATTGTTAACAATTGAAGCGTGTTGATTTTGTGTGCTACGCGTGTGTGTATTCAAGGGCATCAAGGACAACAGTTCTGTCAGCGGCATCTGATAGCTGACAGAAACTAACAGTCACGTCGTACACATCAACTCTTCTTTATTATATTATTTGTCTACATCCATCTGTGGGTATTAACCTTTCCTTAAGCATGTCTATCATTCATCTTTGGGTATTCTTGTTATTTTTATGTTTCTTTCTGTCTTTTTTTTATGTTTCGAATACACAAAAAAGATTTCTTCATCTACCGGCCATAGAGTTTCATGTTGGTGAGTGAACTCAGTTGTGTGTTATATGGGTATTTGTTTCAATATTGTTTTCATTTTAACGTCGTTTTTTCTTCCTTTCCTCCTGCCTTGCTAATAAATAAGAAATGGTTAAATAGATAATAAAATTATATGTTCTTGGGTCGTATACTTGATGTGCTAAAAAATACAAAATGAAACGATAAAAACAACCATAAAATTGTTTAAAAATTTTTGTTTTCTTTTCAAATAACAACTGAATTATTTGCTATTATTTGTTTTACAATACAAGCATACTTTTATGTATTGCATATGTGTAGGCGTTCTAGTTAAGTAACATGTTGTAGCATAATTTACAGATGGTCTCTTTTAATAAATAAAAAATAGCAATAAATGTCAATTGAGTATAATTTTCAATTATTAATGAAAACATTTAGGACAAAAGAATTTTATAAATTTTTATAGTTTTTAAATAAAAGTTTTGTCATTAAATACAATGCTAATAATAAATATATTTTTGTTCTTTTTAATTGCAGGTATGAAAATGTAACATCTATAGTGAAATTATTTAAGCAAGTATGAAATATGTAGAAAATAATAGTGCAATTAGAATCGAATCGAAAAAATATTCCATTTAATCTGAAGTGATAATTATTTTAAAATTAGCTTTTTTATACATAACACTTTACAACACGGAAAATATGGACAAGTTTCTAACGACTGATTCTGGTAGAGAGCAGAAAAAAATATACGTGCGTCAGTGTTTTGAAAGTTTACATCTGGGACTGTTCAAATCAATTTTCTGTATTGTGGAAACCGCACATAAATCTTTTTACCAAATTTATGACTGATTCTCATTCTAACCTTAAATTTTTGGTTTTTTTCCAACGTAACTAATAGAAATATGAGAAGTTCAGTTTCATATAATAGTTTTCACCTTATTCAATGGATCCTGAAATAAAATTATATATTTAAATTTTTTAACATTTTTGTGTCTTGAGTGTTGCATTTGCTTTCGAGGTTGTTTTAGGAAAGATTTTTTCGAAAAAAATACTTCACAAAAAATGAGTATGGAGTTTGAAAGCACTATACATCTACTCTCTAAAAACAAAAAAAATATAATAATCGCAGGACGAAATTAAAAGTTATGACCACTTTTACAATTTTGACATGGGTTCCACATGGAAAAATAAAAATAAAATTGTATTTTAAATAAGTCTTTACAGACATTTATACATAAACAACAAGTAGGCTAAATCTTCTTTCAAATGAGACTTATTTTCATAAAATCAACCAACAATATCAAAAGTTATGTCAATCTTAAATAATTTTATTTTTTTGCAAAATACGACCGACCTAAAACATTATTCGAAAATATAACAACCCACAGTGCGGTAGAAGCAAAATAATATTCTTTATATCGTTTTTACCCTTCAGCTGTTACTTTTTTTAACGTCCTAAAATTAATAAATGAATTATACTAAAAAACTTTTTTTTTATGTAACGCTCAATACATTTTTATACAAATTGAATTCTTTTTTTTCAAAACACGCACTTAATGTTAAATTCAATACAATTCAGAAGTATAATCTTCGCTGTAGTTTCACATAACCTACTTAGGTATTCACTAAAAAATTTCAATAAATTAAAAAAATAATGATAACACTCAATACTAATTAATGAAAATATAATACTATTTAACAAAGTTCACAAAACTTTTATATATATATATATAAGTGCAAACCTACGCCAATATTTTAGCGTATATTGTTAATACAATTTTAATAATTAAACTGAGTAATGAAGCATACTAAAAAAGCGCAACACTCAATACACAATACTGTGGACATCAACAATTTAAAAAAAAATTAATATTTCTTATATTTTTAAAAAATTTGTTGTGTCAAATAAGAGAAGCAAACGCAAATATTCTTAAACCATTATAAATTTAATCTCGTTTTTGGATAAATTCATAGTTTCTTAATGTGGAAAATCAACAGCATGCATTGCGGACACGGCATTTTGTATGAAGGGAGTAAAAACAGTATTTTCAGTCTTCGTTTTGAACACATAATGAATGGACAGTCTTACACAAAAAAAAGTTATGTACAGGCATTTATAGTCTATTAAATCATGCTAAAGCAGTTTCTATTTTAATATTAATGCGTTTATTTTATGGAATATTTTACTATACTTTCAACGGACACGAAAAAGGCATTTGGAATGACAATCAGTCATATAAAAACTCATAATACGAGTAGCATTACACATAAAAATTTAATAATAATCAATTTTAAAAAACGAAATTGATAAAACCGCAGCGGGTATTAAAGCAAAAATTGCAACAACAAAATTGTTTTACATTTAATTCCTTGAATAAAAAAATGTTTTTTAACATGCAACAGTGTTACTAGTGTAAAGCTTTAGTAAATATTTAAACCATGTGGATTTTAGTGATTACGTGGCCACACCCAAACTGGATGAATTACAATTAAATAACAGCCTCGGTTTTTTTTATATTTTTTGTCGTCGTGTTGTTTGTCCTTTTTGCGTTTTAGCCCTAAAACAAATATATTTCTGTTGAAATGTACTCGTAAATGCTTTATATGTTTGCAGTAAAACCAAATTGCTTTCAACAAAAAAAATTGTTTACAAGTTTGTTTGTTTTGGCTTTTATTCTAGTGGTTGCAACCGATATTTGTTATTTAACCACGCAATGGCCTCGCTCTTGTATGTCTATATCTGTTAAGGCCATTACACACATCCATTGAATTGCACACATACTTACCCTACACGCAAATCTATAGTCGACTACAAAAATAATCAACTTATAGTTAACTTTTTTAGACTAACTAAAAGCTAACTACAATGCAATCCAGAAGTCACCCAAAATTAATTCTTAAGTTGTGTGTATAATGAGATTTGGTGAGAACTAACAATTTTACTCTGTCAGCTAATTTGAACCTCATTTCGCGTCTATATTAACTTTTTGCTCTCATTATTTTAAATTGTTCCTTAGCTGGGTGGTCAACGCGTTGACTATAAAACGTGTAATACATAGTTCGAACCCCATACATAGTTCAAACTTTTTGCATACTAACTACGAGTTGACTTAAAGAAAGTCAACTTTAAGTTAGTTGGAAAGTAATTCAATTGCGTGCCGCCTAGGGCATCGCAATGTTAAAATAGTCAGTTGACTCCATTAAAAGTAATCCAGGCATCAATCACCATTAGTTGCAAAATATTTAGCTTAAAGTTGCGTTAAAAGTTAACTGAGTTGCTTATAGGGTACTTATTCATTTGCACATATGCACACACACATACGCACATTCTCAGTTAGATTCGTCTCTAGTGCCCACTTTTTACAGTGTTATATTAAACTTTAAACAGAAATTTACTATTTCGTAAAAAAGAAATTTATAAAAAAAAGTTTGGAATGAACTATTTTGCAGATGTTTAACGATTTTTATCGTTTTTAATAACACTGTACAACAAAACCAAATTTTTTTAAATCACGTTTTTATTGTGACATAATGAAATTTTATACAAGACAACTAGGCTTATAAAATCCTGTTTTATGATATTTTTTTCCCTAAATGTGAATAAGTAAGTACCAAATTAATCTTTAAATACATTTTGAGATTTGAATGATTTCTGGGGTTCAAGCTGAGTTTTGAGCTTTGGTATCTTTAAAGACTTACAGTAGAATTTTATGTCGAAAATATTTGTAGCATATTTCAGCCCGCTATATTTCTCCTTTAGGGGGAGGTATTCGACCCTTTTTCAAGAAAAGGACAAAAAGATTTATAGAGCAAAGAGTTAGAGAGTTAAAATGTTGCCCAAAATATTCCTCGTAATGTCTTCCATAAAAGTTCTGAGCACATCTTACACCTTAAACGTAAGGATTACAAGATTACCTAAGCTGACTTACTGCAACAATGTCGGAAAGGGTGATAAATTTAACTCTCCCTAAAATGAATCCTAGATTGTAAATTCTCAAATGGTTTTTAAAACTTTGTGCATGAGATAAGAGGTTTGATACTTTTCAAAAGTATGGTTGAAGTTTACTGATGATTTGGTAAAGCAGCAATAAAATGCATGTAGACTTTGCTTAACCCTCAAAAAATAAATATATTAATTTATTGTAAATATGTTCACACTTTTGTTCTTTTTTACGAACAAATAACGCTGCGGCTATATACTTGTAGGTATTTTGTAAATAGTCATTCAATTTTCTGCACTGCTTGTGCTCTGACAGATAGAGCAAGTATGCAATGTATTCGAAAAAGGAAAGAGCTGCACATGCTTTCAAAGAACGTACTCGATGCTTACCTCTAGTATGAAATTAACCCTTAAAACAAATTTTAAGTTTTGAATGATTTGTGGCGTTTAAGTTGAATCTGGTGTTTGAGTGTCTTTAAAGACTTATTGTAGAATTTTATGGCAAATAGTTTTGCAGAGCATTTCAGAGTCGCTGAAAGCAGGCTTTGTACCCCTCTTTAACTGACTTCAAAAAAGAAGGAGATAATCAATTCGTGTGTATTTTTTTTATATTTGTAGACGCATAACTCTGTCATTTGAGAACCGATTTTCAAAATTTTTTGCTCGAAATTTTTTGCTCGAAAGGTTTTGCCTGCAGTTTGATCTCATAATTTTTTTTTCGAAAAGCGAAAGGGAACATTGAAGTGGGAGAGAGATAGAAAGCTTAATTCATTTACAACCCTGTTATTGCGCGTTTTATATAGAGCAGTGTTGCCAGCCACTCTGGTGTCAAGTAGAGGCATCGAGTTGTTTAAGCTGTGTAGCCATTTTATTAGTTCTTTTACTTCACCGACGGTTCTGCTACTGTACCGACGAAGGAGGGTGCTGTGAAGTGCATTATATTAAGTTAGTATTAATCGCTGCCGGTACTGCCAAAGTGATCAGTGCTATGCCTTCATCACTATAACAGCCCAACAACAACCAACACCTTTGCACACCAATGCACATGAGAAAAATACATGATGTTATTATTGGCTTTCCTGAAACTATTCTTGAACTCAAGACCTCAGGGTTTGTACTCAAACGCGCTAACTACTCAGCCAACAGCACCCTCAACTCAGTTTAGTTGATAGTGTGCTAAACTGCTAACCGAAAGGTCGCAGGTTCAATACCTGCCAAGGTTTATTAAGCAGCAAGCATGTCTGTTAAAAAAAAAATTTTTTTTTGTAATTTTTTGGTCTTTATATTATGTTATTATGTTTATAAACCGGACGTCTTTACCATCTCAGCTAAGTTATCTTGTTTAAGGACGATATCACAAAGTATACATAGACAAGTGGTGGAAAACTACTATTTTCGTTGTTATTATCTTAAGTTGGTAATTTTAAGCATAAAAATTGGTCATTTTAACTACAACAATTTTTTTTAATTAAATTTAAAAAAGTGTTTTTTGATAAATTTATATTTTACAATTCAGTAAGATGTAAAATTTTGGTCTTGAACTGAGGTTCTCACAATCCTTCGCATGTTTATGATCCTTTCGCATGTTTATGACGCCTTTATCATTTCAGCTAAGTCATTTTGTTAAATAACGATAGCACAAAGTAATCATAGACATGAAATGATTTACAACTTTAAAAAGTTTTTTTGACCAATGAAAATTGTTATTTCATAAAAATTGCAACAACAGTTAACATTAATTAACAGTAAATTAACTATTTAAATTGATTAGATTTACCTGCCATTTTATTTTGAGTGCATGCAGACACTACACACAGAAAAAAAAGGAATGTAAAATCCACATGCCGCAATTTTGATTGCAAATCATATTAAATTGACAAGAAATAATTTGTCGTTTGAGTATGTTAGTGTTTACTTGCTTTGTTCATTGCTACAATTCACTGTTCTGCTTAGTTGTGTGACTTGTTGTTTATTCTTACAAGTGTCGTCTATGTATACGACAAAAAACGAATTACCAGCGAATATTTACTGCTGCTGGTTTAAAATTACCATTGTTTCATATTAATTTTAAACCGAAAATAATTAATCTAACCTTAAATCACAGTTAAAAAAATTTTGTTATAAACGTTAAGTTTCATTTTCAATCGACATGACTATAACTTTAATTTCAAATAAGTTTTATGTTAAATAATCATTTAAATCATGTTGAATTAAAATGAAATGCATTTTACATACGATGGTATTATTTAGTTTATAAGTAAAGAAAAGTTTGAAGCTGTTGTGGCTGCAGTGGTTAGCGCGTGGACTATCATGCAGGTGGCACGAGTTCAAATCTTGGCTGGGGCAGTCAGCTACAACGAAAAGTTTTCTGATGACTATCACGTAAGTAAAATAATTAATAAAATAGCTACATTAATGTCATATTGATTCAGATTGATATAACTTTAATTCAACACGATTCTTCGTGTTGTTCCAATATCAAATTCACGTTGTTTCAACTTGAAATAACTTTGATTCAACATGATTCTTCGTGTTGTTCCAATATCAAATTCACGTTGTTTGAACTCGAAATTACTTTAATTCAATATGACTTTTCGTATTATTTCAGTATCAACTTCATTTTGATTTAACTGTACTGGAATATTAAATCAACATGAAATATAGTTAATTCAAATGGAAAAATTTTCTTTCAAGATTATTGTAAATCATGTAGATTTAACACGAAACACCTATGAAGCAAAATCACTACCGAAAAATGTTAAGTTAACGTGGTGTTTGACGATTTTACATGGAAATTTTTCTGTGTATAACTAGTGCAAAAGCGGGAACTTCAACTCTTACCTAAAATGAAGCCCAGATGCCGATAGACGTACGTATATATTTATTTGGGGCCCTCTGCCAGAACCAGCTATAATAACTACGTTATTTCTTTTTTAAGTTTACCTCCGTCTATTGTTGGGCTACAAATTTTAGATTTCCAAGTAACAAAATTAGGGGAACCCCTTACAAATGTACTTACACTGTCACAGAAATTAACTAGTTATTATTTGACCTACTTGAAGCTAAAAATAGGTAGTAAAATAAAAAAATATATACCCTATAGTTATTTATATTTTTTAACATAGTTCTAGGTTCGTGCATAGTTATAAGATAAACATCTAGCCCATTAAAAGAGTACTACCGATTACAAGAATGCCAAAAGTTGTTGCTGTGCTATTTGCTGTTATAAAACTATGAAAAATAAGAAAAAAAATCAAAACACTAAAAGAATACAGAATTTTATTGATATTTTGCCGAAAACAGAAAGTTATAGTAAATGTTTACGAAAAGTTAATAAAAAAAACAGTACAAAAACTAATTTAACAGAAAAATTTTAAAATGCTCTTAAATAAAAAACGGTTTGTGTTTAGCTTTTATATTATTATCCTTTCAAAACAAAGTTGTCGAACCTTAATCTTAACTTTTGTTAAATCCATAAAGTAGACAATTTAAATTTAAATGGCAAAATGAAGTAGCACACGTTTGTGGATATTAAAAGATTTTGTTAAAAAGTTACTTAAGAAGTATTAACTTTATAGTGTTCAGGTGGGTTGAAAAAGGGACAAGAACATTTTAAAATCTTTCAAGACACATCACGGTTGAAAGTGTATCTGGTCCTTAAATATTTATTTGGGGTTTTATTTATTCATAATTTATTTTATGTCATAAAGATAAAGATTATTATCATAACGTCTACACATCACATCTAACAGTCATTCCGTAATGTTTGCCAACAAATTGCTAGCTTATTAAACTTTCAATATAATTCTCCTAAAAATATGCAATGTTTTTTGTTAATAAATTCCAATTAATAAAAAATATAATATAATCTTAGGAATGTTATAAATAATAACAATGACAGCATACTTATTCTCAAAATAGAATCACTCAACCATACCAATTTGTCATTTTTCATTTAAGCATTCATACTTGTATCCATTGTCAGCGTTACATTCGCATAAAATATTTATAACATATAATTAAATATTTACGAAGAAGTTTATGTTAAATTACACTGAAATCAATATCATACTTTCTGTGACAAACAAATACATAAATAAATTATACCATAATAATATATGAATGTTATACACCCCCTAAAATCTCAACATTCAAGAATAAATTAATGTGAAAAGCACATGTGAGTACATGTGTTTATGAAAAACTGAAAATATCCTTGTATCTATAATTCTTATAAATGACGTCACATGCATATAGCAAAAAAGAATATTAATTAAGATAATTAAATGAATGACACAATTCTTTGTAAAGAATTTAAGAAATATGCGTATTAAAAAAATCCATCAGAGTAGTTAAATTAATTTTCTGAAACGAGAAACGATGCCCTCGTTTAGGACAGACATTTTTTAGTGCCCATAAATATTATATGTATGTATGTCGTCAGATTATATAAAAATCTTGCCCAAGGAATTTTATATAATTCTGTAAACATTATTTACTATTTAATAAAATTTGCTTGTTAAATTAATATGTTACTTTCTCAAAAACATGTAAGTCCTTTAAAATCTTCTTACGTTCATCAAACATTAACTTAAGAGCAAAATTATGCCAAATTGTAATTGTAATTGTTTTTGACTTAAAATTTTTTTATTGTTTAAAAATACACATTCAAATATAAATTTATAAGCTGGTTATTACAGTTAATCCGAACGTCTCTTTTGTCGCTTCAAAGCTTTGAAAATTTTAATATAAACCCAGCAAATACTTCGCCTACTGGTATTCAAGTACCTTAAATACAATTTGATTCGACAACTACTTATATTCCTCACACAGAAAAATTTCCGTGTAAAATCGTCAAAAACCAGGTTAATTTAACATTTTTCGGTAGTGATTTTGCTTCATAGGAGTTTTATTTTAATTCAACAAATTTACAGTAATTTCGATGGAAAATTTATCATTTTGAATTAACTATATTTTATGTTGATTTAATATTGCAGTACAGTTAAATCAAAATGAATTTGATATTGAAATAATACGAAAAATCATGTTGAATAAAAGTTATTTCGAGTTGAAACAACGTGAATTTGATATTGGAACAACACGAAGAATCATGTTTATTCAAAGTTATTTTAAAATCATGTTGAATTATAGTTATATCAAGCTTAACCAACATGACTTTAATTATTTTACTTACGTGATAGGCATCAGAAAACTTTGTGTTGTAGCTCGCTGCCCCAGCCAAGATTTGAACTCCTACCACCTGCATGATAGTCCACGCGCTAACCACTGCAGCCACAACAGCTTCAAACTTTTCTTTACCTATACACTAAATAAATACCAGCGCACGTAAAATGAATTTTATTTTAAATCAACATGATTTAAATGATTATTTAACATAAAACTTATTTGAAATTGAAGCTATAGTCATGTTGATTTAAAATGAAATGTAACGTTTATAACAAAGTTGTTTTAACAGTGAAAAATTTAAAATCAAACAGACTTAAGGTTAGATTAATAATTTTTCATTTAAAACTAATATGAAACAATGGTAATTTTAAACCAGCAGCGGTAAATTTTCGCTAGTAATTCGTTTTTTGTCGTCTACATAGCCGACACATGTAAGAATAAACAAAAACAAGTCACACAACTAAGCACAACAGTGAACTGTAGCAATGAACAAAGCAAATAAACACTAACACACTTAAACGGCAAATTATTTAATGTAAATTTAATATGATTTCAAATCACAATTGCGTCATGTTGATTTTACATTCCATTTTTTTCTGTGTGCTCTGTTAAGCTTAAAATATAAGGGGAGTAATTCTGAGAGTTATTAAACAAATGCACACCTATTTGTTTAATAACGCATGCCTTTTAGTTTTAATTTAAAAAAAATCGAGGACAATCTTGTAGATACTAAAAACGCATAACTGCTATCTTTTTTATTTATTATTGTATAGCTTCTGATTAGTGGCCACCCGAAGTCAAAAAGTTGACCAATTTCGTGCATTTTTATAAAAGCTCTAGCTCTTTAAGTAGAAAAGATATTGAAACGATCCATGCTTTGTTTTATAGGGCAGTAATGATCATTTAATATTGCTAAACAAAACTGAACTGGAATAATTAAATGGTCAAAAAGTGGTCACTTGCAAATTACACAGCTTATTCTCATTTTTTTTTTATCGATTTTCAATTGAACCTGTTGAACACGAAGCGTTTTTTTATTATTTTTTATTTTTTAAGAAGGAACCCTTATGATACCATGATATAAGTTTCATTACACTGTGTGTAATTTTTTAAGTCATAGAAATATAACCATATACGGACACCACTACGTGATAAAAGACAAAAAAAAGACCAGTGTCTCCCAGTTTTGCCCCAAGTCATACACTTTTTATGGGCCCCCAAAGATTTGGGGCCTCGGTGTCATTTTTGCAAAAAACTGATCAATTTCTCAGGCTCATATCTTGCAAACCGTTCGGAATTTTGATTTACTTTCTGAGGCAAAGCTCTTGTCATAAAGAACAAAATCGCAAAAAACTTTAAAAAAATTGACTTTTTTACCTTTTTTCCCCTGTTCAGGTTTATAGGTAGCAACCAGTTCAAAATTCAAGGAAACAATCAAGTACAAAAATGTAACTAAGATCTCAACAAACAACTTTTTAGAACACATGAACTTCCTATGAATGATTCTTAATACCGTTTAGGTAGCGCTTAGGTAGCCGCAAAAGTAAAAATCGAATTTTTTTAATTTTTTGGCGATTTTGATCTTGAATATGAAGTTTTTTGATTTTATGCGTTCACAATTTTTGTTCTTTATGACAAGAGCTACAACTTTGCCTCAGAGAGTAAATCAAAATTACGAACGGCTTGCAAGATATGAGCCTGAGAAAATTATCAGTTTTTTGCAAAAATGACACCGAGGCCCCAAATCTTTGGGGGCCCATAAAAAAAAGTGCATGACTTGGTGCAAAAATGGGAGATACGGGTCTTTTTTTTTTGTCTTTTATCACGTAGTGGTGTCCGTATATGGTTATATTTTTTCGTGTTGCACTGTGTTATGCTAAAATAATATCATCTGCAAAAAACAAGGTGTGAAAATGTATAAATTGTAAAACATGCTCAACTTTAAGCTTCAAAAAAGCCCCACATAAAGATAACAATCTGATACATTCACATAATATAGGCCAGTACTTCGTTATTATATCCACTTAGTGCCGTTTTGATATTTTCATTCTATTGCGAAATATGATTTTTTTTAGAAGTGAAATTTTTATGAAAAATAACGGGGATACAGATAAAAAGCTGAAATTTTTAGAATATATCACGAAAAAGTTGTATACATATATAAGAATTGAAATCACATTTAACAGAGCCACCTGACAAGTGGTGATAAGCAAAATACACGTGAGCACTGACGATGGAAGTGTAGCGGCTTCTGAAAGTGGCCCTACTCTGTTCTGCTGTTAATTTTCCCTTGATCCTTGGAACATTAATCATCATCAATTCATTGTGCAATAAAAATTACGAACCCTTAGCCTAATAATCAATTTGGATTATAGCTTATGCTTTGTCTGTTATGTGCACTTAGTGACAATCTGTTATTTACATTTGTTTACGAGATATGATTTTTGTAAGTGAAAATAAAATAAAAATATGTATTTTGAGCCCTTTTTATTTGCCTCATATTTTACTTTCTAATTTTTCTAAGAGCGACACTTAAAAAATAATATATCGTGAACAAATGAAAATAACAGATTATTACTAAGTGGACATTCTAAAAATTAAGTTATGAAAATTGATTATGAAATTGAATTATTTTGGCTTGAGTTCGGTTTTTATTTTAATTTTCCAATGAAATTATATTTTTTTTTAGAGATAAATGTGAAGAATGTTGACAAAGAAAAATTTGACTGCGCGGAGGGTTGAACTGACATGTTTCGATAGCTCCCGCTATTCTCGCCAGAATTCTTTACCGCGTAGACCAGTCGACTAAAGTCTGCGGTTTGCAGTCAAAAGTTGAATATCATTTACCTTTAAGCAATTCATACTGTCACTCTTAGAGCTGTATTTCATTTGATATTTTTGATATTCATTTTTTTTTATTATTGATATTCATTTTTTCCTTATGTCTTGTGTTATGCTTCTTGTTATATATCTATTCTTGTATGAATTATCATTGATAATTACAATTACTAGTGTGTGAATGTTTGTTTGTTGAGTTTATTTGAACATGTGCATCCTTTTGCAAGGTGCCTTTAGAGTTTAACAATTAAGTTATGAGTTTTAATCAAACTGTATGGGTTTATATCCAAAGAAATTTAATTATTTGGCTTGAGTTCGATTTTTATTTAAATTTTTCAATGTAATTATATTTATATGCCTAATCACATTGTTATAGTGACTCGGCATAGAAATCTTGTAAGCTTTATGTCAAAGGTATAAGACGTGTTGTGTTCAGCACTTTTATGTAGAACACCAGGCGAGACATTTCTGTGCAAATTTTAACCTTCTTACTCTTCGATTTATGGGTCTTTTTGTAGCATATTAATTTGCCCTATTTTTGAAATATTGTAAACTAAATTGGTAACTAATAAAAATAAAAAAAAGGAAATCTTAAAAGCCTTATGTTTAAGGTGTCAGATGTGTTTAGCCGTTTTATGTAGAACACCACGAAAAACATTTTTGTGGAAGATTTTAACTCTCTGACTTTTCGTTGTATGGGTCTTTTTGTCCCTTTCTTAAAAAAAGGGTCATAAAAACTCCCCTTCAGCGGCTATATAGCGGAATAAAATGTTGTACAGAAATATTTGCCATTAAATTCTACTATAGGTCTTCTAAGCCACCTAAGCTCCAGACACATCTTGAACGCCAGAAATCGTTCAAAACTTAAAATGTGTTTAAGGGTACCTTTTAAAAAAAGTACATTTTAAAAATGGACATTTTAAAAAGAGCACCTTTTAAAAAAGTACATTTTAAAACAATATCTTTTAAACAAGTGCCTCTTAAAAAAGTACCTTCTAAAAAAGTACCTTTTAAAAAACTACCTTTTAAGCAAAGTACCTTTAAAAAAAGTACCTTTAAAAAGGACCTTAAAGTACCTTAAAAAGTACGTTGAAAAGAAGTACATACTTTAAAAAAAAATTACCTTTTAAAAAACTACTTTTTAAGCAAAGTACCTTTTAAAACAGTAGCTCCTAATTTTAAATTACCTGATATAAAAGTAATGCTTTATCTTCAATAGAGCTACAAACAGCTAAACATGACCTTCAATTGTTATTCATATGCTCAGGTGCAACAATATATAAATTTGTGTGTATCTTTTTAGTTTCTATAGAAATAATAAGTAATTTTACCGCCCTTAAGCCTATCGATCTATCACTAGTTTACATACATATTTTGCATTAGGATGTTGTTCCTTGTTGTCACGTTTTCTTTTTTTTTTGCATTTTTGGCATAATTAAATATTAATATCATCGCATTTGTTGCTGCTGTTCTTCTGAATCTTTTCTTTCATATTTTTTTTTTGCCACATTTGACATTGATAAAGTAGCTGCCAAAGCAACAGCGTGTAAGGATGTTTGCATGTATATGTGTGTGTGTAATAGCATAAATCCTTCTTAGAACCAAACGAAACAAGAAAGTATTACAAAGCATTAAAAATAAATTGCCAAAAAGTATGATATGAAAAAAATACACACAAGTGAAATAAATGAGAAAGAGCATTAAAAATATAAAAGAAAACTTAAAAAACTAGTGTAATCAGTATGACATAATTTGACAACTTATTTAAGAAAACTTCAAAAGAAAAAATTTCCGTCGTTACATTTGAAACTAGAAATATTATAAAAAAATATTTTAATACTCAGTGATAGATACTGTACAATAAAATTTTAAAAAATTTTCGCAAAATTAAACAAAAAACAATACCAGCTAGTTGTAAAGCTTTTAAACAAAAGGTTGTTATATCGTTAAGAAACTAAAACTTTTTTTTATAAAAAGCTTTAAAAAAGAAATAATTTTGATCAATGTAATTTTTTTTTTATAAAGAGAGAAGTAACAGCCATCTAATGTCTACTAATTGTGTGCTACTTCCTCTGGAAAGGGCAGATGGCGAAGTTTTAAAAGGAGAAAAATTAGCTTTTTTTTGTAATACAGTTACCAGTTAGTGAGTTTTTAATGAAAGCTTAAAAAGTTTATATCGTTAATTGCAAAGACAGATGCCCTGCCAAAGCTTACTGCACAAACGTGTCTTGAGTTCACATTATTTTACAGCTCTGTTAATGTCATCATATCTTGTAGCCACGAGAAATGAAACGAATTTGTCTTCTTTGAAAGCCTTTTACTTGTTCTGGTTTTTTTTTTAATTTTTCCTTTGTTGTCCTACTAATCGTTTAAAGATTTTTTTTCACACACAATCAGCATTGAAGATAATAAATGAAAAATGTATGTATTTCTTTTAAATGCTTAGATAGGCAAATTGTTTTTCTGGAAAATACATGAGCTAAATACTAAAACAAAGTGAAAAGATAAAAAAAAAATTCAAAGGAAAAGGACTTGGTTTTGTACATTTCATTAACTTTTTGTTAGGGAAAACAAAAATCTTAATGATTCAAGATAAACTTGAAAGTAGTGCTGTTAAATGGGTAAAATATTTCATTTGTTTTTATTAGTTTTACATTTGACAATTTTAGAAATTTATATTTTTCAGATGTTTTAAAAATTGAAACCAGTGAAAAAGTGGATGTGGATCACTACTCCCATAGTATCAAGTAGTGCATGATTTTGGCTTTTCTGAAAGTAATATCAAAATATATAGATAACACTGTACAACGTAAAACAAAAATAGTATTATGGCTTTAACGATTGTTTCTGATAGAAGGCACCAAAGCTAAACTAGCCCCCTCCCCCTCTTTTGCACATAGTTACAGATACTCGGCATAGGAAATCTTGTAAGCCTTACCGTCTAAGGTATAAAATATGTTTAGCAGTTTTATGTAAAACACCCCGGAAACATTTTTATGGAAGATTTTAACCTCCCAACTATTCGTTGTATGGGTCTTTTTGTGCCTTTCTTAAAAAACGGGTCACAAAAATTCCCTTCAGAGGCGATATAGCGAGCAAAAGTGTACTACAAAAATACTTGCCATAAAATTCGACTATAGGTCTTCAAAGACTCCCAAGCTCCAGACTTAGGTTGGACGCCAGAAATAAACCAAAACTTAAAATCTGTTTAAGGGTTAATTTCTTACTTATTCACAATAAGAAATCTTGTAAGCCTTACTTTTAAGGTGTTACATTTGTTCAGCACTTTTTAGAGTTCCTTACACCAGAAGTGTAAAGGTACCCTATTGTTTTCGCTACGCTGTCCGTTCGTCTGTCTGTCACAGGCTGTTTTCTCGGGAAACGTAAGAGCTACGCAACTGAAATTTTCACAGAATATGTAAAACAACAAATATAAGACAGTTAAAAATTAAAGGGTGTTCTAAAGCGAGCAACGAAACATGTTGAAAAACTAATGTAATATACAGACACTTATAGACATTTTAAATTTTCAAAGTTAGTGTTAATTGGCGTAGTCTGTCTGTAAAATAGACTATAGCAATTAACAGTGATATTTAAAGCAATAAAAATTAAAGGGTGTTCTATCAATTAATGTAATTTTGATTATGTAATATAGAAAATTCGCTGCATCTTGGAAACCGTAAGAGGCAAACTCTTACAAAATTACAAAAATGTCAAAACGAAAACTCGCCAAAATGAAAAAGGAAAAAAGCACCAAAATAAAAATAAAACGCAAAAAATCACCAAAACAAAAAGTCGATCTACAAAAAAACCAAAGAAACACAAAAAACCGAAAAAAGGCGTCAAACGAAAAGAAAACACTAAAACGTAAAAAAATTTCCAAAACTAAAAATATCGTCAAAAAACGAAAAAAATCGCCAAAAAGGAAAAAATAACCAAAACGAAAAAAAGCGCAAAAACAAACAAAAATCCCACTACTAAAAAAAATCGCCAAAAACTGAAAAAATCGCCTAAACGAAAAAAGAGTCAAAACCGAAAACAAAATCGCTAAAACTAAAAAATTCACCAAAAACCAAAAACCAAAAAAAATCTCCTAAAGCGCCAAAACTGAGAGGGAAAAAGCGCCAAAACTACAATAAATCGCTAAAACTAAAAATATCGTCAAAAAGCGAAAAAAGCGTTAAACAAAAAAAACACCAAAACCGAAAAATCGCCAATACTAAAAAATCGGCAAAAAACAAAAAAAAAATGCTAAAAAAAAGAAAAATCGTTAAAAAAAACGAAAAAATCACTAAAATGAAAAAAGCGCAAAAACCAGAAAAAAATCGCTAAATCAAAAAAATAATAAAAATTAGAAAAACTCTAAAATTAAACGAAAAAGCAAAACGAAAAAACTTTCAAAATGAGAAAAAAAGGACAAAAAATGAAAAGGGAAATATGTGCATTTGCATGTGTGCGAGCTAAAGTCGCACTTTACTGAATTTATTATGTATAATAACAGCACGTGAACATTTTTGTAGACCATCTTAGCCCGCATTATCACCGCTGAAGAGGTGTTTTTTTTTGTCAGCGTTTTTAAGAAAATGACACAACGATCCATACAACGAAGAGTTGTGGTATGTCCCACAAAAATTTTCCTCATGATGTTTTACATAAAAGTACTGAATACATTTTACACCTTAAATATAAGGCTTACAAAATTTCCTATGCGAAGTCACTATAACTATGTATGTGTAAAAAGTGGAGAAATTTAATTCCCCCTATAATGAATCCCAAATGTAACCTTTCAAAATGCCAATCATAAAATCGAAGGTTGTGGATCGATTTTAATTAAATATATGTCGTTTTGTTTGGAACATAATTACCTATATGCTAACAGAAAAATAACCGAAGTTTTTATATTTTATTTCTTATGAATTTTTTAACAAGAAAAATTTTTGTTTATTTTTTATAAGTTTGTTTAGCGATTTAGTAGACTTCCAGCTTGATGGTTGTTCCTTGGTTAAACTCGGCTGCATCGCGTAAGATGCTGAGAGTAGATATCTCAAACACTCTTGCAAGGTGTTTATGCATGGGGGTGTACATGCACAATATGTTACAACTTGTGTGTTCCCTGGAAGTACCTTCGAGGTTCACCGACGGGCATTGGTGAATGCTCAGAGGACTTGCAGAGGGAAAATTACGGCATCGGTCGAAATTTCAATGCAATTTAAATGGAAATTTTGATCGATATCGAGTGCCGTACTGACATGATGGCAGGTACTGACGTTAATCTTGAATACTTCTTGGTCAATAAATATTAACTTTAGACTAATATTCGCAAAAAAAAATTTGTTTAAGATTAGTCACTTTAAGAATCATTAAAAATTTATAGATTTCTGTATACATACATTGTACATTTCTCTCTTTTGAAATGAAACATTTGAAAAAATGGCAATTAAAAATTAATTTTCTTTCTTTTTGCCATTATTCAAATCATCCGCTTCATGCACGTGATCAATTTCAACTTTGGCTTCTGTTTTCCGATTATTCTTTTAAATAATTGAATTATAAGCTTGTTTCGCTAACGGTATGCATACCAACTGCTACAAAATATCAAATTTACATTTACAGCAATTGTTCCCAACAGGATTAGCACTTGAAAGCATTCAGACACGTACATGATGATTTTACTCATTCATTTACTCTTGCACTCACCTAACACACACGCACACACACACACACCCACCCACAAAATGCTATCCTATATTGATTGCAGTTTTATTGTAATTGTGCATGTAATATTAACCGGAAATACAAAGTTATGACTTTGCATACATGCATATTTAAGTTTTAAGAGGAAATCCAATAACACACACAACTTTAGCTGTTTAAAGCACACATACTTACACAGATTAGTAGATGTAAGAGTGTTGAATTTGTTGATGCCTACAAAAGCATGTGGCAGCTTTGTGAATGTATTTGTTGGCCATTTAACCTCAGTTGAAAATTTATATTTTTGCATTTTAATCACCTGATGTAGAGACATGTGTTCGTAAAAAGAGTAAGACACACCTGTGTGGCATGTCAAGTATAAAAGTTTTTACTCATTCTTTTACAGGTGGGTCTACAGCAGGTCACATTGCAATACATACTTAGTTCTCTTTATCCATGATTTTTTTTTGCTTCTCGTGTATGCATAAATAAAAATATTTTTTAGCTCTTCTCGTGCATATGCAATTTATGCACTTTGCTAAATTATTTATTTTTTCTATTACACATATTATTTTAAACAACCCAGCAAACAATTTTGGCTGTTAAAGGTTTAGTTTACACATATTTAGTTTGAATCATTAGTGTTGCAGAAACCAACTCTCATGAAGCTTAAACAGAGAGTTTAAAAAAGGCAAAAAACTCCCCTTCTGCTCTACAAAAGTGTTTGCCATAAAATTCTACTGTAAGTCATCAAAGAAAGCCAAGTTCCACACTCAACTTGAACGCCACAAATCATTGCAAACTTAAAATGAGTTTAAGGGAAAATTTTGTACATATTCACAATTAGAACTCCTTCTAGGAAATCTTGTAAGCCTTACCTTTAAGGTATAACATGTATTTAGCGCTTTCATAAAAAACACTGCAAGAAACATTTTTGTAGAGTATTGCAGTCTGCTATATCGCTGTTGAAGGGAGTTGTTTGCCCCTTCTTCAAGAAAGGGACGAAAGACCCAGCAAAAATAAACTTGGTACAAGGATGCACTAAGATTAAATAGAAGGGCTTCGGATATGCGCAAAAGCACATAGTGCATCCTCTCTGCCTTACGAGGTTGGAATAACGTAAGCGAATGAAGAAATTGAACGCACACACGAGAAAGGTGGTCGGCTATTTATGTTTTTTCATGTTTTTTAAACCCGAAGTTTTTTTCTTTCATCTCAAACTTTTTTATCTCGCTTACATGGATACAAATATGAATGCGAGTATTGTTTTTACTTCGTAATTTGATTTTTTATTCTTCCATTGAATTGTGTATGATAATAAATGTGGCTCGGTAGCTTATGGTTAGTGTTCTAGCCTACCATGCGGAGATCATGGGATCGATTCCTGACTCAATACGCGAGCATAAAGTATTTCATAAAAGTAAATTGTAGTGCAATATAGTTTTCAATTGTGTTTGTAGCACTTAATACATAAATAAATATAAAAACAACATAAAATAATTTCAAATAAAAATTTATCCAATTATAGGTGAAATTGTGATATAAAGAGCAAATTTTTTTAAATTATATACATATAAAAAAGATATGAGGTTAATGCATCTAAGATGCGCAAAAAGAAGCTCATGCCTCCAGACCTATCAAGTGGGACATCCCATACAAAAATCATGTAATACGGAAGCAGGTTGGTAAGGGAGAGTACCGAAATCTCTCCCTCACAAACCTGCTTCCGGTAGACGGATATTTTTGCAGGGGAACCATATGTCGAAGAGCTAGAGGGCTAAAACGTTCCACAAAAATATTCCTCGAGGTGTTTTACATAAAAGTGCTAACAACACATTACACCCAAAACGTAAGGCTTACAAGATTTTCAATGCCGGCTCACTATAACTATGTCCAAAAGGGGAAAAAAGGGGGTTGAATTTAATTTATCTTCACATTGATGAGCGCCTCTCATCAAAATTCTGACATCAATGCTATGAAGAATGTCATCAGTAAAACGAAACCAGACATCAATATGATGACAATCAGGTCATTTCTTTCCCATGCCGTTAATTTTTTTTTTTCTTTTCATACATAAGTACTCAAAACAAGTTTTATCTCATAAAAAAAATAACTGGGATATGGCTCGGCTGTAGAGAGCATGCTTTACGTCCGGGAAGCCTGGGTTCGTGTCCCAGCCATGTCAACATTTTTTTTTAATATATATATTTTTTCTTTTGAAATAATTTTGTTATCAATATAGCGGAATTCTTTATCACAGGAAATTTGAGAGAAAAAAAATATTGAATGCCGCGATTTTTGTTATCAAAAATGAAGCCCATTCTTTTGTACATGCACTTAGCCATCATACGTATGTTTTCGATGGTGGTTGAAATTGTAGAGGTGTCAGTCAGCTTAAAATATTCAATGAATTTTGGCGCGTAGGATCAAGACCAACTTTAGAAGAAAAAATAGCAAAAAGTAAAACTAAAATAGAAACAATTAAAAGTAATAAAATTATTCCATTGATGGCTAGATGACCAGCTGATGTAAAGGTTGACATCACAATGATAAAAAGTGTCAAAAAGTGTCAAAAATGAAGGCATTTGACATAGCATTGATACCAAATGCGTTATGACGGGCTTTCTATCGGTGTAGATACAAACTCAATGAATTAGTAAATAATTTTTTAGAAACGAACCTACAAACAAATTTGTTAATATAGACAAAAGTATATCAACAATTTCATTGAAAAAGCGTGTTTTTCAGTGAACAAATTGTTTAAATTTTTTTGTCTAAAAATATCTACAAATTGCAAACAAAACAATTTACCAAATCATACAAAAAGATTTTCTGGATTTTCTGAAAAATATCAAACAATATTTTTGTCTGAATTTATAAAACAATTAGTCTAAAAATACTAACAAATATTAAACAAAATAGTTTACTTAATTAAACAAAAATATATACTGGATTTTTTTTTTGTAATATATCAAACAACATTTTTGTCTGGGTCATCATCATCATCATCCATTAAGCATTTATGAAATTTTATTTTGTTAGTCTGAATGTTTGTCTAAAGATTTAAAAAAAAATGAATGAGAATTAACGCAACGGCATTAACGAATTGATTCACTCAAAAATCTGCAGTAAACAAACTTGGTACAATCGCATTCCTATCATTCAGGTATGTGATGGAAATCGATTCCGAAAACGAAGCAATTTTTAAAGGTGTTTTTTAATAATATTTCTTTATTAAAAACAATTTTATCACATATATTATAAAAATACTTCTTTATTACAAAAGAGTTGCATCACAAAAATTATAAAAATTTTATGAAACGTGCTTTAAAAAGGGCTTTCAAAAGTGCTTCGTTTTCAAAATCGATTTCCATCACATACCTGATTATTGTGGTTCTTATTTGTGCCTATGTCGTTATCGCGGTTTCTTTTTGCGACACAGAAAACTGGGGTTTCTTTCTTTGGTGTTTGCGTCCTAAATAAAAGTCAAACAAAAAATTCATTGATTCAGTAAAGAACATTTACTGAAATTGAAATTTATTTATAGACAAACTTTAGTTTGAAATTTTTTTGTGATAATTTATAACTTAATTGTTAAACATATATTTTCTTAAGATCTAAAAAACAGTTTTTTGAGATATAGGCCTCTTAGACCAAGACCTCCCTCCACAAATAAGTATAGCACTTTTGTAGCTTAGAAGTTATAGTTGAATTGGTAAAGACATTTTATTCATATTTTGACGACTTGTTCAATTTTCGTGAAGTCATATTTCGGAAACGTAATGACCTTAGTGTCTATATATTTTGAATTTCATTGAAATCGGAACGGTTCGATTCGATTTGCTTTCGATTTGACATTTTTAAATAAAGTTTTTTAAAATTACTAAATGGATTAGAAAAATAGGAAGGTAGTTTTTACAAATAAAAAATGTAACAAAACGCATTAGATTAAATTAGATTAAAGTTATATATTATTCTGAAAAAAGTAAAAAAATAATTTGTGGCTGAAATTCTTCTAATACCGGCGGCGTCTACTAGCCGGCTGTGAGTCAGTGGAATTGGATCTTTGGCAGTACTTCTAAATTCCAATTGAACTTTTTTCTGGGGAAATTCTAATGAAACTTTCAATTTCAGTTTTTGCTGAAGACTCAGCACAATTGAAAATGATATTCTGATTTGCTTTTTTTCGTTTCAACATAAATTTTCTATGAAATACCAATTTACATATTTTAGTAGATTTTAGTGGAATTTTTCATTTCAGTTATTAATACCACAAATTTTCTATTTAATGAACCGCGTAATTAACTAGAGAATAATTTAAAGTTCATAAATATTTGTGTCGGCATTTTTAATTTTTGTAGCAGTAAAACTAATTAATGCTACTATACTCGTAAATGCTTAATTTTGTGAAGGTTTAAATCATATTTTTGTGACATTTTTGTATTCATTTTGTAATTAAACTAAAATTATGTTATAGCGAGTTGGGGACATCCACATTTTACATAACGCTATTTTTGAGCGTATTTTTAAAACAACAATAAACTATTTTTGTGTAAACAATCACAACCAGCGAAGACTTTGACTTGCCGGCGGAAACACCCTGGGTCCTTGGTTGGAATCGAACCTACCTACCTATCAAGTACAAATGCCATAAAATCTACAGGAGGCCATTATTTGCTACGCTCTTACTGCAACCTTATTTATTGGGAAGAGTATGGGAACTCTCCATTGTGCCATATAGGCACCACATATCGTAAATCATATCCAAACTCTATTATCATGAACTTGTTATTTTGAATAAAGCCAAATCATCTGGATTTTGTTATAAAGTTTTCTGTCTAAACAAACACCCGTTAAAAAGAAAATGTTTATCCTAAAATCATTAAATTTAAATTAAAATCACCGGCAGCAACATTTAAATGCAGATATGATTTTAAAATATTTACATAAGGCTAGTAACATGATAGCTACTTCTACACATTCACACACATCCCCATGCCCCAATACAAATAAAATACATTAAGTAAAGGGAGCCTTTAGCTGGCACATGAAGGGTTCCGTACGAATACCCATATATTCCTTTTCGTTTTTGCCCTTTTTTCATTCGTGCAATTTTTTCGTTTAACTTTAGTTTTTGTATTTTTTTTGTTGATTTCGCGATTTTTTTTTTTTTGCTTTGGCGCTTTTTTTCATTTTGGTGATTTTTTCTGTGCTTTGCGATTTTTTGTTTCTTTAATTTTTTTTTTTGTTTGCCGATTTTTTTTAGTTTTGGGGATTTTTTAATTTTGGTGTTTTTTTTGTTTTAACGTTTTTTTATTAGATTTTTGACGATATATTTAGTTTTAGCGATTTATTTTAGTTTCGGCGCATTTCGCTAGTTTTTCGTTTTTTATTTTGCGATTTTTTTTAGTTTTAGCGATTCTTTTTTTGTTTTGAGACTGTTTTTCGTTTTGGCGATATTTTCGGTTTTTGGCGTTTTTTTTTTTGTTCTGGCGCTTTTTTCCTTTTGGTAATTTTTTTTTAAATTGACAATTTTTTTTTGTTTTTTGACGACATTTTTAGTTTAAGCGATTTTTTAGGTTTCAGTGCTTTTTTCTCCTTTTGACGACCTTTTCCGGTTTTTGGCGTTTTTAGTTATTTGGCGATCTTTTTAGCGTTGGTGATTTTTTTTTTTGAGTTTTAGCGATTTTTTAATTTTGGTGCTTTTTTCCTTTAAGCGCTTTTTTCATTTTAGCGATTTTTCGTTTGACATATTTTAATTTTGGAATTTTTTAGTTTTAGCGTTTTCTAAAATTTCAAGAGCTTACCTCTTATGGTTTCCAAGATACAGCAAATTGTTAAAATTACATTAGCTGATAGAACACCCTTTAATTTTTATCGCTCTAAATATCAGTGTTAATTGGTGTAGTCTATTCTACAGACTACATCAATTAACAATAACTGAAAATTAAAGTGTCTGTATAATTACATTAGTGTTTTAACATGTTTCGTTGCTCCCTTTAGAACACCCTTTAATTATAACAGTCATATATTTGTTGTTGTAGCGGCCAAAGTTTTAAATATTCTGTGAAAATTTCAGGTCCGTAGCTCTCACGGTTCCCGAGATAACAGCCTGTGACAGACATCCAGGCAGACATACAGACAGGCGGACAGCGTAGCAAAAACAATAGGGGGCCTTTGCATTTTTGGTGTACGGAACCCTAAAAAGGAAAAACATGCGCTCAAAAAAAGCCCCCCGTTAACTCTACATAAAACAAAGTTTTAACAATTTAACGCAAAATATAAACACCAACAACAAAAGGCAATGACTTCGAACAAAAAAAAACCAAAGCAAATGGAGTAAAATACTCAATTACACACTAATAAAAAAGAGTTTTAGAACAAAACGAAATATCCCGAAATGTTGATATTAAATATTATCCGAAGATCTTAAATGCAAATTTGTTTATAAAGCAAAACGGAGGGAAAATATGTAGTCGAGCTTTCTACAACATATGCACATCAGTGGTGTCCAGACATACACTAGCTTGTTCTGTGTTTTTGTATATGCTTCGCAGCTAAATAAACAAGTTGTTAGTATTACATACACTGTACCCATGAGATGTAAAAGAACCGCCTATGCACGAGTGCATAAGAAATTGAGAGAATGCTCTTCACTGATGTATATACAATTGAGGATGTGTGTGTGTGTGTGTTTGCATTGGGCCAACACGTTAACACACTCATGCTGATGTTTATGTAATAAAATAAACACTTGCTTTTAGCTCCAGTTTCCTTTTCTCTGGCTATCAAAAATGTAACAACACTAGAGGAAGGGTTTGTTACATATGCGTGAACATGCGCACAGAGTTAAATAAATTTAAGAAATATTTATGTTGTACTTTCTAAAAGTTTGAAACACGTTTTTAGAAAAATAAAATATAAAAAATTAAAAAAAATATCAAATACAAACACAATAATAAGTGTCGACTTAATAAGGCTTAAAATTTTAACAAACACGCACTACTAATTTAGCCTCTGCAAAACTTTTTATTTAATTTAGAGTATATTCTAAAACTTTTCCCTTCTATCTTGTGTATTTAAAAAAAAATACATACACCTAGAAAGAAGATTTGTTGAAAATGGTTAGGCCGATAGAATATTAGTTGAATAGACTATATATCAGCTCACGCTATCAATTTTCTATAAATCCAAGAAACAATCCGTGTTCATTACCATAAGAGCATAATTGTAATAAAGAAAGATATGATTCTGCTAATTCTTAAATTTATTTGATCAACCGATCGTATGCTTTTGTCATGACTAAGTAACGAATATGATGAGCACAACTGAATAAAATATTATGAATTGGAATTTAGTATCAATTACTATTATTTGCAACTAAAAAAAATTTCTTTCTAAATTTACTTTACTCTTTATAGGCTGTTGCATTTACTTAGTGGTTAATTTTATTATCATTGATGCACCTTGCATTAGCAATTATTTATTATTGTAAAGTAATTTCTGTTTTCAATAAGAATTCTGCCAAAATTCGATTGGCAACAAATTCGGTTGTCTCAACGAATCTGTTTTCTCTGTGTATAAAAGAATCTTATTTAAATAAGAAAAATTTAACATACCAAGTGGTTGCTGCAACATATAATAAATTAAAAGCACGCATTCCACTTTAAATGGATTAATTTTTTTGTTCCGTGGTTGTGGTTGTGGTTGTGCAATGTTCTATCCGCTCAAAAACATAAAAGTAAAATTAAGGCCAAGTTCATCAATAATAGCTTTAAGTTCTTGACAGGTAAGATACAATTTCATTTGTAGACAACCTGCGAACTTTGCAAGATTTTCCCACATAATTATTTTACATCTTAGAAATGTAAAAATATTGCCAAGTTACCAGGATGCCTAGAAATGGGATGGCATTTGTCAATGTACCGAAATTTTTGAATAGGAGGTTGCCCTCATTTTTACATGTTTTTGTGCAGATTTGACTCCTATTTTCCAAGTTAAAGGATGTGATTAGTTTTTCTAAAGTATAGGTAAGGGGCACCCTAATGTCCTTAGATAAAAATTTTCGGTTTTCAGGTTTTTCTGATTACACTGGCTTGCAAAGAAAATACCCTTTAAATAAAAATATGTGGAATATTAAGAATTTAATATGCTAAATTAAAGTTCTTTTTTAATTTTTCCCCTTATCACGTACAGATTTTTTTAATAGTCTAATATTTCCACTAGCTACATCAGTATATTTCACGCTAACTCGTGAACGGTATACCCGATTTTCATCAACGAAACACTAAAAGAAGCATGACAAAATTACCTTCAAATTTGTTTTTTTTTTTATTTGATTAACGCTTTCGGAATTATTCACAAATTAGTATCGGGAAAATTATTTTGCAAGCAAAATTGAAAAAAAAAATTTTTTAATCATAAATAATTTATAACTGCAAAAAACCCTTAACTTTTAACTATTTTTCTTAAAGACAGTTGTCTTACAAACAAAATAAGCCATATTGCATGAAAATCGATGGATAAATGTTGATTTTATTAGCAATTAAGTGAATACAAGCAGACACTTAAAATGTACTTTACGTAAAAGTATCTTTTAAGTGGCTTGGTGTATTTACATAATTGATAATAAAATCAACATTCATCTTCAGCTTTTCATGATATATGGCTTATTTTGTTCGTAAGATGCCTACCCTAAGAAAAATTGTTAAAAGGAAAATTTTTTGCAGTGTTAAATTTTTTATGAGTTTTTACAAAGGAAAAATTTCTTCATTTTGCATGAAAAAGCACTTATTTCGATATTAATTTTTAAATATCTCCAAAAGCGTTGATGAAGTAAAAAAACTATGATGGTTTTATCATGCATATATTGGCGTTTTGCTTATAGGAAATATACGGATGTACCCAGCAAAAATAAATTTGATACAAGGATGCACTAAGACTAAATAGAAGGGCTTCGGAGATGCGCAAAAGCACACAGTACATCCCCTCTGCCTTACGAGGTTACAATAACGTAAGCTAATGAAGAAATTTAACGCACACACGAGAAAGGTGGTCGGTCGGCTATTTATGTTTTTCCATGTGTTTTAAGCCCGAATTTTTTTTTCAACTCAAACTTTTTTATAGTGCATCCTCTCTCGCTTACGTGGATACAAATATGGATTCGAGTGTTATTTTTACTTCGTAATTTGATTTTTAATTCTTCCATTGAATTGTGTATGCAAATAAATGTGCCTCGGTTGCTCAGTGGTTAGTGTTCTAGCCCACCATGAGGAGATCGTAGGATCGATTCCTGATTTAATACGCGAGCAAAAAGTATTTAATAAAAGTAAATTGTAGTGTAATATAGTTTTCAAATGTGTTTGTAGCACCTAATACATAAATAAATTGAAAACAACATAAAATAATTTCAAATAAAAAATGTATCCAAGTGTGGGTGAAATTGTGATATAAAGAGCAACATTTTTTTAAATTATATACATATAAAAAAGACATGAGGTTAATGCATCTAAGATGCACAGAAAGAAGTTCATGCCTCCAGACCTACCAAGTGGGACATCCCATACAAAAATCATGTAATACCAAAGCAGGTTGGTAAGGGAAAGTACCGAAATCTCTTCCTTACAAACCCGCTTCCGGTAGACGGATATTTTTGCTGGGTATCAAGTGGAAATATTAGTCATGCCCAACATAAAAAAAACCGTACGTGATAGAAAAAAATTAAAACGGATTTTAATTTAGCGCATTAAAATCTTTATATTCCATATATTTTTATTTTTGCTAACCACCGTTTTACCTGCACACCAAGTTCCACCTGCGTACCAATTATGCACTTTAAAATATGCACTTTTTAGACCTTCATATCTCAGGAAACATATACGGTAAAACGTTCAAACTTCAGCTATGAGGTTACTTATATAGAGTATCTTTTCAATTTGAATTATTTTATGATTAAGTAAAGCAAAGTTATGACGGTGTAAAAACAGGGCAAATGATATCATGTAATATACAGTAGAGGTATGCATCGTGTTTACGAAGATCTTTGTGCAGACCTCTAATATACGCACTGTCTACATAGCCCTGTCGGGCTACCACGGCCCTTAATTGGTGGTACAACGATACTTTTCTACTTCTTTTTTTATTAATAAACGTTAACCATAGTCGCTTTTTCAAAATCCTGAACAATTTTCAAGGCTTATTATTTTACAAGGATACTATTTTTAAAAGCATTTTGTAAAGGTATTTTTGAAAAGAACTTTTTAGAAATGTTCTTTACAAAAATACTTTTCTTGAAAAAAAAAAAGTATTTTCCTTAAAAGCTTAATTTGCTTTTAAGGCGTTCGATGCCTTTCATAAGATATTTTACGTAAACAAAATTGAGAAATTTCTTTAAAACATCTTAAAAGCCACTTTTATTTAGAGAGAATGTTTTTCTTATTTTCAAAAAAGTAAATCTTCAACAAATAAATCTGACCGTACTTTAAAAGATATTTATTTAACAAGTATTTAGCATTTTCAAAAAAGAATTTAATGCTCTTTAAAGCTTAAAGTTTTATTTTAATATGATTTGTCAAATTTTATTTAAATGAACATTTCTTTTAAATAACTATATCGTGATATGATTTCAAAAAAGCCTTAAGTTACAAAAAAATCAATACCTACTTTTTGATAGATTATGATGCACCGTGTCGGAATAAATGTTATTACGACTCTCTTCCTAAGCTTTACTCCTCTATTCGTCCATGTAAAACTAGTATTATAAGAAGTATTCATGACCCGTTTTTTAATTTTAATTTTACATATTAAAATTATTTCAATGTAACTTGGGGCTTTTATGAATTTATGTGACGATGTGTAGGCTAAATAGTTCTCAGGAATACTTTTTGTTTTTTCTTTTACAACAATACTATATTTTCTGTGATAACTTTTGCATAAAGCTATTTCCGGTTTGACTTGTAAATCATGTTTCCTTTATGGATATTTTTAATTTCCTCTTAAATTTTATACTAATGTTGTTTCTTTAATGTTACAAATATTAACTATAGTTGTAATGTAGCATAAAATGTTTCCATTTTTCAAATTAAATTATTTCAAGCAACAGCTTTCAAAAAGTAAGTGAGTGACATGCTCTTTATTAAAACATCACGCTTGCTTTGGCTTAAGCTCCCTAAAAGTATGCGTCAAAAATTTATGTGATTTCCTTAAAGTTTTTATTCGTCTGTTTTTGTTTCAATTTTAATTTCATTGCAAGAATGAATGTAAGTGTGTTTTTATGGATATGTATGTATGTGTGTGTGTGTGTGTGTGTGTGTGTATGTATGTATGTATGTATGTAAGTACTTGCATTGACAACAAATGACTTTTAAAAGTGCTTTTTATTTTATTTTCCTCTCTATTGAAACTGTCAAATCTTAAAGCCATAATTTATTATTCAGTTTTATTCATTCTGTGGCATTCATGTGTTCTGGGAATAGGTACTCAGCTGCGTGGTGGTGGGATGGTTTTGAGGATTTATTTTGCCTCGCAAACCGCAAATTTCTTTGAACTTTTTTTTCGAAATATTCATTCCATTAGATTATTGACGTTTATATTTTGTTTCCCTTTTGTACTTTTAAGTAGTGGTATGTTTTTCTTATTCAGAAATTTTAATACCTTTTATTTGAATATAAAAAAAGTTCTGCTGTTTGTGGTGTTTCGTTCGGTTCATGTCATTTGGGAATTATTTTATTCTTCTGGATATTTTTGGAGAGCAAAACATTTAATAATAGTAAAAAGTAAAAACAAAATTTTTAGCATTTAATGTCCTTGATTTTGCAAATAAATATTTCATTCCAGAAATATCATATTGAATCTAGATATTGCTTTAGTACAGAACACTGTACAACAAAATTAAATTTTTTCAAAATAACAAGGTTCTAACGACTGATTCTGGTAAAGAGCACCAAAAAACTTTATATCTGGGTTTCATTTTAAAGGGAGTTATATATCCCCTTTTTGCACAAAGTTATAGTGATTCGGCATGGGAAATCTTACGTTTAAAGTATATGTTCGTCACTTTTATGTAAAACACCACGAGAAACGTTTTTGTGGAACATTTTAACCCGGTAACTCTTCGTTGTATGAATCTTTATGCTCCTTTCTCAAAAAATTTACAAAAAAAACTCCTCTTCAGTGCGGATAAAGCGACCTGAAATGCTCTACAAAAATGTTGCTCGTGGTGTTTTACATAAAAAAGCAGAAGTCATCTTATACCCTAAACGTAATCTCTACAAGCTTTCTTTTGCTGAGTTCTTATTGTGACTTATTATCCCTTAAATATAAATTATCCCTTAAATAGACATAAAATGTTAAATGATTTCTGGCCTTCAAGTTGCGTCTGGAGAATTAGTGTCATTGAAGACGTGTAGTAGAATTTTGTGGCAAATTTTTTTGTAGAACATTTCAGCCCTCTATATCGTCATAGAAGGGTAGTTTTTGCCCCTTTATAAGAAAAGGACAAAAAGACAAGCATTTGTTGAAATTAACTTTTAAATTCAATAAATAGTTTTTCTTTTTAATTTTGACCTTTTTTTGACATTGAAAAGCAACAACAAAAGCTACTTTTATTTTCAGTAAGTGTTTTGTTAGATTAAAAAAAACATTCATAGGACCCTTTCAGTAAAAAAAAATTTCCTAATTCATAAATTATTTTGCTAATTAAGAAAAAATATTTTTAATCAATTATATTATCTGAATCAGTAAATGATTTTGTTTGACTTTAATGTTTTTATTATGGAATACAACATCAAATTGTCAAGATTTTTTTCAGTATGGAAAAGAATTTGTAAATTTAGTAAAATGTTTGTGTGAATTTACTACTTTTGTTGGGAGTTATTCATCATAATGAAGTTTAATTTTTTCTGTGTACAATAATGTCCAAAGGGAAGGGGGGAGGTGAAACTTTAACTCCACCTAAAATTAGTCCCTGATGTAAACTTTGAAAACTTGAATTGTATTTTTTATGGTTCCGTATACCGAAAATGTAGAGGAACCCTATTGTTTTCGCTACGCTGTACGTCTGTCTGGCTGTCTATCACAGGCTGTTATATCGGGAACTGTAAGAGCTACGAAGCTGACATTTTCATAGATTGTGTAAAACTTTGGCCGCTACAACAGCAAATATATGACAGTTAAAAATAAAAAGGTGTTCTAAAGCGAGCATCGAAACATGTTGAAATACTAATGTAATATACAGACACTTAAATATAGACACTTTGAGTTTTCTAAGTTAGTGTTAATTCGTGTAGTCTGTAGAATAGACCAATTGACACTGATATATAAAACAATAAAAATTAAGGGGTGTTCTATCAGTTAATGTAATTTAGACAATTTGCTGTATCTTAGAAATTGTAAGAGACAAACTCTTGAAATTTAAAAAAAAGCTAAAACTAAAAAATTTCAAAATTAAAAAAAAATCTCAAAACGAAAAATCGCTAAAATGACAAAAGCGCTAAAGGGGAAATCACCGAAAATTAAAAACAATTGCTTAAACGCAAAAAATCTCCAAAACTAAGAATATCGCTGAAAAACTGAAGAAAAACGCCAAAAAACTAAAGAAAAACTAGAAAACCCAAAAAAACTCGTCAAAATGAAAAAAAGCACTAAAACCTAAAAAAATCGCTAAAACTAAAAATATCATCAAAAAACTAAAAAAAAATCGCCAAAAATGGGGAAAATATACCAAAACGAAAAAAAGCGCAAGAAACCGGCAAAACTAAAAAAATCCCCATAAACCGAAAAAATCGCCAAAACGATAAGTGTCAAAACCAAAAAATGAAACCGCTAAAACTAAAAAATCACCAAAAAACGAAAAAATTCCCAAAATCGAAAAAAACTGAAAAAATAACGCTAAAACTTAAATAAAAATAGCGTAAAAAAGCGAAAAAACGTTAAAACAAAACACGCCAAAACCAAAATATCGCCAAAACTAAAAAAAATCGGGGAAAAAACAAAAAAAAATTTCAAAAAAATAAAAATTTCCAAAAAAAAAATCATTAAAATGAAAAAAGCGGCAAAACCAAAAAAATCGCGAAAACAACGAAAAAATTACAAAAAAAAATAAATTAATCAAAAAAGCAAACAAAAAATTGCCAAAATGAAAGAAAGGGCAAGAACGAAAAGCTATATATGTGTATTCGTGCGAAACCCTTCGTGTGCGAGCCACTTTACTGAATTTATTTATATTTTGCGCCCTCTGCGAGAATCGGTTGCTTTTTTTGTGCTGTAAAGTGTAATTGAACAATTTATTTATGTTTTTTTTTTTAATTTCTATTTCAGTAAAATTTTAAATTAATATTTATTTTCTCTATTTATATTTGCAGGTATGTAATTTTATAAATTCTTCATAATTTTTGTAAGTACATAATTTTTATCACTTGTTTATGTCATACATACATATAGTCATATGAAACGTAAAACCATGTAAGTGATAAAAATTTCAAAATCGTTGTTTCAATTAATTATTGTTTATTATGTCGAAGCGGATTTTTAGGCTTTTGCTGTCATGCTCGGCGACGTTATAAGCAAATAGAATACAAAGAAGCTCTATAACTTGTACTATTTTATAATAAACTGTTTTCCCTCTCCTGTAAAATTAAAAAAAATTGTATAAACATGATTTTACGTTTTATATTCTATTATTATATTTCTGCTATTATAAAACCCTCTTTAAGAAACTATGAAGTTTTTCGTTACGTATTGCCTACTTTATGCCTGGTTTCGTAACAATAAAGATTTATAGATTGAAAGGATAAATTTTATTCAATTATCTAACAAATTGTTATTAATTTTATTTAATTCAATTTACGAGTAAATGGTTTGTAAGCGGCAACTTATCAAATGATAAATCAACAAAATATAAAATCGCAAACAGACAAGCAAACACACGCTGTAAGACCACCCAACTGGTGATGATTGCTGAGTACCTTTACCAATTATATCTGAGGCCTTGTCTGTCTATAGTTCATTAAAAATTTATGCATTTTATTGGCCAATATGTCGTCATTATCTTCTCGTTAGCCTAAAATAGTAAGGATATTTTCAACAACTACCGGACTGTAAACATTGGTACATGAATAAGTATTAAAAGCATGCTTTTATAGAAACCTTTGACAAAAAAAAAATAGATAACAACTTCTTATCAGACAAATATTGACAATAAAATCGTGAAGTGAACAAATTTTTTCATGTATAAATATTTTATATGATATTGTTGTAAATTTTAAAACACCAATATCACAACAAACACATTCACTAATACGAATGACAATCAATATGACTGCCATTTCTTTAACATGTGCCAGGCAACGTCGCAAAACAAGTTGACAACTTTAACAAACAAAGGACATCATCATCAACATCATCACAGAAGAGAATAAAACACAAACGTGACAATTTAAAGATTAAAAGTAAATGATAGTGCGAAAAGTTAACTTGCAGAATAATGGAAAATAAATAGAAAGAAAGAATATAGTGCCAATTCACGCAAAAACATAAAATAGAAGCAAATAAATACATTGGAAGTGATGAATTGAAATTGTATTAAAACATTAAATTGTTCAAAAGCACACAATAACTAGCAGAAAAAATATTCGGAACTTTAAAAAAACAAATGAATACAGTTTTTTATTAAAGTTTCATAAGCGAATAGTTAAAACAGCGAAAAAAGTGAAACACGTTTGTTAATTCAAGAGTAAAATATAGTTGGATAGCGCACATGCAACTCAAGCTAAGGAAAGACTTTATTCGGCATGTAAAGATAGAACACAAATGCTCTAAAATATGTTTTTTAAAAGATACTTTTTGAGGAAATGACTTAGTCCATATAAAACCAACCAGTGATTGCGCCCGCCACCCTCGTCGTGTATAACTATCATTTCAGCAAAAAATTAGGGAAATTTTTCTAGTGGTTCCCAAATTATGATGCATTTAATGTAGGAAAAACTACAAAAATTCCTGAATATTACCATTATAGAATTGGTTATCAGTTTTTTAATATCTAATGCTGTCATTACGCTGTCTGAGCTTTCGTCTGATTTAAATATTTAAAAGTGAATTATCGCGTCTAATGTACAATTTTTAATTTTTCGTCTAAGCTCAGTTGAAAATAGAAGCGATTCTGTTTTCATCTAATATACAGTATGAGTTTAAGGGCCATTATTACAACTTGGCAATAGTTAAAGGCAGGATTTTGTCGGACGTTTAAATGGTTTATATTTATTACAGTTTTCCTTTAACTGAAACTGAGCGGTAAGTTAAAGGAAAGTTCATCCTGCCTGGTAGTTTAAAGTAACTTTTGTATAACGATAAACTGTTTATCCGTCCGACAGAACCCTGCCTTTAGCTATTAAAAAATTGTAATAATGGCCCTTAAATGTCATATTCTTAAAGCTAGCTTTTCAAATCAGACGAAAACTCTGACAGTGTAAAGACGGCATAAGCTAGACGAATGATTTTCATGTATCGGACGGCGCGAAGGTTAAATTCCTTAAAAACTCAGTACTACCGCAGTTTTTGGTGTTGCCGTTATTTTCCGGGGAAGTTTTGTGATTTTGGGGAGATTTTTGTCCTAGTTTTTAAGAATCCGGGCAACTTCTGTGATTTTGGGGAGATTTTAGTGCAAGTTTTTTGGAATCCTTGAATTAGGTTTGTGTCTTGGCTAATGGCTGGTGTTCTTGCTAAATTAAAGTGTCTCGGCTAAACACCAGGTTTGTCGGCTAAATTCTTGAGAAGTATCGCCTAAGTATCTTCCAAGCGATAGTGGTTTTCTGTTAACGAATTATCTTCTTTTCCATTTAGAGGTTGAAATTACTATCTTCGTTTACTTGCTGTCATGAAGGAAGGTGAAATTATTGTTTTTTAATTATAACTTTTACTTTCGGTGGAGGTCATGGCGCTGGGTGTGGCGACTAGGCGGAATGTATCGCAGGGTATAAAGATCAGGGGGCGCCTGACATAGCGACCGAACATGGGCGGCCGTAGGTTATCGGTCGACGGTGGCCGGCCGAAGGTGGCCTGCCAATGGCATAAGACTGAAAGTGGCTGCAGGATGGTCTAACGCCGAAAGTAGCAGGCCGAAGACGCACAACGATTCCAATTGGCAAAAAGCGTAATAAGTCTGTATCTTTGAAACTTGAGATCCGATTACAAAACGATGTTTATAAAGATCATAGAGGAGGACCTAAGCTTTAAGGATGTAGAAATTTGGACCACCATTTTGAAATACACGTTAAGCTACAGGGTGTCAAGTCTGAAATTTTTTATTATTTCGGCTTTTTAGCTCAATACTTGAATTAATGTAAATTCAAATTATTTTTATTAAGAGTGGAGTGTTGGAATATTCAAATCCGATTAGCAGAACGGATCAGTACTATTGATTTCGACAGGCCGCTATACCGTCTAATTAGCGTTCTTGTTCACTTTTACCACTTATGAAGGTGGATGCTTTTTAGAATTAAACATCAGCTATTTAACTAATATTTGCCAATCAAAGTTGACTACCGCGGTCATGAAAAACCTTGTCGGCCCCATAACTTTTACAATTATTATCCAATTTGAATGAATTTAAACTTGTTGTAAAGTTTATAAGCAGATAAAGAAAAAAAAGTCTGTTTTAGTAAAATATCTTTAATATTTTCAAAAATATTTTGTTTTGAATTTTAAAATGTTGGTTTTTCACCTCGACTTTCTTCTCTATTTCGTCAATATATCCGGTAATAGCATAACCAAAATGATGAAAAAAAAATATTTTATGATTTTTAACACAATCCTTTGATAACACATAGAAAAAATGTTTCAATTATCTCAATTCATTTAAATGAGATTGAAAAAAATTTTTAAACTTTGACAAAAAAAATAGATCTTAATGCCTCGACGTGTTTCAAAAAAAAAATTTCAAAGCTAAATTTTTTTTCAATATTTAAAAAAAATAGACTTTGAAAATTACTGCATTTGATATATTAAATCGATTAAACCATGCACGTACATCCAGCATTGGAAGAAAATTGTGAATTTATTTACGAAATTCTAAATTAATTGCTTAAGAAAAAAAAACGACCATCGAGTTTTTCAAATTTCTCTACAAATTATATTAGATATATTTATTTATACCTAATTAATCTGACTTAATTGTTACCCGCCCGCTCTAAAATGTGACCAGAAGAGCAGATTTTCTAAAAATAGTCAAGTGTTCAGAAGTATTTCATTTGCTCGCATTAAAAAACTGTGCTAAACTTAAGTTTTTAATTTTAATTCTTTGACAATTTATTCGAAAACATTGCAATCCTCTTATGGCATTTTCTTATGAATTTTTAATTCCAAAAAAAAAAAAATGTGAAGAAAATGCGTATATTCAACATTTTTAGGGCAAAAGTCTATTACGTATGAGTAATATGATGGCCTACGCCGATAGGAGTTAGGCCGAAGGCGAAAGGAACTTCGGTCCAACCCAGTGTCCCATGGCAAAGTGCGTTCTTTTTTTGTCAAGCTGATTTTCTCAGTCTTCGTTTAGGAGTTGAAAAACGGTTTTGAGTACTGCTTTTTTGATCTACATAGGTGAAGTAGTTCGAGAGATATCGCTGTTATAAATTTTCAAACAAGTTTTTTTTAATTATTCCAGAAATTCATAAATTTTCGAGTACTTGAGTTTCTAAGTTAATGGGAACTTCCAGCTATTGCCTACAAGGTCGACTGTTTATCATATTATTTTATTTGGCTTTAATTTTGCTCATAACCTTGTTTTAAAATTATATTTTCATCGTTTGCTGTTTATGAACGAACGGACACTAACAGAGGAACTCCCAAACACACACACACACACACACACTCATACAAAGCAAATACCATTTGCATAGTTTGCTCTTTAAATTGCAACTAATGATTTGCAAACGACATAAATGGTTACTTAATTAGTAAGAAGTGTTGGTGCAAATTACACACATTCACAGCCACTATGTAAAAAAATTCCATGGAAAAAAAACTTACAACGAAATATTATGTGAAAAAAATACTTCAAACCATAGAGGTGAAATAAAAAATACTGTAGTAAAGCGATTAAATAAAATTACACAAGTTTAAATAACAACTCAGAGGAATACAACTAACACTAAACTCAACTTAGCTAAATACAACTAGAGTCTAAAGCAAAAGTAAAAACCATAAAAAAATTGCTTAAAATATTTAAAGTAAAATAGTTTCTGTTATAAACGAGATAAAAAAAAACTTGTATCTTGTTTTTCAACACTTAGAAGTGTAGTACACCAGTATATTTTATTATAAATTAGATTAAATAAAGTTAAAGAACTATTTTTGTATTAAACATGGAAATAAAATATGAAAGAAAATCTAGACATTTAAATTTTGGTTTAAATATAATAAAACCTTGCAATAAAAATGTTGCTATAGTTTGTTGAAGAGACAATACTTTTTTTTGAAAACTTTTTCAATTATTTGTTTACTTTACAAATTTTGTTTGTTTTGCTTTTGCGTACTTTTTAATTTGAGTTAATCATGCACAATAAATATGTGGATAAACTATTTTTTCTGCTAAAATGTTTCATCTTTAAATATTTGTCAAAAGAAAATAGAACGCAATTGCAGGCCATATTTTTATTTTATTTTTTACCTTTAAAGTATGCTTTATATAGTTGTTGTTAAATTTTTACCCTTCAGGTATGCTTTGTTTTTTTTTTGCTATAATAATTTTCCGGAAAATATGCTAAAAGGTAGGAAAAATAATAATTTAGATATTTTATACGTTTGAAAAATTTTATGAATGTATTTTGGTTTTCAAAAGAACGTTCAAAGGAAGTATGGATTTTCAAACAATGAAAACATTTTTTGTTATCTCATAGCTCAGCATATAAATGACATAGAAAATTTCAGATTTTTCTAAATATGATTTTATTATACTAAAATAAGTGAAAATCTTTGAGTGAAATAATTTAAATTTATATAAACTCCATAATGCAAAAATTTACCTTATAAGAAAATTTGTGTATATACAGCGGTGTCACAGATTCCGTTCGGATTGGTTTTGATTCCGTAGTTGTCATTCCGAAAAAGTACATTTTTGATGCTTTAGATTCCGTTTATTTTGTATTTCGTTTTTAAAATGATAAAGTTTTTATACCTTGCGGCGTTTGTTTACTCTTGTTTTTAGATGCAAAGCTCAGATTAAGCTTTTTATTAACATGGAAAGCTCATGACCAAATATTTATTTGACGCTCCTAAAAGTATGCACGTTTTTTAGTATTTAGTGCAAATGAAGTCAGTAGAAAAGTGTTATTCAATTCCACTTTGAAATTTAAAAGTGGTTTGATTACGAAGAAAATTTTCGTTTTTCGTTTTCTGAAGAAGCAACTAACTGAATTGAAACCACTTCCGATCGGAATAGTATTCTGTGACATGGCTGATAAAATAAAATGTTAGTAAAGCTATCGAATTTAGTGACAGCTCTATTGAGTTTTTCTAAAAGTTATTTAATTATCTAAAATGTCCTATAAAGCTAAAATTTCGGTTGAAACGCTGTGTTAACTAAAAGGAAATTTTGGTTATTTTATAATTTTGAGCTATATTGAACGCCTCTAATTGGTAAAACTTTAAGATTTTTTAAAAATTTTGTAAAAACAAAATTTTTTTTAAAAGAAATTTCAACATCCTTATAGTTTTGAAAAAATGTATAGCTTATGTGCTTTTCTAAACGAGATGTATCTATGTTTTGAATTTCATCAAAAACGGATAGATAGTTGCAAAGAGGAAGGAAATTCCCCTACACCCCGTGGTCCTATATATGAAAAAATGTATAGCCTTTGTTTTCTTTTAGACTCAAAGCTATCTATATTTTGAATTTCATCAAAATCGGATAGATAGTTTCAAAGAGCAAGAAAATTCCCCCTACCTCCCCTCGTGGTCCTAGTTTTTAAAACACATATAACATGTGTACTTTTAGACTTAGATTTACCTATGTTCTAAATTTCATCAAATCGGTTCTGTGGCTTAGCCGTTAAAGCGCTAGAAACAAACTTGCTTTCGCATTTATAATATTAGCAAGGATAGCTAGTAGAGACACCTTCAGCTATTGCCGCCACGAACCATTTAGCCAAGTCATACACCATTTAGCAAAGGCATAAACCAAAACTGACATTCCCAAACACTACCGAAAATCTCCCAAATTCCCGGTACTTCCCCGGAAGAGTACAGCAACACTGAATGTCTAACAAATCCGCAGCGTCAACACCATTATGTTGTTATGTTGTGTAATGTCAACAAATTTCATATCATTGACAAGAATTTATATAGTTAGCAGAGACACCTTCAGCTAGCACCGCCACGAACCATGTAGCCCGGCCGCAAACCATTTAGCAAAGACACAAACCATATTAGAGATTAAAAAACTCGGCCAAGAATCGCCAAAATCCTAGCAGTTCCAAGACACAAACCATATTGTAGACTCCCAAAAGCTCTGCCAAAAATCCTTAAAATGCTTGCAATTCCCCCCGGCACTTCCACGGAAAATTACTGCAACACTGAAAATTTTAAAAATCCGCAGCGGCAACACCATTATGCTATGCAGTTGTGACCAGTATTCGCGGCCAGTATTCGTAGCCACTATTTTTTAATTTTCAAAAACATCTTTGTTTTATCCCCCAAGCAATGATTTTTATTATGTGCATGAGGCGCCAAAAGGGGCTATTCACATATTACGTAACGCTATTTTTGGAGTTTTTATACCCCCCCCCCCTCCGAAAACGCTTTTTAAAAAATTTTCAGTATAATCTGCAACAAATCTTTAACTTCGCCCCCCTCCTCGAGCGTTACGTAATATGTGAATAGTCCCTAAGGAACTCAAGTTCAAAAAAAATTTAAATTTCAAAGTATTTAACTTGTTCAGTTTTATCGTTCAGAAATTTCCTTTCTTTAGATTTACCTCAAGGAACTTAATCTTATGCAACATAAAAAGATGCAATATTTAAACATTTTTATAATTCAGACAGTAACACCAACAAATGTCCATGACGTTCACGGTCAAGGATATTTTCTGAGGCTTTTGATTCACTGACACATGTATGCATTCAAAGCAAATAAATGTATTGAATACAATTCATGTCGCCCATCATACAGACAATACAATTCTTATCAACATAATTCCAGTACAATACACTGGCATACATTCCCTAACCATGAACAGTATCATCAGCAGCAGCAGTAGTAGCAACATCATTGTCATGGACATTTATTTAACTTGCAGCATCAATGAATGTCGCTGCTATTCTTTTCAATATTCTTTTTAAACACAAAAAATATTTTTATTTGTAGTTTTGTATTATTATTGTTTTTTTTTTGTCAAACCAGTATTTTTACGAAGGGTAAATAGTTGACAGCAAAAATATGAAAACAGCATAAGAAAGGAACTCTGAGCTTTTTTCTTTTGAATAAGACTAAAGAACAGAAAAAAACTTGTAAAACGTTTCTATGACCAATGCAAAAAGTGTAAAGAAAGAAAAAATATGATTCCTCTAGGTCATGACCAAAGTTTTTACATTTTGGTTTTAGTTTGTTTCGATTCTGGTTTATTATTACGATCCTTAAAAATGCAATTGAAAAATTAGAGAATAGTTTTTCAATTGAGTTATGAATTTTAGTCGAACTGTATGGTTGTTTATCCAAAGTTATTTTAATTAGTTTGGCTTAAGTTCATTTTTAATTTAATCTATCGACTATTTTTTACTGAAGAAAGAAAATCTAAAGCATGTAAATATTGAACATTCAAAGAAAATTTTGGCTGTACAGAATGTTGAACTGACATCAGATGATTCGAAATCACCACAGTCTTCTCATCAGAGCCCTTTTACCTACACGGCCAGCGACGACAGCAACAACAGCTTAGCGAAAATCTTATTTCTTTTAGTAAACCCAATTAACAGATGTGTGGCCACCTGCTGACGACCAGCACCTGTTACTGAATTTTTGTAAAGGTTTGTAACTTCACTAACGGCTATTTCTTTATCATGTTCAACTATTTAAAGCTTTTTGATATCTGTCTTAAGAATAGTTTTTCCACAATTTAACTAAACACATGGTGTGGATTTTTCAAATATTAAAAATATTAGCGGCGTTCAGTGTTTGTTGCAAATGGCCTTGCAAAAGTGCAAATGTAAAATATCATAGCAAAGTGTTAAAGAAAATTTTAAATATTAGTTCTAATAGAAAACATTTCTTCAATAAACATGAGACTGTAGGTAACGTTTGCTGCGTTATGTTAAATATACAGAGCATGGTTGAGGTTTTATTTAAACAGCTGCTATGGGTATTTTATATTTCATTGTCTTCTATCAACAATTGCCAGCCACAACTAAGCAACCAAAAACCAACATATTCACATGCCATCATATTTATGTCAACATGCAGCATTTAGCTACTTAATTGCATTTGACCACCAAAATTATTGTTGCTATGCTTTTGTTAAAAGTCCGCAACTGTTGGTGAAAATAAAATAGCACTTGAAAATGAAAACTTGATACAATAATTCGATTATGAACATGTTACGAAATTTATTCAGAAACAAGGAAAAGCACACCTAAATGCATAATTCATATTAGACTGATAATAAATTAACAACCATCGCCATCATTATAATCATCATCATTTCCTACTGTGTACATTGTACATCATCAGCTGAATTAAAGTTCATACTATTCATTTTTATTAAATGAATCACTAAACTACACTGACCACAATCATTGGCACTTTTGTTGTTTCTACATATTTGTTTTATATGCATGCAAATATGTTGTAGAATAAAATACCTGATGCATGGTATGAGTTATAGAATGCAAGTGTACAGAAAGAACATTGACACAACACACATGCACTCGTATCGGGGTCAGGAAACGAAAAACGGTGACATGTACAGCCCATTACACATACATACATACATTTAAGGATTTAGAAAAGAATTTGTTTGATTTGTTTGCCCCAGCTTCGTAATACACTAGTAAACTTATGAGTTTGATATGCAGTTTGAATTTATTTGCAATCAAACTATTTCGTTGTGAATAATTTGAAATATTGGCTTTCTCAATAAAAAAAGGAAAATTTTCTAAAATTTAATTGCAATTTCCAAAATCCAGACATTCACATTGCATAAAAAATTTATATAGAAATCATAAAAAAAACTGAGAGCTTTTCATATAAATTTTATAGATTGTGGAAACCGCTGTTAATAACACTGTGATACAAAAGTTAAAAAAAAACAACTATTATGGATTGTCATGCACCATTTCGATTTTAATGGAGCCCATAGATAACGAAAATACCATTAGTTTTTCGGGTTCCGTTACACCAAAAGTGTAAAGGAACCCTATTGTTTTTGCTACGCTGTCCATCTGTCTGCCTGTCTGCCACAGGCTGTTTTCTCGGGAACCGTAAGAGCTACGGACCTGAAATTTTCACAGGATATGTAGCTAAAGGGTGTTCTAAAGAGAGCAACGAAAAATGTTGAAATGCTATGTAATGTTTTCTCGGGAACCGTAAGAGCTACGGACGTGAAATTTTCAGAGAATATGTAAAATATATGACAGTTAAAAATTAAAAGGTGTTCTAAAGCGAGCAATGAAAAATGTTGAAATACTAATGTAATATACAGACACTTATATATAGACACTTTAAATTTCGAAAGTTAGTGTTAATTAGTGTAGTCTGTAGAATAGACTACACCAATTAAAACTGATATGTAAAAGAATAACAATTAAAGGGTATTCTATCAGTTATTGTAATTTTGACTATGTAATTTAAACAATTTGCTGTATTTTGGAAACCGTAAGTGGTAAAATCTTGAAATTTTAAAAAACGCTAAAACTAAAAAAATCAAAACGAAAAAAGCGCTAAAATGAAAAAAGCGCTTAAAGAAAAAATCACATAAATGAAAAAAATCGTTAACACGCATAAAATCATCAAAACTAAAAAGATCGTCAAAAAAAACTAAAGAAACCAAAAAAAAAAACGAAAAAAGTCGTCAAAACGAAAAAAAGCACTAAAACTAAAAAAAAAACGCTAAGACTAAAAACTATCATCAAAAACGAAAAAAATCGACGAAAATTGAAAAAATCACGAAAACGAAAATAAAAGCGCCAAAACTAAATGAAATCGCCAAAAACCAAAAAAATCGCTAGAACGAAAAAAAGTGTCAAAACCAAAAAAATCGCCGAAAAAAGCGCCAAGACTGAAAAAGCGCCAATAAAATAAATCGCTAAAACCAAAAATATCGTCAAAAATCTAAAAAAAAAATTTTATGGCCCGATTATGGATGGCAACCGAACTTCAGTTGGGTTGCCAGTTGCTAAATATCATATTACGGATGGCAACTGGCAACTGAAAGCTGTAAATTTCAGTTTCTTTTTAGTGCTTTTCTGGCAACCACAAATTTTTAGTTGCCGGCTGGCAACGCAACTGAAGTTCGGTTGCCATCGATAATCGAGCCATTAAACAAAAAAAAAGTCAAAACAAAAAAAGGCCAAAACTAAAAAAAGCCAAAACAAAAAAAAGGCCAAAACTAAAAAAAATGGCAAAAAAATTGCAAAAACCAAAAATCGCCAAAAAACGAAAAAATCGTCAGAACGAAAAAAAGTGTCAACCAAAAAATCGCTAAAACTAAACAAATCACCAAAAACCGAAAAAAATCCCCAAAACGGAAAAAAGCGTAAAAACTGAAAAAAATTGCCACCACTAAAATAAATCGCTAGAAGTAAAAATATCGTCAAAAAGTGAAAAACAAACGTACAAAAACGCCAAAATAAATTAAAAAACAACGAAAAATATTTAAAAATAAAAAAAACTAAAATTAAAGAAAAAAGCACAACGAAAAAACTGCCAAAATGAAAAAAGGGACAAAAACGAACAGGGATATACTTATGTGGATTCGTACGGAAGCCTTCGTGTGCGAGCCAAAGTCGCATTTTACTTAATTTATTTTATTATATATCCAACTGTTTCAGAGGTATTTAGAAATTAGAGGCAAAAAAAAATTTTTCACGCAAAATTAAAGTTTTTTTTCATTTTCAAAAACTCATAAAAAAAATTAAGAGCGAAAAGAATTGCCAATACACTTAATACATTTATATCATTTATCAGAAAGCTAGTTATAAATACATATTAGCAATAAAATAAGCCATAAATCATTAAAATCGATGAACAAATGTCGATTTTATTCAAAATTTTTAACTCTTTCTGAAATAAAGGGCAGACGTAAACTTCTCAAACGCCAACACAGGTACGTTTTTTATCCTTTCTGTCGTAATCAGTTGTCAGAACCTTGTTATTTTTAACCGACTTCTTAAAAAAGAGAAATGTTATCAAATCGTCATGAATTTTTTACGGATATTCCCTCAAAACTCCGCCATTTATAAACCGATTTCCGACTTTTTTCTTTATTTAAAAGAATGTAAACCTAGATTGGTCCCGTTGAAAAGTGGGGAGGAGGGGTCACGCAATCTATATCGTTTACAGTAAGCTTTTTTGACATTTTTCAAAATTTCGTATCCAACACAAAATATTTTGACTCAAATTTATCTAAAAGTGTAACCCAACAAGCGCCGACTTAGCGAATTCACACACCTTTAATAGAAAATGTTTGTAGAGCGTAGCTAATTCACTCACCGTTTATATACAAATGTTGTACAGGGCAATAAAAAGAAAATAAAAATTCTAGATTGAAAAGATTTCGTCACAAATCTACTGACAAAGTAGATTTCGTTTTGTATGGGAAATCTAGTAAAACAAGACATAAATTTATAAAATCAAAAAACCCGACTGCGTAAAAAAAATAAAAGAAAACAACTTTAAATCGTCACAGATCCTAAATGGTCATTCAGAATTAAAAATGATAAGAGAAACCTAAAGATGATTTTCAAATACCTGTCGATTGATACCCATTTTGATATAGTTCGCCGACTTCTTATTTTTTTCGTGTAAACAAAATGGCGTCTGTTGGCCGCCATATTGAATTTTGACTACTGTCCTATCTTTAGTGCCACTCCCAGGATTAAGACGAATCGATTGACGTAAGAATCGTCAAAATTGGTCTACGCGTTCGCTTTATTTAGTGCCGCAAAGGAACACACATACGTACATAAGCTGATAAACACAATGCCCTTCTTGCGTCGCGCAGTCGGATAAAAAACAACTAGACTTAGCTCAAAATCTCGTAAGTACTAGATTTCGAGACAGTGTAAATGCCCTATTACATATATCGAAAGTTTTCACTTTGTGTTTATTGGTATATTTTTATAGTAAGAAATGTGACGGTATTTGCTTTAGAAATTCCTCTCACATGAATGAAATAACGAAATAATTAGCAGCCACTAATTTTGGGGTTGTGTAAGTTCTTTTTTTGTTCAATATTTCAATATGAATGAAATTTGTATTTGTGTGTTTTAGGCTCTTTTTTTTCGTTTTGCTAATTGTATAATAAACAATTTCAAGTATTATTTGTTTAACACGAATATTTGTGTTTTATTTTCATAGTTTTGCGTTTTTCCTTTTATTTTTTGGGAATTGGTGACTCTTTAGAAAAATATTTTTAAATATTTTTCAAGGTTAAATCTTAAATTATTTGACAGACATTAGATAATTATTTCTCGACACGATGTCAAAATTATTTTAACAAAACACAAAAAATAAATAAGTATTAGACAAGAGAGATATACGATTCGTTAAAATACCTTCAGAATTTTTAAGAAATTTTAATAAGTTTATTGTAGGAAGCTTTAGTTTTGAATCATACATTATTTAAATACATTTTTGGGAATTTTTAAAAGGTCTTTGCTTTGCAGGCTATTTGAAAGGACTTCGTTAAGGACTAGTTCTTGCCTGTACTTTCAAACAGTGCTATCATGATTTATGTACATAACTCACAGAATATCTAACTATCGTTTCAAAAGCATATAGCGATTTAATTTTACAAATAAAATTTTATGATACTTACGGCCCTTTTGACAGTGTATGATTAAGAGTTAACGTGGGCTTTAACGGAAAGCTTTCTATGCCGAACTTGCCATTAAAGTCCATGTTAACTTTTAATCGTACATTGTGCAAAGGGCCGTTAGAGAAATTTATTTGTTTAAAATTCCTATTGTAAACAAAAACAAAACTAATTTGTGAGTTATTTGTATAGTTTTTTTTTTCTTCACATTTGTTACTCTAATATTGCATCTGTTTTTATTTTACTGCCTAAAAGTATGCTAACAAACAAACATAAATTTATTAACATAAATGTTCATACATAAATATTAACAAGTTAAATAAAAAAGTTTTGTCCTATTTGAAGAGAACAAAAAATATATATGAAAAGTTTTCTTTTTATTTCAAGTTTTAAGATGTCATCCACTAAGATGCTTTAACAAAAACGTAGCTAATAAACTTCCATTAGACTTTAGCCTAAATGTATGTTATAGCATATAAATATTGCGAAAACATTTGTTTGCATATTTATTTCTTTATTTTTTGCGAATAATCAGGTTTGTCCTAGAATTTGTGGGAAACTGAAAATTTTCGCATTGTTTTAATGTTTAGCGTTCTGCATTTGATTTTTTTCATAGGCTTTCATAAAAGAATTCTGCTATAAAAATTGCACCCCTTCAAGTTTCTTTTAGCATACCAATCGGAGCATATATTCTGCTCCTAAAAGTATGCGCATAATATATTTTATGTTTTTTTATTTCAATGCCATCTGTCTCCAGGGTTGTCAGATTTTTTTCTTGCCTATTTCGCCAAATGGATTTGTAAAATCGCCAAAAGTCGCTAAAGTCTGTTTTATGTAGCTTTTCTTAATATATCTTTTTTAGCAAACTTGTTTTATATAAAAGTTTTTTAATATAAAGCTTTTATAAACTAATCACATAAAAATTTTGCGGGAAATTGCCAAAAGTAGAAACAAAATCGTAAAAACTATTTTTTTCGCATTGTTGTAATTTCTTCCAGACAAGTTTTGGTGGGAGTTAATTTCGAAAATACTCTTTCAAAAAAGTATTTTTTTTGGATTATAAACGTTTTTAAGTTCAGGTTTGTTGGAAAACAGCCATAAAAATTTATTTATCGCCAGAAAAATTGCCATGTCGCCAAATTAAAAATGTTGATGCCAAACAAGTGGAAAAATCGCCATGTTTGGCGAGAAATCGCCATCTCGACAGCCCTGTCTGTCTCCCCAATTTCTTCCTGTTAAAATTTAGCTTATTTGACTATGAAAATGTCTATAAAAATCAGGTTTCACACAAAATTCTATTAATTATGAAGTTGTTCGCATATTTTATAAAAGGCGACATAATTTTGCTCATATTATACAACCAATTTTGACAAAACGTTTACCCTTTTAAAGATATTTCTAGGCAGATATACACAATCTATATATCGGCTACGTATTTTGCGATCTATAAGTGATTAAAGTTGTTACTAATACATGCGCATATAGTACACATGGATGTATGTATTAACTTAAAATTGAAGAAACGAACAACTGGTATGAGTGTATTTGTAGGTTTTACTTTTGCACAGGGAATAACAATACAAAATTTGTTTCTCTTCTCTGACTTGGTGGTGTTGTAGGAAATGCCAAACACTAAAAGGGAAGAGTGTTCAATAAATTTTATTAGTTTATTTAAAGGGATTTTTGTTTGTATTTTACTGTTGCCTTTTAATGTGAATATATATCAACAAAATGTCAATATCAAGTGGCAGCTTCAAATCCAAAATGATGATTTTTTGAAAAATGACTATTTAAATGTCGTATTAAACAAATTAATAGAAAAAGGATGTAACTATACTTTTATTTTCTTTACTGGAGAAGCAAAAAAGTAAAATTTTAAGCTTATTTAAGCTTAATAAAACCGATTTCGAAAAGTTTGGATAATTTGTTTATGAACCTCAATAAAATAATTACATCTAGAATACGAACGATTATTGTGTTGTATCTTGGCTATACTCATAACATTGTGCAACACAAAAAAATACAAGGTTCTACTAACTGAGTATGGCAGAGGGCAACAAAAAAATATACCCGTATATCGGAGTTTTGACAGTTTACATCTAGAATTCATTTTAGCGGGAGTTAAAATTTCCCCTTTCGCGCATTGTTATAGTGACTCGGCGTGGGAAATATTGGCAGTCCTACGTTTGAAATATAAGATGTGTTCAGCACTTTATTGTAAAACGCCACGGGAAATATTTCTATAGAATATTTTAACCCTCTAAGTCTTCGTTAATTGGTTCTTTTTGGCTCTTTCTTAAAAGGGGGCAAAAAACGCACCTTCAGCGGTGACGTAGCGGGCTGAAATGTTTTCCACAAATGTTCGCCATAAAATTGTAATGTAGGTCTTCAAATACACCCAAGCTTCAGACTCAACTTGAACGCTAGGAAATCTGCTAAGCCTTACATATAAGATATAAAATGTGTTAAACATTTTTCTGTAAAACACCACGAGGAACACAAAAATCTCCCCTTTAGCGGCAATATGCTAAAGGGGAGATTTTTGCCCCTAATTTAGGAAAGGGACAAATAGACCCATACCATAACGAACTAGAGGGTTAAAATGTTCTACAAAAATGTTGCCCGTGGTGTTTTACATAAAAGTGTTGAACACATCGTATACTTTAAATGTAATACTGATAAGATTTCCTTTGCCAAGTCACTATAACTATGTGCAAAAGAGTGGGAAGTTGGTGCCATCTACACTGAAAGGAAAGTCATTCACTCAGACAATGAAACGGTTTCATTATGTTCTTCATTATATTAATGAAACTTTTCATTAATACAATGACCAATTACATTGCATATGTGATATCCTTCAATATCTACTTTTCATAAGTTTTTCATTGATCATTATTTTAATGAAAATCGTTGCATTGCTTATATGAATTTTCTTTTTAGTGAATTTATGGAAAATATAAAGTAAATCATACAATTTTTGTCAACTCAATGTATACGATTTTTCAAAAATAAGTAAATCAACATTTATTTATTTCAAAAATGTTACCTATTTCTTATTTTTCAAATCTTTCTGAATTTCAAAGCAATATGGTCATCATAAATGCAATGAAAATATTTCTTTTACACAATGTAATATTCTTCATTGTACAAAAACTTTGTTAGCTATGCGTCTCCCTGTTTTGTAACCATATCTCATTTATGTATGTAATGAAAATAATGAGAAATAAGAGAGGCTGTTGGCTGAAGTGGTTAGAGCGCTTACATACAAATACTGAGGTGTTGAGTTCGAGACTAGTTTCAGGCAAGCCATCAACATTTACTGGTTACTGAGCTGTAGAGGCAGCGGTTGACTGACATATACTAATGCACATCACAGCACATTATTTGTATGAGTGTGCTACATCTCTTTTGTAAAAGAAAAAACAATGAAACGCCTACATTTAATTCATGAATCTGTTTCTTTGAACTAATGAAATAGTTTCATTCCATTTATGACATGGTAGGCCAAATGTAGTTCATAAATACAATGAAACATTCTTCATTAATCCAATGAAGGGCTTAATTAGCTGACTTTCAATGACAAATTTCATTAGTAGAATGAATAAATTTATTGTCTGAATGAAGGCTTTCCTTTCAGTGTACTAGAATCAGACGTTAGAAGCGTATAATTTAAAAAAAAACTTATTTATTGTACAGTGTAATTGTAAATTTGCAATCTAAGAAATAAATGGCATTATACACCTTCTGCAGTAGAACTTAAACCTATTTTCTGATTTTTCAATGAAGTGAAAAAGCTATTTTCTAGGAAAATCTAAACGAAATTGTTTTAAAAATGATCTTAGAATTTGCAAAATAATTTCCATATTTCTCATTATTTTGCTGTATTATTATGGCCTACAAAAATACTTTACAAAAACTACATTTTTCTAATTATTCCATAAATATATTTTTATTTACTGAGTTCAAAGTCAATGCGAAATATCCTACACTACACATTCCTACATGACAGTTTTATGAACCAAAATTTAAAATTAGAAACACAAATACACACACACACACACACACACACGTAACTCTTAAAATGGGGTGCCATAAATCTAATAAAAATGAAAAAGAAATGAAAATAAAGTAAAGAATGTAAATATTTACATCAAACAAAATACAAACATTTGAAATGTTTAAAAATAAATATGAATTATATTTGTGCCAAATTTTCATGCACAATTTGTGCGTTCATTAACACCAAAAATTAAAAAAAGAACAGAAAAATGCCTATGAGTCAATATGAAAATAAGTTTTTTTTGCTTTGCGTATAAATTTCGCAAAAATTTTGTTTATTAAGTTAAAAATTATTAAACGATTAATCATTAAAATGTACGAACAGAAATACACTGCGAGTGAACGCATCACATACACAATCTGGTGAACAATGTACATACATATATGTCTGCATACCCAGCGAGCATATTTTGGCTAATTCTGTCTGTAAATCTGCACAAGTGATGGATTTCGAATGCAAAGTCGGTGAGAAAGTTATGAGTGGACTAGCAAGAAAACGGACCTGCTTGTCTGAGGAAATTAAAAAAAAAACGTTTACAATATGTCCGGGAGTATTCTTATGAATTCGGAAATTTTCTGAGGAAACTCTGAACGAATGTTGGAAAAACATTTTATGAATTTTCTAACAGTAATGTTTATGATTTATCGTACACTAATAAAAAACCGTCATAACGCTGCTCTAATTTGTCTATAGCAAATGTTTGTGGGGCTACTGAATGTTCCATGTATGCGTTAAGCATACAAATAAAGTAAATTAGTGGTGTTTATCTCTGCGTTAAGTTGCATTTTAGTTGTTCATTTGAGGTGGTGGAAAAATATTAAGTTAATTTATTGTTATTTGATGTTTTTAGAAAATATTGCGTGATAAGGTGAAGTTCATTAAAATTCTTCCGATCTGAGGTGAAGGTCGTCTGAACAAAAAAAAAATATTAAAATTCTTTTCTATTCATTCTAGTTTTTAAGAATGTGTATCTTTAAAAACAGAACGAGAAAAGTCATTAAGAGAACATTTTTGTGTGAATTGTTGAAAAAAAACTGACTTTGCATTTTGCGTAGACACTATAAAGAAAATTTTCTACTAATAACTTAAAGTTATGGAATTTTATTTTAAAAAATAATAAATTTATTAGAACTTAAAAAAGGCTAATCAAAATAAATAAAAATGTGAATTAAATAAGACCCAGAAAAGGAAATGATAAATTACACAGAAAGAATTTCGGCATTGATCCAACGAAAAATTGCATCCAACATCCGTTTCGTTCGTTTGATTAATGAAACAAGTCTCGTTAAAATTATTTTAATTGCAAATTTCATCAAATATGTGAAACAATTTCATTGATCCAATGTAATAATTTCGCTAAACTAATGAACATATTTCATTATTTTGAAAAAATTATTTCATAGCTCTAATGGAAATGTTTCATTATCTTGATGAAATTACTTCATTTTTTTAATGAAATTCTGTCATTATTTTAATGAAATTCTGTGATTATTGTAATAAAATTATTGCATTGCGGTAATGAAATTATTTAATCAATATTATGCAAGCTTGAGGTCCAGTTTCATACAAAAAATTATAGATTTATTAAAAACCCAATATTTTGGCTTCTTCAGAGACAAAAAATTTATGTCTAAAATAAATTAAAATGAAAGTAAATACTAGCCCGAAGGTAACACCTGGCATAAGAACATAAAATGAATGCAATTATGTGTAAAATAATGGTAATTGATGGTAGTTTAATAAATAACATTCTTGGCAACACTATATGACGTGATGAGCGTCGAATGAAAAATGAAATTATACCCCTGTTCAGACATACGCTTAATTGCGCACTTTAGGAAATTTTTGCAATTAAGGCCTTAATGGAGCTCAATTTACCATACAAGGCTTCAATTAATAAATTGAGCAATTAGTACTTAATTGTTTTATAAATTGAGTAAACCTCGAAATGCAACTCTTTGTGACAAGTATGTTTACTGCGAAGTATGTTCAGTGAGGAGCAAAAGTTGTAGCCAGTGGCAAGCCCATGGTGTAATAAGTATACAGATTACAGTATAACGTCAGATGATTATTTCTAGCTCTGGTAATTTTGTGCACAAGCACAACACGTGTATTTTTTTGACAACCATTATCTAGTTCTTGTTTTATTGTTGTACTCGTTGCCCTTATACGGCCACCTGTATACTCGTACTTATTACACCATTGGCAAGCCAAATTCTAATTGAGTAAGCTTAATTTACTATGTGTGAACACTAAATTTAATTGCTCAATTAAAATTAAATTGTCTCAATTAAAAATCCATGTCTGAACAGGGTATAACTGCCAAAAACTGGGAATTATTTTATAATGCAATAACTCCCAAAACGTACAAAAATTTGTGTGACTTATTTCATTTCTTTTTAGTTATTTCGTTGGGCATAACACAGTGGTTCCAATTGAAAAAAACTGATAAAGCTGTATCCTGTAGAGGAGGACCTAAGCTTTAAGAATGATGCAAGTTGGCAAACCCTGTTTCAAAATTTACTACTTCGTGCATGACAAACTCTATTGGTCTCATAACTTTTAAAAATACTATCCGATTTTAATGAATTTAAAGCTCTTGTAAAGCTTATTAAGAGACAAAGAAAATACAAAGTGATTAATTAAGATATCGTTCATATATTCAGAGATATTTGGCTTCGAATCTTAAAATTTTGGTATTTGGCCACGATTTTGTTTCCAATTTTGTAAGTATCTCCGGTAATAGAATAGCCAAATGTTTCAACAAAATAGTTTTTCCTTCCTTTTTGATTTTTAACAAAAACCTTGAGCAGAAAAAAGTTTTAGCTACCTCAATTCATTTTAGCTCTGAAAATATTTTGAGGAAAACGTCCAACAAAAAGTCAAAATTTAGCCATTTTTCTCACTCATTTCAAAGTCTTGACTTTGACTTTCTTTCACGGCTACATGAATGGAGATAACTAAAAAATTTCTCCTGCATATTATCAAGGATTTTCTTAAAAATCATAAAATAATTTCTGAAATTTTTGGCTATTCTATTACCGGAGAAATTTGCGAAATTGGGAACAAAGTCGCGGCAAAGAAGCAAAATTTTAAAGTTCAAGCAAAATATCTCTGAAAATATTAGGGATATCTTATAGAAACATATTGTATTTTCTTTATCTATTAATAAGCTTTATAACAAGTTTAAATTCATTAGAATCGGGTAATATTTGTAAAAGTTATGAGGCCAATAAAGTTTATAATGGCCGATGTAGTCAACTTTGACACCCTGTAGCTCACCGTTGGTTTTAGCAGGCTAGTTAAAATTTCATCATTCTTAAAGCTTTGGTCGTCTTCTATGATTTTTACCTACATTGTTTTCTAATCGGATCGCAAGTTTCAAAGATGCAGATTTATTGCCCTTTTTCAAATTGGAACCACTGTGCGTCACTTCATACGCGTCAGCAACCCACCTTTATGGGAAAACACTTCCTTTGCTTAAAATGAAATAGTGTGGTAAAAAAATTTATGCTAACTCAGCAAAATAAAGATGTTTAAAGAGATTAATAATATTTTGATTAAGATTCGTGATTAAAGAAATGTTATATTTAAACACAGTGTAGCAGCATTAGCTTAAGTTAAAGCTTTCCAAACACTTAAAAGAACACGAACCCCAAAATGTAAAATTTATTTTATTGGATGTTTTTCAAAGAAAAATATACTTTTAACATTTTTGTTTTTTTTTTAAATCATGTTCTTTTATGGCTTTTCTTACTTCTGCGAAATTTATTTGTAAAATAAAAAAACTAAAATTATTTCCGGGTGGTTTTGTGTCAGCCTTTTTGACAGTATAAGTCGTTATCAATTCAAATACACAAGACATAATCTTGGTTTTAATTTTTTTTATGTACATATTAAGTTTATTGCAGCTTTTGTATTAATTTTTTTTCTTATATCTATTTTCCACAAACACTTGTGTCATTTCCTATAACAACGGTCTTTCCTCATCTCTGTCATGTGCCTCTTGTGTGCTTCTTTAACTTGGTCTTCTCAAAATATTTCTTTATACATCTTTTCTTGTAGTTGAAAAAAGAAATATGGTTGGTAGTTTGTATCTTTAAATTGTTAGTTAGCAGCACTTGTATTTCTTAACCATTTCTTCTTTATTTGTATGTAAGCATACAGGCTTTGAAATGCTTTCAAATGTTGAAAAGAAAAAAAAATCTGACATTTATTAGCAATATTTTAAGAGTAAAATAACATTAACAAGACAGGCCTTTCTTTAGTTAAACCATGCGTAAAGCAAAAAAAATTGTTTTAACCAACACATGCTTGGACATTTATTCAAATTTTCAAAACTAAAAGAAAGTCCAGAGATAGCATATATTTTGTATCTTACCTAAAAGTATACTTTGCAAATTGTTTAAGTAGTAACCATGAAATAATAAAAGTTTAAAGCTAAGTACTCTGTTCAAATTTGCAAAAAATGTTGATCAACATTAGTTTTTTCATACGAAAAATGTGACAAGTAACCAATTATAATAGCCCTTGAAAGTATGCTGCAATTGTGTACGTTTAAAAAAAAACCCGATGTGTTTGTTGTAAATTCCACACGAAAAAAGTGGTGCTTATATTATTTCGCATGAAGACTCTAAATGTTGTAGATACATTTCATATGTTTTTCACAAAATAAACAGAGTACTACTTCTGCAACAATTTTTCATGAGAAATTCGTGACAATTTTTTTTATATGAATTTTTGACAGCAGTTCGCACGAAATGATGAACACAGTACCATGCTTAAAGGCAAACAATTTTCCCAAAAGTATGCTTTGAAATATATTTTTGAATTTATAACAAGTCAAGTCCGTTATAGTTGTTATTTCCAATTGGGATGACTTTTATTGTTATAATTTTGATACATCAGTATGTTTGAATTTATGTATGACTGGAAACATTTTCCATTTTTAGTTTTTTTATACTCTCTTCCGTTTAGTTTTTTTTCTTCTTTTTTATATTCGTTACCATAGCATAACCTCAATTTTGTGTTATGTAACTGCTGTTACTACATACATTCTTTCATTTTTTTTTCTTTCTTCCTTTTTTTCTATACAAAAATTTTTGTATTCCTCCCTAGATTCTCGTTTTGTGTGTTGTACGAGTATGTATGTTTGTTTGAGTGTGTGTGTGTGTGTGTGTGTGTGTGTATGCATGTATGTTTAGTAACAACATTCTTTGCCATTGTCAAAATACAAGAATGTACAATAAAATCCTAAAAGCTATTTTGCCTGCCACTTCTTGTATGTATGTGTGAGTGAGTGAGTGAGTCAGTAAGATTGTGTATGTATATGATAGTACATGTGCTTTTTAGTATTAAATTGTACTTAAAGTGGATACAACAGCAGCCTTGCACATTTGCTTAAGTTTATGTATGTATATTTATAAAATTTACACTTATGACTATTCGATTAGTTTAAAAAGGAAGAAATATTTTAAAAAAAGTATCTTAAATTTCGTAAAATTTAAAATGTTGCGGCAATCGGCAAAGCTATTGAAAATTAAGGGACCTAAAATTAAGGGAATTTAAAAGCTTCTCTCATATCTCGTTGGTATTAAAAATAAAACTTAGAATTTTGACCTCAACGCAGCAAAAAACTAAAGAAAAAAACATTTTTAGATTTAAGCCTTAAAGTGAATTTCATCCTAATTTTAATTATTAAAGTTATGATCACAAAGCAATAATACCTGATAACTATTTCAAGAGTTGTGCCCTTAAGCTTTGTTAAAAGTTTCAATTAAATTAATGCAAGAATATGCGAGCCTCCCATATATCCTTTATTTTAATAATGAAATTGTAGCTGTAATAATAATAATTAGAATGCAGCAAAAATGTATTAGTCTTTCTAGAATTATTTCCATAAGCTTAGTGGTTAATTTCACCTTGATGGATGCAATTACATGACTACCTCCCATATATCCTTAATATTAAATATTAAGTTCATTCTAGAATTAGGATTAGAATTCAGAAAAAAAGTTGTTACAGTTTTTAAAAGTAAGTCTATAAGCTTTTTGGCAAATGTGATTGCATTCGGTGCAAGGATATGCTGACCTCCCATATATCCTTAGCTATAAAAATCGAATTTTAGCTAACATTTTTAACAGAATTTAACTAACATCGGTAACTACATATTTCTAGACTTACGTCCTTAAGCCTACTGATAGTTTATATCCTAATCGGTGCAAGGATATCCCACTTGAGGGTAAAAATTATCTTCCCTATACATATCCTTAATTTTAAGAGTTAATTTTAAGGCTATAACTTTCATCAAAATGCAAGATAAATTGGTAACCATTTCCAAAATTTCATCCTTAAGGCTAGTGATAAATTTTATCTTATTCGGCGCAAGGACATTCCTACCTTCCATATGTCCTTAATTTCATCAGAATGCAAAATAAATTGGTAACAATTTATAGAATTACATCCCTGAGGCTAGTGATAAATTGTATCTGCTGCAGCGCAAGGACATATACCCTTAAGTTTAAAAAATAATTTAATGCTAGAATTTTCATCAGAATGCAAAAGAAATTAGTAAATATTTGCACAATTAACTATTCCTAGAATCAGGTGATTAAAGCTAATGTTAACTTTTAGCTTAGTCGCTGCAAGGATAAGCCTATCTTCCATATATCCCTAATTTTAAAAGTTAATTTTAAGGTAGAATTTTCACCAGAATGCAACAGATATTGTTAAACTCTTCTAGAATTGCGTCCAGCAGCTTAGTGATAAATTGTATCTTAATTGGTGCGAGAATATGCTTTCCTCCTATATATCCTTAATTTTAAAAGCTAATTTTAAGCTAGAATTATTAACAGAATGCAACAAAAATTAATAAATATTTCTGGAACTACATTATTAAGCCTATTGTCAAATTGTATCTCAATCAGTGCAAGAACATGACTACCTTTTTTAGAACTGAGCTGAGCTTAAAGTCGTAACTGTGTCTAAAAGTACGTCGTTAAGCCTATCTTTAAATGTTACTAAAATCGGCGCAAGGATATGCATACCTCCAAGCTCCAAGTTTCAGCGGAATGCTACCGAAAATGATTACTATCTCTAGAATTACGGCTCTAAGACTAGTGATATTTTTCATCTTAATCGGTGCAAGGATAAGCCTACCTCCGATATATACTTAATTTTAAAAGTTAATTTTAAGCTAAAATTTTCATCAGAATTAGTAACTATTTGTAGAACTACGACCTTAAGCATAGTGATAAATTTCATCTTAATCGGTCCAAGGACGTCCCGATATATCCTTTATATTAAAAGCTAATTTAAGACCAGAACTGTCATCAGAATTTAACTGAATATAACTGAACATTTATGTCCTTAAGGCTAGTTATAAATTTTATCTTAATCGGTGCAAGGACATGCATGCCTTCCATATATCCTCAATTTTTCAATTGAATTTTTAGCCAGGATTTTCATCAGAATGCAACTGAAATTGGTAACGTTTTCTAGAATTAAATTCCTAAGCGAAGGGTGTAATTTTATCTTAATCGATGCCAGGAAATTCCTAACTTCCATATATCCTTAATTTTAAAAGTTAATGTTAGGCTAAAATTTACATAAAAAATTGGTAACTATTTCCAGAAATACGTCCTGAAGCTTTCTAATAACTGTTAACCTAATCGGTGCAAGGATGGGACTATGTTCCATACATCCTTAATTATAAAAGTTAGTTTTAGGCTAGAACTTTCATCAGAATGCAACATTAATTGATAACTATTTCTAGAATTACGTCCGTAAACCCATTTAGAAAGTCTAGCCTAATCGGTGCAAGGATATGCCTACCTTCCATATATCCTTTATTTTACAAGTTGATTTTAGAAATTTTTATCCATTTGTAGAATTATGCCTCTAAGCTAAGTGACAAATTTTCATCTTACTCGGTGCAAGTACATGCCTATTTTCCATATATCCTTAATTCTTAGAAGTTAATTTTACACATGTCTCTGAAAGACTTAAAAACTATTTTGCTGCTAAGAGTTTTTTCTAAACTACTAGTTAAAAACTATTTTTTTAGCATTACAATAGGTGGATTATTAGCATTTATCAAAATATATGTATGTATTTCATTACGATTCGTATTCGGAATTTCACAATATAATTCAAACTTTGCACCATATGATTAACACATGTTTGGAACAACAACTCATGACCTATCAGTCCACTTGTTCTGCTCTTAAATCAAAAATACTAGTAATAACGACAAATGCTTAGTTTAGTTAACAAATAATAAACTAAAGAAAAAGAAAAAAATTCAGACCGTAACTGAAGATTGGGGCTAAAGCTTTTTAACATCGAGTCAGTGTTCAATTGATTTAAATAAAATAACTGCTTTAATGCAGACTCCCTATTCTAATATTTTGCTATGTCAAGCACTTCATATTAATAAAATTTAAATTTAAACTTTATTAAAACAAAAATATTTACGTAATATATTTCAATAATAAAAGTAAAGAAAGGAACAAAACTATTAAATTAAACTACAATATAATTTGTATGAAAAGTTTTAGAATTTAGACAGTAACTTAAATTATAAACTATAATAGAGTTTTGCAATTTAGGAAAGAAGAAACTATTTAAGAAGTTAAAAATCTTTAGGAAAATATAAAATCTTAATTAATTTAAAAGTTTTTTTTTGCTTTTTATTAATTAAAAACATTATTTATAAAACTGTTTTTCAATAAAAGTTCTTAATCTTATCGTATGTAATTTAAATATTAATTATAAAAGTGACTGCTTTAAGATTTTCTCGCAGTTTCATCTCTGCACAGATACTTCTGTAAAAATATACTAGCTGTATTTGTTTAAATAACATACCTTAAGGTTCATTTTCTTGAAACTGTATTTAGTGTTGTATAAACTTAGGCGTGTTAAAGTTGCCTGGGGAGTTTTGCTTTAAATATTAAGGTCCAAATTCACAGTCATTAGTTAATTATTAGTAAACTAAAATAATAACTATTGTTTAACTAAAACTTCATATGTACAGTATATTGTTTAACTAAAATTTTTAATATGGGTAAAGAATGGTAACCCTATAAAATATAAATAAACAAGCGAAAATAAAGAAATAAAGAATATTTCAGATCTTAAGGCGGCAATATAAAATTTTTAAGCACACAAAGCTAATGGAGTAAATATATTTTGTCGCACCTAAAAGTATGCTATATGCAAGTAATATTTTCTAAAACATGGTGTAATAAGTATGCAGGTTCAACAAATACAACAAAAACTAGATAATGCTTGTCAAAAAAATACACGTGCTAGACGTTGCTTATGTACAAAACTACCAGAACAAAAAATAATCAGCTGGCGTTATGCTGACACCTGTATACTTTTTGCACCATGTTCCAAAGCATCTAGCTAATTGTTAACCAATGGCATTTGACGGTTTAACTAATGGTAAACAAAGAAGTGTGAATAAAATATCATTGGCTAAACTATTGTCATTAGCTAACTAATGACTGTGAATTTGGGCCTAAATATTCGTAACTGATTTTACAGCAAACGGATATTTTAATTGTTATTTAAATATTTAGTTGTTTCACATAGCTTAAGGGTTTATTCAAAATTTTATACAAATTAATTTTATTTTATTAAATTTGTTTATTATATGCTTTTATAAAATTTTGTATTCTAAATAAAGACTTATTTGTTGAGGGCTAAGCAAGGTCTATATACATTTCATTGCTGCTTTACAAATCATCAGCAACAAATAAATCTTTAACATATGTTTTTTGCAATATTCTGTGAAATATTTATAATTATGTATTTCTTTTTCATTTCAGGTATGTTAAAACTTCAGTCCCATTTTCTCAACCAGCTCAAGCAAGTATAAAATTTATGTGTAAAGAATATGTTAAAAATTATCAGCCATGTCACAGCATACCATTCCGATCTGAAGTGGTTTTAATTCCGTAAGTTTCTTCTTCAGAAAACAAAAAACGAAAATTTTCTTCGTAATCAAACCCCTTTTCTACAGACATCATGTGCAGTAAGTATTAAAAAACGTGCATACTTTTAGGAGCGTCAAATAAATATTTGGTCATGAGCTTTCCATGTTAATAAAAAGCTTAATGTGATCTTTGCATTTAAAAACAAAGGTAAACAAACGCCTCAAGGCATACAACTTTATCATAGTAATAAGCAATACAAAATAAACGGAATCTAAAGCACCAAAAATTTACTTCTTCGGAATGCCAACTACGGAATCAAAACCAATCCGAACGAAATCTGTGACACGGCTGATTGTTGTATAAATTAAAAAAAAAAGTTTTTTATCACTTCAAAAATCTATGAATTTTCTAGCGCTTTGCGCTTGAATTTAGTGGGAAGTTCGAGGAATGGCATGCAAGGTCAATAATTTTTAATTAAGTTTTGTATAGCGTATCGGCCATGTCACACATTCCGATCAGAATGGTTTTAGTTCCGTACTTACATTCCGATCGTTTTTGTTTCGCTGTCTTCAGATTCCGTTTATTTTGTATTTCGATTTTACAATGATAAAGTTTTTATAGCTTGAGGCGTTTGTTTACTCTTGTTTTTTCAAGCAAAGCTCATATCAAGCTTTTTATTAACATCAAAAGCTTATTTATTTGATGCTCCTCAGAGTATGCAGTAATGGCCAAGAAGATAACGTCCACGGACATAATTGCCACTTCAAAAAGAATATAATGTCCATGGAAATGTCGAATAGTGGCTTCGCAGAGTAAAGGTTTTCTGCGTAGTGAAAAATCTGAACTCTGCGAACCGACCATTCGAGAAGAAAACAATTAATCCCGTCCAAAGCCCGGCTATGCAGTCAATATGAATATTCACTATGCAGTACTATTTGCATGAATTTTTTTTGCATATTTTATGGTCATTATTTTCTTTTCAGCGTGGAAATAACGTCCATGGACACTACTTAATTATACGATATTGCATGTCACCTATATGTATATTCTGGTTCCTTATGGCTACGGGAGTCGATTTAACAATGCCAGCCTGGCCTTTCATCTATCCGAATACAAAACGTTGGGCACCAAGACATATTTTGTGGTTCCTATTAGAAACAAACGCGTCTATTCTCGTCCTGCTATTTTTCTATGAAGCGCAAATAAGCCAACAATCTTGGCACAATTGAAATTGCTCAAAGAATCTTCAAAACTACATATTTGAAAAATGTAAAAGCTGTGAATAAAGTGGGAATAAATCGGAGGAATGAGGAAAATTTTTAACAAATTGGGTAAAAAATATATTAGAGTAAATTTAAAATCGTAAAAGAAAAATTTTTTATATGTGGAAATTTTTCAGAATTTTCGATGGCAAAACAGGGGCCGAATCGGCGCTTTCGATATCGAACTGATTCGCTCGAGTTTTCTTAGTTTGAGATTATGACATTCGATATCGAACAATGTGTTTACATTGTTCGATAGCGAATGCCATAATCTCAAACTAAGAAAAATCGATCGAATCAGCTCGATATCGAAAGCGACGATTCGGCCCCAGATTTTTTTTGTAAATATGCATATTAAAATTTAATAATTCTTGCAAAAAAACCGACTACGAAATAGGCGTGGCACCGCAACCCCATATTTTATCAGCATGTACTTTTACGAGAATTAATGGTGTGTGCGAAGTCTTATAAGAATCGGATAAGTAGAAGTAGTTAAAATGAATATTTACTTTTAATGGGCATGGCACTAACGACTTTTCTTACCACATTGTTGTATATTAACGATAACTAAACGTGTATGCAAAGTTTCATAAGAATCGGCTAAGTAGAAGCAGCTAAAAGGCTTATTTAATTTTCATGGGCGTAGCTCTGCCCACTTTTCTAAACATAATGTTGTATTGTAGCGACAACTAAAGGTGTATGCAAAGTTTCATATGAATAGTAGAAGTTGTTGAAAAATGATATTTAGTTTGCATGGGCGTGGCACAGCCCACTTTTTTTGATCCTGATGTAGTATTTAAACAGAAGCTTAATGTGTGTGCAAAGTTTCATAAGAATCGGTTGAGTAGAAGTAGTTGAAAACGAATGTGTATTTCCTTTGTATGGGCGTGACTCCGCCCACTTTTCAACGGGTCCAATCTGGAAGTACATCCTTTTGAATAGAAAAAAAATCTGAAATCGGCTCATAAATGCCGGAGTTTTGAGGGAACATACATAAAAAAATATATGACGAATTGATAACCTTTATCCTTTTTCTGAAGTCGGTTAAAAAGCCCAAATATGCAAGAAAACAGCCATATATGCCACAAAAATACAAAAATGCCCTAAATATGCGACTAAGTATAAAATATGCAAAACCATGCATGTAAAGGGTAAAATATGAAAATATATGCACTAACAAATCGATGCCAAAATTCTTGAAAAGTTCTAAAACGTATAAATATCTTATTTGTGCCACATACATGGCATAGGAAAAAACATGCAATTGCATATTTGCGATTTCCCTGATGATTACTTTGTATGGGAGGGATCCCTTTCCCTACTCTTACATCAGGGGCCTAATCGTCGCTTTTGATATCAAGTTGGTTCGATCAAGTTTTCTTAGTTTGAGATTATGGCATTCGCTTTCGAACAATATAAACACATTGTTCGATATCGAATGTAATAATCTCAAACTAAGAAAACTCGATCGAATTAGCTCGTTATCGAAAGCGACGATTAGACCCCAGGAGTCTTTTGCTAAAATGCACTGCTTTTGTACTACTGAAGCATGTAAATAATTTGTTAAAATTTTAAGTTGTTTTCTAAATATTTCAGGACCCAGTCAATGGGTATTAAATTTTCATACAAAAAATTGTTCATTGGTATATTTACTTTCCGCATACCATTAAAATCACAAAATTTGTTGAACTTTTCACCAGTTTTAAGGACTAAAATATACAAGCTTTAATATCCTGGCAATGCCAGTAAGTTATCCTTAAACACACATGAATAAAATTACACTCAAAAGAAATATATTTTCGTATAGGGTAATAATCATTAAATTAGTTTATGATTTTGAGGACCGATCCGGAAATATGATACAAAGAATACAAAAAATTCTTTAATTTGTGAAAATATTAAATTCACTATATCTTTAAAACTAGAGCTAATCGGAAATTTTTATTGCGATTTATGAATTCAGCAAATAAAAATACATAAGAATTATCTATTTTGATCACCGAAGTATGCAAAAAGCTCAAATTGCTGCATAGTGTTATTTCACACACCTGAACACTCTCATTAAATAGTCAATTATTTCAATAAATTTCTTTAATAAAAGCCTTTTGCAACAACAAAAACTATGTTTAAGATTTTATATGAATTAAAATATAAATTAATTTAAGCAGCTTTAAAAAAATTAATTAATTAGTGGCATCAATTTGTTGGCAGTTTTAATCCTGCAGATACAGCAATTCAAGCAAAAAATTGTTCAATTCACAAGCTCAGTCGTATGTCTTATCGTTTAAAAAAAAGACGACACTTGTTTATGTGCTTGTGAACAGACAAATTTGTTGTATCGTTATTTTGTCGTATCTTAAATGTCAATTTAATTATTGCCAAGGCAAGGCGAATTAATGCCAGGTGGCCTCGAGAGATCAGGTGACTAAGAAAATGTTTCTATATTTGAACTATCAACAGTGTTAATATATCAGCTTTTTGACATTCCAAATATAAATTCGCCGTGCAGAATTTATATTTGGACTATCAAAAAAGCCGATAAATTAACACAGTTGGCAGTTCAAATATGGTAAATAATTCGTAGTCACCTGATCTCTCGAGGTCACCTGTTATTAATTCACCTTGATTTGATACCATGAAATGAAACCAGGCATGGGAGTTTTAATTTGACGCCAAATAGAATCACTTCTTTCGCGACAAGCAATTTTGATTAAAATAGTTTGAAAATTAAATTGAAATGAATCAATTATATATTTATTATTAAGAAGAACGTATTTACTAGTGTTACTTATCACATATATTAAAGATTTTTAAAAATTAATCGAACAAATGGAGTATTCCCAGACCTGGCCTAAATACAACTATTTGAAGAACATATGAAATTCAATCGTATAATTATAACGCACTTTTGTATGAAAATTACTAACAACAAAAATACAATATTGTATAATTAGACGATTACACAACACATACGACGTTAATACGAGCTTGTGAATTGAACAAATGTATTTGCACGTATACTATACACACATACATACATACATATGAATGTATGTACATATGTATGGACCCAGCAAATATTTTTTGTCAGATTTAGAAGTAAGTCAGAGAGACATTTGTATAAATTTTCATATAATGGTTAAAGAAAGCTATGGTGATTTATTCTGCACTATTAACTTAAAAATTTAATGTTTTGAGTTATAAGAAAATTTCATTAAAAATATCTATCCAAATTTTGTTAGTCAATTTCCCTTTGTCATTTATGCTAAATTATTCTACACAGAAAAAACTAAATTTTATTATCAGTAAAGAATTTCAATGAATTAGCAAATATTTTTTTTTAGAAACAGACTTACAAACGAATTCGTTAATACAGACAAAAATGTCTCAACAATTTTATTGAAATAAACCGGGGTTTTTCAGAATAAGTATTTTGTTCAAATATCAAATCTTTTAAACAATTTCTCCAAAAATAATTACAAATTCTAAACAAAATAATTTACTAAACTAAACAAAAATATTTAGTGGATTTTCTGTAATAGATCAAAAAATATTTTTGTCTGATTTTATAAAACAATTTGTCTAAAAATACTTACAAATTCTAAAGAAAATATTTTACTGAATCAAACAAAAATATTTACTAGATTTTTATTAATATATCAAACAAACTTTTTGTCTGAGTAAGTAAAAATTTTTTTGAAAATATTTTTAAGGTTTAACTAACAACATCATCATCCATTTAGCTTTTATGAAATTCCACTTTGTAAAATGTATTCAACTCTGTCAGCCGTATTCATAAACATTTTAAACAGCATTTCAAACATATTTTAAGCAAAAATCTCTAAAATTGTATTCATAATGAACTTTATGAATTAACAAAAATATTTAGTGGATTTTCTGTAATATATCAAACAATATTTTTGTCTGATTTTATAAAACAATTTGTTTAGAAATACTTACAAATTCTAAATAAAATATTTTTTTTAATTTAATTTTTTAATTATTAAATTCCACTTTGTTAAATGTATTCAACTCTATCAGCCAGGCGTATTCATAAACTTTTAAAACAGCATTTGAAACAAAGTTTAAGGCCCATATTATGATTCGCAACTCAACTAAGTTGAGTTGTCAATGCTACGACCCAACTCAACCATTTTTTTGTATTATAATTGACAACTAATTTCAGTTGTCTTCGAAAAAATTTTCGAAAAAAAGGTTCTTATCTATACTCTCTGTTTTTTGAAACCATAGTAGCCATCTCAAAATATTTTAAATATTTTTAATTTTGGCCTTACTATTTTTTCTTATGGATATGGCAACAATATGGGTTGACAAATGGGATAGATTGGCGCTTAAAAGTACCATTTTAAAATTATTTAGAAGTAACACAATAGTCGAAATAAAAACCAAAACACAACTGATAAAAAACTGAGACAACTGCTTTGATGAAGTTGTATTCCATGATAAGAATTTGACAACTGCGACTCAACTATCAATTTAGTTGTGAATCATAATAGGGGCCTAAGCAAAAATCTCTAAAATTGTATTCATAAATGAACTTTATCTTAAAATACATATTTTAAAACAATTTTAAATATGCGAATATTAAAATTGGTTCAACTCTATTTTAATCCTATTTTAATATGGCACTTGGCTTTCGCCTTCTTTTATTTTCATTTTGAAAATTATTATCAAAAGAAGTTAGTATAAGTCTGAAATTTTATTATTTCGGCTTTTTAGTTCAATATTTGAATTAATGTTAATTCAAATTATTTTTATTAAGGGTGGAGTGTTGGAATATTCAAATCGGATTAGCAGAACGGATCAGTACATCAGCTATTTAACTCATTTTTGAATACAAGACTTTTTTCATGTAAATTCTTGCATTAATTTTTATTGTGACTCAACGTAGTTTTGCCGAAATTTCCCTATTTGATTAATAATCCAATACTATGTATATTTTGTAGTTGACTTAATAAATAATGGAAACGCTTTATGTGATTATATTATTTTTAGTATGTTTCACAATTTTACAAAATATTTCCAATTGTATCAATTGTATAAGCAATCAAATTAAATACAATAAAGCGGATGTTTAAGTATCATTTTAATCTTAAACAAAATCATCATCAAAAATAAACTTTTACATAAAATTTATTTTTTAAAAATTTTTGTTTTTGTTTTTTTTTAATTAGTCTACAAGTTATTATACATTTGCTATATTATAAGAACAACCCAGTAAAAGCTTTGCTTACTGGTAATCAAGAAAGTAACAACTTACCATATGACTCGATAACAAGTTATTTTTGCTTGAAAAGTCAAAAAAATAAGGGGTACCGCCGACAAATGTATTTACATTGTTACAGCAATTAACTAGTTATTATTTGGCTTACTTGAAGCTAATAAATAAGTAGTCCAATTAGTAAATTAAAAGTAAAAAGAAAATTTTGTACTGATTATATTTTATTTATATTTTTTCATTTATATATTTTTCTTACCCAGCTGGGATACGAACATGTACACCTTTAGATTTGAAGACAAGTACTTTACCCACTCAACTATTGTTGCTTTATAAGTTTAAGCGACAAAAATTAGTTTTCATATAGAAAATGATGTTGACTCAAAAAGTGGTTGTCTACTTATTTTATTAATACATTACAACAAATTATTACGATTTTCAGATAATGAGGAAAATACGTATGTACTAATTTTATTAAAAACTAAGTAGTTGTTCTGATTTGAAGCATAGTAATGAGATAAATAAGTACCACTCATTATTTTGTAGCCCATTAATAAAGTACTATCGATTACAAAAATGACAAATGTTTTTGCTGGTAATAGTTTCCTTAATCACAAAAAAAAAACAATTATGTGCATGAGTATCGCAAGAATTGGTAATCATTATTTTGCATTATTACGATTCAAGAGACAAATAAAAATACACCCTTGCTATTCTATAGCTTAAGAATTCGTTAAACCATTGTTTAGTTAAAATACTAGTAATGAATACAAATTTTTAATAAAGCTTTTTTAGGACTGAAATGTTTTTAACTAGATTGTAGTTGAAACCTGGCTGAAGATTTTTCTATGAATACCGTCGTATATGCTTATCTAAAGAGTCTAAAAAAATGAATGAGAATTAATGCAACAACATTAACGAATTGATTTACTGAGAAAACTTGAGTGAACAAACTTTTTACAATTTATGTTTGATACGAATTGTATGAATTCTGACATCGCATTTCTCTTGCTATCATTGTTGTTGTTGTTGTTATTTATGTGTATGTCGTCATAGTTGTTGTTGTTTTTTTACGACACAGAAAACTGGTTTTTGTTGTTGTTATTGGTGTTTGCGTCCTAAATAAAAGTCAAATAAAAAATTCACTGATTCAGTAAAGAACATTTACTGAAAATTAAATTTTATTCCAAACAAGTTTTTTGTATGAAAATGTTTTGGTGATAATTTTTTCTGTGTACTCGTATTTTATATAAATAAATGAAATATTTTTCCATTTTCTAAACTAACTCAAATTTATATAGAAAATTTGTTTCGTTATTATTTATATTTTTATAAATAGGCAAAAAAAATGGCACGTTGCTAATTGGGACTATATATTTAGCAACAGTTTTTAATCGAAATCTTTTAATAAAAAATATCCAAAAATAGAACAAAATTATACAAAAATAATATTAATTAAGCAAAGAAGCCAACATATTTGTTTCCTGTTTTTTTCTTTGTTGTTGTTCCTTTTTCTTATACTTTTATTAAAGTAAATTAATGCCTAGGTTTTTTTTTGTAATAAAAAGAAATTAATTTCTGAAATATTTTGCAAAAGATAATAAAAATATACTCAACATCGATCTTAATTTATCATCTGATGAAAAACTTTTTATGACAAAATAGCAGAAATATTTATAAATTGAAAAAGTTAGAAATTTGTCATATGAATGAAAGCACATTATAATTTTTCTTTTCTTAATAGAGATGCTATTTGTCTTTGTTCAAATTTCTTTTTAAATTTTATTAAACCTCATAACCATTTATTTTCTTATTCATGTTGTGTGCAGTTTGTAAATTTATAAAATATTCCTGCTGGTTGTATGCGAGTAGTTGCAATGTTCGTTCATATCGGTTTTTGGGGTTTTGTTGATACTAAAATTTACACGCTCGTACTTTCGTTACAAGTTAAAAGTAATAAATTTGTATTTGAAGGTTAGTTACTGACTACTCGTAGCAAATTGCTTTTAGAAACCACAAAAGAAAAGAAGAAAAAACTAAAGAAAGAAATGTAATGTTAAGCTCATTTTAAAAATTATTTTAGTATGTATTTCCAAAACGTGCTAATGGTAGGAGCTTGAAGTCTTTACATATGTATTTTTTTTTAATTTTTTTAAAAGTTTATAGTAAAACTCTCTAAACATTGCATAGTGTCTACAACTGATGAATTGATTACATTTTAAATGCCAAACTGTATAAAGAAAAAATCGCTATCAAAATCATTTTCGAAACATTTTTCTTACTTGAAGTTAATAAGTTTCCTTTATTTTTAATAAATTGATTTTTCTCCTTTTCTTCCATGTAATTCCTATTTTACATAAATACTATCTTTCACATTTATATTATTCATACGTCTTGTTGTACATTAAAAATTCATGAGTTTGATTTTCATTTTTATTTCGCTGTAAGAAAATTAATGTTAAAATATTTACACATTTATTTATTTCACTGAAATGCCAAAAACATGAATCAAATACTTGAAAGAAATGTGCACACTCACATGCTGAAGATACGTATATAGTCACATAAATTTTCAACATTTGTCCTTAAGAATAATTTAACAACGAATTCTCGTAAAAATAAAATTACACTGTAAAACAGAAAAAATATACATATAACATGGTTCTAACGACTGTTTCTGGCAGAGTGCATCAGAAAAATGTGGACATATGTCGGCGTTTTAAAATATTACATAAGGGATAATTTCATACTTCTTGTAAGCGTTGCGTTTAAGGTATAAGATGTGTTCAGCACTTTTATATCCAACACCACGAAGAACATTTTTAAAGAATATTTTAGCCCGCTATATTGCCGCAGAAGGGGAGTTTTTGTCCCTTTTTTAAAAGAGACAAACTATGATTGACTGTGTGTATCGATGTTGCTCTGATGAATTAAATAAGGCATCGCTTTAATTTGACTCACAAATTCGTGTTCGCATATATATTAAACATCCAATCAATAATAATGCAGTGGCAATAAATAACAATGTGATGTAGCAATAAAAATATAACTAATGTCCAGCAGTAGCACAGAATAGCATTAAAGTAGCCAAACATATAAACCAGTAGCACAAATGAACACAAACTATGAATGCTTGTGTGTCTCGATGTTGCTCTGGTGATGTGAAAAAAAGCCATCCTTTTAATTCAGACCACAAATTCGCGTTCGTTCGTATATTTAGTAGCCATAAAATCACCAATATTACCTCTTTAAAACTACTGCTACATATGTGCAAACACTTTACACCGAAAATAGAGCTGTAGCAATAAAAAAAATACAATTAAACAGTAGCCTAAAAACTAAAAAGGTTGCTGTTATGCTGTTTGAAGCTTATGTTTTACTACTACTGCCGTATTTGGATATCTAGAGCAGTAGCAATAAAAAATATAATTAAACAATAGCTTAAAAAACTAAATAGTTTGCTATTACGTTGTTGAAAGCTTATTTTTTTATTAATACTGTTGCATTTCTATCTCTATTTCTTGCTACTACTGCTCCTTTCAATGTTTGGTAACAAAAGAATTAGTAGATAAGCAGTAGCATAGGAATAAAATGGAAGTAGCAGTGAAACTGCAGTTGAGTTAAAAATAGCAGTCTCCAAACTATAAAACCAGCCGCAAAAATGGAGACAAACTATGAACTCCCGAACACGAATTCGCCCCACAAATTCGTGTTCGTTCGTGTATTTATTAACCACCAAATCTCTAATATCATCGCTATAAAACTACTGATTTATGTATATGTGCAGTAGCAATAAATAACTATTCGCGTTCGATCGTATATTTACTAGCCATCAAATCACCAATATCACCTCTTTAAAACTACTGATACATATGTGGAAACACTTTACACCGAAAATAGCATAGTAGCAATAAAAAAATAGAGTTACATAGTAGCTTAAAAAATAAATAGTTTTCTATTACACTGTTTGAAGCTTATATTTTACTATTGTCATATATGGATCTCTAGAGCAGTAGCAATAAAAAATATAATTAAACAGTAGTTTAATTAACTGAGGTAAAAGTAGCAGTTATAAAATCTCTAATATCATTCCTTTAAAACTACTGATTTATTTATATGTGCAGTAGCAATAAATAACAATTCGCCCCACAAATTCGCGTTCGTTCGTATATTTACTAGCCACCAATATCACCTCTTTAAAGCTATTGCTACATATGTGCAAACACTTAACACCGAAAATAGCGTAGTAGCAATAAAAAACTGAATTACACAGTAGCTTAAAAACTAAATAGTTTGCTATTACTCTGCTAAAGCTTATATTTGATTACTACTGTTGTATTTGGATCTATATTTTTTGCTATTACTGCCACTTTTAAACTGTGGTAGCAATATGAGTAGTAAATGGGCAGTAGCATAGAATAACCTTGAATTAGTAGCAGTGAAATTGCTGTTGAGGTAAAAATTGCAGTCTCCAAAACGTAAAACGATCAGCAAAAATGAAAACAAACGATAAATGAATAGGTTTCTCGATATTGCTGTGATGATGTAAGAAAGCCATTACGCAACCATCTTTTACTAGTTTAAGTTGTTGATTTAATTTTTTTTACTGCTTCTTCGAACTTTGCTTTAATTCTACAGCCACTTCAGTGTTGTTATATTGCTACATTAATGCTACTCTATTGATATCTTGAATGCAATGCTATTGCTATTTCATCCAGTATGTATCTACTGATTCTTATAAGGAAGTAAAACTTTGGAAAATAATACTTCTTCTATTTCTGCTAAAACTTAAAGGTAGCAGTAGCAATAGCAGTAGAAAACTATAAACTACTATTACTGCTATTAATTGTGAGAGTGATATGTACACAGAGAAAAATTATGATAGATTTTTATTTTAACACACATGCGTTTAAATTTGTTTTTAAATTAAATTTTGTTTTATATTCCCATACAAAATTTTAATAGAATAAAACTAGATTTTTTTTCTTATTAAATATTTACGAATTTTAGTTTTTAATTATACGAATTTTGTGGTAGGTCCCATTTTCGCAAAAAACATATTTCAATTTATGAATTTAGTAAGAGAATACAAGCTATAGTTTTTTCTGTGTACTAAATGAATGAATCTGAGATCTTTGAATTTCTTAAGTTTTTAAGTTAGAGTTTTTGATTGCTACTGCTATTTTCAGTATGGTTTTTTTTATTATATATTAGCTGTGGTTTCAGCGTCTTGAAGACTAGCAACTACAATCGGGTTTGAATGCCTTTAAGCAAGCTATAGAGGGTAATAGCAGCTTACCTAGAAATGAGATGATATTTTATCTGTCAAGAACTTGGTATTTGTTTTGATTTCAGTATTTTTAGTAGCCGAAATTTTTGGATAAGGGGCAACCTATTTAATAAAATTGCTGCATATGTAATAATTTAATTTCTCCCTCTCTTGCTCATTGCATTTTTTTTCATCTTTACGAATTTTTATTGCACAGGTAGAAAGAATTCTTTCCTTTTCTTTTTTATTATCAATTTTCTTTTTTTTTTTAATACACATCGAGTGACAATAAAGCGACTTGTCAAATTAATTAAATTCAATGCTGCTGTGTGAATATTTAAAGGTTCTTGCTCTCTATGAATTTCATGTTTTTTTGTTGTAGTGCTATATTTAGCTTTTATCTAAACTACAAAAATAGTTCGCTGCTGTAAAGATTTTTTGCGATTATTCTTTTTGGCTATTTGTCGATTTTTTGTTTTTGTAGATTTTTCTGCTTTTTGATTTCTTTATGACGTTTAAGTATTTTCACATCTAGTTTTTATGGCTCTTTTTTTTGGTTTTTTATTAGTCGCTTTTGAGGGTATACAATGCATGTGTTGAGATGTTGTACCTTTCTTTTAGCAAGAGCTACCAATGATTTTTCAATTTATGGAAAATGTAAAAAATATATTCATGTTGACAAAAAATTTTTGATGATTCATTTTAAGCGAAAATATTTGTAGATTATATTATATTCTATTTATTTATGTTTTTGCCTTCCTGTCAGTTTTGTTAACTAATTTATTTGCAAAATAGTTTGGCTTGTTTTTATAGCTTGTCGTTAAATAAAATTAACAAAGGAGAGAGACGCAATATGGAAATTGTTTATAATAAAAATATGATTTGCGCATAATAAAAGTTTTTTAAGTTTTAATCAATTTTGACCTCACAAGAAAATTTGATGGATGTTATGTTATATTAGTTATTAATTAAAAATAAAAAAATCAATACTAAATGAAAGGTCAGTCGTGGCAAATATTTTAGAAAAATATATTCTGTGAAGTACCTATAATATTTTTTTTTTAATGTTGGTGGCAACTGCAGCTAACATCATCAATCATGCATCAGTTCATAATTAGCACCAAATTGTAATTTTGTTTGGAAGCTATGCTACAATTTTGGTTTGTAGACTTGGCTGCCTATTGCAGGCAAGCAATCAATTATAATCAAAAGGATTCCGTTTTGACAACAATTTTGGTTACTTCCCAGACGTTATCAACGTCAAAGAGCTGTTAATAATTAGAAGCAGGTTAGTTATATGAATAGCTGGAACTTTTTTTTTTTTTTGCTAAAAAAAAAACTTTAACAAACTAACAAACATTCTGTGAAATTTTAATTAAACTTATTTGAGAGTTTTATTTTGAATTTCTGTTGGCGTAAAATGTGATTTATTTTAATATTTCAATTTAAAAACTAATAATGGGTGATTTTATAAGAACTATCGGAAAGTAAACAAAAAAAAAACACATAAAATTCAGAAAAATGCATGAAATATTTATTTGGATCGATAGTTGGGTCGATATAATTTAATGTTTGAAGATTATTTCATGCAAATGTTGGCCGCGGCTGCGCCTCAAATGGTCCATCCGCTTAGTCCAATTTTGGCATACTCTTTCCAACATTTCGGCCGGTTTCTCACGAATAATGTTGGCAATGTTGGCTTCCAGTGCGTCAATCGAAGCGGGCTTGTCGCTATAGACATTAGCCTTAACATAGCCCCACAAAAAATAGTCTAGAGGCGTTAAATCGCACGATCTGGGCGGCCAAATGACTGGTCCCAAGCGTGAAATAAACTGTTCACCGAACTCGCCTCTCAATTGGTCCATTGTTTCGCGTGCTGTGTGGCATGTGGCACCGTCTTGTTGAAACCACATGTCATGCAAGTCAAGCTCTTCCATTTTGGGCAGAAAAAAGTTTGTTATCATCGCACGGTAGCGCTCACCATTCACAGTAACGTTGTGATTCTTTGAAGAAATACGGCCCAATGATGCCGCCAGCCCATAATCCGCACCAAACGGTTGTTTTTTGTGGATGCATTGGTAGCTCTTGCAATGCTTCTGGCTGCTCTTCACTCCAAATACGGCAGTTTTGCTTGTTCACGTATCCATTCAACCAGAAATGAGCCTCGTCGCTGAACACAATTCTTCGATAAAAAAGTGGATCTTCATCTAACTTTTCAAGAGCCCATTCACCAAAAATTTGGCAAGCGTTGTTCGTTTGTAAGACGATTCATGATTAAATTATAGACCAAACTGAAGATGTTTGACAGTGACACAAGATACAAAACGTGCGTGAGCTGTCAAAACTAGTGTTGCCCAAAAGATAATAGCAAAAAAATCACTCGTTATAAACTTGAATACACGTGTCGGAGAGAACAACAACAGCAACAACAACAAATATTAAATAAAAATTGTTTTATTTTATATAATAAATAGTGAAATGTGTCTTTGTGTTTCTAAATATGCACATTAAAAAGAAAACAAATACAATTTCAGTTTCAGCTAAAAGTTATAAGCTGCCATCGTATGGACGCGTAAAAATACATGATGCATTTTGTTGAATGTGTCCATTTTAGTAAACAATTATTCGTTTAACGTCTTATGATTAAATTACGAAATTGGCAATGGTACAATCAGACAGAAGAAATATTTTGCAAAATATAAGCAAACACAAAATCAAGTAACAATTGATAATAATAATAATATATTTCTATCGATCCTATAAGGAGCTTTGGGTCTCAATTGATAATGTAATATTAATTGGGGTATTCACAAGGTGTCTTATGATGTCATAATGTCATAAAGTGCTAATATGTTATGATAGTTTAAAAACATTGTTGTTGTGCTTCAAACAAAAAAGTCCTAAAATAATAAGACTTTTTGTGCTGTGTTTATTATGTTGTCATAACCGAGCCGCTGATAATATTTACAATCCGCCGCCGATAATATAACTGAGTGTATGCAATATGCAGTAAAGTATGTCCTAAAACTGTGCACAGTTTTATAACTTCACATTTGATTATATTTTTATAGCTGTGTAACAAGTAAATATAAAAAATCGATACATTTAAAAATATGCAAGTGAAAAAATTTTGTTTGTATACTTTAGCTGGCTGGCAGCCAACTAACGTTTTTCCACTAGCAGCCGCGTGGAAAATTAGTCGGCTCAGTCGCCGGCAGCGTTGCCAGAATGATGATTTTTATCATATTTTTGATGATTTTTAAACTAAAATATGATTTGATGATTTTTCCCCCCATATGATGATTTTTTTTTCTCGCAAATGATGATTTTTTTATACTTGCTTGGAAATATATAAACAGTTATTGAAAGGTATCATGCCTTACGTTTTCTAATTGTTTGGATCAGTTAATATATAATTTTCAATAGTTCTTAACATTGAAGCGCATTGAATTAACTGTGTGAACTTTCTCTGACTAAAGTATTTTGAATTTTGTACTATATTTCCCTTTTCTTTGAATTTGGTTAGTTTTTTCCGGTTTTAGCGAATTTTAATGTATACAAATTTTAAAAATGGTTTTGACAGATATATTTTGTGAAATATATTTACAAAGTTTAATGCGCTAAATTCAAATCCATTTTCAGTTTTTTCTATCACTTACAAATTTTTTAAATGAGCATGACTAATATTTCCACTAGGTACATCAGAATATTTCACCCAAGCTCAAGAACGGTTTGCCCGATTTGAATAAATAAGCCACAAAAAATCCTATTAAAATTCTTTTAAGTCATGCATATATTATTTTTTATATTTCATCCTGTTTCGGAGTTATTTAGAAATTAGCGCGAATTTTTTTTTGCAATATTAAATTTTTTTGTTTGCAAAAACTTTTGAAAAACGGCAAAAAACTTACACTTTTATCATTAGATGTTAGCTAGGATAGCTACAAATTAAATAAGTTCTAAATGTTGATTTTATTCACAATTAAGTGAAGGAACTCAATTGATAAAAATAACAATTTCCATGCACAGAAAAATTTCAATTTGTATGTATAAGTTACATCAGCTAATTATGAATAAAATCGACATTTGTTCATCGATTTTAATGGTTTATGCCTTATTATACTCCTAACATACCTACATAGCTTCTCTTTTAATTTGTTCATGACTTTTTGAAAACGAAAAAAAGTTTAATTTTGCATGAAAAAAAAAATTAGTTTTTCGGCGATAATTTCTCAATAACTCCGAAACAGTTGGAATGACTTAAAAGTAATTTTATTCTGCATCCTTTGGTGAATTATGTATTTAAATTGGACAAAACTTTCTCGAGTTAAGGTAAAATATACTCATATACGTGACAGGAAAAACTGAAAACGGATTTGTGCATTAAAGTTTGTATATTCAACATATCGCGACATTAGTATGTTTTGGCCCACCGACCATTTAAAAAAAATTGACTTAAGTATGGGGTATATATATTTTGAATACCCTCTTTCAGAATCCAAAAACTGTTTCGCGAAATTGTTCCTGGTTTCTGAGATATCAAGCATTCATTGTGCTCGATATCGATATAATCATTTTTGATAAATTTTTTGTAAAAAAATTTTTTTTTAAATAAAGAATTAAAAATTAGAAATCAAGTAAAATGCCAAGTTTCATCAATATTAACTTTTTATTCCATGTAAATATCTTTTCTAATAACATTTCATCTCAATAACAAGTTACTCAATACACAGCAGTTAGTATACACATGGAGCAACAAAAGCTACTTTTTACAAATAAAATAAAAAAGTGGTTACTGGAGCAAAAAACAAGATATTTTACTTTTAGTAAAAAGATGTTAATTTCTAGTCGGATTGATGAAAGTTCACAAAAATTTTAATTTTTCTTCCAAATATATGACGGAAGCAGTGGTGAGAATTCCAAAAAATTTTATCGGATATGTTTTGAGAAAACTTGTATATGTAAATCTTCTTTGTTGTTTTTCTCCATTCCGACTTTTTGGCATATGGGCTAAACCAATACTAAGGTCGCGATATTTTTATTTAAAGGCTCGAAAAATGTTTTTTTGCATACTAGTGTATTTACTTGTGTTTTTTGAGGTTTTCCGAATTTTGGAAATTTGTGCGTAAATTCGGCCATTTTTCACGGTGGAAGTGATTTGGCCGCATTTTTATATGTTTTACAGTCATGGTAATATTTTTATATACTTCGCTGATTGCTCTCGATTTACAAACTTTTTCACGAATTTTTACTATTACACACAATTTTGAAGTGTACAAGAATTTTTTTAATATTGGTTGCCAAAAAAGTAATAACTCTCTTATCTAGAAGATGACATGTAAGGAAATCATATAAACTTATAAGAACGCATTTTTGTTTTAGTTTACTATACGAGTAAAAGCCTCATTGTTCAGCTTTGGAATACAAATTTTGGAATAAAATTTGTGATGATTTTTTATATCAAAATATGATTTTTATTTCGTCAAATGATGACTTTATTCGAAAAGCTTCTGGCAACGCTGGTCGACGGCAACAGCTGGTCTCGTTTATATTTATGTATTTGTACAATTTCACTTTCTGTGTGCGTTGAAATTTGTTTTTACTTCAATTAAAAATTAAGAGTTTAAAAGATATTCAGCTGGGGCTTATTTACTTTATTAACTAGTTGAATAATAATATAAAAACAAAAGGGCTATTTTTTCACTTGTTCTTGACATTCTGATTTCAAATATTTATAATTGCCTTTTTTTATCAGCTGATACAAATTTGAAATAGCACAATTACTTATGAGAGGTTGGTCACAGCAGTCATATTTTTCGTGTTATTATTTTAAAACATATGACTATATGACTACCTTGTGAATCCCCCAAATATTTACAGCCTGTCCCAGGATATCACACATTTTCGTTCGCAGGCATTTTAGACGACAAACAGCTGTTTTGTGTCCTACTAAAAGCCTGCAGCACGACAAGTCGAAAGAAAAATGACTGCGAACAATAACGCAAGCATTTCAATACAAATTTGCGTCCAACTAACAAATTTTTCAGTCATTTGTACGAACACAAATGTCTAAAGTAGTCACTTGTATTTTTATTGTCGACTTAGACAAAACAAGTAATTTTGTTTCAATTTGTCTTTAGTTCAAGCAGTAGAAATCAATTGTTGGAGCAATAATAGCATTTTAGCCAATTGTAGATTATGGCTAGAAAAGTGGGCAGTACCAACAAAAAAAAAAACGAAAAAACCAGCAAAATGGAAAAAAGTGCCAAAAAATAAAAAAAATCGCCAAAACAACGAAAAAAATTAAAAACTAATAAAACTAAAATCAAACAAAAAAGCTACACGGAAAAATTGCCAAAATTAAAAAAAGGGTAAAAACGAAAAGGGATATATGTGTATTCGTACGGAACCCTTCGTGTGCGAGCCAAAGTCGCACTTTGCTTAATATTTTTTGTGTCCGAAATATTCCAATCAGATGGTAGTTAACCAGAACACAGTTTTCCTCTGCTTTTCGCTTATTTTCTTGCTTGAAACGGTTGAATATTTACGCACAATATATATAAAATCAAATATTTATAAAATAGAATATAAGTAAAATTATCAATATTTGTATATTATTTTTTCAACAACAATTCTGAACCAAAGTGTATGTATATTGAGATAACTTGGTAACAATGCTGCCATGATCTTAGAAAAGGAGACTAAAACAGTTTTTAAAAAATTCTGGAAATATATTAAGACTTGTTGGACCTTTTTTAAAAATTAGAACTCTCCTTAAAAAGCACAGAAGCTTATAGAGAAATTTCGAGGCTAAAAGGTGAAAACAAAACAGCTGTTTCGAACATGGTTCTTGTTTATTATGAAGAGGTGACGAGGTTTTACATATTTTAATTGAAAATACCAAAATGCTATGAATATAAAATAATTAACCTAAAAATTATGTTTTTGCAAGGACTGACTCATTGATTTGCGCGCATATGTATATACATATTTTCTTAAGGGAATCTTTGCCATATTTAAAGGAAGTGAAATATAATTTTTACGGCATTAAAAGAAAATAAAAATTCATTTGTAGGCGTGTGAAAATATTCAAAAATTTTAATTGTTTATTTATAATTTCAGTAATTTGTTTACTTGATACATTTTACATTGATTGTGTTTTTATGGTGTTTTTTTATTTCGTTATTATTATTTTTTCATATAATAATTTGTTTACAATTTTTTCAGTTATTTTACTTTTTTGCAATTTTCATGGTCATGAGCAATTTTTGTTATTATTTTGCCACCGTAAAAAAAGCAGCCTCTAAATAAAGCTGCCTGGTCAATGTTTTGGGGATGGGTTGTTTGTTGTGTTCGAATAATTTAATAGTAATTTTAGTTTGCTTTGTTTTTGCAATAATACACGTCATTAAAATTCTTGTTGTAAATAGTCTCCACTGTGGGTTTCTTTTATGTTCAGCGTAAACGATTGTACGATTTTTATAGAACAAAATTTCATTCATCAAAACACTTTTTTTTCTATTTTAAGCAATTTCGAATAACATTTCGAAAAGGGTTTGCGTCTGTGTAGGATGGAAATTTTTAACGTACGTAATAAACTTATTGTTTATTGTTAAATGTTAAATTTGAAATGATTGCATTGGTATTTCATTTTTTTTTTCTTCTTTGTTTATTGCACATTGTGAGCGAGATTGTTGCTAATGACGTCGCTAAATTTCTAAAAGAAATTTTTTTAAGTGGGCGCATAAATTTATCTGTTAAGTTTCATTTCATTTTGAAATATTATAACAAATAGTATGTAGGTTTTCTTTTGACATTGACATTAACATTGATTTTTGTTTGTTTGTTTGTTTGTTTGTAAAACTATAGCAGAAAGCGGTTTTATACATTTTCTTTTCTTGCTAATTTTGAGTAAATTTACGTGATGACATTTTTTTCATAAAATTTTTTTCAAGTCTACGTTTTTAATCATCTGTTTTTCGAAACGTCTCAAAATAGACTAAACCAAATACAAAGTCCATGGTTACTAATAGCAGGATTTTGGGCTCTTCTGCGAAATTTTATTTTAAGACATCCTCTATTTGTAATAAAAACCATAAACTTGCCTCCTTCTTAGTAATATTGATTATGTATTTTATTTAATTTTCTTACTTTCTTAAAGATCATACATAAATCAAATAATATTTGCATAAGAAACTAATATTTCCTTAAATCCAAGCTAAACTTGAACTTTCTTTGCATGATATTTGATTTGAATCTAAAGTAGACAAATGCAAAAATTAAATATAAAATCTAAATGCAAAATGATTTATTTGCACAAACAAATACAACATATGAATCTATTACATATGTACATACATATGTGTTAATAATGTTGGCTTGAATACTTCATAAGCGTCTCACAGTGCATCCAAACGGAAGAAATTGGTAATAAATCTGTATCTTTGAAACTTGCGATCCAACTACAAAACGATAAATGTAAAAATCGTAGAGGAGGACCTAAGCTTTAAGAATATTAAATTTTTGACTATCATCTTGAAAGACATGGTAAGCTACAGGATGTCGAAGTTGACTATTTCGGGCATAATAAACGTTGTTGGCCTAAAAACTTTTACAAATATTATCCGATTTTAATGAATTTGAACTTGTTGTGAAGTTTATAATTAGGTAAAGAAAATTGTGAAAAAAATATGTGAAGAAAATACCAATATCCAATTTTTTAGGACAAAAGTGTATTACGTATGAAGAATATTATGGTATAGTATCATAATATGCATACGTAATACGATATTGAATATTAGTACTTTCTTCCCATATTTTTTTTTAATTAAAAATTCATAAGCAAATTTCTATATTTTTTTAATAAATAGTAAAGAAATAAAAATGAAAATATGTACACAGTAAAAACTAAATTTCATTTTCAGTAAAGAAATTCAATAAACTAGTAAATATTTTGTCTGGAAACGGACCTAAAAACAAATTTGTAAATACAAACAAAAATGCCTCAACAATTTTATTGAAAAGAAAACCTGGTTTTATTTTGTTCAGTATACTAATTTTCGAAATCTATAAAACAATTTGTCTAGAAATTTTTTAAATTCTAAATAAAATAACTCACTGAACTTAACAAAAATACTTACTCGATTTTTTGTAATATATCAAACCATATTTTTGTCTGAATATATAAAACAATTTGTCTAAAAATACTTACAAATTCTAAACAATATTGATATGATTATTTCGAACGTATTTGCTTTGTGAATCCAAAGTGATTATTAGGCTAAGATTCGTGACGTTATATTCAGAAAGAATTGGGCATGGTTAATACTCCAAGGAACAAGGGAAAAATTACGTAGAAAAATTAAATTGATGTTAATTTTTCCCTTGTTCCTTGGAGTATTAATCATGCCCAATACTTTCTGAATATAACGTTACGAACCTTAGCCTAATAATCAATTTGGATTCTCTAGGCAATATAGTTTACTGAATCAAACAAAAATATTTACTGAATTTTTTTATAATATATCAAACAAACTTTTTGTCTGAGTCAGTAAAACTTTTTTTTTTAATATTTGGAAGTTTATATAATACCATCATTATCCATTAAGCATTTATGAAAATTCACTTTGTTAATTGTGTTCAACTCTGAATGTTTATCTAAAGACCTAAAAAAAATTAATGAGAATTAACGAAATGTTCATAACACAAACTTGATACAATCGCATTTTACTATCATTGTTGTTGTTGTTGTTGCGTTTGTTGCTGTTTTTATATATGTGCATATCGTCATCGGAAATTTTTTTTAAAGTCAAACAAATATTTCACTGATTAAATAAAGAACATTTACTGAAAATGAAATTTTATTTTAGACAAACTTTTCTTTGAAAATTTTTTGGTGCTAATTTTTTCTGTGTAAGTATAGTTTAGTACAAGGTTCATGCTGCTAAACAAAATGCTTCTGAAAATTTTACTATATTTTTACAAAATTTGTTCTCCTGGCCCTGCTTGTGTGCGGTCGGCCAGATCATTTATATTTAATAAGTTACATCATATGATTTGTAAAGACATTTGAAAAACTCGATGTGACATTTTTCTTAAGCGATTAATTTAAAATATTGCAATAAAATTCACTATTTTCGTCCAATTCTGGATGTAGCGAAAATGTTTTAATCAACTGAACATATCATCAGGAGCTATTTTTGAAGTTTATTTCATTTGAAATATTAAAAAAAGAGAATTTTAGCTCTGAAAATTTTTTGAGAAAAACATCGAATATTAAGTAATGTTTTTGTCAAAATTAAGCTATTTTTCATTCTCATTTCAAAGTCTTGACTTTGATTTTTTTACGACTACTTGTATACAATCATCACGGATATTGTATTAAAAATCATAAAATATAATTTTTTTTAATGTTCGCTATTACCGGAGATATTTGTGAAATATAGAATTAAGTCGAGGCCAAAAACCGAAATTTCAAAATTCAAAGCCAAATATCTTTGAAAATATTAAAGATATCTTAATATAAAACTAACTTTACTTTCTTTATCTATTTAAGAACTTTACAACAAGTTTAAATTGATTAAAATCGGATAATATGTGCAAAAGCTATGAGGCTAACAAAGTTGTTCATTCCCGAGGTAGTCAACTTTGACACTCTGTAGCTCTCCATTACGTTCAGCAGAGTGCTCAAAAATTTTGTATTCTTCAAGCTAACGTCTTCTTCCATGACTTTTGCATACATCGTCTTTTAATCGGATCGCAAATTTCAAAGATACAAATTTATTACCCATTTTGTCCCATTAGAACCACTGTGAGTCCATGCATGTGTGCCCATATTTATTTACTAACACGCAAATAAATAATAATGAAGATAAAATATGTGTTTGTGTGTGTCTAGAAGATACTTATGTATTGTATATGTGTGCAGGTTTAAAAATATTTGCATACCTCAAGGAATTATTTGCCGACAAATATACTTTGATTCTAGCAAATAATTCATTCACTACTTCTCTGTGCTGGCTTGGTCCATTTCAATGTAAAATGCTACGAATATATGATATCGCCTGGCCCTATTGTAGTTGTAGTTGGATGTGTATATGTGTGTCTGTCTGCCTTTGTCTTCATATCTGCAAATCTTGTGCAATAAATATTATGTTTCTCTGGCTTAATGCCAAATATTTTAACAAAACTATTTGCTCTTATGAGTTTGTTTATGTACGTATTTTATTAAATTGTATTCATGTGTGTGTGTGTGAATATGTGGCTTTATTACCATTCTGCAGCCAAAGTTGAATTTAACAAATCAATTTTCAGCAAAATATTGCAAAAATTTTTTTACGTTTCGTCGTGTATTTGTATGCGAAATTGTATATTTAATCCAAAAAATCAACTGCATATTTCATGAGGAATATTTTTGGTGAGTTTATTTTCTGCTGTTTGCTGTCATAAATTCGTGTTGTTCTTGTTGCTGGTGAAAGGACCCTGTCGGAAATGTAGTTAACTTTAAGTTAACTTTAAGCTAACTATTGCGCAACTAGTTTTGACTGATACTTGGATTACTTTCGAATGGAAACAATTAACAATATTAACATTGTCCTAATTGTCCCACTCTGCACTACTTTTCAACTAACTTAAAGTTGACTTTATTTAGGTCACCTGGTGGTTAGTATATTTACAAAAAGATGTTGCTAGGGTTCGAACTATGTATTACACACTTTATAGTCAACGCGCTGACCACACAGCCAAGGTACCATTTAAAACAGCTATGCCCACCGCTTGAGGTCGCGAGCGAAAACAGCTTTTTGTGCCTTTACATGTACACATAAAGAGCTTTGTGCTTTCACACATACGTGAAAGGTCGTAAGCATACCCAACACACTCGAAAACAATCGCATACATTGACGTTGGGCATAGCTGATTTAAAATAATAACAGCAAAAAGATAATATACAGCCGTGTCACAGATTCCGTTCGGATTGGTTTTGATTCCGTTTATTATGTATTTCGTTTTTGCAATGATAAAGTTGTTATACCTTGAGGCGTTTGTTTACTCTTGTTTTTAGATGCAAAGCTCACATAGAGCTTTTTAGTAACATCGAAAGGTCATCACAAAACATTTATTTGACGCTCCTAAAACTATGCTCGTTTTTTAGTATTTTCTGCAAATGAAGTCAGTACAAAAGTGTTTTTCATTTCCACTTTTAGATTTAAAAGTGGTTTGATTACGAAGAAAGTTTTCGTTTTCTGAAGAAGCAACTTACGGAATTGAATACACTTCCGATCGGAATGGTATTCTGTGACATGGCTGATAAACTTGAAATGAATTTCAAAATACTAGCTGAGAGTAAAGTTGTTGTTGGCTCTCTTCAAATCCGACTAAGAATTGATTTTCTGGATTTAATTCTGGATTATATTGTAGTTAGCTTTTAGTTAGTCTAAGAAAAATTAACTATAAGTTGATTATTTTTGTAGTCGAGTAGTAATTTTCCGACAGGGGAATAACAAACGGACACACTCACTCACACAGACTTTTGAAACACTCAATTTATTTTCAACAAGTTCGTGCTAATTGGAAATAAATTTTGTATACCAATAATAATAAATTTTTTTTTGTGTTCAACTAACTTTTGCTGTGGAGAACACTGTTAACATTTTTGACAACTACAATTTAGGAAATCGATTGTTTAACCATTTTTAAGTCTCTTTTTAAACTTACACAAAAGTACATTTTCCTTTTACAATGCCTCTTTCGTTTCCGTTGAAAGTTTAGTTAAATATTTTGTACTACTGAAATTTAAGAATGAAATTAACTTAAGCGTGATTTAAAATGCTATGAATAAAGGTAAATATATATTTTTAGAGCTCCGCTCTTTATTGCGCGGTCTTATGGAGGCTAAAAATGCTAAAACGTAACAAGACGACACTTTTGCCGTTTTTTGTGAAAATTGCAAAGCATACATTAGGGTGGTTTTTATTACTTGTTTTAAACATACTATCATTCCAAGTACAATATAAAAAAACATGTTTGAGGCAACCATAATCGAAGAGCAACATACTATGATTGAATATATGGTTGAATTTATGGTTTAAAAACAAACTGTTTTAAATACAATATGGTTAAAGACAATCACATATACATGGTTCCAAACAACCATATATATGGTTCAAAATTACAATATATGGTTTCAGTTACCCATATATATGGTTCGAGACAACCATATATATGGCTCAAAATTACAATATATTGTTCGAAATAACAATATGTATGGTTCGAGACAACCATATTATGGTTCAAAATTACAATATATGGTTCGAAATAACCATATATATGGTTTGAGACAACGATATATATGGCTCAAAATCACAATATATGGTTTGAATTAACCATATATATGGTTTGAGACAACCATATATATGGTTAAAATTTTATTCTTTTTTAACTGGTCGGAGTGGAATCTGAAATAAAAAGTGTTATCTATTCTCACATAGATATACTATGTACATACATATTTGCTGACACATGTTTTATTTACAAAACCATTTAGATTTAAAATATTGCAGCTTTTCAGTTAATTTTTATGTTTCAGATGTTTAAGATATTTTATCCGAACTAAGCTACGAATGCACTAAATTGTCCGATTAAAAGAACACTTTATTTTCGTTTTCAAATCGTTTTCACAACATGGCCGAATGTTTATCAGTTTTTGTTATTTGTAATTTATTATTATTTTTATTTTTTCAAACCAAACGACACACAAAAATAAACCAACAGCTCTGAAGCAAAACCTAAAACTGACGAAAAAGCATTCAACCAAGGGATATAACTAAAACTTTTTTGGAAGCAGAGAGCCATGTCTCTTTTGTACACCAAAGCTTTATTGCAAGTAAACTGTTTTCAAATAGTATGGGCAAGAATCATATTTTATTGCTATAGAACCATACTGTTGTTGAGTTTTTAAGTATATCATGACTGTGGCTTGAATTTTTTAATAATAATATTGTTGTGATTCAACCATGTTACTATTAATGTTAGTGATAATAATGTCATGATTAAATGTAAGCATGAGTTTTTTGTCGTAAACTAATTAAGGTTCACAGTTTTTTAAAACAATTATAACTTATTTGATACAACCATAAGCTATATCGGAAAACATGACATTGTTGACGCAACCATGCCACAACCATATCTTTTCTTTGCGTGTGGGACGAGATAGTGTTAAATATATTTCAAAGAACTAGAAGTATCTAAAATTAATAACATGTAAAGCCAAAGATAAATCTTAACCTTCGTAATTGCTTTCTAATTAGATATTTTCATTAATTCGATATTTTTCTTAGCTTAACGCCTGTGTATGTAGTTTTTGTTCTTATATGGCTTAGAACACAGGGTATAATTTGTGTTTAAGAAGCATAGCTCCAACCGGGAGTCCCCAAGACACCTCTCGGTTTTTATGTTTACAATAATACTGTCTGTTATGTGTTAAAAGATGTAATGCAAATGCTATTTCCTCCTCAGTCTTGTGTATTGAACGTTACTTCTTCTTCTTCTTAGTATGCTTCATTACTCATTATAATCATTATCATTCAAATGACATATTACCTTCAAAAGAAATATATTTGTTCACTATACAAAATTCGCTACGTCTTTGAAATTAAAAGTTTCTTTGCGTGGGTGTAATTTAGATCTTATATTTTTGATTGTTTTCAAAATTTCATTCTTTTTGTTTGCAAATATCGAAACTTTTCTATCAAAACTATATTAATTTAGATAAATGTGGTTAAATTGGTGGCGTCGTTGGTGGAATATATTTATTGCGATGTCTATCATCAAACTAATCAAATGAAATATATTTTCAACGAAATAAATTAACTGAAATGAAATGAAATGAGTATATTTTCTCTTAATAAATACAAATAAACTTTTGATGTCAATTAATTAAATTTTAATTTCAAATTGATATTTGCTTGATTGAGTTTGTGTGTGTCTGTGCGTTTGCAATATTGCAACGAATTAGGGCATCCCAGCAAACGTAATTTTATTTATTAATATGATTATTTCGAACGTATTTGCTTTGTGAATCCAAATGATGTATTGCAGTGAATCAAAGGCGTATGTGCTTTATTGTTGTAAACAATGTTTAGCAGCATCACTGCAATGCATTGTGGCGTTTATGAAATCGGCCATTATTTTCAGAAAGAATTGGGTATGATTAATATTCCAAGAAACAAGGGAAAAATTAATATCAACTTAATTTTTGAACGCGCCACTTTCGGAAGCCGCTACACTTTCATCGTCAGTGCTCACGTTTATTTTGCTTAGCGAAAGTGGCGCTATTCTGTTCTGCTGTGTACATTAGAAAATTAAGTTGATGTTAATTTTTCCCTTGGAATATTAATCATGCCCAATTCTTTCTGAATATAACGTTACGAACCTTAGCCTAATAATCAATTTGTAATTTTATTTGTTTGAAATTAAATGATTTTATCATTTGATTTTGAATGTATTTTTCAATAATTTGTAAAGTTAAATTTTTTCGCTTTTTTAAGTCTCAAGAGGGAGGAGCTTCATAAAGTGTACTATCATTTGTAACTTGAGACCATAAACGCATGTTTGTTGGGCAAACTGTGATTTTCAATGAAAAATTCTAAACGAACTAATTGAATTCTGCGGAATTCTTTATTTGTGCTTGTTTTGCTTGGCAAATATTTTTATTGCCATTTTAAAACATATTTGTTTCTATTTTATTACTTGAAAGTTTTATTTCAACACTTTCAGTTTAACATGACATTGTTTCGATTAGTTGTGCTAGGGAAATATTTTTTGAAAATCAAATACCAAATTGAAATTAAGCAAAAATAAAACTAATAAATATTAAAGTTTGACAGCAAGTTTTGTATATACGGGTGTTTAGTTTTTAATTTGTTTAAATATATATATTTTTTTGTTTTTATTTGATTTATATTACATTTTTCTTTAATTTTAAACAAATAACTGATAGCAAATAGTTTAGTTAGTTAATGGAAAACTTTTACCATTGAAATGATTCTAAAGCCTGAGGGTAGGCTACATTTTTTATAACAAGTGGTAGAAAGTAGATTGTTTTGGAAAACAGAATTAAATAGAAGAAGTACTTCGTTAGCAGATCTAAATTGAAATTTTTTTTTTAATGGTCAATATATCTATTTAAATTATATCAGACTTAGTACTGTTGTAAATTCCCTGCGGGAAGTTTTGAAACAATTGTCCTCAACGTACGTGTCCTATGACTGTTGGAAATTGGAGTGATACAATATATTTCCAACCCGTGAGCAGTGAAAAGAAAACACGTCACTTAGCTAGAACAAATATGTTATCAAAATACCTTTACTGTACAAGAAAATTTTCTTTAATATAAAGTACCAGAACTCGAACCGTTTGCCAGTCCTTGGGAACCAGTCACGTGACTTTTCTTATGACAAGTGCTCCTGCCTCTACGGCGGATTAGAAATTTTTTTTATTTTTACTAATTATACTGTCTGTAGAACACAAAACAATAACATAGTTCTAACGATTGATTCTGGCAGAGAGCACCAAAAAATATATACATATATCGACATTTTGAAAGCTTACGTCTGGTACTTATTTTTTAGGATGATCTAAAGTTTATCCCCTTTTGAACATAGTTATAGTGTCGGCATAAAAAATCTGGTATGCCTTACGTATAATATGTGTTCAGTACTTTTATGTAAAACACAACGAAAAACATTTCTGTGAAACATTTAACCCTCTAACTCTTCGTTGTATAGGTCTTTTCAATCATCAACATTAACTGTAACTTGAATTAAGTCTTCACGTGTGGCCTAACAGAGGCACAGTTCGTTTGCACACCGCTCAAAGCCAAAACTGTTAAGACTATTTTAATCCGTAAATACTTTTTCAGATCTTTCCTTGTCAATCAATTCAAATATGCTGAGATTATGTCAACCTGATGCATGTGCATTAGAGTGGTCGTAAAAAATTTAATTTGGATTTCTTCAAGTCTTATACTTAAAATCGATGGGTTTAAAAAAAAAAACTATAGTAAAAAATTTTTCGAGTCAATCAGCTAAGATTAAGTCTTATCGCATGCCCACCGAAGTTTGAGCAAATGCTCTTTTCTAGCTTTTATATCTCATAACTTAATAAATATAGTATTTCCAAAAAAATAAAAAATCTTCTACAAAGTTGTTGTCTGTAAAGTTTCCAACAGGGTTTGCCTTGCCGATTTTTATCTAAATCGCAAAATTTGACTTAATAAACAGCAATATCGAAAACAGCTAATAAATATTAAAATCTCAAAATAGCCCACAATTTTACAAATTTCGGTAATTTTTTTCATTCCCTAGATACGAGTATGATAGTTGTTTCTTTAGTTCACAGAAAAAATTATCATCAAAACATTTTCAAGCAAAAGTTTGTCTAAATATAAATTTAATTTTCAGTAAATATTCTGTCCATAATCTATGAATTGTTCGTTTGACTTTTATTTAGAACGCAAACACCAAAAACAACAATAAAAACTGTGTCGTAAAAAACCACCCCGATGACGACATACACACAAATAACAACAACAACAATCATAGCAAGTGGAATGCAATTGTACCAAGTTTGTTTACAAAAGATTTTTGAGTGAATCGATACGTCAATGTCGTTGCATTAATTCTCATTCATTTTTTTATAGTATTTAGATAAACATTCATACTTGAACACATTTAACAAAGTGAAATCTCATAAATGCTTAATGGATGATGATGATGCCACAGACAAACATTTTTTTTTTGTATTTTTGTTTGATTAAGTAAACTATTTTGCTTAATAATTGTTAGCATTTTTAGACTAATTGTTTATTAAATTTAGACAGAAATATTGTTTGATATTTTCCAGAAAATCCAGTAAATATTTTTGTTTGATTTAGTAAATTGTTTTGTCTACAATTTGTAAATATTTTTAGACTAATTGTTTTATAGATTTAAACAATTTGTTCACTGAAAAAACACTTTTTAATGAAATTGTTGAGGTTTTTTTATCTATATTTACAAATTCGTTCGTAGGTCCGTTCATAGACAAAATATTTACTATTTCATTGAATTCCTTTACAGAAAATGAAATTTAGTTTTTTCTGTGTTATTTAGGCCGCTGAACGAGAATATGCAGTCAATTTTTTTATCAGCTCTTGTTTTCGAGAAATACCGTTTTGCTAAAATTGAAGGCACAACATATACTACTCGTATATATTCGCAAAGCTGGAAAAGGGTTCGTCCTATTCAGTAAAAAAAATTAAAATTCGACAACAAAATTATCTTCAAGCCGAGTAAACATTGTATCTCAATCTGTTCATCAGTTTCAAAGATATCTTAAAAGTTTTGCGTAAAAATTAAAAATATCATTAAAAATTTAACAAATTTAATTTAAAAATTTGAGAAAAGGAGCATTTGCTCAAACTTCGGTGGTCGTGCGACATGCCGTAATCTTAGCTAATTGACCTGAAAATTTTTAGGATAGTTTTTATAAATATCCATCGATTTGGGATATGACACTTGAAGAAATCCAAATTTTATGAATACAAATTGATTATTAGGCTAAGGTTCGTAACGTCATATTCAAAAAGAATTGGGCATGATTAATATTCCAAGGAACAAGGGAAACATTAACATCAACTTAATATTTCAACGTACAAAACAGAACAGAGTAGCGCCGCTTTCGTAAGCTGCTACAATTCCATCGTTAGTGCTGACATGTATTTGCTTATCACCCCTTTTTGAGGTGGCTCTGTTGAATGTGATTTTTAATTCTTATATATGCAACTTTTTCGTGAAAATTGAATACGAGAATTAAATCACTCTCAAGCTGATATTAAAGTGCACTTTCCCAGCGTTGCCATCGGTTTATTTTTCTTCAGCTCGAGAGTGATTTAATTCTCGTATTCAATTTTCACGAAAGAGTTGCATATATAAGAATTAAAAATCACATTCAACAGAGCCACCTGACAAGTGGTGATAAGCAAATACACGTGAGCACTGACGATGGAACTGTAGCGGCTTCCGAAAGTGGCGCTACTCTGTTCTGCTGTGTACGTTGAAAAATTAAGTTGATGTTAATTTTTCCCGTGTTCCTTGGAATTATAATCATGCCCAATTCTTTCTGAATATAACGTTACGAATCTTAGCCTAATAATAATTAATTTGGATTCACAAAGCAAATACGTTGAAATAATCATATTAATAATCCAAATTTTATATTTTTACGATCACTCTAATAATGTACATACTTATATCAATCCATAAATCTTACCAATAATTTGCTTGTTATTTCAATTTCTACTATTGCTAATCATCTAAATAAATAATATAAAAGTTTATAATAGCATTAAGCTTAAGAGTTAAAAGCTCTCATACTTAAGTTCGCCCTTATTATTTGTGCTATATTATTAATTTCAAGAAAACCCTAAATATGTATATGCTTTCAATTTCATGATAGATTTTTGTTTTCTTTTTTCATTTTTATTTTATTTTCCTATTGCTTATTTGTTTCCTTTGTCTGTTGAGATGAATTTGGAATACAGTAAAGTATATGTACAAATAAATAATGGAATAAAATGTTAATACCCATCCATTCAATTACACAAGAGACAAAAGCAATTTATTAAAGTAAAGGTCAGCAAAAAAAAAAAAAAGAAGGAAGAAATTAAATTATGTAATTTGAAAATTTTAATATTTATACTGTGTGGTGATTCTTTTGGTTTGGTTTTCCAGTGCTGCCAATTTCGCTGGCTGGCCCTTATAAAAGTTCTCCGGACTCCGGACGGTTTTCGAATAGGTACTTAAAGTTAATTAATATTGCCTGGTTGTTGAGTAAGAAATAAGAATCGAGTTTGGGAAAGGGTAAGGCGAAGAAAAGTAGAGTAACTTCGGGTAATGCGGACTACCACATTGTATTTTCCAAATTTTTCCACAATACATATACATTGTATGTATATGGATATTAAAAAAGTTTTGCACCATAAATTTGCACATATAGCAGCTGGGGGGGTATAAAACTTTTGAAAATAGCGTTACGTAATATATGAATAGGCCCTAAGTGTTGAAATTGAAGTGACCCCTTTGCGAGGTCTCATCACCTAAGCTAACTTCGTGCCATTATGTATTTTTCTATACATACAGCCATATCACAGAATACCAATCCGATCGGAAGTGGTTTCAATTCCGTAAGTTGCTTCTTCAGAAAACGAAAAAAGAAAATTTTCTTCGTAATCAAACCACTTCTAAATTTCAAAGTGGAATTGAAAAACACTTTTCTACTGACTTCATTTGCAGTAAATATTAAAAAACGTGCATACTTTTAGGAGCGTCATATAAATATTGGGTCATGAGCCTTCCATGTTAATAAAAAGCTTATTGTGAGCTTTGCATCTAAAAACAAGAGTAAACAAACGCCTCAAGGTATAAAAACTTTATCATTGTAAAAACGAAATACAAAATAAACCGATTCTAAAGCACCAAAATTGTACTTTTTCGGAATGACAACTACGGAATCAAAACCAATCCGAATGGAATCTGTGACATGGGTGATAATGCTGTAATATTTCATGGTTATATTTCAAAATCATACGCCTAAAAAATCACCTTAAATAAATATATATATATATATATATTGCCTACTTCTAGGCATTTGTATTTTCCGCATTAGTTTCTAATATTATTTACAACAACCAATTCAACAAAAAAGAAACTCGACACGAGTCCTCTTCAGACTTATTTCGTTTCCTTGATGGTTTTTATTTCTAAATTTTTTTTAACAGTTTAAATTGAAAGTAGCCTCAAATTGTAAGTAAATAAACATTATTTAATTTACTTTTATTTTATTTGTTTTATATAGGAGACGTTGGTTGCTCTATATGAAGGACTTAGGCAAGGAAGTAAATAACTAGAAAATTGTATAAAACTATTTTTGAAATGTATGTACATTTTAACTTAATGCTGCTTAAGTTTTAAGCAAGCAAATCTTGTTACTGTTGTAGAGTATTTTTCTATTTATTTTAACTTTCTAGAGGTCATTACATTAGAAGAGGTTCTTTTTGTTGTTGAAAACTTTTGATGTTGCTTTAAGATATATGGGAAATTTGAAGTCTAGTATAAGAGTTTTACAAATATATATAATTTGTAAATTTTGAGGTACATATTTAAATATTATTTATTTTCTTTTCAAATTGGTTTACTAGAGTGGCCTTTTAATATATAAACCATTTCTTTTTTAAAGCATCTTTAATGGGGTTTAATTTCTAGCAAAAGCTGCTATTTGCTGAAAGATTTTATAATAATTAGTAAATTTAAATGAAGTTAGTCAAGAAATGCTATTTTTTGCGATTAGTTTCTAGCTAGATTTTTATTATTATTATTAACTTTTTCGAACTTAAATTCTTTTGTTAAAATTTATTGTTTTCAATGATAGAGACATTTGGAGAACTAGATATTCCATAGGGTATTACAAAGTTTATTTGAAATAAATTTTAATGGAATATAAAGATTCAGAAATTTATACTATATTTTTTAATCTATTTTCTTTTTAGTAACGTTCTCTTTTTACACACAATTTAGTTTACAATTAAATTTTAATTTATTCCCAGGCCACTCATAGAAAACATTAATAAAAAATGTTACCTATTTTTTGGGTGAATATATAATATCTTGGGTTTTTATTTCTTTCATGCAATAAATTGTTGTCCCCACATTTTCCTTAAGGAAATTTTTTAAATAAATATTATCCTTTTAAATGAACAAATAGAGTTAATTTTCAATGTCACTTACGGGCTTTCAAACTTTCTTCATCAAAACTTATTTTTGCTAAAAAAAATATTAAAAGTAAAGTTTGAATTTGTATAGAAACTTTGTATGTATTTGTTGCTTTAATTGATTTTCACAATTAGCATTTCAAAATATTTCTTATAAAAGGGTCAGTAAAATATCGCCGATACCGATGTATCGGAAAATCTGAAGTATCGCCGATATATCGGTATCGGTATTCGTTACTTCCCTAATAGAAACCTTGTATGTATTTGCTGCTTGAATTGATTTTCACAATTAACATTTGAAAATATTTCTTATAAAAGGGTCAGTTTATTGTGACTGGTGTGACAATAGATAAATCTTGCCTGATTCTTTCGTGATTCTAAATATATTTCTTATCATTTGAAATAGTTTTCTAAATGCATATGAGTGCCGTTCTGTCTCATTAGTGCAGATGCTAGCGTGTCCGTGCAGAGGTCGTGGGCTCGATCGTCATAGTCCCTGGGTAATTTCCACAGCCAAGGTAAACGCTTCACGAGCTGTTCTTTTAAAAAAAAAAGTATATGCAATATAGACGCTTAGCTATAGAACTACATCCAGAGAAAAAAGCCCTTATCGGGAATAAAAGTTCACGTGAAATGTGTTACCTTTTCCTAAAATTGTGATCGCCAATTTTGTGTTGTTGTTGTGTTAGTGAACCATTTTGCTCGTTTTGTTCACTATTTTTTGTTCATGGGAAATATTTCACTTGAACAAAATGTTCACCTCTTATTCCCGATAAGGGTGAATAAAACCATATTGATTCAATTAGAAACATTAACGAAAGTCTAGTCATGTTGAATATTTTTATTTCAATATTGAACCATATTCACAATGTATGATTAGGAGTTAACGAGAACTTTAACGACAAGTTTTGTATGGCGAACTTGCCCTTAAAGTTTACGTTAACTTTTAATCGCATATTGTGAAAATGGCCGTTAGTATATTTCAATAAAGTTTTTCTTTTGAATGGAAAATTATTGCATTATTACGATGAGTTTCTACACTCAAAATATATTGTAGCTCAAATCAACTGAATATAAATTAAAAAATAAATAAAAAGAAAATCGTTTGAAACCCGGTCTACTCATTTTTCATTTAAAAAATTAAACGACAAACCCCTGAAAATTACTGATATTTCCTTTTATTGCTGTTTTTGTTAACTATCAATAAAATTAACGTACAAATTCGTAAAAATAACTCTTTTAAAAATATATTTTTAAATTGCCGTTTTCCCTCAGTGTAGAGATAAATAATTATCCTACATGAAACGTTCCCCTTAAAGACAAATCAACAATTACTGGCATTAAATCCATTATTTTCTAAAACACATTACGTATCACCGAGAACAACTAAAATCAAATGTAATGAATTTTCTTTTATACTCAAATCAGTTTTATGTAAAAAAACCATTAAACGATTTATAATCTCCCCGAAGCCTAAAGTGACATTTAACGCTAATTTGAAATGAAAGCAAAACCAAAACAATTGATTACAAATTGCATCAACACGTTTACAATACCTTTAGGTGTAGTAAGAACTTGCTCCCCGTACAATTAATACAAAATCTAGCACAAGTATATATATGGATACGCACATATGTACAAAATATCAGATGTGGACGGTTTTGAGGGAAATTGTATTGATTAAATGAACGACCCAGCAAAAACTTTGCTTACACAGAAAAAACTAAAGGAATTCAATGAAATAGTAAATATTTTGTCTAGGAACGGACGTACAAATGAATTTGTAAATATAGACAAAAATACCTCAACAATTTCATTGAAAAAAACGTGTTTTTTTCAGTGAACAAATTGTTTAAATCTATAAAACAATTTGTCTAAAAATATTTACAAATTGTAGACAAAACAATTTACTAAATCAAACAAATATATTTACTGGATTTTCTGAAAAATATCAAACAATATTTCTGTCTGAATTTAATAAACAAGTAGTCTAAAAATGCTAACAATTATTAAGCAAAATAATTTACTTAATCAAACAAAAATACAAAAAAAATTTTGTCTGTGTCACCATCATCATCCATTAAGCATTTATGAGATTTCACTTTGTTAAATGTGTTCAAGTCTGAATGTTTATCTAAATACTCTAAACAAATGAATGGGAATTAATGCAACGGCATTAACTAATCGATTCACTCAAAAATCTTATGTAAACAAACTTGGTACAATTGCATTCCTCTTGCTATGATTGTTGTTGTTTTTATTTGTGTGTATGTCGTCATCGGGGTGGTTTTTTACGACACAGTTTTATTGTTGTTTTTGGTGTTTGCGTTCTAAATAAAAGTCAAACAAATAGTTCATAGATTATGGACAGAACATTTACTGAAAATTAAATTTATTTTTAAACAAACTTTTGTTTGAAAATTTTTAGGTGATGATTTTTTCTATGTACTGTTAGGCAAACAAGTATAGGAGCACTTAAGTCGTAACTAATTACAATTTGACTCGATAGCTACTTATTTTTGTTTTAGATGTCCAAAAAATAAGGGGTACCCTTTAGAAATGTATTTACATTGTCACAGCAATTAACTAGTTACTATTTGGTTTACTTAAAGTAAAAAAAATAAGTAGTCAAAAAAACAAAATAAAACTAAAAAAAAAACTTTTATACAGATTATATTTTATTTATATTTTGAATTTTTTTCTTTGGCCCAGCTGCGATACGAACCTTTGCTCGTTCAGATTTAAAGACAAGTACTTTGCACACTCAGCTATTGTTGACTTATAAGCTTAAGTGACAAAAATTAGTTTTTATATACAAACACATGTTGAGTTAAAAAATGGTTATCTACCTATTTTATTAATACATATCAACAAATTGTAACTACTTTCAGATAATAAGAAAAATACGTACTAATTTTATTCAAAACTACACTCTAAAATATTACTTCAAATTTACGATCATATATTGTCTAAATGTGTGTTGAAAATTTCTCCTTGTCTAAAATTACATCGTGTTTGTAGTTATTTTATTAAAGAAAACCCCTTTCAAATTAAACATATTTAGTCCAAGTGGAAAAAATTTAACATAAAGTATAATACGGCTATGGCTGAATGGTAGATACGTCTGACTATCAGTCAGGAGGTCGCGGTTCAAACCTGCACGCAGCCAATCGTTTTTTTTTTAGTAAAAACATTTTGTTCAATAATAATGCGTGTGTAATTTTAGGTCGTAATAATCGGTAAAGTGTTGCCGACTATTATCGACCTAATTTTTAACAAAAGTGTTATAGAGTGTAGGTAGTAGCTCTTTTATGAAGCACAGTAATGCATGATAAATAAGTACCACTAATTACTTTGTAACCCATTAATAAAGTACTACCGATTACAAAAGTTTTTGCTGGGGAGTTTTTCAATTTGATTTAAAGTGATTTATTTTCTTTTGCTAAAGTTTGCAACTGGGGGAAGTTATATAATTAATGAAACAATGAAACACAAGTTCATATTCCATTTAAACCGCAACAATAACACATGAACTTTCATAGTGCATGCGCTTGCAGAGGTTCTATTCTAGGCTTGCCAGACGGGCTTGAATGAGCTTGATTGTCAAGATATTATAAGTGTTGTCAAGTTACAAGTTCAAATATAATTTATGAAGTTGTAATGTTATATTTCAAAAATTTTATGAAAAAATATCTTAGTGTTTACAACTTAAAGCGATGTTCCTCAAATTAATATTTTGTGTGTAGTCTCTTGCTTTTCAAAGCCATTTGGAGTCTCTTGGGAACAGATGCGACTAATTTTGGATAGTCTGGAATTTTTTCCCATTCTTCTTATATGACATTTTTTGCTCAGATTTGCGGGAAACCATGTGCTCCTAGGATTTTTTATTTAGATAATACCATAACATGGGGCATATTATGTAGCAGCCGTGATCTTACTTTTTGGGCCTTGTGTTTAGGATTATTACCTATCCGTTATTCAGATTGTTGATGAGCTTGCTTTCTTACTAAAGCCACTTTTAGCCATAGAAGCAAGTTTTTGGCACCTAAAAAGGAGCTAGCTTTTAGTTTTCTTGCAAGAAAACGTTATTCTGCATCAGAAATATTTTGTTGTTGGCCTGTTTTGGTTTGCTTTACACATTTTAGTATGTCAAGTTCCTTTCTAAAAATCAAGCTGATTTTAATCAAATGCCAAGCTGATGTACTATTTGAATCTTGCAACCCTATTCTATTACCATTTTATAAAAGAACAGCACTTTAAAGAAGTGTAGTCTTTGGATCTGCATATTTTCTCTTTAATTCGATTTTAAAATAAAGTTAATCGAATTTTTGTTCATTTGTTTTATCTTGCACTCAATTGTAAGAGCTGATTTACATTCAGGGTGATGTCGCTGCAACAATGCTTACGTTTTCTTTTGGAGTCCCTTCTTTAATCTCCGATCATTTACGTACAGGCTTTTTTGTTGTAACATTCTCGGGACTTTTTAACGTTTAATTGGCTAATGTTTTTAATGGCATGTTTTTTGAAGCATGTAGACAAAGAAAATTTTTACTGTGCGGAGGGTTGAACTGACGTTTCGATAGCTCCCGCTAATCTCATCAGAGTTCCTTACCGCTTAGACCACTCGACCAAAGCTGGTGGTTTGCAGTGAAGAGTTGAATATCATCTACTTTTAATCAATTCATATTATCAGTCTTAGAGCTGTATTTCATTTAATAGGTATTGATATTAACTTTTTTTCTTTTTTCTTATGTTGAGCTTCTGTTTATTATTTCTCTATTCTAGTATGAATTATCATTGATAATTAGAAGTACTAGTGTGTGTGAATGTTTGTGTGTTCAGTTTATTTGAACATGTACATTATTTTTGCTAGGTGTCTTTAGAGTTTAACAATTATGGGCTTATATCCAAAGAAATTTAATTATTTTTGGCTTGAGTTCGGTTTTAATTTAATTTTTCAATTAAACTATATTTTTATTTAGAGATAAATGTGAAGCATGTAGACAAACAAAATTTTGACTGCGCGGAGGGTTGAACTGACGTTTCTATAGCTCCCGCTTTGGTCGAGTGGTCTAAGCGGCAAAGAACTCTGATGAGATTAGCGGAAGCTATCGAAATGTCAGTTCAACCCTCCGCGCAGTCAAAGATTTTTTTTATAAATTAAAAAATTATAATTTTTTTAACAATAAAAATTCTCAAATTTCTTGTAACAATTTTCTGTTTTGAAACAAATTCGTTAATATCTCCTTAAAACTATCGATTAGAGAATCCTTGTGAAATAAGAACGGTGTTTTTGTCGTTTGCGATTATTATTGAATTTAGGAAAAAATAAAATTATTTGACACAACGTGACATAAAGAATATATGTAGTTCTAAAAATTTAATAGAAACAAAATAGATAAAATACCTTTTTATTGCAAATGTCACAAGGACAATTTTTCTATGTGAAAACATACACAAATACACATTATTAAGGAATACGTAAATGGCTATTATATTAATAAGGGAAGTGGTAACACTTTTAAACTACCCTCATCGGCAGGCTGAGGTTCACTTTTCCTCTCATCAGTGATCGGATCTAGCTTCACGAGTGGCAACACTTTTAAATAATCCTCATCGGAAGGCTGAGGTTCGATTTTCCTGTCATCAGTATTCGAATCTAATATTTTGGTTGTTGTTGGAAGTGTTTTAAAATCATCAGCTTCTACGATTACATACAATTGTTTTGCGCCACGAAGATCATCGATCGATGTGCTATTGTCTTAAGAAGTTATATAAAGTTACTGGTTAAAAAAAGAAAAACTCAGTTAACTTTATTGCTAATCGGTACTTACTAATGGGTACGAATTCGGTGTCATGAATAAATTGAGGAAACCCGTAAATGGTTGCTATGAAAACAACTTAAAAGAGGGAAAAGGTATCTAATAAAAAAAAGTCCTTCAGTTAAAACAATCGATTATCTGTACTTACTGCACCCAATTAATAATTTAAAACAATTCGACATAATTAATGAATTAATTTAAACAAATTTATATAACAAGTCAAAAAGAAAATTTGTTTTTATAGTTTTTTTTTAGCTAAAACAATTTAAGCTCACGATTTCAATGGTTATAAATTACTGTTATTTTATTAAAACAAAATTATGCTTAAGAGCTGGCATTGAGAATCTTAAAACTTGTCTAGTATACGTATATCTCTGTCTTCTATCGTCTGTCTTATCTTAATCTTATTTTAGCAAACAGGGTCGTAAACTAATTGAGTGCGCAAGCAAATTAGATAAGGATTAATTTTAATGTCTGTTTTCTTTTCAAGAAAACGATAATGCAGTGCAATATTGGATCATTAGAAGGTTGTACCTCTTTACCATAAGTGCCATAAGAAAAAGTTAATCAAATTTAAATATGTAGAGTTTTCCAATAAGAGTGGATCGATCGAAAGTAATTTGTGTTAAACTAAAGCTCGTAACATATTTACATAGACTGCATTATACATTAGCCTCATTTTTAGCTGATGCTGGTTCTACGGAAATTAAAGACTTATTTATAAAAATCATGTAGAAGAAGAGAATACGAGAATTATGTTTATTCAAGCGTATAAAAATTCTCAAATGACTTGGAAAGCTCAAATTTACCGTCACCATTTTTTAATTTTTTTTTTAAGAGAACTAACACAATCAGGCACTTAATGCCTACCAGTTAATTAATTAATGTGTTACCTTCTTTGGGAAAGGGATAGTGTAGACAGAACAGGTGGTGAAGTGGGAGAGCGATAGAAAGCTTAATTCATTTACAACCCTGCTATTGCGCGTTTTTTTTGTAGAGCAGTGTTGCCAGCCCCTCTGGTGTCAAGTAAAGGCATTGAGTTGTTTAAGCTGTGTAGCCATTTTATTAGTTCTTTTACTTCGCCGACGGCTTTGCTACAATACCGACGAAGGAGGGTGCTGTGAAGTGCATTAGGATATGTTAGTATTACTCGCTGCCGGCACTGTCAAAGTGATCAGTACTATGCCTTCATCACTTTAACAGTCCAACAACAACCAACACAATAACACACCAATGCACATGAGAAAAATGCATGATGTTGTTGGCTTGCCTGAAACTAGTCTTGAACTCAAGACCCCAGGGATTGTAGTCAAACGCGCTAACTACTCAGCCAAGAGCACCCTCAATGTCACATCTGTGGTTCATTATAAAACTTTTATTATCTGTGTAAAAGAAACACAGTCAAGGGGTAAACCTTAATGATAACCAATTTCTTTTAATCCGAATTAGGGGCTATTCACATATTATGCAACGCTATTTTCGGTGTCGTTATACCCCCTCGCTCCCGTCATAACGCTTTTTGCAAAATTTTCAATATTAATTAATTAATCCGTAACAAATATCTGATTATTTTCGTTTTCAATTTAGCTGATGTTAAAGTTTTGAAAATTTATAGGGAAATGAGTCCCTAAGTAATACGAAACAATTCCTGTACTTAAAAGTTCTAATTATTTTAAAGCTGGATTGTTTTCATTCCTTCAAATTACTATTCATTTCTCTTCCCTCTTAGCAATAAATCTTAAATGTCATTTATTCAACTTTAAGTATTTTCCAGGCATTTTGTAAAATGCGAAACTAACCCACTTCATGAGAAAGGTGGTGATAATAAAACCACACAAATCTTACAAGTGGAAATTTCAATTATACCTTTTCTAATTTACAATGTTGTGTGCTAAAGATATATGAGACGTAGTTATCAAACTAGTATTCAAATTGCATAAATAAAAAGTGTGGTTGGTTGTTTGTATGAGAAGAGTTTGTGATTTAGCAAATTTAAAGCAATTTAAAAGTTTTACATTTTTATTACGAAAAACTAAAATCTCACAAACTTTTTTTTGCCTTTCTTTCTTACAGAACCCAGAAAAGACAAGACTGATGCACAACATGGTGGTGGTGGTGGTAATGGCACACTATCACCCAATACCGAACAGCCACCCTGTCAGGGCTCGATGTTGCCACCACCCGGTGGCGGCAACGTTGGCACTCAACAAAATCACTCACATATGGTTAGTGGTCGTGATCAACATGATTCCCATACACAAAATTCCAAAATGGAAAGACCCAATACATTGGGCACCAATAAATTAGCACGACGTGTCAATGTCTGCTATGAACACTGTAAGTAAATATTACTAAAAGTAATCTGTAAAATATTAAATAATATACTGCTATAATTCTAATATATAGAGTTAGGGGTGCTATTGACTGAATGTTTAGCGCGTTTGACTACAGACCTTGAGGTTTTGAGTTCAAGACTAGTTTCAGGCAAGCCAAAAATATAATGAGTTTTTCTTGATGTGCATTGGTGTGTTATTGTGCTGGTTGATGTTGGACTGTTAAAGTGATGAAGGGATAGCACTGATCACTTTGGCAGTACCGGCAGCGACTAATACTAATATATCCTAATGCACGTCAAAGCACCCTTCTTCGTCGGTATTGTAGCAGAATCGTCAGCTTAAACAAATTAATACCTCTACTTGACACCAGAGGGGGTGCAACACTGCTTTGCAAAAAAACCCACAGTAGCTGAGATTTAAATGAATTAAGCTTTCTATCTGTGTCCCACTTAACCAGCTGTTCTCTCTTCACTATCCGTTTCCCAAAGTAGTTAGCACATTAATTAATTAACTGGTAGGCATTAATTGTCTGATTGTGTTACTTCTCTTTATAAAAAAAAATATATATATATATTTGGGAAGATGTTAAAAGCATGTGAAATAAAAAGAGAATGCATATAATTATGTACATGCCCTAAAGCCATTACATCGTGCTTTGTCTAATATTTCGTTGACAGAAAGTGCCATCCGGTTAACCCAAGTTATTGTCGCTAACCCTGGGAATTAAACTGTACTAGAAAATTACACAATTATATTTAGAAAGATATATAGTTGATGTTTCCAACACATATAGTTCTTGCAAAAGAAGTTAAAGTCGTTCCTTTTATATTAAAATGTATATGGGTGATTCTCATATCAAATGCTTTTGTCGTATCCGTTGAAGTTATAGTTAAATATTTTATAAAATAAACGCATAATTATGTGTTAATAACGAATAATGAAAATACCGTTTATACTCTCTTTATACAAAATGGCGTCTCCGTAATGCATACTGTTGATTTTCCACATTAAGAAAGTCTGAATTTTTCCAAAAACGAGATTAAATTTATAGCAGTTTCAGAATATTTGCATTTGCTTCTCTTATTTCATACTTCAAAGTTTTTAAAAATATTAAAAATTATAATTTTTGTTTAACTGTAGCTTTTCGCAGTCTCGTGTATTGAGATTTAACCTTTTTAGTACGCTTCATTCATTACTCTGTTTAATTATTGAAATTGCATTAACAACATACACTAAGATAACAGCGTACGTTTGTCCTTCTAAATATTTAAAAGTTTTGTGAACTTTGTTAAATAGTCAATCAATCGCTGTTAGCATCAAAAAAATGTATTGAGTGTTATCCATATTTTTTTAAATTTAATAAAAATTTGTTTGTGTATCACTAAAGAGTTTATGTTAAAATACATCAAAGATTATACATTTGAATTGTTTTAAACTCAAAACATAGTGGGTGTGTTCGGAAAAAATAAATTGAATTGAATTCTTAAATAAATGAAATTTATTTGCTGGTGTTTAAGCATTGTCTATATGCAGCATTTCATTGATGCTTCACCAAATCGTCAGTAGACTTCAAACACAACTTTGAACAGTTACAAACCCTTTATCGAATAAAAAATTATTTCCTGGGTTTTGTATAATTTTCAAAGCCTACTTTGCTTATTTTTGAAAATCATTTACATATTTGTGAATTCTCAAATGGTTTTTGAAAGTCTGTACATAAGATAAAGGGGTTTGTAACTGTTCAAAATTGTGTTTGAAGTCTACTGACGATTTGGTAAAGCACAAATGAAATGCTGCATATAGACAATGCTTAAACACCAGCAAATAAATTTCATTTAAAATAAAATTATAGCAATATGTCAAATAAATTTCATAAAGATTCTTAAATAAAATTTATCTATAAATTTTAGGAAAATTTAACAGCAGCGAAAGGAAAGCAACGATATAGAGAACATTATACGTTTAGAAATTTCTGATTTGATTTGAAAAAATTTTGATTCTACCGCACTGGGCGATTTTATACTTTCGAAAGGTAGATCTGTGTCTGATTGATAGCGATGCTAAGCTATCAGTCCAGGGGTCGTGGGTTCGATTCCCGCCATAGACCCTGGGTGTTTTTCGCCGACAAGCTAAATCGGTTCGTGGGTTATGTTTGTATGTTGGTGTGATGTTACAAATGTGTTGTTGTCGTGCTAGAAATATCACATTAATATCACAGAATATGTTTTAAAAAAATGTATTAGGTAGGTCGTATTTTCCTACGAATAATTATTTCAAATTGACATAACTTTTAACATTGTTGGTCGATTTTATTTTGTTTTCGTTAAAAATTCAATAAAATTTACAAAATAATTCTTGCAAAAAAAAACCGACTACAAAATGGGCGTGGCACCGCCCCCATATTTTATCATCATATACTTTTACGAGAGTTAATTGTGTATGCGAAGTCTCATAAGAATCTGATTATTAGAAGTAGTTAAAATGAATATTTGTTTTTCATGGGCGTGGCACTGCCCACTTTTTTAACCACTTTGTTGTATTGTAACGATAAATAAATTTGTATGCAAAGTTTCATACGAATCGGTTAAGTAGAAGTAGTTAAAATGCTTATTTATTTTTCATGGGCGTGGCACTGCCCACTTTTCCAAACATAATGTTGTATTGTAACGATAACTAAAGGTGTATGCAAATTTTCATGCGAACCGGCTTAGTAGAAGTTGTTGAAAAAGAATATTTAGTTTGCGTGGGCGTGGTACAGCCCACTTTTTTATCCTGATATAGTATTTAAACAGAAGCTTAATGTGTGTGTGTAAAGTTTCATAAGAATCGGTTGAGTAGAAGTAGTTGAAAACTAATGTGTAATTAATTTGTATGGGCATGATCCAGGCCACTTTTCAACGGGACCAAAAAACGGGAGAAAAAAATCCGAAATCGGCTCATTAATAGCGGACTTTTGAGGGAATATACATGAAAAAAAATACATGACGAATTTAATAACCTTCCTCCTTTTTTTTAAGTCGGCTAATAACATGGTTTGTTATTGGTTTTGTGTTTTTAAAAAGTATTTAATTTTGTTTTTTATTTATATAATTTTAATCGCATTTACTCTGTCCACTCTTAGTGCATTTACAATAAATCCCATAATGCCACGAAATAAAAAATTGAAGTTTTTGAAAAGAGTATAAATCAATATTGCAGTTCATTTCCGTTTTCCGTGACTGCTTTCGTTATGAAAACACAATATTTTTGTTCGAATGTATGTGTATTTGTGTGTGTGTGTGTGTGTTTGAGTGTGTATGAGAGTATTTTATGTGTTTATTTTATCTTAAACTTGACACATAAATTTTAAAATCTGTCATAAAAAGTATTAAAAACAATTTATTTTTCTCAATTCTCATACAGCAGCGCATTTAAATTGGTTTTTGCCATGTAATAATTCCTCTGGTAAGAAGGAAAAAAATTTTTCATTGCATCACATTCACGAAACAATGAAAACTGTATTTTTTGTTTAAGCGGTATTTAAAGAACTTTTCACGCTTAGAGTACTTTCAGTACAGTAGATGATATAACATGCATACATATACCACAATACATGGATACATGTGCTTTAGCAGGGAAGCTCTTAGTTGTTTGAAAATAAAGTTTAAGTTATTAATTTTATTTATAGTCGAACTGTATTGATTATAAATTCAATGAACATATTAAGTTGGGCTCGATTTAAAATACATATGCACGGCACAGTGCAATATATTCAATCACTTCATTGAATTTAAATAACTGAGAAAAACAATAAAAATAACATTTATCTCTTATCGTACAAACCGAAAGTATGTCAATAAGAAATGCAATATACGATTAAGAATCATTATAAAGAAGCTTTTGTGGAGGAAAATCAAGCATCGTTCATAATTAATGTTTGATGAAAGAAGGCATGTAAACATCTCGTATTCTTTCTTCAGTAAAATCTAGCTTAAATAGTAATGATGTTCGAGTTTAATCTGCTAAAGTAGAAAGACTCAGGTACTGATACCGTGTATGGTGATATCGAAAATTTGCGCTTTTTAAACCAGTTACACTGTACAACAAAATCAATTTTTTTTTTTCAAAATTACAAGGTTCTAAAAACTGATTCTTGTGAAGGCCACCAAAAAGTTATATACGTGTATTGGCGTTTTAAAAATTTACATCTGGGATTCATGTTAGGTGGTGTTAATTTTCGCCCTCTTTTGCACATACACACTCTAAAACACTTTTGTTAAAAATTAGGTCGATAATAGTCTGCAACACATTACAGATTATTATCGACCTAGAATTACACACGCATTATTTTTCAACAAAATGTTTTTACTAAAAAAAAGCGATTGCCTGCGTTCAGGTTTGAACTAGGGATGTAACGAATACCGATACCGATACCGATATATCGGCGATACTTCAGATTTTCCGATACATCGGTATCGGCGATATTTTACTGCCGATACGACGATACTGTTAAACATTTTTTCAGAGTTTTTTTTTAACAAATAATTTATTTTTGTTCGATTTTACCATGAACTAAATACACTTCGTTATTTTTTAAATCTTATTAATATCAATTTTAAAAATTAATAATATTTTATGCTGTTATTTTGTAAAAAAAATATTTATTTTTTGTTAATTTTACCATGAATTCAAATTCAAGCCGTTGTTTTTTAAATCTTATTCCAGCAAAAAAGAGATACTCCAAAGAAGTCATGAAAATGTAGAATTCGCGATTTGGAAGTATTGCAAATTTTGATAATTTATAATTTACATATCCTTGCCGTTGCAACAAGTTCTGTTTTTCGATTACCAATCACCGAATTGGAAGAGATGCTAGGACAAATTTCTTTTTCGGTATTCTATAATGATTTTTCCTTGAGGAAAAAGGATAAAAAAGTACCCATTTTCACAAATTTTTTATGCGAATTTAAACTCAGAACTGTATTTTCATGTAAATTTAAGTGAATAAATATAAACTTAGAAGTCTTTTAATAATTAAGCTATTAAGTTATTTAGATGAATATTAGTTGATAAATGTCCTTTAAAAAAATCGGTTTATTAAAAAGCATGGCGAGTATTTTTTCAAATTATAAAGGAATTAAACAATTTTTCTTGCTTTTCTACTAATTATCTGCATATTTTTAATATAGATTTGTTGGAAGCAAAGAAAATGTAGCTCCTTAAAAATTACTTCCAATGTTTTATCAATTTCTTATAATGTAATTTTGTATAATAAAAGATTGCACTTGAGTTTTGTTAATCTAAACTTGAACTCAATTTCAATATTCGTATCGGTATCGGAATCGGTATCGGCGATATTTATTTTTAAATATCGGTATCGGTATCGGATCGGCAAAACGGCGTATCGTTACATCCCTAGTTTGAACCGCGACCTCCTGACTGATAGTCTGACGTATCTACCATTCAGCCATAGTAGTATTATACTTTATGTTACATTTTTTCCACTTGGACTGAATATGTTTAATTTGAAAGGTTTTTTCTTTAATAAAATAACTACAAAATCGATGTAATTTTAGAGAAGGAGAAATTTTCAACACAAATTTAGACAATATATGATCGTAAATTTGAAGTAATGTTTTAGAGTGCAAACATACATACATATTTAGTAGTAATACTGACTCGGCATATGAAATTTTGTAAATCTTACTTTTAAGGTATAATATATGTTTAGCACTTTTATGTAAAACACCACGGGATACATTTTTGTAGAATATTTCAGCCCTCTAACTCGCCGTGGCATGGGTCTTTTGTCCCTTTCTTAATTAAATGGCTAAACCGTCCCCTTAACCGGCGATATAGGTAGATATAGCGGCCTGTAATGTTCCACATAAATATTCCTCAATGTGTTTTACATAAAATTGATCAAGAAATTTTATACCTTAAACGTAATTCTTACAAGATTTCCTATGCCGAGTACTAATTGTGAAAATCTACGAAATTAACCCGCATATACACTTTAGTTTTGAATTGATTTCTGGCGTTCAAGTTGAGTCTGAGCTTCACTGTCTTTAAAGACCTATACATACTAGTAGAATTTTATGGCGACTATTTTTGTAGAAAATTTAACCCGACCCATACAACGAAAAGTTAAAGGGTTAAAAGAAATCTGTATCGTGATGTTTTAAATAAAAATGCTGAACCAATCTTATACCTTAAACCTGAGGCTTACAAGATTTCATATGCCGAGTATGTACTAATTGTGAGATAGTATGAAACTAACTCTTAAACACATTTTAGATTTTAATTCATTTCTGGCGTTCAAGTTGAGTCTGGCGCTTTGCTGTCCTTAAAGACCTGTAGTAGAACCTTACGGCGAATATATTTGTAGAAAATTTAACCCGGTATATTGCCACAGAAGAGGAGTTTTTAGCCCACTTTTTAAGGAAGCGACAAGAAGACCCATAAAACGAAGAGTTAGAGGGTTAAAATATTCCACAAAATTGTTCCTCAGGGTGATTTACATAAAAGTGCCGAAACATTTTATACCTTCAACGTAAGACTTACAAGATTTGGTATGCCGAGTTACTATAACTATATGCAAAAGAAGTGGAAATTTAACTCCCCAGATGTACACTCTAAAACATTACTTCAAATTTACGATCATATATTGTCTAAATTTGTGTTGAAAATTTCTCCTTGTCTAAAATTACATCGATTTTGTGGTTATTTTATTAAAGAAAAAACCTCTCAAATTAAACATATTTAGTTCAAGTGGAAAAAATTTAACATAAAGTTTAATACGGCTATGGCTGAATGGTAGATATGTCAGACTATCAGTCCGGAGGTCGCAGTTCAAACCTGCACGCAGCCAATCGCTTTTTTAGTAAAAATATTTTGTTGAAAAATAATGCGTGTGTAATTTTAGGTCGATAATAATCTGTAAAGTGTTGCCGACTATTGTCGACATAATTTTCAACAAAAGTGTTTTAGAGTGTAATCTGTCAAAACGCCGATTCACGTATAAATATATTTTTTATGCCCTTTACGGCCCCTATTATGATTCACCCACCACTCAACTAAGTTGAGTTGTCAATGTTACAACCCAACTCAACCATTATTATCATTCAAAACCAATTTTAGTTGTCTTCGAAATAATGTTCAAAAAAAAGGTTCTTATCTATGCTCTCTGTTTTGGCCTTACTATTTTTTTTTTTTTATTTTGGTTGACAAATGGGGCAGGTAGGTTGGCGTCTGGAATAACAGTGCAAAGTTTAAAATTATCTTTTTAAAAGTAAGCAAAATTAACACAATAGTCGAAATAAAAACGAAAACACAACTAACAAAAAGCAGTTGTCTCACTTTGATGAAAGTTGAATTGAGTTGTAAAACATAATAAGAATTTGACAACTACGACTCAACTATCAATTAATTGGGAATCATAATAGGGGCCGTAGGTGTTCACGTGGTGGCTGTGGTTGCTACAAAAATAGCTCGATACCGAAAAAATGGAATTGTACCATGATTTCCATCCCTGATACGAGTTACACTACATTTTTTCTTCTATTTTTTTTTAATAAAAAATTCTTTTGATATAATCAAATTTTTTGGCATAAATAATTATATTTACTAGAATCTCGCCCGGTGGTCGAAATTCGACCACTTTTTCCATGACTGGGTTTGTTTGTAACCGGGTTTGTACCCGGTTTTTTGGCAAAAAAAATATGTTGTGCATATCAGGAGAAAAATACCTTTTTAACCATATATGTAACATCAATATTGATGGACAATAAGATATTTATAAGTGTACGACAAAATATTGTGTGGCCTATTTATATATATAAGATTTTATTTATTTCTTTTCAGATCCTGAGAGTTCTTCAAATGCCATGATGGGTGGTCCTCCCGGTAGTACACCACCACCTTATGCTGACGCTTCAGGCGGCAGTAGTAGTGGTCATCATCACCATCATCATGATGGTCGAGGTGGTGGCAAAATGGTTGGTGGTGTTATGTTATCGGAATTGCCAGAACCTCCAATACCATTATCGGAAATTGGTCCCATCCCACCGCCTCCTATGTTTTCAACACCTTCGCCAACTTTAGTGGCTGGACGACCGCATGGGCCATACGACGATTATGGTAAGTAGCATGTGTACTACACATTTCGTTAGTAATTTATTTGATGAGAGATTTATTTCACAAATTTATAAATTTATAGTTTTAAACAAATTTTAAACAAAACTGATTGACTAATTTTCTTGAAAGCTTGCAACTCGTTTTTTTTTAAATTAAACAATTTAAATTCCCTGGGCTCCCTATAAGATTCCACTAGCTTTTATTAAATTTCCTTTGGACAATTTATTTTCCATATATCTCTCCCTCTGCCTCTTAAATGAACTAATTTACAATTACAATTTATAAGAAGAGATTGGTGTGAAAGCATAAAAATACAAGTTGCTTCATTTACAATTTTCCAATATTTTAGTTGCATTCTACGATTGTCCTTTTTATTTCAAGCTCCTTCGCAATCCCCCCACCGTTTCTTATTTCGATTATGCTTAATTTTCTCAAGTCTTTCACTTCAATTAGATGAATCAATACAAGAAATTGAATAGAAATTCGCTCTAATCCCTTCCTCTATCCCCTTCCTCTATCTGTTAGGCACATTAATACATTCATTTTTTTCGATTTAACCATGATTCCTTATGCAGTACTTCAAGCTGGTGAAGCTCTTCTCTCATATTTTCGTTTTTAGTTTTACGCTAGAAGGCTGTTAATAAAAATGATTTGTTAAGTGGCAGTTGATGCCATTAACTGGGGTGAATAGAGCAAAAGAAGAAAGACAAAAAAAAAGAAATGATTTAGTACAATGGAAAATTATTTGAGCAGCGGTAAAAATGTGTCCTTAAAACGAGGAAGTTGAAAATGTTTAAAGTAAGAAAGAAGGAAAAATATGATTGAAAAAAAAATTGTGAAAATATGTTTAAAGCATAAATTAAGGCATAATTCTTTAAAACACTGTTCAAAAAAAACTTTTTTTTAGAGTTACAAATCTTGTAGACTGATTCTGGTAGAGGGCACCAAAAAATATGTATGTACATTGTACATGTCTGGAAGTTTTGAAATTCCACATCTGTAGTGAGATTCTCTATTCAATTTTAACAATAGTTGTCATTGTTAAAATATTTAACAAGCAAGTTAACGATTTTGCCATTCTGCACAATTTTTAACAATATATATTTGCAGTCGGTTAACTAACGACAATATTTTTTCTGTTGTTACCGAATAGACAAGAGTCAGCTGTGCAGGCGTAGCACGTACTTTATGGCAACAATTAAAGTTTATTGTTTTAGAGCAATATACAAACATATACAACTTTTACGTATAAATAACAATATTTCTATTATTTAATCATTTAATTTAACAATTATTTCTCAAAAATAAAGAGATTAGTGCAAAAAATTTTCTGTACACTGTTTGGCAATCACAAATTCATTTGTTTTTGTTATATTCCTCTTTGCGTTTATCGTTTATTTTAACAGAGATGCCACATAGCGTCAGATTTAAACAATGTTGTTAAAAAGAAGTCACAGAATCGTAGAATCGTTAGTGCAAACAATTTAAGGAGTTGACAATAGAACAACTGTTGTTATTGTTAAAAGTTACAGAATGTCCCTACTGGATTCATTTTAAAGTTAGATTCACCTGATTTTCATAGTGACTCGGCATAGGAAATCTTGTAAGCCTTTCGTTTAAGGTATAAGATGTATTCAGCTTTTTTATGTAACATGCCACGAAAAATATTTTTGTAGAAAATTTTAACCCTCTAACTCTTCGATGTATGGGTCTTTTTGTCCCTTTCAACCCTGTAACTCTTCGCGGTATGGGTCTTTCTGCCCCTTTTCTCAATTGGGGTGCAAAAACTCCCCTCCAGCAGTGATATAGCAGGCTAAATTGTTCCACAAAAATATTTCTCGTGATGTTTTACATAAAATCGCTGAATATATCTTATACCTGAAATGTAAGCCTTGCAAGATTTCCTATGCCGAATACTAATTGTGAATAAGTTCGAAATTAACACTTAAACACATTTTAAGTTTTGAATTATTTCTAGCCTTCAAGTTGAGTCTGGAGCTTGGGTGTATTTAAAGACCTATATTAGAATTTTATGGCGAATATATTTGTAGAACATTTCTGTCCGCTATATCGCCGCTTAAGGGGAGCTTTTTTCCCCTTTTTCCCCCTTTTTTAAGAAAAATACAAAAAGACCCCTATAACAAAGAGTTAGGAGATTAAAATATTCCACAAAAATGTTCCCCGTGGTGTTTTTTACAAAAATGTTGAATTTATCTTATCTCCTAAACGTAAGGCTCACAAGTTCTCCAATGCCGAATACTAATTGTGAATAAGTCCTAAATTAACCTTTAAACACATCTTAAGTTTCGAATGATTTCTAGCGTTCAAGTTGAGTCTGGAACTTGGGAATTTTATGACGAATATTTTTCTAGAACATTTTAGCCCGCTATATTGCCGCTGAAGAGCACTTTTTCCCCCTGTTTTAAATAAAGAGACAAAAAGGCCCATACAACAAAGAGTTGGGAATGTCGAGATGTTCGGCAAAAATGTTTCCCGAGGTGTTTTACATAAAAATGCTAAACACATCTTATACCATTAACGTAAGGCTGAGCAGATTTCCTGCGGCGAGTCACTAGAACTGTGGACAAAATGGGGGAACTTTAACTCCTTTTAAAATGAATTCTAAATGTAAACTTTCAAAACGCCGATAGAATCAGTCGTTAGAAACATTTTGTTGTTCTATTTTTGTGTTGTACTGTGTAATCAGGTGTCTCAGAGCAAATAAATTCTTGGGAAAGTGAAAATAAAATGCAAAATTTTGCTGAAGAAATTTTATTGAAAATAATTTTTTCAACAAGAAGATCCTAAAATCAGAAAAATTGACGGACAGACGAACGGACGGTCAACAAGCCAAAAAAAAAATACCAACATGAACAATTTTGCACTGCAGACCTTCATTTGAACAAAAACAATTTTGCAGATCGGTCTACAAGTTGCGGAGTTCTGAGCGAAACAATATAATAATTGCCCAATTCACAAGATCTCTCAGTATTGTGTATTTAACCTTTGAAATACACCTTGTGAACAAATACTCTCTGAGAGAGTCTCTCTAAATACGAATTTTTCGAAACATATGAAATAAAAGTGTATTTGTGTATTTCATTTTTACATGAAAAATATCAACAATAAATATGCACTACTGTAAATTAATACAGAAATACACATGATACAGAGATACAGCTAGCTTGTGAATTGGGCAAATGATCTTAATAAGTAGGTCTCATTTTTTTGTAACTCATATAAAAATTATTGCCACCTATTACCGAAATTTCTAAAGTTCTGTTGGAAAACTCCGAAAAAAATTTAAATTATTCCGAAAAACTCGAAAGTTTTCCAAAAAGTCGATATTAATAAGTACATATCCGAAAGCACATAACGAACTCTATTAAATCCTTGGAGAATTCGCAGCTAATAGTAACTACTCCGAAAAATCGAAAATTTTTAAGACATTCGAAAAAAGTGCTACAGTATTCCACGGTTAATTACCCCACGCTTAAATGCATTCACGCTCATTTACCTTGAATTTTAAATCCCACTTTTTTTAAACTCCCAAAATAAAATGTCCCTTAAATTTTATTCGTTTAATTGCCTCAGTACTATTTGACAACAACACTGCAAGTAATGCATCCAAGTTTACATGTTAATCATAAATATATATGATTGGCAAAATCAGACGGTATATATCCCAAGAAATTTAATGAACAGTTGTTGTATACAAAAATTTTATATATAATTAAAAAATCACCCTTCCGATCGCGTTTAAAGTAGGGATGTAACGAATACCGATACCGATACCGATATATCGGCGATACTTCAGATTTTCCGATACATCGGTATCGGCGATATTTTACTGTCGATACGACGATAATTTTAAAAATTTTTTCAAAGCTTTTTTTAACAAATAATTTATTTTTGTTCAATTTTACCATGAATTAAATTCATTTCGTTATTTTTTAAATCTTATTAATATCAATTTTAAAAATTAATAATATTTTATGCTGTTATTTTGTAAAAAAAATTATTTTTTTTTGTTAATTTTACCATGAATTCAAGTTCAAGTCGTTGTTTTATAAATCTTATTCCAGCAAAAAAAAAATACTCCAAAGAAGTCATGAAAATGGAGAATTCGCGATCTGGAAGTATTGCAAATTTGGATTATTTCTAATTAGTTTTACATATCCTTGCCATTGCAAGAAGTTCTGTTTTTCGATTACCAATCATCGAATTGAAAGCATTGAAAGCGATGCTAGGACAAATTTCTTTTTCGGTATTCTATAATGATTTTTCCTCAAGGAAAAAGGATAAAAAATTACCCATTTTCACAATTTTTTTTATGCGAATTTAAACTCAGATCTGTATTTTGATGTAAATTTAAGTGAATAAATATAAACTTAGAAGTCTTTTAATAATTAAGCTATAAAGTCATTTAGAAGAATATTAGTTGATAAATGTCCTTTAAAAAAATCGATTTTTTAAAAAGCATGGCGAGTATTTTTTAAAATTATAAAGGAATTAAACATATTTTCTTGCTTTTCTGCTAATTATCTGCATATTTTTAATATAGATTTTTTGGAAGCAAAGAAAATGTAGCTCCTTAAAAATTACTTCCAATGTTTTCTCAATTTTAAATATTCTCTCTTATAATGTAATTTTGTATAATAAAAAATTTGCGCTTGAGTTTTGTTAATCTAAACTTGAACTCAATTTCAATATTCGTATCGGTATCGGATCGGCAAAACGGCGTATCGTTACATCCCTAGTTTAAAGTATTTTCGTAATTAGCAAAAACACTAACAACATTTTATGCTTTTAGATAACGATAACGAAGACGATAACGGTTCGGACAATGACTACAATTACCAAACATATTCCAATCATATCGATACACAACGCATTGAGGAAATTCCAGCCAAAGAGCCCAAACTAAATGCAGTTCCTCTTAAGTCGGCGCTTAAAAAGAAACCGGGACAGAATTCATCGTCGCCCGCCACACCCATACAGGATCATAGCAATGCCAATGGTACACTGCCACAGGGCATGGGTATGGGCGGCAATAGTAATGCCAGCAGTGGCTCATCAACCAATCATCGTCCCCTGGTAGTCAGGCAGGATGCTACCAATAGTTATAATCTTAAGTAAGTACAAAGAAAAAAAAATTTTTTTTTATTAAACAACCCGACTACAACAACAACAAAAATTATTTATTAACACAATTTTTTAGTAAAATTTTGTTTTGGTTTTTTGAATGTTTTTTATAAAAGAAATTTTTACTTCTAACTTTTTTATAAGAAAAAAAAAAAAGAAATAGAGTAGTTCAATTAAAAGCAAATAATTTTTTTTGTTGAGTAATTATATATACTCGTATATATATTGTTTTATAAATAACATATTAAAATAACAAACTCTAACTTTTAATTATTAACTATTTTTCTTTCTTCTCAATAACCACTTTTTTTATTGTAATTTCTTTCTTTTTTCCCCCGCCACCCACAAAAAATTCCCCCTCACATTTTGTTCTGTAACACAAAAATTTGTTTAAATTTTAAATTCATTTTTGTGTTCCTCCTTATCCTTATTGTGTTTTGAAATTCCTCTCCAAAACCCTGAATTTGTTTTCTTTTCTCTCCTTCTTAACCACCAATTAGGCCCATACTACGACCACGGATTAGAATATGGTAATAATTTAGAATATTTTATTTTAAAATAAAACAAATATACCTCACAGAATTGCAAAACAAAAAGAAAAAAAACGAACAATATTTAGTATCTATGTGTATTTCGTTCGGTATGATTTGCATTTTTAATTTTTCATTTTCAATTTCACTTTGAAATCTAGTGTTTAAATTCAAGCTGTCAATCATATTTTATGTCTATAACTGGAAATATTAATCCGATATCACGCATAAAATGTTATGCAAACTACATTGAGCTCGTTTACATTGAGGCAAATTGATAATAAGGTTGGTGTGTCGGCGAATTCTGTTCAACTCGGACTGATACTAGAAAAACCAAAAATTTTACATACGTATCTCTTGGCGATATATAAACTCTTTCAAAAGTCTTGTATCATTTCATGTAGGCGTCACGAAATATCAGAGTTTGAAGGTCGGAAAAATCTAGTTTTTTTTATATGCATCGCGCTTTCTATCTTGAATAGGCCTTTTGATGTTATCACAAAAGTTGTAGAGAATACAATTTTCTGCGATTTTTGTATACAGCGATATTTCGCAGCATCAATAGTTTTTAAGATAGAGAGCAAAGACTGGTAAAGGATGTGTCTTAAAATGCAATGACCTAGGAATCTTACCCTGATTAATATTCAACACATTTATTTGATGACGTCATGGCATTTTTTTAAAGTATGTACATTAATTAAACAAATTTCTATTGTATGGCTTCGGTTTAGGGCATATCCTTCATGAGACGATTGAATTTTATATGTTCTTCAAATAGTTGTATTGAGGCCAGGTCTGGGAATATTCTATGTGTTAGATTAATTTGTAAAAATCGTTTATATATGTGACAAGTAACACCCGAAAATACATTATTCTTAATGATAAATATATACTTGACTCATTTCAATTTAATTTTCAAACAATTTTAATTAAAATTGCTTGTCGCGAAAAAAAAAGTTATTCTATTTCTCGTCAAACTTAAATTCCCATACCTGGTTTCATTTCATGGTATCAAAACAAGGTGAATTAATTAATACCAGGTGTCCTCGAGAGATCAAATGACTACGAATTGTTTACCATATTTGAACTGCCAACTGTGTTAATGTATCAGCTTTTTTTGATAGCACAAATATAAATTCTGCACGGCGAATTTATATTTGAGCTGTCAAAAAGCTGATATATTAACACAGTTGACAGTTCAAATATGGGAACATTTTCTTACTCACCTGCCCCCTTATGCTGTAACTCGCTAAAGCTAAATCTCTATCGCTAAAAATTTATAAAGTCGACTTATCAATTTTTTGGTACGAATACAATTTTGCAACGTCTATTGCTAAATTAGTCAATGTCTTAAAAATTTAGTCCGTCGAAATGTTAGTGTTTTATGTCATCGCCAAAAATTTTTAATTTTGTGTTTGTTCAGCATTTTAGCGATCGAGATTTAGCTTTAGCCTTAGCGAATTATGGAATAAGTGGGCTGATCTCTCGAGACCGCCTGGTATTAATTCGCCTTGCCTTGCTATTATTTAAATGGACATTAAAAATACGACAAAATAATGATACAACAAATTTCTCTGTTTACAAGCACATAAACAAATATCGTATTTTTTTTAACCGATAAGACATACACTCTAAAACATTACTTCAAATTTACGATCATATATTGTCTAAATTTGTGTTGAAAATTTCTCCTTGTCTAAAATTACATCGATTTTGTAGTTATTTTATTAAAGCAAAAACCTTTCAAATTAAACATATTTAGTCCAAGTGGAAAAAATTTAACATAAAGTATAATACGGCTATGGCTGAATGGTAGATACGTCAGACTATCAGTCAGGAGGTCGCGGTTCAAACCTGCACGCAGCCAATTGTTTTTTTTCCAGAAACATTTTGTTAAAAAATAATGCGTGTGTAATTTTAGGTCGATAATAATCTGTAAAGTGTTGCCAACTATTATCGACCTAATTTTCAACAACAGCGTTTTAGAGTGTACGACTGATCTTGTGAATTGAACAATTATTAAAATAGTATTATTTAAAATTTTCATTTACCAATCGAAAGGTACTTTAATGCACTCTCAAATGATACCAAGTTAAGTTGAGAATTAAACACATTTTGTAGATGCCGTCATAGATAGCCCTTCCTAAAATAATTAAAATGAAAATTTTTGTTGGTTCCATAGCTTTATTTCAAAGATACGGGGCTCAAAACTATTTTGCTAATTGGTCTAATGGATTTCAAGTCTATTAAGAAATGTTACATTGTGCTGTTCCGTCATGAGCTCATTTAAAAGTAGCTGTACAACAGTGGAATTGGCTGATACCCTCCCTGATGCATTTGTCATTAGGGTCACCCTAAAAACTAAAAGTTAAATTTCTACCAGTTTCACTTCCTGGTTTTATGAATATTGATGAAAACAATAATCGTGCAAAATTTTCAGAGAAATTGGTTGAGTATAAGATGACCTGCCAGCCCGTAATTTTTGTCAATTGAGTTCCTTCATTTAATTGTGAATAAAATCATAAGTTGTCTATCGATTTTAATGAAATATGGCTCGTTTTGCTTAGAACATATTTACCTTTATGTTTATAGAACAATGGAAAAGTGGAAACTCACGTGGTGAAAATTTTAGCCAAATCGGGCGTGCCCCAAACGTTCAGGTTTTTTTTTTAAATTTACGAAAATGAAGGAAAAAAGGGACGCCTTAGAGTTCTCCAATTCGACTAAAATTTTTACCTCCACCCAATCAAAGATTATTGTTTGGAAATTGTGCTTAATTTTTGCAAATTTCACAAAATTTTAACTTTGGCCGTTAGAGGTCGCACGTTACAGTTATTTGAATCGGGCCAAAATTATTACCTGCGGTAAATGAAATATCACTTTATGTAAATTTAAGTTATCTTTGGAAAATTTTAAAATATTTGAAATTTTACCTCAATGCGGCACACGTGAGAGTTACCCGATTTGGCTAAAATTTTTACCACGTGTCTTATAGGCCAAGTATCATAATAATCTCCAAAGCTTATTTTTTCATTATGTACATTTTGCACATGTACTAATGACTGACAATGGAAAAACACAAATTAGCTGTACAGATTATTAAAATACTTTGTCTAAAACTCACGTTGTGAAAATTTTAGCCAAATCGGATAACTCTAAGGCATGCGCCATCGAGGTCAAATTTTATTTTTTTTTAAATTTGCCAAAGTTAAGCTCAATTTGCATATATTTTTTTAAAAAAACTTCTTATTTCTGAAAAAAAACTTTTTTGCCCAAAAAACCTTTTTTTTCTACAAAAGTGCCAAAATTTTAAAAGAAAACACAAAAAAGTGTATTTGGAACTAATTTTAAGGAATGTATGAAAACAGCAAAGTTGTAGAGGGAGTAAACACTGTTGCATTAATAAGGGAGTGAGAAAATATTTGATCGTATCATTGCATAAACAATCACTTAATATTTTCATCCGATATACTATACTGCAAATTTTACATTACTCGTATGTACATATTTATAAAAACTTGAAAAAAATTTATATAAAATTAAAACTTTTTGGCATCTCAAAAAACTTGCAAAAAAAGGGAAAACTTGACAATACAAACTAAAGGGAAAGCTTAGCAGCTTTTTTCACTATAGAACTCGCAAAAATTAAAAACAAAAACTTTTTACTTAATATTATAAATGAATATTGTCCATTTGGCGCTTTAACGAATTTAAACACTAGTACTTCATTGCACTTTCAATTACAAATGGCTTAACAACTCCTCTTCTTTACAACTAACACAATCTATTTTCTGTTCTTGCTCTTCTTATATCCCTGATTTTATAAAATTAAAAACTAATTTAATTTTTTATTAATATGATTATTTCGAACGTATTTGTATTTGCTTTGTGAATCTAAATTGATTATTAGGCTAAGGTTCGTAACGTTATATTGAGAAAGAATTGGGTATGATTAATATTCCAAGGAAAAAGGGAAAAATTAACATCAACTTAATTTTTCAACGTACACAGCAGAACAGAGTAGCGCCACTTTCGGAAGCCGCTACACTTCCATCGTCAGTGCTCACGTGTATTTGCTTATCACCAGTTGTCAGGTCTCTCTGTTGAATGTGATTTTAATTATTATATATACAACTTTTTCGTGAAAATTGAATACGATAATTAAATCACTCTCAAGCTGATATTAAAGTGCACTTTCCCAGCGTTGCCATCGGTTTATTTTTCTTCATTCCCATTTTTCGGATTTTTGTTCTACTCAAGACAAACTTTTTTAGTTTGATTTTATACTTAAGTATAAGTATATGAACATGTAAACATGCGAAAGTGGCGCTACTCTGTTCTGCTGTGTACGTTGAAAAATTAAGTTGATGTTAATTTTTCCCTTGTTCCTTGGAATATTAATCATACCCAATTCTTTCTGAATATAACGTTACGAACCTCAGCCTAATAATTAATTTAATTTTTATTTATATGATTCCTGAACCAAGAAATTGGTTTTTTATTTAATTTATTACAAAAAAACAACAATTACGTAGCACAAATTGCATGTTTTTTTGTTATTAGTTTAATTAATGTTCTTTCAATTCGTTGTAATTGCGGTAATTTAAAATATTCCATCATATTGAAGCATATAAAACATTTTTATATTCTCTGTTATTTTTCACTTTGAATTAAATGCATGTTAATTCTGTTTTAAGTTCTTGAAAAACTATATGAAATATTTTTCATTTGCTTTTATGTTGTAGTAAAGTAAGTTTTTCTTTTGTACAAAACATTTTTTTTAATTCAACCGACCCCATAGTTTTATATTTTTTTTAGTTCATATGCAGTTCGCCAGTTATTTTAATATTAAGAGTAAAATTTTTTATATAAAATACATGCACTTATGCATAAATATGTTTACACAAGAGTACTTTTGAATTTAAGACGAAACTAATATGGGGGCAGTATCAGAATTACCAAGATTGACAAAAAAAATTTTTTTCAGATTTTTTTTCGTTATTTTGATGTATGTGGTCTTTTGTGGGTATTTATAAAAAACTATTTTTAAAACAATTTCAGGTCGAATCAGTTCAGATTAAGGCGTGTCGCACGCCCTTCAAAGTTTGAGCAAATGCTCTGTTGTCTCTCTGTCTGCAAAATATCGAATATCGCATCTATCTATATAAAAAAGAGTAACGTTATTGAGTGACTGACTGACTGACTGACTGATTCATCATCGCCCAGCCCAAACGACTAAAGCTAGAAAGTTGAAATTTCGTATGTGGCCTCCCCTCAGGATGTCTAGATCCACTAAGACGGAGTTTTGGGAAATTCAAACGCTAAGGGGGTAAAAACGGGTAAATTCGATAACCTTATATTTCCGGATCTAACTAAGGTAAACATAAAATTCCAAAAACAGCATTATAAGATCCAAAAATAAGCGGGAGGTTGGTACTTTTTTCAAATTTTTACATTTGGAGCCGAAAAAGGGTAAAATATAATTTTGGTACTTTTTTTTGTTAACCGTTTATTTCCTAAAGTAATGGAGATAGAAATTTAATTTAAAATGCATTTTTCTATCCTTACGAAGCCCTCAAACATGTTTTGGTACTTTTTTGTAATTCGAATATATAATGGGTAAAAATGGTTGCTCTTGTTGGTACTTTTTTCAATACAACTATTTTTTATGCAAATAAATATACATAGTGAATGAATATGTTTGTATATTTTCACTAAGAAAGGATTTTTGAAAATTTTGAATTCTAAGTGGATTAAAAGGGGTAAAAACGGGTAAAGTCGGTAACCTTATATCTTCGAATCTAAGTAAGGTAGACATGAAATTCTAAAAGCATCGTAATAAGATAGAAAAATGAGCGGTCAGGTGTCTGAAACTTTTTTAAAATCTGTACATTTAGGGGGCGAAAAAGGGTGAAAATATAATTTTGGTACTTTTTTTTGTTAACAGTTTATATCCTAAAGTAATAAAGTTAGAAACTAAACTTAAAATTCATTCTTCTCTCCTTAAAAAGCCCTCAAAACAGTTTTGTAGTTTTTCAAATTTGAATATATAATGGGTAAAATTGGTAGCCCTTTTTGGTACTTTTTTTCCATACAACTATTTTTTATGCACATCGATACACATACTGAATGCATATGTTTGTATATATTCTCTAAGAATGAATTTTTGAAAACTTAAATTCTAACGGGACTAAAAGGGGTAAAAACGGGTAAACTCGGTGTTCTTATATCTCCGAATCTAAGTAACGTAGACATAAATGTTTTGTACTTTTTTTGAAATTTGTACATTTCGGGGCCGAAAAAGGGTAAAAGTATAGTTTTGGTACTTCTTTTGTTAACTGTTTATATTTTAAAAGTAAAGGTACTTTTTCGAAAACCTACTTTTTTGAAAATGTATTTTTAAGAAATGGTACTTTTTGAAAAATGTTTTTTGAAGGGGGTACCTTTTGAAAATGGCTACTTTTTGAAAAGTTACTTTTTGGAAAAGGTTCTTTTTAGGGCTCTGTACACCAAAAGTGTAAATTAATCTTATTGTTTTCTTTCTGTCTGCCACAGGCTGTTTTCTCGAGAGCCGTAAGAACTACGGGCTAAAGATTAAAGGGTGTTCTAAAGCGAGCAACGAAACATGTTGAAATACTAATGTAATATACAGACACTTTTATATAGACTCTCGAAATTTTCAAAGTTAGTGTTAATTGGTGTAGTCCGTAGAATATTTAACACAACAAATATTAAAGGGTGTTTTAAAAGTTAATGTAATTTTGACTATGTAGTTTGAACAGTTTGCTGTATCTTGGAAACCGTAAGAAACAAACTCTTGTAATTTTAAATAACTCAACTAAAAAATTCTAGAATGAAAAAAGTCAAAACGAAAAACCACCAAAATGAAAAAATCGCTAAAACGCAAAAATTTGCCAAAACTAATAAGATCGTCAAAAAAAACTAACCAATTTTAAGGTTATTTTTAAATGAGCTAACTAATTTTTCTATATCTCCACAACAATATGGTAGTGAAGTGATTATATGTGTGTGTTTATATTTAAGTATTTGCTGAGCACTACTGCCGCATTAATTGAGCATAAAAATGCCCTTTGAGAAAAAATCTGAAAAACACTTGTTTGTAGTTAGTCAAAATTAATTCTAAAATTTATTTATAAAAGTACTTGCTTATATACTAAATTATTCATTTGGTCAGCAATTCGATTCATTTGCACAAATATATTTTCATTAAAACCATTCGTTTCTGCTGACCAATCATAAAGTGCATTGATTTACAAATGCATGTGTACACACACTACACCCTCACCCTTTTGAATTTCGGTATTATTTAAAATAAAACAGAACTTTTCGACACCTTACCATCATGAAACTTTGGGAACAATAGAACGAAACCATCGTGCTCTGAATGAATATTTCCTAAATTTCGTTGAAGACAACCATTGGCATGAATGGATATCATACTTCGCTTTTGCCTTTAACACAACTCCTAACGTAGACACTGAATATACGCCATTTGAATTAGTATACGGAAAACTACCTAGACTACCAAGTGACGAATTGAATAGCCCTAAAAAAATGCATGTGAACTTATTTTAAAGAATAAAGTTACTTTAAATAAGGTTCTTAAATTACTACAGTGGTGAGCGTAAGTGTACATGCATTATATATTACTAACAGTGGTGAGCATAAGTGTACACACACTACAGTAGCGAAGCACGCCGGGTATAGCTAGTATCTAATAAAATACCAAAAAGGCCACAAATTTTCGTTCCCTAGAATTTTTTTATCAGCTATAGTTTTCGAGATATACCGTTATGTCAAAAATGAAAATACTTGCATGACACATATTGGCATAACTTGAGAAATTTTTGCCTTATTCAGTAAAAAAGATAAACCAAAACTAAACAAAAAAAATTATCTTTAAAGATACGTTTACACTTGGCAAATATTTGCACAGAAAAAAACACTATTTTTGCGAAGTGTTAGTGTGATATAACTTGTTTTATATCACAAAATAAAGTTAAATATGCTGCAAAAAGCTATTTTGATATTATTTTTAATAAAAGCGAATCCATATATAAAAAAATATTCGATTTAAAGGAAATACAATTTTATGTTGTCTGTTGGCCAAGCTTTTTTCGGAAAATATTTGCCTAGTGTGACTGTACCTTAAGCCGTGCAAACATTGTTTTTAAATATGTCCATTACTTTCAGATATATCGTAAAAGGCCTAAAGACTTACAGCCAAATTCATAAACAATTCTTATTTTAGGTTTAAGACTCGCAATTGTTATTGAACAGTTTCACGCTAAAAACTGTTTAATATAAAATTGCATTCATAAACACTACAATAGACATTGTGTGTTTTAAGGAAATTTAGATTTCGATACTGGCAACACCACCATGTTTTGTAGTTAGTGTTGCAATAAAAAGAATATGATTTCATCCGGATATTGAAATAAACGAATAGCTTTTTATTGTTTTCGTGTAAGTTAAGATATTTTGAACTCTCTTTATAATATATTTCTCAACTTATTTAACACAAGTTTTCTATGAAGTAAAAGGAAAAAATAGAAATGATTACAAAAGAGTTCACACGACTCTTTTAATCATGTATGAAAAAGGTACTCGAATAACGAGCCTATTTTCATTTGTGTTGATTGTTTCTGCATCACTAACATTTCTTTTTGCTTTTATGTGTTTTGATGGTGTTTTTTTTTGCTAATTTTGTTGCGAATTTTGTTTAACTTAAATAATTAAGTGACATATTCTATCAAATTTAAAAAAAACATACGTAAACGCTTATAGCCAAGACTTCAAGCTTTAATTTAAAGCATATCATGTATTTCTGTGTGCTAAATTTGCAAATATATTTGAAGTTGAAATTGATATATCGATTATATGAATTTATTGAAGGTTTATAGTAGGCGCATACCATCTTTAAACCTATTTTCATGTAATATACATTTTTGAATGCAATTTTATGAAATTTTGCTTAAAAGTAGTTTATTGTCCTGTTTTAAATATTTATGAATAAGGCTGTTAAAATTTTATAAAAAATTTAAACATTTTTATTTTCAAAAATTCATAAAAATTATTCTGGCAAAAAAACCGACTTCAATACAAAGAGCCAAAATATTGTACGCCATTTAATATAAAAAATTTTCAAAATTGGTCCATAAATGGCAGAGTTATGCGGTAATCATTATTTCGGGGTGGGGGGTGTGAATCGCCCCACCGTTTTTCAAAAACAAATTATGGGACCAAACTGCAAGCAAACCTTTGGAAACAAAAGAATAATTTTAAAAATCGGTTCATTAATGGAGGAGTTATGCGATAACCAATATTTGTGTGAGAAGGGGGGGGGGGGCAATAGCCCGTCCGATTATCGAAAAAAATATGGGATTAAACTGCAAGCAAAGCTTTTCAAACATCACCCCGCCTGAGCCACAGATACAGTATTCAAAAGAACGTGGTATTCAACTTTTTTTTCAAATCCGTTTACTTTTGAAACTGCCGTTTTAAAAACAAAATGAAATAACAGTCAAATTAAAATTATTATTATTAAAAAAACCAAGAGCATGATGAGATTGCAATTTGGAATGAAGGAAATGAAAATTTATTAGATTTTAGAAAACTGGTATTTGCTGTCACCTGTCAATCAACATTCTACAGTTGCCACAACCAAAAAACATAAGCGGAAAATCGTTTTTAATTTATAAACAAAAACCACTTGCAACATGTTGAAAGAATAAATGAAAGCGAAAAATAAAACAAGAACTCTCTGCGTTTGTACTGCTCTTAACAAACACTTGTTGTAATTTCTTCAAAACTATTTATGCCGTAAAATGTTGAGGCCAACAAAACACCAAAGCGAAAACAAAAAACACTAACACACCAAAAGTGTTTGCTTTTTGTTTCAATTGCCACAAGATTAAGAAAAGCTTTGATGTCGACTTTTTTCGTTAGAGTAAAAGCAATTTAAATAAAGTGTATGGATTTTTTTCTGTTCGTGCCTAAAAGAAAAAATTTACAAAAAAATTCGGTTTTCATGAAAATTTTTAAGGTATTTAAATTAAAGATTAGCGTTTAAGAGAAGAGCCTACCTAGTGCCTAGAGGAAATGTAATTTGTATAAATTTTTTACAAACCAATTTATCTTCACATGACATTTAAATTTCCATAAAACTTAAAAATATGAGTGATTCTTATTTATAATGCTTTTAGTGTCCATTAAATGTATAATAAAATATTTTATACTAAAAACGCTTAAATTAGAGAAGGATATTAAAAATGTTATGAATGAAGGTACATAAGATATATACATAAAACATATATTTTTCAATGTAAGACTATTTATTGTGAGTTAAAAACAAAAAACGAAAATTTTGTTTTTACTCTCCTCTGCCCTTTTGTGTACTGAAGGTTACTTTGTCTTAATATGGCTTCATTTCTTATTTAAATTGCGGAGATTACATTAAACACAGCAAATATAAGAAGAACACATATTAGTGATTCTAAAAACCTGAAATGTTTGTTATTATATCAAATATTGGATTTATGCATTTTAGTCGAACATTATAGTTTTGAATTCCATATTCTGTTTTAAGTTCATTACGGCCCTTTCCACAATGTATGATTAAGAGTTAACGTGGACTTTAACGGCAACTGTTGTATGCCAAACTTGCCGTTAAAGTCCACGGGTAACTTTTAATCATACATTGTGAATAGGCCCGTTAATATGATTTTTCAATTAAATAATTTTTATTGAGAAAGATAAACAAAGATAAATTTTTGACTTGTATAAGGGTCGAACTGAATCACCACGATAAACAAACAATTTTAAACCCATTCGCTTAAACTTCTTACAAGTGTGGGAATTTTTCCAAACTTTACGGCCCCTATTATCATTCACAATTAAATCGATAGTTGAGTCGTAGTTGTCAAATTCTTATAATGGAATACAACTTCATCAGAGCAGTTGCTTCAGTTTTTTATCAGTTGTGTTTTGGTTTTTATTTCGACTATTGTGTTACTTTTAATTAATTTTAAAATGGTACTTTTAGGCGCCAATCTAGCCCATTTGTCAACCCATATTGTTGCCATATCCATAAAACATAAAATATCAAGAAAAAATAGTAAGGCCAAAACTAAAAATATTTAAAATATTTTGTAATGGCTACTATGGTTTGAAAAAAACAGAGAGTATAGATAAGAACCTTTTTTCGAACATTTTTTCGAATACAATTGAAATTAGTAACTAACAACTGTTGTCAATTATAATAAAAAAAAAATGGTTGAGTTGGGTCGTAGCATTGACAACTCAACCTAGTTGAGTTGTGAATCATAATAGGGGCCTAATTAAGCTCTTTGGGGCTATTTAGAAATTTTTTTAACATTTGACTCTTGTCTTCTCAGCCAATCATTAGATGAGGGCTGACTTCCAAAACGTATCGATACAAAGTTTGTATAGAGTTCTGCTTCGGTATTTAAATCGTGTACATAATATGTATTGTTTAGCAACTTCGCATATGTACTACATATGCAAAGTTGCTAAATATTGCATCAACTTTAAAACCGATGCCCTGATTGCTATTTTGCGTCGTTACTGATACTTGTCGCCGACGTTTTGGAAAGGTATGCATGGTCAATGTTTTGTACTGCGACGATATGAAACACTATACCTTGTTCGAATACAAAGCAACTGTATAACTGTAAAAGAAATTCACAGTGCACATCACCGTTAATTATCCAGTAAAAAAACTGCTTGCAATAAAGCAGATTTCTACTATTATGGAGTAAAAGTAGCGCTGACAAGCCTGCTAATTTGGCGAGTTCCCGGTTTGGAGTACTACATTTTTGCTCATAAAAGCGCTTTTGAAGCGCTGAAAATCATCAACATTATCAGCACTAAAACTGAAAATATATGAAAAAACATTTTCGATGTGGATTGGCAGCGTTAACGTGATTTTGAATTTTTATTATTTCGTAACTTTATTTATTTTTATTAATTTTATATTTTTACTCACCGTTTGTTATTTTAACTTCAACTAGTATCGAGCTAAGATCCTTCAGGTTTGTAGTCCAACGTACCAACCACTCCGGCAAAAACACTGTTGCAAAACGGCACCAAGAAATTGAAATAAACTTACTCTTCTTTCTCACTTAAAAACCAGCATTGGATCAGCACAATAAAAGCACCGTTTTTGTATAACTTGTATACGAAGCTTTTACATAAGTAAAAAGCTTATATTTTTTTGTATTCATATTACCCATTGGATGTGTGTAGATTTGCTAACTTTCTCGCTTTAAAACCTGCTTTGTTGGGGCGCTATAAAATCAGCTTTTGAACAAGGTCATATTTTAAAGCGAATTCTGATGCGCTTTATTTCTTTACTGCTTAAAAAAATACGAAAATTTTTTATTGGGTATATTCATCAACAACGAAACGTTTAACATTTGTTCTTCAAATTTGCATGAAGTGAAAGAAATGTATTCCTTCTTCAAAGAAAAGGCATTATATTACCTTATTTTACTTTATTTATTTACTCTAATATCATCAAATATTTCCCCAGCCTGAATGTGTCTCTAGCTAGAATTTTCTAAAAGAAAACTTTGACACAAGCAGCCAGTATTTGAATGAAGTATGTACGAGTATAATAAAATAAATCGAAATAAATCGAAAGAAAGTAATGAGTTTCTTCTTGCTTTTCTCTATGAATCAAAAAGTTAATTAATGAGAAAGTTTAATGGAAAAATATTTTAGAAAACACGTGTAAGAAATTAATTATTTCTTGCAATAGAGACACAAAGTTTTCCACTGATTTATTTAATTGTTCTGTTTGTGATTTAAATATTTTGTGAGTGTGAGTGTTGTGTTTGTTTGGCTCTGTGTGTGTTTATATCAAACTTTAATCAAAAATCAGTTTTTGAAGTGTAAAATTAAAAAAAAACATAATTGTCGTTGTGTATGACAATGGGTTTTTCTCTTTTACTTTTGAAGATTAAAATGAAGGCAGATTCGTAGAAGAAAGAAAACACAGGAAATAGAGCATGAGATGAGTATGAGTATAAGGTGTTTTAGCAAAAAAATGTTTTAATATATTTGTCAATGTAGTAGTACATACATAAATATACGAGCAAATGTTTAAAAACTCATATTTTTCCTATCTCTTTTTTTTAATAAATGCAAACAAAGCCAAGCCATTGCCATATTATAGTAATAGTCGTGTGTTTTTCACGTCTTAAGAAGTGTGAAAGGAAAAGGAAATGTTTTTTTTATGGAAATGTGTAATACATATACTATACATGTATAAGTATATATCTATATATCGCTTTTTTGTCTAATGCAACACACACCCACACAACCTTATTTGAAATATCTCGCGAAGTCATTGTTATTTGACAAACGTGACTATTGACATTTCGAATTGTAAGTCATTCTAATGCTGGCTATACGAATACAAATATTGTTGTAAATAAAATTATCATTTATTTTTCTTAACTTAATTTAAGGATTATAATACTGCTTAGAAACATGAACTATGTACACAAAAGCCAGCATGATGATGATATGGGTAATTTCAAAGTGAAACGTGACCCAGTTTCATATTAAATTTGAATTGCATGATTATAAATGTAAAGAAAGGCTTCCACTATAAGAAAAAAATATTTGAAAATAATAATGAGACTAATAGTAATGTTTAGCACTTTAGTAGATCAAGGAAATTGAATCTACTAATAGCTAAATTTTTCCACTTTTTTTTTGGAGTTTCATATTTTTTAGAGCTTAAAAGATTATATCTGAAATTAATTTGCTTTATATGCTTTCAATGACAGTATAATATATTTTCGGAAAACGAGAAATGTACTTGGACTCTTTTTACAGAACAGGGCCGATAGAAACTTTATTTATTACATATTATTTGCTGGATTGCAAATGTGCTTTCTTTTTGCGGACACAAATAAAAGCTAAAGAGCTGTATTATGCAGATCAGCTTATATTTCTTTTATATCGCTTCTTTCTCATTTTTGGTAGTTGTCTATTTTATTTCACTCTGTATTGTAAGAGAAAAACGTGTGTTGCATTTAAAAATTAAATCTCACACACACGGAGTCTTTGGTACAAAACCCAGTTGGCCAGTCTGCCTTGCACGATATTGTCATCTTCGATTCTTGTACAACCTCTCCTCTGTCGATTAGACTTTCTAATCGACAATATACGTGAATCATCGTTCATGACAATCTGAGGAACAAATTCTTGCATCTTGTCCTCTATTAAACACTTTTGACGACAATATGAGCGACAATGTCTTTCGTTCTGTCCTAAATCCAACTTTTTTGTGGACAATATGAGCGACAATATCTTACAGTTTGTCTTCAATAACATTGTGGAGGACAAGATGAGCGACAATGTGCTAATTGGTGACCTCAATCCAACTTTGTTGAGAACAATATGAGCGACAATGTCTTACATTTTGTCTTTAATCAACCAAATGAATATGTTGGCCTCTTGTTGTCGAGGTCCAGCAGCAGTCTGGTAAGCACCAAAACTTATAAACATGCAACCTCAGTTCGAATCCCAGTTAAGTCAGTCTATAATTTAAATGAAACGGAAGCAAATAGGTAAGCAAAAAGTTTGATTGGTGTGTTAAAGATATTAATTAAAGACCATTCTATGATTAAATAGGCGACATTGTCGCTATGTAATCGTTGGCGAAAAAATAAACGACATTGTAGCCTGCATAGTCATTGACGACATAATATGCGACATTGTTGCTTTTTTTAATTATGGACGACAAGACAGGCGACATTTTCCCTTATATAACCATTGACGACAAAATAAGCAGCAATGTCGCCCACATATTCACACTAGTATTATGTGAACGAAAATCTGAGAGAGATTTTCGCTTATTGAATCGTACACGATTTTCGCAACACTTGTTCGAAAACTTCCTTGATGACTTGTTGCAGCTGTCCGACATTTGTCGTCGAGTATTTAACATTTTCGTGCACCCATCATTGACGATGTCGTAAAGACGTGGCCAACTGGGAGTGTATACACTGGAACACACGTATGTAATAAAATGTTTAATAAAAATTTTCTGCATAGTTTCAGGCGAAATAAACAAGAATAATAAAAATGTTACAGATTAAATTTGTTGTAAAAGAATAATAAAAATACAGTTATAAAATAATGAATTTGACATACATAACCTGGCCTTTACACATGCAAGTGCAAGTTCGAAAAATTCAATACAGTCAAACTTTTCTACTAACACACTTTTGGTTCAGCTATGAGAAAGACAGAGAAACGAATACAAATTGCTTTTTCGTTGATAATACGTATACAGAACTTGCATGCAAGTACTTACATGTCTAAACGCAGGGTAAAAAAGCATGATTTAAAAACTCATAGAATATCTAAATTGTTATTTATACGAAAATATCCCAAATTACAACTTCATCAAAATAGGATGACCCTAATGCAGCAGCTACACAATTTTCTTTTAGTATTTTATATTATTTTATTTGCTTCACGTATGAATGCAAATTTGTGTAAAAAGCAACAAAGTGGAAGTTACATTTTGCATAAAACTATCTTTGTACGAGCATTTAGCTTTTACATTTATTTCTTATCTCGCATTTTTCAGTGCAATAAAATGAAACTTTTATTGTCATTGCTTGCCCCTGAAAAATGGCATTGTGTAGTCAGTCATTGATAGTTGTTATTGTGTGCTGCGAAAAAATTCGACTTTTTTGTCAATGTAATTGTCGAGTGTTTAACACAAAAGTTGTATTTGGCATACAAACTAAACAATTTTGGAAAAAAAAGCATTTCACAATTTTTTATTATTTTCTCTAGATGAAATAAAATTAAATGATAAAGAATGAAAAAATGCGGATTTTAATAAAGAAAATTATTTTATTTGAAAAAGTTTATTCTACAAGTACCATTTTGAATATGTATTTATGTAATAATATTAACTAAAAATCAACTTAAAACTTATAATAACCGGTATATAACTTTTTCAAATAGCACAATTAAGATGCTCCCTTTATTTTGTCAATATGAAACTTTGCTTGCAATTAAATTGTGCAGCATTTCCTCGCTTGCTACATACCATGCCATAATACCACGAGTACGATATTTTTATCATCAAATTAATTTTTTCATTTCAACGAACTTTTTTGCTAAAACTTTTTATGTTTTATTGTAAAGTTTTTAATAGTAATAAAAATTTTGTTTAATTTTGTCTGACAGCTAAATTAAAATATGTAATTCAAAAGTATAATGCATACAAATTCGAACATTATACATAAAGGAATCTTTGCATACTTTTACGTGCTAAACAAAAATTATTATATTATAAGCAAGTTATATCCATAGAAAATTCTGTTCAACTTAATATTTGAAGAATATTTGAACACCAAGAGAAAATCTATTTAAAACCAAAGAAAATATTTTTTTACAAATGTAAATTAGATTAAAACTAAACGCACAATTATGCTAAAAAGTGCATTTTTTCAATTACATATCGTCGCCTTAATTGCAAACGGACATAACTACACAAAAATTCGAAATCAAAATGTTTTGTCAAAATACACACAGAAAAATGTCCATGTAAAATCGTTGAAAACCAGGTTAACTTAACAATTTTCGGTAGTGATTTTGCTTTATAGGTGTTTCATGTTAAATCAACATGATTTACAATAATCTTGAAAGAAAATTTTTCCTTTTGAATTAACTATAGTTCATGTTGATTTAATATTCCAGTACAGTTAAATCAAAATGAAGTTGATACTGAAATAATACGAAAAATCATATTGAATCAAAGTAATTTCGAGTTGAAACAACGTGAATTTGATATTGGAATAACACGAAGAATCATGTTGAATCAAAGTAATTTCGAGTTGAAACAACGTGAATTTGATATTGGAACAACACGAAGAATCATGTTGAATTAAAATTATATCAAGCTGAAACAACATGACTTTAATGTAACTATTTTATTAATTATTTTACTTACGTGATAGTCATCAGAAAACATTTCGTCGTAGTAGCTGACTGCCCCAGCCAAGATTTGAACTCGTGCCACCTGCAAGATAGTCCACGCGCTAACCGCTGCAGCCACAACAGCTTCAAACTTTTCTTTACTTATACACTAAATAAACACCATCCTATGTAAAATGCATTTCATTTTAATTCAACATGATTTAAATGATTATTTAACATAAAACTTATTTGAAATTAAAGTTATAGCTATGTCGATTGAAAATGAAACTTAACGTTTATAACAAAATTGTTTTAACGGTAATTTAAGGTTAGATTGATTATTTTCCGTTTAAAATTAATATGAAACAATGGTAATTTTAAACCAGCAGCAGTAAATATTCGCTGGTAATTCGTTTTTTGTCGTATACATAGACGACACATGTAAGAATAAACAACAACAAGTCACACAACTAAGCAGAACAGTGAATTGTAGCAATGAACAAAGCAAGTAAACACTAACACACTCAAACGAGAAATTATTTCTTGTAAATTTAATATGATTTGCAATCAAAATTGCGGCATGAGGATTTTACATTCCTTTTTTTTCTGTGCGTACATGCTCTAGCAAAATTTTAAACTAATACGATCAAAAATGGCAACTTTACTAAAGAAATGCATGTGTTTCATTATTTTTGAAGCGGACAACCCAAAACATTTTTTTTTTGTCAAATTCCTTGATATTTGGCAAACTATAGTTCTAGTAGGTATAAATTTGTATGCAAAAAAAATTTATTTATGATGTTTATTTGTCGAGTTATAGGTTGCGAAAGCGCTGCCGTTTTTTAAAAAAATGTTTTAATTATTGTTTCGAACTAGAAAAAAATTAGGGATGTAACGAATACCGATACCGATACCGATATATCGGCGATACTTCAGATTTTCCGATACATCGGTATCGGCGATATTTTACGGTCGATACGACGATACTTCAAAAAATTTTTTCAGTTTTTTTTTAAACAAATTATTTATTTTTTTGTTAATTTTACCAAGAACTAAATTCATTTCGTTATTTCGTCACCTTATTATTGGTTTGACCCATAAACATAGAAAAAAACATTAGAAAGCAGCAAACCAATAATAAGCTGACGATTTTTTAAATCTTATTAATATTAATTTTAAAAATTAATAATATTTTACGCTGTTATTTTGCAAAAACAATACTTTATTTATTGTTAATTTTACCATGAACTCAAATTCAATTCGTTGTTTTTTAAATCTTATTCCCAGCAAAAAAAGACATTATAAAGAAATCATGAAAATGTAGCAGTCGCGATCCGGAAATATTGCGAGTTTGGATAATTTCTAATTAGTTTCACATTTGCTTGTCATTGCAAGAAGTTCTCTTTTTCCATTACCAATCACCGAATTTGAAGTGATGTTAGGACAAATTTCTTTTTCGGTGTTCTATAATGATTCCTCAAATAATTCTGGAAAAAAAGCCGACTTCAGTATAAAGAGTAATATACTTGATGGCTTTCCATATAAACAATTTTGAAAATCTGTAAGCCAATGGAGGAATTGTGCTCTAATAAATATTATGCGACCAAACTCTAGGCAAACCATTTCAAACAAAAAATCAATTTTGGAATTCGGCCCATAAATGGAGGAGCTATGCGATAATGAATATTTCTGGGGGAAGGGGAAATCCCGCACACATTTTAGAGAACAATTATGGTACCAACCTGAAGGGGGGTTTGCAGCAAATTTCACAACTAATTTTCGAAAAAAACTGTAGTCAAACCCTTTCAAAAAAATTTTTTTTTGATAATCGGTTCCCAATGACAAAGTTATACATGGTTCCCCCTACCATTTTCGAAAAGAATTATGGGGCTAAACTACTAGCGAACCCTTGCAAACAACACAAGAATTTTGAAAAGCTGTTCACAAATGACATAGTTATGGATTGGTGGGGAGGGGGAGCAAACTTGCTTCTCCGATTTTCGACAAAAAAAAAAATTGGGACCAGTTTTTGTCAAACCCTTTCAAACAAAACAAGAATTTTGAAAATCGGCTCACAAATGACAGCAATGGGGGGAGCGAATTTCCCCCTCCGATTTTCAAAAAAAATATGGGACCAAACTGCAGGCAAACCCTTTCCAGCAAAAAAAGAATTTTTAAAATCGCTTCACAAATGACAAAGTTATGCGTGTACAAACATAAAAAAGTAAAAAAAAACATACACACGAATTGATAACCTTCTTCTTTTTGGAAGTCGGTTAAAAAAGGATGAAAAATTACCCATTTTCAGAATTTGTTTCTTTTTATGCGAATTTAAACACAAAACTGTGTTTTCATGTAAATTTAAGTGAATAAATATAAACTTTTAGCAGACTTTTAATAATTAAGCTAATAAGTTATTTAGAAGAATATTAGTTGATAAATGTCCTTTAAAAAATCAATTTTTTAAAAAGCATGGCGAGTATTTTTTAAAATTATAAAGTAATTACAAATTTGTACTGGCTTTTCTACTAATGATCTGCATATTTTTAATATAGATTCTTTGAAAGCAATGAAAATGTAGTTCCTTAAAAATTACTTCCAATTTTATATACTGTGTCAATATCTATTTTAAATATTAATAATCTCTTACACTGTAATTTTGCATAATAAAAAAATTGCCCTTCTTGAGTTTTGTTAATCTAAACTTGAACTCAATTTCAATATTCGTATCGGTATCGGAATCGGTATCGGCGATATTTATTTTTAAGTATCGGAATCGGTATCGGATCGGCAAAACGGCGTATCGTTACATCCCTAAAAAAAATAAAACAAAAAATTAAAAAATTATTTTTCAACTTAAAAAAAACTTTTCATGATCAAAACCAGAAATGACCGATTGAAATTAAAATTTTTCTAACTTTGACCCTTTTATTTTTTTTTTATTTTTACCAAATTAGCTTAGGGTGTCCTCATTATAATCTAAAAGTTTGATCATGGGATCTCCATAAGCTTAAAAGTTATGCAAATTTCTTTACATCAACTCCACCTTTTGGTCATTGTTATAGAGAATCGGTATAAGATATCGTGTAAACGTTACGTTTAAGTTATTAGGTGTGTTCAGCACTTTTATGTATGATTCATTTTTTACCCTTTCTTAAAATATCATACAAAAAACGTCCTCATAAAATTTTATTATCATAAACAAAATATACTTTAGATATATAAAACCAGTATTGCCATGCAAAATACTGGTTTTAAAATCTTAAAGTATACTTTGCTTTGACTATGAAAATGCGCCAATGAATTTCTAACCTCAACTGGAACTCCAGAAATCATTAAAAACTAATTGTAAATATATACGAAATTTTACTTTATTTCCGTTTTTGATCATGAGAAAAAACTTTTTTTTAATTAGTTATTTTTTTTAAGATTAGATGATTTCCTATGAGTCACTTATTTTTACTCTTTTTTCTAGTTGGAAACAATAATTAAAAAAAAAATTAAAAAACGGCAACACTTTTGCAGCCCATAACTCGACAAATAAACATCATACAAAAAAAAAATATTACATTTTGCATACACATTTGTAACTACTAGAACTTAGTTATGCCAGCCAGATATCAAGGAATTTCGGAAAAAAATATTTGTTGGGTTGTCCGCTTCAAAAATAATACCCCATATGTATTGTAATGAATTTCAAATAAGTATGTATGTATGATTCAGTTGATAAATATAATTCTGTTTCTTTAATACATTGAATGTTTTCATAATGGAATATCTTGAAAAAAAAATATACTCCCACATTGCCAAAAATACTAAAAAACGGCTTGATTGCAGTTTATCACGCTCGTCCTTCGTTAAACAAAATATACAATTTTGATACGAAATCCTTAATTTTCTATTTAATACTGCCAGAAAATCATAACAGATGTGTCTTATAACGTCAGCAGTCTTAAAAGTACTCTAACGGTTTCGGACAGTGTCTGTAAGTCAGTTTGTCTATTATTAATTTAATTTGTTTGCTACAACAGATTTAGAAAATGTTTTAAGGTACTTTGAGAGTTTGTTTCGAAGTTTCGATTACACTTTTTGGAATAGTGTCAAGTTTTCGGATTGATACATTCAAAAGACTGCACAAACACACTCTTTAGTATTAACTGTTAAATAAAAATGCTATATACGAGTAAGTACATAGATACATGGCTGATTCTCATACTAAACAGACATTTTGTGATTTAATTTTTTTTTTCTGTTCTTTACGAATGTAACTAAATAAAATATGAAAAGGTAGGATTCATATTGTAGTTTTCGCTTACTTCAATGAAACCTGAAATAAAACTATATTTTTAGATTTTTTACATTTTTGTGTATTGAGCGTTACATTTGCTTTCGCGGTTGTTCTGGGAATGACTTGCGAAAAAAAATCAAGCACAAAAGTGAGTATAGGGTTTGAAAGCACTACTACATCTACTGTCTAAAAACAAAAAATTATAATAATCGCAGAACGAAATTAAAAGTTATGACCAATTTTTCAATGTTGAATTGGATTCACATGGAAAAATAAAAAAATGTTAGCTTTTAAAATATATCTTTACAAACATTTATACATTTGCAAAAAGTAGGCTAATTCATCTTTCAAATAAGACAAATTTTAATAAAATCGATGAACAATGTTAAAAGTTATGTAAATTTTAAATAATTATATGTACCAAATAACGACCTACATAATACATTATTCGAAAATATAACAACCCACAGTGCGGTAGAAGCAAAATTTTTTTTAAAGAAAATCAAAAGTCCTGAATTTTTTAGATAAATAATAAATAAAAAATTTTTTTTACGTAACGCTCAATTCATTTTTATACGAATTGAATATTTTTTTCAGAACACGCACTATATTTTAAATTTGAAAAAAAAAAATTCAGGTGAATAATCTTCGTTGTATTTTAACATAAACTCCTCAGTTGTTCACTAAAAGATTTCTATTAAATTAAATAAATTCAGTAAAGTGCGACTGTGGTTGGCACACGTTTTTGCCCTTTTTTTCATTTTGAAAATTTTTTCGTTTTGCTTTTTCGTTAAATTTTAGTTTTTTTATTTTCTAACTTTTTTTCGTTGCTTTGGCGATTTTTTTTTTTGTTTTTTCGCCCTTTTCATTTTGGTGATTGTTTCGTTTTTTGCGATTTGTCGCTTTTTGCAATATTTTTCTTGCCGATTTTTTAGTTTTGGCGTTTTTTTAACGTTTTTTCGCTTTTTGACGATATTTTTAGTTTTAGAGATTTATTTTAGCTTTGGCGCTTTTTTCAGTTTTGGGGATTTTGGCGTTTTTTGTGATTTCTTTAGTTTTAGCGATTTTTCTTATGATTCTTTTTTTTACACTTTTTTTCGTTTTGGCGATTTATTTTTGGTTTTTGAAGATTTTTTTTTCTTTTGGCGCTTTTTTTCGTTTTGTGGTAATATTTACCCTTTTTTGATTTTTTCGTTTTTTGATTTAGCGATTTTTTTATGTTGTAGTGCTTTTATTCGTTTTGACGATTTTTTCGGTTTTTGGCGTTTTTCTAGTTTTGTGGTGATCTTTTTAGCTTTGGTGTTTCTTGCGTTTTAGCGATTTTTTTTTTAATTTTGGTGCTTTTTTCCTTTAAGCACTTTTTAAAATTTTGGAATTTTTTATTTTTAGCGTTTTTGAAAATTTCGAAGGGCTTACCTCTTACGGTTTCCAAGATACAGCATATTGTCTAAATTACATAGTAAAATTAGATTAACTGATAGAACATCCTTTAATTTTTATTGTTTTAAATATCAGTGTTAATTGGTGTAGTCTATTCTACAGACTACAACACTAACTTTGAAAATTTAAAATGTCTATATATACTAAGTGTCTGTATATTACATTAGTATTTCAACATGTTTCGTTGCTCGCTTGAGAACACCCTTTAATTTTTAGCTGTCATATATTTGTTCTAGCAACAACAATTTTACATATTCAGCTCTTACGGGTCTCGAGATAACAGCCTGTGACAGCCAGACTGACAGCGTAGCGAAAATAATAGTGTTCTTTTACGCTTTTACAGTACGGAACCTTAAAAAATATGGATAACACTCAATATATTTTTTTGGATATAAACTTGTAAATATTTGGAAGTACAAACCTTCTCTGTTATTTCAGTGTATGTTGTTAAAGCAATTTTAATAATTAAACGCACTAAAAAGGCGTAACGCTCAATACACAAGACTGCGTGCGGAAAACAACAATTTAAAAAAATTATAATTTCTAATATTTTTGAAAAATATTATGTGTAAAATAAGAGAAGCAAATAAAAATATTCTAAAACCGTTTTAAATATAATCTAGTTTGTGGAAAAATTAAAAGTTTCTTAATGTGGAAAATCGACAGCATGCATTACGGACACGCCATTTTGTATAAAGAGAGTATAAAAAATATTTTTGTTTTTCGTTTGTAAAACATAATGGGCAGTCTTACACAAAAAAAAACTTATGTACATTTATTTATAATCTATTAATCATCCTAAATCAGCTTTCATTTTAAAATCTATGCATTTATTTTATATAATATATTTTACTATATGTACTATCAACGGACACGAAAAAAACATTTGAAATGAGAATGAGCCACATACATATATCAAGGAAAGCTTTGAGTATAAGTAGAGAAATACTCATATTATACGAACCAGTGAAGAAAGTAGTAAAATTGGCTGTTGCTACAACACCATCATGTATTAAAACCATCATCAACATTTAAAGCATTATCAGCTTGCAAGGACATTTTTATATCATCTGATATTTTAGTTACTTTATTTTAAATCTCAAAAATTTAGCACAAAAATAGTATGTGAAAAAGTTTAATTTTTGCTAGAGGAGTAAACAAATTTACAAAGAGGATAACTACATGAGCGTAAAGAACATTAATTAGGATTAAAAAAAATCCTTAGTTTATAAATTACACTCCTTAGAAGAAACAATATTAGATTTAACAAAAGACTGAACATAGACTAAACTAGTGACCAAAAAAAAAAGTATACTTTTAGGAATATGATAAATAAATATTCACCTTTAAATGTGTAAAGTAAAAATATGTTTCATTCATGTTGTGTATAATGAAGAAACAAACAAAATGAGAAACAGGACATATTTTTCATAAATATTAAGACATTTGAAGAGATAATAAGATTTTATTGTATTAAAACAATAGTTTGTTCATTAATATGATTATTTCGAACGAATTTGTTTGTGTGAATCCAAATTGATTATTAGACGTTTAATTCAAAAAGAATTGGGCCTGATTAATATTCCAAGGAACAAAAGAAAAATTAACATCAACTTAATTTTTCTACAATAGTTTATTCAATTTAAGCGCAAAAATTTATTTTTGCGTATATTAAGATTTAATTTAATTCTATTTTTTTTAATTTTATCTGGTGACAAAATAAATAGTTTCTGTTGTATACTTTTTAAGTTTTGTGGTTATTTTCTTTCTAAATTTATATGTGGCTCATTCTCATTTCAAATGCTTTTTTCGTGTCCGTTTAAAGTATAGTAAAATATTTCATGTGTGCTAAAAACGAAAAACAAAAATACTCTTTTCTCCCTCTGCATACTGTTTATTTTCCATATTAAGAAACTATGAATTTTATCAAAAACGAGATTAAATTTATAACGGTTTTAGAATATTTGCATTTGGTTCTCTTCTTTCATACATGGCATTTTTGAAAAATATTAGAAACTATAATTTTTTTTACTGTTGGAGTCCGTAGTCATGTGTATTGACCGTTACGAGTTTTTAGTACGCTCCACTACTCAATTTATGTATTAAAATTGCATTAACAACTTTTAAATATTTAAAACTTTTGTGAACTTTGTTAAATAGTATTGTATTGCAAAAAGTTTCATCAATCAATAATCGCTTGTGTCCAAAAAAAAATGTATTGAGTGTTATCCATATTTTTTTTAATATTGTTGATACTTTTTAGTGAATACCTAAGGAGGTTATGTTAAAATATATCGAATATTATACATCTGAGGTACATTGAATTTAAAATAAAATATTGAATTCGTATAAAAATGTATTGAGTGTTACGTAGAAAAATTTTTTAAATATAATTTATCTATAAATTTTAGGACTTTAAAAAAAGTTAGCAGCAGCAGAAAAGATATAACAAACGTTTTCTGTTTACAAATTTCTGGTTTTCTTAAAAAAAAAAGACTTTCTTTCCCACTGCGGGTTGTTATACTTTCAAGGAATGTAGTACACAGAAAAAATTATCACCAAAAAATTTTCAAGACTTTTATTTAGAACGCAAACAACAATAAAAAATGTGTCGTAAAAAACCACCCCGATGACGACATACACAGAAATAACAACAACAACAAGAAGAACAATCATAGTAAGAGGAATGCAATTATACCAAGTTTGTTTACAAAAAATTTTTGAGTGAGTCGATTAGTTAATGTGGTTGCGTTAATTCTCATTAATTTTTTTTGAGTATTTAGATAAACATTCAGACTTGAACACATTTAACAAAGTGAAATCTAGGGATGTGACCTCGAGTCGGAAAAATCGATTACTCAATAATCGATTTGTTTTGTGTAGAGATAAATCGATTTGTGAAAAATCGTTTAAAAAAAATCAATTTTTTTTAAATCGATTTTTATTTGAACACTTTTAAGCCGAACTTTGTGTTCAATACTTCGCAAAATTTATATTTAATTCACATAAAATTGGCCTATGTACGAGCGGACGAAAAGGATAAAATATTTTATCACAATAAAAGAACTGCAATAATGAGGTTTTCTAAAAAAAAAATAGAAATATTATTAATTGTACTAAATAAGCCATTGGTGTACCCATTGTACTTTTAAAATCCGAAGTGTACCAAAAATTGTCAATTGTACAAACTTTCCCATCTCTGTTTTGGTCTGCTGTTTTTGACAGATTAGGTTTGTGCAAAATGGCCGAACTGCATATTGTTTTTGTATTGTTGTACTTGTTTTAATGACGAGTTAACCTGCTACTTAATTCGCCTTAACAACTAATTATATATTAGTCCGTACAGATGGCGCAGATTTTTTTATCGAGTTGTTCAGTAAACTTAACCATTTTTTTATCCATCGCATAGATAGCACTATTTACAAAAATCTATTAAAAATGGGCAATTTTTATAATCGATTTATTAAAAATCTATGTTAAAAATCGATTTACTAAAAATCGACTACAAAAAATCCACAATGAAAAAAATCGATTTTTATTTTAATCGATTATTTATTCACTTCCCTAGTGAAATCTCCTAAATGGTTAATGGATGATGATGATGCCACAGACAAAAATTTTTGTTTGATTAAGTAAATTATTTTGCTTAATAACTGTTAGCATTTTTAGACTAATTATTTATTAAATTCAGACAGAAATATTGTTTGATATTTTATAGAAAATCCAGTAAATATTTTTGTTTGATTTAGTAAATTGTTTTGTCTACAATTTGTAAATATTTTTACACAAATTGTTTTATAGATTTATACAATTTGTTCACTGAAAAAAAACGTTTTTTTCAATGAAATTTTTGCGGTATTTTCGTCTATATTTACATATTCGTTTATAGGTCCGTTCATAGACAAAATATTTACTATTTCATTGTGTTCCTTTACAGAAAATGAAATTTATTTTTTTCTGTGTAAGTAGGTCTTATTTTGCAACAAAAAAGTTATTTCAAATTGACATAACTTTTGACATTGTTGGTAGATTCAAATAAAATAAGTCTTATTTGAAAGAAGGGTTAACCTACTTTTTGTCCATGTATAAATGTTTGTAAATAATTATTTTAAAACATAAAAATTTTTTGTGTTTCCATGACAGCCGAAGTTAAAATTGAAAAAGTGGCCATAACTTTTAATTTCGTCCTGCGATTATTATAATTTTTTTTTGTTTTTAGAGCGTAGATGTATAGTGCTTTCAAACCTTGTACTCATTTTTATGATGTATTTTTTTCGCAAAAATCATTCCTGGAACAATCGCGAAAGCAAATGTAACGATCAATACACAAAAATGTTAACAAGTCGAAAAATAGAATTTTATTGCAGGAATCACTGAATTAGGCGAAAACTATATTAAAAATCCTATATTCTCATATATCTATATATTAGTTACATTGGTAAGCAAAACAAAAACAAAAAAAAGAACACAAAATTTACGTTTAGAATGAGAATCAGCCATTTACATATGTCATAATATTAGTTTAATTTGCGGCATGTGTTTAGAAATCTTGCTAGATTTTAGTTACTTAAAACCCAAGTGTCATGTAAATGTGCTCTTTGGTAATGGAATAAAATATTTTTTTGTTTTGCTATGTATTGTTAAAAAAAAAAATAAATATATAACAATATATGAGGGGTTATACTCAAATAGTGCTATCTACAAACACACAATGTAGATAATTTATACTTTCCGTAAAAATCTCTAACCCACTCCCTGCCTATAGCGTTACGTAATAAGTGAATAGCCCCTTTCATCTTTATAAATATATTTTGTCATCTTAAATGATGTGAATATGTCAGCTCCATCCAGCATTAAATTAAATTTCACTTGATTATAATTTGTGTAAATATTAAATTTATGTCCTTTCAAAAATGTTTCATCATTCTTGTCAGCTGGTATTTATCATGTCTAGTACTTATTTTTTTTTATTTATTTAAAGAAAATAACGAAGGTTGAATCATAGAGAATATAAAAACAAAATTCATTTCAATTATTTATTCATTTATTTCGAATTTTCTAATACTGGAAACAAAATGTTTGAAGCCGGCATAGAAAAGGTCAATTTAGATTTTTTTCCAATTTCATCTCAATTTGTTCATTTAAATTTTATTTGTATTGAACAACATCATGTTGACAATAGTGACATTTAATTTATTTTTATTTTAGCTTTTTATTTTTTATTTTTTTTTTTTTGCAATATAAAAATAACGAACTATTAAAGGAATCTAATAAATGAATAAGAACGAGAGTTGTATTTCAAGAGCAGCAGCCACTTGTTCTGTTAAGGATATTAAAATATGCATCATTCTTCTATGTCTTCTTCATCTTCATGTCTTTTTAAGCATCTTTTGTGTAGTTTCAACTATTTATTTTATATGATAGATTATCAAGTTTCCTTGAGCAGAATGTTTTTTCGCAATAGAATGAATGTTGCGCTAAAATAAATTAATTAATTACTAACACAGAGAAAAGTAGCTAAAGAATTTATTTGGAGGGAAATTTTGTGAAAGCTTTATATTCAGCAGTTAAATTGTATTTATATATTTTATAGCATAGGTAGACTAAAAAAAATCAACGGCAGCGACTACTCTAGCAATGTCTTATATATAAATAGGCCACACAATAGGTGCGATCCCGTACTCAACATTGGGATCCCGCGCGATCCCAATTTGCACGAAAACAGTTTCCGTACTGCAAGATTGGTTAAATGAGAGTGAGTTTGAGAGAAAACTATTCTTCTTCTTGCACGAAACAGCCCGTACTTTTTAGTATATGTACATAGATCCGATAACAAGTGATTTTTGGAAATTCAACACTGAAAGAATCTTTTTCACAAATTCTGTGAATTTCGATATTAATCCAATGAAAAACTGCATTGAAAGTCAACTAACGTCACGCTTCGTTTGATTAATGAGACAAGTTTCGTTAAAATTAGTTTAATGAAAATTTTATTAACTAAATGGTATATGTACTTTCATTGAACCAATGTAATCATAATGAATATATTTCATTATTTTGGTGAAATTATTTCATTGTTTTAATGAAATTGTTTCATTATTTTTAATGAAAATATTTCATTATTTTGGTGAAATTATTTCATTGTTTTAATGAAATTGTGTAATTATTTTAATCAAATAATTTCATTATTTTAATGAAATTATTTCATTATTTTAATGAAATTATTTCATTGTTTTAATGAAATTATTTCATTCTTTTAGTAAGATTCTGTAATTATTTTAATGATATTATTTTAATATATTATTGTGTTATTATATTTCATTATTATAATGAAATTATTTCATTGTCATAATGAAATTATTACATTACTTAGTACACCCATTAGTTTATCTCTTTTATTAACTATTTTAATATATTGACAATTCCTTACTACAAACACATACGATAGATGTCAATGCACATCAGAAAAATTAGTAAAGTTGACCGCTCACAATATCGAACTCAGTCTTGATTCTCATCATTTACTTTATAGGCAACGTTTTAACAACTACTTCAGCCGACAGCACTGTCAAAACAGTGTGTCTATGAATGTATAATAATAAGAAAGAGTACAACAGCAACAAACATATGAAATAATTTTTGTTGTTTGCTTTACTTGCCAACTGTTGAAATCAATAAGGCAGTATTTTAAGTATCGATCAAAACCTAAAGGGGTTTTCATAAAATGATGAAATCTTGTTTTCATAAATCCAATGAAATTTTCTAATGAAACTATGAAAACTAATACAGCAATTCCAATGAAATTCTTTCTTAATACTCGCGATGAAGTTTCATCAGAATTATGAAATATTTCATTAGAATTGTGAAAAAATCTAACGAAATTATTTCATTGGATTTATGAAGCGAAATTCTTTGAGCGAAGTGCCAAAGAGAGAAATTTGTACATTCAGTAATCTTATACATATATCCCGATCTGGCTAAGGTAGACGCATAATTACAAAAAAGTCATTCAATCAAAAAATAAGGAGATAAATGCTTGGTACTTTTTTGAAATTTGTCCATTTTTGGGGCGGAAAAGAGTAAATACATAATTTAGGTACTTTAGTGCTCATTTATCTTCTATAGAAATGTAATTTAAATTAAAATTTTTCTTCTTTTGAAGCCCTGAAACATATTTTGGTACTTTTTGGCAACACGATTCTAAAAAAGGGTAAACATTGTGTCAATTTTTGCTACTTTTTTCCAAAATAATGATATACTGAATGTATTTTCTATTCATTCAGTATATCATTATGCAGAAAATGTAGAAAAAAAATTTTTTTAAAGGAAGATAAAAATGTACAAAAAAGTGTAAGCACGGAAAAATTCACTTAATCCAAAACTTTTGGGCCAATTTTTATAAGATTTGAAACACAAGTCCCTTAAGTCACATATAATTGATCTGATCTATACTAAAAAATTTAGGATATTTACATAAAGGGGTGTATAAGGGAAATATTCGGGAAAACGTTGGCCTTTATAAAAACACAGCGATTACTAAGATAATAAAAAAAGGAGTACCACCATATTTTTTTGATGTGTTATGGTCCTCTAATTACAAAAAAGGGTCGAAATTTTAAATTCTATAATTTTTGTTTTTTATTTGCGATTTTTATCATAACTTGGGAAAGCGTTGTCAGATTTTATAACAAAAGACAGTTGATAACTTGAAATAAAATTACCTTTAAGCCGTTTTGATATTATTTTTTATATACTCAACAGTTTCGGAATTATTCAGACCGCAATATGAAAAATATTTAATTTTTGGGCAAAATTGAAAAAAAAAATTTATTTATAAAACATCGAAAATGGCAAAAACTTACCATTTTTACCCGACTGCTGACCAAAAGAAGATGGGTGCTATAAATTTATAGTGTACTTTTGCAAAATGTACCTCGAATCCCTCAATATACGAAGCAATCTGTATGATGTTTTATTTTAATAAAAATAAAATTTCTCATAATTTCATAGCAGTTTACGAGTAACAAGGCATGTTTTCTAAAGTAAAATTACACATTTTTACTTAATAAATTTTATTTTTATCACCATTCATATGAGAGTTTATAATACTCTCTTACCAAATATCTATTAATATTATAATAAACAATAATAAATGCCTCATATGATGAATAATAATAAAAAAATGTATTTAATAAAATTTCTACTTTTTTTTCTTTTCATTTCTTTGTCTCTTTTTGCTTCAAACAGTAGGCAACAAATGTTTAATATTAATTTACCATGTACAATGGAAAATAAGGAAAATACACGGCCATATGTGATACGTGAAACGAGTAGTGATAGCAGTGATGAAGATGGCAGTCGTGTACTCTATCGTGATGATGATACATCACGTCAAGCCAAAATAGCGCGCAAAGAATCATTATCATTGAAATTGCAATTGCGTCCTGACAAGCAAGATCTCATCAATCGCAATATATTGCATCCGGTAAATGATAATGAGATCAAGGAGAGCAAAGAGGCCATTGGTGCAAGATTAATAAGACGTTTATCGATGCGACCAACAGCCGATGAATTGGTGGAACGTAATATTTTAAAGAGTAAGTTTTTTTTCTTTGCTTGTGGTTTTATATTTCTAACGAAAAATCTAATAAAATAATATATTCTACCAAAAAAAAAACTAGCCACAACACCCGCCGAAGAGAAAAAGCAGAAAGAAGAGAAAAAGTCATATTTATTGCGTAAGTTGAGTTTTCGACCCACCGTCGAGGAGCTGAAAGAAAAGAAAATTATACGTTTCAATGATTATATTGAAGTGACCCAAGCTCACGATTATGACCGTCGAGCCGATAAGCCATGGACAAGACTGACACCAAAGGATAAGGCTGCCATACGTAAAGAATTAAATGAATTTAAATCAAGCGAAATGGCGGTACACGAGGGCAGTCGGCATTTAACAAGGTACATATTATTATTATACATACATTCTGCCGTTCATTCTATTGTTTTGTTAAAATAACTCTTTTGAAAAATTGAATTATTTTGTTGGTGTTTTACTTGTATCAAAATCAATATTAAATTGAAAGTGATTGTTTAAATGCTTGTATGTACCATACGATTGTTTGCACAAATGATGAACATATAATATAAAATATTGTTGGAAAGTTTATTGAAGTGTTAAATTAACAATTTCCTTTGATCTTTAATGTAGTATGGGATATAGAAAGCAATTATTTAATAATTGTAATCTAGAATCAATTAAAAGTTACCTTACTGACTGTTCGCCGACGTCGAATGAGTTCCTTCTTTCGCACAAATTACATTTAAAGCAAAAACAAATTCATACATTTTGTTATTGTTTTAAATGTAATTGTGCGAAAGAGAGAACTCCTTCGATATCGGCGAACAGGCAGAAACAATAGAGAAAATATTAAATAGACTTTTTTCAAAAAGGTTCACACGTACATTAGGGTGGTAATGAAATATTTTTGATTTATTATTTTCAATATAATCCTAAGCGATTATTGTAGCATTTGGTATAAAACTCAAGCGGTGAAAATTTTAGCCAAATCGGATATCTTTCAGGCGGGCGTTCCTCTAAGTTAAAATTTTAAGAAATTTACCAAAATGAAGCAAAAAAAATATGCCTTAGAGTTCTACACTTTGGCTCAGATTTGTAGCTCCATTCAACCAAAGATTATTGTTTGGAATTTATGCTTCATTTCTGTAAATTTCGCAAAATTAGAACTTTGACCACTAGAGGTCGCACGTTATAGCTGTTCGAATCGGGCCAAACTTTTTACCTACGGTACATGAAATATCACTTTATGTAAATTGAACTTAACTTTGGGAAATTTTAGAAAATTTTAAATTTGACCTCAATGGGGCACGCCTGAGAGTTACCCGATTTAGCTAACATTTTTACCAAGTATCTTATAGCTTAAGTACAATAATAATCCGCACAGGTTATTTTTTCATTGCCACCCTAATGGACACTTTGCACATGTGCGCATGTATTATATGTGTGTATTTACATTAGGCTGACAATGGAAAAACACAAAATAAGCGGTGCAGATTATTAAATTAATTTATCTAAAACTCACGTTGGGAAAATTTTAACTCTCAGTTCAAATTTTAAATTGGGGTAAAGTTTTCCAAAATTAAACTTTATTTACATATAGTGATCTTTCATTAAGCGTATGTAAAAAAGTTCAAATTTTGTGAAATTTACACGCCTGAAAATTATCCGATTTGCCTTAAATTTTCACCACTTGAGTTTTATACCAAATACCCCAATAATCCAAACGTGTTTGTTTTAAATTAACAAAAAAATATTTCATGGCCACCCTAATGTACATAAATACGTACCTCTTTCACAACAGTACTTTTTTAAAGGGGTTTTCTTCACAAGACATAATTCTTCTAAAGCTGTTTTTTAATTAAATACACTTTCAGAGGTACTTTTTTCAAAAATGTACTTTTGTAAAAGAGAGATACTTTTTCTAAAAAGTACTTTTTTCCAAAAAGTACTATTTTCAAAATAAGTGCTTTTTTCCACAAAAAAGTACCTTTTTCTAAAAAGTTCTTTTTAAAAAAAATATTTTTTTAAGTACATACTTTAAAAAAAAATTTTTTCAAAAGTACTTTTTTGAAAAAAGTACTTTTTTCTAAAAAGTACTTTTTCAACAAAAAAAAACACATTTTTTAGAATAGAATCTTTTCAAAAAGTTTCCAAAATGTACATTTTCAAAAAGCCACTTCACTTTTAAAGTCAGTGCTTGTTTTCAATAGTTTACTTTTTCTCAAACAGAATACATACAAACAGTCATAGTTTTACAAAATTAGAACTTTTATACTAAAAAATCTTTTAACAAAAAAGTTCTTTTACAGAAAAATGGTTAAATGGTTCATTGTATAAAGAACACCTTTTATTTAAGATCTATGCGCACGGTAGTGCGCCAGGCCGAGTTCCGGCCACACAGTGTCTATTTACAGGAAACCATTCGAGCTGTTTTTACTCCCTCATAACTTTGCTCCACTTAATCAGAAAATAATGAAACTTGTATGTTTGAACTTGTATGTTTCAAGGTCTCCCTCATATGTTAAATTTGAAAGTTGTACCGTAAAAGCTTCTCGAGATATTAAGGTGTAAAAAGTGCTTATATTATTAGTACATATTCACTGACTGACTGACTGACTGACTAACTCACTGACTCATCAATATTATTGGGCACTTCGACTATAGCTAGAGAGCTAAAATTTGGTATACAGGTAGTTCTTGGAGAGCAGGTAAGTCTTGGTGAGAAAAGTCTGAAAACGGGCACTTTTCACCTGGGCGGGAATAGGGTTCCCCTTCTTTGTATGGTGCACTTCCAGTATAGATAGAAAGCTGAAATTTGGTACACAGTTAGGTGGTCCTGATGAACAATCAACGAAAAAATTTGAAAACTTGCACTTTTCATCTGGGCGGGACTAGAGTGTCTTTTCTTTGTATGGGGCACTTCCAGTATAGCTACAAAGCTGAAATTTGGTACATATGTAGGTGGTACTGGTGAGCAATTAACGAAAAAAAAACTAAAACGGGCAGTTTTCATCTGGGCGGGACTAGGGTGCCCCTTCTTTGTATGGGGCACCTCCAGAATAGCTACAAAGCTGAAATTTTGTACGCAGGTGGGTTTTGATGGGAAAATACTAAGAAAAATGGGAAAACGGAAATCTAGATCTTGTTGCATGGTGCACTTATTGTATCAAATAAAAGCTTAGAAAAAAGAACTATGATCCGCACAAAAACGAAAATTTCTGCCGCAAAAAGTACTGAGATCAAAATAAGGACCAAGTTTTTATATGTACAATACCATCTCATTGCTAGGCAACCTGTTAGCTTGGCAATATTTTTTTGCCTTTCTAATGTGGGAAAGAATTATGGGAAAAATGTTGCCAAGCTTACAGGTTGCCTAGAAATGAAATGGTTCTTATTTCGATCTCAGTACTTTGTACGGCCGAAATTTTTGCATAGGAACTTGGCCTTATTTTCACATTCATGTTTTTGTGCGGATACTATTTACACAAAGACACTTACTTCCTCCAAAAAAAAAATAGTTTTTCTAAAAGTTTTGTTTTTAATTTACCTTTTTCAAAATTGTACTTTATACAAAAATTTACATACCTCATTAAAAAAAGTATCTTTTTCTAAAACATGCTTTTTAAAACAGTGCTACATATTTTAAAAAGGCCTACTTCATTTAGCAAGTGTTTTTTTTTTCAAAATCTCTCGCTAGCTCATATGGCTTTTTCTAAGGAAATCTCTTTTGCTATCTTATACATCTTCTAAATTACCTTATAAATTTAGATTTTTATTAAAACTGTTTATTAATTTATCGTTGTTTTTGTTACAGGTTCCATAGGCCATGACAATTGCAATGGCAAAAATTAACAACAACAACTAAAACTCCATACCCAACAAAATTTTGTGCAACAAAATATAAAAAATTTTAAATAAAAAAGTCAAAAATACAGAAATTAAAAATATTTTAAAAAATTATATAAAAATTGTAAAACCCAGAAAAAAGTATAAAAAAATTGCAAAAAAAAATTACTGCAAAATAAAAATCAACTCAAAAATTAAGAAGAAAAAAAAACTCAAAAACAAAAATACGGATAATTAGAAATTGAAACATAAAACGAATGGGTTTCAACAACTACAACTCATATTAAGCCAACAATTTTATTCAGCTAATTACATACAATAACAAGTATATCAGCAACAACACAAAAAAGGACTTTTAAGGAATTAGAAAAAAATAAGTAATAATTATTAGCGTAATTATTTGTTAAATTTATATTTATAAATAAGAATTAATTGTTTTGTTTTGGTTAAAATGTATTTTTTAATGTTTTTGTAAAATTAATTTTTCTTTTCTAACTGTTAATTACATATTTAGTAAATGCCCCTCCCACCCTCCCTCCCACCCCTCTAGAATGCATAATGCAAAGTTCAAAATTCAATTCTAGATCTCGGAAATTCTTAAATATTTATATCTGTGAAACTCTTGCCTTTAAAGTTGGCTACTTGTCAAAATTCGAAATTAAGTTCGAGTTTTCGAACATCATCAAACTAGAACATTGGGAGTCTTTTGTATAAAAAATTTTTAATTTTGTAAAAATTCGACTTTAAAATGCAGCATTCAGTAAAATTCTCTATAAGTTTAACTAGGCCATTTTTCCATTTGAGAAAAAAAAAAAGATAAGCAGCAAGTCATCACACTATAACTCGATGAGATACACTACAATCGTACAAAGCAAACAAAATTTTGCCCAGAGGTACTTTTTAATATGGAGAATGATATAATGGTCATATTAACTCAAAATTAGCTAGAAAATTTATGAATTTTTGGAGAAATAAAAAAAAACTTTGTTCTAAAATTTCGACAACAATATCTTTCGAACCAATTAACCGATTTGAAACAAAAAAGTATTGGAAGTACTTTTCAAGTCCTAAAGAGTGACTGAATATAAAATATGGATTTAAAAGAAATTTCACAGTACAAATTACAAGAAATACTTTTTTCGAAAATTTTTCGATATCTCAAACGATTGTTCGATTTTATTGCAATTTTCAGCAATCGATGTACTTTTTTAGATTTGATTAGATACAGGACTCGATCGGAAAAAAATATATTTTCAAAAATTCTCGAAATCTAACAAGTCGAAACTAAACGATTTTTTTTCTTATTGTTTTCAAAAATTTTGAATTTTTTAAGAGGCTGTTCCAAAAATTTCATCATAACTTGGAATGAGGAAGTGACACTTTTTTACAAAAAGCACTAAAAAACTTAAAATAAAATTACCTTTAAACTGTTTCAGCTTTATTTTTTATATACTCAATGGTTTCAGAATTATTCTGACCGGAGGATGGAAAATGACTATAGATGGGAAAAGGGTAATTACCCAGTTGGTAAATATCCGGTAAAATAGGCACATTGGGTGAAAATGGGTAAAAACTCTGGTATTTATCCAAAGGTTGGCTATAAATTTCGTTGTAGAAAATATAATAAACAAACACATTCACAGAAAAAACTAAATTTTATCTTCTGTAAAGGAACTCAATGAACTAGTAAATTTAGAAACGGACCTACAAACACATTTTGTAAATATAGACAAAAACAATTTCATTGAAAAAAACGTGATTTTTTTCAGTGAACAAATGGCTTAAATCTGTAAGACAATTTGTCTAAAAATATTTACAAATTGTAAACAAAACAATTTACTAAATCAAACAAAAAGATTTACTGGATTTTCTTTAAAATATCAAACAATATTTTTGTCTGAATTTATAAAAACAATTACTCTAAAAATACTAACAAATATTAAACAAAATAGTTTACCTAAATAAGAGTCAAACAAACAATGCATTGATTATGTAAAGAACATTTACTGAAAATGAAATTTACTATTAGATAAACTTTTGTTTGATAATTTTTTGGTGATAATTTTTTCTGTGATTCTGCAGCAAATTGTTTGATTAAAACTCGTTCAAACTACAAGGAATGTCAAGATCTCGGGAAAAATCGCGATAGTAAGGAAAATCTACAAAATCTTGCTTAGATATGACAGATTATAATGTTACAATTCATTAAAAACCCCAAAAAATGGAAGAAATCCAAAAAATTTGAAAAAATTATGCCTATCGCGAAAATTGCTTAAAATCGCGAATATTTTCTAAATTTTAAATAATCTAAAACGGTAAGGTGAAAATCGCGATAATAACGAACATTTAGAAAAACTTGCTTAGATATGACAGATTATAATAATACAATTGATTATGTAATTTTGTTTGAAGTGGTTTTTGTAATACAATTGGACAGCCCCCTTTCCACGTGGTGATAAAATCGGTGGAGCAGAGCACCCTTTTAAAAAATTCCAAGTTTTAGAAAAAAATTGAATATGCAATTTCGAAAAGGGCACATCTTGCATATTTTGACAAATACGTTTTTTTTACATCAATGAGTTCCAAATGCTTCCATGCACCACTATGCTTGAAAAGGGTTCATTCCTGGCATTCGTTTTACTGTCGTCGTCATGGCATGTGAGTGATTCCACGTAAACGGCCCTATGCAAGGAAAAAATTATTTTCTCATTTTTAATAAAAACCTCTCAATTGATGTTTTTTTAGAGAATGACAATTATAGAAAAAATGAGAAAATACTCTATTTAAATTTTTTTAATCAATTTGAGGCACTGATCATGGAAGAAACATTTTGCTCTCCCTCTTTGTATGTTTAATATATATTTCAGATTTTCTTTTATTCCCTTTCTCGTTATTAACAAAAACCGTTATCTCTGAAAAGAATATACTTTTTTTGCTTTTTATTGAATTTTAAAAAATATTCAGCTAAAATATTCTGCTGTCTCTAATATAGAACGGATAACAAATAATTGAATGTCTTATTATTTTCTTATGAGCTTATCTTTATACTATTTATATTAATTAAATCAATAAAAAGTTTTATTTCTTTGATTTTTTAAATTTTCGTGCTAGGTCACACCCGTCGGTCACACCCGTTTCATTTTAAAAATAGTTTTTTTTTTAAGAAAAATATTTTTTTGTCAAACAGTAAATACACAATACAATTAAGAACACTTTGAAAAGATATCTATACCGAAATTATTGTGTACCTTATAGTAAAAATTTTACAGAATTTATACTGAAAGTCATAATTCTTTAAAACTAAGATTTGGAAGGTCACACCCGTCACAGCTTTCTGATGACCATTCTCAGCAGAAATCGTGTTCTATTAGTGTCTGCCCGATATTTAACGACTTTAAGCTTAATGTCCTTGTGAGCCGCAATGTTTTTTTAAGTAAAAAAATTTTGTATTCTTGACTTATAACAAAAAATGTGTGTCAAATGGTCAAAGCCGGTTAAATGGAATTACTCAAATACTTTTTTTCATCAATGAGTTTCAAATGTTTCCCTGCACCACTATGCTTGAAAAGGGATCATTCCTGGCATTCGTTTTACTATCGTCGTCATGACACGTACAGAAAAATGTCACTACTCTTAAGAGATGTGCCCTTTTCGAAATTATTGTTTAAGCACGGAGTACGTAAAAATGCAGCGCTGCGCCGTTCTTATTGCTATTTTTTGTTCTTATTGCTTTTTATACTTATATTAGATACTTAAAATAAAAATCTCTGCAAATTAATGTTGTTTTTTCTTTAAGTTATGTGTACTCAATACCGTAAATTTCAAAAAGAGCACATCTCATTAGTTTAAAATCTATAAAAAAACATATGTAATAACCAGGGCTCGAACTTTCATGCAAATGCATGTTTTTTTTGTGGTGATAGGTAAAGAGGTATTAACTAATTATCTATGCGAATCATCAAATTTTAAGTATTTTGGCATCGATTTGTAGTTGCATATATTTGCATATTTTGGTGGTAAGTGCACATATTTTTGAATAAAAATATTAATATGCTGATTATGGATGGCAACTGAGCCTCAGTTGGGTTACCAATTGCTGAAAATGATGCTATTGTCGGCAACTGGCAACTGAAAGCTGTCAATTTCAGTTGCTTTTTAGTGCCTTTCTGGCAACCATCAATTTTCAGTTGCCGCCTGGCAACGCAACTAAAGTTCAGCTGCATTAAATAATAGACCCAATTATGTTTGTTTTATGTTTGCTTCTCAAATAATGATACAAAATATAAAAAAAAATATTTTCATATTATTTTAGTTTTAGTACTTTCGTCGTAGCTAAATGCATATTTTTGCGCATATTTTTCATTTTTAGTTGCATTTTTTAAGCGCTTAAAATCAATTTTTAGTTGCATAACAGTCCGTGCCCTGATAATAAGCTTTCGATTGATAATTGGCTCCGAAATATAATCCATATATAAGTTTTTTTAAATATTATGCTTCATTAGAAAATAATTAGTTTGTTTTATTTCCTGGAAAGTTTGAAATTTCAGTTGTATGGCCTTTTCGAAATTTGCTGATTCAATTAAAAACAAAAGTTTATCCATAGAATTTTAAATGTCTACTGTTTTTGTGGCTAAGGGACTAGTAACACATCAAAAAAAATATAGTGATACTTTTTGGCATTTTTCTTGTTGCTTAGTGTAATCACATGTTAAACTAATTTTACCTGACAAATTAATGACTCGACCGAAAATAAACAAAATTATTGTGCTTTTACACACATCAGTTTTTCTTGAAGCAACTTTTATTTTCTTGTGAGAAAGAGCGAGAGAGGAATATATTTTATGTGTTCCTCTCCCGCTCTTTCTCACTAGAAAATAAAGCTTGCTTCAAGAAAAACTGATCTATGTAAAAGCAGACTTAAAAAAACAATTTTATTTCAATGTGATTATTTTATTAATTTTTTTTTAGTAATTTATAGAATTTATATAAAAAGAATGAGTTTGAAATAATTTTTTTTTTTAAATCGAATGTTTTTTAATTTAATAATTCCCACAAATACAGTTCGAGTAAAGTTGTCTTTACCAAAGTGATAATATAATCTCTTAATATGCGTTTCAAAACTAGTGATTTGGTTATAAAATGCAACAAAAAAATTCCTGAATAATATTTTTTTTTCTTTTGCTTATTGTATATTTAATTAATAAACTATTATTATTATATATAATTTGATATTAAGTATAATTCCTTAAAAGTCTTTAAATTGAAATAGATTTTTTACTTAAGCTGAGCTTTCTTATTATTTGTTTTATTATTTAAAAGAAAGAAAAAACAAACAAAATATGTTTAATAACAAACACATCTTAAGTGTTTAAACAAAATTCCATTAAGATTAATTATGAAAAACAAATTAATTATAATTTAAACTCTAAAAGTAATAATTTTTAAATAACAAAAAAGGAAAATATTTAAACAAAAATATTGTTAAAATCCAAAATAAAGTAAAAAAAAAAGAAAAACAAAAACGTAGTGAGAAAACAATAATTAACCAAAATTTAAACTGAGATCTTTCGAAAAGAAATTTAAGAAAAACCAAATTTAATTAACTACATTTAACAACAACAACAACAAAAACAAAGGTTATAAAATAAAAACAAATAATATTTTACCAAATTTCAAGAAAATTGTAACAAAAATACACATTAATGCCACAACATATTTATGAAAAACAAACAACAAAACAAATTAAAAACTAAAAACTATATATATAAAAATAATCAGGCATGTCACAGATTGTAAATGCCATAAAAAGTATAAAGGATGGATTAACAGCCAGCATTTTTGTATAGAAAAAAGAAATGAAAATAAATGTTAAAATATGTATGTGTGATTATTTAGCAGAGTTTCAGGTTAAAGCGTAAATGCCGGCTATCCGACTGTCTGTCTGTCTGTCACTGGCAGTTATATTTCTACCTAAGCAAAGTAAAAAATTTGTTTAAAGAAATTTTTGAAAATCTCCAAACCTTTAATTTCCTGCTCTTCTATGCGTTCAAAAACTAAAGATTTCTTTCTCTTTTTAAATGCTAATTTAAAACTAATATTTTATCAAAAACATTTAGCTTTTTTTTTAACTTTCTAGCGAATAATAAAATTCTGTTACATGCCTGACTAAAATTTGATAACAAAAATTATACAAATTATAAATATGAAATAAATTTAATATCTTAATTAATTGTTTAATTTCATTGTACATAATAATTAGAATTATTCTAATGATTTTTTTTTTAATTTTAATTTTAATTGTTTTCTTTTTTCGATTTAATTAAAATAATTAATTGTTTTAAGTCTTTTATTATAAACACACAAAATAAAACAGAAACAAGAAAAAACAACAAACTTTTAAACAGTTTTGCTTATTTATTTTAAAATTAATTGAGTTTTTTATGAAAAAAAAACTTGCCAAAAAAATATGATAGATTTTGCAACCCATCCCTGGAACTTTACGCTAATATCAGGTTTAAAGCGATTGAAAATTTTCACAATACTAAAGTACACACATATAGTTAAATATTATTTGAAAATCCAAAGAAATTGAATTATTGTATTTTATTTAGAGAAAATCGTGAAGCATGTAGACAAAGAAAATTTTGACTGCATGGAAGATTGAACTTACATGGTTCGAGACCAACCGGCCAATGTCAGTAGGTTGCAGTCAAGTATTTGGGATATTATTTGCTTTTAATCAATTCATGCTGAAGCACTCTTATGCTGAGTATAGACGTTACTACAAATCATACGATAAATCGTACGAGTATAAAATTAGTAGCGTGTACCATGCTGTCGTACTTATGAAGTATACTTTGTAGTACGAAAATCAAAAATTTTTTTATTTTCGTGAGCAGAGCTTCGACAAATACGATAATAAGAATTGTTTATCATGCTGTTATACAGCGAAATTTGTGTATATCGCATTTCAAATTGTTCTTACAAATTAATTAGTATGATTTGTAGTAAAGTGTATCTGAAAACCGTACTACAACTCATACTACGTTAAGTACGAAATTTAGTATCGTCTAAACCCAGGGTAAGAGTTGCTTTTCATTGTTATTCACTATTTTTCTTTATGTCTTGTGTTAAGCTGTTTATTTCTCTCTCTTCTAGGATACTAGAGTGTGAATATTTATTTTTGTTCACATATTTATTTGAACAGTGTGCATTGTTAGCTAGCTATGGGCCTTTAGAGTTTCATAAATTAATTGTTATTTGAAAATTTTCTATAGCAATATTACTCAAACTAACAAAACCGATCTAGAACAAATCTATAGCGACCGAATTTAGAAAACCGATTTGACAAAAATCTTTTGGAGCTATTAAAAAAACGATGTTTTCGAAAAAATAAAATCCCTAACCCTACGTCTTCACGAACCATCGACTTGAACATGACGTCGCCAGAGCAACTGTGAAAAATTCATCAACTTCTTTGTTGTGGTGAATACTTACGATGTCCACCCTGCAGACAAAATGACTAGTATATATTTAGAAATATACTAGTTGCTTTTTAACTCAGACTAGTTACCTATCTGTCTTTTTTTCATACATCGAACTATCGACTTTAACATTAGGTTGTCATAGGAGCAAGGCAAGTACTCTACGTACTGAGCCACGTTCTGCTTTTTATTTGAGGTTTTTATCTCTCCTGAAATTGTTTAAGAATGTATATAGGCCCTTTTGCATTTTATATGACGATATATACATACATACATATATACACACATGCATATAAAAAACATACATACGAGTACTTTCGAGTATACTTGTGCAGCCCTCTAGGGATAAGTTTCTTAAGAATCGGTTAACTAGAAGTAGTGAAAAGATTATATTGATTTTTCATGTTGTTGTAAAATAATATTTACTACATTTGGGCGTATATTCCCGGGAACTAAATGTGTGCAAAGTTCTACAAGAATCGTTTAAGTAGAAGTAGTTCTAAAAGAATATTAACTTTGCATGGGCTGCCATAGGAGCAGGGAGAGGTACTGTACCCACTGAGCCACTTTCTGCTTTTTATTTAAGTTTTTTATTTCTCCAGAAATTTTTTAAGAATGTATATACACATGCATATAAAAAACATACATACGAGTACTTTCGAGTATACTTGTGCAGCCCTCTAGCGTTAAGTTTCTTAAGAATCGGTTGAATAAGTGTGTATGCGAAGTTTCATAAGAAACGGTTAACTAGAAGTAGTGCAAAGATTATATTGATTTTTCATATTGTTGTAAAATAATATTTGCTACATTTGGGCGTGGCACTGCCCACCTTTCTGATCATAATGTTGTATTTTCCCGGGAACTAAATGTGTGCAAAGTTCTACAAGAATCGTTTAAGTAGAAGTAGCTCTAAAAGAATATTAACTTTGCATGGGTTGTCATAGGAGCAGGGAGAGGTACTCTACCCACTGAGCCACTTTTTACTTTTTATTTAAGTTTTTTATCTCTCCTGAAATTTTTTAAGAATGTATATAGGCCCTTTTTCTAATAATAATATTGTTTTGCTCTGGGAACTTAATGTGTTTGCAGATTCTCATAAGAATCGGTTAAACAGTAGTTGAAAAATAATATTTACTAGAGAGCTGCACGAATATACTCGAAAGTACTCGTATGTATGGCTGTGTGTATGCGTGCATATTTTTTTGTATATATGTGTGTTTATATGTATGTATATTTGGTCGTGGCAATGTATGTACACGCATATACATGCAATTATTCATAAGTATATACATAAGAACATATATCTATGCACACACGGAATTCATACGAGTACATTCTACGAATACATTTGAGTACACTTTGCAGCCCTCTAATATTTACTATGCTTTGTGTGGCACTGCCCACTTTTTTATCATAGTGTAATATTATAACTGGAACTTAATGTCCGTGCAATGTTTTATAAGAATCGCTTAAGTAGAAGTAGTTGAAAACACTATATTTTAGCTTTCTATGGGGTTGACGCTGTCCACTGTTCAACGGAACAAATCTGGAAGTACATCCTTTAAAATAAACTTCCAAATCGATAAATGGCGGAGTTATGTGTGCACAAACATCAAAATCTAAATAAACACGTACAAATAAATTGATAACCTCCGTCTTTTTTATTGAAATCATTTGCAATGCATACTTTAAGGCGACAGCATTTTCTGCATTCTAAATTGAAAATATTTTATGGCAATTTGTAACTTGAGCGTATGTGTCTTAAGTCTTTTCATAGTTGCCTACAACAAAGTTCATATGACTTAGTGCAAAGACTTAAGACAGATGCACACAATTTAAGGATTTTTGCAGATTTCAGGTTTTTTGCTTTTATCTCGGTAATCCTTGGGCGGATATTGCCGGGGGACACTATAACTGGGATTTCCACCTGCTGAATCCGAAAATGATCATTAAATTTTTATACGACCAAGTTTTGATGAAAATCGAAATTTTCAAGTTTGCTGCTTAAGTCTTTTGTTTTAACACTAAAGACTTAAGACACATAAAATATATAAATTGAAAATATTTTATGGCAATTTGTAACTTGAGCGTATGTGTCTTAAGTCTTTTCATAGTTGCCTACAACAAAGTTCATATGACTTAGTGCAAAGACTTAAGACAGATGCACACAATTTAAGGATTTTTGCAGATTTCAGGTTTTTTGCTTTTATCTCGGTAATCCTTGAGCGGATATTGCCGGGGGACACTATAACTGGGATTTCCACCTGCTGAATCCGAAAATGATCATTAAATTTTTATACGACCAAGTTTTGATGAAAATCGAAATTTTCAAGTTTGCTGCTTCAGTCTTTTGTTTTAACACTAAAGACTTAAGACACATAAAATATATTTCCTCTAATTATGAATGGCTTCGTTGACGTCACATCATCACGACAGCTAAAAATTGTCACTTGTCTGCTGTGTGTCAAGAATAATTGACTACTTTTAACCTGTTAATGCCTACGGCAATCTACACTACAAAGAGCTATGAAATTTCTAACATGATAACTTGATTAGGCATACAAACATAATGGCGTGGAAAAATCTGCTCTAGCAAGGTTTATAAGGGGTTGAATCCACACGAGTGAAACTAAATAGGGTAAAAATAAATTGTGGACGAATGACAGATATTAGATTACACATCGCATAAGAATTGGAAGTTTCTATTAATTGCTTGTTTTCGCAATCTAGTTTAAAACTTAGAGATAGTGGCGTTACGTTCATTGGTCATTAATGGGTTAATATGCTCTACTAACTTTGTACGCCTTAGAAAATTGTAAAAAGACTATCAATTGTAGGCAATTGATGTCGACAACGAGTAGACAAGTGACAATTTTTTTCTGTCGTATTAGAGGATAATTTAAGTTGTTCAAATGTCATTGTTTTTCGTAACTCGCCTGATTCTTGCGTGAAGCCCAGAGTAAGTACATATTGTCAAAACATTTAGTTTTTTAGAAGAACTAAAAACGAAGCAAGACATAAATATTTATCTTTAAGGATGATTCCCCTTTTGCATATGCATCGCTCTGCACGATGGGTCAGGATTAAACAATTCTGGACAAAAGTATGTTTTAGTTAAATGCAAAATTTATTTGTACTACCTAAAAGAGGACAAGTTAAGCTTTATTCCGCTAAAATAATTTTTGCGATTGTGGTCTCTAAATTTTTTTAAGTGTTTAGCAAAAATTCCATATTTTAAAGCTGAATTTTTAAATTAAACAGCAACAAAAAGAATTAAACTAAGAATTATTGTATTGGCTTTTTTCTATACAGCCAATGAAAAAATTAAAAAATATATCACAAAAATTAGCTAAAATTCTTCAGATGTGCTCTGAAAGTGCTTGAAAGTGCGATCGATATTGATATGTTTTTTATGGCAAATAACTTCTTAATATGCATACTCCTAAAATTTTTGAGACCGTTTATAAACGTTCGATATATCGTCAATTTACCAAAAAAACTATCCATAAGCTTTGAGCAAGCGATTATATAATTACATCGGCACACAAAACAAAAAAGTGTGCTGTACAGTTGAGTAGAACAACCTTACTACATGAATTTCTAACCGAAGAATCCGAATTTAGGTCTGTTTGGTTCGTAGATCCTAACCTTAGAGTAATCATAAAATAATGATTTTGATTTCACCTTCTTAAACTCCAAATATCTGTTTGTAAAATTAGAAAATAATGAGGACCTTTTAAAAAAGTATTAGTATGTATATAGCCGCCATACTTCACCATTTTGAATATAAAACATTTGTTTTAATAATATCTATCACGAATCCCCAGAGAGTTCTTTTTGCATTTCTTAAAAAATTAAAAAGTTTATTTTTTAAAAATTTTGACCGCCATATTGGATCCACCATCTTGAATTTTTAAATTTAAATTTCAGATTTGAAATCAATGGTGCCAAATACCTATTTTATAAAACCTCTAAATTAGGGATGTAACGAATACCGATACCGATACCGATATATCGGCGATACTTCAGATTTTCCGATACATCGGTATCGACGATATTTTACTGTCGATACACCGATACTTTTAAAAAAAATTTCAGAGTTTTTTTTTAAGAAATAATTTATTTTTGTTCGATTTTACCGTGAATTAAATTCACTTCGTTATTTTTTAATTCTTATTAATATCAATTTTAAAAATTAATAATATTTTATGCTGCTATTTTGTAAAAAAAATATTTATTTTTTGTTAATTTTACCATGAATTCAAATTCAAGTCGTTGTTTTTTAAATCTTATTCGAGCAAAAAAAAAAGATACTCCAAAGAAGTCATGAAAATGTAGAATTCGCGATCTGAAAGTATTGCAAATTTGGATAATTTCTAATTAGTTTTACTTATCCTTGCCATTGCAAGAAGTTCTGTTTTTCGATTACCAATCACCGAATTGGATTTCTTTTTCGGTATTCTATAATGATTTTTCCTCAAGGAAAATGGATACAAAATCACCCATTTTCACAATTTTTTTATGCGAATTTAAACTCAGAACTGTATTTTCATGTAAATTTAAGTGAATAAATATAAACTTAGAAGTCTTTTAATAATTAAGCTATTTAGAAGAATATTAGTTGATAAATGTCCTTTAAAAAATCGACTTTTTAAAAAGCATGGCGGGTATTTTTTTAAAATTATAAAGGAATTGAAAATGTTTACTTGCTTTTGTACTAATTATCTGCATATTTTTAATATAGATTTTTTGGAAGCAAAGAAAATGTAGCTCCTTAAAAATTACTTCCAATGTTTTATCAATTTTAAATATTCTCTCTTATAATGTAGTTTTGTATAATAAAAAAAATTGCGCTTGAGTTTTGTTAATCTAAACTTGAACTTAATTTCAATATTCGTATCGGTATCGGAATCGGTATCGGCGATATTTATTTTTAAATATCGGTATCGGTATCGGATCGGCAAAACGGCGTATCGTTACATCCCTACTCTAAATCAATATTCTATTTATGGGCAAAATTCTGGAAGCCGGTTTTAAAATCAAAAACTTTAAAATCAAAAGCGTCAAGAGGCTGACCTGGCCGTGTGCCAATCTTCAAAAAATACATTCATATCTATCGATGTATATTGCGAAACTCAGACAAATTGATTGATATAGAGCGATACATATATTATTTAACAAGTCTTGTGTACATTAGGGTGGAATGTCAATGTATGAAAAGAAATAAATTCAGTAAAATGCGACTTTGGTTCGCACACGAAGGGTTCTGTACGAATACACATACATATATCCCTCCCATTTCGTTTTTGTCCTTTTTTCATTTTGAAACTTTTTTCGCTTTGATTTTTTGTTTAATTTTAGTTTATTTATTTTTTAAGTTTTTTTTCGTTGTTTTGTCGGTTTTTTCGTTTTTTTGCGATTTTTCGTTTTTTGCAGCTTTTTTTTTTGTTTTTCTGCCAATTTTTGAGTTTTTGCGTTTTTTTTTTTTGCGTTTTTTAAGGTTTTTTCGCTTTTTGACGATATTGTTAGTTTTAGCAATTTATTTCAGTTGTGGCGCTTTTTTCAGTTTTTGCGCTTTTTTTCGGTTTTGGGGACTTTTTTCGATTTTTTGTGATTTGTTTAGTTTTAGCACTTTTTTTCGTTTTGGCGATTTCTTTATTTTTAATTTTTTATTTTTTTTTGGTTAAGGCGATTTTTTTAATTTTGGCGCTGTTTTTTGGTTTTAGCGTTTTTTTTTCGTTTTGGTGATTTTTTTCAATTTTTGGCGATTATTTTCATTGTTTTAAGATATTTTTAGTTTTATCGATTTTTTTTGCTGTATTTTTTTTTTCGTTTTGGCGACTTTTTCGGTTCTTGCGTTTTTTTTTTAGTTTTTTGTCGATCTTTTTAGGCTTGGTGATTTTTTGCGTCTTAGCGATTTTTTTAATTTTTCCTTTAAGCGCTTTTTTCATTTTGACGATTTTTCGTTTCGACATTTTTTAATTTTGGAATCTTTTTAGTTTAGCGTTTTTGAAAATTTTAAGAGTTTACCTCTTACGGTTTCCAAGATACAGTATATTGTCTAAATTACATTAACTGATAGCACACCCTTTAGTTTTTTGTTTTAAATATCAGTGTTAATTGGTGTAGTCTATTCTGCAGACTACACCGTTAACACTAACTTGGAAAATTTAATGTGTCTATATATAAGTGTCGGTATATTACATTAGTATTTCAACATGTTTCGTTACTCGCTTTAGAGCACCCTTTAGTTTTTAACTGTCATATATTTGTTGCAGCGGTTTAGTGATTTTATGTATCATGTGCTCGTCAAATTTATCTTTAAATTCGCACAATATATTTGTTCATCTTAATGGAGGCATTTTTATATAATTTTTTAAACTTTTACGGCTTGGAACTAACTCAATACATTTTCGTACGATGGACACAATTGTTTTATTGGCTGAAACAAGAGAGAATTATCTGTACAACAGTGTAAAATTTATCTTATTCAGATAAACCGTTTTCGGAATTTTTGTCAATAAACAAAAAAAAAACTAAACAACACTTTATTTTCGCGAATATCGAGAGAAAACGCACATTAAGAAAAATAAATGAATTTCATTTTCATGTTCAGCGATCTCAAATTAGTTTAGAAAAAAGTTGTTTTAGTAGATTTGTTTCAATTAGATCAGGGGGAATAGACAATTGATTAACAAAATAAAAAGTCGAAAATTTTCTTAAAAATTTTGCTAGTCAATATGATAAATATATTTTAGGTTGGAAATTGATTATATTTATAGTTGAATCTGCGTTCTTTTTCGCCAAATATGATTTTAATTTTTTCTGCGTACTTGTATGAATTCCGACATCGCACTCCTTTTGTTATTATTGTTGTTATTATTTATGTGTATGTCGTGTTGTATATTTTTACGACACAGGAAATTGCTTTTTGGCCTTGTTGTTAGTCTTTGCATCTTAAATAAAATTCAAATAAAAAATTTATTGTCTCAGTAAAAAGCATTTACTGAAAACTAAATTTCATTTTAGACAAACATTTGTTGGAAAATTTTTTGTGCTAATTTTGTCTGTGTAGAAATGCCTAATAACGGGCTTTGTCGATTTTTAGCTTTTCTCTATATCGTTTCTGCCAAATCATATTTAAGAATTTTGTCAAAGTAACGTTCAATACAGGTTTCTTTTGTATTAATATCATACATATATTTTCCAAACACAAACTACAAATTGAATTAGCAAAAAATTTTAGATGAATAATTTTTGATAAGCTTTATTTAACAGAAACCCCTTAGTTATACACAAAAGAAAAGTTGATTAATTTAAAGCACTATGCGTAATATTCAACACATCGATCAATGAATCCGTATATCAATATAGTAATATTTGATAAATTGTCAGCAAAAGATTTTCTAAGTATGCCCACTTGTAAGGCAGCTAGCTGCACACATCTACATAAATCTGAATACCATACTTTTGCCATTACAGTAGCCCGTTCTTCTCTGCATTACGCCTAAAATAAATCGAGAAAGCAATGAAATGTTTATTTATTTAACAAAGTTAATTTCACCAATAATGACTTTTTACTATTTTTTGTATAACTTATTAGAGATGTGCACGTGGTATAGGTTTTCTCTCCATGCGATATGTTCGATGGTTCTAATTATCCCTTTCCGTCAATAAGGAGCTTAAATACGCTCTCTGTCGATCCTCTCATTTAGTGCCTATTCATTCAAATGCAAAAGAAATTTTTTTTGGAACATTTATATAGAAAGCAATAATAATTCCTTCAAAAGAAAAACCGACCACAAAACAGGCGTGTGCACTACACTACTTTTCTAGTGACAATTTTATATTGTCCGGTAACTTAATGTGTGTTCAAAGTTTCCAAGAAATCGGTTAAGCAGAAATAGTCGAAAAAGAATATTTATGTTGTATGGACGTGGCACTGTCCAGTGATCATGAATGTTGTATTTTTACGAGAAATAAATATTTATGCGATGTTCCAGAATCGGTGTAGTAGCAGTAGTTTAAAAAGAATATTTATTTTGAATAGGCGTGGCATTGCCCACTTTTTTAATCATAATATTGTATTGGTCCCGAAATTTAATGTGTGTACATTAGATGACTGCACAAGTCTACTCGAAAGTACTCGTATGTATGTTTGTGTGTGTATGCATATGCAATGAAAAATTTTTTTTAAAATAAAAATTGAGAGAATATCTCAAATAGTAAATTTAATTAAAAATGTTTAAATAAACTTAAAATTCATAAAAAACTGGGGTTTTGTAAAGGATGGTAGCACTATTTTTAGCTTAAACGTTAAATCTCATTTTTGTCAAAAGGAAATATGTCAGAAAAAAATAATCTACCTTGTATACTTATATCGTGGACAAAACCAGTTAAGTTTCTTGAATAGAGCGGTAAAAGTATCAAGTAGTTGGATATTGATTACTCAATACCGGTCGAATTTAGAGTACTCGATACTTAAAATTAGTACATTGTATATACGCTAAAAGAAATAAAATGGAATTTATATTAAGAAAATATACAAAAAAATTGTACAAACATTTTTGGGGGTTCTTTTATTTTGCCTCAGTGCTAATTAAGGGGGTATTTTTTCGATTTGGGGATATTTAAAAAAATTTACTTGGCAACACTGATTTTTGCAACCAACAAATATACTCTATCGACAGTCGATTAGTTCTTTGTAGTTCGTGTTCCTCTCTTTTGATGTAGCTTATCGACAGTGGTTGCAATAGAAATTAGTTATTAACTAGTCACTTACATGTGTGTATACTGCAGAGTTGCTACAGTTTTTTCCAGGGAAATTAATGTTTTCTCTGCGTGATCGTGAAACAAAAAACAACCACGTACCAATCTCTTATTGAAATAATATGTTGTTCGAGAAATAACTTACTTCTACCACAAAATTGAGCACACAGCAAATGTCCTTCATTATAATAATTCTCATTGTCTGTTCCACAGACAGGATTGTATTGTGGTGTTTTACCACAGCCACGAAAACATGTTAAAAACTCTGGTGTAGGCTCTTGCGCCATAGTCGAACTAACCGTAATACAAAGAGCTGAAATAAAATATTTTTGATTAATATGTATATTAAAACTTTCATGATAAAACAAGGTTTTTTCTTATTTGTCCAATTGAAATAAAATTACCTTTAAGCCATTCTAACTTTATTTTTTATTTTTTTTGTATACTCAACGGTTTGGGAATTATTCAGATCGCAACGATGAAAAGTATATTTTTAGACAAAATTGGAATATTTTTATTTTTGTTAATTTATTAAAAATCGAAAATAGCCAAGACATAAAATTGATATTAACTGATCATAAAGTCAAATCTACTACAAATAAAATAAGCTTTATTTTATGAAAATCGATGGATAAATATTGATTTTATTCACACTTTATATTGTGAAATGACCCGATTTTTGCAGTTGAGTTGAGTTTTCAAGAGGCTGCTCCACAAATGTTATTATAACTTGAGAAAGACGTTAAATTTTTAGCCCCCGACCATAAAAGAGGGGTGTGTATCTGTGTGTCCGCCTGTTCGCTCGTAGAGCCTAAATGGCTGCTTCGATTTTAATTTAGTCTTTTTTTTTTCTTTGCAAGGTGACTTAATCGAGAAATCGGTCTAGCCTTTTAACTTTATTTTATTATTAATATCGTCATTTATCGATATTGCAGTAATAATTCAGTAATAAAAATTGTCCGAAAAATCCGAAATCTTTACGCATATAAAAAATAATGTTAAGATATCTTAAAGAAGTCTACAATTCATATTCACCCCTATCGTGAATACTTGTTCCCTCGAAATGCTTTCCCTTTCCCTTCTTTTGCGATCGTGAATAAAAATTCGAAAAATTCCCCTTATCATGAATGATAAGGGATTTTTTCCCTTTTCTCCTGTTTTTGTTCACTTTATATTAGCAGGCGAACTGGATAAATACATCATGTACTCGTAATTGCTATTTTATCCTTCGAATTAATTATTAAACTCGTAAGTACTTATTTTTAGGACAACATCAGTAAATTGTCTGTTCCACAGTAAATAGTGTTCATTTGTTTTAATATTAATATTAAGATTTTTAATTACTTGCAACACAGTACATGTGTGTCAGAACTAAGTTTTGCGGTGATGGAATCATAGAGTATGTGGTCGGTGGATGGAATAGCAAATGGTTTTTCCGCGTCTGTAGAGAATCACTAAAATAAAATACAGTTTTATTCACTCTTGATAAAATTTAGGCCCTAATTGTGTAAATCACGTCACCAAAGTGAAATTTGTATACAGAACAAAAACAAAATTTCAAATATTTTATCAATTTATTTTATTTTTCATAAAAATTTTAAAATATTTGATAGGTAAAGCAACGCTTTAATGTCTATACGTTTGTTTGGTGAAAAATTTTTATGGAAAACAAAAACAAATATTTGAAATTTTTTCAATTTTATTGTTGCTTTAACATAAACTTCACTTCGTTGATGTGATTTACACAATTAGGGCCTTAATTTAACACCAAAGACTATTTGATTGAATTAGGCTGCTTGCAATGTCTCGGGTTCTCCAAGGGATTGGCTGCATTCTTAGCACTGTATTTTTTTATTTTTAAACAAAAAATTCTTTGATTTTTAATAGATTTCATTAAGCTTCTTTCCTTGTTTCATTCACTGAGAACTGATAGCAGGAATAAATGTTCACGGGAACTCCACGATGACAATTTTCCCTCGAAGGGAAATGAAAATTTCATGGGAACATTAATTTCACTTGTTATTCGCAATAGGGGTGATTATTTAAATTAAGTTTTAGTAAAATTAGACGAGTCTTTCTTAAGTTATAGTAAAATCTGTGGAGGAGCCTCTTTAAAATTAATTTTTTTTATAAAAATCAGTTAATTTCACTTTATTGTGAATAAAATCAATATTTAGCCATCGATTTTCATAAAATAAAGCTTCCTAGCAAAAACTTGGTAATGTGTTGTCATTACTAAAGAACGTACTTTTCAACCACTAACTACATAAAGTGTAAAACATTACTTCAAATTTACGATCATATATTGTCTAAATTTGTGTTGAAAATTTCTCCTTGTGTAAAATTACATCGATTTTGTAGTTATTTTATTAAAGAAAAAACCTTTCAAATTAAACATATTTAGTCCAAGTGGAAAAAATTTAACATAAAGTATAATACGGCTATAGCTGAACGCAGCCAATCGCTTTTTTAGTAAAAATATTTTGTTCAAAAATAGTGCGTGTGTAATTTTAGGTCGAAAGTGGTCTGTAAAGTGTTGCCTACTATTATCGACCTAATTTTCAACAAAAGTGCTTTAGAGTGTACCATCTGAATTACTTTACAGTAGTTAATCAATTACTTACTAGTAATTAAACAAGCCATCTTATCGGTATAGTAGTACTGTATCTGCTTATCATACAGACGATAAGCAGTTCAACCCCTGGGGAAGGAAGCATAATGGATTTTTTTTTATTGTGTTCATGTTTGTGAGAACAAGTTTTAAGCCCGTAACAAAATAGTTGTGCAGTAGCCTAATGAGCAAAACACTTGGCATAAAATAACACAATAACTAAAAACGGCATGAGTTCAATGCTTAGCAGAGACATTTATTATTTTTTTGTGTTTTGCGTATTCAATGCATTCAAAATAGTGAAATTTATAACTTGTTATTTGTAACTCAATGTGGTAAGCACTTGCCTCCAATGACATCGCCATGTTAAAGTAATTTGTTAAAATTATTTGATGAGCAAAATTTTACCTGGGTTATTTTATTATTAGTATATGTAGCTTTATGATCAGTTAATAAAAATTTTATAAATTAAAAACAAAATGAAAATTTTCCAATTTTGACTAAAAAAAATAGTTTTTATAATTACGGTCTGAATAATTCCGAAACCGTTGACTATATAAAAAAATAACACTAGAACGGCGTAAACGAAATTTTATTTCAAATTTTAATTTGTGTTTTTTTTTTAAGAAAATGGCACAACTCCTCCTAGATAATCCAAGTTATCGTAAATAATCGATTTTCGTCAAAAAATGAAGCTCGAAAAGTATGTCGGTTAAGTTTTTTTTTAGGTTAGATATGTTTGTAAGCATTTACCGAATAATAAAAAATAGTTCATTTTACAAAAGTAAATTATTTAAATTTTAACGCTTTCCGAAACGATACTGGTAATAGTTTGCAGAGATGTATTCTGTTTATAACTGAAATATATTCAGCAAGCAACGTATATTTATATCTAAAACTATACTATTTTTTTATTTTAGTTACCGGAAATGAAGTGACATTCAAGATTCGTTACTCCATTTGGAGCTTCTAGCTATATAAAAATATACATAATAAATTTGGTGTTGAGAAGAAATATGTATAAAAATATTATAAATATATGTACATGGCTGATTCTCATTCTAATCGTACATTTTGTGTTGTTCTGAGAATGATTTCTGCGAACAAAATACACTGCAAAATATGAGTATTTGGTTTGAAAGCACTTTACATCTACTCTCTAGAAACAAAAAATTATAATTATCGCATGACGAAATTGAAAGTTATGACCACTTTTTCAATTTTCACTTGGGTTCACATGGAAAAATAAAAAATGTTTATGTTTTAAAATAATTATTTACAAACAACATAGCATAATATAAGCAAAAAGTAGGCTAACTCTTCTTTCAAATAAGACTTATTTTAATAAAATCGACCAACAATGTCAAAAGCGATGTCAATTTTAATTAATTTTTTTGTTGCAAAATACGATCTCTCTAATACATTCTTCGAAAATATAACAACGCACATGCGAAAGAAGCAACAATTTTTCAAAGAACATCAGAAATTTTTAAACAGATAATGTTCTTTAAAAATATTGTTTACTTATCTTTTGTGCTCAAGGTCACTGCTTTAACTGTAATAAAACTCTCACCTTTCGTTCTATCAATTATTATCGATTTCATTTTCGATACTTCAATCACCGTCGGTGATCCTCTTCAGGCAAAACATCTTGAGTAAAGCCGCCCACTCTCTTCAAGAATGCAAAGCTGAGTGGCTTTACTCCAAATTTTTTTTTCCTAAAGAGGATCACCGACGGTGGTTGAAGTATCGAAAATGAAATCGGTAATGTTTGCTAAAACGAAAGATGAGAGTTTTATTAAAGTAAAAGCAGTGACATTGAGCCCAAAAGATAAATAAAATTTATCCAGTGTAAGGTTGAATAAAATAACAAATTCAAAAAAAAGTTTACGTAACGCTCAATACATTTTTATACAAATTCAATTTTTTTTTCAAAACACATTATATTTTGAATTTAATACAATAGAGATATACATATAATCTTCGATGTAGTTTAGCCTAACCTCCTTAGGTATTCACTAAAAAATTTCAATAATATCAAAAAAATATGGATAACACTCAATACACTTTTTTGGATACAATCGATGATTATGATTGATGAAACGTTTTGCAATATAATACCAACAAAGTTCACAAAACTTTAAAATTTTTAGAGGTACACACCCACGCTTTTATTTTAGTGTATGTCGTTAATGTAATTTTAATAATTACACTGGGTAAAGAAGCGTAACGTTCAATATGCAAGACTGCGGACAACAACAATTTAAAAAAAATTATAATTTCTAATATTTTTCAAACATTTTATGTGTAAAATAAGAGAAGCAAATACTAAAACCGTTATAAAATTAATCTCGTTTTTGGAAAAATGCATGATTTCTTACAGGCGATTCACACGGTGATTTTAAATCATAACTAGAAATCATGGCAATTTTTTAGAGAAGAAAGATGGGTAGAAAAAACATCACGATTTCTGTTTTCCATGTTTTTTTTATATTCTTCTAAAAATCGATTTGAATTTTCTCTCATTTTCCTTCTCTTTCTCTTCCTCTCTCTCTCCCTCTCTCTCTCTCTCTCTCTGTGTGTGATTGTGTCATGGTTTTTGTTGTTATGAATGAGTAAATGTAGCAAACTTTGACAGTAATTTATAAAAAAACATGAAAATAAAAATCATCGTTTAATTACAAGAGGTTTTTAGAAAATGTTTTTATAGATAAATAAAAATAATCATGGTTTTTTATTCACCGTGTGAATTGGGTGTTAATGTAGTAATCAACAGCATGCATTACGGACATGCCATTTTGTATGAAGAGAGTAAAAACAGTATTTTTGTTCTTCGTTAATTGTTATTGTGTTTTGTGTATTCAATGCCTTCTAAATATTGAAATTTATAACTGGTTATTTGTAAGCAAATGTTGTAAGTACTTGCCTCCAATCACATCGCCATGTTAAAGTAATTGGTTAAAACTAGGGATGTAACGAATACCGATACCGATATATCGGCGATACTTCAGATTTTCCGATACATCGGTATCGGCGATATTTTAAAAAATTGTTTCAGAGTTTTTTTCTGACAAATTTATTTTTTGTTAATTTTATCATGAACTAAACTCATTTCGTTATTTTTTAAATCTTATTAATATCAATTTTAAAAATTAATAATATTTTATACTATTATTTTGTAAAAAAATTATAAATTTTTTGTTAATTTTACCATGAATTCAAATTCAATTCGTTGTTTTCTAAATCTTATTTCAGCAAAAAAAAGACAATCCAAAGAAGTCATGAAAATGTAGAATTCGCGATCCGGAAGTATTGCAAATTTGGATCATTTCTAATTAGTTTTACATATCCTTGCCATTGCAAGAAGTTCTGTTTTTCGATTACCAATCACCGAATTGGAAGCGATGCTCGGACAAATTTCTTTTTCGGTGTTCTATAATGATTTTTCCTCAAGAAAAAAGGATAAAAAATTACCCATTTTCACAATTTTTCTATGCGAGTGTGGCGAGCATTTTTTAAAATTATAATAAAGGAATTAAAAATTTTTTCTTGCTTTTCTACTAATTACACTATGCGACAAATGAAAGACTTTTGGAAAAACACAAGAACTGGACAGTACAGGTTCGATTGTCCTACAATGGGGTAGTAAAACCCTTTACTCAGTTTGGCGAATTTGGTGGCCAATTTCTTTTATGGACCTCCAAAGTTTCTGAAAATCTGTGGGGCCTCAAAAAACCGTGCGATCAGCATTTGGCCAACAGCTAATTCAAACTTTATAATACCGCTTAACTATATATGGCAATAATGTAGCTAAGAGTCTGTTTAACAGATTTTTTTAACATTTCATGCCAAAAGTTTTTTTTCGTGAACTTTTTGTTGGCAAAATAAAGGAAAAATTGTTTTTTTCAGTTTTTTCAGAATAACTTACAGGGACTTGTAATTTTTAACTAACAATATTTGGCAAACTTATAGTTACGGTAGAGCTGAACAACTTTTGTGAACATATCGATACAATCTGCACGTATCTAGGCACTCTAATAGCTCACACAGACCACTTTTTACCTTAAAAATTTAAGTTTTTCACTAGTTTTTTATGCTAAAAAAATGTTTTTTTTTTGAAAATAGTATATTCAAGTGCATACTTCTCTGTTGTGTTTCACTAACATTTTGTGCCCAGAAAAATAATATGTTCCTGTACTTTTTTTGAAAAAAAATTTACAAAAATTATTTTATTCACTTGTTTCAGTATAACTTACAGGGACTCCAAATTTTTCATTACCATTATTTGGCAAAACAACAACAAACAAAAAAAAAATAGTAAATACTAAAATCAGCAACATAAGAAGTGGAACAATAACAAAGAAAGCAACAAAATGTAATAAAAATATAGCCTAACTCGTAAAAAACAAAATCTTTTAAGGTAGAAATTAATTTTTTTGGGCTGTTTAGGGTGCCCAGATACATTCAGATTCTATTGACATTTTCGCAATAGTTGTTCAGCTTTACCGTAGCTACAAATTTGCCAAATATTGTTAATAAAAAATTACGAGTCCCTGTAAAAAGTGAAAAAAATGGTTTTCCTTAATTTTTCTAAAAAAAAGTGCACGAAAAAATTATTTTTTGGCATAAAATGGTAATAAAATCTGTTTAGCGAACTCTTAGCTACATTATTGCCATATACAGTTAAGCGGTATCACCAAGTTTGAATTTTCTGTTGGCCAAAAGTTGATGACACCTTTTTTGAGGGCCCGCTGATTTTCCAAAACTTTGGAGGTCCATAAAACGAAATTGGTCACCAAACTCGCCAAGCTAAGTATAGGGTTTTACTACCCCGTGGTAGTACAATCGAATCTATGCTGTCAAGTCCGTTGTTTTTTGGACTGTTGCACTATGTTATATGCATATTTTTAATATAGATTTTTTGGAAGCAAAGAAAATGTAGCTTCTTAAAAAATACTTCCAATTTTTTATACTGGGTTAATATCAATTTTAAATATTAATAATCTCATACACTGTAATTTTGTATAATAAAAAAAAAATCAACTTGAGTTTTGTTCATCTAAACTTGAACTCAATTTCAAAATTCGTATCGGTATCGGTATCGGAATCGGTATCGGCGATATTTATTTTTAAGTATCGGTATCGGATCGGCAAAACGGCGTATCGTTACATCCCTAGTTAAAACGAAAAAGTATTTTAACTCATTACTTTGTTATCAAAGTTTTTGCTGGGCTACTTTCAGCGGACACGAAAACAGCTTTGAAATGAGAATGAGCCACACACATATTAGTGAAGTTACGCATATCAATTTTTATGAATACGAATATCTGCACCAATATTCGCCGCATGATTTTGTCGGACGGATAAATTTACTTTAACCTATCAGGTAGTATGACCTTGCCTTTAACTAATCGCTCACTTTCATTTAAAGTAAAGTTGTAATAAAGATAAACTATTTATACGTCTGAAAAAACTCTGCCTTTAACTATTGCCAAGTTGTAATAATAGCCCTAAAGATAAGATTTAATGAGAGACAAATTCAAGTTTTATATACACTTATTTTATACCTCCACTCAGGAATATTTTCTTCTAGCAACCAGTGTTTTAAAACACAGTACTAAAAACGGAAACTAAGAAATTCGGTAATAAACTTTTTTGCAGAATATTATGATGGCCTGACAACAGAAGAGACTATCGATAGTAATACAAGCAATCTTTTAACTAGCATAACCGAAACAATTAGAAGTGTTAAGAATTTGAAAAAAATAATTTTTAAAAAACAGGACTCTAATAGCATAAAATGGAAGATTTTATATGTTTAGAGAAATCCAGGAAAAGTACTGAGAAATTAGATACTCTTCAACATCTACGATAAGTGAAAGAAAGATTTCTTTTTTCAAGTCAAGTTTTATCAAAACTAAAGAAAAGAATCGCTTAAATCCTAAACATTTAAACTAAATTATTTTTCTAAAAGATGAATTTAGAATAATAAAAAATAAAATGATCTCACAAACTTGTTTATTTTTTAATTAATACATATTTATGAATTCTTTTTTTGCTTGATTTTTAGATCATGAATTGTTATGTTTGTTATGTTATTGTTTTTTTTTACTAATAAACTCACAATAATAAATAATTTATGCATTTTTATTTATTGACATTATGTACATAATTTATGAAAAAAAAAAACTTTATTAATCGGTTAACCGATTAATAACGAAATTAACTGAATAAAACAAAACGATATGAAGAACATTATTTGTTTTAAAAAAAATCCTGGTTTTCTTTGAAAAAATTTTGTGGGTCGTATTTTGCTACGAAATTGATGAATGAAATTGATATAAATTTTATAATTTTTGGTCGATTTTTATTAAAATTAGCCTTATTTGAAAGAAGAGTTAGGCTACTTTTAGCTGATGTCTAACCGCCATATTCAAAAAAATAAAGTGTGTTTGAAATGTATGTTAAAACTGGTTTTTCTATGGAAATTTTGTTTTAACATACATTTCAAAGACACTTTATTTTTTTGCATATGGGGGTAAATGTTTGTAAAGAATTATTTTAAAACATAAAATTTTTTTAATTTATCCATGTCAACCCAACTCAAAATTGACAAAGTGGTCATAACTTTTTGTTTTTAGAGAGTAGATTATACATGCTTTCAAACCCTATACCCATTTTTGTTGTGTATTCTTTTTTGCAACACTCAAGACACAAAAATGGAAAAAAAAACATATAATTTTATTTCAGGATTCAATGAATGAGGCGAAAACTATAAAATGAATCCTACCTTCTCATATACATATATACTAGTTACACTGGTAAACAAAATAAAAATCATAAAATGTACGTCTAGATAGGTTAGGTTAGGTTATCAGGTTGCCGGTGAAAAAATATAAGAAAGGGTTCCAGCCCCCTTGGGTCCAATAATAATGGTCCCTTTGTAATACCTGTAAGGAAAAGGAAAAAGAAGAGAGAACGGGACAGAGTAGTATATAGGGGTGAAAGGAGAGAAGTTAATAAAGAGATTAGAAGTTAGTTAGAAGAGAAGAGAGAGAGAGTGGTAAGGCGTGCGGAGCTCCGTGCAGGAAGGGTCGTTTTTTATTTATTTATTTATTTATTTATTTATTTATTTATTAAGTCTATAGGATATTCCTTACAGACTATATTACAATTCATATAAATTATTAGGATAAAATAGGTAAATAATTTTAAAACCTTTAGATATTCAAATGCGCAATGATATTGCGTTTTATAATATACAATTTTAAAGAAAAATCTATAAAATTAGACATTTCGTTAAAACAACAACGTAATCTTCTCCATGCATCAGCCATAGCATAGTTAGTACGATAAGTTTTGACGTGGAGTAGATCACAAGATCGTAATGAGCGTTGGGGAACATTAAAAAATATATTACTTAACAGAAAATCGGAGCATATATTTCCATTTACAAGATTCAACATGAAAGAAATATTGAGCATGGTTCTCCGACTTTTTAAGGTTGGTAAGTTAATCTCAGCTAATCTTATTGAATATGAGGGAACGGCAACATAACCTCGATAGACATTTCTTAAACAAAATAAAAAAATATGCACACTGTAGTACGGGTCCCATATAATCGATCCATATTCTAATATATGTAGGTCTTACCAGTGATGTATATGAACTTTTAGTGATAAGCGGATCGTTGAATTCTTTTGACCTTCTCTTAATAAAAGCCAGAACCCCACGGGCTTTGTTCACAGTAAGCGTTATATGTTGAAGGAACTTTAGCTTTACATCTAACAAAATTCCAAGTCCAAAAATGTGTTAACTAACTCTAATTTGTAATTGTTCAGTAAGTAAGAATGAGCAATATCATGTCCTCTAGAAAAGTGCATATGTTTGCATTTTTTCAGATTAAGTTCCATTAAATTAACTAAAACGCCATTTGGGTAGTCGGCGAGTGAACCACGCGCTGCTCCTGATGAAGGAACTTATGTTCTTGAGCTCTATTTCTGAGAACTCAGAGAAACTAACGAAGAATCGTTTGTCCAGGAGGCGAAGGCGGTGGTCCACCAGAGGTGGGCAAAGGCATAAAAGGTGCATTATATTCTCTTCTTCTTCTTCTTCTACGTCATTACAGCTTGTGCAGTAGTCATTGTAAGGGAGACCCACACATCTAGCATGGGTTCCAAAGGTGCAGTGCCCCGTGACCGTGGCCATGAGGTTGCGCAGGTGTGGTTTTGTGAAATTTAGAAGTTGTTTAGTTCTGTTTGAGTCAAGGCGAGGCGAGATTGTTCTCGCAGTAGAGCAAGTTGGTTCATTGTACCATCTGGTTTGTGGCAACTGCAAGAGGGCAGCATCAATTCGTCTCCAGCAAGACGAGAGTTGGAGCCCCCAGAGATTGTCAATATTGACATCCCGAAGCAAGGTTCCCCTCTTAGCCAGATCATCCGCAATGATGTTGCCTGAAACGGACTCGTGACCGCGTACCCATATGAGGGTGATGCCTAAATTGCTCGCCATCGTGTTAAGTGGTGTGCGGCAGGCATTCCAGGACTAGGCTGGATGTGGTGTACACACCAGTGAGGGCTTTAATCGCCGGTTGACTGTCGGTTATGATCTGGACATCAATATTTGATATCCGATAAAACCTTAGCCAGTACATTGCTCTTTTGATGGCAGATATTTCTGCTTGAAGGATGCTACATTCGTCCGGGAGTCTAGAATGATAATCAGCCATAAATAAAAATCTCATTCCTCTATTACTCATAAGTACTACAATTTTGTTGCGGTTTATTGGCCGGGAAGTGTACATCATTGTCTTCCCAAGTTGTTATTAAAATAAATCTTATCTATTCATATTATAAAGCTTTTTCATTGAGTTTGTGTTTATGGGTATTATGATAAGGCAGATATAAAGAGATCAATGACCCTTAACGCCACCTTGCAATCAGGCCTGCCATATTTGCCGATGATTTATCGGCATTTTGCCGATTTTTTGCCTCAAAATTATCAAAGTGCCGATTTGCCGATTTTTGCTCCAAAAATGCCGATTTTAAAACAGGCTATCTTTTTGTTTTGTTTTATTATAATTTATTAATTTTGGGTAACTTTTAATCAGTCAACGCTTTTACTAAAGAGAAAAAGGGTTAGGTTTATTCACAATTACTCAGTAAACTTTTTTTCTGACATGTCTAACGTCAGTTAAAATCTGAGACTTTACCAGACAATCAGCCAGATTAGTCGGCAAATTTTCTGGCACGATGTTTCTGCAAATACTGATCTACTTCCTATGAGTTTTAGCAGCCACTTCTGCACATTGTCTGATTTTAGTTTTTCTGATAGTTCTCATTTTTATCTTTAGAGTTTGCGCATAAATGTTTGAATTTTTAAACTTATAAAATATGGGTAAATGTTTTCTGATAAGCTGCCATTGGCGGCAGAAAAATGTATGCCGGAAGAAGAGTCAAAGAGGTCTTACAACATTCTGATTCTATGAGAGAATATTATGCAACATTTCTGATAAATTTAAAATTTTTAACTCCAAATTTTTTTAGATATTTTCTGATGTTTTGTCAGACATTTTTCCGACATTTTCTACCGAATTCTTTGAGACATTTCGGCAAAGTTTTTAGAATTTCCTCAGGCAAAGAGTTTCGCCTTCTTGTCAACAATTCAATTGAAATTTCTTTTTATATTTTATTTTCATTGATTTTTATGTTACTTAATATGTTATAAACATTAGTTAATGCTGAATTGTTCTGTTTTGTTATTTTTTGTTAATAAAAATATGGTTTATTGTACTTAAAATGGGTATTTTGAATTTGCCGATTTTTTGCCGATTTTTTAAAATTGAAGTGCCGATAATGCCGATTTAATTCGGAAAATATGCCGATTTTTTGTCAAAATCATCTGGCACCCCTGCTTGCAATCGATCTCCGAAGTGGCAATGCCAAAATGATTTTTATGTGGGGCTGTACAATTTAGCCGGCCAAGTCTGCTAAATTGCCAGATGGGCTGGCCGGTTAACCATCTGGCAAGCCTATCTTTGCATCTTTTTAAACAAGGTACAAAAAGACCCATACAACGAAGAGTTAGAGACTTTTACACGCAATTTATACGGTGATTTTTTCACTTGTCTTTAAATCACGTCTTATTTTGTATGAGAGTGAGCGGGGTAGAGAAGAAAGCGGGGTAGAAAAAAACACAAGTTTTCTGTTTTCGAGATTTTTTCATATATTTCTTTAGTTCCATTTGCATTTTCTCTCTCTTATGTTATTGTTTTAGGGTTTTTGTTGTTATGAACGAGTACATAAAGCAAATTTTGAGAGTAATGTACAAAAAAGACATGAAATGAAAAATCATTGTATAAATGCAAAAAGTTTCTGGTAGCAACTTTAAAAGAGAATTAAAAAAGACATGTCTTAAAAATCACGGTGTAAATTGCGTGTTAAATGTTTCACAAAAATGTTTTTCGTGATGTTTTACATAAAAGTACTGAACACATCTTTTAGCTTAAAAGTAAAGTCGACAAGATATCCTATGCCGAGTCTCTATAATTATGTGCAAAATGGAGCACATTTAACTCCCCCTAAAATGAATCCCAGATGTAAGCTTTCAAAACACCGATACATTTACATATTTATTTTGTGACCTCTACCAGAATCAGCCGTTAGAACCTTGTCATTCAAAAATTGGTTTTGTTGTACAGTGTAAATATTCGTAATTTTTACAAAAATCAGGTGATTTTACTTTATTATGAATAAAATCAATATTTATCCATCGATTTTCATGAAATAAAGCTTATTTTATTTGTAGTATATGTGGCTTTATGATCAGCTAATAAAAAATGCCATTTTCGAGTTTTTATAAATGTTTAAAAAATAAAAATTTTAGAATTTTTCCAAAAAAAAAAAAAAAACATTTTTTCACGATTGCGATCTGAATAATTCCGAAACCGGGTAGTACAGGGAGGCCCAAAATTAACGAAGGGCTTTGAATAATCTATAACTTTATTATTTTAACATTTTTTTTATTGTATTTTTTCAGATTGTTGCAAAGAAGATTTGGGAAATTTAAACTGGAAACGTTTACTTCTGAACAACGATCATACCGCAAGAGAAACAATGACACTGCTACGGAGTGTTTTCATCGAACGCATTATTTCAGGGAGCAGTGATTTTATTAGCCGGACTAATCCGCTCCGGAAGCTTTTTCCTTGCACTCTTTTAAATATCGTTCATACGTGAATAAGTCACAGACCATGACCCAACCAAAAAAATAAAAAAAAATAAAATAATAGTTGAGAAAAAATTCGAGTGATGGCTTTGAAAATCTTGAAAAGAGACATTGAAAGTCACGCAAATGTCCCGTAACAGCGCCATTATTTCATTTGCTGTGTGATCTTTGTTCAGTAATAAGCCTTTCCAGTTTCAATTTCCCATTTCTTCTTTGCAATAATCTGAAAAAGTAAAAAAAAATGTTGAAATAATAAAGTTATACACTATTCAAACCCCTTCGTTAATTTTGGGCCACCCTGTATATAAAAAAATAATATTTAAACGTTTTAAAGGTAATGTTATTTCAAGTTTTGTAGTGCTTTTTGTTTTTGCTTCCCAAGTTATGATAAAATCGTTGGAGGAGGCTGCTCCCAAATTTCAGAAAACAAAAAAAGTTATCTATAGAATTTAGAATGTTGATTGTCTTGTATTTAGGGGACTATATCACATCAAAAAAAAAAATACAGTGGGTACACCTTGGCATTTTTCTTGTTGCATAGCAACAATCTATTGCCTACTCACTCTTGACAGACTGGCGTTCAAAAGAGACATAAGAAAGTATTGGTGTTCAATTTTGTTTTGTTTTTCGCATACGAGTACATACGTAATATTTGCAACACTTTTATTTGGATAAAATGAAACAAGAACATATAATTGTTGTCTCTTTCTCAAACGGCTGCTCTCAAAAAAAAAATGATTTGGGCAATTTTTAACTGTCACAATTGTCGTGTCTGGTTGGTCGGTGATAGCAATTGAAATTCAATTGCGTTGCCAGTCGGCAACTGAAATGTTGTGGTCGCAAAGTTGCTTTGTTCTTCGTTCGGCGTCTATACATAGTACTATAAACAACAACAAAAAAACAACACATACTTTGCAAAGTAAACTTTGCGTGTGCGGAAGTGAAAGAAAGTTTAAAGGAAAATTGAAAAAAAAAACTTTGTCAAAGTAAACTTTGATAGTGCGAAAGCGGACTTACTAATTGTCATCCGTAATATGGTTTTTAACAAATGGGAACACTACGGAGGTTCGGTTGCCATCAATAATAGACCCATTATATTATTTCACGCGAGTTTTTTTTTACTAAAAAGTATTGTTTTGTAGCATAAAGGAAAAGGAACACAAAAGCAAATAATAAGAAAATTAGAATAAAATAAATAAAATACCTTTTTTATTTGTACATATCATGCTACAAGTAATAACATAAAATAAAATTAACATTAAATTTCACTCAATTCAATACATAAAAAAAGAGAGATAAATATAAAAATTATATTTTCTACTTGCTTTATAAGAGAACAAAAAAAGAAATTTATAAATTAAAAAAAAATACACATAAAAAGCCTTAACACAGTGGCAACTATTAAAAGAAAAAATATGAATATTAAAAAATATATTTAGAACTCAAAATACTAAATAGTCTCTTGACCAGTATTTGGAACAAAATATTACAAAAGAAAAAAATAAAACTGAATTTGTTAAAATGAAAGTTTAAATAACTAAATAACAAATATTCAATTTAAATATTAAACAAATTCGTAGTGTGTATTTTTTCAAAAATCATCCCCCCCCCCCCCCCCAAAAAAAAAAAGACAAAAACCCAAAATGTATGACACTTTTAAGAATAAAAGCAATAAATTAGTAATTAAAATATAAATTTAGTATTGGAATATTATTGCTACAAAGAAGGAAAACATTTTAAGAATTTATATAAGCAAAACAGAAAAAAAACAAAATAATAGAATTCACCAGTTGTACTAAGTGTTGTATCAGTTGTATGTGCTAAGATTTTTCAAAACTTTCAAACTTGTTATTTATACTCTCTATGACAAAAACTAAACGGGTAAAAAAAATATATATACACTGAAAATAATCCATGCAACATTTTACGACAAAAAACTTTCGTAGTTACTTTTTTCGTATTATATACGAAACTTTCGTACATTCCACGAAAAAAGTATTAGTCTAGAATTTTATTATTTTACGAAAGTAACGAAAACCATTCGTATTTACTTTTTTCGTAGAATGTACGAAACTTTCGTACATATTACGAATTAGGTTGAGTCCAGGATTTTATTCTTTGATGGAAGTAACGAAAAATTTTCGTAGTTATTTTTTTTTTTTTTGTAAGATATACGAAACTTTCGTACATATTACGGAATAAATTTTTACACCAGAATTTTATAGCTTTACGAAAGTAACGAAAACATTTACTAGTACGTTTTTTCGTAAAATATACTAAAATTTCGTACATATTAAGATATCAATTATGGACTATATAAGTTGTTCTTAAAATTATTGAATCATATAAAATTGGGCGCTAAGTGACTCGTATACATATAAGTTGTAGACAGCGTTACCGTTGAAATTTCTCAAAAAGGGGCAGAAAAAGGGGATTTTGATAATAAAAGGGGCACAAAAATGGTATTTCTGAGATATAACAAGAAAAATGCAAAAAAAAAATTTTAACTTTTTTGTAAAACACAAAAAATATTTAGTAATATTCTCTTAATATTACCTTAAACTATGAAAGTATTTCGTAAAATGTAAAACTTTTTTTCTCTTTTCTACGAAACTCATTCGTATTATAAAAAAAACTATTTCTTAAAACACAAAACATACTTCGTAAAATAAACACAAAAATTTCGTTCGTTTCGTACATTTTACGAAAGAATTTCTTGGTGCGAAATTACAAAATATTTCATAAAATATACGAACGATTTCGTTCATATGTTGAATAGTTTTTTTTCAGTGTAATTATATTTAATATTATATGTATATAATTATATATAAAAAATATCCCTATATAATTATACATAATTGTATATAGTTCTAGATAATTATATATAGTTCTACATAATTATATATGGATAATGGCCCTGTATAATTATATATAGTTTTATATAATTATGTATAATTCTAAATACTTATAAAAATTTGTTAAGTTTAATTATGATATTCATGATGCTGACTGCAATCAGCAGACAGCTGAAAATATGTTTTTATTTTTATTACAAATCAAGTATGAAAAAGAAAAAAAATTTTTTTTAATTAAAACATAAAATTTGTTTACTAGATGTGGAATTTTTTTCTTAAAATTTGTTCTTAATAATTTAGTTGATTCGCATAGGCTATATTTCAATTAATTATTAATAATTATAATTAATTATTTATAATTAATTATTGGCTCGTTGCAAATAAATCGGAGTTTCATACTATTTAATACAAAAAAATAACAATTAAGTGTAATTTTATACAAAAATCATAAAAAACATTATATATAATTTTATATAATTATACATAATTATAAATTATTATATATAACTATACTAAAAACGTTATATATAATTTTATATTATTATATATGTTTATACATAATTATATATGATTATATAAAAATTAAAATAAATATTATATATAACTTTATATAATTACATAAAATTATATAAAAATTATATAAAAAAAATTTTATATATTTATATATAATTATATGTAATTATATGTAATTATGTATAATTATATATGAATCATATATAATTCTATATAATTTTTTTACTCTGGTATGCGGCAAAATATAAACAAAAATTTAATAAAACTTTACACATATGTACATACAACCGATACAATAATTAGTATAGTCTTCAGAATTCCTTTACTATAATAAAATCATGTTGTATTTATATAAAAAAAAGAAAAACAATGCATTTTATAATTGTTTAAAACCACAAATGAAATTAAATTGTTCAAGACATTTAATTGCAAAAAGCTCGCGTAAATGCTCGTGACTAAAATTATTGGTTAAGAAAATATATATTGGGAAAATAAAATAAAAATACTAACCAAATATTAGAAAAGAAAATAATAAGATAAATAAGTATAACACAAAAAAAAATAAAATAACAAAACTTAATGAAAGCATTTTAGTCTCATTTCACATTAAGCAATTTTTAGTTTTCTATTTTGAACTCGCTTTTACTTATGAAATGGTCAGACCGGACAAATATTTAATACAATAGCGATGAAAATATTTTGACAATGTTTACTCAATCACATATGATATGTGCGTATACAGTGAACGCTCGGCATTCACCGATTACCCATTATCATTACTGGGGGTCTCAACGAGCAATAAACTTGGAAATAATTATGTTCTCAGCTGTCAAATTCTATTTCCAACATCATATGTTCATGTGTGGACCGCAGAAACATTTATTTGCAAATAAATTGCGACATAATTGTTCAAACTTATGTTCAAGAAATAATGTTGAACATAAGCTGTAAAATTTTATCGGCATTTGTTGTTTGCGTGAATTTAACAAAAGAAACTTGTAGCGGTGGTAAAAAAATACATTGTTTTTTAAATAAAATAAAGCAAATTAAACTAAAATAGTTTTAAACAAAATTAAATAAACTAAAATAAAGACAAAAAACATCGATCCATTCACAGTGAATTTTTTCAATTTATGTCCAATACCACAATACGTGCTCTATAGCTCAGAACATAAGCCTGTACATGAGCATATTTGTGCTGTTATTCTGCCGACACAGCAGAACTAGAGTTTTTCTTTTCCCGGCCTTTTTCATATCACAGGAAAGCGGGATTGATTTTTTTTATTTCCCGAGAATTCCTGCCCAATATAAAACGGTACAATATAGCATTCAATTTATTTATTTAAACAAAAAACAAATAGCAATTCATGAGGTCTTCAAATAAGTTTATTAATGCATTAAAAGCTCGTTAAAAAAAATATGATTTCAGGTCTTTACAGATTAATTTCCAGTGAAATCAAAAAATCTGTAGGTGAGCCGCATGCTTCTTAATTTTAATTTAAAAAAAGTGGTGATAAGCAAAATACAAGTGAGCACTTACGACGGAAGTATAGCAGCCCCCGAAAGTGGCGTTACTCTGTTCTGTTGTGTACGTTGAAAAATTAAGTTGGTGTTAATTTTTCCTTAGCCTAATAATCAATTTGGACTCACAAGCAAATACGTTCGAAATAATCGTATTAATAAAAAATATTTATTTTTTATCGTACACCCGAAGTAATATATTTTACCAACTTTAGGCATTGTTATAATTGCTCTAGCTTTTTAAGCGGAAAGGCATTGATATACTTTATTTTTTGGGCCAATAATGAGCATTCCATATTGCTAAGCAAAACTGAACTGAAATAATTAAGTGACTTAAAAACTACACAGTTTTTTTTTCTCGTTTTATCGACTTTCAATTGAACCCTTTTGTACATAAAGCATTGACTTTTTTTGTAGTAAAGAAGGAACCCTTCTGGTACCATGACATAACTTTCATTGTCCTGAAGTATGTACATACATATATCCCTTTTCGTTTTGGCCCTTTTTCATTTCTGCTTTTTCGTGTAATTTAATTTTTTTTTGCGATTTTTTTAGTTTTGGCACTTTTTTCGTTTTGGTGATTTTTTTCCGTTTTTTGCAATTTTTCGTTTTTTTTGTGAATTTTTTTAGTTTTGGTGATTTTATAGCTTTTCGTTTTTTTTAACAAATTTTTTTCGTTTTTTTTTAACGATATTTTTAGTTTTAGCGATTTTTTAGTTTTGATTTTTTTTCCTTTTAGCGATTTTTTCGGCTATTGGCTTTCTTTAGTTTTTGTGATCTTCTTAGTCTCGTGATTTTTTGCATTTTAGCGATTTTTTTGCTTTAAGTGCTTTTTTTATTTTGGAGATTTTTCGTTGATGCATTTTCTTAATTTTGGAATTTTTTAGTCTTGGCGTTTTTTTTTTTAATTTCAAGTGTTTGCCTCTTACGGTTTCCAAGATACAGCAAATTGTCTAAATTATAAACTATTACATTTCTGTAAAAATTTCAGGTCTGTAGGTCTTACGGTTCTCGAGAAAACAGCCTGTGAAAGAAAGACAGACGGATAGACAGACAAACGGACGGACGGACAGCGGAGCGAAAACAATAGGATTCCTTTGCACTTTTGGTATACAGAACCCTAAAATTTATATGTGTATAAATTACTTAAAGAATATTTTCGAATCTTTTGGAGATTTTATTTATATACTGCTTTATTTATATACTGAAATATACTGCTGAGCCTAGTGAAAATATTAGTCATGCCTAGGGTTTGGGAATCAGGAATTCCCTTGGAAAAGAATAACTGATATTTTCGGGAAATTTTTGAAATTTTCCCGGAAAAACGATATATTAGAATTTTAAACTATTTCATTATAATCCTGTTTTTCTTTAATACCCAGCAAAAAAATTAACATACAAATATTTCCACGATCATTGATGAACTCACAGCAAAGTATATAATCCTATTTCTGGTGAAACATCAATGATCATGTAGTTGCCATAGGACGGAAGTGATCCAAAATCAATGGTATGTGCTTAGAAAGTTGTTTAGAACAATTTTTGATATAAACAACGAATTTTTCGCTGGGTATCATAATTTTCAATGTTTATTCAAAATATTACAAAAGTGCGTTTGATTGAGTGAACGACTAAATTTACAGGATGAAATTTGTTCATGAAAATTTTTTAATTTAGTAGAGAGTGCTGTTTAATCAAGGTACATATCAGCTTAAAGTGGAATACTGTGTACATATATGCATCCAAGATTGCAGCGCTTTATTCGTTTTCAGCTCATAGATGCTGTGAAAAGTTCGGGAAATCCCAAATCCTAGTCATGACCATTAAAAAATATGTACTATGATAGAAAAAAACTGAAAACGGGTTTGAATTTAGCGCATTAAGCTTTGTATATTCTGCATATTTTTATTGAAAGGCGATTTTTTTCTGCCGACCAGTGTAATCACAGTCCTTATTTGAAATTCTCAAATTCTGAAAACTAAATAATTGCACATTTATTCTATGATATGTTTAAAAATTTATAAATAACGAGAGAAAGCAGCAAATAATTAAAAAATATTAATTTTCACAATGAGCGATTAAAAGTTAAAGTGGACTTTAATGGCAAGTTTTGTATGCCGAAGTTGCCGTTAAAGTACACGTTAACTTTTAATAGTACATTCTGTAAAGGACCATAAATGTCCTTCAAATAAATTAAATTGACAAATTTGATTTTTAGCTTATACATATTTACATACATATGAAAATAAATACATTGTACATAGTAATATATACATATGTATACTATCTGTTATACATATACAAAATACGTATATACATACATCTATAACTAACAACTAAAAGCTGACAACAAAACGAAATTAGTTTTTAATCGTCTAATAAATTTTAGTTTTTGAATAATTTAAATTACCAACTTTGAGTTGTTTCAGATAAAAGAACATAAGATTTAAAAAAAAAATTTAAAAATCAGTAAAATATTACAAAATAATATTAAAATACCGTAATTGTAAACGACATAAATTATATTATACAGATATTTAAAAAATAATAAAAATTATTGAACATGAATAAATTTCAGTAAATTATTTAAGATTGGAAAATGTGTTTTATTTGAAACAGAAAATAGCCAGAGCACCAATTTTATTTTTTCCATTTTATAAGGAAAAGCCGGAAAGTCCCGACAAAAACAAAGGAAAACATACTTTTTTTGGATTTTTCTATTTTTCAATATATGTAAGTACATATATACCGTCCCATACCCAACTATTTTTTGTCAAACAGTAAATACACAATACAATTAAAAACACTTTGAACACATACCTATACCAAAATTATTGAGTACCTTATAGTCAAAAATTTACAGAATTTATACTGAAAGTCATAATTGTTTAACACTAAGATGTATAAGGTCACACCCGTCACAGTTTTCAGACAACCACTCTGAGCAGAAATCGTGTTCTATCAGCGTCTAACCGTTATTCAACGACTTTAAGCTTAATGTCCTTGCGAGCCGCAAAGTTTTTTTTAAGTAAAAATGTTATATTCTTGATTTATAAAAAAATATGTGTGTAAAATGGTCAAACCCGGCTAAATGGAATTACTCAACTACAAAAACAGCCGAAATTTTTAATTCAATAGGTAAATTTTTGTTTTTAATTTTTTCTAAAATTTGGAATTTTTGTTGCACTGCACCACCGATTTTATCATAACTTGGGAAGGGGTTGTCCAATTTTATTGGAACAAATTACACTTAAAAAAACTTCAATCAAAATTACCTTATAGCCATTTTAATGTTATTTTTTTTTAATATTCTACCCGATTTCGTAATTCTTCGGACCACAATAAGGAAAAATATTTTTTTATGCAAAATTGGAACATTTTATTTTATTTTATTTTTTTTATTTATAAAAAATCGAAAATCACAAAAACTTATAATTTTTATTAACTGGTCATAAATTCACATATACTTAAAATAAAATAAATTTTATTTCATGAAAATCGATAGATAAATATTGATTTTATTCACAAAAAAGTGAAATTACCTGATTTTTGCAAAAAATCGAGTTTTGAAGAGGCTGCTCCACCGATTTTTACCATAACTTGGAAAAGGGTTTTCCACTTTTATCACAAAGGCCACTAAACAAATTCAGACAAAATTACCTTTAAGCTGTTTAGATGTAATTTTTTATATATATTTGATAGTTTCGGAGTTATTCAGACCGCAATCATGAAAAACTATTTTTTTTTTTTGCAAAATTAGACAATTTTTAATTTTTTTAAATTTATTAAAAATCGAAAATGCCAAAAACTTAAAATTTTTATTAACTAAACATAATGCCACATAATTATACTTTAGATAAACGTTGTTTCATGAAAATCGATGGATAAATATTGATTTTATTCATAAATAATTCTTGGAAAAAAACATGCTACAAAGAAAAACGTGGCACCGCTGCCATATTTTATCATCATGTACTTTTACGAGAACTAATTGTGTGTGCGAAGTCTCATTAGAATCGGCTAAGTAGAAGTAGTTAAAATGAGTATTTAATTTTCATGGGCGTGGCACTGCCCACTTTTCTAAACATAATGTTGTATTGTAACGATAACTTAAGGTGTATGCAAAGTTTCATAAGAATCTGTTTAGTAGAAGTTGTTGAAAAATAATATTAACTTTGCATGGGCGTGTCACAGCCCACTTTTTTATCCTGATATAGTATTTAAACAGAATCTTGAAGTGTGTGTAAAGTTTCATAAGAATCGGTTGAGCAGAAGTAGTCGAAAACGAATGTGTATTTTCTTTGTATGGGGGTGACCGCGCCCACTTTCCAGCGAGACGGGACCAATCTGGAAGTACATCCTTTGGAATAGAGAAAAAATCCGAAATCGGTTCATAAATAGCGGAGTTTTGAGCGAACATACATAAAAAAATACATAACGAATTGATAACCTTTCTCCTTTTTTTAAGTCCTTTTCATTTTTGTCCTTTTTTTATTTTGGCAATTTTTTTGTTTTGCTTTTCGCTTAATTTTAGATTTTTTTGAATTTTTCAAGTTTTTTTTTGTTGATTTAGCGATTTTTTTATTTTTGGCGCTTTTTCATATTGATAATTTTTTCGTTTTTTACGATTTTTGGTTTGGCGATTTTTTGTTTTTGGCGTTTTTTTTACTATATTTTTAGTTTTAGCGATTTATTTTAGTTTGGCGTTTTTTCTGTTTTTGCGCTTTTTTTCGGTTTTGATGATTTATTTCGGTTTTTTGTGATTTTTTTATGATCTTTTTTTTACACTTTTTTTCGCGTTGGCGATTTTTTTGGGTTTTTTCATTTTTGCGATTTTTTGCTTTGACATTTTTAATTTTGGAATTTTTAAGTTTTAGCGTTTTTTGGAGAAAATTTTTTTAGTTTTGTGCTTTTTTCTTTGTTTTAGCGCTTTTTTTCGTTTTGGTGATTTTTTTCCTTCTTGACGATTTTGTTCGTTTTTTGGCGATATTTTTAGTTTTAGCGATTTTTTTAGGTTTTAATGCTTTTTTCGTTTTTACGACTTTTTTCGGTTTTCTGCGTTTTTTAGTTTTTTGTGACCTTTTCAGTTTTGGTGATTTTTGCGTTTTAGCGATTTTTTTTAATTTTGCTGCTTTTTTCCTTTAAGCGCTTTTTTCATTTTGGAAACTTTTCCTTTAGACATTTTTTAATTTTTGGTATTGTTTACTTTTAACGTTTTGTAAAATTTCAAGAGTTTGCCTCTTACGGTTTCCAAGATGCAGCAAATTGACTAAATTACATAGTCAAAATTACATTAACTAATAGAACACCCTTTAATTTCTATTGTTTTAAATATCAGTGCTAATTGGTGTAGTCTATTCTACAGACTACACCAATTAACACTTACTTTGAAAATTTAAAGTGTAGATAAGTGTCTGTATATTACATTAGTATTTCACCATGTTTCGTTGCTCGCTTTAGAACACCCTCTAATTTTCAACTGTCATATATTTGTTGTAGCGGCCAAAATTTTTGCAAAATTTCAGGCTCCTGAGAAAACAGCCTGTGACAGACATCCAGACAGACAGACGGCTACTGTACACTTTTCGTGTACAGAACCCTAAAAATATTGGTGATCAAAGGTCATGACAAACATTTTATTTTGTTGCATATTGTTTTTAGTCCACAATTCATGGGCTTTTGCGCTCTTTTGAAAAGTACCGATTTTCACATTTCATAGTTGAAGATGATAGAGACGAAATGAAACAAAAATTTCGTGCAAGAGTTTATGTTGGAAATAAAAATAAAATACGAAAGTTTGTTTTTGTTATCAATATAATTTCTTACACGAAATTTTCGTTTCATTTTATAGAAACAGGCGGTAGTCTCTGCTATAGCAACGTAACAGTACGTGCAGTTTTTAATACAAACTAGCCTGAATGTAGGGTTTGTAGGATATTTAAGCACTAAATTTCATAGTTGGGGATAGTGCACTAAATGTTAATTGAAATAAGCATTGCACTAAAACTAAATAAAATTGGAAAAAAATTATTTTGCACTATTTTTCACCACCTTAGTGTTAAAAATAAACCATTTCTTCACTAGCACTAGAAAATTTAGTGGTATTGCTAATTTTTCACTATCACTAAACGCACATTTGTCCAGAAATCTATATTAAACTTAATTAATGCAAAATTTGAACTAGTAATAAAAAAGCTGCATTTATACATACTCTTACTACACTTTAAAAATTTTTACGTTATATTTAGTGCAAAATTTCTACGTTGCACTTAAACTAGTGAATAAAAACAGTTGCAATTAACAGAAAATTGCTTGCTTTATATCAAATAATATAATTTTAGTGCAAACATTTTTAACATCACTGTCACTAATCCTTAAGCATCAAATCTCACGCCAAGTTAAAATTTTTTTTATTGTATTTATATTTTTGCTGATTTTTCAATACCAAATCTATTTAAGACAAACCCCGACTTTTCAGTACAAATCTGAAGCCTGCAGCTTTGCTAGGGGCTTCGGATTTCACATACAGACAGACAAATAGACGGACATTGTTAATTCGACTTCCCTATCTATAAAGACCCTGGGACTGCAAATGGATATTGTGGAAATTACACACGGAATGATATACCTTACATATGTATAACACACCCTTTTTGCTGCAGTATACAAAGATTATTTTCATACAAGTTCGATTCCTGGCTATGACAGACTCCGGAGAACCTCAGACCCTCATTTGAGAACCGTGGCTCTAAATAGGGGAAATATTTAGGCCCCTATTATGATTCACAACTAAATTGATAGTTGAGTCGTAGTTGTCAAATTCTTATTATGGAATACAACTTCATCAAAGCAGTTGTCTCAGTTTTTTATCAGTTGTGTTTTGGTTTTTATTTCGACTATTGTTTTACTTTTAATTACTTTTAAAATGGTACTTTTAGGCGCCAATCTATCCCATTTGTCAACCCATATTGTTGCCGTATCCATAACATATAAAATCTCAAGAAAAAATAGTGAGGCCAAAACTAAAAATATTTAATTATTTTTGTTGTATGGCCAATGTAAATTTGTATTTTGTATATTTTGAAATGAGCTAATAAGGCCTAAAGATTCATAATGCAAATAAAACAAATTATTTTATTTCATTTTTCCCGACGTTTCGTCAATTATTTGTTGACTTTATCAAGGGATGGGAAATCTATTTATTTGTTAAAAACATTTTATTAATATTCTTATCATTGCACGTTTTTTCAATATAAAACTTACAATATTATTTTAATTTTCATTAATTATTGTTAAAACCCCAATTTATGTGGATTTTGTTCAATAATTTTTTTTAAACTAAACATTTTTTTACAAAAAAAGTTCTTTGTTCTTTGTTTATTTACTTTTTTTGTAAAAAAATGTTTAGTTTAAAAAAATTTATTGAATAAAATCCACCTAAATTGGGGTTTTAACAATAATTAATGAAAATTAAAATAATATTGTAAGTTTTATATTGAAAAAACGTGCAATGATAAGAATATTAATAAAATGTTTTTAACAAATAAATAGATTTCCCATCCCTTGATAAAGTCAACAAATAATTGACGAAACGTCGGGAAAAATGAAATAAAATAATTTGTTTTATTTGCATTATGAATCTTTAGGCCTTATTAGCTCATTTCAAAATATACAAAATAAAAATATTTAAAATATTTTGTGATGGCTATTGTGCAACCACAACAGAGAGTATAGATAACAACCTTTTTTCGAACATTTTTTCGAAGACAACTAAAATTAGTTGTGAATCATAATACAAAAAAATTGTTAAGTTGGGTCGTAGCATTGACAACTCAACCTAGTTGAGTTGTGAATCATAATAGGGACCTTAGTATACGTATAAAAGCGTCATACGACTGTAAGCGTTTCATGTATTTCACATATTTATCTTGTATTTTTGAGACCACATGCAATTTAAATTGAAATTTTTGGAAATCACTCTAGTAGTTCGTTTTGTTTTTTTTTTTAGCAAAATTTCGTAGTAACGTGAATACGAACGTTATAAACAAATATGAATTATGAAATTAATAAGAAATATTATTTAGCAAAAAATTAATAAATAAACATAATGCATGTATTAGAGATGGCCATCACTATCACTAGCTCGATTGTCGTGAATCAGAAATGATAGCATGAGGTTGTGTATGATCGAACGTAACTTTTCCCTTCAATTACAAAGAAAATTGTGTATTTATTTGAAAAATTAAACTAATTTAATTAATTTAATTAACTTGAGCACTTAAACGTGAATGATCGTGAGTTACTCACAATCCCATCTCTTGCATTTATGAACAAAGAAACACAAAGTACTCGTAAATCCTAAATGTAAGTCCCCTTGCATTCAAAAAGGTGCACATAGCGCAAAAAAAATATTGTGTTTGCTAGCGATAAGAAATGAACTTAAAGATCGATCATTAAGAGACAGATGCAAATACTCTAAATAATTATAAATACAAATAATGAGTCAAAGAATTAAACAGTCATTAATAAACTTAACAAAGTGAAGCCCACAAGTTTTAATTTTAAGATAGTCAGATACTTATGAGTAAAATGACAAATAGTACATTGAAAGCTTTTGTTTTGATAGCAACAGGTGAGCAAGCAATAGTATGCCTTCTACTTTTTAGCCACCGACCAAATAAAGGGCTGTTATAAAGTTTGTAGTGCGGTCGCACAGTGGCGTGAATTTAAAAAAAAAACTGGTAATAAATGTGGAACTAACTTCTAAGCTACTGACGAAGAAAAAAATGTGCTCGTAGTCCGTTAAGTTGTAGAAAAGCTCTAAACTCAAAACTTTGAAATTTAACTACCCAGCAAAAAATAAATGAACGCGTTTAAAATTAAATAGTGTTTTATGATTTCTTGAGCATTTGTTTCTTCGAATGCATTCTGAATGTTATCGGAAATCATAAATAAAGCTATACCCCCATAATCATAAATAAATAAAATATATTTGAAATCTATTTTAAGAAAATTTTTTATGAAAAGTTTAAAACAAAATACAGTTCAAACTAATTTTAAATTTTATGAATATGGGGGTTAGTTTTTGAATTCATTAAAAACGCATGCGATTTTACTAGGTAAAACAAGTTTTATCTAAAACAAGTTTTATCTCCAACAAAAAATAAGAAGAAGAAGAAAAATGCTCAGCGGTAGAGAGCATTTCTTAACAGTCAGAATTTCAGGGTTCGTATCCCAGTTGCGGCAACATTTTTTCTTTTCCTTTATTAGATTTACATGAAAAAACGTCGACGAATCGGGGAACTTGTATGGGTTCAATTCATTTATTTTAATGGAGATCAATTTATTTAAATTTTCTCACAAATAGGTGAACTCCTGTAACACGCTATTGTAAATATCATGTATTTTTCACCTAAATCGAACCAGTTCGTCATCACTTGAACCCAAATTGTGTTAGAAATGAGTAAATTCCACGTAACACGGCCCTATTCAAGGAAAAAATAATTTTCTCATTTTTAATAAAAATCTCTCAATTGATGTTTTTTAGAGAATGACAGTTATATGCATTAAACACATTCGCCACAGCAGGCTACCGACTACAACCTGTCAAAAATAGAATACATGTGTGTATATGAAAATGATTATTTTCACGACTGCACGGCTACACGACTGCAGGTTGTTGTCCATGCTACTTCTGTCGTGTAGTCAAATTAAACTAATTTCTATTTTTGTTGGCTACAAAACAAAAACAGTGTTGACAATATAACAAAATATGTTAAGCAAATTAGTGATTAGAAATATTTTTTATTGTAAAATAAAAAAGAAAATTACAAAATTTAAATGTTATACTCAAGCTCACACAAATTTTTGGTCTTGATAAAACACGTAAACAAACTGTTTGACGTTTCAATTTATTTTCAAAAACTAAAATTTTTACAACATTTTTACGAATAAAGCAAAATATGAATGCTTTAACTAAATAAAAGCAGTTTAATGAAAAAATAAGTGAAATAGTGCATGAATAGTGGCAAACTACCTTCACGACGCCAAACAAATTTTGATTTATCATAACAAAAAAACAACGTATTCGCATGTACACTAACAAAAAGAAAAAAAATCACAATTGTTCTGCCGACGTTTTGTTAGTTGTCATGATAAAAATATATCAGGTATAGAAGTAGTGTAAAATAATAAATTGATTTGTTTTTACATTTTGCGAGATGTAAGAACATTTTGAATTAGGGGTTTTTTTTTATACAAGTAAAACTTTTGAGTGGCACCACTGAAAAATGTACTGCAATACCAACGTCAGCTGGTTACGATGTAGCTGCCGCGTTCAAAATAATTAAGTAGCTGACTACCCGACGACGATTGCTGCCAACAGCATTTGTAGTCGTGTAGCCGTGTAGCCTGCTGTGGCGAATGTGTTTATAGCAATAGAAAAAATAAAAAATTACACTATTTAATATTTTTGAATCAATTTGAGAGGCGCTGATCATGCAAGAAACATTTTGCTCTCGCTCTTGGTATGTTTAATATTTATTACAGATTTTCTTTTATTCCCTTTCTCATTATTAATAAAAAGCGTTATCTCTGAAAAGAATATACTTTTCTTTGCTTTTTATTGAATATAAAAAATATTCAGTTAGAGTATTCTAGCACGGATAGCAAATAATTTAATGTCTTATTATTTTCTTATGAGTTTATCTTTATGTTATTTATATTAATTAAATCAATTAAACGTTTTATTTATTTTAATTCTTCAAATTTTCGTACTAGGTCACACCCGTCGGTCACACCCGTCTCATTTTGAAAATATGTAGTTTTTTTATAAGAAAAAAATTTTTTGTCAAACAGTAAATACGGAATACAATTTAAAACACTTTGAACAGATATCTATACCAAAATTATTGTGTACCTTATAGTAAAAATTTTACAGAATTTATACTGAAAGTCATAATTCTTTAAAACTAAGATTTGTTAGGTCACACCTGTCGCATCTTTCTGACGACCATTCTGAGCAAACATCGTGTTCTATCAGTGTCTACCCGTTATTCAGCGACTTTAAGCTTAATGCCCTTGCGAGCCGCAACGTTTTTTTATAACAAATACTGATTTATAACAAAAAATGTGTGTAAAATGGTCACACCCGGCTAAATGGAATTACTCAAATGTTAATTTTATGTTTTTACACGGTAAAAGGACATGCTTTAAGAATGTATTTAGCGCATTTTTTTTCATTTTGGATATTATCCTACATTTGGCATTGCGCAAAAAAAGCCCAGCGCAAAAGAAAATGCTCCTTTTTTGCTCTTGCTCCTTTTACGCGCAGCGCAAAAATAATGGCGCGGAGCAAGCGCAATAATAAATTGGATCCGCGGCGGTGCGCTGCGTTTTTCGTACTCTGATCATATCAGTAAATGTGGGCGCTAGGTTAAAATTAGTAAAAAAAAAAAACTAAAATAAGCATTTTAAATTAAATTTATTTGCTGGAGTTTAAGCAATTGTCTATATGCAGCATTTCGTTGGTGCTTTACCAACTCATCAGTAGACTTCAAACACAATTTTAAACAGTTACAAACCCTTTATCTTATGTACAAACTTTTAAAAACCATTTGAGAATTTACCAATAACTACATAAATGATTTTCAAAAAATAAGCATAGTAGGCTTTGAAACTTATGCAAAACCCAGCAAATAATTTTTTATTCGATATGAATCTATTTTATTTTTCTACACCTTCATACAATTAGAAATCCATCGGATAACAATAAAAGTACCTATAAGGAAAAATGATAGATTTCTAATTGTATGAAGGTGTAAAAAAATAAAATAGATTCACATCGAATAAAAAATTATTTGCTGGGTTTTGCATAAGTTTCAAAGCCTACTATGCTTATTTTTTGAAAATCATTTATGTAGTTATTGGTAAATTCTCAAATGGTTTTTAAAAGTTTGTACATAAGATAAAGGGTTTGTAACTGTTTAAAATTGTGTTTGAAGTCTACTAATGAGTTGGTAAAGCTCCAACGAAATGCTGCATATAGACAATTGCTTAAACTCCAGCAAATAAATTTAATTTAAAATAAAATTATGACAATATGTCAAATAAATTTCATAAAGGCTAAAATAAGCATGTTTTTTAAGCAGCAGTTATCACCTCTTTTTCAGATGTTTCCTCTTGAATATCCTTAGTTGAAATGCAAAATCATAAAACTACACTTTTTTAAATTTTACAGGAGAGAAAAAACTTATTAAAATACTTCGTCACTGAAGTAAAGCCGCTTTATTTTCGTTTGTAATTTGGCTGATTTTTATGATAAAGATTTGAAAATTAATCAAAAATGCAATTTAAACTTTTTTGTTAGTTACGTTTTTTTTGCATTTTGGCTAACGATATGCAGTATGTCAGCAGTACCGTAGCTCTCAAACAACTAGATCGATTTTAATTTAGTACTAAATTAAAATCGATCTAGAAACGTTTCTTTTGTTGGCTTGATCTAAAATCTTCTGACCTATAGTTGAGAAAAATCGATACAGCCGTTTTGAAGTTATCAGTCATCTCTTCGGGTTTTTTTTTTTTTAATTTTAATTAATGTATGTAAATAAATTTAATATTTTAAATAATTTTCAGTCTTACCTGCCTGCTTATGTGTCAGCATTAAGCCACGCAGCAGTTGGGGTGCTGTTCCAGCCCGTTCTCCTTCCCGCATACGCGGTGCCGTGGACTATGCTATAATACATCATTCAGATAATCCTAACGGATGTTCTAGCGAAAGCGATTGCCAACGGCTTATTAAGAATATACAAACAGACCACAAGGGCCGTCGTAATTTCAGCGATATTGGCTATAATTTTATAATTGCTGGCGATGGTAATGTATACGAGGGTCGTGGTTGGGGCTTGCAAGGTTCACATGCACCCAACTATAATCGCAATAGTATTGGCATTGTTTTCTTGGGCAATTTTGAAAGTGAGTATGGTTGCATTTTTATGTTTCGTTAGTTTAATTAATTTATTTTCGTTAACAGGCTCTAAACCTTCGGCTGTAATGTTGCAAAATGCTAAAGATTTAATAACTCAAGCTGTTAGCGGTGGTTACTTGAAAGACAATTATACTTTGTTGGGCCATCGCCAAACTAAGGCCACTTCCTGTCCCGGAACTCAATTGTATAACGAAATTAAAACTTGGCCACATTGGCGGAATATTTAGTTTTTCGTAGATTTAATTAAAATATTAAAATATTATTATTGAGTGACTCTCAAGACGTGTTAAATCTTAAAAATATATAAAAATTTTTAACAAATCGTCCTTTTTTAGTAAAAGAATTTCTTTAGTTTCATTTCTTCTGCTGAAGTTATGTTATCAAATTTTTGTGACAGCTTCTGTGTATTCGATTCTTTGCACAAGCACTGAGTTCTCGTCAAAATACATTACGATGAGAAAAATAGGTTGTGCGACGCCCATTTAAACAAATGTTTCTTTTAAACTACATACATACTTTATTATCAGCCGTGTCACAGATTCCGTAGTTTTCATTCCGAAAAAGTTCAGTTTTGGTGCTTTAGATTCCGTTTTTGTATTTCGATTTTATGTAAGCCACACACTTTGCGGCCGTTGGTACAACTCAGCTAGTAATCAAGTTGTGTTTGTCACACAAACGATACAATTTAGTGTGCGATCTCATGCACAACTTCATTTTGCAATCAACTTGTGAGCAAGTAAAGATCTCTCATTTCAATGTTTACTGCAAGGTGGTCACAACAAGAATAAACACGTATACTACATAAAATAGTATACGACAAGCATAGAAACGTTGCGACAGTATTGTACATGGCAAAAAATCAACTTTTGGATCTTTCGTACAACCGATCCCACAGACGTTGCAATTTCGTGTACAACCTACTAAAGTTGTACCAATGGTTGTAACGTGTATGGTTTGCTTTACAATGATAAAGTTTATATACCTTGTCTAAGTCATACACTTTGCGACCGTTGGTAGACTCAGCTAGTAATCACGTTGTATGTTTGTCGCACAAACGATAGAATTTAGTGTGCGATCTCATGCACAACTTCATTTTGCATCCCAAGTTTTTACCAAGTGCACATCTTCCATTTCATGTTGTCCGCAAATACTCACATTCAATGTTTACTGCAAGGTGGTCACAACAATACTAAACTCGTATACGACATAGTAGTATGGGACAGACACACAAACGTTGCGCCAGTGTTGTACAACATGGCAAAAAATCAAAACTTTTTGATCTTTCGTACAACCAACACACAACTTGATACAATGAGCCCACAAACATTGCAATTTCGTATACAACCTACCCAAGCTATGCCAACGGTCGTAATGTGTATGGGGCATGCTTTAAGGCGTTTGTTCAGTCTTGTTTTTACAAGCAAAGCTCATATTAAGCTTTTTATTAACATGAAACGCTTATGGCCAAATATTTATTTGACGCTCCTAAAAGTATGAAATTTTTTAAGTATTTACTGCAAATGAAGGATGAATTCGTAAATGCAGTAAATTTGTGCAACCAATATGCAAACTTTTGCAAGACTAATAAAAATGCTGCCGAAGTTGCAGAAATCAGCGCTAGCACTTTCAATTGTTTGATTAAGAAAACTTTTAACGAAGAAAAGTATTGCTAAATGATGGTTTTTGAGCGCACGACTTTGATTTTTGCACATACAATTAATGAATTTACGAATGTACCCGAAGTTAGTAGTCTGTCAATTCCATTTTGAAATTTAAAAGTGATCTGATTACGAAGAAAATTTTCGTTTTCTAAAATCGGTCTATAAATAGCAGATACAAACGCTTCCATTTGAATATTCCTTGTAAATAAAAACACATTGATAATTTAACTTTAATTGAAAAGAGTTTGTTTATTGTTCCTTTAAATTAAAACTTTTTGATTTGTTACAAATAACAACACATGGCTTTTAAATTTTTTTCAATCAATTATTTAATATTTTATTAATTATCTTCTATTTATATTTTCAATTAAAAAAAACTCTTATCTTTTTATCTTTTTTCTTTTAATTTTTTCAAATAACAAAATTTTATTTAACAATTTTTTGTTATATAAAACAAACAAAATGTATTAATGGAAAATTAAAATATTTTTTTGTAATGAATAGAAAATGAGATTTTATAAACAAATTCTACAGTTTGCTTTACACAATAGAGGAAATGTGTTGCCATGAGAGGAAATTTTAGATTCATGGAAATAGAAAGACAAAAAAACCACCCTAATTTTTCTATGCTAAACAATATTTCTTGCTTTAAGGGATGGAAAAAAAACCACCGAGAAAAAGAACAAGTCGCCGCCGCTGATTTGGGGTCCCACGCTGCCGTCAAAGCTTTGTATCCCTCGCTGCAGTCAAAACTTGGTATCCCTCGCTGCCGTCAAAGCTTGGTATCCCCCGCTGCCGTCAACTCTTGGTATCCCCCGCTGCCGTCAACTCTTGGTATCCCTCGCCGCCGTCAACTCTTGGTATCCCACGCTGCCGTCAACTCTTGGTATCCCCCGCTGCCGTCAACTCTTGGTATCCCCCGCTGCCGTCAACACTTGGTATCCCTCGCCGCCGTCAACTCTTGGTATCCCTCGCCGCAGTCAATACGAAAAACGTCCCTAAACGTAACTGGAAACTTGTTTAACAACGAAGACCCTAGGAAGTGAACCACCATGCCGCATCGCGAAACCGCCTTGCCACCGATGTTCCCACGCCGCAGTCATCTCCTGGAAATCCCACGCTGCAGTCCAGACTAGGATGTCCCTCGGTCCCCCAGAGAAAGTCCCACGCTGCCGTCAACACAAGAAAGTCCCACGCTGCCGTCAATCCTTGAAAGTCCCACGCTGCTGTCAATACTTAAGAAGTCTCACGCTGCCGTCATTACTTGGAAGTCCCACGCCGCAGTCATTTCGGATGTATTTAATAGATTTTCTGATGATTTCGTTGCAAGTGTTGATGTTATAGTTGATCGTTGTTATAGTTGATCGTTGTTATAATTTCTAAAGACGAACAGATACTCTTCCCCAAAAAAGACTGTCAGGCTCATCAAAATCGATTTAATTGAAGCATTATTACTACAGGGGCTGTACAGGTAGGTATTGAAAGCAAGCAAACTATTGTAGAGAAGATCGACAGATAGTCGGGGAACATTGCTCTAAGGATTAAGATGAACAAGCAAAAACGATGTATTTCTTTAGTTGTTCGCTCGTTAGAAGAGGAAAATTAAGTTAAGGAATATTGTTGGTTTTATTATCATCATCGCAAACGTGTAAGTAGTGGATGCAGGGATTTGGTTGATCGGCTACTGCTCAAGGCTTGACCGCGTAGCAACCAAACAAGTTAAATTTGATACAACATAAATCATAATTGATTAACATAAATATAAATCGTGTAGTAATGCTATTATTTCTTAAGTCTTAATTCTTTCAATTTCAAAGCGAAGTCGTCCCTTTTACGTTTGTTTATTGAATCGGATATTTGTTGTGGATCTGTAATTCGTTTTCATGTTGACGAAAGTCTTTTTTGAAGTAACAAGTCCAGCTTATTCTCGCTTCATATGTGAATATTCTGGATATTTCGAGTCCCATATTTGATATTAAGGTGTTTGGTTGTAACAAATTTTTTATAAAAGTTTTATATCTAGAGTCCACAAGTCATCTCACAACAATTATTAATTCAGTAATTAAGATGACAATCGCTTTGTAATAGATTTGTTTCTTTCATCGGCTGAGATGATGATGATTAGTTATGATGACACGATGATGTTTACAATAACTCAGCAAAGCGATGTTAGAAAGGTTTTCATACATATAGATACATAATATCTATGCATGTATGTATGTATTTATATAGAACGAGTATTATTAGACATAGTTGATCTTTAGCAAACGTTGTTATAATTATGGTGGTGTGATCGTGATGATTTAGGCAATTATTATGTAAGACTCGGGAAGTGTGTTACAGCCCTCTCTATATATATGTATGTAGTATACATATATGTATGTCTCTAAGATTTTCTGAAGATATTCAAACTACTCGGAAGTGTGCTACAGCCCTCTTTATATACATATCTCTAAACTGAAGATTCGCGAACAACTCAGGTGTTACATGTGCTAATATCGTTAAAGGTTTAATAATTGCTTTTGATAAAAGTAGAAGATGGATGGATGATGCCCATTAAGAAGACCAAACAAAGTCTATGATGTTGCTGTTATTTTGAAGACCCAAAAATTGTTGGTTAAAACAGCTGCATATTCTTGAAGAGACTTTGTATGTTGTAGGAAAGGATTTTGTAACAGTTTGGTGGATGGATTCACATCGTTGAATTAATTTTGAAAGATGTGACCATTTTCAAATTGTTAAAAAGGTGGTGTAGATTAGTTGTGTTGTAATTTGTGCATCTCTGCCTGCTGCTGTCTAGGATGTTGAGCCAGTTCGTGATGATTAAAATAAAAAAACCCCCATGGTGTGTTTCAAGTATGTGCAGTGGTAAATAAGGATTCCAGTAACCAATTTTGGCTGCAGTTATAAAAACAGCTGGATTGGATTAACTGTATGTAGTAGTAGTCTGTGAAAAACCATGATCGTTGCTTGAAATTAAGTTTTAGTAATAAGAAAAGCTTAAACTTTCTCCTCCCTTTCAATAGCATATCGGAAAACTAATATCCTGGCATTTATTCGCAAAACCCTGTTGTGTATTTAGCTAAAAGGCAAATTTGTGGCATTTGATTGAAGGCATATATCTCATTCTCTCTCCCTCTCTCTCTCTCTAGCTCGTGGTCAGTTTCAGCTCGCCTTATATAACGCTCCCTCTCTCAAATGTTTGTATTTTGTTCAGATTGGCTCAGATTCGTTCGGGCAGCAGTTGAATTGATTTCAGTTATTTAAAAAGTTAATCTCAAAATTACAAACAAATCGATTTACAAATAAAAAAAAGTAATTAATTGAAAAATTATTTTACAAAAAATATTTGTAACAAAATAAAAATACTTTATAGAGCAAATTTAAATTATTTTAAAAAGTTTAACTCTACGAATGTAAGATGTTTGTTTGGAAATTGCTGGTTTTAAATATTTAATAACAATTTTAATTATTGTTTTTTAACAAAAAATATGTAGCTTTGTAATTCATTTTTAAATACTATTGGCAGTTTACAGTGGAAATTTTGAAAAAAGTTTTAATATCAGTTTTTTTTATACAAAACATTTGAGGGAATTGATTTTTGTTTCCTTTTATGCAGATACATAAAATTGTTTGTTTGTAAAATGTTGTTGTTGTTTTTTAACAATTATCGGTTTACATTTGCAAATAAATAAATAATTCTTTCTGTTGAAATTACAATAAATGATAATCGATTCAAAACCAAAAAATTATTTATGGGGATTTTGGGAGTTATCGACAGAGTCTGGTTTGTTTCATTACAACGGGCTTATTTATGCTGTTTGTTACTATTCCTAGTATAATGAGGTTGAATATATAATTTCTAATTGTATTATAAAATTATATACTAAATAAATATTAATAAGATATTAAAAATATAGTTTGAGAAAGAAAATAGAGTGGGCGCCGAGTTTCTTGATTCCCTTTTAGAAACTTTTTATAGATTTGCGTTTTATTATGAAGCCCTGCTGAGTTGCTGTATCGTATAGATTCCCTTTAACGATATTTGTAGATATATGGATGGATAGAGATACATATAAAAGTATTTGTGTGTTTTATATGATGAATTAGTGGTAATAGGAAAATGAAAAAATCAATATTCTTGTGCTTGTGGGAGGGAGAAATGCCTGTAAATGGTAGAAATTAGCGAAGAGGAATTGAAATTATAAAAAATAACCTGTTGATTGTTCTTATTTTATATATATATATTAAACATAAAGTTGCTGTTGTCAAGCTGTCGAGTCAACAATGGCTGTAGTCGCTCAGGCAGCCGGCATGGCCTCTCTTTCAAACAGTTCACCGCAAGCACGCACTTCCTTCTTCTCAATAGCTTTTTATAATATTTTGTTTAAGTTCTGATTGCTGGATCGAGCTAGTCTGGCTATATTGTCTATCATACACAGGCACTGATCAACTGTGTATAAAGTTGAAAATATTCTTGAGTATCTACGGACATAATGGAACAGTCTTCAAAGAAACAGAAAAATAAAAACACAAAAAGAGATCGAAAACAGAAAGCAAAAAAAGTCTTCTGATTAAGCCACTCTTCTCGTTCGTCTAGCTTCATTTTCTTCTTCTTCTTCGTCTTCTTTGGCTAAAAAAAACCTCAAAGCTTCACGATAAACTTTTAAAGGATTCCCTTAATTTAAGAGTATATATTATGCACAGGCACCGATCAACTGTGACATAATTGCTAAAACAAATTCAAAAATAGAAGAAAAAAATCCACAAGAAAAAAAATAAAGATTTGTCCACAGTACAGTCCCGAGCTTGGCCCAAAACTACACACAAGTCAAACTCTATATTTTGCCATCACTTAAGATTTTATGCACAGGCACCGATCAACTGTGACATAATTGCTAAAACAAATTCAAAAAGAGAGAGAAAAAATTCCACAAGAAAAAAAGAAAGATTTGTCCACAATACAGTCCCGAGCTTGGCCCCAAAACTATACACTAGTCAAACTATGTATTTTGCCATCACTTAAGATTTTATGCACAGGCACCGATCAACTGTGACATACGAGTAAATGCTAAAAAAGAAGTTTATAAAAAAGAAAACGAATAACGAAAAAAACAAAAAAAAATTTAGAAGATAAAGAAAATCTGACTGACAATAGCAAGAATGATAGAATACAGATTGCGCATTGCTCATGACCGTTAACTTTTTTTGTGAGTAGTGCAATGTGACCGATTATGGCCTCTAGGCTAGGTTCTTCATAAAGAATGAACAAATGAAATGAAAATGACGTTGAAATCGAAATGTAAACAAAATTGCCCTATATCAAATACACGCTTATCTGCTGATGTGACGTAGATGCGCAGAAATAGTGTTTTCAACAGCGTGATCTATATTCTATCATTCTTGTGACAATAGTTGTCACCCCCAAAAAGGAAGCTCGATTTTTTTCTCTCTTTATAACAAGTGTCACTGGTCGGTCGGTTGCTCTAGTTTTATTGATCATGTTCAGGCACCGATCAACTGAGACATGATGCTAAAAAAAATTGTATAAGAAGCAAGAGAACAATAGAAGAGAAAAAAAAAAACAAAAACAAAAAAACGTAGAAAATGTAAAGATGAATGTTATGCGGGGTGTTAGTTCATGATCTTCTGCTCTTCTTGGGAAATAACTCTCCATTAAGTGGAACTAATAACCTGTTAACCTCGCTTACTCTATACTGTCTTGCCTCTCAAGTTTATGCACAGGCACAGATCAACTGTAACATAAGGCTATAAAAAATAAAAGAAAGGAAAGAAAAAAAAACAAAGATCCAGAAGAGGAACAAGCATCCACAAGATTTTTAATTTTTTTACAGCCAACACTACTGCATGTGTACATATTTCTTAGAAACATGTTTCTTGGCGCTGTAAAAGTTGAACTCTTTCTTAGAACGTTTTTTGTTACAGTCTCTCCTCAGGAGTTTCTGTATTTGTGGTATTTTCTTGTTCATCATTACAATCAATAGCTGCAACATTATTTTTTCTTCTATTTGTACCAATTGATCGATCGTGCTGTTACATTTCAAATTTGTATCATAGAATTGCTTTTGTTCTCTGTATTACAATGCAATGTTTTCAAAACGACAACATGCTGTTAATATGCAACATAACAAAACCAGTAATTATTTTCTGAGACACTCAATCATACGAGACTGATGATTGTTTCAAAGTTGTGCTTTATTTTTCGAAAATCCTATATTAGAGTATAAATAGGATTTACAACCGAACGATTGATCATATGAGCAAGCAAAATGACAATCTTTTAATAAAATCACCAAATCAACGGTTATGTGATTTACTTTGAGTATATGTGCCAAGTATCGGAACAATTACAGTTTGTTACAAATATTTTAGTTTTCGTTAAGAGTTCCAGCCTTACAAAAATCAAATATGAACATGTAACAACAATAAATTTCAATAGACAATTTTGATAATGCATATATCATTTCAAATGTTGACAGCTATTTTGATGAGATGTTACAAATTGGCCAGTATTTGAACTATTTATCAAAATCATAAGAATCGAATTATTTGTCATTATGTGACGAAGGCTTGTCTTCCTAAACGTCTGTGTGCAACATCAAAGCAGTGTTCACATCAACCAATTATACTTTACAACGCTGCAAATCCAATGCATTGTCAATAAAAAAAATCATTGCCAATTTAAATATTGCACTAGTTGCGATTGTTTGCATTTTAGCTGCGAAACAGATGCCATACTTTGTCAAAGTTTACACGGTTCCGTTTGGGAATACGTGACATAGTTTAACTGCAAAGCAACATACATTTAGGAAGGCAGCCCAACTTTCATCAATCACAATGGCCCAATTCACAATCTTGTGCAAATGGTCTTGCATCGTTGCATTTGCAAAATGGTATAGCATATTGATACCCACCACTAACTATTGTTAAGTGGTGAGTATAATATACTATACCAATTTGCAAATGCTACGATGCAAGACCATTTGCACAAGATTGTGAATTGGGCTAATGTAATTGTCTGATGACTTTCTATCAATCACAACAGACTGTAGAATATTAACTCGTACACCTGCATGTGAAGAAGTGCATATGTATTTAAACTTTGATTAAAATCAAAAGTTAGAAGGGGTACACTGTAATGCATTTCGAAAATAAAACAGCAGTTCGAATTTGTATTGTTATTCAAAAACATTTTCTTTCAATTAGCATTACAGGTTAACCCCTCCAGATTAGATACCATTGCGTCTAGATGCTTCATCCAACGCAATGGAAAAAAATCGGCTTATGAATATAATGTTGCGATTCCCTTAGCAATTATTTATCAATAGCGTGTAAATAAAAATAAAAGATAATAAAAATGGTTTTGTTGTAAGTTTCAGAAAAATGAGAGGAGCTGTTGTCATTAAGTATGTTACGTGTCTCTTCTGTTATACATACACTTACGCTTGTCGTTAGATATGTTTATTCTTGGTTATATTGAAATTTGTCTCTAACGAGAGTTATTAGAACCACCAGATTTCAACATCATTATCATTTAATAACATATGCGATTCCCTTAGCAATTATATAGCTTCTTTTTTGAGAATGGGTTGGGGTGGTGGTAGTAGTGGTGGTGGTTGTGGTGGTTTTGGTGTTGTTGTTAACTGCTGTATTAGCTTTAGTTTTGTGTTCTGTAAAAAATGCATTTAACAAGAGCTTTTTTGTTTATAGAACAACGAGCAAAATGGAGACAATTGGCGAGCGCATACTTAGGGATCATCATCATCATAATTTTGCACGTACTCACACACACACACACGATGATACAAAAATATCTCAATTAAGAAAATATAGTGCATTTTATAGTGGCTTCGCTGGTGCATGCAGGCAGCGTTATTGTCACAAAAAATATTAGCGATTCCCTTAGCTTTATTTTTAAACTGAGATATTTCGCCAAGTCTCTTCATATCAGCGGGAGCAATATGAAGTGTTAACAAAAACCGTACGACTCTCTCTTGATCTGAAAAAATCATTGTAATTCAAGAGGTTGGCATTTTACATGAGTAAATCTTACATGATAATCGAACAAATTTAAGAATCATTCTGCTGTTACCGAGTTTCAGTTTGAGCTGTTGCTGCTGCTGCTTGATAAATTTTTATATGTGTGTTTTCGATTTATACAAATTCATCACCTGGCGTTTTGATATTGTGGGGAAATATCATTAAAAATTAAGCGATTCCCTTAGCTTGATTTTTATATTTGAGCTAGATTAGTTCGCCAGGTCTTTTCATATCAAAAAAGCAGTGAGTGCATGACATGAGGAAATCTTGCAAGATGATCGAATAGATTTATGAAAAAATGTTGCTGTTAATAAAGAGTTTTAGTTCAAACTGTTGCTGATGTTTTGCTCGAAATTATTATATAATATTTATACAATTTTTATGAGTGAGTTTTCGATTGTAAATTCATCACCTGTCGTTTTGACATTGGAGAAATATCGTTAACAAAATAGCGATTCCCTTAGCTTGATATTTATATTGAGCTACATACTTTGGCAAGTCTGTTCATACCAACGGGAGTGCATACCAACGGGAGCGACATGATGTGTTTCAAAAAGCAGTACGACTGACTCTCTCTCTCTCTTGTTTGATCTGCAAAAATCATAGTAATTCAAGAGGTTGGCATTTAAAATTAAATAAATCTTACATGGTGATTGTATGAATATGAGAACAATTCTGCTGTTCGATTTTCAGTTTGATCTGTTGCTGCTGCTTTATGAGTTTTTATGTGTGAGTTTTCGATTTGTAGTCATCAGCACGAGGAGTTTTGATATAGGAGACATATCATTAAAAACAAGCGATTCCCTTAGCTATATTTTTATACTGAGCCACATTTGCATACCAGAGTCTCTTTATATCAACGGGAGTAATATGATCAAGAGGTACATGATGATCGAACAAGTTTAAGAAAAGTTTCGCAGCTAGAGTACCAGTTTAAGCTGTTGCTGCTGCTTTATTAATTCTTATGTGTGAGTTTTCGTGTTCTAAATTCATCTGCACGGAGATTTTGATATAGGAGACATATCATGAAAAACAAGCGATTCCCTTAGCTTTATTTGTATACTGAGCCACATACTTTGCCAAGTCTCTTCATATCAACGGGAGTGATATGAAGCGTTTGAGAAACATTACGACGCTCTCTTGATCAAGAGATTGGCATTCGAGTTGAGTAATTTTTATACATGATGATTGAAGTTTAAGAAAAATTTCGCAGTTTGTGTTGCACTTTAAGCTGTTGCTGCTGTTTTATTAATTCTTGTGTGTGAGAGTTTTCGTGTTGTAAATGCATTTGCATGGGTGGTATTGATATAGGAGACATATCATGAAAAACAAGCGATTCCCTTAGCTTTATTTTTGTGTTCTGAGCCACATACTTTGCCAAGTCTCTACATATCAACGAAAGTGACATGAAGTGTTCGAGAAACATTACGACTTTCTCTTGATCAAGAGGTAGGCATTCTTGTTGAGTAAATCTTATACGTATTTGATTATCAAATAAGTTAAAAAAAAAAACGATTTCGCAGCTTAAGTTGCAGTTTGCATTGTTGCTGATACTGTTTTGTTTAAAATAATATATTTGTGTGTGAGTTTTGGATTCTTAAATTCATCATTACTGTTTATGTTTGCTTTGCAGAAATATCATTAAAAAAAAGCGATTCCCTTAGCGTACTGGTTTTTTAATATGTTTCTTATTAATTTTGTGCATATGATGGATGAATTGCTTTCTTTGGTCATTTCCCCAAGTCATTCAACCACTCATGGATTAGCAAAACAAATATGACTTTATATACAAATTTCTTTTTTTTCAGATCGCAGAATTTTCTATAGCGAAGAGAAACGGAAAAGGAGAAAAAAAAGACCAAACAATCAAGAAAGCGTTGTACTGCAGTTGAGCAGTTGACACAGAGTTTAAATTGAAATAAATTTCAAATAAGATGTCTGCAAAAATCGTATTATTTGTTCAAAAAGACATTTTAGATTTTTCTTACGGCTTAAATTTGACCTCTAAAAAGTGTGCGCTTTTCGCCTTTGGACACTCCCAACGCGTTGCAAAGTAAAATATGTAGATAAAACTTCTTCAGTTCCTGTGGCAGTCAAGTTAATAAAATTGCTTAAAGCCTGAAAAACACAATTGGATTAGAAAACCAAAAGGATCTTTTCTTACGCCACAGAATCTCGATTTATATTCCGTCTGAATTTTAATTCGCTACTAAATCGTACAAATCGTTAATCCAAGATATTTTCAAGTTATTGCTAAATTAATCGAATCTAGAAAATAATCAAGTTATTAGCGAAATGACTTGGCTTTACAAAACTTTGCCAAGTTTATAAATTACTGTTTCCAATATTAGACAAAAACAAAGGAAAAAAAATTAAGAATAAAACGTTAAGAATTCTTACATCTGGACAATTGTCAATTACAGTTCAAGATTACGAGTTCCTTTCTATTTTCAAGTCCATATTAGGCTTCTGTATGTAGACTAGACAGATTAATAGCTGACGGTAAACAGTGCTGACCATTTTCCAAAGGCAAATGTTAGACATTCTGGGTACATGCTATACACACCAGGCACCGATAAACTTATTAATCTTGCTAAAAATTATGAGAATTATTTTATATTAAAAGAAGTCCTGGCGCCTCAATCACCATACGTTGATGTTAGGGTAAATGATCAAGTCATCGATCTTTAGATTTAGCTTCTAGAGTTGTCTGTAAGAATTTGATTAGTTCTTAAAACAATCGCATTGTTTTCTTACACTTTATTTTTGACAATTGTGTCTTAATAAGAGCAGGGCAGCTTCCGTTAGTCACTTCATCCCTTTAGGAATCCATGTTATTTGAAAAATTAAACTTTAGTTCGTACATGACAAACGCTGGGTATTATAGAAATCTAAGTGTAAATAGTACTCTAAAGCTTGGTAGAACCTTGTTCAATGTCACCACGACGAGATAGAAAACGTCTGCAAAAATGGTATTAGTTGTAAAAACAATTTCATTGTTTTCTTACGCTAAAGAAAAAAGCAGTAGTGCTCCATGTATCGAATTTGGCTAAACACTTCGATCTCCAAAAGATACACATCTTCATCCTGCACCTCACTCAACGTTACATATTACGGCTCAGGCACGGATCAACTGAGTCCGTAATGCTAAAAATCAAAATTGTTTTGTGATTTGTAAAAATGTACACCTGCCTGATGCATGAATCAAAGTTTATTCCAATCTGGGGCTTCTTGTTGAACTTTCTATCATTTGTTAACCGCAATTCGCAATTCGTGATATTTAAGATGACCTCAAGTAACTTATTATGGCCCAGGCACGGATCAACCAAGTCCATAATGCTAAAAATCAAAATTTTGTGATTTGTTAATATAAAACGCCTGCCTGTTCTCATTTTTAAACACGTTTTCTCCAATTTACTTCGTTGGTAAGCGATATCACTAACTCGTTACAGTTAAGGTAAACCCAAAATAACATATTACGGCTCAGGCACGGATCAACCGAGTCCATAATGCTAAAAATCAAAATTTTGTGTGATTTGTAAAAAAAATTTACACCTGCCTGATACATGCATGAATCAAGATTTATTCCAATCATGCTTCTTGAAGGTTCTATCATTGTTAAGCGTAGTCCGCAATGCACATGTATGTATTTACGATGGCCTCAAGTAACTTATTATGGCTCAGGCACAGATCAACTGAGCTCATAATGCTAAAAATCAAAATTTGGTTTTGTGATTTATTAAAATAAGCACCTGCCTCATTGTTGAACAGAATTTTCCAATATTGACTGAAGACTTTATCGTTGGTTAGCGCAAGAGTGATTTGTAGCCATTAACAAGACCCCAAACAACATATTATGGCTCAGGTACGGATCAACCAAGTCCATAATGCTAAAAATCAAAGTTTGGTTTATAGTTTGTAAAAATGAACACCTGCCTGATGTGTAGTGTTTAATTTTTGGTAGATATAATAAAATGGTAACAATGAGAGTCCAACGCAATATATTATGAGCCAGGCACAGATCAACTGAGTCCATAATGCTAAAAACCAAATTAAACGGTTCGATTTGTTGTTTGTAGAAAAGTAAAATTGCGCGTTTAAGAATTGTGTGTTGTCAAAGTAAAAAACGTCACCAAGTGCAAGTAATGGATTTATGATGACCAGGAAGGAACAGCTTAATAGTTCTAATGCTAAAAAAAAACCAAAATTTAGCATTGATTTGCACTAAATTTTAACCTGCTTTTTATTATAGCTCCATCGCAAATGCGTCACGAGATATCAATTAACCCTCAATTCGAAATAATATGTCGGTTTCACCTTTCTTATGGGACTTAGTTATTAAAGATGTCTGCAAAAGTTTGATTAGTTTGAAAAATATGTCAATGATTTCTTACACATTTTGTCTAGGCTAGATTTCCAAGCAGTTGGTTGGTTGATCACACATGCTTACGAAGGTTAAATTTAGTTGGCAAGTTAAGAGGAAATAGCGAGTTTCAATTTTTATGGAGTAAACAAGGTACGCTCAATGCCTCAACTATACCGCTGACGGTTAAGCCAGAGTTGTAAAAGTTTTCTGTAAAAACTAAATTAGTGCTAAAAACAATTTCAAACTTGCTTACGCTTTTTGGCACTTTTTGTAACTTCAAAATAAAACTTGCGGCCGCAGTAAGAAAAGAATCCATGCTTAATAATTATGCTCAGGCACTGTTCAACTGAGTCATAATGCTAAAACTTGAGAATTTAGAGTAAAAGAAAACACCTGATTGTGCTGCCATATGTTGTTTCTATTTGCTTGATGTAGGCCAAGATAATAACTCTGCCACTGCATATGCCTGCTTAAAACAACAGTGGATTTAGTTGTTATCGAGCTACTGCTTAAGATATGGGCAACGTCTTTCAATTAAGCAACAATTGCTGTAGTCGCTTCAAAGGATCGAAAAAAATGACCACCGGGTTTTTAATATTTGTAATTAACTAAAAGAAGAATTATCATAATAATTTTGTCCAATATAGAGGTGGTGTTCTAGTTTGTATAGCTAATTTAAAAATTCTTGCCAAACTTATTGTAAGCATATTTGTATGTATACGATGTTCAATTTGATTAATCCAGTTAGATGAAACTTAAGGTCAACGGTGATAATTATTTGAATGATTTCTAGAAGGATATAAAGTAGTTTTGTGGAAATATGTTATACTGCTTACGAGTTTTGATTATTTGCAGGGAAAAAATTGATCCTTGAGATCTCATACAATAAAAACAACGGTACTTCCAGGGGAAATATCATCAAGTGATTTATGTCACAGCTCAACGTAAATGAATAAAATATCGAAAATCCAGAAAATATATTTTTTTTTCGTACTGAAATTTTTGGAAAAGGCATTGATTTATAACAGTAGATTTCATAAATACCAATATTTTCTCATGAAATCCATATTGAGTATTGTTGAATGCAAGCGCGTAGAGTTATCTAAGTATTATACTCTGCATTTTCGCAATCCGTTAAAAACGTGTCGGGTGTTAGCAAAATGTCTATCGCTAAACAGCTGTCAGACGTTTTCGATGACTTTACTACATACTTGGATATTTGTAGAATTTGCTTATACTTGCAGTAGTGCTGTGCTGATAGCAGTATATACATACACATCTACATAAAACCAAATTGGGTGCGGTGCTCTGCTGTTAGGTTAAAACTCATTTAGCCTTCATTTAGTTATATTCTGTATACAACACCATTGTATGTTTATGTTACGTCTTCCCCTCAAATCTTTGTAGGAAATTGCGCATTTGCTTTTTTTTCAGCTGGAAGAAGTTTTGTTATCTCCAATTAACACTGGAAAATAAAATTTTCATTTAGGTTTTTTGTTTGGTTAGGAAAGAAGTGAAATAATAAGACATAGTTTTAGTTTATTTGTTTTATATTCCATTAATGAAGGAGTATTTATTTTCAAAAATTTTTTCTAACTTTTTTTCTTTTCATATAATTTTATACACAAATTTAACCAAGAACTTACATTTACAAAATCAAAACTTTACATTGGGTAATTCAATATGAATCATAAAATATTTTTATTTTTTAGTATACATTCACTACTAGTTTCCCCAGCGAAAAAAAATAATGATTACTCATAATTAGAGCGCAACAACAACAAAGGGGGGCCATTGTATATTTTGTTTTGCTTCGTGTTTTTCAATTTGATTAGTGTTGGAAAACGTACATATATATAATTTATGTGTTGTACATACATACGAAATAAAATTTCATATCTTGTATACAGCACATTTTTGTGTATGTATACACAACTGTTATCGTTTTGAAATTTCATACAAAATGGCGTCTCGTATTTTTCCGTTGAAACTTTTTCATGAGTAATCATCGTTTTTTTTCTAGAACTTTCAATTTGGTTTCACTACCTTTTCAAAATAGATAATAATATACTAAAATGAAAAATTAAAAAATTTACAAACCGATTATGTTTTTCTTGTTTTCCACAACCAGTCGTCGACTTTATAGCTGATAAACCCTGTCATTTTCAGAGTCACATCACTTTGTTCTATTTGCATGGCCTTTAGAAGTGACCTTCAATGATCCACTCTCTCACATTGAGGCCTTTTTATACTTCCTTATCCATCTCTCATGGCTGTGTTGGTTACAATAGACAAAGGTCCCTATGGACTGTAAATGGAAAAACTTTCGTAATATAACTCAATATATACAAATTTTTTTTGTAAGCACAATAAAAATTATTTCACACTTAATTCTAAAAGTTCAATCTTTTGTCCAGTCTCTCCCTTTCACTTAAAATCTAATATGTATAACTTAATCACTAGCTGGACAACAGTATAGAATGAGGTTGAAAGTTTTCCTGATAACAATTAGTATCACATTCTTTGGTTTTAATATGCGTTTTGTCTATACTTGGATCAATATTTTTACCACTACTACTAATACTGCGCATAAAGTTATCTAAATCACTTAATTCACATTTCCACAAATTCCTTATTTCTTCACTTTGCTTGCAGTTGTTCTCTTCACTTTGACGATTTGATACCAGTACTAGTTCTTCTTTGCTTTTTTGGTGACGTTGCAATGGCAGATGATGGCGTAATTCACATTTAGGTTGTAGTTCGTGATTTTTATTGATTTTTGTTTGAAACTCCAACCATTTTTGAAAACGTTCTTGTTGTTTGCGTCGCAATTCTAATTCTGCCGACATTAGAGCTGTAGATAAAATGGCACATACTCGTAAATTGCCTCCCGAACGTAATTTACGTTTCATTTGCATTTTTTTCAAACGGAAATTTTTAACCCAATCTCCCAAAGTCTTGGGATTTTGGCCATATTCGTCTTCAATATTATATATGGCTACCATTTTTATTACTGATGCTTTATTTAATATTTACAACTTTAAATTACTCAAACACACCTTTTCTGATGAAATCAGCTTACTTCAGCGTATAACCTCAATTTCACAACTAGGCTAAACTTTTTTAACACTACATATGTATGTACACTGCTTTCCAAACTTTTGTATCTGCGAGATGTTTCACGTTCAAATTTCTGTCAACGACTGTTTACGAATGATTGTTGAGCATCTCTTTTATAGTCACGATTTTCTACCCCAATGTATTCTTACCCAAAACATATTCAGGTACCCGTGTCATTAACTACCCTTTTTTCTTGATTTCAAAGAACATATTTGATATTTTCTTATTTAATTATTTTACCTGATGCTTAAGTAATGTACTTTAAATGCGATTTTAATGAAATTCTTTGAAATAATTAAGCAAATGTGTCTGGGGAAACATGCACCAAGTTTTTGCCGCGTATAATTTAAATTATTCTTTGTTTTCTTATTTTATCTTGCTTCTTTCTTTGTTTGCAGCTGTGTTCAGTTATTTTTCAGGGATGTTAACACCAACAACAAATACGGCAAATGAAAATAACGTTCTCTAGCTAATTGATGGGAAAATTTATTAGCGACCAAATTGAAAGAGGTGGTTTATTGAATTAAAACATGTTTTCTTACATATAAGCAAGAATATGTATAGATACATACATATCTTGTATTGTTGTCACCAAACATAAATTTAATAAATGTTTTTTAAAATATATTTGTATAAATTTTAGCCCCCATATTCATAATATTTAAAGGCTTTCAAATGTGTTTAATTTCAGATTTTTCATAAAAAATTTTCTAATATTTCAATATTTTTTTTATCAATATGGCGGTAAAAAAATTACCAAAATGTGTTTTGAAAATTATTTCAAAATCGAATAAAATTTCGTAAGCTTGAATAACAATATATATAGTAATTTATATCGTTCCTACATAAAATGTTTAGTTTATCCGGCATGATCTAAAAATCACATGATTTTAAATCACTTGTGATTTCAAAATCACAATTGTGATTTGATGGTGTTCTGAAAACCACAAAATTTTCGGTGTGATTTAATTTTTTCGAAAACACAAGAAAACAGCTATTTTTTGTTTTGATTTGGTGGCATTTCTTAAAAAAGTTGCAATTATTTAGTTTTATAAAAAAATGCATAACGTGTTGCAAAAACTCGCAAAAAGTTATTAAAATCGGAAAAAATCAAAATTGGTTAAAAAGGGCAGAAACTGCAGAAAGGTCAAAACAGGAAAAAATTATTTTATCGGGAATGAAAAACTTCGCAAAAATTGCAAAAACTAAAAAAACAACATTGGTTTAAAATTATTGAACTTGTTAAAATAGTTAAAAGTCGAAAAAGTCGCTTTCGTCGTGAAATTCACGAAAAATTTCTAAAATAATCATTAAAATTTATAAAGAGCACATAAAATTATTAATTTCTGCATTTTGTTTATAAAATTCATGAACAAGTTGTAGCAAAAATAAGCAAGTGATTTGAAATCGGCAGCCTCTTAGCTGACCAGTTTGAAATCACATATTTTCAAAAAATGTTGTGCACCGAACACCTTTTTGTGATTTGAAATAACTTTTACAAAAAAGTGATTTTCAGAATATGCCTGTATATCGTGATTTAAGGCTTTTTGCAAAATTTTCAGAACAGTATTTAAAATTACGATAGTGAATGGGAAGCACATATGTATGTATGTACATAGAGTCACCTAAAACTCAAAAAAACAGTAACTTCACTTTTATTTCATTGCATTATAAATAAATAACATAATTGAAATATTGTTCCTATGAACAGATATCTTACGAAGAAAAATTAGCCATGAATGATGAAAATCATTATAGAAATATTGATTTTATTCACAATTAAGTGAAGGAACTCAATTGATAAAAATCACAATTTACATACAACAGTAAAGTTTACGTTGTATGAAAATAGAAATTATTTAAATAAATATTAATCGGGTTCGAGGTTTTGTTTTTATATATATATATATATATATATATATATATATATATATATATATATATATATATATATATATATATATATATATATATATATATATATATATATATATATATATATATATATATATATATATATATATATATATATATATATATATATATATATATATATATATATATATATATATATATATATATATATATATATATATATATATATATATATATATATATATATATATATATATATATATATATATATATATATATATATATATATATATATATATATATATATATATATATATATATATATATGTATTTATATAGAAATATATATGATTCATATATAATTATATATAATTCATATGTAATTATACATAATTATATACAACGGATTTGTTTAATTATATATTATTATATATAACTTTATAAAATTATATATAATATTTTTTTTATAATTAAATATAATCATATATAATTATGTATAGTCATATATAATTTTGTATAATCATATGTAGTTGTATAAAATTATATAATGTTTTATTTATTTTTGTATAATTATATATAATCATAAATAATTATATAAAATTATATATAATGTTTTTTGCTATTTTTTTAATTTGTATATAATAATATATAATTATACATCATTTTTATTTTCTGTATTAAATAGTACGAAATTTCGCTAAAAAATTTTTGTCGGATGTCTGCTGATTTCAGTCAACATTATGAATATTTCAAAATTTACTTAACAAATCTTAAATTTGTTTCCAAAAATAATTTATTTTTTTAATCGAATCATATAATAAATCGAATATAATATAATATAATCGAATATAATATAATCGAATATAATAAATCGAATCATATAATATACTTTAACTTACATAAATATTAAAGATTTCTAGATAACGCTGAGGTTTTGAAGTACAAGGCAAACAAATGAAGGCTAAGCGACAGCGTACTAATTCACCAAATCAGTCACAACTGCCTAAAAAATGCTCCGTAAACCTAAAACAGTATACGAGTTATATACGTTGCAATAAAACCAATATATTTAGGAGTTTAATATAAAGCACGTATTATTCAAATAAGACGTCTGTGTCACTGTCCAGCCAAAAAGTAATATTAAATTATTTGAGTTCGTATATATATTTTGTACATATACAAACGTAAATTTATGACTAAATAAATGCATTCTAAAAGATTAATGCGTTTTAAAAATTTCCTATTTTTAATGCAGGACACCGTTGTAAAATTTGGTTTATATAATTATATAGAATTGTATATAGTTAAATAAATCTATATATAATTATTTAGGGACATTTTTCATATATAATTATATAGAACTATATTTATTGTCCAAACGGAATATTATTGATTCTACTAGAATGCGTGTGCGTAACAGGCAGCCACGTAAGCCAACGTAAACCAATATTTAATTATATAGAACTATATATATAATTATATATAATTATATAGGGCCATTTTTCATCTATAATTATATATAATATCATATATAATTATATATAATTTGTTTTACCCGGGTTACTCTTATTTCAGGACATTTTAAATAGATTTAAAATTTGCCCACAAAAAAGTGTTTATTATAGTAGTTTTTTTTTGTTTTTAGTAAAAATATTTTAAAATATTAATCAAATGTAAGATTTATAAGTACAAAACTGAAAATAGTTAACCTTCAATATTCCTGCAGTTTCACCAAAATATCTTGGAACGTACATCAACAAAATTATATTTAAAACAAAAATAATTTAGTGTAGATTAATAATCTAAACCGCGCTATTTAAAGTCCAAATTGGTTAAATTAAGCGAAGAAGCAAAAACCGATTGAATGACAAAATAAAATTGGGGAATATATCAAATAATTAATTTAATAAATCCTTTAACTTGGATTTTATTTTTCATTTTGCCTTATAAATACTTTTATTGCGACCCCAATGGGCATCTAATTGTTTGAAGGTGTAGACAAATTAAATAGATTCATATCATATATAATTTGTTCGTTGTGTTTTGTATAAGGAAACTTAATGCGCTTACTCTATTGTGATTTTCAAAAAAATCATTTGTAAATTCTGTGCATAAGATAAGAGGTTTGAAACTTTTCAAAAGCATGGTTGAAGTCTTCTGATGATTTGGTAAAGCAACAATGACATGAAGGCATATAGTCATGCTTAATCCTCAACCAATAAATCTGTTTTTTTAATTATACATAAATTATTATTTTTACATAAAATTATTTTTGCACAATTAAGCTTAAAACGGTATAAGTTTACAAAAATTAAAAAATTACATTTGCCATCCCTGATAAATACATATTACAAGAAGTTCTCCCAGTGGTAAAATTTACGAGGCATTTACTAAACAGACATTTTGAAAGACCCAAAAAAAGATTCAAAACTGATTATTTTCTGCGTTCTCGGGATGGCCTTCTAGAAGGCCTATACACTCGTACCTAAAATATCCGTTCTCCTTTTTCGTTCTCCCTTCTTTTAGAAGGAGTATTCCATTATTCGTTTTTTTAATAAAAAATGTGATTTAGAAATAACAAACATTCTCGTATTTTTTTCGAAAGAAATTTGTATATAAGACTAAAATTTATCTACAAGAGTCATTATACGTGGTGCTATTATGTCGTTTATGTTGGAGCTGATTGACTTATCCGTATTCTGTCGAAACTATATAATGTTCCAGCGGTAAAATGAAGGAGTAAGAGTAAAGATGCCTTCCATAACGCCTTATTTAGCAGAATCTATTACTTCCACTCACATCACATATTCATATATTTTTTACACGCGATGTCATTGCGGACACAACAGGCCTAATTGAAGGCATTTTTTAGCATTTCTATTTGCAGGCCATATGTGGCAGGCTTGATAGCAGCCTTTGCATGCGAAGGCCTGCTAAAAAGCAAATTGAGGTAAATTTTTTTATCTGGGTATTTTTGTAGCGGCTTCTATATTTTTGATTAATGTGATTCTTTTATTTCGAACTCTTTCCTTCCCTCCAAAGTAATTTTTTATACATATGAGGCTAAAGTTCGTGTATTTATTAAGAAGTAATTGGATATGATATAGTAGCTCCAACTTAAAGGAAACAATAGCATCATGTATTATGCCTCTTGTACGTAAATTTCAGTCTTATATACAAATTATTTGATTGTCGTTTCTAAAGTACATTTTTTATTAAACAAAGCGAAAAATATAAAAATAGAATACTGCTTCCAAAAGAAGGGAGAACGAATGTGTATCGGATCTCTTAGATACGAATGTAGTGTTCGTCTAGAAGGCTATCTTGAGAAGGTAAAATATAATTAGCTTTGTATCTTATTTCAAACCTTTTAAGGCCTTTAAAAAGGCCTGTTTAGTAAATGCCTCGTAAGTTTTACCTCTCGAGAGCAATTCCTTCTAAAATAAATAAACGAACATTAGCCTCATATGTATAAAAACTTACTTTGGATGAAAGGAAATAGTTCGAATTAATAAATCACATTAATCCTAAATATAGAAGCCGCTATAAAAATATCCAGATAAAAAAATTCACCTCCGTTTTTAACAGACCTTCCTAGACCGGGCCTTCTATCAGGCCTGGTGAGTAATAGGTCGAGGAAGGCTTGGTCCACGTGTATAAAATATATGCGAGTATACAATGGGAGTGGTAGTACATACATATTAGTGCCTGCTAAATAAGGCCTTATAGAAGAAGGTCTCTTTACTCCTCCCTTTTACCGCTTGGGACATGCGTACATATATGTATGTGTACATTTGTGTGGTTGGTCATGTCTTTCAGACATCTTGCAAGACAGATGCACGACAATGTTAAAGCGTGGAGGACCTGTTGGCGACAGCTGAAACAGATAATTGAGGACATTTTCGAACAAATGGCCGCTAAGTTTATACATGACAACAAGAGCGACACTGTCTATAATATTTTCATTAATGACCATGTAAATGACAACATCCTCAGAAATATCGTTGATCCCCATTAGTGATATTTCTTTTTAAAAAAACGACAATGTCGCCTATTATTTCGTCAGTGCCTATGTAGGCGAAAATGTCGTTTATCTTGTAGCCAACGATTACATAGCGACAACGTCGCCTATTTAATCATAGAACGTTTTTCTTTCCTGTTTGTTTCCTTTTCATTTAAAGTATTGACTGATTTAGCTGGGATTCGAACTGAGGCTGCATGTTTATAAGTTTTGACGCTTACCACCCTGCTGCTGTACCACATAAAACATCAACAACAAGAGGCCAACAACAGATGACAATCCTGTAGAACTGACAGTTTCTATAATAAGTATGTACTTTCATTAATGTACATGGTCAAGGACAACATCCTCAGAAACCACAACATCCGCAATTTTGCTAAATTTTAGCAAGCGGGAAACTATCAAAATAATTGAAACTGGTGACCAGCTGGCCGACAATGTCCACAAGAAGTTCATTTGCTGGTATACCAAGAAAAATTTTAAATTAAACGTTGCAAGACTAGCTTGCGGACAATATCCAACTAGTTTGATGCATGACCAGTTAAGTAGTTTTTCTTTTGCGCAGTCTTTGAGTACGATTTCTGTTAGATTGTCTTAAAAGAAACTGTAATCGACAAAAATATCATGCATGACAAATATCGAAATTTCCTTAAGTAATCGTTGATGAAAGTGTCCTCTGCGACTAGTTGGCCAACCGGGCATACTTACATCCATATATAATTTTCTCTAATAATCCCTTAAAACTGAAATAAAGATCAACATCTGTTGCAAATACAAAACATTTGCTTATTTAGCGCGAAAAAACTAAAAACCTTTTTCGTTTAACAAGAATGTCTTTAAGAAATATGTACATACATACAGAAATACTTTTTCCACAGTCACAGATGGACGAAAATTTTTTAAATGAAACGAATTAAAACCGAAAATTATTTAATGTGTAAATATTTGTGGCTTTTTATAAGTGTGCCACAGAATTTCGAAAATTTAAAGCTTCCGATTGCACTGAAAATACATATGTAAGATGTATACCTAAGTATGGACTAGTCATATGCATCAAGCCATTTGAATTTCATTTCACAGTAATTCATAACACTAAACCAGAGCCAGGTAAAGAGAAAACTATATAAATGAGAACAAATTTTTTGTTTAAGTGTGTTGGTGTTTAATTGCATTGCTGATAGGTACAAATGACTGTTGTGCTCTTGTTGTTGTTTATTTGGGTTGTTTGTGTTGTGTACATGTAAATTGTCGGCTGTGTACATGTAAAATTTAAAAATACCCGAGAAATAGTCAGCAAACGTCGTGGCTCACGGCCAGACATTGCCTGCACTAAACTCACTCACACTATTGCTAAAACTCAGTCACATTATTGATAAAACTCAAAGCAAAGCAAAACAAATGAAAACAAAAAAGGTTGCCAAAAGTGCCTATTTTCCGGCATTTAGCCGATTTTTTCATTAAAAAATTACCAAATGCCGATTTTATGTGAAAAACCTCGATTTTTATCAAACCAATAGACAACACGCTAACTCCGATTTCAAACCACATTTTTTTGTTTTGGCAATAACAATATTTTATAATTGTATAAAAAGGATATATTAAAAAAATAGTGAAAATCATTTAATAGATAGCAGAGGTAAAAAGTTTTTTTTATCCACAATATAACTAATAATTGTGTAAATTTTTACATAGAAATACCCACCCTCATACGAAAACCGTTTGATTTTGAAGACAACTTCAAATCACTAATGGCGTTTTCTTTTCTAAAACAAAAGTGTACCATATGTGTTAGATATGATTTGGCAACATTTTTAAATGTTCCCTAGATTTTTAAGAAGTGTTGCATACTTGGCGTTTACAAAAGAACACAAGTTTATTTTTTGTAGAGATAATTACAAAACTAATTGGCATGAACTGTTCATGAACAATTTTTGCATAAGTAGTACTCCGTTTTTCTTAAAGAAAACATGTGAAATGTATTGGCAACATTTTAAGTTTTCATGCGAAATAATATGAGTGACACTTTTTTCGCATGAAATTTACAACAAGCACATGAAGATTATAGCAAACGTACATGTAAAATATTTCGCATGAAATAATCAATGTTACCCAAAATTTTTCAGAAATTTGAACACAGTAACAGGCGCTAGACACAAAACCATTCTAAGAGTTCCCCAAAACTGGGTCAAAAATCGCCCCGAAATCTCAGAGGTTCCCGAATTCCCAAAAACTAGGGTAAAAATCTCCCTAAAATCCCAGAAGTTATCCGGATTCCCAAAAACTTTTACAAAAATCTCCCACAATCCCGGAAGTTCCCCGCATTCCCAAAAGCTAGGGCAACAAGCTGGCCAAACTCCCAGACAAAAATCTTCCAAAAATTCCCGAACTTGCTTCATGCAAAAACCACTGAATGGATTTTCATAAAATTTGGTATGGAGGTACTTTAGAGTCCTGGTTCAAACTTAAGGTACTTTTTACCGCGATAAAATATCTCATTTCAAAGTTAAAATATAAAAGAACGAAAATATAGCCTACTTTTCTAATATAAATGTTGTTTGGAAATGAAAGATGTTTTTGTTTCTTTTAACGTTAGTAGCAATGTTTATTTTGCATAACGGGAACTTTAAACAATATGCAAAGAACGTTATAATTAGGGAAGTAACGATACGCCGTTTTGCCGATCCGACACCGATTCCGATACTTAAAAATAAATATCGCCGATACCGATTCCGATACCGATACGAATATTGAAATTGAGTTCAAGTTTAGATTAACAAAACTCAAGAAGGGCAATTTTTTTATTATGCAACATTACAGTGTAAGAGAATATTAATATTTAAAATAGATATTAATACAGTATATAAAATTGGAAGTAATTTTTAAGGAACTACATTTTCATTGCTTTCAAAGAATCTATATTAAAAATATGCAGATAATTAGTAGAAAAGCCAGTACAAATTTGTAATTACTTTATAATTTAAAAAAATACTCGCCATGCTTTTTAAAAAATCGATTTTTTAAAGGACATTTATCAACTAATATTCTTCTAAATAACTTATTAGCTTAATTATTAAAAGTCTGCTAAAAGTTTATATTTATTCACTTAAATTTACAAGAAAACACAGTTTTGTGTTTAAATTCGCATAAAAAGAAACAAGTTCTGAAAATGGTTAATTTTTCATCCTTTTTTAACCGACTTCCAAAAAGAAGAAGGTTATCAATTCCTGTGTATGTTTTTTTTTACTTTTTTATGTTTGTGCACGCATAACTCAGTCATTTGTGAAGCGATTTTAAAAATTCTTTTTTTGCTGGAGAGGGTTTGCCTGCAGTTTGGTCCCCTAATTTTTTTTTTTGAAAATCGGAGGGGGAAATTCGCTCCCCCCATGCTGTCATTTGTGAACCGATTTTCAAAATTCTTGTTTTGTTTGAAAGGGTTTGACAAAAACTGGTCCCAATTTTTTTTGTCGAAAATCGGAGAAGCAAGTTTGCTCCCCCTCCCCACCAATCCATAACTATGTCATTTGTGAACAGCTTTTCAAAATTCTTGTGTTGTTTGCAAGGGTTCGCTAGTAGTTTGGTCCCATAATTCTTTTCGAAAATGGGAGGGGGAACCATGTATAACTTTGTCATTGGGAACCGATTATCAAAATTCTATTTTTTTTAAGGGTTTGACTACAGTTTTTTTTTCGAAAATCAGTTGTGAAATTTGCTGCAAACCCCCCTTCAGGTTGGTACCATAATTGTTCTCCAAAATCTGTGCGGGATTTCCCCTTCCCCCAGAAATATTGATTATCGCATAGCTCCTCCATTTATGGGCCGAATTCCAAAATTTATTTTTTGTTTGGAATGGTTTGCCTAGAGTTTGGTCGCATAATTTTTCTACGAAAATCTGTGGGGCAAGTCTTCCACGCCTCCACCCAAAATATTTATTACAGCACAATTCCTCCATTTGCATACCGATTTTCAAAATTGTTTATATGGAAGGCCATCAAGTATATTACTCTTTATACTGAAGTCGGCTTTTTTTCCAGAATTATTTGAGGAATCATTATAGAACACCGAAAAAGAAATTTGTCCTAACATCACTTCAAATTCGGTGATTGGTAATGGAAAAAGAGAACTTCTTGCAATGACAAGCAAATGTGAAACTAATTAGAAATTATCCAAATTCGCAATATTTCCGGATCGCGACTGCTACATTTTCATGATTTCTTTATAATGTCTTTTTTTGCTGGGAATAAGATTTAAAAAACAACGAATTGAATTTGAGTTCATGGTAAAATTAACAATAAATAAATTATTGTTTTTGCAAAATAACAGCGTAAAATATTATTAATTTTTTAAATTGATATTAATAAGATTTAAAAAATAACGAAATCAATTTAGTTCTTGGTAAAATTAACAAAAAAATAAATAATTTGTTAAAAAAAACTGAAAAAAATGTTTAAAGTATCGTCGTATCGACAGTAAAATATCGCCGATACCGATGTATCGGAAAATCTGAAGTATCGCCGATATATTGGTATCGGTATTCGTTACATCCCTAGTTATAATATTATATTTTACAGACACCTTATATAGCGGTCGGGCACATATAGTAGTACATAAATATGCACAAATCCAAAAACAAAAAAGGAAAAATGACACTAAACACATATGTATGACAATCAATTTCAGTCATGTCTTACAAGCTAAAATTATTTACTGTCTTTTCTTGTTCATTGCTCTACACATATTTGGCTTATTACTTACAAGGCTTTGATTAGTAAATAATTCTTGTTTTTGTATGGTGTGATGAATTAGCATGTAAATTCCAAGTCAAATCACAGCACGATTTGGAAAAACATAGTGTGATTGAAAAGGCGTTACAAATGGCTTGTTGCAGATGTCTAATACCTACATACATATGTATTTGTGTAAATAAAGAAAACATTCAGGTATATGGGTAGAAGCAAGGTACCCCTGAAGCTAAATGTACAACTAGTTACGTTTTGGGACAGTTCTATTACTAGTTGTAACGTTACTAGTCAACAAAGGACTGTCATTTTACTAGTTGTAATGAGGCTAGTAACGATACTAGTCAAACAACGTTTTGGAACAGTCATACAACTAGTTGTAATGAAACTAGTAATTTAAATTATTTTTTTATAAATTGACATATTTTCAAGTGTAAATATATAAAACGAAATTTTAGCTCCAAATATAATAAGTAGAAAGTGGCTCAGTGGATAGAGTACATGCCTTGAAATATGAGGACTGTGTGTTCATACCCCGCAACCAAAAAAATTCTTTCACAATATTAATGAAATTGTCATTTAAGCAATGAAATTTTTTCACAATATTTATGAACTTTTCATTGGATTTGTAAAATTGTCATTGGATTAATGAAAAGAATTTCGAATAATTTATATTCTGAAATATTTTGTATTTTCGAATAATGCATGCCGGCTCTTATGTGCCGATTAACAGGCTTGAAAAATTTTTAAGATTTTGGTTAAAAAAATTAATTTTTCTTAGGGGCTATTCACATAGTACGTAACACTATTTTCGGATTTTTTATTAAAAATTTTAAGATCGAATAGACTAATCAATAAAAGTGTTTATCTAAATATTGATTTTGTTATTATTTGTGGTACAAAACAGCATCCGAATTAGGGATGGGCAAATGAAAAAATATATCGATATATATATATAAATATTTTTTTTAATATCGATCAGCATCGTTATATTTTTCAACAGTGATAATTCATACGTAGTCCACAAACTTTTTTTTTAAATAAAACAAAAAAGTACCTTTCTTATAAATAATTAAGCTGGAAAGAGTTAATTTCCAAGATCTTTACTGTTACACCAATATTTCATGGAACATACATCAACAAAATTACACTCAAAGAATGATAATTTTTCGAATAGACAAAATATTATAAATAAAACAAAAGATTTTGTTAGTAATATTCTATATGATAAAGACTGTGCCGAAACGTTTTTGAAAATTGCACGAAAAACAAAACCAAAGCTAAGAAATATCGAATTTCATACTGTCGATATATTTAAAAAAATCGATGTATCGATATATCGAAATTAAAAATATCAAATATATATCGACATATTTTTAAGAAAATAGAATAGGCAACAATTGGTGGAAAACTTTAAAAATGTCATAGAATTTTAACTTTGATCTCCCATAACTCAGGTATTTTTTATCCGATCAAAGTCAATTAACCACTATTCAACGCGGAGTTTCGTAGCCTTTCAAACAAAATAAAGCAGCCTTTAACTTTAAATAGCACTTTAAGGGGAAGTATATATCGAATAACGCATATATACTAAAACTAAACACAAAAACGTAATGGGTATCGCTTTATATTTTTTTTGGCGCTTCGATTTAATTTTTGGTATTATTTTTTCGATCAGGACATCGGTGAACAGCCCAAGGAAGAAAAGAGCGTGGGTAACTGTATCTTTTCCCATAAGAAATTGCGGAGTTATCCGACAATTAATATATTAGGCTACCACTTTGTCCGCGCGATTTTCACTTCTATGGAACCAAACTTCATGCAAACCTTTTTAAACAACTGTTTAAGCCACATATACAGCTGGATTATAACGACGGAGTTTTGTCCGATCATTGTTTAATTGTCTTACAACGTACAATTGAATTTCTTTAATAAAGTCACTCTTTTTGATCGCAGGAATCTAAACTATTTGCATAAAGATGTAGTTTGACAAAAAGAATCATACACTAAGGGAACAACAGCAATTTAAAATTAAGGACTCGTCATATTAATTCAATAATTTTCAATTCAAAAGAAACACTTTATTAAAATACACTAAATGAATAATTTTAAACTTTTAATATATATGGTTGAATATTGAAATAAAAATTTTTAACATGACTAGACTTTCGTTGAATCAATATGGTTTTTATTGATTTTTTTCCTCTGGGTGTAATCAATCAAAAACTCGATTTCGAATTTTTGTGTAGTTACGTCTGTTTGCATTTAAGGTGACGATATGTAAATATGTATCAATTGCACAAATCGAATAAGTATTAAATTTCGTTCATTATAAAATAAAAATTCAGTTCTGTTTCTTTTATCCGGCTTCAAAAGAGGATGAGGTTATCAATTCATGTGTATTTTTTCATGTTTGCACACGCAAAACTCTGTCATTTGTGAACCGATTTTCTATTTATTTTCTTGTTGGAAGGGGTTTGCCACCAGTTTGGTCCCATAATTTTTTGCGAAAATCGGTGGGGAAATTTGCTCTCCCACACATAACTCTATCACTTGCCAACCGATTTTCAAAATTGTTTTTTTTTTGTAATATTTTTTCCTGGTAAGTCAGAAATCAAAAGCTTAAAACAGTTGAACATGATAAGAAAACATTTAGTGGAATTCCGAGACTTTGTTTCCGAACATAATCTCGAGATGGCGACTGTTCTGTTAATTGGTACAAAGTAATAGGATTTTTGCTCATTGGTTGTTGCTGCCTTCGCTGGCAGTGTCGTCTAGGTGGAAAAGAACTCTGATGAGAAGACGTAGTGGTTTCGAAACATCTGATGTGAGTTCAACCTTCCGTACAGCCAAATTTTTCTTTGATTGTTCAATATTTATATGCTTTATAATTTCTTTTTAAATAACAATAATTTAATCGAAATATTAAATTGAAAACAAACTTAAGCCAAACTAATTAAATAACGTTGGATAAAAAACTTTTTCATGTAAACTTTATTTGCGAAAATTCGCAAAATCTCAAAAACCTCAAAACATCGAGATCTGATGAAAACTCGATTTTCGAAAAGCAGTGTAAAATCAGTAACTTGCAATTTTTTATAGCGGGAAGTTAACAAAAAATGGAGTACAGATTTGAATTCAAATCTAAATAACCTCAGAAACAAATTTCAGTTGCTCCAGTTTAAAACCGTGTATACCCTGCAGATAACGCGATTAGTCCATACACCCATGTAATGTATACTCCATAGAGGACTAGGACTAGTCTAAAGGAAACCCAAATATATGGAGAAATGATGGTCGATTTAACATTACGATGTCCTAGGGTTGGACCCTATAACCCAATTTTGCACTACATCGGAGCAGTCTCAAAACTACTCTATGTCCCTACTTGATGGTGCGCTCAAGTGTTCGTGTTTTAACGATTGCAATCGTTAAAATGTGACCAATTGTCGCTCAACTAACTACAAACCCTTGTTTGCAAATCACATGGTCCATGACTGCATTATATCGGAGTAGTGTTAAAGCTACTCTATGTCATTATTCGATGGAACACTATATGCAGTTAAAACGTGAACACTTGTCGGTTAACTACAAGCTCTTGCTTGCAAATGACATGGTCCATGACTGCATTACATACGACCATGTTGTAACTACTTCATTTCAACGTAGTCCAATATTATCTGCAGGGTACTTGTACTATTAATGTGTCTATTCATAGACCTTTACATTGCAAACTTTGGAAATTTATGTGAGACACTTAAATTTGTTACACGTTTATAATTGAAACAAAAAAAGAATAATAAACACAATTATAATCACACTTTAAAATTTCACACATTTTCACTGATAGTTTCTTTTACTTTTTGGATTTTTCAAAATTCAATTTTTTTTTTCTATGACGAACCTCTCTCCACTCCCCCAGCCTCTTGCCAATTTTTGTCTAATTAATACAATCCAGCCGTCAAGAACTGGAAATAAAAGAGTAAATATACAACATTACAAGCAAGTGCTTTTTGAGTGCAGATGGAAAACAAGATACAAACATACGTGTGTATGGATGTGAAACCAATAAACTGATTAGCACGATCGTCGAACTTTCGATACAACTCAAAATATTTTTTGGCGAAAAAGGAATCAGTAACGGTAAAACTATAGAACGAAGTAGAAGCAAAAATCATTTTATATATCCGAACATTTTATTCAACCATACAATTGCGGTGAACGAAAACGGTCCTGGAAAATTATGTATTTGTAAAATAAATATTGAAAAAGTCCACACAAATATTTGTAAATACAGTGAACGTCAAAAGAATGTTTATATGTATAACAAAAAATTTTACGTGACAGATCTTGTGTATAAAAAAAAATACTATTTTTATGTAGGCATGTTAAAAATAACTTATAATTATGAAGTGTTCAGATCGACTTAGAAGAAATCTATTTTAAAAAATATATTATACTCTGACAACAATGGCACCTATCGGTTCTGATAGCATCCTATATCTTAAGCTCGAACTAACTACACTCACTGATATATGTGATTGACATCGGTTGGGCGATTTTGGTGATTAACACAAACAAATACAGGGACAAATTAAAATAGGAAGATGTTGATTTCATTCTATTTACTCTCATAAAATTGTAAGCGCCTTTCGCAAAAGAAATACTTAGTAATATATATCATATACTTCTAAACATTGAATAGATGAGGAGGAGGTAGCCTTTCATGACACATATTAGGTGTGTTAGAGATGGATAACGAGGTCGCGTAAACTTACCCAAAGTTACACAAACTTGCCCGAAAATCGTTCCAGAAGACAAAAATTGTGCAAGTGAGAGAGCTCATGAGGAGTAATTTTATTTCATTTCATGCACAAACTTGCAAAAACTTTTTCTTTTGTTAAGTTCGTACAAGAATAAAATGGTCAGCTGTTTTATGTTTACATAAATAACAACTGAAATTTAGCAAATAAATAAAACAGTAAAATTAACTGTCCATTGTTAAACAATTATTATTAAAACATTTAAATAGAAAATATTTCTAATTTATTTGCAAATGTAAGTAGCTGGATTGTTATTTCTTATTTTATAGACTTTGCCAGCGATGCACATATTTCGTTCGACTAAGAATGCACTAGATTACGAGATTTAATCGATTTTATCTTTAATTTTTAGTTCATTAAAATCGATCACAAAATTTTATTTTATTCACAATTAAGTGATGGAACTTAATTAAAATAAATTAGCAAATTCCACACAATAGTGGCGCACACAAGCACACACAAATTTTATTATGGAAATCGCAATATTTTTTAATGATATAGCGTCACACTGTGCCTGTGTAAACTTTCTTTTGCATCTCACTGTATTTCATTAGTTTTGTTTCAATATTTGTTTAAATTAATTGAAAATGATGAGTGCTGGCTATTTATGTTTAATGATTTAATTTTTTAGGAGATTTTTTAAATAAATAAATTAAAGAAAACGAAGAAAAAATATTCATTCAATTCCAACAAAAATAATAAGACTATGGAAAATGTACGATTTTCTATAATTGTAAGTGTTAATTGTAATGAAATAATAGTTGCCCTTATCGTGTTTAGCGATTTTCGCCTTCGACTACGACATTTTTGTAATAGATTTAAGAAAAACGCTTTTTTGAATCTATTACAAAAATGTTGTAGTCGAAGACGAAAATCGCCAAACACGATAAGGGGGAATATATTGAAATAATCAAGATGAATATTTGATTGACTGCAAATATTTAGAAAAGGAAAATGTCAACTCATCCTGTCGTATCTAAGAAAAATGGTTTTCAGCGCTACACATACTTAAATACATACATGCATACATACATACATACATACATACATACATACATACATACATACATACATACATACATACATACATACATACATACATACATACATACATACATACATACATACATACATACATACATACATACATACATACATACATACATACATACATACATACATTCATACATACATACATACATACATACATACATACATACATACATACATACATACATACATACATACATACATACATACATACATACATACATACATACATACATACATACATACATACATACATACATACATACATACATACATACATACATACATACATACATACATACATACATACATACATACATACATACATACATACATACATACATACATACATACATACATACATACATACATACATACATACATACATACATACATACATACATACATACATACATACATACATACATACATACATACATACATACATACATACATACATACATACATACATACATACATACATACATACATACATACATACATACATACATACATACATACATACATACATACATACATACATACATACATACATACATACATACATACATACATACATACATACATACATACATACATACATACATACATACATACATACATACATACATACATACATACATACATACATACATACATACATACATACATACATACATACATACATACATACATACATACATACATACATACATACATACATACATACATACATACATACATACATACATACATACATACATACATACATACATACATACATACATACATACATACATACATACATACATACATACATACATACATACATACATACATACATACATACATACATACATACATACATACATACATACATACATACATACATACATACATACATACATACATACATACATACATACATACATACATACATACATACATACATACATACATACATACATACATACATACATACATACATACATACATACATACATACATACATACATACATACATACATACATACATACATACATACATACATACATACATACATACATACATACATACATACATACATACATACATACATACATACATACATACATACATACATACATACATACATACATACATACATACATACATACATACATACATACATACATACATACATACATACATACATACATACATACATACATACATACATACATACATACATACATACATACATACATACATACATACATACATACATACATACATACATACATACATACATACATACATACATACATACATACATACATACATACATACATACATACATACATACATACATACATACATACATACATACATACATACATACATACATACATACATACATACATACATACATACATACATACATACATACATACATACATACATACATACATACATACATACATACATACATACATACATACATACATACATACATACATACATACATACATACATACATACATACATACATACATACATACATACATACATACATACATACATACATACATACATACATACATACATACATACATCAGTAATCCAAGGTAGGGTGGGCGTTGTAGAGGTAACAACGTCGAAACGTCTTTGTAAACGATTCGTGTTCGGTTTTGGTTTTTAGTGAGTTTGATTTAGTCGTTATTTTTTTATATCCGGTTTATAAAATTGTGTTATACTTTTTATTGTGCTCGACCTTTTCTGCAGTGGTGGGTTGGAACCCGTCCCGTGGTAGATTTTTTGAGCTGGCTGGCTACACTACTGCAGTGATTTGTGCAGCATGCCCCAAGTGCAACAATATGGCGGTAAAAGGCATGCTACAAAAATGGCGTACAATTGGACACGCTACAATATGTATGTATGTATGTATGTATTTTAAAATAAAAAAATATTTAAAATACCGTCAGTGCATGAGTGAAAAATCAAAAATATCGTTGCCGACTTATTAAAAAAAACACGAAACGGTCACTGAAGCGGAACGGACGGCAGAAACGGATGGGTGTAAACAGCTCCATTTAAAACTAAGGCAACGACATTTTATTTTTCACTGATACGGAATGGAACTGATACGGCAATGATACGGAACGGATGAGTGTAAATAGACCTTTAAGGACTATATGTAAATTAAAGTTAATCAAAATAGTTTTCCAAGTGAGCAATCTTCAAGTCAGTCTTATTTTAATATATAAGTATGTCTTATTTTAATATATAAGGGTGACAAATAATATTATATGTATGTAATATATAATTAGTACTCTAGGGTTAAAAATCACAATTTTTTTGCAATATTATTAACGTTTAATTCTTGTTTGTTTTCACACCTTTCAAGGAAAACGATTTAAAACGTAATTCTGAAAGTGGCATTGACAATGAGGTGTTTTATGACAAGAGCAGCATTTCGAGTGAAAGCAACAGTGATACCATATTTAGCGATGAGGCTCATGAGATATTTTTGACGCAACAACAAAATAAAGTTTTATGGGATAATCGAGAAATCGAAGAGACTTTAGCTCAGGCCAATAATGCTGCAGAGGTTTTTCAAATGGTTAAAACTGGTACATTTACTGAACTTCAACCTGCCTCAAATGATGCCCAGCTGGCCCTTTTATATTGCTCTCTATATGGTTGTGTGGAACATATGAGCTATTTGCTCGATCACTGTGGCAGTGACCCCAATTGCTGTGATCCACGTGGACGCACACCTTTACATTTCGCCTGTTGTCGTGGTAATGCTCATATAGCCAAAGTATTGCTTGATCGTAGTGCCGATCCAAATCGTTGGGATGCTGTGAAGGAAGTTACCCCTCTACACTGTGCGGCAAGTGCAAAAAGTGTTGAATGTATTTTGTTGCTATTAAAGCGTAAGGCCCATATAAATATTGGCCTTGAAAAACGTTCAGCCTTACATTTTGCCATTGATCGCAATGCCATTGAATGTGTAGAATCTCTATTGAAATATGGTGCTGATCCCAATACTCCACAAGTTTATACGGAGACTCCGCTACATACGGCATGTGCTCTCGGTTATACCAAATGTGTTGAACTTTTATTGTGCCACGGCGCTGATGTTCGTTCCCAATTCGGAGAGGGCAAACTGACAGCATTACATTTGGGTAAGTGTTTATGTACGCATAAATGTATGTATTTGCTGCAACAACGTTATAACTCAAAAAACGTGATTTTTGAGTTAATAATGGAGAATATTTACACAATATGAAGAACGATATGGAGATAATATAATTTTTCATATTCTTTAAAATTTTCTTATAAATATCTTGTGAGAGAAAAATAATAAATTTTTTTTCTTTTTCCATTAAGTTGTGAGTAAATTGAAAATGTTTGACTCGTTTACTGTAAAACTCGTTTTTTGAGTTATGACGCTGTTGCAGCAATTGAGAGCTTAAAAGCAAATGGTTAGAAATGCAAAATATAAAATTCTGAGTAATTAAGCTTCAAAGATTTTTGTTCCCTTGCATTTCATACATAATATTTTTTGGTTTCTAAGACATACCCCTGAGGTCATCGTACAGGTCTGAATTTTTGTAGAGTGAAAGTTATTGGTATTAAGTGTTGATTCCCGCATATAACTAAATTTTTTTAGTTTTCGCACTTGTATCCTTTTGCTTTTCATCCCCTCAATTATGTTATTCCGGCCATTCTTAATTTATTGTTTACATTCCATTAAATTAATTTTGCTTTTCCATTTCAAATGAAATTAATTTTTCATGGAAAACATGTGTATGAAATAAATGATCGACCGGCCGGCCGCTCATGGATTGTTCGCATTTTATAAGAATTCTGTTTAAACAAAACGCAGGCAATTGAAAAATTTTCATTTTTGTTTTGTCATAATAATTCATACATCATCGTACGATGTCATTATTTTGTTTACACAAATTGTTAATATTAAAATAAACAACATGTTTCCACAACTTGTTCATATTTTAAAGGATGTGATTACACAGGGCGACAAAATATTGTTACTATTTTTCTTTTGCATAACTTTTTGGAGATATGTAATTAAATTATTATTGTTGAATATGATTAGATTACACTATGCAACAAGAAAAATTCCACGGGGTACCACTATATTTTTTTGATGTGTTATGGTCCCCTAACTACAAAAACTCCTCCCTAAAATGAGTCCCAGATGTAAACTTTCAAAACGCCGTTATACGCACATATTTTTTTGGTGCCCTCTACCAGTATCAGTCGTTAGAATTTTGTCATTTGAACAAAATTTGATTTTGTTGTAAATACTCGCAAGTTTTGCAAAAATCAGGTAACTTCACTTTATTATGAATAAAATTGTCATTTATCGCTCGATTTTCGTGGAATATACCATAATTCATTTGAGTTTACTTACTTTCATGATCCAGTAATAAAAATTGTAATTTTTGGCCATTTTTGATTTTTTTATAAATTTGTAAAAAATAAAAAATTAAAATTTTTACCAAAAAAATAGTTCTTTATTATTTCTTTATGAATAACTACGAAACCTTTAACGACGAGTCTTTCTCAAGTTAAGACTAGTATTAATGCATCCACTACAGCAAAAGTAACCCTTATGTTTTGATTTAGGACATATGACGGAATATCTTAATTATATCAATTGACCCCCTCCAATGACAACGCCATGTAAAAGTAACAGGCCCCTCTCATATAAAGTTTCAGAGCTCGAACCGATTGCTAGTCCTAGGGTACCAGTCACGTGACTTGTCTTGTGATAGGTTCTCTTCCTTGTAGGGAATATAATAAGTATGTATATAGACAGATTGGTCAGTTTACACTCCTGTGCAGCCAGCATATTATTCTTCAGAATTGAGTCCGAACATATCTCTTTAAAAAAAACCTGTATTTGAAATCTAGTACAATACACTTTCTAATTTATGTATCTTTCAAAGCTGCCGAAAATGATTATGTGGAATGTGTTCGCCTTCTTTTGGAACATGGTGCGGATGTGGACTGTCGCAATGCTAGTCATCAGACACCGTTACATTTAGCCTGCCTTTCTCAATCCATAGAAACAGTGGAACTTCTTATAAAGTATGGCGCCAATGTCAATGCCATCTATCGTGATGGAAGAACCGCTTTGCATGCAGCCATCGTAAAACAATCTCGCTGTCTAGACTGTTGTAATGCACTGCTGAAAGCCGGTGCTAATGTGAATAAGGCTGATAATTATGGTTACACACCCCTGCATATAGCGGCTTTAAATGAATTCAGCAACTGTGTTTATGCGTTTATAGGTGAATTAATAAATACTTGAATATGTAAAAAAAGATGATTTAGAACTAAATTATATTATTGTGTAGAACATGGTGCTGATATTACAGCACGCACAGACGGCAATGTTTCGGCTTTATCATTCATTGTTCGGCGAACTCCAGAAATTATACCTAAGCTAATGGCGAAATTTGACGCTTCTATTAAAGTTAATGATCATGAAATTGGCGATGTCGATTGTGAAATTAAATTGGATTTTCGCTTACTGGTACCGCCCGGTGCTCTCGAGCGAGGTGAAACTGAGTTGTTATTATCGCTAATCGAAGTGGGCCAGAAGAGAATTATAATGCATCCGTTGTGTGAAACGTTTCTCTTCTTAAAATGGCGCCGAATACGAAAATTCTTTCTTATGTCTCTGTTTTATCATGCCATTTATGTTATGCTCTTCACTCTCTACATTGTGGGTGTCTACGCTCACAGCTGTGAAAAGGGCATGGAGTGTGAGGGTCGTGCTTACATACCGACAGTTGGTTATTCCGTTATAGTTTTAAATTTAATCTTATTGGGCAAAGAACTTTTTCAGGTGAGTTGGCAGCCAATTAAAAAAAAATCGTAATGCTAAAACTATTAGTATTTCTCGTTAGATGGCTCACGGCTTGCAGGGTTATGCAAAATACTGGGAGAATTGGCTTCAATGGGCCATTATATTTGGAGTTCTATTATGTGTGGTGAGTTATTAAATTAATAATAGTTTTTTACGGCCCTTTTCACAATGTACGATCAAAAGTTAACGTGGACTTTGACGGCAAGTTTTGTATGCCGAACTTGCCGTTAAAGTCCACGTTACCTGTTAATCGTACATTGTGAATAGGGTCGTTAATCAAACACAACACACGAAGCACTGTACTTGCATGTGGAAAACACTCAGGGTCTTTGGCCGGAATCAATCCGGCGACCTCTGGACTAATAGGCTAGCATTGCTATCTACCAGCCATAGCAGCACCTAAAGAATAACGTTACTGACTGACTGACGACCGACTCATCGTCAACCAGGCCAAGCGACTATGGCTAGTGTTTTGGTTATTTTATTATAGCATTTTTAATTTTTATCCGATTTCAGTCAGTTATGGCTTAAAATTTTTTAAATCGAATATACTATTCAATAAAACTTTGTAACTATGGATTTTGTTATTATTTGCGGTACAAAACAGCTTCCAAATAGGCAACAATTGGTGGAAAACGTTGAAAGTCTTATAAAATTTTAAATTTGATCCCATATAGCTTAGTAATTTTTACGACGCGTAATTTTGTACAAACAAAATATAGATTACTTTAATCGAACCAACCTTTGACTCTGGATGGCGTTTCAAAGGGAAGTATACATCGAAAAACACAAATGTACAGTTGTCTGGACAATAGGCCGAAATGAAAAAATACATTAGATACTTTATAACTTTTGCTATAAAGCAAAAGAGTACACTTAAGCTACATACTTGGCTCTCTAATTAAAATTATAACAAAGTTGTAAATTGATGATCGAACCGGCTTTCCCTTGTTATTTACTCAGGAGTACTTACCTGTTTGTGAGTGCTAATAAAATCATCCCATGAAAGAAAGGTTTGTGTCTTCCTGATCCCCAGAACAAAGGTGAGAGTCTCATAAATTTATAACCCGAACATAAAACAAACTGAAATAGCTCATTCTGTTTGTTCTCTATTTCACATCCCCTACTTATAACTGCTCATCACATGAGCAATTGTAAGTAACAACCATAAAATCTAGATTGACCCCCACCGTATAGTACACTACCAAGTTGATCGAGAAAGGTTGGTTGTTTAAATACTCCAACATTTACCTTGTGGATGATGTAATTTTTGGAAAATGTACTTTTTGGAAACGATATTTTTTGGGAAAAATTACTTTGTGGATGATGAAATTTTTTTGGAAAATATACTTCTTCGAAAAAAAACATCTTTCTAAAAATTACATTTTAAGAAATAATTTTTTTGGAATGGTACTTTTTTTTAGTAGGTACTTTTTTAGATAATGTATTTTTTGGGAAAAAGAGCCTTTCTAAAAATTATATATTTTTTTTGAATAGGTACTTTTTTGGATAATGTATTTTTTCGGAAAAAGAGCTTAATGGAAAAGATGGGTTTATGGAAGAGGTACATAGTTCTTTATATAAAGTATTTTTTCAAAATTTATTTGTTCGAAAAGGTATTTTTTAAAAAAGAACTTTTATGGCGAAGGAAAAATTTTTTAGTTGCTCAAATTTTTGGTTGAGACCTTATTCGATTTAAAAAAATTATTATTACCGCGCTAATGTTAACCTTCTTTTATTTAGACACCTGAAATTTTAGTGATTGGCAAACTGGAGGAAGTGCCAGTTTGGCAGCATCACGTTGCCGCAGTTGTGATCTTATTAGTATGGATCGAGCTGATGATGTTAGTGGGCCGATTTCCCATATTCGGTGTATATGTGCAAATGTTTACCAAAGTCGCTGTAAATTTTGGAAAGTTCCTCTTGGCCTACATTTGTCTATTGATCGCTTTTGGCCTAAGTTTCTCTGTATTGTTTAATGACTACAAAGCCTTTCAAAGTATTACCTGGTAAATATTGGAAATTAAAACGGATTAGTAAGATGCGCGCGTCAGCGAATTCAAGAAAATTTGCATGACTCGCACTGTCACTAAACACTAAACATCAAAAATTATAGTTCATTTTTCATATGGTGTTTGACAGTGAGACGCATAACGAGTCGGCTTGAATTCGCCGATGCATACGCTTTATTAATTCGCCTTTGTTGACTATTTTATTAATGAATCGAAACCTTTTTTATGTTTGTAACCCATTTCCAGGTCTCTTTTAAAATCGATTACGATGATGTCGGGAGAATTAGAATTTGAAGATATATTTTATGGTGATGTCAAAGTTAAATATCCCGTTACCTCGCATTTTATATTTCTGAGCTTTGTGCTGCTCGTCACTGTCATATTAACGAATCTCATGGTGGGTCTAGCTGTCAGCGATATTCAGGGTCTGCAAGTTTCTGCTACACTTGATCGTTTAGTGAGACAAGCCGAACTAGTGTCCCGCTTGGAAAGTTTATTCTTTTCCCGCCTGCTAAGAGGGGCTCCTACGAAAATATTGAAACTTTGCAAACGTAGTGCTCTGCTGAGAACTTCACGCAACAAGCTGTTATTCATCATTAGACCAAACGATCCGAGAGATAGTCAATTGCCAGAAGATATTAAATTAAATATTTATAAACTAGTAGCGGAACGTAGAGATCGTAACATGAGTATACGTAGGCGTAAATTTGAAAGTAATTATTCAATGTTTCAAAGATCACTGCAGAGACAAAATACACCGATACATAAGGAACGTACACCTTTGCGTAACAACATTGCAAATTTGTTGGACAAAAAAGAAGCGCTGCGCAGTGAAAATGAACAATTACTTAGGCCACGCTCTGCTACTAATGTGCCTAACGTTTTGGCCGGAGAATCGGAGTTAGCGGTTAAAATAAAAAGTCATGTCAATAGTTTATCAGATGTTAGATCCGAAATTCATACACTCAAGAGTCAAATAACTGATATGACAGATAAGTTTGATAAGTTTATGGATTGTACGGCAAAGAAATTAACGTTTACCGTAGAAGAGTTGTGTCGCATTAAGCTATTGATGGATCAAAAATCTACCATGAGACCAGCAGAAAAAACTTTTAAAGTTTGATTTAAAAGTTCTAAAAGAATAATATATAGCAGACGTTCACAACACGTAATTGATTTTTACAACTTTTCATTTGAAGAAGCTACATTAAAATTCCGCTGGAAGCGTTACTAGCTAGCTACGAAATAAAATAACTGAAGATTATTTAATAGATACTCTTATCTAATTTCAGTTTTTTTTATTTCAAGGATAAGAACGGTTTTTGCAATTTATATAACGTTTTCTGCGTTTTGTGAAAAATAATAAAAAAATCAGTTACGTGTTGTCAACGTATGGTCATCGATACACAGAGAAAAAAAACAACAATGTAAAATCAACATGTCGCAATGTTGATTGCAAACCATATTAAATGTCTGCAAAAGTACAGACTTTATTTAAAATTATTCAATATATTGAATCCATAAAATCCTGCTTTATACTCAAATCAATTTTTATCATGTGAAATTAAAGTAGTGAAATCGGCATTATATTTCATTTTAAATCAACATGACTGTAACTTTAATTTCAAATAAATTTTATGTTAAATCATCAATTAAATCATGTTGAATTAGAACGAAATTCGTGTTACTTATGATGATATTTATTTATATTAGTGTATATCTCAAGAATATATATATTTTAGATATACAATAATATATATGGCTCATTCTCATTTCAAATTTCGTGTCCGTTGAAAGTATAGCAAAATATATCATAAAATGAATGCGTAAGTTTTAAAATGAAAACTGCTTTAGCATGATTCAATAGATTGTAAATAAATGTACATATGTGTTTTTGTGTAAGAGTGTCAATTATGTGTTAAAAATGAGCAACAAAAATACGGGTTTTCCCCTCTTCATACAAAATGGCGTGTCCGTAATGCATGGTGTTGATGTTCCTCATTAAGAAACTATGATTTTTTTCAAAAACGAAATTAAATTTATTACGGTTTTAGAATATTTTCATTTGCTTCTCTTATTTCATCCATAAAATTTTTGAAAAATATTAGAAATGTGTATTGAGCATTACGAGTTTTTAGTACGCTTTACTCAGTTTAATTATTAAAATTGCATTAACAACATGCACTAAAATAATAGCGTAGGTTTGTACTTCTAAACATTTAAAACTTTTGTGAACTTTTTTAAATAGTATTATACTGCAAAACGTTTCATCAAACAATCATTGTTTGTATTGAGTGTTATCCATATTATTTTAATATTATTGAAATTTTTTAGTGAATACCTAAGGAGGCTATGTTAAAATACATCGCTGATTATACATCTGAATTGTATCGAATTAAAAATAAAGTATGTGCTCTGGAAAAAATATTGAATTCGTATAAAAATGTATTGAGCGTTACGTATAACAAAATTTTAAATATAATTTATCTATAAATTTTAGGACATTAAAAGAAGTTAACAGCAGCTGAAGGGTAGAAACGATGTAACGAACATTTTCTGTTTACAAAATTCTGGTCTTCTGTGAAAAAATTTTATTTCTTTCTCACTGTGGGTTGTTATATTTTCGAAGAATGTATTAGGTAGGTCGTATTTTGCAACAAACAAGTTATTTCAAATTGACATAACTTTTGACATTGCTGGTCGATTTAATTACAATAAGTCTTATTTGAAAGAAGAGTTAGCCTACTTTTTGCTCATGTATAAGTGATTGTAAAGTTTAATTTTAAAACATAAAATTTTTTTTTCCATGCAAACCTAGCCTAAATTGAAAAAGTGGTCATAGCCTTTAATTTTCTCCTGCGATTATTATAATTTGTTGCTTTTTTAGAGTAGAGTTATAGTGCTTTCAAACCCTGTACTCACTTTCTGTGATGTATTTTTTTTTTGCAAAAATCACTTCTGGAACAACCGCAAAAGCAATTGTAACGCTCAATACACAAAAATTTTAAAAAATCGAAAAATATAATTTTATTTCAGGAACCACTGAATGAGCCGAAAACTATAATAAAAATCCTATCTTCTCTTAGTTACATTGGTAAACCAAAAGAACAAAACAAAGAATTCAAAATGTACGTTTAGAATAAGAATCAGTCATATACATATTTGAGGCGGTTGTGGCTGCAGTGGTTAGTGCAAGCAAGTGATGATAGATGAACCCGAGTTCAAATCTTGCATGGGGCAGCCCCAACTACAACAAAAATTTTTCTGATGCCTATGCTAATACCAGGCGCGGATACAGGGGAGAGGAGGAGGGAGGAAAATGTGATATTCCGCCGTTTCAAAAGGAATAAAATATACCTAAAGAAAGAAATTTTGCAAAATATCTAGTATGGCTGAGTCCCAAAACGTCAAAACACATTGCAGTGATGCGGTTTTGCTAGTGTTTTGGTACAAAGTAAACAACCGTGTTGCTTACTTTGTAAAAAAATTTAGCAACAAAATTAGTGATACACAATTTGCTTTTGTTTGCGTATCGATAACTTGTTTTATACATTTAGAGACGTGTGACACTGTCAATGTTTACATGGTTAAGTTTAGGAATGCATGACTTTCTTCATTTGCATTGCAAATGACGTTTTAGAACTCACCCTGTGTTTTAGTTATAAGGTCCGAGGTGGTCAACTTTGGCCTACTGTAGCTTCGTTTCCCTTGAGCTACGATGGCATCAAGCCTGACTGACTCCTTCTCTAAAGAGTATAAAGCCTGATTTATTCTCTAAAGATGTTACAAGTTTCAGACAAATCCTATCAGCAGTTTAGAAGTTCCAGATTTATTACCATTTATTTTGCGAAAGTCCCCACTGTGCACTATGTGCTATTAAAATGTTACAGTTACACGCAAAGAAAAAATATGGTTGAGGCAACCATAATCGAAGAGCAACATACTATGATTGAATATATGTTTGAAAACAACCATATATATAGTTCAAAACAACCATATACATGGTTCAAGCAACGATATATATGGTTCAAAATTACAATAAATACAATGGTTAAAAACAACCATATGCATGGTTCAAACAACCATGTATATGGTTCAAAACAACCATATACGTATATTGTTCAAAATTACAAAATATGGTCTGAAATAACCATATATATGGCTAAATTAACCATATAAATGGTTCTAAATAACCATATATATTGTTCTACATAATCATATATTTATTGTTTTCTTAACCATAAGTAGATTAAAAAATTGACAGGAGCTAAAAATTTTTATTATTTCAATTTAAATCAAAAACAAATCTTTTCAACTGGTCAGTGTGTTGAATCTGAAATAAAAATTATTATCTATTTTCACATAGATACAGACATATTTGTTGACACATGTTATATTTACAATCGGGCATGTTCTGAAAAAACATTTCGTTGTGAAATCGACAACTTTCAGCGTAGAATCCAACTAAAAAGCTCACTTATTTGAGGTTTTCACTTGGTTTTCGTATTTCAGATATCTCACATATTTTATCAGAACAAAGCTACGAATGCACTAAATTGTCCGATTAAAGAACACTTCTTCGCTTTTGAAATTTTGCTTTTTCAAAACTAAATGGTCTTCAAAACATGGCCGAACATATTAATTGCCGGAATATATCACTTTTTGTTATTTTAATTTTTTTATTTTTTCACACCAAGCGCTCACAAAAATAAACCAAACGCTGTCAAGTAAAACACAAAACTAACAAAAAGCATTCAACAAAGGGATAGAACAAAAACTTTTTTGAAAGCAGAGAGCCATGTCTGTTTTATAACCAAAGCTTTATTGCAAACAAAATAGTATAGATAAGAACGATATTTTATTATTATAGAACCATTCTGTTGTGGAATTTTTAAATAAACCATGATTGTAGTCAGAATTTTTTCAACAATATATATTGTTCAAGCCAACCATGTGTCAATTTTCATGAAAACTAATGAAAACGTTAGTTTTTTGCGTTAAACTAATTAAGGTTCACAGTCATTGAATACAATAATAAGTTATTTGCGTGTACAGGCCTTGAATGTTGGAAAAATTACTTTGGTGCACATATTTTGAAAATTAATTGATTCAATTGTTTTAGTAAGTTAAAGTTAAAGATAACATATTTATAATTTTATGAATTACAAATGGATCATAGAACCGTTAAGAACCGACTAAAAACGAGCCGACTTTTTTCATACAAAACTGTTTGGTACATTTTTTAACATCCCAAGAAGATATTTTTCAATACATTAGCCCAATTCACAATCTTGTGCAAATGGTCTTGCATCGTAGCATTTGCAAAATGGTATTGCATATTGATACTTACCACTTAATATTTGTTAGTGGTGAGTATAAATATACTATACCATTTTTCAAATGCTACGATGCAAGACCATTTGCACAAGATTGTGAATTGGGCTATTGATTTAATCAAAAATTACTTTTTAAAAGTTAACGTACATACATACATATATTTTTATAAACTACTTATAGACATACATATGTACATATGTACAGACATATACATGTGTTATCAATACTTGATCGATCAATAACGTGACACCATTGTTAGCCATTTGTCATTATTTTGATTCCATAAAAGAGTATCGTCCGCAGGCTGAGGATCATTGTTCTTAACTTTGGTCCAAGTTTTCGAAACAGGATCATAAGCAAATGTTTTCGAATCTGGTGGTGGAGGTGGTGGTATATTAATAACAATATTACGTGGTGTAGTTATCGGAACAATCAGTGGTTTAGTGGGTGCAGGATTATTTGGATTTATTAATTCATACTCTAAATTGGGGTTACGTGAATCGGGAAAACCATAAACGGTTGATATGAAAAGATCTAAAAGGAAAGTTGTAATAAGTAGTTGGTTGAAAAATATAATTATAGCAATCGATTATAATCAATACTTACTACAACATATTAATAATTTCCAGCGATTCGGCATGGTTAATGAATAAATCTGATAATAAAAATTAACAATCAACTTCTTTTTCAATGTAAACGAACCAACCACACAAGCTAACAAATGATTTTATACTAAATGTTTAATAAAAATATTTTTAATTTACTTTTTTTTTTGTTTATTTGTTTTGATTGCAAATCTCATTGCTATAAAATGAGATTAATCTTGTTTGTATTGAATCTGAAAGATCTGAGGGAGGGTAAAATATTTGTTGTTTTACATACCTTTTCAGAGAAATTCTCTACATCTCGCAGATGTATGTATGTATATATGGATGTATTTAATCTGTGTTTTTTATGTAATAATTACACTATTCAACACGAAAAAAAATTACGGAGTTCTGAAAATGGATTCTGGTAGAGGAGATAAAACAAGACATAAATTTAAGAAATCAAAAAAAAAACCCGACTGCGTAAAAAATAAGAGAAAACAACTTTAAACCGTCACAGATCCTAAATGGTCATTCGAAATTAAAAATCATAGAAAACCTAATGATGATTTTCAAATACCTGTCGAATGATACCCATTTTGATATTGTTCGCCGACTTTTTATTGTTTTCGTATTCACAAAATGGCGTCTATTGGCCGCCATATTGAATTTTGACTACTGTCATATCTTTAGTGACACTCCCGGGATTAAGACAAATCGATTGACGTAAGAATCATCGAAATCGGCCTACGCGTTCGTTTTATATAGTGCCGCAAAGGAACACACATACATACATACATACATACATAGACTGATAAACACAATACCCTTCTTTGCGTCGCGCAGTCGGGTAAAAAATAAACATGTGTATCGGCGTTTTGAGAGATTACATCGAAATTTTATTTTAGAAGAAGTAAAAATTTCCTCCCTTTAGCCTGTTCGCGCAGCATATCGGTATTTCAAACTACCCAGTGGTAAAAATACCCATTACGTAATCGCTGATGTAAGCAATATATAGTAGCTGCTAGTAATGACGCTTTAGCTTATTTTCCCACTTAGATTTATCATAAGCGTGTCAAATGCTGTTTAATCGGTGCGCTCTCGCTTACAACGTAAGCTACGATGTCAGCACCTGTCGCTACTGGGCGTTTACATAATAAGTGGAACTGTAAGTCTATGTCCATACGAGTTAACTTTTGCTGCGCAGCTTTTAAGTATATGGGAGAGAGAGGTGAGAAGATAGGGAAGGGGTGCACTGCTTCATGTACATGCAACTCTCTTTTGTTTTCTTCTTCGTAATATTAAGCAACAACAAAAGCTATGTAAAAAAAACAAAAGCTGCGCAACAAGAATTTCATTATATGGACACGAATGCAGCTTCAAAAGAAAATTTAAGAAAGTTGCAGAAGCAAAAGTTGACTCGTCTGGACATAGACTAATGCTGACTATAGACGACATGTATTTTACATCTGACTTGTCAAATTTCCCACTGCAAAAGTGATACATGCCATGTGAAACGTATGAAACATTGTCAGATGACATTTACAGAAGCAAAGTCAGATGAAAATTTTTCAATTAGAGCGTGTTCTATTTTCATCTGACAAGGTATCTGACATCAGCTGTATTAAATTATCAAAAGTGTGGTTTGGCTGAAAAAACATTAAAAAGCAAAGAGCGCTTTATATATTTACGAAAATTGTGCAAAAACTAAGCTGTTGTGAACACTCAGAGGTTATGTCAGATGTAATTGCACATGTACGTCTGAAAGCAAATATTATAAACCGACTGTAAATTGACAATTTTGACAAACATGCGAAGTTACATATGTCTCACATATGCTGACTTTAGAGGACATGTTTTTTACATATGGCTTTTTAGGTGTGTGAGACATATGTAACTTCGCATGTTTGTCAAAATTGTCAATTTACAGACGGTTTATAATATTTGCTTTCACACGTACATGTGCAATTACATCTGACATAACCTCTGAGTGTTCACAACAGCTGAGTTTTTGCACAATTTTCGTAAATATACAAATCGCTCTTTGCTTTTTAATGTTTTTTCAGCCAAACCACACTTTTGATCATTTAATACAGCTGATGTCAGATGCCTTGTCAGATGAAAATAGAACACGCTCTAATTGAAAATTTTTCATCTGACTTTGCTTCTGTAAATGTCATCTGACAATGTTTCATATGTTTCACACGACATGTATCACTTTTGCAGTGGGAAATTTGACAGATGTAAAATACATGTCGTCTAAAGTCAGCATAAGCGAGCTTGTCGTTGAAATATAGCCCAAAAGTAGGCCGCAATTTTTTACTTTGATTATATAAGGGATAAATTCTATGAAATACAACGAAATACTCATATACACAATGTAAAATAATCGAAGCTATTATTTGTAAATGACATATTAGATTACACGTACATTACAATCTAAGCACTTAGATGTTCGCTTAGAACGTCATCCTGACATCATTGATTAATATCTACTTAAGTACTTCGTTTCATTTACTATTGGGTATGTGTTCTTTACATCTGAGGTGTACTGTATGGTATGTTCAGCAAATTTGTAGAAAATATTAATGCAAATATTTTTGTTGAACATATTAATCCTCTAACTTCCCCACATAGCGGTAATTTTTGGCTCTATTCTAACAAATCCTAAAAATATATACATAAAAAGGGCGAAGCGGGTTGAAATGTTATATAAAAATGTTGGCAATAAAATTATACAAAAGGTTTTGAAAGACAAATAAGCTTCAGCTCAACTTGTACGCCAGAAATCATTGAAAACTTAAACCACATATGTTTAAGGGTTAAATTCATTCTTATTCACAATTTAGTACTCGGCATAAGAAATCTTGAAAAAAGTTCGAAATTGTTGTATAGTGTTAACTACTATCTCTTTAAGATCATTAGTTGAATTTTAAAACTGTAAATTGAATCGGAATTATTAAGTACAAAATGTTTATACTCTTTTTAAGATGGATAATGATACGAGTAGGTTTAAGTTTAATACAATATGTTACATACATACATATATTCAAATCAATTTGCTTAAAGTTTTAATTATTGCAATTTATACACGTTGTAACCGGTTGTACTATTTGATCAAGCATTAAATTTTGTTGTCTTCATGAATAATGGCGTCATATGTAGAGCATTCAAAAACAGGAACTGCTTAACCGGCTTATTGATTTTAATGAAATTAACCGGCTTTGAATAATTTCTATTTTGGAATAATTCGATTGGCCGATTAACCGGTTTGTTGTTGCTGAACAATTTTATTTTCATACTTTTTGTATCAATTGGATTAGTTCAAACGAATATACATATTGTTTTTTTTTTTTTGTTGTTAAAAGCACTTTAATTTTTAATATGAATCTAAAGAGTCGTCATGGACCTATACAGGGCAGTTGACACGGTTGATCAATCGCTGTTGATTAAGCGCCCTTCAGACTATTAGACTTGTCAAAAACTCAAATCTTAAGTAAAAATCCAACAGTGTGAAAACAAACTGTTATAATCTGTCAAATAATAAGTAAAGAAATTAGACAGTATTATGGTTTTTGTCATTTTTAAGGGGTCTGGACACGGTCAAAATGCTTGACAAGCATGTTAATAGTATGAGTGAAACTTTCTTAGTATGTGTGACACCGACGAAGCTTGATGGAAAATCAAAAAATTTAGATTTTTGGCATGCTTGCTGTCACATGCTTGTACGTGTATAGTGCTAACCCATCGAGCCTGAACAAATTTACTCTATTTAGCGACATTTTTATTTTTTACCAAACAAACGAACAGCACAAAATCAAACTAAAAATTAATGCCTGGTAGGTTATCAAGCATAAAAATTGTACACAAGAAGCACACGTACACAATTTTGACATCAAGCATTTTGACTGTGTCCAGACCCCTTTACGCAATTTTCTAAACAATCACATTTTGCACTTTATCAGGGTTGTCTTTTGCACAAACAAGCATAGGGATAATAACAAAAACAGTTGTGAATTTGTTTGCCGCCATAAATAAAGAAAAAGAACAACAAAAAAATTTGCTTTATCGCAAATTATTAATGTTTTTTTCGGAATGTGATAGCGTAGAAACAAAATGTAATGAGAAGATTTTTTGACAGTCAGAATGATTTTGATTTGTCTTACAAAATCTAATAAAAATCTCAAAGCTTGTGTGAAAGGGCCTTTCGTGATATCATGAGCTCCTCTCTTCCCAATGATGTCAAAAGATGTATTGCCAACTATCTCAACGGTAGACACGCGTTTTTGGAGTTCGAAGGCCAAAAATCAAGTTACCGCAAGATAAAAATGCATGTGCCACAAGGAGGAGTACTGTCGCCTATACTCTTCAATATGTATCTTCCCAAAATTTAGTATCACATCATCCGGTGTAAACATCCCTGACATACATAAATGCCAAAATAATCCAATAGCTGGCCACAATGCGAAAAATACTTTTTATGAAAAAAAAATTACCGAGATATTTTTATTAGCTATGAATATCCTTAATAACTTAATTGATATTAATGTGCTTAATTAACAATTGTATTGAAGATGTCAGCAAAGATTTGTTTAAGAAGTGCATATGCCCGATCGTACAGCAGCTACGTCTAGAAAGAATAAGAAATACATATAAAGAAATATTAATTAATGAAATTTACACAAGTGCATTTATATTTTACAAAGGAAAAAAAATATGGACGTGCATGAATCATTCATAGCTGGTGATTGTGATAGAAAAGTAATTAATTAGCAATAACTATAATTATAGCATCATAAATTCAAGAAATCTTTTTTTAATTTTGGAATTGGAAAATTTCTTGTTTTCATTATGTTGGAAAATTCAAACACGCATTTTCGAAATTTGTGCAAAACTATGACTTTGTCCCCGAAATATGTTTTATTTATTTATTTATTTATTTACTACTGTTACAAATACAATTACAAATTATTTCATAACTTAATTTAAACGAGAATAGTAACAAAGACCTTCACTCGTTGTAGTGAAATGGTGGGAATCGAACCCACAACCTGCACACTGATAGGCTAGCACACTACCCACTAGCCTACCGAGGCACACAATATGTTTTAAATTGAATAGAAATAAATAATATAAGAAATCGTATGCAGGTTCGAAAACTCGAATTTAGTTTCGAAATTTTAAAAAATGTATGGCCTGTCTCAAATTTCGACAAGTCGATATAGTTCTCTTATTGATATTGAAAGCAAAAACAATTTAAAATTATTGTTTTCAATATAAATAAGAGAATGACATCGACTTCTCGACATCGTGGGGCAGGCTCTTAGATTTTATTGTCGAAATATAAGGACTGAAATTCAATTTTTAAAAAATAAAAAATATTTTTCCATAATTTTCATTATTTGAAATAGTCTCCCTTATCGTGGTTGCCGATTTTGTGACGAAAACCAGGCGTTTTGTACTAGATTAAAGAAAAATGTTGCTTATTTTCTTTAATCTGCTACAAATTGTCGACTTTGAAGTCGAATAACGCCAACCACGATAAGGCCCAACGTAAATTTAAATTATTATTAAGAGTGGAATATTAATTAATTAATTGAAATAAATAAGGAACTTAAGCCGAAATAATAACTTTCAAAAATAAAAAATTTAACAAGTTTTGGGCATGTTCAAAGTCTTGAATGTAGTTTCGAAAGTTAGCAAAATGTTGATTTTATGGTTGAAATTTAAAGTCTTAAATTTAATATTCATAAAAATAAAATATTAAACACATTTGGAGCATGTTCGAAAATTCGAATATATATCTTCAAAATTTGGGAAACTGCTTATATAAAAATATAGCGATTAAAAAATTAGAAATTTAACAAGTTTTAAGCAAGTTCGAAAACTCGAACATAATTTTGAAATTTGTCAAAAATTTTGATTTTATCGCCGAATACATATAACCTTTTAATACTCGGTATAATAAAAAAAAATTAAGCGACTGCGAAAATTCGAGTAGAAAAATGGGCATGATTAACATCAATTTAGTAGCGATGCAACTCTCGTATTAAAATTTCTCATACGATTTATACAAATAAGAATTACGATCACACTTAACCGAGCCACCTAACAAGTGGTGATAAGCAGAAATACACATGAGCCACTGATGATGGCAGTGTGGCGACTTCCGACAACAACGTTTTCTGTTCTGCTGCGCACGTTGAAAGTTAAATTGATGTTAATTTTCCCACGTTCCTTGGAATATTTATCACGACTAATTCTTTCTGAGTATAACGTTACGATCCTTATCCTTTATAATCACTTTGGATTAAAAAATAACTTACTTTTGCCACATCTTTGGGCACATGACAAACGTCCATTATTATGATAATTTTGGTTGTCTGTACCACAGACAGGATTGTATTCCATTGTTGAAGGACATGACTGCAAGCAAGCTAAAAATTGTGGCGATGCTGTTGTGACTGTTCCGGAAGTAGTGGCAGGAGCAGCTGTTGTCGAGGTTATAACGCTGTTATCGTTATTAATGCTGCTTGGGAAAAAGAAATTTTCATCCGGAAATTGTTGTACAGGAAAACCCTGTGGCATAGCCAAAGTTACGGTAAAACAGAGAGCTGAAATAAAATGTTTCTTAAATATTAAAATTGCTGTTAAAAAATCTTGTAAGTCTTGTCTTTATGGTATACGATATGCTCAGCACTTTTATGCAAAATGCCACAAGTAACATTTTTGTGGAATATTTTAATACTCTATATATTCTCTGTATTCTCCCCTTTAGCGGTGATGTAGCGGGATAAAATGCTCTACAAAAATATTTGCCAAAAGATTTTACTATAGGCTCCTAAATACACTCAAGTTTGGACTTAGCTAGAACGCCAGAAATCAATCAAAACTTAAAATGTGTTTTTAGGTGTTAATTTGGTACTTATTCACAATTAGTACTCGGTAAGGAAATCTTGTAAAACTTACGTTTAAGGTATAAGATAAGTGTTCAGCACTTTTATGCAAAACACCACGGGTAACATTTTCTTAGAATACTTTTGCCCGCTACATCACCGCTGAAGGGGAGTTTTTTGCTCTTTCTTTAAAAAAATGGACAAAATTATCCATACATCGAAGAGTTAGAGGGTTAAAATATTCGTATACCATATAGACAAGATTTACAAGATTTTTGTGTTTTATAGAAATTTTTTTTCAAACTTTCAAAAATCGAAAAAAATGTATTTATGGCAGGCTCATTACCAGACTGGGCTTAAAAGTTGTTGGCTGGATGGATAGAAGTTAAATATTAAAAATGTTTAAAATAAGCCAAAGTCGCACTTGGCTCGCACGCAAAGGGTTCCGTACGAATACACATATGAATATCCTTTTTCATTTTTGCCCCTTTTTTCATTTTTGGCATTTTTTCGTTGTGCTTTTTTGTTTAATTTTAGTTTTTTTATTTTTTAAGTATATTTCGTTGTTTCTGGCGATTTTTTGGTTTTGGCTATTTTTTTTAAATTTTGTGATTTTTTAGTTTTTTTTTTTGCGATTTTTCGTTTTTTGCAATTTTGTTGTATTTTTGTAGATTTTTTTAGTTTTGGCGATTTTTTGGTTTTGGCGTTTTTTGACGTTTTTTCACTTTTTGACGATATTTTTAGTTAAAGCGATTTATTTTAGTATTGGCGCTTTTTTCGGTTTTGGGGTTTTTTTTTTCGCTTTTTTTGGTGATTTTTTTAGTTTTAGCGATTTTTTCTTTTTTGTTTCGACACACTTTTCGTTTCACATTTGGCGATTTGTTCGATATTTTAGTTCTGGTGCATTTTTTCGTTTTGACGACTTTAGTTTTGGTGATATTTTGCGCTTTAGCGATTTTTTTTTTAATTTTTGGTGCATTCTTCCTTTAAGAGCTTTTTCATTTTGGCGATTTTTCGTTTTGACGTTTTTTTTTAATTTTGGAATGTTTTAGCTTTAGCGTTTTTGAAAATTTCAAGAGTTTACCTCTTGCGGTTTTCAAGATACAGCATATTGCATAAATTACATAGTAAAATTACATTAACTGATAGAACACCCTTTAATTATTATTGTTTTAAATATCAGTGTTAGTTGGTGTAGTCTAAAATACGATTTGAAATGTCGATATCTTTTGCCCATCCCTAGTACATATGTATGCATTAAAAACATTAAGCTCGCCGCATAATTACGTTTCTAAACTGCGTTATAATTTTATTCTAATTCAAATATTTCAAAGCTAAGTTTAGAAATATTACAATAAAGCGTTAATTGAAATAATTTTTAATCTTAAATGCTTTAAGTATGAACATATGTTTGTTTGTATGTACTTACCGATTATCAATAAAAATTTCATTTTGAAAGAAATATATTTTAATTCTCTTAAAACTGCTTCACAAGGTGTCTAAAACGATACTGCTAATAGTTAGCAAAGAAATGTTCTGTTAATAACTAAAAAAAATATTCAACAGACAAGGCAATTATTTCTTTAGAAATACGAGTACTTATGTACATACAAACATACATTTATATATATGGACTTTCATACATGTATGTATGTATATATGCATACATATGTATATAATACATACATATGTATATACTTACATATGTATGTATGTATTACTTATGCATTAAAAAATATTCTAGGAAAATAAAGATCCTAAATTTGGCATTGAAAAGTTCAATACTACTCTGGATGCTATTGATTTTAATAATCAGAGAGATCAAAAGAAGCGCTTAAAAATGATAAGGTTGCTTACTTTTTGCTCAGTTTTATCCAAAGTATGTTGAGTGCTGTATACAGAAAAAATTATTCTCAAAAGAATTTTCAATGAATACATTTAATCAAAAGTTAAAACTATTTTCAGTTAATTTCATAACTGAATCAATACATATGTTATCAGAAACAAAATGTCCTAACAAATTTTGAGTAATACAAAATTTCAATTTCAGTAATTGAATATATGCACAATTTTCGTTATATGTTCAATCTTCAGTTTTCGTAAGTGAAATAATGTTTTTTTTTTGTACAGCTGGCTTAAACTCCGCACAGTAGGGCAGAATCAAACTATTTTGGAAATAAATCAGGCATTTCTAGATGTATAGAAAATAAATATAAAACTCAAGAAGGTGAGTTTTCTATATTGCGCAGAAGCGGAGCCATGTAGCCCCAAAGTAGAGCACTTCGGTCATGTACAATTTTTCAATGCTTTGTATATTTTTGTTTCTTCCTGATTCCAAAATTTGTTTGTGTTCTTATTAGGGATGCCAAACGGGACTGGTTTTTGTAAATCCCGAGATTCGGAATTTCAGAATTTCTAAGCCCGGAGTTCCGGCATTTTTCGAGATCCCGGGATTTATCGGCATTTTTCGGAATTTTTCTTTTTTAATAAAATACTCAATTGACAAAGTAAAATATTTTTATTATGTGTATTCATATTAACTATAAAAAATTAACAAAGAAAACTTAATATCAATGTAGTATTTTCTCCATAATTCTTTCCCATATTAGAAAGGCAAAAAAATATATTGCCAAGCCAACAGGCTACCTAGAAACGAGATGGTATTGTACCTATCAAGAACTTGGTCCTTATTTTGATCTCAGTACTTTTTACGGCCGAAATTTTTGGATAGGAACTTGGGCTTATTTTCACATTTATGTTTTTGTGCGGATCTCATCAGTTCTTTTTCCTAAGCATTTATTTGGTACAATAAGTGTCCCATACAGATAAGGGCCCCTAGCCCTCCCCCCACCGTATATAAAAAAAAATTCCGTTTTCACATTTGCCTTAGTACTTTCCCATCAAGATCTACCTGTGTACCAAATTTCAGCTTTCTAGATATACTGGAAGCGCCCCATACAAAGGAGGGGAACCCTAGTCCCCCACAGATAAGAAGTGCCCGTTTTCAGATTTTTCTAGTTAATTGCTCACCAATACCTACCTGTATACGAAATTTCAGCATTCTAGCTATAGTGGAAGTGGCCAATAATATTGATGAGTCAGTCCGTGAGTGAGTGAGTAATTGAGTGTCAGTGAAAAGGTACTAAAATATGAACTTTTTACACCTTAATATCTCGCGAAGCTTTTACGGTAGAACTTTCAAGTTTCACCTATCAGGTAACCTCTGTAGGAAGTCCTTATGTTTCAAGTTTCATTATTTTATCATTAAGTGGAGCAAAGTTGTGAGGGGGGTAAAAACTGCTCGAATGATTTCGTGTAAAAATACGCTCGGAATTTGACCTGGGGCATTACCGTACGCCTAGATTTTGCTGCCTATTTATACCTTTTGTAGTTAGTGAAAGCACTCTAGAACAAGCTCGTATCATAATTTTAATGAAAAGACAGATTTCAGAGCTGCTTGGCTAGCGGAATAGGTAGCTTTATGTGAGCCCATAGATTTTTTATTTACAATAATGACGGCTCGTTTAGGCCGTTAGGCCGTTTTCCAAAGGAAACAGATATTTTAACATTGGGTCTAAAGACTCTAGAAGCAATCACATCATAGCTTTTGGATCTATCCATAAGCCACCGTAAATTCTGGAATCCACAAGGAGACCAACGTCTTCACATGCAGCCTTGAGCGCCCTAAGCGGAAAGGTGACATAGTCTTTTACCGAGCTTCAGTTCACAGTTTATGCTGTCATACGGCATACCTTATAGTTCTCTACAAGATATTGTACTCCATATCGATGAAAGCTCGTTTCCAACCAGTGATGCCAAAAGTAGAGAACTTTCCCTTTTTGTAGGGATTTTTAAATATATTTTCAGGCGTAGGGAAAAAGGACAGATTTTTAATTTTGAGGAAAATGTAGGGAATTTTTGAAGTACCTAAATTATTCCTTACCAATAAGAAATTTTTATACTTAGTAAAACAATGAGCAACATACTCGTAAATAATGTGATTAAAACACTACTACTCATTACCAAAAGTTTTTACTGGGAAGCTAAGTCATGGTTACAGCATTTATTTTAATCGACCTTTAACAGTTTATTTATCTGTTAATTAGAATTGAGGGTAATAAATTATTTGGAAAATCGAGTAAAGCTTTTATTTCATTTGAATTATTAGAATAATTTTCACATTTAAGCATTACTCGAACTAAGGGAAACTTTCATAATTTATTCGGGTTTCCAGTAAATTTTGTATGAAAAATATGGAATAAAACAACAAAACGAAATCGAGAATTTTATTTGATCGATTATTATTTGACAATAAAGTTTTTCGATTAATGAAACAAATATTATTTGGTTTTCGCTATTTTTGTTTTTATTGCTTTTTTTTTAATAATTCTTGTACCTGATGAAATAAATCTATAATATTTAAAATATATAAAGGGAATTTTGTTATTTTTTCTCTAAATGCAGTAAATTCTTAGCGTAGGGAAAATAGTAGGGAAAAATTTTTTGGTTGTAGGCGAAAAAAGGGAATTTTTTTTGAACATGTAGGGATTTCTCAAAATTTCCACTGGCATCACTGTTTCCAACACAATGAACAGAGTTTCCAAATACCATACTGTAAGCCATTGCTGCGAAGGATCTTATGAAGATACAAATATACCTTGGACCAATTAAGGCTTAAATGGCCAAGGCTGCACATATCCTCATTACACCGGTAGCAAGAAGATATGTAGTGTATGTCAACATCTGGACTTTGCATAGTTTGGTAGTCTCTACAACCTGCCGAGTTCTGCACACCATACAATCGCAACGTACGCAATAATCTTTCTGATTGTAGTTTTATAAATCCACATGATCATTTTAGGGCTAATGCTCGAGGTGCATCTAGCACAGTTCTAGAGGCTTCCTGTTAGAAGAATTCTCCATAGGAATTTTAAGCCAGCCTTCTATCAAGGATACTATTCCAAAATCAAGTTTTCTCTTAAGAGTGAAATAGTGTACAAAGTATCATTCATGACATCTAATAGAACACAGCCGAATTTTACCAGTTATCATAAAGACCGTGTCATCGCAGTATCCGGTCACTCCATACCCACTTTCACTAAGACCGTGGAGAAGTTCGTCTATCGCCACAGACCAGGGAAGTGGGGAAAATTGATACCCTTTGACAGCCGTAATACATTTAAATACATAAAAATAATTGTTACTTTTCATTACGATTTTTTTTTGTATAAAAATTTTACTTAAAAAACGTAATTTGAAATATTTAGAGATTCCCCGGGATTTTTAGACGAATCCCGGGATTCGGGATTTCCCAATCCCGAAAAATCCCAGGATTTTCGGGATTTAGGGACTGGCATCCCTATTTCTTATAGTTCTTATAGTGTCCGTTTATCTTTTATAGTTAATTTTTTAAAACCTTGGTCCAGTATTTCCAAATAACAGCCGTTTGTTACAATTGTTTCTTTGTTAGTTAAACAACATATATAAGTGACTTTATCACATTAACGCGTACGTGGTGTATTATTTTGTCAAACACAGACGTAAAGTTGATTTTAATATGAGAAATTATTAAAATCTTGTTTCTCTTTTACATGAAGAACTTTTAAGCTAAAATTTTTTTGAGTTTATGGATGAACTATGATGAAAATAAAACATTTTAAAGCCGGGCTAATATCATTGATGTGTGTAAATAATTTATTATTGATTTCATTGGCGGTGAGCAATATGGGGGTATGTATTCTGGTTTAAGCCCCTTAAAAAAATCACTTGAAATACAATTTATAACAAATATAAGGAAGTGTATGTATGTATTTATATCTTCTTCTTAATCGCTTATTGACCCTTTTTAAACAGTTTTAAATTGTAGACGTTTTAAATAAATTCCTGTTTAAATATTAAAATCAGAAACCATATTAATAAATTTTTATGTATGTATGCATGTATGTGCCCAGCAAAAACTTTTGTGGTACTTATTTATCTTATTAACAGGGCTCAGACTTTCATGCAAATTCATGTTTTTTGTGGTGATAGATAAAGAGGTATTGGCTAATTATCTATGCGAATCATCATATTTTTGCATGTTTTGGTAGTAAGTGCATATTTTTTTATGTTTTTGGCAATAAATGCATATTTTTGTAGTAATACAAATTTTGTTAATGCATATTTCTCAATTTTCGAAAAAAAATATTAATAGGCCGATTATGGATGGCAACTGATCCCCAGTTGGGTTGCCAGTTGCTGAAAATGACACCACTGATGGCAAGTGGCAACTGATAACTGTTAATTTCAGTTGCTATTTAGTGCCTTTTTGTCAGCCATTAATTTTCAGTTGCCGACTGGCAACGCAACTTAAGTTCGGTTGCATTAAATAATAGACCCAATTGTGTTTGCTTTATGTTTTTTCTCTAATAATAATAAAATATTTTTTAATATTTTTCATATTATTTTAGTTTTGGTACTTTGTTCGTAGGTAAATGCATACTTTTGCGCATATTTTTAATTTTTAGATGCATTTGTTAAGCGCTTAAAAGAAATTTTTAGTTGCATGAAAGTCCGAGCCCTGCTTATTACTATGCTTAAAATTAAAACTACTACTTAGTCATTAATAAAATAAGTACATATTTATCTCATTATCTGAAAGTAGTTATTTTTTTTTATTATATATTAATAAAATAAGTAGACACAAAACATTTTTTAAGTTAACATGTGTTTGTATGTATATGAAAAAAAATGTTTGGCGCTTAACCTTATAAGGGGCTATTCACATATTACGTAACGCTATTTTCGGAGTTTTCAAACACCCCCCTCCCCCGCACCTTCGTAATGCTTCTTACAAAATTTTCAATATAACTTATCTAGTCGATAACAAATTCTCAACCCCCCCCCCTGAAGCATTACGTAATATGTGAACAGCCCCTAAGTCAACAAGTGCTTGTCTTAAAATCCTTAAAATCTGAAAGACCACAGGATCGTATCCCAGCTGGGTATATACAAGTATCTAGTATGTGCATAGGTTTGAATTGCTATTGAAATAAGATCGATTTAAAAACAAACCGTATTTAAAATGTCAAAAGTTAAAACTTGATTTCGCAAAATCTTGGAAGTAAAAGAATTTGAGTTTATTTTATATACAAAACTCTCTACTCTAGTTTTTCTCATTTGTCAATTTATTATAAATTTGCATTAACAAAATGATCATTACCATTGATAACCACAGGGTGCCCCTGAGGCTGAGTGGTAGTGATCGCTTCGCGGATTGTCCTAACTACTTACAATTTGACTCGATAATTACTTATTTTTGTTTGAGAAGTCCAAAAGATAAGGGGTACCCCTGACAAATGTATTTATATTATCACATCAATTAACTAGTTACTGTTTGGCTTACTTGAAGCAAAAAATTAGTAGTCAAATAAAAAAAATTATACACACTATATTTTATTTATATTTTCAAATTTTAATTTATTAAATTGTTGACCCAGCTGGGATACGAACTTGATACGGAAATCTGATTCCAGAAGTAGTTTGTAGAAGTGATTACGACGAACTTGCTGCAAGAAATTGTAGACATGTTTCCATACGATGTGAGTACAGCTTGCAGTAGAGTTTGGTTTTTTTACGAACGACAGTAAAAAAATGTCTTGTGCCAAAATAAGATTGGCAGCTGCCATCGCAGCATATTTAATTTAAAAAAACGCTAAAGCTACAAAATTTCAAAATTAAAAAAATTTTAAAACTAAAAATCACCAAAATGAAAAAAGCGCTTAAAGGAAAAATCAGCAAATTTAAACAAATCGCTAAAACTCAAAAAATCACCTAAACTAAAACGATCGCAAAAAAAACTTTAAAAAAACGCCAAAAACCGAAAAAAGTCGTAAAAACGAAACAAGCACTAAAACCTAAAAAATCGCTAAAACTAAAAACATCGTCAAAAACGAAAAATGGTCGCAAAAAATTTTAAACAAATCACCAAAACGTAAAAATGCGCTAACACAAAAAAGCGCAAAAAACGGGAAAAATCTCCAAAACGAAAAAAATTGCCAAAATCAAAAAAAATCGCTAAAACTAAAAAATCACCAAAAACCGAAAAATATCCAAAACCGAAAAAAACGCCAAACTGAAAAGAAGCGCAAAAACTAAAATAGATCGCTAAAACTAAAAATATCGTCAAAAAGCGAAAAATAAACGTTAAAATAAAAAAAGCCAAAACCAAAAAAACGCCAAAACTAAAAAATCGGGGAAAAAAACAAACAAAAAATCGCAGAAAAAGAAAAATCGCAAAAAAATTGCAAAATGAAAAAGCGCCAAATCCATTTTATTTTTGACCATTTTTATAAATTTGGAAAAGAATTAAAAAAACACAAAACAAAACTGAAAACAGAAGAGAATACCACAAACCGTTTACCCGACGTATACCCGACTTCTTCTGTGAACTGCAAGTGTTCAAAACACCTGCAGTTCACAGCAAGTCGTTCAAGTTACTTTTAGCACGCAACAAACACGTGTTTCCACATAATTGCTGCAAGTAAATTCTGCAAGCCGTGACTTCTGGAAGTCACTTCTGGAAGCAACTTCCGCAAGAAAACTTGCTAGTGGACACTCGGCTTAAGACTTCAAGCTTCATTTTCAGATGCAATATGAATCAATATGTGCTATATTAACAAAAATATTTGGGGTAAAAAAATACATTTTGGAAATATGTATCAACTTAAAGTAGTCTTAACAAACGTGTGTGTCTACTTTAAAATTTTGATGTAATAATTTTTTTAGAATACAACTTTACCCAACAATCCTTGGCAAAACTATTTTAAGTATTTTTGCATACAGCCGAAGTACTTTACCCACTTAGCTACTGTTGACTTATAAGTTTAAGCGACAAAAATTAGTTTTCATATCCAAACACATGTTGACTTAAAAAGTGGTTGGTTGCTTGCTAATTTGATTAGTACTTATCAACAAATTGTAACTACTTTCAGTCAGATAATGAGAAAAATACGTACTAATTTTATTAAAAACTAAGTAGTAGTTCTAATTTGAAGCATAGTAATAAGATAAATAAGTACCATTCATTACTTTGTAATCCATTAATAAAGTATTACCGATTAAAAAAATTACAAAAGTTTTTGCTGGGATGCAACACACTAATGAAGTTCTGTTAAAATAATAAATTGAGTATTTTTTTTTTATAATCAATATGTTCAAAACCGGTGCATCGCCAGCCGGGACGAAAAAAGCTAGTAAAATATAAAAATAAAACTGCTATAAACATAAGTTAATATCATAAAAGCAAAGGACGATCACAATAACTTATTTAGTTTTATTTCAAAAGTGAACGCGATCTAAACTCACGCTAGGATTTCACTCAACACAATTTACATACAGATAATAAATTGTCCAGAGAACGACCAATGAAATTAATTTTGGGTGTGCTTTTGCAACTTGCAGTGTGTCAGCTAACACTAGCTGTCGATCCCAATTTGGTATGTTTTTATAACGCCTCCAGTATCGATAGAGATGGTAAATAAATTTTAAAATCTTCCCAGTAAGATTACTGGTTGGTTAGCAATTTACTATGTCTGTCTGTCTGTGTATTTTATAAGGTTTGGCAAAGTTTTTAACAAGCGATTTTGACATTGCTTTGCGATTTTGTACCCATGTAATCTACGGTTATGCTGACATTAATGCCAAGAATTTGCGCTTAAAAAATTTAAATACTCAACGTAGCTCGCCGAGTTGTCATTTTGCCACTGTAACTGAATTAAAGAAAAAATTTCCACATATTAAATTCTTGTTGAGTGTTGGTGGCGAGAGAGATTTTAAGAATTCTGAAAAATATGTCCAACTCTTGGAGAGCGGTGCTGAAAAGCATAAAATATTTGCTGAATCAACTCGTGAGATATTGCGCAGTTATAAGTTTGATGGTTTGGATTTGTCATTCCCATTGCCACGTAATGAGGCAAGCAAGGTTCACTCTAATGTTGGTCAGACTTGGAAATCTTTCAAAGAGTTCTTCACTGGTGACTTTGTTGTGGATAAAAAAGCTAAGGACCATAAAGAGCAGTTTACTGATTTTGTTAGCACTTTAAAATCTACCTTTAGTTTCGACAATCTTATGATTTCGTTAACTGTTTTACCGCATGTTAATTCCACTTGTAAGTAAAGCAAATGAAAACTATTTTATTTTGCGTTAAATTTTGAAAAAAATTGTTTCAGGGTATTTTAATGCACCTGCTTTGGCAGATCGTTTGGATTTCGTTAATTTGGCAGCCTTTGATTTTACTACTCCAGAGCGCAATCCCGAGGAAGCTGATTTTACTGCACCTCTTTATCCCATCCCATTAGAGGGCAATCGCCAGTCTCATTACAATGTTGATTTTCAAGTTGAATATTGGATTGCCCAGCGCTTCCCTCATAATAAACTTAATGTTGGCATTGCCAGTTATGGCCGTGCTTGGAAAACAACATCGAATTCAAATGTTAACGGTATTCCTATTGTGTCTGACACCAAAGGTGCTGCTGAGCCCGGTCCTCAAACAAAACATGCTGGTCTCTTAAGCTGGGCTGAGGTATGCCTAAAATTGCTTAAACCTTCCAACGCTACTCGATCTGGTGCTGATGCTCCTTTGCAACGTGTTACTGATCCTAACAAGAAATATGGTTCTTATGCTTTCCGTGCTGCCAATGACAAAGATGAGCATGGCATATGGATTAGCTACGAAGATCCCGATACCGCTTCTAATAAGGCCGCTTATGTCAAATCTCGTGGTCTAGGTGGTGTTGCCTTGTTTGACATAAGTCTAGACGATATCAATGGCCAGTGTACCGGTGATAAATTTCCCATGCTAAGAGCTATTAAATATAGATTAATGTAAAAATTTTTTTTAAATAAATTCAGAAAATTTTTTAATAAATTCAGAACATTTTTTAATAAATTCAGAACATTTCAGCCCGGTATGTCACCGCTTAAGGGGAGTTGTTTACCATTGATTTAAGGGACAAAAATAAATACCCATACCACGAAGAGATAGAGGGTTAAAATGTTCCAGAAAAATGTTTCTCATGGCGTTTTATATAAATGTGCTGAACACATCTTATACCTTGAACGCAAGGCTTACAAGATTTCTTATTCCGAGTTATAATTATGAATAAGTATGAAATTAACCGTTAAAGACCGTTTAAGTTTTCAATGATTTCTGGCTTACAAGTTGAGCCTGGAGCTTGGTGGTCTTTAAAGACCTAGAGTAAAATTTCTTGGCCAATATTTTTGTAGAACATTTCATCCCCGCCCTCCCCCTTTTTATGACTCTTTTTTCACGATTTGTTACAATAGAGCCAGAAATTACCGTTATGTGGGGGAGTTAGAGGGTTCATATGTATCACAAAAATATTTGCCTTTATATTTTCTACAAAGTAAAATAGACTACACCAATTAACACTGATATTTAAAACAATAAAAATTAAAGGGTGTTCCATCAGTTAATGTAATTTTGACTATGTAATTTATGCAATTTGCTGTATCTTGGAAACCGTAAGAGGCAAACTCTTGAAATTTTAAAAAACGCTATAACTAAAAAACTCCAAAATTAAAAAAATTTCAAAACAAAAAATCGCAAAAATGAAAAAAGCACTAAAAGGGAAAAAGCACCAAAATTAAAAAAAAATCACAAAAACGCAAAAAATCAACACTAAAAAAATCGCCAGAAAACTAAAAAACGCTAAAAACCTAAATAATTCGTCAAAACGAAAAAAAGCATTTAAACATAAAAAAATCGCTAAAACTAAAAATATCGTCATAAATAAAAAAATCGCTAAAAATTAAAAAATCACCAAAACGAAAAGAGCTCCAGAACAAAAAAAAAACGCCAAAACCCGAAAAAATCAGCAAAAGCAAAAAGTGTCAAAACCAAAAAAAAAATTGCTAAAACTAAAAAAACACCAAAAACCGAAAAAACGCCAAAAAATAAAGTAAATCGCTAAAACTAAAAATATCGTCAAAAAGCGAAAAATAAACGCCAAAACCAAAAAATTGCCAAACGAAAAATCGTAAAAAAATAAAAAAATCAACAAAATTAAAAAGCGCCAAAACTAAAAAAAATAGCTAAATCAACAAAAAAAAAAAAACTTAAAACATAAAAAAAATTAAAGCTAAACCTAAAAATTGCCAAAATGAAAAAAGGGACAAAAATGAAAAGGGATATATGTGTATTCGTACGGAACCCTTCGTGTGCGAGCCAAAGTTTTATGCTTCTCCTGGACAACCTTTTAAAATGTAATTGGCGGACATGGGCTAGTGTAACGTCAGGGACCAAAATCAAAACATATCGTGATGGGTATCATATAGGGTATTCACTCGAATAATGTTTGCTCGATTAATCGAATAATTAAGGTCAAATAATGTTCGATCAAACAAAAAATTTTAATTTCGAGTAAAAATATATTCGAGTAATTTAGTTCGATTAATCGAATAAATCTACTAAAAAATTTTATGTAAATTTTCTTTTTTTAATGAGTTTTTGTAGATTTCTTAATAAAAAGTGGAAATTTAATTTAATTTATATGAAATTTGCCATCCAATTCGACCATTATTTCATACTAATTCCGCATTATCAAAAAATTAAGTATATAATGTAGCAACAATAATAGGGAGAAACAAACCATCTTCAAATGTCTTTTAAAAAAATTCGAAAATATAAACATCAAACAAAAATTATTTGAAATAAAGAAGATATTTCGAGAGCAACTAGTTAACTAGATGTTTCGTAAAATATCGAATGTAATGTTCGGAATTATAAAAGCCTTAAGGTACGGTCACACTTGGCAAATATTTGCCGAAAAAAACGTAACCCACAGACAAGTTAAAATTGTATTTCCTTTAATTACAATACTTTTTTAAATATGGGTTCGCATTTATTAAAAATAATATAAAAATAGTTTTTTGCAGCATAACTTCTTTTGTGATAAAAAAAACAAGTTAAATCAAACTAGCTCTGAGCAAAAGTAGTGGTTGTTTTTTTGGGAAATATTTCCTAAGTGTAACCGTATTTATATTTATAACAACAATAATGTTATGCAAATTCCGGTTATTTTTATTTTGCATTGAATACAGGACAGCGCGGAATGGTATTAAATATTTCCTGGCGCAAAATTTTCTTAAAGCGCGACATTTGAATAGTGAAAAATTAACTATTTTAAAGGATCAGTTTATGATCCTATTTATGTAGAAATGTTGTGTTTTCTTTTGTTTGTATTATTAAAATATATAAAAACGCGAAAAAAAAACTTTTTTTGTTTTATTTTTGTCCACAAAAATGTACAAAAAACCGATTAAATTCAAACATTTTCCGATTAACTCGAATAAAGCAGTAAAGCTTTCTCGAATAACTCGAACGAAATAAAAGTTTTACTCGGTTGCTCGAGTAATTTAAAAATCTAAATTTCGATTAATTGATTAATCGAACAATCGAAAAGTCGATTAAAATGAATACCCTAGTATCATATCAAAGAGCATGACAATAAGATTCTAACGACATATAAAAAATTCAAAATGGCCGCCATGAGACAGTATAAAAAATCCACTAGAGATAAACAAGAAATTCAAAATGGCCGCCATAGGATAGCACAAGGAATTTTTTAAGAAATTATAAATTTTGTTTCAAAATCAGTCAAGTTTGGATAGGGCTGAAGTTAAAACCACTACTTTCTATGGACGGATTTTTCTTTAAAACGCATTTTCGATAGCTTTTCTTTCGAAAACTGTAAAAATTTTGTATGTTTCGGAGATATTTATTTTATATGTACTATTTTGTAAAGTTTCTTTTAAAAACTCAGTAGAAATGAGCTAAAATTGTTTACCTTTTGGGGGTGGAAATATAAGTTTTGCTTCTTACTTCGCGCTTGTTCTAACTATGTATAATAAACTAGCTTTAATTTAAACTATTTAAATCAAAGGAAGGCATTTTGTTTCAGAACAGAAAAGGTCATTATTTAGTGTTTGCACTTGAATAAAATTAAAAAATATTTATATGTCTTTATTGAAGTTTTTATTACAACCTATTTTGCATTAATCTAAAAGATACGTGCACATATTTAATTACAATCAGTGTGTAAAATATATATATATATTTTATGAAAAACTGCTTTAAAATATAGCAAGACAATTAAAATTTATTTGTATATTAATAGTTTTGTTAGCATATATGGTAACTTGTAATAATTTGTGAAAAAACTTAAGTACGATTGCAATTACGAAAACTACAGATTCAATTAACTGTGTTGTTGAAGTTCAACCTATGACGAAAATTGTATATTCAATCACTGAAATTCTAATGTTTAATTACTCAAAATTTGTAACATTTGTTAGAAAATTTCGTTTTTGATAAATGTTTTAATTAATTCAGTTACGAAATTAATTGAAGCTAGTTTTAAGTTTTGATTAAGTGTATTAATTCACGTTTTAGAAATTATTTTGTCTGTGTATATACTTCAAACTATGTACTTTAAAGAACTTTCATAAGTTTTCAGCCAAAAGTTACTAGATAGTTGTTACAGTAAAAGTACGCAAATTATGTTCAATTAATACTCTTAATTAAAACTATGTAGTTTCAATTAATTTTGTAATTGTATCAATTAATAATGTGACCAAAAATAAATTTTTTTTTTAAATTTTATAAAATTTTAAGTAATTGAAAATTTTAATTTCAGTGATTGAATATACAATTTTCGTCGTAGGATGAACTTCAACAACACAGTTAATTGAATCTGCAGTTTTCGTAATTGAAATGGTGTTTTAATGTTTTCTGTGAATAGAGCAAAAATTACCGCTTCAGCAGTAAAAAATTAATTTGTGGTTAATAGCAGGGGGTTAGGCTACTTTGCACTTCGAAATCAAATCGAAAGCAAACATTTGCGAATTGTAATGATGAAAATATACAAATTTGAACAGTTTAATATTCGAATCAAGAGTACAGAGATTTACATAATCACGTTATAACAACTACATACAAATTAATTGATTATATTCATCGATCGTTTTTCAAATAAAATCAATTTTTAACTTTAATACTATGCCATTGACATCGTTTTGAATAAAACATGCTAGGGGTGGCTTAGGATCGCCCTAGGCCTCCTGGAAAATCAAAATATTAGAGTAATTTTGATAATATAAACGAAAAATGTTTAGCTACACCAATGAGTTTTATAAGTTTTCCTTTGTAAAACTGCTTTTTATTCAAAACCAAGCCAATGGAAACATATACTATAGTATGTATAAGCTTCATATGTAAATTAATTTACAAAATTCTTGTATTTAATTTATACAATAATGTACGGATATGTATAAAATTACATAATAAGTTTAAGAAGGCACAGTTGCCTGGCTCTGATTAGAATTATTAATAATTAAATAAAATAAAATTGAAAATTTAATTTACGGTGGGGCCTTAATTGCATTTTAAAATCGCACGCTGGTACATCAGGAAAAGGTATCACCGTTTTAAAGCTAATGTGTACATTCCTAAGGATAGTTTAGCAAAATTGTCAAAAGCCCACGGTTTAAAAAACAGACGTCCAGCAACGGCCTTAAAATTTTTAAATTGAGATACACGGCTATGTTCTGTATTCCATGTGGAATTAAAATATGCGGAATTATCAAAGCATTGTTGTTGTAAATTAATATTTATAACAACAATGCTTTGTTAATTCTGCACATTTTATTCCACATGAAATACAGAACATACCCGACAGTCACTTTTCTTGATTTTTTTTCGTCTAAAAAAATTAATTAATCATCATAATGTTGATAAAATACCACAATAAATTTAAAATTATTCATTATTTAAGTTTTGATTTGTTGCAAATTAAAATTAATCTACCACTGCATAAAATGACACATAATCAAGGTTTTTATTTTCCTTCTTTTTTATATGTGATGATTTCTGTTTCCTTTTCGATTTAGATGATGTTGGTGGAGCGTTATAATCACGACGAGGAGCTCGTGCTCCATTCATGCCATTATAATTGTTTGAATTTCTATCTCTTTTTGAAGAATCTTTATCCATCATCGGGATTTCCTGTATGCCGGGCATAGCAAAGAAACCACATATTTTTTCATTTTGCAAAACAATATTTACATCTATTGTGGAAAAAAGTTGTAACTTTAATGTCAGGTTTGACTTTTCCGCATATATTTCAATTGATTTAGGTGCAAATATTGTATTCACTAAACAATTTTGGTCTTTGTATAAAATTGATATGGTGTGACCAGTTTCAATGGTTACAACATTAATCATATTATCATTAATTTCGGTAAGAACGGCTTTAAGCGTAATTGATTCCTTAGCTTTGAGATAGCGTTTAAAGAATAGATCAATGGATAAGTCGCCGGCATTTTTAGCATTCAATTTTTGATCATTACAAATTTTGGCTAGATTGTGTAACTCATCGGGGTTTCTTTGAGGTGGTGGGCAATAATTAAGGGCAGCGGCAAGTAATCTAGAAAGAATAGAAACAAAAGGACATATGGATAATTAATAAGGAATAAAAACCAAAAAAAAGGTAAATGACATTAAATTGTATACTATATCGCACTTGTTTAACAGTAGTGTATTACACTATGCAACAAGAAAAATGCCACAAATTAACACTATATTTTTTTATGTGTTAGGGGACCCATACCTACCCAGCAAAAATTTTTATGGCAAAGTAATGAGTTAAAACTTATGCCGTTTTCAGTTATTGTGTTATTTTATGCCAAGTGTTTTGCTCATAACTATTTTTTTACGGGCTTGAAACTTGTTTTAACAAACATAAACACAATTAAAAAAATCCATTTTGCATCCCCAGGGATTGAACTGCTTATCGTCTGTATGATAAGCAGATACAGATACTCTGCCAATAACAGAATAAATATCTTGTTTATTTACTACCCAGCAAAAAATAAATGAACTCGTTCAAAATGAAATAGTGTTTCATGATTTCTTGATCACTTGTTTCTTCGAATGCATTCTGAATGTCATCGTAAATAAAGCGATAGTTGTTGAACTCATTAAAAACGCATGCGATTTTACTAGGTAATATATTGATTGCATAAAATGTCCACCGAAAAAGGCAAGCAAAAACGGAATTAAATCATAACATTGGCACATTTTTATAACCCTACGTCTTCACGAGCCATCGAATTGAACATGACATGAACATGACATGAACATGACGCCGGCAGAGCAACTCTAAAAAATTCATCAACTTCTTTGTTGTGGTGAATACGTGCGATGTCCATGTTCTGTCTTATCAATGTATTTGATGGTAGCACAATAGAAATGGAATATTTAACAATTTCGTTCTGTCTCTTTTCTTTCTATTAAAAATGGTTGTTGACGGCGAATCTCATGGCGAACATTGATGCTCAGACATATGTGTTAAATGCATCGATTTCAGAGCATGGACGAAACAGGGACATGAGCTTTCTACATTAGCCATATGCGATGTTCGACATGATGTTCATACCAAGTTCATGGCTAATGTAGATCCCCAGTAAGACAAGTTTTAGCTCCAACAAAAAATAAGAAGGCAATAGCTCAGTGGTAGATAGTAGGGATGGGCAAGTGAAAAAATATATATCGATATATTATTAAATATCGATCGGCATCGATATATATCGAATAAAAAATATCGATATTTTTCAACAATGATAGTAGTCCCCAATTTTTTTTTTAAATAAAACAAAAAAAGTACCTTTTTTCTTATAAATAATTAAGCTGGAAAGAGTTAATTTCGAAGATCCTTACTATTCCACCTATATTTCATGGAACATACATCAACAAAATTACACTCAAAGAATGATAATTTTTCGAATAGACAATATATTAGCGGTTTTCACTCTTGATGATAAAGTACCCTTGTAGATCTTGTTTATGTAGTAGATGTAGTTAAAGTACTAGTATTTACCACAGACAACAACAAAAACTACCGAACTTTAGATTACAGCGCTTTGGTTAAAAAACAACACAAAAAGCTGTATTAAGCACGCATGTTAAATTTACCAGGACAAAATATTGACGAAAACCCAAGTAAAAAACAGCTGACCCATTAATTTTTGATGCAAACGAAAAACAGACTCACGCTTTCTAGTGATAAATCTTAGTAAATATAACAGAGTTATAAACTTAACACAAAGAGTGAAAACCGCTATTATAAATAAAACATAAGACTATTTTAGTAATATTCTATTTGATAAAGACTGTGCCGAAATGTTTTAAAAAATTGCACGAAAAACAAAACCAAAGCTAAAAAAATATCGAGTTTTATACTGTCGATATATTTGGGAAAAATATCGATATATTGATATATCGAAATTAAAAATATCGACGATATATATCGATATATTTTTAAGAAAATATCGATATTTTTGCCTATCGCTAGTAGATAGCATGTCTTAACAGCCAGAAAAGCATGGTTCGTATCCCAGCCGCGGCAATATTTTTTTATTTTCATTTGTTTCATATATACATAAAAAACGTCATCGAATCAGGGAACTTGCATGGGTTCAATTCATTAATTTTAATGGAGATAAATTTATTTAAATTTTCATGTAAACACATGATCTCCAATGACACGCTAATGTCATTTATGCCCCAAACTTAAAAATTAAAAATGGCCCCGAAAATATAGGAAAAGTGGCCCCAATTTAAAAAATGAAAATTGCCCCAAAAATTAGGAAAAATTGCCCCAAATATTGTGTTGTTGTTTTCAATACAAAATTTTGGGGCCATTTTTCATTTTTGGTTTGGGGCTATTTTTCATGGAGCAAAATTTAGTTTTAAATACATCTAGTAAAAGTTCACATGAAGTAAATTCGAAAAGCTTAAATTTCAAGTGTTATGGATTCGCCTCGAATGGAGCAAAGCCGATTTTTTCCAGTGTATATTGTCTAATTGTGACATTGTATAAAAAAATTTTTAAATATAAAATATACAGGAAAATTTTCTTTAATTCAGCATCCGAAATCGTCTTAAACTTTAAAATGTCTGATGATCAAGAGGATAGTGTTCCAACACCCCCACCCATACCTCAGGCGATAAATGTTAATGCACAATTGGCCCAAGATAATGAACCAACGAGACGACATAAGCCCAATGTTAATATACGAATTCCTTTTGATGAAGACGATGAATCGAGCTATGGGCGCATATTTGCAGTATCTGGTCCTGTGGTAACAGCTGAATATATGACTGGTTCGGCCATGTACGAACTTGTTAGAGTTGGTTATTATAAATTAGTTGGTGAAATTATTCGTTTGGAGGGCGATATGGTTACCATACAAGTGTATGAAGAAACAGCTGGTCTAACTGTGGGTGACCCAGTTATTCGTACAGGGAAACCTTTATCGGTTGAACTTGGTCCTGGCATAGTGGGTAACATTTTTGATGGTATACAACGCCCGTTGCGTTATATATATGAGCAAACAAAATCAATTTATATACCCAAGGGCATTGATATAAAAAGCTTATCGCGAGATATATCATGGGAATTTGTATCGTGTAACCTTCGTGAGGGCTCTGTCATAACAGGAGGCGATATATATGGTTTTGTTAGGGAAAATTCATTAGTAACTCATCGTTTAATGTTGCATCCGCGTGCTAAAGGCAGAGTTACATATATTGCTCCATCGGGCAACTACACAATAGATGATGTTATATTGGAAACAGAATATGAAGGAGAAAAAACGAGCCACAAAATGTTGCAAGTGTGGCCGGTAAGACATGCCCGGCCAGTAGCCGAGAAATGGCCTTCGAATTATCCACTTTTAACAGGCCAAAGAATTATTGATGCATTATTCCCCTCTGTGCTGGGTGGTACGACATGTATACCAGGAGCTTTTGGTTGTGGCAAAACGGTTATATCGCAAGCATTATCGAAATATTCTAATTCTGATGTCATTGTCTATGTTGGGTGTGGTGAACGTGGAAATGAGATGTCTGAAGTTCTGAGAGATTTTCCCGAGCTTTCTATTGAAATGGACGGTGTGACAGAATCAATAATGAAAAGAACAGCTTTGGTGGCCAATACTTCTAATATGCCAGTAGCAGCTAGGGAAGCCTCTATATATACGGGCATAACATTGTCAGAATATTTTCGAGACATGGGCTTTAATGTTTCAATGATGGCAGACTCTACATCGAGATGGGCCGAAGCTTTGCGTGAAATTTCTGGACGCTTGGCGGAAATGCCAGCTGATTCTGGCTATCCTGCCTATTTAGGGGCACGATTGGCTGCCTTCTATGAAAGAGCTGGTCGTGTTAAATGCTTAGGCAGCCCAGATCGTGAGGGTTCCGTTTCAATTGTTGGTGCTGTATCACCGCCAGGTGGAGACTTTTCCGATCCCGTTACCTCTGCAACTTTGGGAATTGTACAGGTTTTTTGGGGTCTTGACAAGAAATTGGCCCAACGAAAACATTTTCCTTCTATCAACTGGCTGCTATCTTATTCTAAGTACACGCGCGCTTTAGACGACTACTACGAAACTCATTTCCCCGGATTTGTTCCACTTCGAAAAAAAGCCAAAGAAATTCTTCAAGAAGAGGACGATTTATCGGAAATCGTACAACTTGTGGGTAAAGCATCGTTGGCGGAAAGCGACAAAATAACATTAGAAGTGGCCAAATTACTAAAGGATGATTTTCTTCAGCAAAATTCTTACTCCACTTACGATCGTTTTTGCCCCTTTTATAAAACATTTGCCATGTTAAAAAATTTGATTTCATTTTATGAATTTGCTAAAAACGCTGTAGAATCAACTATTCACATGGAGAAGAAAATAACATGGAATCAAATACAAAGTGAAATGTCTGATATATTATATCAATTATCATCAATGAAATTTATGGTAAAATATTTGTAATTTGTTTATTATGGATAAGTAATTTAAGCTAATAATGAAGTTTTTCTTTAGGACCCTTTAAAAGATGGCGAGGAAAAGATTTTGAATGAATTGCGTCAATTAAGCGAAGACATGATTTTGGCATTTAATAATTTATATGGCGACTAAATACTTTTGAGGATTTGCTATCAAATGGAATGTTAATATGTAGTTTTTTTTCTAAATAAATGTGTTTTGTTTGAATTTATTGTAAGCTTCGCTGAAATTTATTTAATTTTCAAATTAATTACTCTCTGTTACAATATATCATGTTTTTTACTCGTGAAAAACGACTTAGTTAGGCTGTAGGTCTAGTTGAGTAGATCATTTTGCCATTTTAAAAAATTGCAATACACCCACAAAATCGGAAGTTATCGGTAAAAAAACGATTTTTTGGGATTTCACGGACAAAAAATATTCAACTGCCTTTTTTTCTGCACCGATTTTACATTTTTAAACGGTGTCGAACAGAGAAGGACTTAAGCTTTCCGTGTATGTTTAAAAGATTTTATTTTGACTTACATATATTTAACAGAAATGTGATCAAAAGAAAATTTTAATATTTTATTTTTTTCCGATTTGTTTAAATTTTGCGTATTTTTGGCAACACTTTGCTTAAGAACATAACAATTTCTTATTTTCCTAAAAAGTGTATCTTATAATGATTACAATAAGCTCTAAATTATTAAAATTGGTTGGGAATTGGAAAAGTCAAAATATTTTTAAGCAAAATTTCAATGAAAAATATTACATGCAACACATTCCCAGTGCATTGTGAAGCTGCTCACAAAATATATGGTAAAAAATGGATGACATATCAATAGATGAGGGTCTATATTTGCACAATATAGCTTCCTAAAACTTCCAGGATATTAACTAACGGCTCTACAGTGGGTTAAAACTAAATGTATCGCATATGAAAAATATTTGAAGTCTTATAACTTTCGCAAACGTCAACCAATTTTAAAACTTTTTATATTTTTTCGGTCAGCTCAGAACTACAAAGAAAAAGCTTGAACATTCTGCTAGCTTTTATAATATAAAAGATATTTGAGTGCAAAAATTTATTTTGCAAATTTAGCCATCATTTTTTCGCGTTTTCAGAATATAATTGTGTCAGTATGTATATTATCCTTTTTTTCCAAAGCTAAAGTGAATAAAAACTTTTAAAATCGGTTGACGTTTGCGAAAGTTATAACACTTTTTTTAAAGTTTTCTACATGCGATGCGTTTTGTTTTAGCTCATTGTAGAGTCGTTATTACATATTGTCGAAAATTTCTCAAACTATTTGAAATTTTTTTTTATTGTAACTTTGCCAATTCTCAACCGATTTTAATAATTTAGGAGTTAATCAAATCGTTATAAGAACACTTTTTAAGAAAATTCAAAATTATTAGATTCTCAAGCAAAGTGTTGCAAAAAAATGCGCAAAATTTTAAAAGATCGGAAAAAATAAAAATTTTAATTTTTCCTTTGATGTTATTTCAATGAAATATAAGTGAAAATAAAATCTTTTAAATATGCACGGAAAGCTTAAGTCCACCTCTATTCGACACCGTTTAAAAATCGGTGCAGAAACACGAAGTGAACATTTTTTTGTCCGTGAAGTCCGAAAAAATCATTTTTTATCGATGACTACCGATTATGAGGGTGTATTGCAATTTTTTAAAATGGCAAAATTATCTACTCAACTAGACATAAAAGCCTCACTAAGTCGTTTTGCACGAGTATTTTCACTGTGACAGCGTGTTATTAGGCTAAAGTTCATAACGTTATATTCAGAAAGAATTAGGCATGATTAACATTCCAAGGAAAAAGGGAAAAATTAACATACATTTAATTTTTCAACGTACACAGCAGAGCAATACAATATTATAAGAAATTACATAAAGGAAAAAATCGTTTTAATAAAATTTTCTATAGATTTGTTGATTTAGCTCCAAAAACAAGATTTCATAAAAAAATTACAGGAAAAATTACAGCAAAGTTAGTTGCATTTGTCCGGACATTTCCGTCACTAATTTAGGTTAGGTTAGGTTGAACAGGCTGCCGGTTTCTAACAACCGGCCCACTTGGGTCCTTAGGTCCCTTTGTGATGCCTGGGATGGATAGTAGGGAAGTTCAGAGAGGTGTCCCTCCAATCCCAGAGGTTGGGTCGGTGTTAAACCAACACGAGTATCGTATGAATGAATTTATTCCCCTAATGTCGCATTACCCCCAGGTCTGCTAGTTCGGATAGTGACGGATTTCCCAAGTATGACGCCCTATTTCTATATAGTGCTGGACATAGACAGAGGAGGTGTTTGACAGTTTCTTCCTCCTCCTCATTCTGACAACTTCTACAGAAATCGTTAAAGGGAAGATTTAATCTTCTGGCATGGACACCAATAAGACAGTAACTAATTTACTAAGTACAAAAATATATTTAAATGTTTATGAAGTTTTATAATATAACTCACCTGTGTACCATAACATCGGGGTAGCGACGAATAGGACTAGTAAAATGTGTATATATCGGAATAGATAAAGCAAAATGCCAAAAGTCAGCATCAGAAGATTTACCTTCGCTACAAATATAACTAAAAAAAAAGAAAAGCATGCATTCAACTTAAAAATCTCAGTCGTACTTCACAATATACATATGTAGTATACAACAAATACTTACCGTGCTCTTGCCATGGGTTTCACCAACAAAGCATTTAAGCAAGTCTCCACCGCCTTGGAATCGTCAGCATCATTAATTAAACGTTTCATGCTCTCGTAAATAGATTTCGATGAGCTAATATCAAAATCTAAGCCCACATTATCTAAACGTTCCTTCAAAACTTTCATAGATTTTGCTAAAGGTGGTGAATGATTACGCAAAATGGATGTGTCTGGGAAGTGATCATAAATAAACTTGGCCGCTGATTGATTAGCCAATAACATGAATTCTTCGATTAGAAAATTAGCCTCTTGGCGACCTTCCACTTCGAAGGCAAGAGGTTCGCCTGTTTTTGGATCTAACTGAAAACGCAGTTTAGGATTGTTTATTGCTAAAGCGCCGTTTTCGTAACGTTTGGCTTTTAGTTGCTGAGCTATCTGATGCAAAAGTAATACTCGCCATTTAATATCAATCGGTTTCCAACCATTAAGAATATTGGGAATATCATCACTACCTAATTCTTCGTTGGGATTGTCGATAATCTTTTGTGCGTGCTCATAAGCAAACTGGGAACATGAATTAATTATGGAACGAGTAAATCTTGGTTCACTCATTTCTTCTTTTTCCGTATGCCACTTCCAGAAAACTGAAAAGGCAAACTTATCCTCTCCGGGCAACAAGGAGCATCTAAAACACAATGAGGTAGGTAGCATGTGTATAACTTCATTAACCAAATATATGGAAGTTGCTCGTAGCTTTACTAAATTATCTAATTCAGAGTTTTCTTCAAGATAAAATGAAACATCAGAGATATGAACGCCTATCTCATACTCAAAGTCGTTAAGTTTTTCTACGGAAACAGCATCATCTAAATCTTTGGCAGTAATGGGATCTATAGTAAATACACATTTTTTACGTAAATCTTCACGTGATCTTAAATCTTCATCACTTGGTGGTGGCATTGGTGCTTCATACAGGTCATTGTATTTTTGTTCATAGGGTTTTGTATCTTTTAAGCCATTGTGCAAAAGAATCGCCTTCATCTCTGCTTGCAAGTTACCTGCTTTTCCAACTGGTTGAATCAATTCACCAATGCAATGTCCGTTAACGTCTATGTCTAAAACTCTAGCGACATAAATCATGCCGCATATATCTTCCTTGCTAACTGCTTTAATCTCTTCCGCACACGATTCCTTGGGAATGAAAATCATGGGCATTCTCGCATCATGTGGTGTTAGTTTGTAATAACATTCCGAGTTTACAGTTGTTGGGTGCATGAAACTTATAGAGCCCACAACTTCTCGTAGCTCGGTTTGTTTAACAATTTTTATAACAAAAGCTTTGCGACAATTGTCTTTTTCGAATGCTTTAGCTACGCTGTTATCAAAAGCATCGTTTACTTCCGATTCGGGCGATGTATCATCTTCAATATCGTCTAGAAGTTTTTCTGCTTCCTCTAAAGACAGTGAATTTTGGTCTTCGGTAATGAGTGAAGATAAAATGTTTAATCTTTTATTGGAAGCGGTATCTGGATTCAATACAAATGCTCTAACAATATCCCCTTCAAACGCATAGCGTCGGGCAAACGGAGAGGTGATAATGCCATCTTTTATGTTTGTTTCTCTATCAGTTGTCATGGAAATAAAAGCTTGGAGATTGTTCTTTCGGTTTATACGTATTTCTTTTTCCACAATACATCCGAACCCTTCCTTAACCAATGCGTTAGCAAATGTCTCCAAATCATCTATGTGAGCTGGTAAGCATTTAAAATTCTCTAGTTTATCTAGCTGATCCTTTCCTACATGGGCGTGAAGCATTTTATTGATGTATTTAGCAAATTTTTCTGCCTGAGAGAGCTTAGATTTCTGCTTTTCATCTTCTTTTGACATAGACTCTTGCACTTTGGAATCAGTAGAATGCTTTTCGTAACTGTGGGGTTTTTTCGAGTTTTCATTCGGTAATTCATTTTCTTTAGGAAATATAGCAAAATCCTTTAAGCTATATATTTGTCCCGCAGCAATTTTCACCTTGCTTTTAAGTCTTCTGTTATCTGAAGTTAAATTCAATATCAGTCTATGAAAGCCATCAACAAGGTCTTCCAACTGTTCTTTCGAGTGTTGTTTAAGTGGGTTCGGTGAATTATTTCTTTCTGATCGGTTTGGTTTAAATGCTCCATTATGGGTTGCTCCACTTTGGACTGCTCCACCACTTCTCATAGATTTCAAAGCTTTTAACGCATTTTCGTCACTTGTAATCATATTATTGGTATTGTTTTCTACATGCAATTGCAACTGCTGCTGTTTCATTGCCAATTTGTCGTTGATAATTTTTGTGCGGTGGGTTAATTCCACAAAGGATTTGTTGATTTTTTTACGTTTTGATTGCTCGGACGTCGTAGGCAGTTCTTGCTGCATATTGGGATGTTTAGCTCCATCTGTATTTTTGTCGTTTTCTGGGATATCATTACTATCCATTTTACTGAGTTTTTTGTTAATTTTTTAGCACTACAATTTTTTTATTTTTAATATAACAAAATTTTCGTTCGCCAAAAAGTGTTCTTATGTATTTTCTTTGTTTTATGAAATAAATATTTGTATTTCCCAAGATGTTGTGTTACTCACTCAAATTAAAAGAGAAAGAACCAGTGATGGGAATTGAAATTTTTGGTTACGGTACCAGATTGTACCGAAATACTCCGTAAATGACTTAAAAGGGCCAAAATTACATATCATATACCCAGCTGGTAAATTGGACCGACTTCTGTAGAGCTCAGTTTTCACTGTCAAAATGCATGATACTACTTTTACACCAGAGTCTGGTAGATTTAAATTGAAATCTATGGCGAAATATATACCCTTTACACAAGGCTTTTTTGACATTTATTAAGATTTCGTTTCCATACCGGAGATAGTTACTTGACCTTTTTTTGTTTTTAAATGTCAAGCTGCATAGAAAAAATATCCGTCAAATGCAAAACAACTACTGCGCACACCTTATAAAGTCTATATTCTGGAGCAGCGTAGTATTTTGTAGTACTATAAGAGAAAATCCACGGTTATATAACATATAAGCAAAACTTGTGACACACACTATACAAGTACACTGTGCAGTTTTTTTATTTTATAGCTATAAGCGAAGAATACAACATGTGGAAACACAGCGCCATTTTATTGTTTGATAAATAAATAAAAAGAAATCAAAGAAGAAAAATTCACTTTATTACTTATTTTTCGTAGGCATCGACTTTTATGATTCGATTGCTGTAATCGCTGCTTTTAGTTCGCGATAATGCAAATAATTCAAATAATGCAAATAGTTCTACGAACTATGTCCAGAATATTTTTTCCGCGCTCCTTTTTTGTTTTTAACTCTTAAAAAATCGCGACACAATTGAGCGTTTGCAACATACACTACACAAGCTCACTGTACAGTTTTACAAACTTGAACATATTTGATATTTACTCAGTTCACTGCGTAAATACCACAACTACCCCCATACACTACACAAACGCACTGTACAGTGCCAGACTTGTGCAGTGAACTTGTGTAGTGTATGGAAGGCATATGTACTACTAGATTTTAGCAGATTTTGTCAAAATCTAGTGGCGTAGTAGATTTGGTTTTGTATGGGAAATCTAGTAAAAAGCAACTAGATTTAGCTCAAAATCTCGTAAGTACTAGATTTCGCTCTGGTGTAGATTTAAACTGAAATCTATTTTGAAATCTATACCGTTTACAACAAGCTTTTTGAAATTTTTTTTAAATTTCACTGTCAAACTACATAGAAAAATTCTGCTTCAAAAACAAAATAGCTAGAGGATAAACCTAATAGCAAATACACAAACCTTATGCGGTTTATTTTTTAGGACGAGTTTTCACATATATATGTGATTGTCCACTTTATTTCTGAACATATATTGCCAGTATTAGTATCATTTTAAAGCTTTTGAATAGATCTTTTAGAATATTCAAAATGTATTAAAAAATCTTAACTCTTTAGCTCTCAATACAGTTTATACAAAATTTTACACGAAAATGTTACGAAAGTGCACTAGGTAAGTATGCAATCTTTTCAAATGAAAAGATTTTCTTCTCTATGATATAACAAACATCGGCTACGCTCACTAAAGCATTTTTGCATAGCCGACCTTCAGCCGGGCTAAAGGATTTACTCCTCTATGGTATAACAAACACCGGCTACGCTAACTAAAGACTTTTAACATAGTTTAAAATTTGTTTTAATATTCAGAAAGATCTATTCAAAAGCTATAAAATGATACCAATATTGGAAATACACGTTCAGAAATTAAGTGGAAAATTACACACATATATATATATATATATATATATATATATATATATATATATATATATATATATATATATATATATATATATATATATATATATATATATATATATATATATATATATATATATATATATATATATATATATATATATATATATATATATATATATATATATATATATATATATATATATATATATATATATATATATATATATATATATATATATATATATATATATATATATATATATATATATATATATATATATATATATATATATATATATATATATATATATATATATATATATATATATATATATATATATATATATATATATATATATACATATATATATATATAAACTTCAGAGACCCATAACTCGAAAACTATGCGTTGCCCCCATTTTTTAATTAACATTTTCTTCTTATTTTTGCATTTCAACCCCCCTTATGTATTTTTTTGTTTGGGCCTGTGCACTAATCGCTTATAGGAAAAAAAGCACATAAAGAAAAAAAATTGCTAAAACGCAAAAATCACCAAATTTAAACAGATCACCAAAAGACTAAAAAAATTGGCAAAAAAATAAATCGCCAAACTTAAAAAATTGTACAACTAGATATATCGTCAAAAAACGAAAAAAAAGCCAAAAACCGAAAAACATCGCCAAAACGGAAAAGCGTCAAGCTGTATGGTAATACATATATGAAAAAATTTCAAATTCTGCAATACAGTAGTGTTCCGGCTTAACGAACATTCGATTCTGCGAACATTGCTTTTAACGAACAGTTCAAGATCAATCCGCTACATTGATTATCTTACATAACGAACAAAAATATTTTTTTGTGCTCATTTTAACGAACAAATAAGATTCATAATATTAGTTCGAATATGACATACACATTGGCGATAATATTGTACAATACGAAAAATTGCACAATTATATTTTGAGTAGGTAGGCTGCTTTAAGACTACCTTAGATGATCAAAACTTGATTAATCAGTTGAGTGACTATAAGAAGACTCGAAAATGATTCCCACAAATGCTTAGAAAATTCCTTGTGCGAAATAATAAATTTTTAATGTAGATTCTCGAAATGTGACTATTTTAAGCATTATTATAATGGTAACATCATGTTTCATATATCTTCTGACGTTAGACATTTCCGAAAAAATGTGTACTGGGTAACTGTAATTACTTGAAAAACGCTGTTATTAAAGTATTAATTTATTAAAAGATTTATTTGGCACCACAAAACTAAAATGTCAATAACAGTCATTGACATTTCTTTGCGCGCCAATTACTTTGACAACTTTGCTGAAATTCCTTAAAAGAAATTAATTAAACCGCAAAAGTTACTATATTATTTATTATTTTAATCAGTGTTTAGTAAACTTTTCGAAAAAAGGACAAATACATATCTTTATACATAGAACTCAAATTGGAATGTACTCCCTTAAAATGTGTTTCTAAAAAGTCTTGTTGGCATAAATAAATGTGTAATGTGGTCTAGCAAAACCCAACAACAATATTAAGGGAACATTGTAAGTATTCTTTATTTAAAACTAATCCTGTACCTAGTACATCTGAATTTTAATTATATTTGGAATACTTTTACTACATACATACGTAATATGTATGTATTTATTTTTTCGAGTACGTATTTTCATAAATTTTTGTCTTTGCCAATTTACTTAGTCATTTTATTATTTTTTTATGCTGTTTTTTATTCCTCTTTGTAAATGTGTGGCTGCTTCTTTTATTCTTACTAAAATCAAATTACTTTTGTATTAAGATTAATTAGTTAATGTGAAAAGTACAGTATGACTGAATTGAATTCGTATTCAATTAATAAAAATTTAAACACAGCACAAGCTGAAATTGAACCGGCCTCAAAAAGCTCTGTGGGGTATTCAGAACATATACCAGGTCTTGTGCACTATACACGTTTAGATTCAAAAACTATTTTGCAAAATATGGAGGAAGTTTTGGATTCAGTGAAAAAACAACATAAAGAGAAACATAGACGCAAAAAGGAATTGAAAAAGTTAGCCATGATTGAGGCTGCCGCAAATAGTTCTGATATTGTTTCATCTACAGATGGAGTGTCGAAAGATAAAAAGAAGGAACACTCAGAAAAAAAGCATAAACATAGAGATAAGGAACGGAGACGTTCAAAGAAAAGTCCCTTGCAAGAGAAATCTGCGGTGGAAAATGGCAAAGCTTTACAAAAAAGTCCGGTTAAATCTGGCACGATTTTACAGCATTTTGTTCGAACTCCAAAAAAGGAAGAAGATGTAATTATCCAAGACGACGAAGTCGAAGTAAAAACTGAGGATAATAGTGAAAATATTAAAAAAGTCACAAATGCTTTTGAAGTCATGATGAATGCTCGCAATAAATCTATTGGTTCTAATACGCCAGGAAAAGATTCTCCTTCGCCTGTGGCAGATAAAGAGGTAGCAGCAGCAAATGCAAAACGTAAACTGAAGTTGCAAGAATGGGCTGAACAAAAGGGAGCTTCAAAACGAAAACTTGAAGATGAGGAACGAGCAGCTTATATAGAAGAACAGTTAGACCAGAGAGCTAAAAGGTAAATAAAATATTGCTATAAAATTTTGTGTGTTAAATTTTAATTATTAATACACAATCTTGGGACTTGGTCAATCTCAAAATTGTATATATTTTTTATCAGGCTTAAACAAATGCTCGTATCTGGTGCAGCTAGTCCAAAGAAGTCTTCCCCTAATATTGCTAAAACAGAGAGAAAGACTAAAACTGATAAGAGTAAATTGAAAGAAAATACTCAAAAGAATAAATCTAAAAAGCGTGGACGGCCTAGAGTACGTCGACTAAGTTCTGTTGATTCTATAGATTCTTTGGAACAATTATCGCCTACGAAAGTGGACACCGAAACTTCTGAATTTTTAGCGAAACTAAATTCACCCACAAAAAAGCGGGATAGTTTGTTGGGTTATTTTCATAAAAAAGAGTCCCATAATGAAGCAGCCACAAAAGAGATCTCCGGAGAGTCAAAGAAACGCAGAGGCACCAAAAGTGATGCGCCCACCAGTAGTGTTAAAGCTGTTTTATGTGACACTCCGGATGTTATAAGTAATCAACCCCAGGCACATAGTGAAGCCGAAATCGGTACTCCCACTGGTAGACCAAGACGTTCATGTGCTGGCAAAGCACGTTATGACTACGATTTAGAACGTAGTCCTAAAAAAAATTCAAATTTAGAAAAATATTCTTCAGTGCGTAAAACAGCAACACGTAAAACTAATACCCCAAGCGTAATAGTTCAAGAATCGGACCCTGTAGACACTATAATTTTAGACGATAGCACAAATATGAGTAACTGTGGCACGATAACGCCAACTACTACTCCTAAAAAACTAGCTCCTCTTTTTGTACGGTCACTGCCAAAACCCAGTCCAGATCCAGAAATTCTTAAAGCACGTAAGGCATTCTTGCAATCAGGAGTTCCTGAAAAATTACGACTCGAACAAGAAAGACAGAAACAGTATGAACAGAACTACGAAGAAGCAACCGAAACTTTTCCCAAAATTTCTCATGTAAAACAACTAAATGCAAATGAATTGGAATCTGCTGAAGAAATAGTTAGACATTCATTGAAATTAAAAAGTGAAGAAAGTATGCTGTTGTCTCCGTCACCGACAAGAAAGTCTAAAGCGACGGCAAGGTCCAATAAGCGAAAACCAATTGCTGGTATATTATCAGATTGTATTATACAAGATATTCAGGTGAAGAAACTGTGTATTTTTAAGTATTATGAGATTTTTTTAATCTAATTTAATATTTTTAGTTACAAAAAAACAAGTGCCAAGATTTTAGCTTAGATCAAATTTCCTTACCTTCTATAGCGAATAAAAGAGCAATTATTAAAACTTGGAAAACAGAATTTGATCGTTTTCCCACTTATAAATGTTACAATCAAATGCGTGAAAAATATCGTTATTTTAGTGCTATTGACTCAGCTCAAGACACCGAACAAGTGAGTGAATCATTTGTTGTGACACGACAAACTCGCCGTTCTTTAGAAGCACAATCTAAAAGAGAAACTGATAATCCGGATGAAGAATACAAACCACCGGTTACTGCTCCTAATGGAGAATTATTATTTAGTGAAAAATATAAGCCTCTATTATTTGAACAGGTTTTAGTAAACTTGAATCCTGTCACACAATTGAAAGAGTTTCTTTCGAATTGGTCAAATAATGGCGCCGGAAATTCACAAACTTTTGATGATTCAATGGACTTAAATGATTCTACCTCTAGCAATCAAGGACCTTCAAGCAATACTGTTGTTCTTTTGGGGCCAGTTTCAAGCGGCAAGACAAACGCAGTTTTTGCATTAGCCAATGAAATGAACTTTAATGTTTTAGAGATTAATGCCGGAATGAAAAGAACGGGTAAGCGTTTGATACAAGAACTGCAAGAGGCAACCCAATCCCATCAAATACGTAAGGATGCTGCTGGTTCAGGTTCTTCACAAAAAAGTTTATTAAAAATGTCTTTAAATGGTCTCAAAACAAAACTTAGAAGGGAAAATTCTAATTCTAATCAAATGGAATCACAAAACAGCGATTCAAGCTCTTCAGATCCACAACAACCAGCTAGAAAATGTCTAATATTAATAGAGGATGCGGATATTGTGTTTGAACAAACTGATGCTGGATTCACCGATGGTATTTATTCTTTAGCAGCTAGCTCAAAGAGACCTGTTATAGTTGTAGCCTCAAATCCAAACTGTGCTCATTTGCAACGTTTAATGTCACAAAACACTATCCACTTTGCCTCACCCAATGTATTAAATATATCAAAATTCTTAGCCGTTTTATCTCTTATCGAAAACTGCCCTGTAAATTTGGACGATATTGTATCACTTTATTTGTACAATCGTCGTGATTTAAGGAAAACCTTACTGGAATTGCAATTCTTCATACAAAGTGGGGGCGACAGACAGCGTCAATTGCAGCATGAAAAGGGATTAAAAATGACCGAAAAAGAAAATCCCAACTACTTTGCTTCGCCACGTAAGCGACAATTCTCTGTAGAACAACAGGAATCTGAAGCATCTGACAACAATATTCCTGCAGAAAAAAACAATGCCAGTACAAAATCTAGTGATCAAGTTTATATGCATCGTTCATTATTTGAATATTACACTGTGGGTCAAAACTCCAATTGGCGCATACCATTCCCCATAGATTTTCATCTTTTAAATGTCAATTTAAATGAAATCTTTAAAGTCTCTCGAAAACTCAAAGATGATATAAATCTGAAGACTTGCGAAAACACTACAACACTTACAACGCCAAAACGTAAATCGAAATCACCAAAAAAACAATGGTTAACAACAGCGACAGCAAAGTCAAAAACTCCTTTGGATAATTTATGTTCGTTTTATGAAAATCTATCAATTGCTGCTCTCATGAATGAGCAATTCAACGTGTTCCACTATCATAATAAACCAAAACCCTCAATTGTTGATCGACTTAAGCCAACCGTTTCGGAAACTATATCTCATTGTTTGTTAGAAAAATCCATTGAAGTAAACTTGGAGGCTGAATTATGTCCGTACAATTTATTTGACACTCCTAAGAATAGGTAAAATCAGAAATATAATTTATTATATCTATAGATTGTTATGTTACAAATAATTAAAATTTTCATTTTAGTATATCATTATGTGAGGAGTTGGGCTCAATACAGTTGCGCTCTTATCGTGCCCGTTATTTAGATTACGAACCTTCTCTTCGTTCAATATGTCGTAGTGAAAAAATGCGCTCGACTTTAGAAAGGCGATCAACTCGTTTCTATCATTATTTAAGGAATTATTCTATCAATATGTCCACTTTTTCCACTGCTTATTTTGATCAGGCTTGTGCAGCCTTTCAGCTGTCCGATGTAGAAGAAAACTAGACAACCAGTGCAGCAACATTAGTCAAACCAATATAGTCAATAATTTACATGCAAAATATTGTACAATATGTATTTCGTAATTCCTCAACGGGCACACACGAGAGCAAGTAAGTTTATTTAAATATTTTTTTACATAAAAAAGAACAATATTTTTTTGTCTATTCGTGTATATACAATACATAATATAAGAAGAAAACAAAAACAAAGATAGTATAATATTATATGTTTATTGCGTAGTTTTCTTTATTATTTTTCTTTTTCTTAATAAAATTAATGAAGTCCAATTTATGTTTTGTTAATACTATACATACATTTGAACATAATGAACAAATAACACAAATTTGTTTTCTTTTTAACCCCCGTACACGTCATCGTACAGCCCAAACGTCTGGACCGCTTTTGATTTAGGTTGCTCTGTTTGAAATGTGTCTTGATATAGAATGTTCTTGGCTATGTTTGAAGAAAATCGGACCAGCAGCTTAGAAGATATTACATCTTTTCTACACGTATCCTCTTGAATTTGTGTCTTTGACACCGTAGCTCCCAAACGGCTAAATCGATTTTAATTTAGTGAATTTTGTTAGAAAGGTGACTTGATCCGAAATCGTCTAACCTATGTTTGAAGAAAATTGGTCCAGCCGTTTTCAAGCTATCATCTATCTTCGGGGGTTTTTAAAATTTTTAATTTAATGTTGCTTTAATTTAAATTATATTTCTTAAATTAGATAATCTTTAACTTATTTGAGTTGTATCAAAAACAAAAGAATAATTTTATACGTTTCTTTTCCTTTGTACTATATTGTTGATTCATCGCTGTTTCTGCGGACATATTTTGGGTTTGTATTGTTGAAATTGTAGATGTTTCACTTTGTTTGGTTTTCTGGAATTAAAAAAGTTTAAATGAAAAACTTTTATACAATTGTGTCAGAGAGATAAATGTCACGTAAATTTTGTCTATTCACAACGTGCAATAAAAACATAATTTTAAGAGCAGAGAGACGTACAGAAAAACATCGAATATAAAATAAAAAATTTTAAAATAAAGAGAGCCCATAATGTTGTGTTGTCAGGATAGGTTATTTTAGGTTAGGAAGGGTAGTGCTATGCCGCACATCCACTCGGAGACCCAGTTGGATCCATTGTGATTCCCTTCTATTCATAACCGCTATGAAAACCCAGAAAAGGAGCATCCTGCTATCCGCCATTCAACCACCTTATTCCCATAATGAAGCCCCTGATATCCTCAAGTTCACACTTCGCGATATCACTAATGAAAACGTCTGCCAAGTCATCTAAGCCTGTGTCGTTGCAGCCTCGGGCAATGGCAGATAACATGCTCAATAGTTTCTGGTTCCTCCTCATTATGGCACATCCTACAAAAATCTGGAGTGCCAATCTCCCAAATGCTGGTCCTCGCCCTGACCGAGCAGTGACCAGTCAATCCGCCTATTAAGACCCCTATCACCTTCCTATTCATACCCAGTAATAGTTCGGATCTGCCTAAGTCAAGCTTTGGCCACATGGCCCTCGAGTCTCTACAATCCTCCCTGCTCCCCCATGAACGGTTGGCCCTTTTCGACACCCAGTCACTGAGCTCCCTATAGTAATGACCGATCGGTACTTTAACCGATCTATCACACAATTCCACATCTAACGCTGACCCTAATCTTGTCAGCTCATCACCTGTCTCATTTCTTTCAACATTGCAGTGGCCAGGAACCGAACATAATCTAACGCTATATTTGTTCATGAGCAAGTTGAGGGCTCCCCTGCAGTCACTAACTAGCTTCGATCTGACACAGTGTCCCTTCAATGCTTTTAGCGCCGCCTGACTGTCGACGTAGAAGGTCACCTCCTCTGTGGCCACTATCACCGTTTCCCTGAGGATCGCCAGGATCTCAGCTTGGAAAACGCTACACTCGTTCGGTAGCCTAAAAGACCTACGAATGTCCGTCCCCAAAATATAGACACCAGCTCCCGTGCCTGTTCCCATTTTGGACCCGTGCGTGAAAACCGCACAACCCTCATAAAGCCTATCAGATTCGACCCAAAAGTCCCTATCCGGAATCACTAATGAGGGTGTCCTTAGAGTCCGTGAACCCATGAGTTATGGGGACCCCCCGCTAAAACTGATCTCACTTAGGATTGCTGTGTGACCTGTTACTCCTGTCCTTACCAACCCTGCCTCTAATAGTCTTAGGAGACTCCTTGCTGCCGTTCTCATTACAAAATCCTCTATGGGAAGCAGATGAAGAATGACATCCAAGGCAGCTTGAGGTGTGCTCCTCTGGGCTCCTGTGATGCCCAGAGAGGCGCACCTCTGCACCTTAGCAAGTAATCTCCTATGACTCTCTTTCCTCAACGCCTCACACTACACCACACAGCCATAGGAAACAACCGGCCTGACAATAGTTGTGTAACTCCAGTTTACCACCTTCCGTTGCAGACCCCAGTTCCTTCCAACGGAGTTCCTGCATTCGTAGTAGGCATTTAAACCTTTCTTTAGCCTTTCTTGAGTGTTCCTCATCCATGAAAGTTTACTATCCAAGATGACACCCAAGTATTTGGCCTCCTTTTCTAGCCCTAGCTCTACTCCTCCAATCCTAGGCAGTACAAAACTGTCTACTTTGTATTTCCTGGTAAAGAGGACTAACTCAGTCTTCTCAGGGTTGACCCCCAGTCCCTTACTACTAGCCCAGGAAGATAGTTTGTTAAGCGCCGACTGCATGACTTCACTGATAGTGGGAAGAAATTTTCCCGTTACCATTAAAACCACGTCGTCCGCATAGGCGACTATCTACCGGCCGCTCCTGTCGAAACGCCTAAGAATTTCATTCATCGCCAGCAGCCACAGTAGGGGCGATAGAACTCCTCCTTGTGGCGTGCCCCTAGTCGCCAATTTCCTCAGGTTCACGCCTCCCATACCTGAGTTGATAATTCTGCTGCTAAGCATGAGAGTTATCCACTCCACCAGAAAGTTGCTAATACCGAGCAGCTCTAACGACTCCCTAATAGCCTCTATACTAATATTGTTAAAGGCTCCTTCGATATCCAGGAACGCAGTCAAGGTATAATCCTTATGGTGCAATCCCCGCTCAATAACACTAACCACATCATGAAGCGCGCTCTCCACAGACCTGCCTTTTAAAATGCTGAGCACCACTGATGACGCGCGTATCAATCGTGTTCCTAAGATGCAGGTCGATCAGTCGCTCCAGTGTCTTCAAAAGAAAAGACGAAAGACTGATCGGCCTGAAGTCCTTCGGCTTTGAGTGGCTCCTCTTACCCGCCTTGGGTATAAAGATGACCCTAACCTCTCTAAACAAGCATATCCTGAAGATTTTCACCAGAGACATTAGTACGCGCTCCGGGACATTCTGCAGCATGGCCGGAAAAACACCATCGGGTCCCGGTGACTTATAGGGCCCAAAAGTGTTTACTGCCCATGCTGCCCTTTCCAATGTCACTATGTCGTCTACTGTCTTACCTACTGTGGTACCGCCAATGAGTCGAACCTAACTCCAGCCGCTACCTCGCTCCTTACTTCTCTACAGCCAGGAAAGTGTGTATCCATAAGCACAGATAGGGTCTCAGAGCTGGATTCCGTCCATGAGCCATCCACTCTTTGAATATGCCCAGGGGCCTTAGGGTCCCTGGCCAGTACTCGCCGAAACCTCGATAGCTCATTGACGGAATCGCTCTCCTCACAGTATTTCTTCCATGAGGCTCTTTTCGCCCTCTTTAGATCTCCCTTGTACCTGTTGTACAACACTTTATGGCTGTTCCAGTCCTCCATCCTGCCCGTGAGTTTCGCCCTATTGAACAGCCTCCTTACCGAGGACCGCAGATCCCTCAGATCCTTGGTCTACCACGAAGGCTGCTCCCTATTACCTGGATAAACCAATGGACAGGATAACTCATAACTTTCTATGCAGTTCTTAGTGAAATTCTCCACCTCCTTTTCAACTCCCCGTTGTCAGGTTAACTAAATGTCTGTGTAAAGTTTTATAAGAATGGGTTTAGTAGAAGTTGTTGAAAAATAATATTTACTTTGAATGGGCGTGGCACTGCCAACTTTTTAATCATAATGTATAAACGGGAACTTAATATGTGTGTAAAATTTCATAAGAATCGGTTAAGCAGAAGTAGTTGAAAAATAATATATACTTTGCGTGGCGCTGCCCTCTTTTTAACGGGACCAATATGTACGTACATCCTTTTAAATAAACAAACATCCGAAACCATTTTATAAATGGCAGAGTTCTAAGGAAACACAAATAAAAACAAGTAGGAGATACGGTTTACCTTGCAGGGTATCCGTGGATGTACGGAAGGTTGAACTGATATCAGATGTTTCGAGACCACCACAGTCTTCACACTGCCAGCGACGGCAGCAACAACACCCTAGCGAAAATCCTAATTACTTTAATAAGCCCAATCAACAGATTTGTCGCCATCTCGTGACGAGTCGCACCTGTTAATGAACTTTTTGTAAAGGTTCGGAACTTCACTAACTGTTTTTTCTTTATCATGTTCAACTGCTTTAAGCTTTTTTTGATTTCTGTCTTACCAGCGTGAAATATTATCGATATTTTCAATGCCGGGATTTTTTCATTGTTTATTTTGCCCAAGTTTTTGGAACAGTATACATTCATGTTTTAGCCAAGTGCCAGAAATCAAAAAAATCTTAAAATAGTTGAACATGATAAAGAAAAAAACAGTTAGTGGGAACCTTTACAAAAAGTTCATTAATAGGTGCGGTGTGACTCGCCACGAGACGTATGGGCACTTATTGTACCAATTAAAAGCTTAGAAAAAAATAATGAGATCCGCACAAAAACATAAATGTGAAAATAAGGCCAAGTTCCTTCCTATCCAAAAATTTCGGCCGTAAAAAGAACTGACTTGAAAATAAGGACCAAGTTCCAAGCAACCTGTTGCTTGGCAATATTTTTTTTGCCTTTCTAATATGGGAAAGAATTATGGGGAAAATGTTGCCTACCTTATAGCTTGCCTAGAAATGAGATGGTATTGTACCTACCAATAACTTGGTCCTTATTTTGATCTCACTACTTGGCCTTATTTTTTAAAATTTATATTGAACTCCAATGCTAAAGTCATGCGCTTTTCATCAGAATTTGAACGCATGCTATATCATTAGAACCCGTGATTGAACTCTTTTTTTGCATGTCTTTTTTCCTGGTTGTATATATAAACATACCTGATTATCGACAATTCCTATTTTATACAATTTCATATCTTGAATGGCATCCACAGAATGACCCGCGTCATTAAAAGCTCTTGTTGCATCTTTGCCCGCATATTCTAAAATTAGTTCATCGCCACCTGGATGCTAAAATTGAGAATTTCGATTTATTTTTGATAACAAAAAAAAACACTTTTTACAAATATGTATAAAAAAATATATGTATTAATTACATCTTTTAAAAACTTGGTCACATCATAAACAACATTTTTAACGATTATCCACACTGGCTTTCCACTTTTGCCATTATTTTCTGAGATTTCTTGCATTGAATATGTTTGAGACATTTTTTCTTTCTTTAATGATTCAACCAGGCTGTTAACTTTTAAATGCTACTTGTTGAGACTAAATAGAAAACTTTTTTGTTTGAAAGAGTTTTTTATACATTTATTTGCATTTAACAATTCTCAAAATATAATTAATAGATAAGTTATTTATTACACGTTTTTTTGATTCATTGATTTTCAGCGTATGATGGGGCTTTTTTGTTGTACATATTTTTTTATCTAAAAAACATTCCTATAGAGTTTAAATTGTTTGCATACTGTTTGTTTACTCATGTTAGTGTGTTTTAATTTCTTTTTTAGGGAAAAAGATTGATTTTTAATTTGCTAGACTTTGTTTTAAATAACTAAAACAATTTTTCTTTTTTTATCAATTATATCGGATTTTTTTCCATTCTTAGAAGTGGAGCACTTTAGAAATTCTAATACAACAGAAATAAATTTTTTTAGTATCTATCAAATTTACTTTATTTAAAAGATAGCACGGACCTGCAAAGAAAATGTATTTTAAATAAAAATGCGTGGAATATAAAATCTGTTTAAGTTATTTTCTATCACGTACAGATTTTCTAATGGGTATGACTAATATTTCCAGTAAGTACATCGGTGTGCTTTACCCCAAGTCGAGAACGGTACGTGCGCCCGCTTTCGATCAACAAAATGCCAACATATCTCCTCCACCTTATTATTGTTTTGGCCCACCGACCATTTAAAAAAAAAATTGAGTTAAGTATGGGGTATATATATTTTGAATACCGTCTTTCAGAATCCAAAAACTATTTCGCGAAATTGTTCCTGGTTTCTGAGATATCAAGCATTCATTGTGCTCGATATCATAATTTTCGATAAATTTTTTGTAAAAAAAAAAAATTTTTTTTAATAAAAAATTAAAAATCAGAAATCAAGTAAAATACCAAGTTTCATCAATATTAACTTTTTATTCCATGTAAATCAGGTATGTGATGAAAAACGATTTCGACACAAAAACGATTTGAAAGCAATAAAAGGTGTGATGTGTGTGTTTGCTATAGTCGTTTTGTCAATAATTTTCAAATCTGTTTTAATTGTTTTTGCAACCTTTTTTGATAAATGTCTCTTCACAGTTCTGTTACATTGTTTAGATTTTATCTTCTAGCGAGCTTTTTAAAAGTCAGTAGCTTGAAATTGGCTCAAAACTAACTGAAGAGATCGGTCGGAATTCATCACATCAACGATCGCTTTCCATCACATACCTGAATATCTTTTCTAATAACATTTATACTAGGGATGTAACGAATACCGATACCGATACCGATATATCGGCGATACTTCAGATTTTCCGATACATCGGTATCGGCGATATTTTACTATCGATACGACGATACTTTAAAAAAAATTTTCAGTTTTTTTTTGACAAATTATTTATTTTTTGTTAATTCTACCAAGAACTAAATTCATTTCGTTATTTTTTAAATCTTATTAATATCAATTTTAAAAATTAATAATATTTTACGCTGTTATTTTGCAAAAACAATAATTTATTTATTGTTAATTTTACCATGAACTCAAATTCAATTCGTTGTTTTTTAAATCTTATTCCCAGCAAAAAAAGATACTCCAAAGAAGTCATGAAAATCCGGAAATATTTTAAATTTGGATAATTTCTAATTAGTTTCACATTTGCTTGTCATTGCAAGAAGCTCGCTTTTTCGGTTACCAATACCGAATTTGAAGCGATGTTAGGACAAATATCTTTTTCGGTGTTCTATAATGATTCCTCAAAAAAAGGATGAAAAATTACCCATTTTCAGAACTTGTTTCTTTTAATGCGAATTTAAACACAAAACTGTTTTCATGTAAATTTAAGTGAATAAATATAAATTTTTAGAAGACTTTTAATAATTAAGCTATTAAGTTATTTAGAAGAATAATAGTTGATAAATGTCCTTTAAAAATCGATTTTTTAAAAAGCATGGCGAGTATTTTTTAAAATTATAAAGGAATTACAAATTTGTACTTGCTTTTCTGCTAATTATCTGCATATTTTTAATATAGATTCTTTGGAAGCAATAAAAATGTAGTTCCTTAAAAATTACTTCCAATTTTATATACTGGATTAATATAAATTTTAAATATTAATAATTTCTTACACTGTAATTTTGTATAATAAAAAAATTGTCCACCTTGAGTTTTGTTAATCTAAGCTTGAACTCAATTTCAATATTCGTATCGGTATCGGAATCGGTATCGGCGATATTTATTTTTAAGTATCGGAATCGGTATCGGATCGGCAAAACGGCGTATCGTTACATCCCTAATTTATACGCTTATTTTCAATAAAAAGTAGAAAATTTCATCTCAATAACAAGTTATTCAATACACAGCACTTAGTATACACATGGAGCAACAAAAGCTACTTTTTACAAATAAAATAAAATAAAATAACTGGTTACTGGAGCACAAAAGAAGATATTTTACTTTCAGAGAATACAAAGAAAAAAAATCGATCGGATATATTTTGAGAAAACTTTATGTAAATCTTCTTTGTTGTTTTTCTCCATTCCGAATTTTTGGCATATGAGCGAAAACAATACTAAGGTCGCGATATGCATCACAATATGCATAAGAAAATTACCTTCAAAATTTCTTAATCAGGTATGTGATGGAAAACGATCGTTTTCAAAATGATTTCAATATGATTTTTTTGAAAAGGTGTGATGAATTCCGACCGATTTTGACAATTAGTTTCGAGGCAAACAAAAACTACTGACTTTTCAAAAATGCACAAGAAGATAAAATATAACCAATATAATAGAACAGTGAAAAAAAAAATTAGCAAAAAGATTGAAAAAACATAAAAACAAATTTGGAAATTATTGACAAAACGACTACAGCAAACCTTTTTCACACCTTTTTCGTTTTCAAATCGTTTTTGTATCTAAAGGGCCCAATAAACTCGCATACATGAATGACACACATGAAAACTGACAAACATTGGTATTTGTCAGTTTTATGTGTGTGAAGTTAAGTTTTAAAATTTGAAACCCTAGACAAAAACCATCGAATTTAACAGAGGTCTGTTAACAGTTTAACATGACTCTGTTAAACATTTAAAATTTTGCTTTTTTCATTTAAAATTGAATAATTACTAAATTGTTAAACAAATTGCACCAGCAAATAATTAAATATCTTATTTACGTCATAGTTTGTACCTAGATATGGCTTTGGCAAATAAATACATAAAAATAAGTGGATTTTAGATCGCTTGAAAAAAATTAATATATAAAAGACTTTAGTCCTTTTCTCGAAAATGGTAGGAGATGGGGTAAATTTTTTTCATGGAGGGGACTCCTAGTAGCGTCTAGATAATTGATTATCTAGACGCTACTAGGAGTCCCCTCCGTGAAAATAATTTACCCCATCTCCTACCATTTTCGAGAAAAGGACTAAAGTCCTTTTTCAGATTTCAAATATGGTTTTTTTGAAATCGGCCTATAATTTCTAAAAAACAGAATGTTAAAATAACTGACCATCGGACAATTATCTAGACGCTACTAGGAGTCCCCTCCGTGAAAAAAAATTACCCCATCTCCTACCATTTTCGAGAAAAGGACTAAAGTCTTTTATATATTAATTTTTTTTCAAGCGATCTAAAATCCAATTATTTTTATGTATTTATTTGCCAAAGCCATATCTAGGTACAAACTATGACGTAAATAAGAGATTTAATTATTTGCTGGTGCAATTTGTTTAGCAATTTAGTAATTATTCAATTTTAAATGAAAAAAACAAAATTTTAAATGTTTAACAGAGTCATGTTAAACTGTTAACAGACCTCTGTTAAATTCGATGGTTTTTGTCTAGGGTTTCAAATTTTAAAATTTTACTTCACACACATGTCAGTTTTTCTCCTCACACTGTTCATGGAAACTGACAAACATTTATTTAAAATTTTTTCAAAAGAAAACTGAAAAAATTTTAAATTTTCAATCATATTTAAACTAGATAAAATTGCGACAAAACCAATTGTGAGTTCAAATTTGAATTGAAAAATATAAATAATTAAAAAAAAAAAAAAATTCGCTGCATATGAAAAAAATCTAAATTTTGTACGTTTTCCTTTGATATTTACATTCAAGTATGTCACTCTTCCCCTTACACCATATGAAATGTGTGAGCAAAGAAGAAATTATTAAAAAAATTTAATATTAACATGTATGTAATTCAAAAAATTTAACCATATACAGTCAGGGAATCCGTCCAACATGGCATGTATGTCATACAAAAGTATGTGAGTATAGGGTACCCTTAAATCGTTTTTCATCACATACCTGAATATGTATAGTTTTTGATTTGATCGATGGAAATCGAATTCGAAAACGAAGCAATTTTCGAAGGTGTTTTTTAAAATAATTTTTCTTAATGAAAAAGAAGTTTAGCGCAATGATTACAAAAATATTTCTTTATTAAAAAGAATTTGATCTCAAAAATTATAAAAATTCGACGCGGTGTATTAATAAAAAGGGCTTTTAAAACTGCTTCGTTTTCAAAATCGACTTAAATCACATACCTGATTATCAAAAAAATTTCGATTTCATGCAAAACTGAAAATTGTTTTCTCTAGAAACCCATATAAGCACATAACTACCAGAGCTGTGAAAGATTGCAATCAATTTAATTGCAAACACATGATTTTCATGTTAATGATTGCTAATTTTTTGATTGCAATGAAAATCGTAAATTTGCTTTCATCATTTCAATTTGAAATCATGAAATCAATTCAATAAAAATTATTGCAATCAATTTTTTAAAATTAATTTCTATATTAATTGATTGCAATCAAATTTGATTTCAATTAAATTTGATTACAATTAAATTTGATTACAATTAATTGATTGCAATCAAATCCAGTGATTGCAATCAAAATTAAATCAGAATCAAGATCATCGTTTTCTTCTAGAAATAAAGCTTGTTCTGAAATTAAAAAAAAAAATGCATGAAATGGCTAACAAACCTACGTTTTTCTAATTATAAAAAAAAAAATAAAAAAATTGTTCAGTTTATAAGCCAAGCCAGGAATAAATCACACCTATCGCGAAAATATCGCAAACTCGTAAAAATCGCAATACTGGAAACAAAGTCTAAAATTTATTAAAACTCGGTCGGAAATTTGCAAAAACCACGATAAAACTTGATGTATTGCAAGCGTAATATTGATAAAAAAAATTCCCTAAAAATGCAGGAAAGAAAAAACTTTGAAAAATTGCCGATATCGTGAAAATAGCGAAAATTTGCAAAATATAAAAAAAAAACGGTAATAATGATTAAAAATCGCTAAAACTGTACGAAATGCCAAAAATTCAACAAAAATCGCGAAAATTCGCAAAAACTTGCTAACTCGCGAAAAGTAAAAAATCAGAAATAAGCCCTAAAATTGATTAGAATACCAAAATCACGAAGAGAACACGAAAACTCACAAGTTTGTCAAGGAACTGCTAACATTGTTGAAATTGCAATGTCTTTTAAACGTTTTTGTTGCTTAATTCCAATATTAGAATTAAAATATTATGAATGTGTGCTTTTTTTATTTTATAATTTTTATTTGGTTTATGTCAAAAATATTAGATACATTTTTCTTTCGATCCTACGTTACTGTTACATTCCATCTACATCCCGTTCCGGTCGGCTAATGGACCCTTAAGACAACTCGATCGAATCAACTCGTTATCGAAAGCTTCGATTAGACCCCAGATTGTGTTTCGACAATAACGCGTCGAATGTTATCTTCCAAGTTTATGTATTTTATTTCTATGTAAAAAAACATATCCCCATAGTGAATAATCTTATGGCGTCAAATCGCACGGGCGAGGTGGAGAGGTAGGATGCAATTCGGAAGTCGGTACACCTTCCCATCAGCGTTCATATTATCCGCATTGATTTTAATTTGAAACGGAATTTTATGGATTCAATATTGAAACATTTTTTTAACAGCGATAAATGTTATATTAACGGGACTTAAGGTGAGATTAATAATTTTTCGTTTAAAATTAATATGAAATAATGGTAATTTTAAATAAAGTCTGTACTTTTGCAGAAATTTATTATGATTTCCAATCAACATTGCGACATGTTGATTTTACATTGGTAATTTTTTCTGTCTGCAGAAATTACCAAAAATTACTCACAACATTTGTACAACACACAATTGGCCGAATGTATTCCGAAAATCTATGTAATTGATTCTGAAGAATCACAATTTGTGTAGAACTAACTATTGTTAACACCCGACCAAAACAAAAAGGGGTGTTATAACTTTGTAGTGTTTATCTGTGTGTCCGTCTCCGCCATCGTAGAGCCTAAACCACTGGACCGATTTTGATTCAGATTTATTTATTTATTTTTGAAAGGTGACTTGATTGAGAGTGTTCTTAGCTATGTCTGAAGAAAGTAGGTCCAACCGTTTATAAGTTATCACCTCTTTTTTAGCTGTACCCTCTTGAATCTGTGTGTCTATGGCGCCGTAGCTCCCGAACGGCTAGATTGACTTTAATTTAGTTCTTTTTTTTGTTTCTAACCCATGTTTGAAAAAAACCGGTTCAGAAGTTTGGAAGTTATCATTCATTTTCTTCGGAGGTTTTTAAAATTTTTAACTTAATGGTATTCATTATAGAAGTTTTTAGATCAAGTCACCTTTCAAACAACAAAAACTAAATTAAAATTGGTCTAGCTGTTTGGGAGCTACCGTGCCTCAGACACACAAGAAATCAAGAGGATACAGCTAGAAAAGAGGAGATAACTTCTAAACGGCTGGACCAATTTTCGTCGAAACATAGCTAACATAGCTCTCGATCAAGTCACCTGTCAAACAAAAAAAAAAAAAAACTAAATCAAAATCAAAATCGGCCCACCGGCTTGGGCTGTACGATCGAGTGTACAGACACAGATACATGGACACACTATAAAAATTATAACACCCCTCTTTTTTTGGTAGGGGGCTAAAAAGCATTAAGAAAATATTAAAAAACTTGTTACCATAGCTGCCAGAAATGCCGATTTTTTACGATATGGCAAAAAACGATATGACATACTGTGTCGGCATATCGTAAGTTTTTTACGATATGACAACACTGAGAAAGCAATACACCGTGTATGACTCTGTGTTGTCATATCGTAAAAAATTACGATATGAGAACACAGTATGTTCCGGCAGCTATGCTTGTTATGTTGATCGGGTAGGGTTCTACGATCATTTTCTCCAAAAAATCTTATTTTCGATCATAATTTGTCTTCACTTATTTGAATAATTGACTTTCGATAACATTAAATGAAAATGTAACTTTATCATCGTGTAGCTTACTTTCATTATCAGTTTAAACGTGTTTTTATTACTTTTTAAGCTGTTTGTGATAACAATTTACGTGACTGTTAGAACATTTTGTTTTATAATTTTAAATAAAAGAAAATTTTATCTGATATCAAGTGGAGATGTGCACCACTCATTTAATGGGCGTGAGTCTTGAGCAAATATTCTTTCAAATACAAATGGACGTGAGTATTTCGTGATTGTAAGCTAAGAAGCTTATGTATGAATGTGTACCACTAATAAAATGTTTCTTATTACCATGCACTATCATGAATGAAAATAAATCCACTGTCCCATCTCTAGTGTAATAATTTTAGCTACATATATTCCTAGACAGTTATTTATCATGAAAGTGTTGAGCTTTTAATACACTGCACATTAAAATTTAATGATTAAATTAATATTATTTATATTATTGATATATTGGGTGTTTTTTATTGAGGTATAGAACTTTAAGTTGGCATCACTTTTTTAACTGGCGGCCATTTTGTCAGCTGTCAAGTGATTAATATTTAGTTTGGTTTGCCATTTCATCATGAACAGGTTGACAAAAGAACAACGCTTGCAAATCGTGCAAATTTATTTCGAAAATAATGGTTCCGTTCGCGAAGTTTACCGCAAGCTCCGTCCATTTTATGGTCGACATAATCGTCCATCAGAGCAATTAATTCGGTTAACCATGGATCGTTTTCGCACTTCGTTTACTCTATTTGATAATACGCATCCGCAGAGACGTCGAACAGTGCGCACCGAAGAAACAATTGCCGCTGTAGAGCAAAGTGTTGAAGAGGACCCGAATGAATCGATTCGCCACCGTGCACAGCAATTGGAGCTTTGTCCATCAACTTTATGGAAGATTTTGCGCAAAGGTCTTGGCTTGCGACCTTGGATGAGTTGTGGTTCCAACAAGACGGCGCTACATGCCACACAGCGCACGTCACAATCGATTTATTGAAGGAAACATTCGATGAGCGCATAATTTCGCGGAATGGACCTGTCAATTGGCCACCAAGATCGTGTGATTTGACACCATTGGAATATTTTCTTTGGGGATATGTGAAGTCGCTCGTCTACGCCAACAAACCAGAAACGTTAGGAGACTTGGAAGCCAACATTCGTGGCGTTATTGCCAACATACGGCCCCATATGCTCGAAAAAGTGGTTGAAAATTGGACCTGTAGAATTGGCTTTACTCGAGCCAGCCGCGGCGGCCACATGCCCGAAATCATATTTAAACATTAATGGCATAAAATTATCCTTCCAATAAAGCCAAATTGATGGACATTAAAACGATTTTCTTGTGTTTTATTTCAATTCGAAGTTCTATACCTCTAAAAAAAACACCCTGTACATACACATTATAAAACAATTTAATCCCAACATACCAAATGGCTTGAGAAAAATATTATAATAAGCTTACTAACATAAGCCTTAAGCTTGAAAAAGTATTGAAAAAAGCTATCGTAACAATTGTAGAAAAATCAAAACGGAACCCTCTTGAAAATATTATAAGTGCATGTTTACTATAAGCTTATTCTTGCAATTGTAGAATAAGCTTATGAAAACAATATTATATTAACTTCTGTATAGAAAACTTAGTTTGTCTTAATATTTTTATAAGCTTTGAAGAATAAAATTCACAAATAATATATTTTTTAATGTTGAAAAAGAAAATTCTTATTATTTACTTCAAATTCATTCGATTTCATTTGTATATTACATACATATGCAACTTTTTCATGTTTTTTATGTTGTAATTTACAAAATTACACGTGTACCCAATTTGCAATTTAAAACTAGATGTAAATGCCGCTGTAGAATGTATTCAAAAAGATAAGTCCTTTTCAATCGTTATATTGTTCTCTTGAATATATGTATGACGATTATAAGCATACTTTAGAAATAGTTGCATATAATAATAGTTTCTCAAGCATTGTTAAAAACTGCTTGTGAAATCACATTTTATAAGTGAAGTTAAGAAAAGCTTAAGGGCCACTATTTATATAAGCTTATTCTCAAGTTGTATTGGATTTTGATTACTGTATGGTATGTTGGGATAAATCAAACAGTAATGAAGTAAAATTTGTATGGGTATTCTATCTGCCTTTTTCAGAAAAAATTAAATGGATTTGAAAGGTATTTAAAGTAAAATTTTTATGGATATATTGTTCTGAAATACATGTCAAAGCTATTTTATTTTTTACGAATACGGTGGTAAGTGTGGGCATGGTTAAATAAAATGCACTGTCGCTTAATTGACAACAGCATATAGTTAATGAAAGAAAGAAATGTTAAATAAAATAGTGTGTTAACAGTCCGCACGGATGAGGAAGGTGCGCTTGTGGAATCAGTGCCTAACACCTAAAACTCAACATCCAGAGCATCTGCTGCCAAAAGAAAAAAGATACAGCCGAAGGTATGTGGTGCTGCACGTAAACGCTCCAAGCTCTATCTGTCGCAAGTAGGGCTTTTTCATTCCCGAAATAAAAAAGAAATTCCCGGAATCCCCGGGAATTGAAGATCGTAATAAAATATTTACCAATAACTGTAATTTCCGGAATCCATTGATTTATATATGAGCATAATTAATCATTCCTTATTTTAAACTGAGCTTTATTTCAAAAGTATTTCACAAACAAAACAGTTTCTAAAGAAATGAGATTAAAAAAGCAACAAATTTAACAAATCACGAAAACAGAAAGATCCACAAAGTAAATTAAGTAAAAAAGAACAAAATTTTTATCGAAATTCTGGGGAGACTTCGTATTTAAATTAGGGATGTAACGATACGCCGTTTTGCCGATCCGATACCGATACTTAAAAATAAATATCGCCGATACCGATTCCGATACCGATACGAATATTTAAATTGAGTTCAAGTTTAGATTAACAAAACTCAAGTGCAATTTCTTTATTATACAAAATTACAGTGTAAGAGATTATTAATATTTAAAATTGATATTAACCCAGTATAAAAGATTGGAAGTATTTTTTAAGGAGCTACATTTTCTTTGCTTCCAAAAAAATCTGTATTAAAAATATGCAGATAACACAGTGCAACAGTCCAAAAAACACACGGACTTGACAGTATAGATTCGATTGTACTACCACGGGGTAGTAAAACCCTATACTTAGCTTGGCGAATTTGGTGACCAATTTCGTTTTATGGACCTCCAAAATTTTGGAAAATCAGCGGGATCTCAAAAAAAGGTGTCATCAACTTTTGGCCAACACAAAATTCAAACTTATTGATACCGCTTAACTATATATGCAATAATGTAGCCAAGAGTTCGCTAAACAGATTTTATTACCATTTTATGCCAAAAAATTATTTTTTCGTGCACTTTTTTTTGAAAAATTAAGGAAAAAAAATTTTTTTCACATTTTCCAGAACAACTTTGGCAAAGTTGTAGCTACGGTAAAGCTGAACAACTTTTGTGAACATGTCAATACAATCTGAATGTATCTGGGCACCCTAAACAGCCCAGAAAAACTTATTTCTACCTTAAAAGTTTTTGTTTTTTACGAGTTAGGCTATATTTTTATTACATTTTGTTGTTGTTTTTTTTGTTATTGTTCCACTTCTTATGTTGCTGATTTTAGTATTTACAATTTTTTATTTTTTGTTGTTGTTTTGCCAAATAATGGTAATGAAAAATTTGGAGTCCCTATAAGTTATACTGAAAAAAGTGAATAAAATAATTTTTTTAAATTTAAAAAAAAAAAAGTACAGGAACATATTATTTTTCTGGGCACAAAATGTTAGTGAAATACAACAGAGAAGTATGCACTTGAATATACCATTTTAAAAAAATATATATTTTTTAAGTATAAAAAAAATTGTGAAAAACTATAATTTTTAAGGTACAAAGTGGTCTGTGTGAGCTATTAGAGTGCCTAGATACGTGCAGATTGTATTGATATTTTCACAAAAGTTGTTCAGCTCTACCGCAACTACAAGTTTGCCAAATATTGTTAGTTAAAAATTACAAGTCCCTGTAAGTTATTCTGAAAAAAGTGAAAAAAACAAAATTTTTCCTTAATTTTGTCAACAAAAAGTTAACGAAAAAAATTTTTGGCATGAAATGTAAAAAAAAAAATCTGTTAAACAGACTCTTAGCTACATTATTGCCATATATAGTTAAGCGGTATTATAAAGTTTGAATTAGCTGTTGGCCAAATACTGATGACACCGTTTTTTGAGGCCCCACTGATTTTCAGAAACTTTGGAGGTCCATAAAAAAAATTTTTCACTAAATTCGCCAGACTGAGTAAAGGGTTTTACTACCCCATTGTGGGACAATCGAACTTGTGCTGTCCAGTTCTTGTGTTTTTCCAAAAGTCTTTCATTTATCGCATAGTGTAATTAGTAGAAAAGCAAGAAAAAATTTTTAATTCCTTTATAATTTTAAAAAATGCTCGCCATACTCGCATAAAAAAATTGTGAAAATGGGTAATTTTTTTACCCTTTTTTCTTGAGGAAAAATCATTATAGAACACCGAAAAAGAAATTTGTCCGAGCAATGCTTCCAATTCGGTGATTGGTAATCGAAAAACAGAACTTCTTGCAATGGCAAGGATATGTAAAACTAATTAGAAATGATCCAAATTTGCAATACTTCCGGATCGCGAGTTCTACATTTTCATGACTTCTTTGGAGTCTTTTTTTGCTGGAATAAGATTTAAAAAACAACAAATTGAATTTGAATTCATGGTAAAATTAACAAAAAATAAATAATTTTTTTACAAAATAATAGTATAAAATATTATTAATTTTTAAAATTGATATTAATAAGATTTAAAAAATAACGAAATGAGTTTAGTTCATGGTAAAATTAACAAAAACTAAATAATTTGTCAGAAAAAAACTCTAAAAAATTGTTTAAAAGTATCGTCGTATCGACAGTAAAATATCGCCGATACCGATGTATCGGAAAATCTGTAGTATCGCCGATATATCGGTATCGGTATCGGTATTCGTTACATCCCTAATTTAAATCTATTTTTAGATCGATCTAAAAGAGAGCATACAAATCATTAGTAAAATCACTGCTGAACTGAAATCAAAATAGTTTTATTTCTGATCTTTCGTCAATGATTTTAACACGTGGTTCTCAGAAGCCGGAAGTGATCTGAAGAACAATTAAAAGGTTGTCTAGGATAAGTGTTGCTGACAAAGAGCTGTCTTAGAATATTAAATTCAGTCCTTTACTTCTTGGTATGCAATGAAAATACTCTGCCCTTAGAAAAGTTGTACTTTAATATTCTTTGTTGCAAATGATTTTTTAAAACAGTCAATGTATTAATTGTATCATCTCACAATCGGTTTCTTATTAAGTAACGCAATTTTTAATTGTTGAAAAAATCCTTTCGCCCTCAACAGAAGTTGCCCGCTTAGTTAAGAGGGCGTTGTGTAAATTACCAATATTTTTGGCCCTTTTTCTGCTGTCTTCAAATAGTTTGAGCTGGTTTGTTAATAGCAGCGTTTAAAGTTTCCTCGGAAATCTTCTCTTTCGAAACACTGTCATCTGAAATAGTCCCCCTTATTCCGTAACTATTTGTCGACGTCACGTCAGGACAATACCAAAAAATTGGCACTTGTCTACTCGCTGTCGACAAAAATTTTCTACTATTAACAGCCTCTTCCCATTTTCTATGCCTTAGAGAATAGTAATTGGATACCAGTAATAGTAAATTGTTGTCGATGACGAGTAGAAGTGTGTCAGTTTTTTTACTATGGATTAAATAAAGCCCAATTTTCAAATTTATTTACATTGTTCAGTAGAAACAACGTTAAAAAATATCCCGCTGTTTACAGTTTTTTTTAAAGAATGGCAACACTGTTTTGATATGAAAATAGCGCCATCTTTTGCAAATCCATTTTTTTGGTTGAGGAAATTAATTTTAGCTTAACAATAGATGGCGCTGACTTTACATAGTGTCAGAGTTGCCAAGTTTTTGAAATATCTGAAAGCGCGGGATATCTTAAAAGAGCTATAACTTGGAGTTTATTAATCAAATTGCATACCACCTGCAGCCATCGTTTTAAATAAAACTCATTATATTCGTTTTGATTTAACATTTTACTTATATATATCATTTTGTTTTAATTTAAGCAAATAAAAAAAATTATTTCTTATGTTTTTTTTTTCTTTCAAATTTTGTTTTAATTTTAAATGATGTATGGGATGCATGTTATAATAATGTTGTGTATGTTGGTTTATAAATGTAAATCTTAAATTTTAGTTTTCGCACATTTTTTTTTGTTTTTAATTTAAAATTTTTTTTATACAATATTTAAAATAAATTTATTATATTTTTTTGGATTAATGTATTAAAAAGAAAAGAAGAGACGCTTTAAGTGTCAAGCTGGGGTTTGTGTTTGTTTAAATATCTATTTTATTAGGTTAATGATTTATTTTAGCTAATTTTGAAGAAGATAAAGTGCCATTAAATTATGTATTGATGTATGTAAGTATATACTATACGTATGTATATCTTTTTATATGTATTTTATTTTTTTATAAGTATGAAAACTTTACTAGCTTTAATAACAATTTATTTTTAAAGATACAAAATATTTCATTTAATATATTTTATTATATTTTAGACATAAATTTTAAATGTTAACAAACAAAATTACACGCATATGTTTATACAGACAGATACATACATTTAGGTTAAGGTATTTTCTTTTTAATTTAAAGGCTTTAAAAAGAGTTATTTCTATTTTGTTTAAGTTTCTTAGAGAATTGTTGTGGTTTTTTTTGTTTATAATTATATTTTATTGAGTTTTGATTTTGTGGAAAATTTAATTAATCATATACGTGTACTTATACATTTTTGTTTGTTTTTCTTTTTTTTTTTAAATTTCGATATTTTTTTACACTAAAAATTTGATTACAATATTTTAATAATAAAAATGAACTATTTCACGTTTGATTTCCAAATCAAAACGATTAAGGGCTTCTTTTTGTTTTGCATTAATCTTACATTAAATTTTACACAAAGTGGTAGTAGGTAGGATTGATTATTTTTTATAAAAAAAAGATAAACTATGGATATATTAAAAAATATGTTGTACGAAGTAATATAAAAAATCCTTAATTTAAAAATATTTATTTATTATATATAAATTTGTTTTTAATTTTAAATATTTGTATTATATTTTATATTGATTATTTTAACTATATTTACAATATCATTTTCATCATCATCATCATCAGGATCAACATTCTTGTTTTTTTTTAAATTATTATTCTTAAATAACACATCCTCACACATCCTATTATTATTATTCTGTGTGTGTGTAAATATAAATACAAGAGTCATATTGCGTTTCAGTTTATCTTTAATTTTGCATTTATATTTTCCATTGGCTGCATTTAAATTTTCATAAAAAACCTTTCTCACAATATGCCATTCGTATAGTACTGATAGCCATCGTATAATTTTGTTGAGAGACTCTTTAGAGAATCCTGTACCAATTGTTCAACTTTACGTTCCATTTCTTGTTCGGTTAAATTCATGTGGAAACGTTTGCGGAGATTCTGTACGGTTCCGGAGCAACCATTTTTAAAACAAGGCAATTGAGCATCTTAAAAAGAAGAGAGCAATTAAAACGGTTTAATAAAATAAATAAGAAAATCTTTGGATTTGAAGAATAGATACATAAATGCGATAAACAAATTGAGAGCTGAACTGCCTCCTAGACCGATTGAAATTATTTCATCTGTCACTGTTGGCTGAAGTACAAAGTTAGTGCGCAAAGCAAACTATGACATTAGGATTTTTTTTGTAAAAAGTAATATTGAAAATAGCATAACTTTGTAGCGCGTCATCAGGTTCTAGTAATTTATATATAATTTAAAAAGTTCAAACTCGCTTTATGCAAATCCAAGACAAGGACATCACAAATAAAAAAATTTTTATCCTTAAATGTCCTGAAAAGTGGTATTTATTTTCTATTATTTTTTTTTGCAGCATATAGCAAACTAATCTATCGCCATTGTGTAAAAAATACAAATCGAGATTTTAGGCCAAGGTTCTTTTTATTGTTATTGCTAACACAATTTTCGTAGAAATGATCGAGTTATCATAAAGAAACAACGTTAAGTTTTGAATCTGTTTTCATCCCATCTTGAAAATTTTACACAATAAAGACATGTTAATTGGCTACATTCTGTAAAAAAAATAAAGATAATTAAAATACCATTTTTCAGGATATTCAAGAATAAAGGATATTTTGGCATTTTAGAGGCACTTGTAGCAGGAAGCGTTGTCTGGTTTAATCAGCATTGGTTAAGAGGAGACTGAAACCTTTCGAGTGACATCAAATTTATTTATATCCGATGACGCGTTCTAAAGTTATTCAATCTTCAATATGACGAACTTTTCTCGAAATTGGCCGAGATGCTCAAGTTTAGAGGCCTATAAAATAGAAACCATAAGAGGCATCGAAATAATTTTTAAGCATGTTCCACGTACATAATAGTAGAATATATCTCGAATTTCATTAAAATCGGAGAGGATAAAAATCCAGACCGTGCCGAAAATTTTCGTATTTACCCTATTGACAGTTATCCATCCGAATCATCAAATTTTAAGTAGTTTGGCATCGATTTGTAGCTGCATATGTTGGTAGTAAGTGCATATTTTTGCATGTTTTGGCAATAAATGCATATTTTTGGAGTTATTGCATATTTTAAAATTTTTATAAAAAATATAAAAAGTGGCGCTTGAAAGTGGAACATACCTAATAGAACATACCTTATGGAACATACTTAATACTAATTTCTAACTTTTTTCTTCAAATCGCAAACAAGTAAATTACGTTGAGAGAAGTATTACAGGAAGAAGTTTACAATGTAACTGGCCCAAATGCAGGAGAAATAAAAACGTTAAATAATATCATAGAGAAAAACATCGGCTGCGACGTGAATCCAAATTGATTATTAGGCTAAGGTTCGTAACGTTATATTCAGAAAGAATTGGGCATGATTAATATTCCAGGGAACAAGGGAAAAATTAACACCAACTTAATTTTTCAACGTACACAGCAGAACAGAGTAGCGCCACTTTCGGAAGTATTAAAACTCCGAAAATAGCGTTACGTAATATGTGAATAGCACCTAAGAGAGTTATTTACATATTCTATCGCATACGTAAACAGTAACTTATATGTATATAAGTAGGTTGAAATTTTTAGGTAAACAATTTACCGACTTTTTTAAAATAGTTTTTTAGTTTTATTACATGAATTATTATATTTTCTTTAAATAATAATAATAAAAATTTTTGAAATTATTTCCATACTATTTTATTTTTGGTGCTTTGTTCGTAGGTACATAAATGCATATTTTTGCGCATAATTTGCATTTTTAGGTGCATTTATTAAGCGCTTAAAATCCCTTTTTAGTTGCATGAAAGTCCGAGCCCTGCATATGAGTAAAATGGGTCGATTAATGATGACAACCGCTGATGCCAGAAATGCAGATTTTTTACGATATCACAAAAAACGATATGACATACTATGTACGTTTTTTACGATATGACAACGCTGAGATGGCTATACACGGTGTATAGATACCTCAGTGTTGTCATATCGTAAAAAAACTTACGATATGACATCACAGTATGTCATATCGTTTTTCTGTCATATCGAACCTCTGCAACCGAACTTCATTTGGGTTGTCACTTGCTAAAAACGATATTACGGATGGCAACTGAAAGCTGTTAATTTTAGTTTTTATTTGATGGTTTTCTGGCAACCACGAATTTTCAGTTGCCAACTGGTAACGCAATTACAGTTCGGTTGCTATCCATAATGGATCCATTAGTTTCGAAAAAACAATTAACAATAACAATTGTATTTTTATTTCAATATTTCGCTACTCTGTGACTATTTTCCAAATATTATTATTATTATTATTATCAATTTCAACATTAATTATTTCCTGACGATGCTACACAAAGGATTAGCGAAATATTGAAATAAAAATACAATTGTTATTGTTAATTGTTTTTTATATAAAAAAGAGACCTTTTGCTTGAAAACTAGATACTAAAATTAATAAACGAAGGTCAAAAAAACAGAATAACTATGTTATACATAAAGCTTTATATATATTTTGTAGTTACAGAATTTTACTAAGGTGAGTAAAAAATACTTACTGCTGCGCATTATTTCAACAAAGTTTATTATACGATCCATATGTTTGCGAGCTGTCATCATGCCCACTAATAATAAACGATTAAATTCGCGCCAATGTTCGGAACTTGTGCCACCCATGACATCCACGAATTCGGGCGTCAGTTTAAAAGGAGATTGTTCAAAACCTTAAATTAAATAGAAATTAATACAACGCAAAAAAAAAAAATAAAATAAATACCATTAAGGAAACTTACCTAAATTTTTAGGTGATATGCTTAAAATAAAACCAAAATCAATATGTATAATATGGCCGTCAGAATGCAGCAATATATTGCCATTATGCCTGGTAATAAAGAAATTGTTTGAATGAATATTTCCATTATTTTCATACGAAAAATATGTAAATATGTGTAAAAATATTTACCTATCTTTAACTTGCAACAGATACGATATTAAACAATATGCTGCACAACTTTGTACGAAATTCTTTTGGGCCAAACGAAAAGCATCACTATCTGTGGGTCCATATTCGTCAATGAAATAATCACGCAGTGATTTGTTGGAATTCTTTTTGATTTGATGCAATGACACAGTATTCAATATGGGCTCGATAAGACCACTATCGTTGGAGAGACACACAATTTTATAGGGCCGTACCCAGAGGTCTACATGTTCTTCTTGCCATATAATTTTGAACATCTATAGAAAAAAAGATAAACAAGAATTTAAATAAGTATTAAAGCAAGTATATATTAATTACAAAAAATTAAGAAAATCTGAAAAAAATCTAACAAGTTGTAATTTTAAAAAGGAATATTTAATTTATATGGGCGTGGCACCGTCCACTTTTGAAAAAATTAAATTGCATTGTGAGAGAAAGTTATTGTATGTGGGCAACGTTTTATAAAAAAATAAATAAATGGGTGTGGCACTGCCCACTTTTCTCGCCATAATGTTGTATGAGGAGGGTAACTCAGTGTGTGTGACAAATTTTCAAAGTTTCGGTCGCGTAAAAGTTGTTGAAAATGTTATTTACTGACACTTCCCACTTTTTAAAATAATTAAATTGTATTGTCAGAGAAAGTCAATGTGTGTGAAAATTTTCGTAAGAATCGGTTAAATAGAAGTATGTGAAGAAGAATATTGATTTTAAATGGGCGTGGCCTGCCTACTGCTCTCATCATGTTGTATTGTGACATTAGCTTAATGTGTGTGGAAAGTTTTATAAGATTTAGTCGACTGAAATTAGTTCAACATTTTATTTACTTTGTATCGGCGTAGCACTTACAACTTTTAAAATCATTAAATTGTACTGTCAGAGGATGTCAATGTGTGAGCAAAGATCCATTCAATATGTGCTTTAAGTAGAAGTAGTTGAAAAAGATTATTTGCCCAATTCACAAGCTCTCTCAGTATTATTGATCGTTTATTTAAATACACCTTTGAAAAACACCTTGTGCGAAAAGTTTTATAAGAATCTTTGAATTATAAATAGTTGAAAAGTTTACATTGTTTGGGCACGGCATTGCCCACTTTTCTAATCATAATATTGTTGCACATTATAGCAGAAGTGTTAGGAAAAGTAAATCTAAGTAAAAATCTATGAAATTAATTGATGTAACTAACATGTAACAATTGTGTGGCCATTAGTTCCTGCCTTAAATCATCTCCACACTTGACAATAGCCGACAATAGACGCCAATTGGAGAGATGTCCGTATGGTGAAGATTCGCGTATTTGCTTTTCCTTTTGATGCCAAGGTTCCTATTTTTTTTTTGGAAGAATTTAAAAATGTTTGAGGAAATATCAAAAAACTAAATTTTATTATGATTTTTACCTTAAGAGCAGCTGCTGAAGGATCTTCAGGATCATTGCTAAACGATTTAGTATTTTCGCAATTTAAATTGTTACAATGGCGGGTACGTACATCACCAATATTGAACAAAACGGGCATACCTACACACAAAATGATGGTTAGAAGCATACATATTGGGAATGTACAACAAACTAACCTTGATCTCTGGAGTCACACGAGTCTAATGACATCTGTGAAATGGCATCACGTTCGCATTGTAAACGCATTTTACGCATGTGTAAATATTGAGCTGTTATCTCATCGTCTTCCTGGGACCAAACATCATCTTCGTTTAGTTGAGGAGGTGATAAACAGCCACCAACATTGGTGGCAGCAGTAGAAGTTTGTTGCTCCGTCGAGGTAGTTTGCTGTTCGTTTAAGCCTGTTGATGATTCAGACAACAGTTTCTCTTTTTTACGTTGACATGCTGTACCGCTATGACTACTACAACTGGATGTACGACTACAGAATGCATGTTGGCAAGTCGCTGCCAGACCACCCTCTAAATGTTCCTCGGATTTGGTATGGCGCAAAGAAGGCATCATTTTCGGAATGAGCGATGAAGAATAAATGTCTGGCACTTCTACTACTTCCACATAGATGATGTAGGGAGTCTTATCTTTTGAATTTAAAACGGCAGTCTTTTCCTCTGTGATGCGTACAACATGATGCGGAATGTCTGAATAGAGTGGCAACCAAACGCGGGCAGGAAGATTTTTATTGATCAAATTCAAAAACATTCTCAAAGCTGAGGTTTTTTCAGCTTTCGAGGAAAGATTTGTGAGATTTTTTCCCACATTGATAAGAGCTTTCATAAACTCTTTTTGCGGTGCCGTTTTGGGGGCACTACATGAACACACCGTTTTCTGGCCAAGCAAATCATTGACCTGGCCGCGTACTGTTTCGAAACAAGTGCAACCATTGTCGAAAGCTCGACCAGAAGTCAAGTCTCCGAGGCATAATTTGGCGGGTGTTGTGGGCAAGGTTTGTGTAGTGTAAGGAGGTTGTTGATACAGTCGATTTGATATACTTAAATTAGAACTAGCTCGTCTTGAGTCTGCCAACAAAACTGTGGCATCTGATTGTGATCTATGATGGGTTTTTTTGGTCACAGGAGAAACCATACTCTGATGAACTGCCGCCGCATTAACAGCTTGTGACTGAGCCTGGGCCTGCTGCGTGACCGGAGTCTCTTTTGCATCACCTTTATTCAACTGTTTGCGCTCCTTCTTGTTAAAGATCTCCTTCATTAATGCCAGCTGTGATTTGCGGCTACCCATAGTATCAACATGCTGATAATTATAGGCCTCCAACAGCCATAGGCACTTTAGAGAAAAGTCTACCGATTTACGACATCTTATGGTCAAATAGGGATCTAGCACTTCGGCCAATTCGTCCATTTGTATGTACATGACAATAAGTTGTGGTATATATAAATCCACCTCCTGATCGGGGAAGCTAAAAATCTTGTTGCCTATAAAACTAAGAACTCCGGGTTCTTTTGAATAAAATAGATAATGTATGGCGAAATGAATGTTAAAAACTGGGGATTCAAAAAATCTCAACAGGCCACTCGGACCTTTTTCAGTCTTTTGTTGATTCGCTAAATCTTGCGAATTGGTAGGACGCTCTTTGATGAAACATTTCACTACACCGGGTACTTTGAGCTTGTTTAAAGATGATATGGAAGATGCCTTTGTTATAGTTAACAACGAACTGTTATTGTGGGAACAGGAGGAAGTAGCATTAGGTACTTGTAAATTTAACGTCTTCTCAATGCACTCGGAGGAAGAAGGTGCCTCCTTTTCATTTGATTTCTCTGTTATGCTGACGACATTATCTACAGCGGGAGTTAAAGGCGTTGTTACCGGCGAATTAGCTGCCGAGCTGTTGCTTAAAGCTGCAGCTGCAGCAGCTGCTGCTGCTTTTTTACTTGCATGTGTTGTTAATAAACTAAAGAATTCTTTTTTCTTGGAAATATCCGTTGGAGATTTAATTTGCTCTGTAGGTGTCACACAACCAGCGGCTGCAGTATGGGTGGTATCATCTGCTGCTTTTTGAATTTGTTTTGAGGCATTTTTCTTTTCATGATTTTCAATTATACTTTGAGCTGTGCGGAATATAGCATTTTTAGTGGCACCAAAGAAATTCTTGAACAACACATCATTTTTCGATGATTCACTTGGTGTAGAAGGCGTCTTGTTGCCGCCACCAACACCACCACCTCCAGCAGCACTAGTCGCTACTGATGGTTGGCTACAAGTACTTAAAGTGGGTGTTGGACAATCTACAACATCTGTCGAACTATTTTCATTAATAGTCGTTTCACTATCTGCTGTAGTGGTACATTTTTCCATATTTATAGCGGCTTGTGACATGTTCATTTCGCGATAGCGTTTACGTTCACTTACAGTATCGGCATCTTCAGCTGGTTCCATATCTTCGTCTTCACCTCCATGACGAGGAGATGCTTCTTTATCATCATCATCATCATTATTATTATTATTAGTATGATGCTGTTGTATTATATTGCTGTGTTTCTTTTTGGAAGGTCTTAGAGTGTGACAATCCGTATCGGGTGATTGATAGAAACAGAGATCCGATTGTAACATATTATACTCTTCGTCCATCGAAGTGGTCTCCAACATATCAATACATTCTTCTTCGTTGTCCATTTCGCCTGAATCCAAGGATTCGTGAGAATGCCGTATACGATTTAAAGATATTTGATCTGAATCAGATCCGCAAATAATGCCTGGAATATTTTAAATGACATATTTTTATATTTTTTAGGATGAACAATTTATAAACAAATTTAAAAGGCAGAAAAAAATATAACAATAAAAAAATAATTAATATATTTTTTTGTATTTCAATGCTAACCGAATGATGTTTTATGTAATGAAAATATTTTTTCTTTACTCACCAGAATCATCTGAACCCAGACTGGTTAGATCTTCACGTTTTTTGACATTTTGATTAGCATGACCAGAACCATTTACAACGGCCAAAGCATTATTTGAACCACTAGCAAAAGATGAATTTGTTGATGATGCATTAGAGGAAGCGGTAGATGCTGATGAGGCAGCTCGTTGAACCGTAGATGAAGATGATGAGGTGGCAGAATCTGATGATTTAGGTCTTAAACGTGTGCTAGGACAATATGGCTCTACTATAATGAAGAAAACGAAGAAATGTACGAAACAGAAAATTAAGAAACAATAAAAATACATTTCAATATGACTAAAATAAAATTTATCCAACTTTTCATATTTCTTACCTATGACTGTATTATTAATATCACTGTGTATTGTTGCTCCCAACCCACCTCCTCCTCCTCCTCCTCCCCCTCTTGCTGTTGAATGTTGTGTTGTGAGAATGCTTGTAGGTTCTGTTGTTGAAACTGTTTCAATTTCAGCCTTTTCATATGCAGAACAGGATGATAGTAATGACGATGTTGAGGCTGCGGCATTAACTGGTCCTATTGCGGCGGCTGCCGTTGAAGCATTTGTTATTGACGATGACGTCAGAGCGGGTGTTTGGGTGGTGGTAAGTGCCGCTGTTACATTTGCTGCGGTAGTTACAATTTTTGAGCACATTGTTGACCCAAGTATAGATGGTGTACAAAATGTATTCTCACTCTCGGCATTGGGTGAAGAGACTTCAACCTAAAGAATAATATTAGAGATAGTTTTTATGTTATTGAGAGTATGAAAGCTATTAAAAGCAGGGATGGAAATGAAGTTTATTTTATATTAAAAATATTTTTAGTTATACAGAAGCTGTTTTCAAAAGTTTATAAAAAATTTTACAAATACAATTCAGCTCAACTGTAAACACATTTTAGTAGTCCCATCCATTTTCTTCATTTTTGTGTGAAATTCAGTATGAAATGCTTACAATATGTATTTATGTACGTATAAAAAAACGTCTCGCATGCGATATATTTTTAAAACGTATTGAAAATTTAAACAGGGATATCTATCTTCACACATATAAATTAGAACATTAAATAAATTTATAATTTTTTTTTCCAACGAGCGATAATCCTATTACTTTGTACCAATTAACAGATGAGTCGCCATCTCGAGACTATCTTCGGAAGCAAAGGTTCGAAACTTCACTAAGTTTTTCTTATCATGTTCAACTTCTTTATTTTTGTTGGTTGTTGCTGCCTTCGTTGGCAGTGTCGTCTAGGTCGAAAATAACTCTGATGAGAAGACGTGGTGGTCTCGAAGCATCTGATGTGAGTTCAACCTTCCGTACATTAAAATTTTTTCGACTTGAGTAGAAAATTTGTATACAAAGCACTCAATATTAGCACTTAATATTTTTTTTGCGATTTCCATAAAAATTTTACACTCAAGTCTATTGCCTGCTATGTAAAACCCGCAGATACTCAGCAAAAACTTTTGTAATTTTTATAGTCGGTAGTACTTTTTTTAATGAGTTGCAAAGTAATGAGTAGTACTTATTTATCTTATTACTATGCTTCAAATTAGAGCTACTACTTAGTTTTCAATAAAATTAGAACGTATTCGTCTCATTATCTGAAAGTAGTTATAATTTGTTGTTATGTGTTAATAAAGTAAGTATACAAGCACTTTATAAGTCAACATGTGTTTATATATGAAAACAAATTTTTGCCGCTTACTTGGAGGTTACACGTTCAAGTTTTGTTTCAATTTTTGTTTCAAGTTTCAATACATTCACACTGTTTTACTAACACACTCACATAATTGGAAATTGACTGCCAACTTGATTTCAATTTTGCTTTCAAGAATTGTTTCAATTTTTCGTTCAATTTAAACAGCTGATCTCTATTATTGTAAGTAAATTACAGAAAGACTCGGCTATAACGAACTTTGTGCAAACAGCAAAAAAAACCGCTCTATGACAAGTTCGTAATAAGCGTAGTTCGATACAAACGAGGACTCGTTAACTACGAATTCGCTATTACGAATTATTTTTGTATGAAAATGGCAACCGAAACGTCGGCACTTTAGACTTAGATCGTTACAACCGAGAATTCGTTATAACCGGGTTTTACTGTTTCGTTGTTGATTCCTTGACGACGGCATCTTGAAAACAAAATTGACTATCAAGTTGCTTACAGCCTACGTCATAGCGTCAATTTAAGGTAGTTTTAACAAGCAATACGTGTGATCAACTTGAAAGCAATTTCTTGAACGTGTAACTGCAGAGTTAAGCTTAAAAGCCAACAATATCTGAGCGAGTAAAGTACTTGTCTTCAAACTGTACGAGCACAGATTCGTCTTCCAGCTGGGTAAAAAAAAACACAAAGTGTGAAAAATATATAAAAAAATATATGGCCAATTCACAACCTGTTTTATGTGTTGTAGATCGTATAAATGTTGTTGGTAATTTCCAAATAAACATTTGTTTAGAAACATGTTTATTAGGAAATTACCAACAACATTTTTACGATCTACAACACTTACAACAACAGATTGTGAATTGAGCAATAGTATATATATTTTTTTGTTTGTTTGTTTGACTACTTATTTTTTAGCTTCAAGTAAGTCAAATGCTAACTACGAGTAAGTAATTGCTGTGACAATGTAAATACATACATTTGTAAGGGGTATCACTTATTTTTGGAACTTTGAACTTTTTTAAGTTTTTAATGATTTTTGAATAATTTCTGGCGATTAAGTTGAGTCTGGAGTTTTAAAGACCTATAGTAGATTTTATGGCAAACATTTTTGTAGAACATTTCAGCCTACTATATCGCCGGGGAAAGGGAGTTTTTTTGCCTCTTTTTTTAAGAAAAACAAAACAACGAAGTTACAGGGTTAAAATGTTCCACAAAAATTGCTGTTTCACATAAAAGTGCTAATCACATCTTACAGCTTAAACCTAATATTTACAAGATTTCCTATGTCGATTCACTATAAGTATGTGCAAAAGGGGGAACTTTATTTAACTCGACCTAAAATGACTGACAAGCAAAGCAAAAATAAAATAAATAGTCAGAGGTGAATCTTCATACTCATCACCATATTGTTAAAAACGAACTTAGATTTCTCATATTCTATTTCGTAATAAAACTTGGTTAAATAGTTGATGTTTCCTTAATACTAGTATCCACGATCAAACGTGGTAAAAGTGAACGAAGTACTAATACGTTCTGCCAGATATTCTAATATTCCACAATAATAATTTGAATTTACATTAGTTCAAATAATGAACTTAAGCCAAAATAATAACTATAGCCTTAAACCTATTCAGTTAGAATAATAATTACGTACAAATATTTAGTTTTTTTCTTCTTGAAAGGTAACTTGGTTGAGTGTTCTTAGCTATGTTTGATGAAAATCGGTCCAGCCGTTTAGAAGTTATCTCCTCTTTTCAAACTATGTCCTCTTGAATCTCTGTGTCTGTGACACCGTAACTCCTAAATGGCTAGAACGATTTTAATTTGTTTTTTTTTTTATTTTCGTTTGAAAGTGTCTTGATCTGAAATCTTCTAGCCTATGCTTGAAGAAAATCGGTTATGTTATTATTGAGAAAGGATTTTTCAAAGCATGTAATAACTGAAAAGACAAATTCTTGACTTTGTATAAGGATTGAACTTAATACCATGATATTTTCGGGAATAACCACAATCCTATCGTCAGAGCTCTTCTTATACTCTAGGCCACCACGGCCCCCAAAGTCAAGCTGATAAATATCGAACTTTAAACCTATTTGTTAGGTTCACATACTGGTTGTAAAAGATTCGAAATCGGATGAGTGGTTTCGGAGATTACGAATTATAAACATAGAAACTTTCAAACATTACCTCTTTATATACTAAAATTAATATAGATATAATTTACTTACCTCTGGTATCCTCTGTAAAGCACTATCTAGACTGCGGTTACGATGATGTTGCGTTAAATTAATGCGGGTATTGGTCACTTGGGAAACGGGTGGCAATAAAATGCCCATAGATCTAAAAAAAAAAACAGAAAGAAGAAAACTATTAAAAAAAAATTAAAATTTATTAAAATATATTCTACCAGAGTCAAATTTTTAAGCTTCGCTATTAACTAGAAAATTAAACCAAAACACATATTTATAATATGTACATTCCCCCTTAAGCAGGCATTTTTTAGTTTTTTTTTGCTCATAGATCTGAAACTATAACATCTCGCAAAAATTTCTGCATAACAAAGTTACAGCTGACAAAATTTCCTACAAAAAAGTTTGTGATAATTTTTTACTTAAGACCAACCGTTTTGGAGTTATAAAGACAAGAAAAACAAGAAATTAAAAAAAAAATTCCTTGAAAATCATCTATAACACTCCTTTACACATTATATTTTTTGGAGAGTTACATTTTTCTAATGAATTTTTTTTTATTTTAGGGCAATTAGGATGTGCTAAACACGAAAATAATAATAAAAAAATTAATTTCGGCCATTATCCAGATAACGGTACGTTTCAGTTTTTCGATGTATGTATATCATACTTCTAATCGCCATCTAGAGTCGCAGGGTAGTTCGATTAAACATATTTACATCTTGTTTGAAAGGTTACTAACCTACGGATCGAATAGTGGCTAATTCGCTTTGGTCGAATAAAAAATGCCTGAGTTGTAGTGGATCAAATGAAAACACTAGCATTTAAATAATAGCAATTGACTTTTTGGCACAACATATTTAAGGTAGATGAAACAATGGGTAACCCCACTTTCGTTTGCAAAATAAACAAATCATGCATGTATAAAAATGATTTGTTTATTTTGGTTTTATATGAAGGTTGGCATTTAGGAAACGCAATAGAAATAAAGACCTGTCCTTATGGGTTTACCTGGTTTCAGTCTACCTAAACTGTATGTATTGTTGTATTAAAATAAACAATGAATAACTCTAAAATTGTAAATACTCAGTTAGGTATTACTATTATTTCTAATGAAAATAGTCGAGCATACACTAACACTTGTGCAAAAATACTATTTACAAGACGACAGACAGCGTTTCTGCTCTATGAGGTATAAAAATATGATTTATAATTCAGAAAAATCTTTACATCTATAACTTATTTTGCACTTTTTCCCCTAAATTTTCATAAATTATTACATATTATGCATTTTCTTAATCAGTATGTATTTTCTATATCACCACGAACAACAATATTTGCAATTGTTTTCACCTTTAAAAAAAAGAAGTCAGACTGACTGAAATCGTACGAATAAACCGACTGCAGATAAGTAGAAAGAAAAAAGTAAAACACAAGAAAAATATTCAATAGATAGACAACGAGTTGATAAAAAAATAAAAACAAAAACAAAAATAAACTCATTATATAGTATTATAAACGAACCTTTAAAATATTCACGACAACTCAGTGCTGGTTATTTTGCTGACTAATAACACTGTACAACAAAATCGTTTCTTTTTTTCTTCAAATTTTACGTAGACTATACTTTTAATACAAACTAGCCTCATAAAGTTCGATTTTATTTTAGCACTTATTGTGAAAAAGTACGAAATTAACCATTAAACACATTTGAAATTTTGACTTGACTTTTTTAATATTTTTGCATGACATTTTAACTAGGGATGTAACGATACGCCGTTTTGCCGATCCGATACCGATTCCGATACTTAAAAATAAATATCGCCGATACCGATTCCGATACCGATACGAATATTGAAATTGAGTTCAAGTTTAGATTAACAAAACTCAAGAAGGGCAATTTTTTTATTATGCAAAATTACAGTGTAAGAGATAATTAATATTTAAAATAGATATTAACACAGTATATAAAATTGGAAGTAAATTTTAAGGAACTACATTTTCATTGCTTCCAAAGAATGTATATTAAAAATATGCAGATAATTAGTAGAAAAGCAAGTACAAATTTGTAATTCCTTTGTAATTTAAAAAAATACTCGCCATGCTTTTTAAAAAATCGATTTATTAAAGGACATTTATCAACTTATATTCTTCTAAATAACTTATTACCTTAATTATTAAAAGTCTTCTAAAAGTTTATATTTATTCACTTAAATTTACATGAAAACACAGTTTTGTGTTTAAATTCGCATAAAAAGAAACAAGTTCTGAAAATAGGTTATTTTTCATCCTTTTTTAACCGACTTCCAAAATGAAGAAGGTTATCAATTCGTGTGTATGTTATTTTTTTTACTTTTTTATGTTTGTACACGCATAACTCTGTTGTCATTTGTGAAGCGATTTAAAAAATTATTTTTTGCTGGAAAGGGTTTGCCTGCAGTTTGGTCCCATAATTTTTTTTTTGAAAATCGGAGGGGGAAATTCGCTCCCCCCATGCATAACTCTGTCATTTGTGAACCGATTTTCAAAATTCTTGTTTTGTTTGAAAGGGTTTGACAAAATTTTTTTTTTCGAAAATCGGAGAGGCAAGTTTGCTCCCCCTCCACCCCCTCCCCACCAATCCATAACTGTCATTTGTGAACAGCTTTACAAAATTCTTGTGTTGTTTGCAAGGGTTCGCTAGTAGTTTGGCCCCATAATTCTTTTCGAAAATGGGAGGGGGAAACTTGCTTCCCTCATGCATAACTTTGTCATTGGGAACCGATTATCAAAATGTTTTTTTATTTTAAAGGGTTTGACTACAGTTTTTTTTTTTCGAAAATCAGTTGCGAAATTTGCTGCAAACCCCCCTTCCGGTTGGTACCATAGTTTTCCTCCAAAATCTGTGCGGGATTACCTCTTCCCCAGAAATATTGATTATCGAATAGCTTCTCCATTTATGGGCCGAATTCCAAAATTTATTTTTTGTTTGGAAGGGTTTGCCTAGAGTTTGGTCGCATAATTTTTCTACGAAAATCTGTGGGGCAAGTCTTCCACGCCTCCACCCAAAATATTTATTAGAGCACAATTCCTCCATTTGCATACCGATTTTCAAAATTGTTTATATGGAAGGCCATCCAGTATATTACTCTTTATACTGAAGTCGGCTTTTTTGCCAGAAATATTTGAGGAATCATTATAGAACACCGAAAAAGAAATTTGTCCTAACATCACTTCAAATTCGGTGATTGGTAATCGAAAAAGAGAACTTCTTGCAATGACGAGCAAATGTGAAACTAATTAGAAATTATCCAAATTCGCAATATTTCCCGATCGCGAATTCTATATTTTCATGATTTCTTTATAATGTCTTTTTTGCTGGGAATAAGATTTAAAAAACAACGCATTGAATTTGAGTTCGTGGTAAAATTAACAATAAATAAATTATTGTTTTTGCAAAATAACAGCGTAAAATATTATTAATTTTTAAAATTGATATTAATAAGATTTAAAAAATAACGAAATGAATTTAGTTCTTGGTAAAATTAACAAAAAAAAATAAATAATTTGTTTAAAAAAATTAAAAAATTTTTTTAAAGTATCGTCGTATCGACAGTAAAATATCGCCGATACCGATGTATCGGGAAATCTGAAGTATCGCCGATATATCGGTATCGGTATTCGTTACATCCCTAATTTTAACCCGCTATATTGCTGTTTAAGATCAAATTTTTCGCCTCTTTTGCAAGATAGGGCCTAAAAGACCATATAGCAACGAGTTAGAAGTTTAAAATGTTCCACAAAAATATTGAGCTGAACACACTTTATACCTAAGCTGTAACTGGGGGTCTACATTAGCCATGAAGTTGGTATGAACATCATGTCGGACATCGCATATGGCTAATGTAGACCGCTCATGACCATGTTTCGTCCATGCTCTGCCATCGATGCCCGAACATATGGCTGAGCATCAATGTTCGCCATGAGATTCGCTGTCAACAACCATTTTTAATAGAAAGAAAAGAGACAGAAAGAAATTGTTAAATATTCCATTTCTATTGCAGTACCACCAAATACACTGATAAGGCAGAACATGGACATCGCACGTATTCACCACAACAAAGAACCCAGCAAACCAAAACATTCGAAAATAATATCGCATTCGAATGTTGCGCACACGTTTCTCGGACAACACACTCGCGAACGGCTATCGAAGTCGGAAAGAGAAAGAGCTGCTAGAGCTCACTCGTCGCTCAGTTTGTGGCAGCAAATCTTTCAATTTCGATGCTTCGCTGACAAATCAATAGCGAACCAATATCGAAGAAATATCGATACCACAAAAATGCAGGAAAAAGTAATTTTTCAAGATTGTTATCTTTATATTTTTAATTTATCTATTTTAATGTAAATGGAATATTTATTTATTTAAAATTGTAACTTAGGCTGCAGTCAATCAGATTCGAACACGGTACCGCCAGGCAAATTTTTTTCTATTCAATTATTGCACACATGAATGTAAATTACACATTCGATAAATTATCGAAAATAGTTAAATGCTGCGAACATTCACATTTTATGAAATTTGGCAATTGCGCTTCTTATCGAGACATATTTCGATGCTGCGAACATTCACATTTTATGAAATTTGGCAATTGAGCTTATTGTCGCGACATTATCGACAAATGCTCGCATTTGCGAACATTCGATTTTTTTTAGATTTACGAGCATTTATCGAACAAATTTGTTTCGAAAATTCTTCGTTTTAGCGAACCTTCTTTTATTTCGAATCTCAGGTTTAGTGGGAAGTTGATGAATTTTTAGCAGTTGCTCTGCCGGCGTCATGTTCATGTTTTGTTCAAGTCGATGGCTCGTGAAGACGTAGGGCAAGGATCGCAAGATTTCCTCTGCTGATTCACTATAACAATCGACCCTGTTCTGTAAACCGAATCCGAGTAAATTTCTCGTTTTCCAAAAATAAATAATGCCCCCATTGATGTATTTTAAATCTTATATGGGCATTTCCATAACAGCGTACGTGACATTTGCACGCCTACAAAGTGAAATAGATTTTGTAACTAAGAGATTGGAGTAACTGAAATATATTTTGTCGTTATGTTTCATTCAGAGGGTACTAGTATATGTGAAAAAAAATTTATCACATTTGGAACCCTGTTGTCCAAAATATGGAGGGAAATAAGGGCATATCGTACGCGACATAAAACGGAAGTGATGTTAAGGTGCATGTAAAAATATGCGAATGCCTGCGAATTGTGAAGTTTTTTTTCCATTTTAAATTTCTTACACTAAGCCAGCTATTTTTCCTTTATTATCTGTAAATTTGAAATACAAAAAATTTTGGATGATTTTATAATGAACAAAATTTAATAGCATACGTGACAGATTTTTCTCGTATAGTTTCTTCAGTATGTAATTAAATATATGTTTTGTAAATATGCGTAAACATAAAATTAAAAGCAAATAAAAAATATATATTTGGTGATAATAGCAATAAAAACAATCAAGATTCAAGCTCATTTCATACTGCTTGTACTTGAAATTTTTTCGCTTAATGAATACGCACTTCGAGAATCAGTTATATGCTGACATGATATGAAAACGCATAAAGTTTTTTATTTTTGAGATTTGAGGTAAATTTTTCCCATTTTTCCTTTGCATTTAGTTGCATTTGTAGTACTACAATAGCGTACGTGACGAACCTTAAATGCTTATAAAATTTTTATTACACCAAATTGAGAAAAAAAATGTCGATCAATATTTGTTTGCTACAAATATCTTACTTTAAACTTTTATTTTGAAACAATTGCGACCGACCGGTCAAATTCAAATGACGTAGATAAATAATGTTTTTGCACTACGTACGTGACATTAGAATAGGGTCCAAAGTAAATCAAAAAATACAGCTAAACGAACTCTATATTTTATCTTTCCTCACGAACCCTGTTCTTTTATGTTGGAATATTAATTTTAAAGTATAATTGCAATGTTATAAATAACTGAATTTAGCCGTTAGAAAAGCGAAAATAGTTTATTGCAATGTCTTAAAAGTAGTCAAAGAGATATTCAGTTTAAACCGTTATTTTTGATATTTAAAAATTGTAGAAAGGTATAAATAAATACCTCTGTATGGTAAAATTTTATAGTTTTTTTCCTCTTTACTATATCTTAAAAAAACAAGTTTTAAGGGTTTTCATTTTTTCAGTCGTGGTTGTTATTTTCATGGAAATGCCCATACAGTAAATTAATTTCAGATATGATATTTCAAGCTCTAAAAATATGAAACTGCAAAAGAGGCTGAAAAATTTTTGCTATTTCTCTAAATCGAACGTTTTCAAATCGACTCGATTTAAAGAACACGCAGTGAACTTTAACTTCCCCTAAAATGAAGGTCAGTTAGAAGCTTTCAAAAAACCGAAACACGTATATTTTTTTTGGTCCCCTCTACCAACATCAGTTGTTAGACCCTTGTTATTTTGAAAATTTTTTTTGTTGCACAGTGTAATTAAACCACAGTGTTTCATTCTATAAAAAAATAAATAAATAAAAAGCTAGTGTGTATGTACATATGTGTACATATGTGATGGATGCAGTGTTGCCACAAAAAATGTATCTGTCCTAACAAAATTTCGGCATCAATTTAGTAGTGATACAAGTCTCGTATGCAAATTTATATATGGTAAGGGTTCCGCTACATTTATGAGTGATTCTGTTCTAACTTTTATTGTTTTTTAGTTTTTATATTTTTACTTGGAAATTCTTATTTTATTTTATAGTAAAAATTTAGAGGTTTTTGCTACAACTATAAAATTTCACGCATGATGATCAAATTACAAATTTAATTTTTTAATGGAAAAATTTTCTAAAATACCTTTTTTGGACCATTTTTTTGCAGAATTTAAATTAAAAATTAAATTTTTACTGTTGTATGAAAATTTACTTAATTGTAAATAAAATCAAAAGTTGTAGATCGATTTTAATGAAATATTGCTTGTTTTATTTGAAACATATTTATCTATATGTTAATGGAGAAATAAGAGAATTTTTATGTATTTTATTGCTTAAAAACAAAAATCAAGTCCCACGATATCTCTGAAACTACTAAGCAGATCAAAAATTAACATTGGAGCTACTTAAAGATAAAATTTGTTGTTGAATTTTGCTTTTTGTTAAATACGATTTTTTTGAACTTCAGGGCAAAAAAAATTTTTTTCACTGCATTATTTCTGCACCGATTTTCAATTTGTAAACGGCGTCGAATAGAGGAGGATTTAAGCTTTCCGTGTGTATTTAAAATATTTTATTTTGACTAATATTTCGTAGAAATATTATTAAAGAAAATAATTTTTTTTTCAGATTTTTTAAAGTTATTATTTTAAATACACACGGAAAGTTTTCGATTTGTAATGAAATTTCTAAAAATGGCAAAATTATCTACTCAAGTATGCCTACAAACTACACTAGATATTTGCAAAAGTATCTCCCCCCCCATTAATTCGATTTTATCAAATAGTGTTATTTTTAAAAAAATTTTATCAATCTTACCAAATTGCGTAGAAACAGCCCGAGACGGCAACGCTGGCTGCAATTGGTTTCTGTAATCGGTTTCTAGGCATACAAGTACAATTATAGTATTAATAATAAAATATTTTATTCAACCCTTCTTTTTTGTCTGTACATACTTTATTTAAGTTTAGTTACAGAGATGGAAAACTTATTGATTAAGTTCTCTTATTTTCGCTGCATTTTTGCCGCTTAAAAATAAGATACAGACAGTTTTCGTGAACTAGGTAGGCATAGTTATATTAATTAGCATATCCGAAAAATTTTTCCGACTCATCTATTTTTAAAAATAAACAAATATATTTTGACAGTTAGATGTTCTACAACAAGTAAATTTTTTTTCTTCAAAATATAGGGCCTGTCCCACGATGTCGACAAGTCAATGTCGTTCTCTTATTTACATATATTGAAAACAGGGATGATAAATGAAGAAATTCATTTCGTACCAATGAGCTTCTAAAATAGTACTTTTTCGGCTCAAATAGTACTAAAATCTTTTTGAATTGTTGTAACCAAGTAAGCCACACGATTTTGGTTGATTTTATGTGCTCATTGTGTCAAAGATCAAATATGGCTTTGTTTTCTAAAAATATTTTTGATAAATTCTTTTTCAAATAAGGTGCCAAAAATCAAATAATATAAGTTTTAATTTAACTCAATGAAACTTCACTTCTGCCATATAACAAGGAACCTACTGACTAATTTCTTTATTCTTATAACTTGAAGTTTGCTAAAAAAAAATATTTAAAATTCGTTCACAATGGATAAACAAGCCATAGCACAAGATATTTTTTTAAATAAAATTTGAAATACGACATTTCTGTGGTTTTCTTGAATAAATGCGTAAGTCGACTTACGTAGATTTTAAGATATTAATGCGAAATAGCTCTATTTTAAACGTTCTTTCCATGAGCGTAAAAATTTTCAAGATATCAGGGACTAGTCTCGATATTTTTCATGCAGAATAACCTGACTCCTATATTGATTCCATAAATTTTCGGCAACAACGACTTAAGTATTCCTATGTGATGGATTATTAAATCACACAAGAAGAGATACGATGTTACTATCTTAAACACATTTTGAAATCTTTTTAAATATTTTGTTCTATTTTACTTAGTAAATAATAGATCACTGCGTTACATACTATGAATCTGGTGGCCTGACAACTGGATTTCTAACGTTGAGTTGTACAGGAGATGCAATTCGCAACCTATACTATATGAAATTCGGGCAAAGGAAGTGGAAATGGATTGACCATGTCCTACGAAAACCAGGTGTTGACATCTGCAGAGAAGCGTTTGACTGGAACCCTCAAGGAAGTAGAAGGCGTGGTAGACCGTGAGGTAGCTGGAGACGTTGTCTTGAAGATAAGATTAGTTTACATCCAGGAAATGTATCATGGAATAGGGTAAAAACTCTTAGCTCAAATCGAAATGATTGGAATAATTTTGTATTGGCACTATGCGCCCACGGTATGACGTAAAAGCAATTAATGATAATAATAATAATAATAATAATAATAATAATAATAATAATAATACTTAGTAAATGTTATTTATGTCGACATATACGGTTTTATGCATCCTTGCTAGATTCTCGTTCTTACGTTATTTTTGTCTGGAATTTTCACACAAAGTTATTTTGGCAAATATATGCCGAGAGTTAAAAAAATCAAAGATACCGTGGACACAATTTCAGAAATATTTTGTTTTTTCTCTACTGGAATAATCAGTTTTAAGACATACCGTCTTTATTTAAGAAAACCAATGATTTGTTTATAGAATATGAATTTTGACATTAAGCTACTCCATCAGCATAGCTGTTGATATTTAGCTTGAACAGTAACAAGCAAATATTATAAGCTGTTCTCTCAAGACCACCTGTTATTTATTCTCCTTAAATAACTACACAAATCCATTCACGAAATAACTACCGTAGAGTAGAGATAATTATTGAATAATCAATGGATACCACCCAACAACTTTGGAAAATTTACATATAGTTTTGGTTTCAATAGTACCAAAAAAAAGTACAATTGTACCAACTTTATTTATCATCCCTGATTGAAAACAATAATAAAAAATTTAAATTTGTTTTTTGCTTTCAATATAAATAAGAGAACGGACATCGACATGTCGACATCGTGAGACAGGCCCATAGTTTTTATACTGTTGGAATCAGCATTTTTCCACTAAATTCCAGTAAGTTCTATGTTAAAAGGTGCGTAGTACTGCTTAAAGCCATCATGGGAGATAATGAACACCAATATCATATGACATAAAGTTACTAAGGATTTTAGCGATATAAAAAAATAATATTAGAGTTATATAAAACATTCAGATCATATAAAACATTCCGATTTTTTCGGTCTCATGTAAAATTTCCAAAATGTAAAAATTTTAAAAATATCGTCATATATCTATTTAACTATCCATTGTAAATTAACAATAGACTTCAAAAACTCGAAACTTTCTTAGTAAATGTGACGTATTTTTTTAATAGACTTTAACAAAAAATGTTATTGTCCAGGTTCGAAAAGTTGCAATTATAACAACTTTGCCAACCCTGGATAGTAGTGTTTATTTTACACGTAATTATAGTATTGTGTATTTATGTGTATGTATCTACGATAGAAACTACTTCAAAACATGTGAAAAAAATTTGAGGTATTATTTTTTCTGGCTTTATGATTAGAAAAATGGTAAAAAAAACAACAAGTTGCATTCCAACAAAAACTCAACAAACTGCAAGATGGTATAAAAGAAAATTGCAACGAAACAATATAATATACAATAGAGAGAGGAAAATTATTAAAATTTTAAATCATTAATAAGCTCTGAAGAATGCACTATTATTTTTATAAAATGATTTTCATTTTATTAGAAAAGAAAAATGTTTGTAATCAATCGATATTATTCAAATTCTTTTTAAACAGAGAATGGACATAAATACTTTATTGTGATTAAACAAGGGAAAGTGAAGAATGGTTGTAGTCATTTTAGCTTTTATAAAAAAAATATTCAGCCAGTAACTTAAATTTATTTACTTCTAGGAGTAATAGGTTTTATTAGAGCTATTTATTTCTCGCTCCTCAAAACTGAAATATCAAGTTCATTGATTTAATAAAAGTATACTTGAGTGTTAGAAAATCAATAACCGAAGAATATAGAGAAACAAAAATTGACCTAGTCCTTAAAATTTTACACAAAATTAGACAAAATTTATATGAATTTAAAAAAATATATATTGACTAAAGAGTGTTGTGTGTTAATATACAGCGCATGTTCCTACAAACTTAAAAAGATAATAGATAAAATAATATATTGTCAGTTTTCAATTAAGTATTTTATATTAAAAAAAATATATGAACTATACAAGTTTACATAAATTTTAAACAATAAACTGGAAATGTTTAACAAACATACATAAACAAACACCATTAAAAATCTCAATAGGTATAAATTTATTATTAAGTACCTACAGGTTAAAAGAATTCTGTACGTATGAAGTATATATTATACCTATATGAGCAATAAATTATTGAAAACGTACCACATGTTAGATATTCTTTTGTTTTATTATTTATATTATGAAGTATACAACTTTATCTTTTTCTTTTATTTTAATAAAATATTGTCTAAGATAAAATGTAACTTGTGTTTTCTTCAATAATTAATGTTAATTTTCCATTATTTTAATTATTATGACACGAACACAATTTTTTTTTTCTTTGATTCTCTATTTTATACCGCACCCAAGACGAGTAAATATTTAAATACTACTGAACTTAACATTACATTCTACAGGGTGTTTTTTTTAGAGGTATAGAACTTCGAATTGAAATAAAACACAAGAAAATCGTTTTAATGTCCATCAATTTGGCTTTATTGGAAGGATAATTTTATGCCATTAATGTTTAAATATGATTTCGGGGATGTGACCACCGCGGCTGGCTCGAATAAAGCCAATTCTACAGGTCCAATTTTCAACCACTTTTTCGAGCATAAGGGGCCGTATGTTGGCAATAACGCCACGAATGTTGGCTTCCAAGTCCCCTAACGTTTCTGGTTTGTTGGCGTAGACGAGCGACTTCACATATCCCCAAAGAAAATAATCCAATGGTGTCAAATCACACGATCTTGGTGGCCAATTGACAGGTCCATTCCGCGAAATTATGCGCTCATCGAATGTTTCCTTCAATAAATCGATTGTGACGTGCGCTGTGTGGCATGTAGCGCCGTCTTGTTGGAACCACAACTCATCCACATTCATGCCATTCAATTCGGGAACAAAATAGTCGGTTATCATGGCTCTATACCGGTCTCCATTAACGGTAACTGACTCTCCAGCATTATTTCGGAAGAAGTATGGCCCAATGACTCCACCAGCCCATAGAGCACACCAAACAGTCAGTTTTTGTGGATGTAATGGCGTCTCAAGGGTCTCATGTGGATTCTCTTCACTCCAAATGCGGCAATTTTGCTTGTTGACGTAGCCATTCAACCAAAAATGAGCCTCATCACTGAACAAAATTTTGCGATGAAAATCAGCATCGAGATCAATCTCATTTTCGGCCCATACACCAAAATCACGACGCATTGCATGGTCATGATGAAATGGCAAACCAAACTAAATATTAATCACTTGACAGCTGACAAAATGGCCGCCAGTTAAAAAAGTGATGCCAACTTAAAGTTCTATACCTCAATAAAAAACACCCATTATTATTCAACAAATCCCAAAAGCTAAAAATTCTACACAACAAAGTTAAGAGTAAACATTTTGAAAAAAGCTTTTCATAACGACTTTTAAGAGAGTTCGTTAAGAGAGTTCTTGAGCTAAAAGCAAAGTAAATAAATAAACGAAAATAAAAATATTAAAAATTTTATTATAACAAAAAAAAAAGAGTTTTGAGATTAAAAGGAATACTAAAACAAAAACAAATGAAACAAATCAAAAGTAAACAAAACAAAGAGAAACAAAAAATAGGCGCCTTAAGGTTCATATACATATCGTCGGCTTTCTTCTTAAACCACGTAAGCGCCATTTTTTCGAAATTGACTTTTTTGGTGTTTATGGTAGAAAATAGCATTTGCCACCCGATTGCATTCTTATCTTGAAAACTTTGTATGAAAAAAAAAATTATAGCCATTTCGAAAACCTCGTAAGCGCCTACAAAATGACATTTGCGCCATTTTTTCGAAATTGACTTTTTGGTGTTTATGGTAGAAAATAGCATTTGCCACCCGATTGCATTTTTATCTTGAAAACTTTGTATGAAAAAAAAAAATTATAGCCATTTCGAAAACCTCGTAAGCGCCTACAAAATGACATTTGCGCCATTTTTTCGAAATTGCCTTTTTTGGTGTTTATGGTAGAAAATAGCATTTGCCACCCGATTGCATTCTTATCTTGAAAACTTTGTATGAAAAAAAAAATTATAGCCATTTCGAAAACCTCGTAAGTGCCTACAAAATGACATTTGCGCCATTTTTTCGAAATTGACTTTTTTGGTGTTTATGGTAGAAAATAGCATTTGCCACCCGATTGCATTCTTATCTTGAAAACTTTGTATGAAAAAAAATAAAAAATTATAGCCATTTCGAAAACCTCGTAAGCGCCTACAAAATGACATTTGCGCCATTTTTTCGAAATTGACTTTTTTGGTGTTTATGGTAGAAAATAGCATTTGCCACCCGATTGCATTCTTATCTTGAAAACTTTGTATGAAAAAAAAAATTATAGCCATTTCGAAAACCTCGTAAGCGCCTACAAAATGACATTTGCGCCATTTTTTCGAAATTGACTTTTTGGTGTTTATGGTAGAAAATAGCATTTGCCACCCGATTGCATTCTTATCTTGAAAACTTTGTATGAAAAAAAAAATTATAGCCATTTCGAAAACCTCGTAAGCGCCTACAAAATGCCATTTGCATGCAAAATAGAATTCTTTTTATATTTAAATCTGGAAATGTTTAAGTCTCACCCACCAAATTCTTTGTTTTTGAGATAAAAAAAATCTAGAAAGTTTCAGGCCAATCGGAGCATTCTTGGTGCGGCGTCAGGCTCTCAAAGTCAGTAACTTTGGCAAAAACGATACTTCTCATTCCTCGAACCCCCATTATTTTAATAAAATGCAGCTTTTTTCTGTATGCGAAAGCTTTATCTCGATATGTAAACATGGCTGCCGTACAAAAAGCCGTTTTGAGCTGAAGTTAGTTTTCGGACCCTAAGGGGGTTAACGCGTGCCCATAGAGGGTTAATTTCTTGGAGCGACTCCAATTATTTTGATATAACCAACATTTTATTTCAAAGGATTCAAAGCGCTATCTGTACTCCTTAGAGTAGCTCCCATACAAACCGTAAAATGTACGGAAAAACACATGAAATTGATCGAATTTGAGCTATTATTTTTTTACGCAATATAATGAACATGGCATGTTCTATAAATTGAATTTTGAAAATAAATTTCTTTTGTCTGCCCATAAAAAAAATTATGTTGGTCTCAATTTAACGTTGCCTTCACTTTACAAAAGCTCCATTGGCATTAAAAAGGAAAATATGAAGATTTGATAAGTTTGAAAAAAGTAATGACGGCAAATAGTTGACAATTTTTTTTGAACAACTCGTTATTAATAATAAATAGTAAGATTTTTTAAGTGTTTTTTTAAGTTTAATTAGTTATCGGCCCTTTTCATAACGTACGATTAAAAGTTAACGTGGACTTGAACGCCAAGTTCGAAATACAAAACTTGTCGTTAAAAAACTCCACGTTAACTCTCTGTATAAAGGGCCGTAAAAAAACTTTTTTTTTATCAATGGAATGTTCTTAATTTGATTTATCTTCGGGTTATTTGTTACATTTTTTCAGCGTCACAATATTTTGAATTTTTAACGTGAGCTTAAGAGTGAAATAAATAATATGTAATAACCCAGCAAAAAATAATTGAGATTTAGGAAGCAGTACAGACTTTTCCTGTTATAGAAATGCACTTCACAGTAGTGACAAATGTATTACCTGAATATATGCAATAAAGTATGGCAAGAAACGGTTAAGTCTCTTATATTTTTCTTTTTCGTCCATTTAAAAAACAAATTTTTGCACATCCACTTACAGTGGTGCATCCAAGGAAGCGCTTCTGTAAGGCAGAGATTATAAAAATATACAATTTACTCAATGAGCTGAAAGAAGCGTTTAACAGGAAATGCTCCAAAGTGGGACATCGCGAACAAATATCATGCCATACGTAAGCACGTTTGTAAGCTACACCAACAAAACTCTCCTTTACAAACTTGCTTATAGCGAAGCAGTAGTTTTTGCTGGGAAGCTTTTTTGCATTCATTTTATATAACATCTTTCGTTATTTTTTTTTTAAGAGAATAAACATTTTCTTTGAAAAATATAAGAATAAATGTTAATTTACACACAGAAATTTCTGTTTTTTAATTTTACAAAACCTCGTAAGCGACAAAATTTGCGAATTGCTATTTGCGCTAAAAACACGTAAGCGACAAATTTGGATACAGTTACTTGTTAGTAATAAATTTTTTTTAAAAAATGATACTACACCCTTCAGAGAGTCGTAAAGCCACGTTTTGTAAAAAAAAAATTTTGTTATAAAACACATATTTAAAAAGTTATTAAGTTTTTTTCGTTTTCTGTAAAACGAGTTGTTGGCGCTTACGTGGTTTAAGAAGAAAGGCGACGATATACTCGTACATACTCATAGATACTTGTGCCAATGAGGGCTGTCAGATATGGCGATTTCTCGCCAAACGTGGCGATTTTTCAACTTGTTTGGCGTCTAAATTTTTGATTTGGCGACATGGCGATTTTTCTGGCGATAAATAAATTTGCTGGCGATTTTTTTTTGGCTAATTTCTTAACCAAATCGAACTTGAAAATTTTTATAATTTAGAAAATTACTTTTTTGAAAGAGTATTTTCAAAAATAAATCCCACTAAAACTTGTCTGCAAGATATCAAAACTAGGGATGTAACGATACGTCGTTTTGCCGATCCGATACCGATACCGATATTTAAAAATAAATATCACCGATACCGATTCCGATACCGATACGAATATTGAAATTGAGTTCAAGTTTAGATTAACAAAACTCAAGTGCAATTTTTTATTATACAAAATTACATTATAAGAGAGAATATTTAAAATTGATAAAACATTAGAAGTAATTTTTAAGGACCTACATTTTCAAAAATATGCACATAATTAGTAGAAAAGCAAGAAAAAATGTTTAATTCCTTTATAATTTTAAAAAATACTCGCCATGCTTTTGAAAAATCGATTTTTTAAAGGACATTTATCAACTAATATTCTTCTAAATAACTTAATAGCTTAATTATTAAAAGACTTCTAAGTTTATATTTATTCACTTAAATTTACATGAAAATACAGTTGTGAGTTTAAATTCGCATAAAAAAAATTGTGAAAATTGGTAATTTTTTATCCTTTTTCCTTGAGGAAAAATCATTATAGAATACCGAAAAAGAAATTTGTCCTAGCATCGCTTCCAATTCGGTGATTGGTAATCGAAAAACAGAACTTCTTGCAATGGAAAGGATAAGTATGTAAAACTAAGTAGAAATTATTCATTGGGATTGTCATTAGTCATTAGTGTTTGCGTTCTAAATAAGAGTCAAACAAACAATTCATTGATTATGTAAAGAGGGTTTACTGAAAATTAAATTTATTTTTAGATAAAATTTAGTTTGAAAAATTTTTGGTGATAATTTTTTCCAGATCGCGAATTCTATATTTTCATGACTTCTTTGGAGTATCTTTTTTTTTTGCTGGAATAAGATTTAAAAAACAACGACTTCAATTTGAATTCATGGTAAAATTAACAAAAAAATAAATAATTTTTTTTTACAAAATAACAGCATAAAATATTATTAATTTTTAAAATTGATTTAAAAAAGATTTAATAACGAAAAGATTTAAAAAATAACGAAAAGATTTAAAAAATAACGAAGTGAATTTAATTCATGGTAAAATCGAACAAAAATAAATTATTTGTTAAAAAAACTCTGAACAATTATTTAAAAGTATCGTCGTATCGACAGCAAAATGTCGCCGATACCGATGTATCGGAAAATCTGAAGTATCACCGATATAGCGGTATCGGTATTCGTTATATCCCTAATTAAAACAATGTGATTTTGATGATTTTTCTTATATTAATTATAGTCATTAATGAGTTTTGAATTTTTATGAGATAAATTTACAAGAAATAATTATTGCCGATTTTATTTCTAATTTTGGCGATTTTCTGTTAAATTTATATACGATTATTTTATAAAAATTTATACTAAAAAAAGTATTATATAAAAACAAATTTATTTTCAAATTGGCGAAATAGGTCGGAAAAAATCTGACAACCCTCGTACCAATTCGGAGCAAATGCACGTGAAATTACATGAACAGCAAGCAATAATATTATTAACAAGTTTTTCAAGCGGCTTCCCGTGCACAGTGGGGTCGGTCGCAAAATAAATGATAACAAATATTTAACGTCTAAACTAAAGAAAAAATATGTGTACTACAGTTATAACTGATTTTATTAAGGTTCAATCAGACGTACCATACCATAATGGTAAAGGGCCAATGTACGCGGCAAGCGGCTGCGGGCGGCAATCAACTGTCGAGTTTTCCGCTTGAAATTTTGCAAGTAGACAAATTAATGCGGCAAATGAGTGCGAAGAAATGCCAAATATAATTCACAGATCACTTTAAACACACTCAGCCCAATTATGAATAACAATCCCGGGAGTTTTTCCCTATTCCCTGTTCCGCTATTCTAAATAAAATCTCCCCGGGAAAATTTTCCCTTTTCCCATTCCACCTATTCTAAATTACAAATTTCCCCGGGAAAAAAGTAAGTATTCCAAATATGAGGGAGAGGGAGAAATTCTTACGAGTTTTTTTCCCCAAACATTTTGAACATTCATAACATTAAAAAATGTTGTGAAACAATGGTATAAGCATTTATTTAGGACAAGGAATATTATATTTCTCTCTTGTTTTCGGCATTTGTATCCACGCCGTGCAAACATGGGCTTCAAAAACGTGAACTACTTCTGCCTTCGGAATAAAGTTTTAAAACACACTAAATTTTGCACGCATTCTTTAAGTTCACATAATAGGTAAACGGAAGATTTGTTGCGGTTTAAGAAATTTACAAATTTCCTTTTTACATACAATCATTGGGGATTTAATACATCTGGCACTGGCACTGGCCTTGGCCAAGTTTTCGCTTCACTTCCTCTGCATAAAGTTCTTTCGAGAGCATCTGAGTGACTACACTGTACATCTTACTTTTTATTTAAGCAAAAACAAATATTTATATTAAAACACAATCTTATTATCAACGAAAACATAAAATTTTTATTAATTTCTATTACTGAACTGTTGCGTTAGTGCAGAATAAAATGTAAACACTAAACAGCTGATCGAGATTTTCCCTCTCCCTTGTTTGTTTATTCCCCTGCTTTTTAGAATAGGAGGATTTTTCCCCGGGAACAAATGAATGGGAAGAGAAAAACTGCCCGGAAAAATTCATAATAGGGCTGACTAAAAATTGGTTAAATTATATTAATAAAAATTTTCGTTTTAATAAAAACTTAATTGTGTTTTTGTACAAATTAATTTGTTTTTAAAATAAAAATTTAGTTTTCGTATTTTGTTTGTCAAATCAATAAAATTTTATATGGCAATGTCGTTCCAAGCGACATAGAAAAAAAAGTTGAGCAAAATTCAACTTTGCCGCGCGGCCGCTTCTCACAGTATTGCCAAATGAAAATAATTAGTTTGTTTGAATATTTTTTGAATTAAACTAGTCTTGTGAACTGGCAATACTCTCGCCACCCGCTGCCGCATGCCGCGTACATTGGCCATCCACTATTACACCATAGCCATAACCGTGGCCATAGCCATAATTTCTGCCTTCAATTAGTTTTGCTTTAACCATAAGCAGTTCGTTTTCATCCATTTTATTAGAAAATAGAAAAAGAAGCACAAGCGAAAATATAAATTAAAAAAAAATTCATTGAATATGAAAAATCAAAGCAAAACAGAAAAATATACAATAAATTCGTTCTCTCAGCTTATGGTTATTGCAGAAAACCAAAACTAAATTGGTTTCTTTGGTTATGGCTATGGCGTTAATCAATTACATTGTTGTACATAAGGTAGGTTCGAACAGCTGTTTTCTATGGTTATGGTTATGGCACGTCTAATTGAACCTTCAATTATCGGGCCTATTCGTAAATGCATCACTGCGCTGCAAATGAAAGTTTAAGTGCTCTCAAATACTTAGCTAAAGCAGATGACGCACCAACAAGCCTCAAATAAGGGGGGGGGGTCCTCTTTTCCTCTCCTGTACCCGCACCTGGCCATTTACTACATTGGCTGCCTTTTTTCCAACTTCCAGTCTAGTTGTAACAGGTAATTGAAAATAGATGTAGAAACAACAGGAGCTACATGTTGTTCTGGAGAATAACAATACATTTGAATAATTTATAAGTGATGACCGAGAAGAACATTGTTTTAAGTTGTAAACAGTTTTAGTAACTAGCACCAATTTCTGATAGCTCCGATAGGTCGTCTAGTATATTGCTGCCCAAGATATTGTGTCTCGAGAGGTAAATGGCCGGCCACTCGCAAATAAAGTGTAAAAGTGTTTCTTCTTTACTTTGATCTCGGCAGCCACGGCAGATGGCATTGTAGGAAAGGCCTATCCTGCTAGAGTGCCTGCCGATCGCTCAGTGCTCCGTCACCTACTGCAACCAGCCTAGAGATGTCCCTACGGTTTCTGTTAATTAGTTGTGTTGTGCGCTTATCGTTGTAGCAAGGCCACATCTTCCTAGCCACCTTACACGTGCTCAACTTTGGCCACCTGCCTTCAGCTTTCTGCCGATAATGCTTGAAAATAAGGTTTCTAATAGTGCCAAACGGCATGGCTGCCGATTCAGTAGTGTAGGCGTCCATAGTAGAGCCAGCCCTGGCCAGTTCATTGCCAAGTAAGTTGCTACTTGCGGGAACCCAGATGAGGGTAACGTCTGTCTGACCACCTAATCTGGATAGCACATTCTTGCACTGGCTAACTAAAGTGGAAGAAGTAGTGTGTGACCTTACGAGACAGAAGTGCCGACAGACTGTCGACGAAGATGCCGACTCTGCCCTGAACACTCCTGTTAATTAACACCCTGCCAGCCTCTCTTATAGACAAAATTTCAGCATGAAATACACTGGCTTCGTTGGGAAGTCGGTAGGGGAGTCTTACCCTAAGGTCATTCGAGAAGACTCCAGCGACTACACCGCAGATCATTCTTGATCCATCAGTATACACCCTGAAGTTGAAGTGAATTTGGCGAATACGAATGTCACGAAAGAGGCGAATATCCGGCGATTCGAATACGAATATTCGTAACATCACTAGTCTGTACTCTATAAGTACTACGACTATATACAATTAATTAAATTTTGCTTGTAAAAATAATATGAAATTCTTATTTCTACTTGTGTTTGAAAGTATGTAATTGACATTTCGGAATTTGAGTGAAAAAAAAACGATTGCAATTAAGATAAAATATTTTGTAAATGTATGTGCAAACTCGTATGTGTAAGTGATGTCGTCTTTAATGAATAAGCAAAATTAAGTTAAGGAAAATTTCTTAATTTTTTATTCATTAAAAATGAATTTTATTAATTTATTAAACTTTTTGTTATTTTTACTTTACAAACAAAATATTTTCCATGCGATCAGGATTGCACTTCGTGGTGCACTTGATGAAAAAAAAATCAGAACAGTCTTCTATACATTTGTATTTATATTTTTTCATTTTTTTTCTGTGATAGTGTAGCACCGACTAAACTCTAGTTTGATTTTTCTTTTATGTCTGATAGAATTCAATCACTATCCGAGGCTTAAAGGTAATTGAGAGATCAAATTAGGTAATTCAAGTTACCATGAATAATTATATAAAATACTAACAAAACCCAGCAAAAAATTATATTGCCTACGCTGTACATAAAAAAAAATGTATATAAATACAAAAACAGCCACGAGTCCTTATTAAATATGTGGTGTAACTTTCAGCTCAATTGGTGAAGTATTTCGACCGTGATGGCATTTCCAACAAACACAGCGAATTTTATGTACTATATGGGCATTTCCATGTCAGCGTACGTGACATTTGCACGCTTACAAAGTGGAATAAATTTTGCAAAAATTGGAGTAACTGAAAAAAATTTTGTCGTTATGTTCCATTCAGAGGGTACTAGTATATGTGAAAAAAATTTATCACATTTGGAACCCTGTTGTTCAAAATATGGAGGGAAATAAGGGCATATCGTACGCGACATAAAACGGAAGTGATGTTAAGGTGCATGTAAAAATATGCGAATGCCTGCGAATTGTGACGTTTTTTTTCTTTTTTTTTTAATTTCTTACACTAAGTCAGCTATTTTTCTTTTATAATCCGTAAATTTGAAATAAAAAAGAAACGTTTGGATGATTTTAAAATGAACAAATTTAATAGCGTACGTGACAGATTTTTCTCTTATAGTTTCTTCAGTAATTAAATATATGTTTTGTAAATATGTGTAAACATAAAATTAAAAACAAATAAAAAATATGTATTTGGTGATAAAAGCAATAAAAACAATCAAGATTCAAGCTCATTCATACTGCATACTATGTACTTGGGCGCTGAGTTTACGGCGCCACCTTAGCTTACGACCGAGTAGTACATACTAATTAATTTGAAATTTTTTCGCTTGATGAACACCCAGTTCGAGAATCATTTATATGTTGACTATCATGATATGAAATTTGAGGGAAATTTTGTCATTTTTCATTTGAATTTAGTTGCATTTGTAGTACTCCAATAGCGTACGTGACGAATTTCAAATACTTACAAAAATTTTATTACACCAAATTGAAAAAAAAAATGTCCATCAATATTTGTTTGCGACAAATATCTTGCTTTACACTTTTATTTTGAAATAGTTGCAACTCGTCAAATTCAAATGACGTAGATAAATAATATTTTTGCACTACGTACGTGACATTAGAATAGCGTCCAAAGAAAATCAAAAATATACAGCTTAACGAACTCTATATTTTATCTTTCCTCACGAACCTTGTTCTTTTATGTTGGAACATTAATTTTAAAGAATAATTGCAATGTTACAAATAACTGAATTTAGTCGCTAGTAAAGCGAAAATAGTTTATTGCAATGTTTTAAAATTACTCAAAGAGATATTCAGTTTTAACTGTTATTTTTGTTATTTAAAATTTGTAGCAAGGTATAAATAAATACCCAGCAAAAACTTGGTAATGAGTTGTCATACAACAACATACTTTTCAACCACAAACTATATACCGTCTGAATTACTTTACAGTAGCTGAACAATTACTTACTAGTAATTAAACAAGCCATTTATTCTCTTATTGGCAGAGTAGTAGTGTATATGCTTATCACACAGATGACAAACAGTTCAACCCCTGGGAAAGCAAAATATATATATTTTTAATTGCGGTCATGTTTGTAAAAACAAGTTTTAAGCCCGTAATAAAATAGTTGTGCAGTAGCCTAGTGAGTAAAACACTTGGCATAAAATAATAGAATAACTGAAAACGGAATGAGTTCAATGCTTAGCAGAGGCATTTAATTTTTATTGTGTTTTGTGTATTCAATGCCTTCTAAATATTGAAATTTATAACTTGTTATTTGTAATCAGTTGTGGTAGTACTTGTCTCCAATGACATCGCCATGTCAAAGTAATCGGCTAAAATGCCAAAGTGGAAGTAGTGAAGGGTATGTTTTTTAGCATTTTAACTCATTGCTTTGCCATATATCCTGGGTATAGTAAAATTTGATTGTTTTTTCCTCTTTACCATATCGTAAAAAAAGTTTTAAGGCATTTCATTTTTTCAGTCGTGGTTGTCATTTTCATAGAAATGCCCATATGCCAATTATTTGAGTGTTACAGAAATATATGATATGTGGCAACATTGGTTCTTAGTTGTGTTAAATTGACATATTAACGTTTCTATATAAATAAGTGTTTGCTTTCAACACAACAAAATTTAAAAACTAAATTTATCCTACAAACTTTCAGCTAAATATTCTTTAGCTCAAATCTTATCATATAGAAATGGCTTTGTTTTAAATTATTGTAGGTATGTTTTTATATGTTTTGCTCTTAAACATTTTTATTACAAAAGGACATTTAATGTGCATTTGGCAATGTTACAAAAACTTAGTGTGTTTGATTCTTTAAAGAGGGACAGCACCGGATAAAAGAGAAAAAATAACATTAAGCGAAAATATAAGTTACATTTCAAATAATAAAATATTTTGCAAGTCTTAACAGACACAATAAAATATAAAATGTAAGAATGTCCGTATATAAATAAGTATATATAAATAAGTATATATAAATAAGTATATAAATAAGTATAAAAATCAGAAAATATATCAGAAAAATGGGGATAGGAAAATATAAACCAACAACAATGGAATTTGTTGTGCTAAATCTCAATTTAGTAGTGAGGTAATTCTCGTATTCTATTTTCTCAAAAAAAAAAAATTTGTAGTGGTATAGTGGAGTGTAGCAACTTCCGAAAACAACATTGATTGCTCTGTTCTGCTGTATACGTTGAAAATTAATTGATGTTGATTATTCCTTGGAAGATTGGTCATGTCTAGTTCTTTGTGAATATTAAAAAGCAAATTACATCGTTCGAAATAATCACATTAAATTTAAAATATTTTTGCCCCATTTTTTTTTACTCAAATTTATGATTGGAGAATTCGTTCCCTAATAAGACTAGTCTCAGTCTCCATTATAATAACAATATATTCTTATTTTATTTATTATACATTTTCTAATAACTTCACTTCAATTGCAACAATGAAATAAATTTAAAAAAAACATTTTTCTATCGTATACCTTTGTAATAGTTTATAAGATAAATTTTCTTTCTTTTATACTAAAAAATTTAATGCATAAGAAATTTACTAAAGGAGTTGAAGGTCATATGGGAAAAAGTAGAACGTACATTTTTATTGAGATGTGTACAAAAAAAAAAAAAGTTTAATAGAATAGAATAGAATAGAATAACTACTAGTACCGAGAATGTCTATAAGTGGGCATGCACACACACTCTAAAACACTTTTGTTGAAAATTAGGTCGATAATAGTAGGCAACACTTTACAGACTACTTTCGACCTAAAATTACACACGCATTATTTTTGAACAAAATTTTTTTACTAAAAAAAGCGATTGGCTGCGTGCAGGTTTGAACCGCGATCTCCCGACTGATAGTCTGACGTATCTACCATTCAGCCATAGCCGTATTATAATTTATGTTACATTTTTTCCACTTGGACTAAATATGTTTAATTTGAAAGGTTTTTCTTTAATAAAATAACTACAAGATCGATGTAATTTTAGACAAGGAGAAATTTTCAACACAAATTTAGACAATATATGATCGTAAATTTGAAGTAATGTTTTAGAGTGTAGCTAGAAAATTCTTGGTATAATTATTAAAGATAAAATTTAGATTCTAATAAATTTAAATGCATGCCTCCTCGCATTAGAGCTTCATTTATAACTACACATACTATTTACCTCCTTATTCTGAACTTTGTGACAAATGGCAAAATTATAACAAATGACAATTTTTATATTTTAAGCCATGTAAAAATTGTCATTTGTTATAATCTTTATTTTGTCACAGAGCTTAGAATATGGGTGTTAGTTCCATATGTACCCAGCGGGAAAATGCAGAATTAAATGGGCCTTTTAGAATACGAAACTGTTTATTATTTCCAAAGTACTCTTTTTTTATTTTTTTTAGTCTAAAAATACAATACTCCTTCCATCTTCCATGCTTAGAGAAGGGAATGTGGAATATGTATCGAACGAAAAATAGAAAAAATAAAATACTACTTCCACCTTCGCTTCTACAAGAAGGCAGTTTTGCATGTGTATCGGCCGAAAAATTTAAAAGAAGAAAAAAAAATTTGTTATAATAAAAAAAAGGGTTTGCAGGCCTTCTTGAAGAAGGCCTGAAATTTAGAGGCCTGTTGAATTTTACCACTGGCTATGTAAATAAACAGAGGGATTTACATATACGTATTTGCAAATATGCATATAAATACAGAAACATATAAAAGTTTTAACCTACAGTAGAATCTTTTATTAGTAACACTAAATTAATAAAATTTGCTACACTAACAACGAGAACGTAATATTGACATTGCATTTGATATATCATTCCTGCTTTTTTTGATTGATGCCAATGTTAAATTTTCCAAAAACCTATAAGTTGTACTTAAACATATTACAAAAGGATAAAAAGACCCATACCGCAAAGAGTTAGAGGGTTAAAATATTCCACAAAAATGTTCCTCGTAGTGTTTTGCATTGAAGTGGTGAACACATCGTAGGTATAAGGATTATAAGATTTCCTGTGCCGATTATGTCCTGTAATTCCTATAAGGAACTTAGAGAGACAACAAAGTTCTTCCAATCATCTCTTTCATTTGCGATATGCTTTATTTCACTCCAGCTGCATCTTGAAGTTCTTCTTTCGGTATCCAGCTGTCTCCTCCAAGTATGAGCAGGTATTCCGATACGCCGCATCCAAGTGTTTGTAAAGCTGTTTTACACTGTCTCACAAGTCGTTCGGCTTCTGTAGGAAATGCAGCCCTGATCAAATGAGTTTATGGAATTTTTTGAAAAAGCAATAACAACACATTATATCAGGGTTGCATTTTGTGCAGAAGACGAACAGCTTGTGGAATTGTCTAAAAACAGCTTTACAAACACTTGGATGCTATTGACGTGTTTGGGTGCAGCATTCAAAGATTAACTGTCATACAAAAATATAGACTTCACGTTGGAATTGAAATTTGGTGTTAGCAGATAGCTGGGTGGATCGTCATAAAGAATTAAACATAGCAAAAGCCCGTCTCGCCTTATCCAATCTGGTTTTCACATGCTGGGATGACCCACCGGTTGTTGTAATAGTGCAGCCGAAACAATCCATAAAAGTTACATCTTTGCAATGTTTTGGTCTTTCCGACATTAATTTTTAGTCCCACTCTTATGGACATTTCCTCTATCGTACGAAGTTTGTCTTCCATGTCAGAGTATTTGTGAGTAAGAAGGCAAATATCGTCTACGTGATCGAGATCTTCTAAGCATCCCTGCAGTCCCCAGCTTACGCCTCTGTTCGTACGTGTGGCATCTGCCATAATGACACCATGAGCGATATTGAATAATAGAGGTGATAATATACGCAAAGAAAAAACATTGTTGAGGCAACCATAATCGCAAAGCAACACACTACGATTGAATATATGCATGAAAATAAATCTGTTCAAAATATAATAACCATATATATGGTTAAAAACAACCATATATATGGTTCAAGATAACCATCTATGGTTAAAAATCGCCATACAACCATATATATGATTCAAAGTAACTATATATATGTTTCAAAATGACCATATATGGTTCAAAAAACCACATATGTGGTCCAATATAACCATATATGATTCAAAATAACCATCTATATGGTTCAAAATAGCCATATGATTCAAAATAACCATATATGGTTCAAAACAGCCATATACAGGTTCAAAATAATCATATATGGTTTAAAATAACCATATATATGGTTCAAAATAACCATATTATGGTTCAATACAAGAGCCATATATGGTAATCAGAATTTTTTCAACAATATATATTGTTAAATGCAACCATGTTGCAATTTTTATAAATGCTAATACTGGCATTATTAAATGTAAGGTTCACAATCATTTAAAAGAAATATAACTTATTTGCCACAATCATAAACTATATCGGGAAACATAACATTCTTGACGCAACCATGTCACAACCACATATTTTATCTGCGTGTGTACAGCTCTGTCTAACGCCCTTCCTGACTGCAATTATGCACCAATTATATTTTCGTACAGTACCCGGCAATTTGCATCATAGTAAAGACTTTTTTGGAGCGTTATTATTTTCTCCGGGACACCCTTGCAGCGTAACGCCGCCCATAGTGTTGTATGTGAGAGAGTGTCGAAAGATTTCTCGAAGTCCATGAACATTAGGTAAAAGGGAGAGCGCCATTTCACGGATTGCTCGATGATAATTCTCAGGCTTTTTGCGTGGTCAACGCAGGATCTTCCAGGACAAAATGCTGCATGTTTTTGTCGCAACTCACCACATAGCGCTGAGAATAATTTACAGTTTATAATGCTTACAATTATTTTATAGAGCATGCTAAGCAACGTTATCCCTATTCAGTTTTGGCATTTGTTGAATTCTTAAGTCCTTCCTTATGCACTTTAACAATGACTCCTTCTTTAAGGTAAGCGGAGAGGTATCCAGAGTTCCAAAATTTTTGGGTAATAGGCAGAAGTAACTGTCTGCTGATGTTGGGTGATAATATAAAAAGTTAGGGCACAGAGTCAAGATGTCATACCTCTCTGATTATCGCATAACTTCTCTATTTATGCACCGATTTTCAAAATTTTTTGTTTCAAAGGGCTTGCTTGCAGGTTGGTCCTACAATTTTTTTTCGAAAATGGGAGGGGGAAATTCACCCCCCCCCCATTTTTAAAATTAAGATTTGCTTGCAGTCCCATAATTTGTTTTAGAAAATCTGTGGGGCGATTTGCTACCCATCCACTCCATTTAGCAATACACGTTGCAAAATTGTATTCGTAGCCACAAATTGATAAATTGACTTGACACATTTTTAGCGATAGAGATTTAGTTTTAGCGAGTTACAGAATAGGGGGGCAGAACATCTGTTTACGGCCAATACCCCGAATTTCTTAAATTGTTCCCTGGATTATAAGCAGAATTACTATGCCATATGTATTTAAAAAAACAAGGCTTATTTGGAAAACCTAGCCGATTCAAAGAGATTTTACTGTAACTTTTTTTTATTACGATTATCATGTTCTTAATAGAAAAAATGTTTTGCATGCTTGATGGTATGTGGATAATGCTTACATCTATTGTATGTGCTTTAATATACATACGTATACTTTAGAAAAATCTAGTTTAATTTGTTTTTTCAGCAAACAATATTTATTCTTTTTTACGTTTTTCTGTGTTCAAGATTTTTATACTTTTTTTTTGTTGCATTTGCACACAAATAAAATTGGAGCACCACACAATTATTAAATAACTGGTGATACTCGACAAAATCGTGTACTCAGCAGTAGAACGGGCGAACAACAAGGGCCAATTATAAAAACTTAATATATAGAACCCTTAGCGACAAATTATCGTAAGTGACATTTCTTTTAAACTTGTTTTTCATTTTCGGGAGAGTTAAAGTTCCCCACCATTTGCATATTGGTTAGGTATAAGTTGTGTTGTGTGGTTTTATATAAAACACAACGAAACAAGACTTTTATGGAACATTTTAATCCTCTAGCAATTTGATGTGTGGACGTTTTTGTCCCTTTCCTGAAAAAGAGCAAAAACCTCCCCTTAAATAGCGATATAAGGGGCTGAAGTGTAATACAAACATATTTTCCTAAAATTCTACTACATACGATTTTCAAAGGTATTAAAATTAAAAAAAAAAATAAGTAAAAACTTAAAATATGTTTAAGGATTAATTTCGTTCGCAATTAGTGCTAAAATATCCCATCCTCTCCCTAGTCGGTTGTTTATTTCCTTTTCATACATAAGTACTTAAAACAAGTTTTATCTGATTATAATATAACTGGGATATGGCTCAGCTGTAGAGAGCATGCTTTACGTCCGAAAAGCCAGGGTTCGTATATCAGCCATGTCAAAATTTTTTTTAAGTTTATACTTTTTTCTTTTGAAATAAATTTTAAATAAATTTTTTATCAAAATTCCTCAATGTTTTAATAAAAAACTTACTTAAATTTGAAATAAAGTTTATTGAAAATATTATAAATTATTGATAAAATGTTTTATTCATTTAAATATTTCGATTATTAGTTAAAAAAATTGTAATATTTTTTCAAACTTTTGTTATCAATATAGCGGAATTCTTTATCACAGGAAATTGAAAAAAAAAAAATTATTGAACAATAGTAATTTTGTTTTATTTAAATATTACTTTAATTTTTATGCAAACTCCCTTCTGTTTTGCAAGTGAAAATTTTCGGGGGAAAAAGGACGTTGAAATGCATTGAGAGTAACTACTTCTTTCCCCATCGAATTTTTTCCGAGGGAGTTTTTGTTCATAATAGGAAAAAAGGGGAAAATTGAAAAAAATCGCGCGGAATTTTTTTTTGTGATTGGGCTGAATATGCATCAAAGCGAATTCATAACAGGTGGCCTCGAAAGCCCCAGGTGATTATACTCGACTATTTTCGCCCTCAGGTTTCACAATTTTCGGTAAATGTTTTTGCATCCAAGAAGATATATTCCAAGCGAAGCGGAGCGAACATAGGGATGTCACTGACGAACACATACCCATCCCATATTCATAAATAAATAAAATGTATTTGAAATCTATTATAAAAAATTTTTATGAAAAATTTGAAATATAATTCTTGCAAAAAAAAAACCCGACTACAAAATAGGCGTGGCACCGCCCCCATATTTTATCATCATGTACTTTTACGAGAACTAATTGTGTATGCGAAGTTTCATAAGAATCAGATAAGTAGAAGTAGTTAAAGTGAATATTTACTTTTCATGGGCGTGGCACTGCCCACTTTTCTAACCACAATGATATATTGTAACGATAACTAAGTGTGCATGCAAAGTTTCACAAGAATCGGCTAAGTAGAAGTAGTTAAACTGCTTATTTACTTTTAATGGGCGTGGCACTGCCCACTTTTCTAAATTTTTGCCAATATATTGTGCCACCTTCGAATATGACATACGCATTGGCGATATTATTGTACAAGAGGAAAAATTGCACAATTATATTGCAAGTGGGTGGGCCGCTTAAGTGTAAGGTCAATATTTTTTATAAAAATTAACAATTGTTTAATATTTATTAATTCCAATATTTAGCCACTCCTTTTTGTGGCATCGCGTTTGTGTTGTCGATATTTTAAATGATGGCGTGGATGATATGGCATAGGCATGGTCTTATAAATGTGCGATGAACCGATGATGACAGAGTTGTCATCATAGCCATTGATGACCAGCTGGTGTAAAGGTTAACATCACAGTGATGATGACAAGTATGAGTGAGACACTTGTCATAGTATTGATGTCAAATTACATAAGCTTTTCCTATCACTACAGAAAGAAATAAAAACCACTGGGACTCCAAAGGACACATACGGTCTCTCACTGAACAAGTTAATTGGTTTTATTCGCAGTCTCAGTACACTGAACACAACTTCTTCATAACATGAAAATCTCACGACTCCTACACTGGTTAAAGTCACACTGTACGAAAAATTACTAAAGCCCTTATGACACTACATTTTTTCTTAATTTTTCAAGTTTTGGAGAACAGTGCAAATATAATATAATAGGAAATTTTACCAGGTGCAAAGAGTTCAACTATATTAAGATAAATACCAAATTGTCAAAGCTTTTACTAGTGTTATCGATAAAAAAAAAGGGGGGCCTGTCAAAAAAAAATTAAAAATGTTCAACTTAAAATTGACGTTTCATGCTTGAAACATTAAAGTGTTGCGCCTCGTTTTTTGCCGTTTTATTATAAATAAAAAGTAGGCAGCACTTAAAGAAGCCATTACGTTTTGTTTACATTTTGTATAGTTGTTTCCTTCTATCATATGCTATTTCTTTCTCTCAATCCTATAGCAAAACAATGCAAGAAAAATGTAGTGTCATAAGGGCTTAAACGATTTAGTAGTTCTGTTTGTTTCATCACTACATTTAAAACTCTTTTGCGAATTGGTATGTACTTCTGTTCTAAAATATCTTACACAAACTGATTTGTAGAAATTTTCTATTCTGCAAAAATTTTATATTTACAACTTCCTTTCTTTCTACTCTCAATAAAGACCACCACAAACAAAAAGACCAAGAAAATTATAGTTAAAGTTCGTTGAACGTGATAATAAGATGGTTTTCTTTTTCCAGGTCTACTATTACGTCTACTACCTACATACATACTTAGCTACCACGTTTTGTTGCAAAGGTTTGTTGCCTATTATTATTTTGTGAAATTTCTATCATTTACTACTACAACTTCTTTCATTCATTTTCTACTATTTTCTATTTTCTTCTATTTTTTGCAAACAAATTTCAAAATGAATTTTTATAGTAAAAAGTTGTATTAGAGTGAATGTGTATAATTTGGCTATAATACTACTGTGATGAGTGTTTGCTGATTGTATTTTGTTTCGTTGTATACTTTCGTAATAGTAACAGAGTGTATATTCATGAAAGTGTATACTTGTGTGTACCAAATTCTTATTGTTGCACTTTTCATAGATACATTAGGGTCGCCCTTGAAAAAACCAAACGGTTCAAATTCTCCGTCATAACATCTAGAAATACGAATAGTATAAAAGTATACATACACTCTAAAACATTACTTCAAATTTACGATCATATATTGTCTAAATTTGTGTTGAAAATTTCTCCTTGTCTAAAATTACATCGATTTTGTAAATATTTTATTAAAGAAAAAAAAAACTTTAAATTAAACATAATTAGTTCAAGTGGAAAAAATTCAACATAAAGCATAATACGGCTATGGCTGAATGGTAGATACGTCAGACTATCAGTCAGGAGGTCGCGGTTCAAACCTGCACGTACCCAATCGTTTTTTTTAGTAAGAACATTTTGTTCAAAAATAGTGCGTGTGTAATTTTAGGTCGAAAGTAGTCTGTACAGTGTTGCCTACTATTATCGACCTAATTTTCAACAAAACTGTTTTAGAGTGTACATATGCATAACAAGTTTTGTAATCGATCGAAAATTAATTTAAATGTTGCTGAAAGTGAATGAAGGCTTATAACTTACTTGAGCCATAAACTATTCGTTTTAATACCAGCTGGGTATAAATCTATAGTTCATCACATTTTCAAAATGTCCGAAATCGGAAAACTCGAAACTCCAATTGAAAATCTGTCAAACTCGGCTCTATAACTTGTTTTGATGTCTGTAAGTTTTCAGTGCAATTGAGAACTTTTTGTTTGATCGAACATTATTTGACATAAATTTTGCGATTAATCGCGCACAAGATTTGAGTACCTATTTTATTCTTCATACAACAAACAGAGAGTTACCCTAATGTAGTTAGATATGCATGTACATTAATGTCAATTTGGCACTGTATGGAATGTTCTTGAGGTTTATTTATTCTTGTATTTGCTTTTGCTAAATTGTAGGATTTATTTGTTGGCTTTGCTTACAGATAAATGAAACTTTTTGTGCCTGAATTACAGATTAAACATTTTGCATTCATTTGTACTAGGGAGGTAACGATACGCCGTTTTGCCGATCCGATACTTAAAAATAAATATCGCCGATACCGATTCCGATACCGATGCGAATATTGAAATTGACTTCAATTTTAGATTATCAAAACTCAAGACGGGCAATTTTTTTATTATACAAAATTACAGTGTAAGAGATTATTAATGTCTAAAATTGATATTAACCCAGTAAAAAAAAATTGGAAGTAATTTTTAAGGAATTACATTTTCATTGCTTCCAAAGAATCCATATTAAAAACATGAAGATAATTAGTACAAAAGCAAGTAAAAATTTGTAATTCCTTTATAGTTCTAAAAAATTCTCGCATATGCTTTTTAAAAAATCGATTTTTTAAAGAACATTCATCAACTAATATTCTTCTAAATAACTTAATAGCTTAATTATTAAAAGTCTTCTAAAAGTTTATATTTATTCACTTAAATTTACATGATTTTATGTTTAAATTCGCATAAAAAGTAACAGAATGATAATTTTTCATCCTTTTTTCTCTGAAGAAAAAATCATTATAGAACACCGAAAAAGAAGTTTGTCTTAATATCGCTTCCAATTCGGTGATTGGTAATCGAAAAAGAGAACTTCTAGCAATGACAAGGATATGTAAAACTAATTAGAAATTATCCAAATTTGCAATACTTCCGGATCACGAATTCTACATTTTCATGACTTCTTTGGGGTGTCTTTTTTTTAGCTGGGAATAAGATTTAAAAAACAACGAATTGAATTTGAATTCATGGTAAAATTAACAAAAAATAAATTATTTTTTTTACAAAATAACAGCGTAAAATATTATTAACTTTTAAAATTTATATTAATAAGATTTAAAAAATAACGAAATGAATTTAGTTCATGGTAAAATTAGCAAAAAATAAATAGCTTGCTAAAAAAAACTCAGAAAAATAAATTTTAAAGTATCGTCGTATCGACTGTAAAATATCGCCGATACCGATGTATCGGAAATTTCTGAAGTATTGCCGATATATCGTCGGTATCGGTTACATCCCTACTTTTTATGCAATTGGGTTTTTTGGTTGCTAAAGAGCTTTAAACCGTTAAAGATCCTAAATGGTCATTTGAAATGAAAAATGATAAGAGAAACCTAAAGATTATTTTCAAATACCTGTTCAATGATACCCATTTTAATATAGTTCGCCGATGTTTTATTTTTTTTCGTTTACGCATGAATTTCGACTACTGTCATATCTTTAGTGACACTCGCAGCATTAAGACAAATTGACGTAAGAATATCAAAATCGGCCCACGCGTTTGTTTTATATAGTGCCGCAAAGGCATACACATGCATACATACACATATACATACGTAGGCTGATAAATACAATACCCTTCTTAAAATTTATACCGAAGCTACCAAAAAAGAAATTTAGAAAACAAATATTGGTGCGTATAATCATCCCAAATTTTATTGTATATGTACATATTTGCATAAATTTAAACATTAAACCAGGAAACAACAACGATAACGATATTCGAGAATACTTGACAGTTCAATATTAATGCAAATGTTTACCTGCCGCTTAACCAAAACCAATGAAAGTGCACAACAGAATTGTTAGTGAGTGAGTGTTGTTACAATTAGCCACGTGTAGGCTGTTTTCAATGCAAATTTTCAAAATGTTACATGTGTCAAATGGAAAAGTGCGAATGTTGGTTGACATACATCAACAGAAATGTCGTTGCGAATCAGTGTAATAGTATGTAGGTGTATGTACTCGTATGTATGTGCACTTTAACACATTACATCAAATTTAGGATCATATATTGTCTAAAATTGTGTTGAAAATTTCTACTTGTCTAAAATTGCATCGATTTTGTAGTTATTTTATTAAAGAAAAAACCTTTCAAATTAAACATATTTAGTCCAAGTGGAAAAAATGTAACATAAAATATAATACGGCTATGGCTGAATGGTAGATACGTCAGACTATCAGTCAGGAGGTCGCAGTTCAAACCTGCACGCAGCCAATCGCTTTTTTTAGTAAAAACATTTTGTTGAAAAATAATGCATGTGTAATTTTAGGTCGATAATAATCTATAAAGTGTTGCCGACTATTATCGAACTAATTTTCAACAAAAGTTTTTTAGAGTGTATGCACATTAAGGTGGCAATTGATATACATACATAATACTTACGTGGTGAAATTTTTGTAAATTTCAAAACATTTGAGGTTACACGTTATGGTTATCCGAATCGGCCAAAAACGTTTACCCACGCTTAAAGAAAATATCGTTTTATGTAAATTGACCTTAACTTGGTAAATTTTACGAAATTGGAGCGTTGACCTCAATGGCACATGCCTGAAAGTTATCCGAGTCGGCTAAAATGTTTACCCCCTGAGTTTTAGACAAATTACCATAATAAAGGGCTATTACGTAACGCTGTTGGAAAGGGGGCGGGGGTGGTTTAAAGATTTGTTACGGATTAGATACATCATACTGACATTTTTTTAAAGAGCGTTACGAAGGGGGGGGGGGGGGGGGTATAAAACCTCTGAAAATAGCGTTACGTAATATGTGAATAGGCGCTAATCTGAACTAGTTATTTTTTCCATTGCCACCCTAATGTACATGCATATGTTCAGATTGTAACAATATATTAAATAAACAGATGTGCGGTTTTGTAATATTTTATTTATTTTTTATTATTATTTTTTAATTTATTTTCTTGTAAAGGTACGTTGGAACGCACGTACACACTTATTTATGCATGTAAATTCATATTTAGAGTTTTTCTGAACTTCTCAAACAAAAAGTGACATGTTGGAATTTCAATGATTTCCATAAATTATACGAAATATATACTTACATATTATGTATGTATGTATGTATGTTTGTATGTATGAGTATATAGGAATGTACCAAATATCTATTTTATTTTATTTATAATTTTTTTTCTTACCATTTTGTTGATCGAAATTGTATAATTTAAATCAATGTGTAATTCAATTGGAGGTACATAAAGTATGTGACATACTTTATATAAAAGAAAATTTTTTGACATTTGTTTTTAAAAATTATTTTCTTCAAATAGTTATCGCGCCGCGTTCGATCATTTCCATGGCCTTATATTATTATTCTTAAATTCTTTTAAGAAACTAATTAGTAAAGTTAAATTTCAGAGGGGGTAAACTTTTTGTTTGTTTTGAATGGGCCTAATGTAGTCATTTATTTATGTATATACTTACGATGCCACAAAACATTTCATAACAAATTACATACCTGGAAGTAGACAAAAACATAAGATAAAATTAGTTTTGTTGTAGTATATGTGAAAAAAATAAATATATAAATTACATAATTAAGTTCCTAAATTTTTTTCGGACTGTGTGTCTAACACGAAATTCACCCTTACACATATTTTGAATTTCGAATAATTTCTGGCGTACAACTTAAGTCTAGAGCTTGGGTGTCTTTTTCAAAGACCTCTAAAACACTCTAAACATTACTTGAAATTTAGTATTATTCATATATTGTCTAAATTTGTGTTGAAAAATTCTGGTTGTCTAAAATTGCATCGAGTTTGTAGTTATATGTAACAAAAAATATAGTTTATCCAATTTTTCGCAAAAATACAAATCTGCTGTTAAAAGTATTTATTTTTCAACAAAATATGTCTAAATAACATTAAAATTTTGAATATTAAGCAATCTGTCAAAAAAAAACAGCAGAAACATGGTTAAACAATAGAAGCACGCCATATTTTTCTTCGGTCATCAACGTTTAATTTCTAGTATTTAAAGGTTTTTAAATATAAATTTTCGAAGTATGGGTAAGTAAACATTGTCAACTTATAAACAAAATTCTAAGGCATTTTCTTGTTTTAATAAATGTAATGAATTAAGAAAATGTACTTCACACATTTTTACTAAAGAAAAAACTTCAAATTAAACATTTGAGCCCAAGTTAAAATAATTTAACATAAAGTATAATACACCTATGGCTGAATGGTAGCTACGATAGACTATCAGCCAGGAGATCACGGTTCGAAGCCACACACAGCCAATCGCTTCGCAGCCGTTTTTATGATATTTTTTGTATTAAACATATTTTGTTCAAAAATCAACAAAGAGAATGCTTGCCGAATTAAAATAATCAGCAAAGTGTTGCCGACTATTATCGACCTAATTTTCAACAAAAGTGTTTTAGAGTGTAACAATATTTTTGCACAAGTTTGAAAACCTTGATTTTAAACATTTTGTATAACTAGACGAACTAAGATAAATTACACGAAAAGTCGTTTTTGAAATCTTGGATAGAATAGATAGAATAGGGGAAAGATCTGGTCCAAAGGCCGGCACTGCGAAACCTAGTGGATCTTTTGTGCCATAGATCTATTAAATTACATCAAGCTCTGCATGGCTCTCCTCATGAATGTCAGCACAGAGTTTGGAGAAGCCCGCTTACTATCACCAGAACACAGAAACTCAGAATGAAAAACACGCCTTCTACGAAGACGATACACTCACAGAGAATGTGTGCCGTTGTCTCATCCTCTTCCAAGCATAAACGGCACAAGGGTGAACGAACTTGGTTACTTTTCCACACAGGATAGATCAGTCCAAAGTGATCAGAGAGAAAACCAGTAACAAGCCGTAAATCATTCCTGTTGAAATTAAGGGTGCCACTATGTATATGAAAAAGGAGTCATGAATGCCTTGGCTTGCTTTAAACCAGAGGAAGCGAGCCACACTTTCTTTGCGGTCGATATGTCATTTTCTTTGATTAGGGACTTGATAGTCGATCAGTTTACGCCACAGAAGGGCTCTGGCCCCATAAGAGTAGCAGAGGCCCTCATGGCCAATTCATCCGCTTCCTCGTTACCCGGATGACCACTGCGGCCAGGTATCCAGTAAATCGAAACCTTGTTTCGTAACGATAGCTCCTGTAGTGAGTAAAATCATTCTAAAACAAGCTTAGAATGGAATTAACAAGAAAGGAGCTGCCTGACTATTGGAAAAGATAGTTATATGCTCGCCCTTAATGCCCTTACTTAAATTAGTATGAACGCACTTTGTCATCGCTAGTATTTCCGCTTGAAATACGGTAGGCCATTTGCCCATGGGCACAGAGATTTAACTTCTTTAACTTTTTTGTAAACATCATTTTGTAATCGGATCAATGATTTCGAAGATACAGATTTATTAGAGCTATGCTCTTTATAGTGCTCTGTGATAGGAAGCTCAAATTCAAAAACGTAACAAGACGACACTTTTTTACTGTTCTATTTTTTTTGTGAAACTTTCAAAGCATACCTTAGGGAGGTTTCTTTTTGTTTTTTTTTTAAATCATCTAGAATCATTTATTAATAAGCATTTCTGTTTAATATTTAAAACGTGCTTTAATTATTTTTTATTTACTTCTTGGTTAGACTTTGTACAAATTTATTTCTTGAACAAATGTTTATCATTAAAAAAATGTTGCGCAACTCTTTTTTTTTATTTTTTTTTTTTAAAGTTAACACCAAACACAAGTCGTTAACCTTTAAAATAAAGCATTCGAATGCAAACCATTTTCGAGTGCACACAATAATGTTATTTTAATTTTTGTAAAAAGAGTGTGATGATTATGTGGTCAACAACATTGGATTTTGGATATTATTTTTTTTACTCACTCGTATTTTAAATTTCTAACATACGAATACATTTTTCCTTTGTGAAAAGAATCATACATAAAACAATTACAAATAATATAATTTAATAATTTTTGCGAAAAAAAACACAAACAAATCTACTCACATACTATGAATATTAGGGTTGCCAAATTAAGAGAGCTCAAATTCTCTTTCAATCGATTTAAAAATTAATGTAGTATACATATTACGTTTTAAGCTATTCGCTGATTTTTTTCGGCTTGATAAGAAGATTTGGAATACTTTTTTTTCCATCACAGCAGAGAGCCGCCCTAATGCACATACTCATAACAAAATATTTAAGTAGAGATTTAAATAAAGTTTAAAAATATTTATTTGGAAAATTATATTTCCTTAAGCTTCATTTAATTTGTAACAATTCAAACATAAGTACAACAAACATTAAATTACACTGCACAGTGGGAACTTTTGCAAAATAAATGGTAAAAAATTTTGAACTTCTAAACAGCTGATTGGATTTAGCTGAAACTTGAAACATATTAAGAGGACGAGCCAGGCTTTTATAAAGCGTGTCTTGGTGGTGTTCTGGTTTAAGCACGAGAGGAGCTACAGTGGCCCAAAGTTGACCACCTGGGAAGGATTGTAAATGTTATTCGATTTTTAAAATTGAAAGAGCTTTGAGTTGACATAAGAAATACAAAGAAATAGTGTCTGTACATGTGTTTCCGTATTTCACATAGCTTAGAAGATATTTAACTTAAACTTTTTTTTTCATTTTGACTTTCTTTAATATTTTGCTTATAACTTTTTAGTTTACAGTTCGATTTTAATTTAAAGGCAGAAATTTAATTCTTTACAAAATTGTAAGTAAAACTGGAGAAAAAATTATTTATTATCTGAATTCTTAAAGTCGGAAAAAGGATAAAAATTAAAAGTTTTGAAATTAAGCTGAAAAAAGCATATTAAAAAAAAGTATCTTCATTATTTTCAATTTTGTAAAAAACTTTGTTCAACACATTCACTCTTTAATTACATATCGCAAAATGCAATCCAGTGACAACGTGTCTAGCGCCAATTATTTTGAGTTTTGGATATACATATACCCTACATTTAGCAGTGACCGAAAATCGAAAATTTTAAAAATAATTTTTGTGTTTAAGGGCCTATAAAAAATTGTGATTATGGATATTGAAAATTTGGCAAAAATTGAAAAGAGCTTGTCCATAAATGTGGATATATACGCAGATTTTCTGAAAAAAGGCAAATATATAGTAAAATAAATTTACTTTCTCAAATTGATATTTTAGACTTCTATATGATTGATCTTCTTTACTACGTCTGAAAAAATTATTCCAATATCTTTTACTGATCTCGAGATATTTCGATTGTACCCAGTAAAAAATGTTCATGTTTTTTTGAACAATGCGCTTTAAAAGTAGAGTTTATTGCAGAGCAGTGAATGTATGTGAAAGAAACTATACAAAAAAAAGCAGATTTTTCACTGCTGATACAATGCAGGTTTTTAAGCAAGAAAGTACTATATATTTACAGTTTTAGTGCTGAAAATGGTGATGATTTTCAGCGCTTCAAAAAGCGCTTTTTGTATCAAAAATGTAGTACTCCAAACCGAGAAATCGCCATACAAAAATCAGCAGCGATATCAGCTGGTTTGTAAGCACTACTTTTATTTTCTCATAGTAAAAACCTGCTTTATTTGAAGCAATTTTTTTTACTGGGTGCAGTATGCAATTAAAAGAATATAAAAAAATTCTATGAACATTTTTCCTTTTATTCACACAACTCTCATCATTTCTAAAATTCTACCTAGTAAAACTCATAAAAACAACAAAACTACATTTCTAATGTTATACAATAAGTTTATGTAAGCTTTTCATAATAAAAACATATTTATCGTAATTATACGTGGGGATGCGCTGTAAAACGAAATTGTGTTTTGTTAATCGGCCGCTTTAGTGCATTTGAAGTTAAATTCGTCTGAAACACCATCAGTCCAATAATAAATATTCCCTAAGAATTTCTTTCCCACGGAAAACACTTTTCTCGAGAATAAATTCCTCCATACATAAACTCTGAGGGAACAAAAAGATTAAACAGTGGCATCATTCAATATCAATGGCGGCTGTTTTGCGTGTTGACATTTCTTTATTCAGTGTTTTTGTGTGCAAAAATAAATCAAATTTATGTTTTAATTAAATTTAAAGTAAAATTAAATAAATAAGTGAATACTAAATTAATAATATATCTGTGCGAGTATTTGTGAAGGAAATTGGTGTTGTAGAAGAAAAAATCGTGCAAGTTACTCCTTGCTGCATTTGTGGAAACCACAAGCAAGCAATGGATCAATTAAAGTTAAAAAATGCTGTGTTTGTGTTTTATTTTTGGTATTTGACCTACAAGAACAATATAATATTTTTTTTATTGATATAAATTTTCTTTTATTTAAATATTACTTCGATTTTTATGCAAACTCACTTCTGTTTGGCAAGTGGAAAATTTCTGGGGAAAAACGAAGCTTAAATGCATTCCCCCCATCGAATTATTTCCGAGGGAATTCTTATTCATAATAGGAGAAGAGGGAAAAGTGAAAAAACTCGCACGGAATTTTTGTTTGTGATTGGGCTGCATAAAAATCTAAAACATTAAAACTAATTAAAAAGTTGCACTAATTCTGGGGTCAGAATCGTCACATCCGTGGACGCACAACTCGTCACGTAAAAACACCATTTTCTTATTATGACATACGTGAACGTACTGTAATCCCATTCAGCTTAACCGATTGACGTATCACGTAACTTATTTTCGTATGATTGTCGATACGATCACGGATGTGACGATTTAAGCCCAGCTTTTTAGTTGAAATTTTTCTGGAAATTATGCGATTTCAAAACGCGCGTTTTACAGCATCCACCCCACAATTTTTTCAATGGTTCTTCCGATTTGATTAAATAAACCACCACTTGTTTGTCCTTATCTTGAAAAAGTGGCAAAAAAATATCCTGCTAAATGTTAAGATATGGCCACCTTGGATAAAATATGGCAACTTGATTATAAATACAATTGAAGAAAACAGTGATGCCAACCAATAAAATATCATGTAGTTTAACAAAATAGAACTCCTTTTTAAAATTTATTTTAATAAAATGATTCAGCAGAAATTCAGCACCTAAAAAAACAATAAAACCTAAAAATTACGTTTAAAATTTGAAAAGCCAAAATACACATTTAAGCTCATTGTTCCATGTTGAAAATGTGCACCTAAATTAAATTTTTATTTGAAATGCAAATTTTGCAAGTTTTAAATATTTAATCATTTGTTCCATTTCGTTTATTTGTTTATTTATTACATTTTTGTTTGAATACTCTGTGCAAGCACATTCGCATATTGAAATCAAAGTTCAATGGCATTAAGTTGCATTTAAAACGTTTTTGTACTCGTATTACAAAATGTTTTCTATTTCTTGGTAGGGATCGCTAGCTGACTGGATGAATGGCTATTTGCACTATGCGTTGCGCTGCAAGTCGCAATGTTACTTTGGAACGATTTGCAAATGCAAATCCAACAGCAACAGAATTTTATTCATTCGTTTTTATAGAGATTAAATGGGAGGGAGGGAACTGTAAATAAAATTAACAATAATAACAAGTATTTGTTTGACTATTGGTTTGAATTAGATGCAATTTTTTACATTGTACGGAAAGCATTTAGATTTATAAGAAGAAATATATCGGTGATTCTCATTGCAAATGCTTTTTTCGTATGCGTTGGAAGTATAGTAAAATATTTCATAAAATAAACGCATAAATTTGAAAATGAAAAATGCTTTAGCATGATTTAATATATGAGTAATTCCATTTAGGCGGGTTTGCCATTTTACACACTTTTTTTGTTATAAATCAAAAATATAAAATTTTTTACTTAAAAAATGTTGCGGCTCGCAAGGACATTAAGATGACAGTCGTTGAATAATGGGTAGACACTGATAGAACACGATTTCTGCTCAGAATGGTCGCCAGAAAGCTGCGACGGGTGTGACCTTACAAATCTTAGTTTTAAAGAATTATGACTTTCAGTATAAATTCTGTTAAAATTTGACTATAAGGTACACAATAATTTTGGTATAGATATCTGTTCAAAGTGTTTTTAATTGTATTGTGTATTTACTGTTTGACAAAAAATTATTTTTCTTATGAAAAAACTATTTTTAAAATGAGACGGGTGTGACCGACGGGTGTGACCTAGTACGAAAATTTAAAAAAATCGAAGAAATAAAACTTTTTATTGATTTAATTAATATAAATAATATAAAGATAAGCTCATAAGAAAATAAAAAGACATTAAATTATTTGCTATCCGTTCTATTATAGACAGCAGAATACTCTAGCTGAATATATTTATAAATTCAATAAAAAGCAAAAAAGTATATTCTTTTCAGGGATAACCGTTTTTTATTAATAATAGGAAAGGGAATAAAAGAAAATCTGAAATAAATATTAAACATTCAAAGAGAAAGAGCAAAATGTTTCTTGCATGATCATTTAAAAGTGCCTCAAATTTATTAAAAAATATTAAATAGTGTATTTTTTATTTTTTCTATAAATTGTCATTCTCTAAAAAACGCCAATTAAGAGATTTTTATTAAAAATGAGAAAATTATTTTTTCCTTGCATAGGACCGTTTTATGTGGAATCAGTCACATGTATTACACATTTTTACAAAGTTCGAAAAAATACTTTTTCGTTCGCTAGAAATGAAAGTTGTTTCTTTAGTTATTTGGAACGCTGAACGCGAATCTGCACTCCATTTTTGTCTATCACCTCTAGCTTTCGCAATATAGCGTTATGTAAAAAATAAAGGCACTTTCACCACATATAGTAGCATAACTTGAGAAGGGGTTTCCCTATTTAGTAAAGAAAAAAAAAAAACGAAATTCGAAAACAAAATAATCTTGAGGCCGTGCAAACATTGTTTCTAAATTGGCTACTTTCTACTTTCAGAGATATCATAAAAGTTTAACACAAAACATAAAAATTTTATAAAAAAATGTTGAGTTTTCTGTTTCTGAGAATGCATAAAAATAAAAATACAACAACGAGCTTATTTTTGATTTAGTAGCTTGAAGCTAAATGTATTCCAAAAGAATTGAGACCTTTTTTTTTATTGAAATTGGTGGTGAATTGATAGAAATTAAATTTTCATACAACAGCAATTTCCGACTTTGTGTTTGTGTTTGCTACTGTTGTTGTATGGAAATTAAAATTTAATCAATTCAGTTCTGTCACTAAATTGTGAATAAAATCAAAAGTTGTACACCAATTTCAATGAAAAAGAGCTCAATTATTTTGTAAATATATTTAGCTAAATGCTACTGGACAAAAAAACTAGCCCGTTATTATATCTTTATTTTGTTATAAAGTTTTAAAAACAAAAATGTAAAAAAAAATTATAAAATTTTATTTTTTTGGCCAAACTTTTACGATATCGCCAAAACTACTGTGCACATTTTAAAATTATGTTTGTACGGCTTAAAGATTATTTTGTTATCGAGTTTTGAATTTTTAACTTAACTGAATAGAGCATGGCCTTCTGAAGTTATGCTAATATATGTCCTGCAAGTGCCTCCATTTTTGACATAACGCTATATCGCGAAAACTAGAGCTGATAAAAAAAATCATAATTATATATTTAAAATCTGCATAATATATCGTCGTGCCGAAGTTATCTTCACGTATATCAGATTTTTTTGGGAAATTGAACTTAAAGTTTCAATATTTTGTAAAAAATAAATTTATGTGGAAAAAGTGGTCCAATATTTTTGTCAGATATTATGCTTGAAGTTCTTTATTGATTTATGTAAAAATATCCAAGTCAGGGAGAAGATTTTTTAAGTTATAGACATTTTTATTTCTTTTCTTTTCATACATAACAACTTAAAACAAGTTTTATCTCATAAAAAAGGAGCTGGTACATGACTCGGCTGTAGAGAGCAAGCTTCACATTCCGGGAAGCCCGGGTTCGTATCCCAGGCATGTCAAAATTTTTTTTATTTACATATTTTTTTCTTTTGAAAGAATTTTGTTATCAATATAACGGAGTTCTTTATCACAGGAAATTTGAAAAAAAATTATTGAATACCGGGATTTTTGTTATCAAAATCGAAACTTATTTTTTTCTATGCAGAGAAAGAAAATTTTTCGAATACACAAAAGATTTTAAATAAAACAAAAGATTTTCGTAGTAATATTCTATTTAATGAAGATTGTGTCGAAATTTTTACAAAAACTGAGCGAAAAACAAAAGCAAAGCTAAAAAATATCGAATTTGATACTGTCGATATATTTTGAAAAAAAATATCGATATATTACAATTAAAAATATGGACAATATATATCGATATATTTTTGCGAAAATATCGATATATCGATATATTTTTGCGAAAATATCGATATATCGATTTATTTTTGCGAAAATATCGATATATCGATATTTTTGCCCATCCCTACTGCGTCATAATACCAAACGAAAATTCGTTCGATCACAGTCGAAGATCGAATATTGTTTATAATAGGCAGCATTATATTTTATTTCTATTTTTATTTATTTATTTATTTTTTGGCCCAGCTGGGATACGAACCTGTGCTCGTTCAGATTCCCACTCAGCTATTGTTGACTTGTAAGTTTAAGCGAGAAAAATTAGTTTTCAACTACAAACACATGTTGACTTAAAAAGTGGTTGTCTACTTATTTTTATTAATACATAATCAACAAATTGTAAATACTTTCAAATAATGATAGAAATACGTACTAATTTTATTAAAAACTTAGTAGTAGTTCTAATTTGAAGCATAGTAATAAGATAAATAAGTACTACTCATTACTTTGTAATCCATTAAGAAAGTACTACCGATTACAAAAATGACAAAAGTTTTTACTGAAAGTCTTTAGAATCTTGTTATTTTAAACAAATTTGATTTTGTTGCACAGTGTTATTACAGCTTTTTATGAATCCATTATACACGTAATCAAATTGTAGATGTATTTGTATATGCATGAAATATTTCAAAAGTTCAGATTCAAGTATCCTTATAAACAACCCATAAATACAAATTTGTTTGTGAATATCCTTACAGGATTTACTTTTAGTCTGCAGGAATTTTCCAATTTGGTTGTGTGTTAAAAATTAACTAAAAAGTTAATGTACAAAAAAAAAGGAAATTATGTTTTCGATCATAAATTTATCTTTATGTTTTTGTCATAAACATTAAAAGTATGTAGTTAACAGAAAAGTTAAGTCATGAGTAAAAAATATTTGCAAAATGTTTATTTTAGCAAAGTCATAAAATTCACATTTTCATGGCTTTTGTAAGTAGAACTGATACGTAGAAATTTGTAAGCATATTTGTAGGTTAATTAAATAGAAAAGTTGTTGTAAGTAAAGGCAAGTTTAATGTTAAAAAAAGATTTTAAAAATTATCAGTAGATATGGTAGAATTTATATTTAAATAAGAACTTCTTAACTCAGCTTTAATACAAATTTAAATTGCTAAACAAAAATGTATAAACTTTAAAAAAACATTTAAGTTTTCTTTCTGGTAACCGATGGAAATTTGGCAAACGCAATTTTAGTTTCGTACCTTTTTAGTTATGAAAGTGTATTTAACAAAATTTCAATTTCGTTATTATATAAATTTATCTTTTATGTTTAAATTACCATAAATGTTAAATAAATGAGAAACACCTTTTTCTTTAAAAAGCCTTCAACATGTTAGCAAATACACTGTAATCTAATTAAAAATACAACGACCAAAATAATTGTATCAAAATTTATACTTAAGCCAAGAAAAATTTATTTATACGAGTATGAAAGCAAAAACTGCAGCTGGTCGGTCCGGTGTTTTTTCTGTTTGGAGCTTAATACAATATTGCAAATTTATTGCACCTGCTTTTCACAACAACAACAACAAAAAAATCATTTAGACAAACACTGCTTTTGTTTTGTTTTTCTTAAAATCCTCGTTTTAATTTGGTCATGTTTAAATATCCAGTCCAGCTGTATTAATGTACAAACAACGCGAACGCAACAAAGTCAAATATTTTATTTGACCAGTTTAGAATAAACGAGATCTGACCAGCTGCAATACACTTACTTGTGCTCTTTTTTTTAGGAGTGATTAACTTTAAGCTAAAAACTATAAATTTGCTCTAACTTAAGGTTTTGAGTATTAAATTATTATAAAAAAAAATTCGAGCCACGTTTAATTTGGTGAAGGATTAAACTTTGTTGCTTTTGAGTTAAGATATAAATTTAAAATGGTGAAAGGTGTATTTCGTGCGATCCCAGCAAAAACTTTGCTTACTGGTAAGCAAAAAAAGTATATGATGATTTAAGTCGCAACTACTTACAATTTGATTCGATAACTACTTAGTTTTGTTTGAGAAGTCCAAAAAATAAAAATGTATTTACATTGTCACAGCAATTAACTAGTTATTATTTGGCTTACTTGAAAGTAAAAAATAAGTAGTCAAATAAACAAATTAAAATTAAAAAAAAAAAATTTATACACATTATATTTTATTTAAATTTTTTCACATTTTGTATTTTTTTTTATCCAGCTGGGATACGAACCTGTGCTCGTTCAGATTTGAAGACAAGTACTTTACTCAGTCAGCTATTGTTGACATTGATAAGTTTTAGCGACAAAAATTAGTTTTCAGATATAAACACATGTTGACTTAAACAGTGCTTGTCTACTTATTTTATTAAGACATAACAAAAAATTATAAGTACTTTCAGATAATGAAAAAAAAATGACAAAAGTTTTTGCTAGGATATTTTAAAATGTTAGATGGCAATACAAATTACAACTTAAAACTTTAAAATTTTAAAATTTTACAGCACGTGACTCAAAATATTTGGTAAAGCGTTAAAACAAAATCCTGTCATCATAAATTTAGATAACAAAACTTAAATATTTTTTGCCTTTAGCAAAAACAAATTATTAAAGTAATTGAGAGAGAATAGTCCGGCGTGGATCCAGGGGATAGAAAAGGGAAAAATTCCCTCTTTCTTCAAAATGATCAAAATTATCAAAAATTATGAAATTAGTTTGCAAATGCAGATTAAAATTTAACTATACATATTGGCAACACTGATTATGCTGTGTTTAGTACCATCCAGCGTTGCCAAATGTGCAGATTTATCTGTATTTTGCAGTTTTTCTAAGCATTAAGCAGTTTTGCAGTTTTTTGCTTTAAAAAACCAGTTTAAACATCTGCAGAATTTGTAGAAATGTGCAGATTTTGCAGTTTTCATATTAATTCCAATTTTCAAAGAAATAATTTTACTTACTTAATGCGACAATGTTAATTAATGCAAGAGGGAATTCACACTCATTTAGGTCTAAGAAAGTTGTGATTTTCTTATGGAGTTTGCTATTATAGTTCACATGTACGTAATTTTTTTTCAGAATTCTCTTGGCGAAGTCTTTACCTGGCCTTTACACATGCAAGTGCAAGTTCGAAAAACTCAATACACTCAAACTTTTCTACTAACACACTTTTGGTTCAGCTATAAGAAAGACAGAGAAACGAATACAAATTTCTATTTCGTTGATAATACGTACACAGAACTTGCATGCAAGTACTTACTTGTCTAAACGCAGGGTTAGTGATTCATACAAACAAAAAAACTATACTTTCTTACCCCCAAAAATAACTGTATACTTGAAATTAAACAAAAACTTACATACGGAAGGAAGCAAAAATTTTAATTGCTCTATTTGTTGAATTTTGCTCCTTACGTCTTTAAGCCGATTCGGAAAAAAATTAATCGATTTCCCTGTGTAGTTTGTAGAAATTGTATATTAAATGTTCCATAGTGTAACTGATAGACTTCCTTTTCATATAATTAAAAAAGCTATAAATTTGTAGTTACACATTTTTCTAACTTTCGAGATGGGAAAGCGTACCAATTTGACACTTTTTTGCTTGTTTTTCGTTTTCATCTATAAAATTTTCAAATTCCTAAAGGTGGGTTTACATCTGTAAATATTTACGCCGAACGCGTTCGCCGCAAATATTTGCATCTCATTTTAGGACGTGTGCGACGCACTGAAACAACGCAAGAATTTTCGTCACATTCAACGCACACGATCCGTAGCTTGTTGTTGTTTTTTAGATTTTTAGATTTATTTATTTATTTTGGAACCTTCTACAATAAAACTTAAGTAACTTAAAGTAGCAGAAGTATACTAATAGTTATGTTAACATTTATAATAAGAAATTGTAGGTACAGTAGAAAACTTTAAATAGATAATAAGAAAATTAGAATAAATATAACAATAGTTTTTTGAAGAACAATACAAAAATTTGCGACGCAGGCTGTTGTGATGTGGACACATTTTAAGAAGAAGTGCTATGTTTTAATAAGAAAAATTTTAATATAAATAATGTATGTATATACTAGGGTATTCATTTTAATCGACTTTTCGATTATTCGATTAATCAATTAATCGAAGTTGAGGTTTTTAAATTACTGGACCAATCGAGTAAAACTTTTATTTCGTTCGAGTTATTCGAGTAAGTTAATCGGAAAATGTTTGAATTTAATCGGTTTTTTGTACATTTTTGTGGACAAAAATAAAACAAAAAAAGTTTTTTTTCGCGTTTTTATATATTTTAATAATACTAACAAAAGAAAACTCAACATTTCTACATAAATAGGATCATAAACTGATCCTTTAAAATATTTTATTTTTCACTATTCAAATGTCGCGCTTTGAGAAAATTTTGGGCCAGGATATATTTAATACCATTCCACGCTGTCCTGTATTCAATGCAGAATAAAAATAACCGGAATTGGCATAACATTATTGTTGTTATGAATATAAATACGGTTACACTTAGGAAATATTTCCCAAAAAAAACGTAACCACTACTTTTGCTCAGAGCTAGTTTGATTTAACTTGTTTTTTATATCACAAAAGAAGTTATGCTGCAAAAAACTATTTTTATATTATTTTTAATAAATGCAAAACCATATTTAAAAAAATATTGTAACGAAAGGAAATACAATTTTAACTTGTCTGTGGGTTACGTTTTTTCCGCAAATATCTGCCAAGTGTGACCGTACCTTAAGGCTCTTATAATTCCGAACATAACATTCGATATTTTACGAAACATCTAGTTAACTAGTTGCTCTCGTAATATCTTCTTTATTTCAAATAATTTTTGTTTGATGTTTATATTTTCGAATTTTTTTAAAAGACATTTGAAGTTTCTTTATTTCTCCCTATTATTGTTGCTACATTATTTACTTAACTTTTTGATCATGCGGACTATTAGTATGAAATAATGGTCGAATTGGATGGCAAATTTCGTATAAATTAAAAAAAATTTCCAGTTTTTATTAAGTAATCTACAAAAACTCATTAAAAAAAAGAAAATTTACATAAAATTTTTTAATCGATTTATTTGATTAATCCACCTAAATTACTCGAATAAATTTTTACTCGAAATTAAAATTTTTTGTTTGATCGAACATTATTTGACTTTAATTATTCGATTAATCGAGCAAACATTATTCGAGTGAATACCCTAGTATATACTATATTTTGGATTTTTTGTGTGCAGTTTTTTCACGTGAAAATCAGTTTTTTTATTCTAAATTTGCAGTTTAAAAAAAAGTTATGGCAACGCTGGTACCACCCATCAAAATCACGGCGCTGCCAGCATCAAAATTAATCAAGCAACAGCTGTTAAAATTCATAATAAGTGATTGATGTCAGATTAGAATGGTAGTAAAAAAATCAAATTTGGATTTCGTCAAGTCTCATATTCCAAACCGCTGGGTATTTATAAAAAACTAACCTAAAAAATTTCAGATCAATCAGTTGATCCCACCAATGTTGAAGCAAATACTCCCTTTTTGTCTTTATGTTCCATAACTTAATATAGTTAATATAACTTAATATAGTTTCTTTATTCGGTCGCCTCTTAGATCTTAAAAAACGACATCGAAAGCTACAAACTTGATGTATAAAGGTCAACTGTTTCTCATATTTTGTTTTCGTGTATTTGCAGCTTAAAATTAGCGATAAAATCCAGAGATGACCTTTAACATCAACTGTTCTGCATATTTTTGTTAAGATCTAATTTTTTAACGTCTGGCAACACTTTAGACACCACTACTTATTCATTTTATACTTTAGTTGCACCTCCTTAAGACCAATTACTAATGGTAAAACTGAAACAGCACTCCTTTAATAAAAACAAATGAAGAGAAAGTGAGCGAATTTAAATACCCATTACAAAGCAAATAATACTGTTGCTAGGAGAAAACAAAACGTCAGAATAAATATAAAAAATGCACAATCACTTAAATATCCTTCAATGTTTACAACAATGATACCATACTGTTTAACAGGAGAAGAAAAAATGAAATAAATTCACTCAACATTACAGCGTGAATACCTAATGAAATAAATGAATACTATGAAGTGAAACCATAAAATATTTTTCAATTAATTGTTACATTATTCAGCATTGTAATGTGTGTGTATGCAGGCGCGGATCCCGATTGAACTTTGGTGGGGAGGGGGGAACTTTTAAGTGAAACACACTATTTTGCAAAACTTCTTTTAGAAACTCTGTAGAAATTTACTCGTTTGGCGGGGGGTAGAGTTATATCCCATCCCCCTCTTGTATCCGCGCCTGGTGTATGTGTGTCTGTAAGTACTTGTACGTTGTGCTCAGCGAAGGACTATCTGACTGACTGCTAATAAATAAGTTCAGACAATCATAAAATTGGGTTTTTAATAATTACCCAATTACGAAACCTTTACTGACATTGTTCACCCAAAACGCCACACCCTTTAACAGAATTAAACACTGGAGTGGCAAGAAGTGGAGTAAGTGGTGGCTGGGTGATGATAGCGAGTTGGGGTGTTTTACATTTGTAATACGAACGTTTTGAACATCTCACGAAATACACACAAATTATTGTAAATGAAAAAGTTATATTCTTTTATGTATAAGTTTAAGTTTGTGTGAATATTGCTAAAAACAAAGTGAGAGTAAAAATAAAATTCTGTGATTTATTTTTTAGCACCTCTTCATACAACCCTTGTATACGAAGTAGTTGCCAGACTGCGCTTTTCTAATACCTACATTACAGCGAATGCTGACCAAAACTATTTGTTGAGACATTGTTTTTGCTTGTTTGTTATAAAAAAAATAAACAAAAACAATTCTCCTTCCGTCGTTAAAATTTCCCAAGCTTCTGCTAAATAAATATCAAACGATGGCAGGTAAATTATTTACATTTCATCATTTGACAGCCAATTTACTTCAAAAACTCAAATTCGCTCTTCGTTGTGGGGTTATTCAGTAATAGCCCAGTCAAATAAGCAGAAAAAAGGGGCCAACTACGGAATGAGAGATAATAAGCTGATTTTACAGCTTATTATCTCTTATTCCGTAACTTTAAAGAAGGTATTATTCTTTGAGATTGACGATTGACCTTGCATTACAGTGAGTATGGCTGAGCGCTGCGGGCTCTCTGCTCTCTATCTCAGAAACGGTTGGGCGTGTGAAAAAATGTTTAATACAAAGTTTGTCGCAAATTTTGTGCTCTAAAATTTTTATAATAACTGTTAACATGATTGGAGCTATAGAAACCGAGATAATTGCGAAAAGCTGATTTTTGTGACCTTTGACCTCGAATAGCTTACGGCGCAGACACGAGATTTTATGAGACTTTTGAGACAACTTTTAGAACACCAAACCAGTGAAACCCTATAATGACTTGTATGTTATTTATATTACAATGCGAAAGTACTTCTTTCGTTTCGAATTACAGAGTAGCCCCCTTTATAAAACTTCTAACCAATAACTTCCCACTATAATCTGGCACCGCTTTAATTTTTTTTATATGTCTGCCGTTGTTGCTGCTAGCTGCTACCTTTTTGTGGCTGCTAAAATTTTACATGTTTTCAATGGTCGTTGGAGCTGCTGTGATTATATTAAAAGTATCTGTTTCTTGTTGCTGTGGAGTAATTTTGTTAAAACGTTTTGTATCTATAACATTATAGTTCTTGCCACTGACACTTGTTTTTACATTTGTGCGTGTTGCATGGGAATTTGTGTGTTTGTGAAGTTGACTATTGAGCCAACATCTACCACACCTTGTGGTAGGCTGGCTGTCTGTAAGTGAGATAATGGTGGGTTGTATTAAACAATAAATATTGTGGAAATTTCGTTTTTTTCTTTCAAATTTGTTTAAGTCAGAGCTATAACATCTTTAGATTATAAATTTGGGACGGACGGACGCAGGAATAGATTCTGATTTATATGATGGAACGAGTGGCTACATTCTAAAACATTACTACAAATTTAGGATCATATACATATTGTCAAAATTTGTGTTGAAAATTTCTCCTTGTCTGAAATTACATCGATTTTGTAGTTATTTTCAAATTGGAAATATTTAGTCCAAGTGAAAAAAATTTAACTTGGCTGAATGGTAGATACATCGGACTATCGGTCAGGAGGTCGCGGTTGAAACTTGCATGCACCCAATCGCTTTTTTTTTAGTAAAATCATTTTATTCAAAAATAATGCGTGTCTAATTTTAGGTTGATAATAAGCGGTAAAGTGTTGCCGACTATTATCGACCTAATTTTCAACAAAAGTGTTTTAGAGTGTAGATATTGATTACACTGTATAGCAAAGACAGAGGGGACAAAAATTATATACGTGTGCTGAAAGTTTATGTCTTGCCTTTATTTAAGAGGAGTTAAAGTTCTCCCGTTTTGCAAGTACATTGTTATACGAAATTGACAAAGGAATTCTTGTAATCCTTACATTTTAAGTATAAGGTGTGTTCGTCACTTTTATGCAAAATTCTACAACCCATATTTTTGCGGAGAATTTCAGCCGTCTAGCTCTACGCTGTATGAATCTGTTATGCCCCTTTCTTGGAAAAGAAAAAAAAAACTTACTACAATATTAATTCTATCTAAATTTATACTTTTGGCCACCTTCTCAATAAATTTTTCATTTTAGAACTTATCTATCAAGCTAATTGAGTAGCTGTTAGTCTAGGCGAGAGAAAAAAAAATTATTTTGTATCAATTGATACTAACTGACACAGTAGGCAGCTTGTTACTAACATAATTAATATTCAAAAACTGTATTTTGCAGGAAATATTTTATATTACACATTTAGGGCCATTATAACAACTTACAAATAGTTATTTTTTGGATGTTATTTGATAGATAAATGGTTTTTGGTTATTACAAGTTAATATTAACCTAAGAAGCGAGAAATAAGTTAATATCTACTTCATCCTCATGGTAACTTTTTAAGTGAATAATAAGAATTTGAAGCTGCCATATTTTCTTCTGAAGATATGGTAACTTCAATGACAGTTTATTGCAAAGTAAATCGTTGCCACTACGTATTATAAGCAACAAAAAATAGTCGGTATCTACTGCAATATTGCCACAGTATATAAATTACATATTTTATTTTATTGGTGAGTTGTAATAATGGAGAAATCTTATTTGTCACGTTATCATTCAAGATAGCTTATTTTAATAATAACTATTTTAAGCGTTATCAGCAAGTTGTAATAATGGCTCTTAATAATTTGAATTTTTGTCAAACAAAATAAGTTGTGCCTGATATATTCGTATAAAAAATTAAGAAAACGAAAAACTTCTATTTTCTATTGTGCAAATCTGCTTTTGAATTACATATTTTCTTTAACAATTCCATATTCATGTAAATAAATAAGAAGAAAGAAAAAAATAAGTGAAATAGTTCAAGGATACTCGTAATATACTTCAAATGTAACACAAGTACAATTTACTTTAGAATAAATTTATCTTGTATTACTGCAAGCAGGGTGTTGCAATAAAAAATGTAAGTTGTCTTTTACGTTAAGGAAGGAGTACCAGATTTATTGAGAAATGCTTCTGTATTTATTATTAGTGCAGCTGAATTTTTCACTTTTTCTTTAATAAAAAGATTTAAAGAAAATATTGAATTTGGTTTCTGACTCTGGCTGTAGCTGTAGTTGAGTTGTTGTGAGTTCGGTTTACGAACACAGGGTGGGCCGAGAAATTTGTTTTCTATTTGTAATAGGAACACTTCCTTGTGTGTTGTTGAAAAATTTCATATTAAATAAGATTGATTGCAAGACCCTGTTCACAAAAGTTTTTCTATTTTCTGATGCATGATATGTGAAAATAATAAAACACTCATGCATTCATTTTCATACTCTATTCAGCAAGAAAAAAAACAGAATAGAAAACTATTCTTGCATAATTTTACATATTTTATTTTATCTACATTAATAAGAGATGAAAAAGGGTTTGACAAGAATATATAAAATATCTATGCAGCAATTCATTCTATTTTTTTGTGTAGTTATGTATCTGATATCCCAGAAACATGTCTGACGTCTGAGTCTAAAATTTCGTCAGATATTTGACACAATAGCCGGCAGTTTTCTGGCACGATATTTCTGGACATTTTCTGAGCTATTATCCGATTAATATCAGACTAGTCTGCACATTACCTAAAGGCAATTTCATTTTCTTTAAGACATTTAACAGAATAGCCTGCATATTTGCTAACCTACTACTTGAAACATTTAGCGGTCACTTCTGCATTGTTAGATTTTAGATTTGGTAAAAATTTTCATTTATCTTTTCAGACATTTCCGAAATTGTGCAGACGTATTGAAAATTCCTTAAAAGTTTCCCATGAAAATTCTTCAGAGTTCGTACAGTATTCTCTAAACATTTCGGCCAAGTTCTTAAAATTTTTTTAGACAAAGTCGTCATATGATTATCGGTACGTTTTCATACCGATTTCGGCATATTGTGTAGAGTCGGCATCTCTAGCCGACGTCGGACCGAAATCGGCAACAAATGTTTGCTGGGATAATACCACTAATACATGCATGCACGCTAGTAAAAAAAACCATTAAATATGTTATGCCAAAGGAATGTTTTGAGGCTTTAAGAAAATCGAAAAATTTATTGCTTAAATAAATAATAAAAGTTTGTAACAGAATTTAAAATATACTTTTATATTCATTTAATAAAACTTTCAAAATATGTAACTCGAATAGGCGAAATTTAATAAATAATGTTTAGTCAGACTTATTATAGTCATTTTTTAACATCATTTTTTTAAATAATTAGAAAAATATTAATTTATTAGCCACTCCCACACTCAAAATAAAATATTGGTAAATCTAACAAATTTCATAGATTAGAATTGAGCCAACCCATGAAATACAGTAAAAATCAGCCAATAGAATTATAGTTTAGTTGATAGAGTGTAAAACTACTAACCGGAAGGTCGCAGGTTCGATGCCTGCCAAGTCTTAACCAGTAAGTGTGTTTGATTAAAGAAAAATATTTTTTTTTGTTTGTTTGTAATTTTTTTGGGCTTCAACTTAGGTTCTCATGTTTATAAACCGGACGCCTTTATCATCTCATCTAAGTCACCTTATTAGGTAAGGATAGCACAAAGTATAAATAGACATGTGGTGACTTTCTTGACTTAAATACAGTAATTTTTGTGAAATAACTATTTTCGCTGTTATTATTTTAAATTGGTAATTTTATCCATTAAAATAATTTTATTTTTACAACGTCGTTTTTCCCAAATTTATATTTTACAATTCACTAAAATGTAATATTTCGGTCTTGAACTTAGGTTCTCGTGCTTAGGAACCGGACTCCTTTCGGTCTTGAACTTAGGTTCTCATGCTCATGAGCCGGACGCCTTTACCATCTCAGCTAAATCATCTTGTTGAATAACGATAGCACAAAGTAACCATAGACATGAAATGACTTACAACTTTAAAAAGTTATTTTAACCAATGGCAATTGTTATTTCATAAAAATTGCAGCAACAATTTACATTAACAGTAGGTTAACTATTTATATTGGTTAGATTTACCTATCATTTTATTTTGAGTGCAGAATGAACTGGCTAAGAGTTTCAATAGATTTCTATAAGACACAGAAAGAAAGCGTTTCGTTTTGTAAGTAAGGGCTACAAATCAAACTGTGTAACAAGACCTAAAAACCACGCTCACTAGAGTGTGTCCTCCGTGTAGGGTTTGGAAAATGTGGTTTTCCTTTCTTCGAGGTGCATTCTACTAGTAAAATGCATTGCTCTAATTTTAATTTCTGCTGCATATTGATGAGTTCAGGTTTCATCAAAAGTTTGTATCAGAGAAGAAGTTCATCAGGATTGTAACAGAAACACTTTAGATCGTGAATATGCCATGCAATTATGTTTACTTTCGGTACCTATTTCGTCTATAGTTTTTCCACATACCCCTGACCTCAATTAGTTAATGCATTTTAACTCATTGGTCGCTGAAATTTATTTTCTCAAGGATTTCTGAAGGAACCCCTGATTAAGTAAAATTTTATAAAGTCTGAATTGAGAGAATAGTTAGAAAAATCAATAAATGTTAAATTTCATTCGTATACAAGTACACTTTTCTAAAAAAAATTCCACTTTAAATTCATTTCCATAAAAAATTGTGCGGTTTAACAAATATGTACAATTCTTTTGCATGTTTCTGCTCTTTTTAGATTTTTTGTGGCTCGAAATTATTCTCCTCACAAAATGTTGGTCAAGTGTATTTTATGTGTTGCAAGGTTTCCATTCATTTTGTTTCATTTTCTTTAATAATATTTAACGAAAACGTTTTGTGTACCAACATAGTAGCAGTTGACTTGGCTTATTGGATGGTTTAAAAGTTTTGTGGTATGTATTAAGGCAGCCTATTGCATGTGTTTTTAATTGCAGGCAAGAGCAAAAATATAATATCAAAGAACTAACACAAGTTATCGATTTAACCAAACGGCTTAGGGCGGTCAAGAGGTGGAATGTCAATACAAAAGAAATTAAAGCAACAAACAGGCAATTTAAGCGATTCTTGTTGAATTTCTGTAAATTTTGTTTAAAGCAAGAAATATTAAAATATGAATTATGGAAATATAATGCAAGCAATTAGAATGGGCAGAATAAGTTACTAGAAATTCATTCAAACCTCATGATAAATTTTGCAACCGAATCACCTCCTAGGTGGTGATAACACAGTAGAACAAAATCCAAATTTTAAATTTCAAGGTTTTAACGAATGATTCTGGTAGAGGGCACCAAAAAATTTATGCGAGTATCGGCGTTTTGAAAGTTTACATCTGGGATTTATTTTAGAGGGGTTAAAGTTCCCCCTTTTGCATATAGTAGTTATAGTGACTCGGCATAGGAAGTCTTGTCAGCCTTATGCTTAAGGTATAAGATGGGTTCAGTACTTTTATATAAAACACCAAGAGGAAAATTTTTTTAGAACATGCACTCAAAATAAAATATTGGTAAATCTAACCAATTTCATAGGTTAGAATTGAGCCAACCCATAAAATACAGTAAAATTCAACCAATGGAATTGTAGTTTAGTTGATAGTGTGTAAAACTACTAACCGGAAGGTCGCAGGTTCGATGCCTTTAAGCAGTAAGTGTTTGTTTAAAAAAATTTTGTTTGTTTGTTTGTAATTTTTAGGTCTTGAACTTAGGTTCTCATGTTTATAAACGGGACGCCTTTACCATCTGAGCTAAGTTATCTTGTTAAGTAAGGCTAGCACAAAGTATACATAGACATGTGCTCACTTCTTTGACTTAAATACAGTAGTTTTTGTCAAATAACTATTTTCGCTGTTATTATTTTAAATTGGTGATTTAATTTAATGGTTAAAAAATTGGTAATTTTAGCCACAAACATTTTTAAAAAGTAATTTTAACTATCAAAAATAATTTTATTTTTAAAACGTCGTTTTTCCCAAATTTATATTTTACAATTCACTAAAATGTAATATATCGGTCTTGAACTTAGGTTCGTTCTCAAGCTTATGAACCGGACGCCTTTGCCATCTCAGCTAAGTCATCTTGTTGAATAACGATAGCACAAAGTAACCATAGACATGAAATGACTTACAACTTTAAAAAGTTATTTTAACCAATGAAAATTGTTATTTCATAAAAATTGCAACAACAATTTACATTAACAATAGGTTAACTATTTAAATTGGTTAGATTTACCTATCATTTTATTTTGAGTGTGTTAACCCTTTAAAGTTGTAAAATTTCGATACTTTTGAATACTCGATACTTATTAAGTTTTGACTCAATACTACACAATACATTAACTGTTTTCTTGAATTGGTGAATGAAATTAAATAAATATACAAAAACTGCTATCTTATACGTGATAATTATAGTTTATTTACTTTTTAGCATTGAAATATACATTTTTATTATGTTTTACGATATTTTAATTAAATAAAAGTTATACATATTTGTAATTCAGTAATTTTTGTGCATTAAATTAAAAATTTTTTGATCAGTTTTATTCATACTTTTCAATGTACTGTACTGAAAAATACAACTTTGAAAGTAGTAAGTAACTACTTTTTAGTATTGAGTACTCAAAAAACGACCACTATTGAGTACTCAATACCCAAATATTCAATACTTTTACAACTCTATAACCCTCTAAATGTGGAGGTACATAACACGCATTAACGCGTCAACGCGTTTACAACCTTAGACGCTTTAAAACCGGCAAGTTACACATCACCCATTAGACACTTTTTGCAATCAGCTGATGGAATGTTTAATGCTGGAATGTTTAATGCTTTGCTGATCATATTCCAAGCTTCAGCTCTTTTGGCTCTCTTTTTATACGCAACTATTCCTTTTGCGTATATCAACGAATTACTCAATTATTTTTCTTCCATTATTTAATATTTTTACTTTTTATTATTAACAGCCAGGGATGGCAAGTGAGATTTTAAAACTGTACCAAAATTGACTAAAATTGTACTTTTTTATACCTAATTGTACTAAAACAGAATATTCGCCTTGGAACAAGTCAAGAATACCAAACTCTGTTGAAAATCAAAATTAAAAATATGGGGTAATAGCCCTATTTAAACAAAAAAATTTTGTACATTTTTTTCGGCGCTCTTTTGGTTCCGGAGCTATGGGGTTCAAAACTTTCATTTTAAACTGGCTATAACTCCTGCAATTCTGCACAGATATAAACGATATGTATATCATTTTAAAGTGCTCTATAATACCTTTCTACTGGTATATGTTGATATATTTTTGATATCCGTTAACCCGTTCTGAACCAAATACAATTTTAAACATTTTAAACCCAACTTTTTACGTAAACACACAGTTATCTCAAAAAAGACCAACATAGCGGTACTTAAGCATGTATATAATTTTGCAGAGAACCTTCCAAGCTTTCATTTGATGTATACTTTAAGTCTGTCAGTTTTGATATGGGGAAGTTATGCAACTTTAAAAATTAGTCTGCACAGCCGGCATTGGCCGCGTGCAAAGATACAACAAATTAAGTTTAGCTACCGCACTCCAAAAAAAAAAGGTGCGACTTTGGCTCGCACACGAGGGGTTCCGTACAAATGCACATATACATCAGCGATGCCATTTTTAGCCTTTTTTCTACGATATGATAAAAAACGATATGACATACTGTGTTGTCACATCGTAAGTTTTTTACGATATGACAACACTAAGATAGCCATACACGTTGTTGTCATATCGCAGTGTTGTCATATCGTAAAAAACTTACGATATGACAACACAGTATGTCATATCGTTTTTTGTCGTATCGTAAAAAAAGGCTAAAAATGCCATCGCTGATATACATATCCCTTTTAGTTTCTCCCCTTTTTTTCTACTTTTGAAAATTTTTTCGTTTAATTTTTGTTTTTTATTTTTAGTTATTTTTTTTTGTTGATTTAGCGATTTTTTTTGCGCATGTTCATTTTGGTGATTTTTTTCGTTTTTTTGCGATTTTTCGTTTTCTACCATTTTTTTTTTTGTTTCTTTGCCGATTTTTTTAGTTTTGGAAATTTTTTTTGTTTTGGCGTTTTTTTTTGTTTTAACGCTTTTTGACGATATTTTTAGTTTTAACGATTTATTTTAGTTTGTTTCTATTTTAGTTTTACTTTTTATTTTATTTTTTTTATATAGTGACATCGTATTAATGTCATTTCAGTCATAGCATTGATGACACTTCAAATATGAAAAAATTCTATGATGACGTTTGTCATCAGATTGATGTCCATTTTCGTTATATTGATAATATTTGTCAAAGCATTGATGTCAGAATTTTGATAATAGGGTGTCATCAATGCGATGACACATTTTTCTATGAGTGTACGTTTAATTATTTGATATTATAAAAAAGACTTCGAGATAAAGCGCAGAGATATGTTTTTTTTTAAATAACAAAGAAACTATCTACAAATTTTAAGAGCGGTTTATTTTAATTATAAATAATATTAAAAAAAATATTTAGTTGGCTTAACTAATTTTCTTAAAACCACAATATTTTTGATTAAGAATTGTGGCAATTTTTCTTCTTTCTTTAGCTAAAAAATTTATATTCTTATATTTTCCTGCAATTTTTAGTGGCAAAAACTTGACAGTCCCATGTCAGCAAATATCTGCAAAAAGAACTATTAGTCATTGTATGCAGGAAAATTAGTATGAGGATGGATGGGTGTGTGTGTGTTGTCAGTGTTCTTTTTGCCACAACCTTAGACAGCTAGACAATCAACATAATTTAGCTCACGTTCATGTCTCGTGATTGCTTATTTATGAATCCTAGAGGTCATAGTGAGTTGAGGCGAAAATAATAAAATATGTATATGTATGTAGAGGGAAAAAGAGAAATATGTTCTCGATGAAGAAAATTTTTATAACAAGTATGTACGAATATAGTACATATCGTCACAGAAAATGCAAAAAGCCCTATCTAACATTTCGAAAGTTTTACAGGAGAAGCATAAAACTTGTTTAAATGAAAACTATATTGACAATTAATGTAAAATGTTACAATACAAGTAAAAAAGGACCCACAAATTTATACATTTATTGTAAAATTTTGCAGAAATTGTCAATATATTTTTCCATATAAGCAATTTTCATGCTCCTCCTTTAAAACTTTTAAAATGTTAGATAGGGCTTTTTGCATTTTCTGCGACGATATATTAAATATGCACACCAACATACCTTCATGTTTACATGTACATTAGGGTTGCAATGAAATATTTATTTGTTAATTTAAACAAACTCTGTTTGCATTACTGTGGAATTTGGTATAAAACTCAAGTGGTGAAAATTTTAGCCAAATAGGATAATTTCCAGGCGTGCCCCATTGAATTTAAAATTAAGATTTTCTAAAATTTACCATAATGAAGCATAAAAAAAGGACGCCTTAGAGTTATCCAACTTGGCGCAAATTTTAGCCCCCGCTCAATCAAAGATTATTGTTTGGAAATTATGCTTCATTTATGTAAATTTCTCAAAATTTGAACTTTGACCACTAGAGGTCGCACGTTATACATATTCGAATCGGGCCAAAATTTTTATCTACGCTTAATGAAAGATCACTATATATTAATTGAGTTCAACTTTGGCAAATTTTGGAAAACTTAAAATTTTACCTCAATGTGGCACGACCGAGAGTTATCCCATTTGACTAAAATTTTCGCAACGTGTAACATGCGACCTCTAGTGGTTAAAGTTCACATTTTGGGAAATTTTAAAAATGAAGCCTAATTTCCAAAGAATAATCTATGATTGGGTGAAGGTAAAAATTTGAGCCGAATTGGCGAACCCTAAGGCGTCCCTTTTTTGATTCATTTCGGTAGATTTCACAAGATTTTAACGTAACGAAGCACTCCTGAAAGTTATCCGATTTGGCTAAAATTTTCACCCACGTGAGTTTTATACCAAATGCTACAATAATCGGTTTGGATTTTGCTGCAAATAACAAATCAAAAATATTTCATGCCACCCTAATGTACATACATAAAAATTTTAAATTTTCAATACCCTGCAGTTCTGAGGACTTAGGCTCAAAGTGGTGGTGGTAGTTTAACTAACGACTTTTCATACAAATATAATTAGTTAAACCATCACCATTAGTTAATTAAAGACTTCGAATTAGTAAACTATAGACTGCAAATTTGGCACTTATTAGTGAGCATTAAATCAGGGAAAGAAAATAAGTTATTTTCGAAAGTTGAATCCAAAAAATTTTTCTATTAGATATTTGAATATAGCAATATGATGCTCGTTAGCCTCGGTTAAGTAGAAGTACACAGAAAGAAAAACGCCGTACTAAATTCATGTATTTTCTACTTATTTTGAGTATTCTTATATTTTGTACAAAAATTCTTATTTTATGTACTACTATTAGTATAAAGTTTTTACATAGTCGTAGTGTGTTTTTATTTGTTTGCTTGTTGATAGCTTCAGTCGCATGTTGTGCTTATGTTTTTGTCTTGTTGTTGGTTATTCTGTTTGTTCGTTCAGTGCGAACTAATAGCCTACAAACGTCGTATTACATGCTGCTGGTTTATAATGGATTTTAGCTGTCGTTCTTTCTATACTGAGTTAGCTGAATGGTCTAAGGCGTTGGTTTACAAACATGATTAGCTTATCATGTTTGTAAACCAAGTCCAAGTTCAATACTAGGAATGTACAAAAATAAATTTTAAATTAAATTATTAGTAAAGATATAAATTCTCAAGTCTGTTCTGTTCCAGAATTAAATAAGTAAAAGTTGGACTGATTCGTGTTTGATTTGAAGTACGCGGCGGAATTGATTATAAAAGTACGCAGTTAGGATTGTCAAAAGTACGCGGCGGATTGATTCGGCTATGCCCGAGCAATGAAAATAAACAACAACAAGTGCACAACAGTGATTTGTGGCTATCATCAAGCAAGCAAAGTTTATAAACATATTCCTACTTAAAATAAAATTTTTTTTTACATGAATAAAAGCTAATCAGGCTAAAATTAAATATTTTGCACTTGAATATTCCGACTTAATCAATCTTTCTGTACTTGATTTCAGAAAAACCGGGATTAACGTACTTTTGACACCGCTTGGGATTAATTTAAGTACGGATGGATTGTTTTTTCTTTTCAGTGTAGTTGAAACCCAGTAAAAAAGTTGCTTCCAATAAAGCAGGTTTCTACTATTATGGAATAAAAGTAGCGCTGACAAACCTGCTGATATCGCTGCTGATTTTTGTATGGCGAGTTCCCGGATTGTAGTACTACATATTTGCTCACAAAATCGCTGAAAATCATCAACATTTTCAGCACTAGAACTGAAAATATATGAAAAAAATGGTTTGATGTGGATTGGCGTCGTTAACGGCATTTTGAATTTTTCTTATTTCTTTTCTTTATTTATTTTTTATTAATTTCATATTTTTACTCAATGTTTGTTATTTTAACTTCAACTAGTATCCAACTAAAAACCTTCAGGCGGCTTGAAGTCCAACGTACCAATCACTTGACCAAAAACACAGTTGCAAAACGGCACCAAGAAACTCGAATTACCGCATACGTGATCAAGTAAAATTGTTCGAAAATTTCCTTTTTGGGATTACGGCATACGATAATCGAGTAGCTGCTGTTTAAATTCCACTCGTTAGCACTAGAGCGATCGAATACAATATTTTCTTTTATTGTGTTTGTTTTGCAAAAAAAGCATGGAACATTACCTATAAACCTTATTACAGTTGGCCAATCGACTTGGTTGTTGTACTAGCTGCTAGAAACACTAAATTTTTCTATAATGTATTACAAATTTTTAGTCGATTCACACAGAAAAATACAAGATGAATTGATAACTTTTCCTTTTTTCGAAGTCGGTTAAAAATTGTAAAATTTTCTATTATGTTTTGGCGATTTTTTCATTTTAACTAGTTTTTTTCGTTTGGCGATATTAACTTTTTCGGTTTTTTTTTCGTGTTGGCGACTTTCTTTACTTTTGGAGTTCTTTTCGCTTTAGCGTTTTTTTTTCGTTTTGGTGATTTTTTTGCTTTGCCGATTTATTTTTCCAAGTTGGCGATTTTTTTCATCTTTGGCAAGCTTTTTCGTTTAAGCGATTTTTTTTTAGTTTAAGTGTTTTTTTTCGTTTAAGCGATTTTTTCCAATTTTGGCGATTTTTTTGGTATTTTCTGTTCGCCTTTTTATCGAGTAAACAGTTAATGGAGAAAGGTGGAGAATAATTTTCCCTGCGATGCAATCAAACACATTTCAAAACTGTTCGATAAAATAATTGCAATTAATGCAATGGTATAAATTACACATTTACAAGTAAAGTTTATCTACCCCTTACTTCAGTATGATGATGGCGATTATTAAATTTCACAGAATGTAATATATAATGAAGATTTTTGCAATGATTGTTGTTATTGGACGCCAAATAATTCGACGCCATTGTCTGTCTGTTTGTAGTACATGCAGGCAAATATACATCTTCGCAATTCGCTTAATGTGCATGTAGTATTATTAAATTGTACAACAAATAATCAAGAATTTATTACTCTAACCGATACTGAAGTTATAGGCCCCCTCTATTTTTTTTTTTTTTATTATTTGAGTGTTGGTTTTAAATAAAATTTATTTGTTCAATCACGTGAAAACATTGATGACAGCATATGCAGTCAATTCTACAAATATGCTCACTCACTCACACGTACATACATGTGATTCTTATTTTATTATATACAAGTTGAATGCCATATTATAGCCTCACCCATTATTTTACATGTCAAATAAAAAAAAAAAGGCGAAATCCCTGCCTGAGTTGCGTGTTAAACGAAAACTTAATTTCCTTTTTCCTTATTTCTGCTTAATCATATGGAAAAGAAAATATGTAAGAGGAAGAAAATAAATTCATGGGCTTGCCGATAATTTTTGTGCACTCAAGTTAATGCACATATATTTTTTTTTAATTAAGAACTTTTGGCATTTTTTTATTGCTTTATTGAAAGAAAGCAAAATATTTCAGTTTCATATTTATATTTTTTTTCTATTATGTTGTTAACCATATTAATTTGTTAATCTAACAACTTTATGAAAAATGCCAGCTGATTAGGTTCTTTGATAAAGTAGCTTATACGATGCATTTTGGAGTTATATTTTACAACTGACTCCCTTCCATTGTTTAGTAGTCTAATTATTAAACTAATAAACAGTTCTGGCGATTTTTGGTCATGAGCCATGAACTTTGTCGGCTATTTACATTTAAACAACACGAACAATCAAAATAAACAACAACAAGAGCACAGCAGTGCGTTGTATCTATCAACAAAGGAAATGAACACCAAATTATTTCTCATTTATTAAGTTTTCTCTTCGCCGAGGTCTGGTCTAATAGCAATGTACAACACAAAACCTAAAAATTAATAACATGGTTCTAATGACAGATTCTGGCAAAGGACATCAAAAAAATATATACGTGTATCGACGTTTTGAAAGTTTACATCTAGGATTCAATTTAGGGGAGTAAGGGCAGCATTTATAATACTCAGTGGCTAAATACAATTGAAGCCGCTACCGACAAACCACATCAAAAGATAGTGTAACGAATTTTAGCTAAGCGACTCCCTACTAGACATATTTTTTTTTTGCTTTGCTGTTCTGTCGCTTTGCTTGAAAAGCCTGCAATAATTCACTATATAAATGCTCTTAAAATGATAGCATCGCCAAGGAGTTCAAGAGACATAAAATGGTGACATTGCAATCAGCACTCATCGGGGGGCCTCTGTGGCTGAGTGGTAGCGATGCTAGCCTGTCAGTCCAGAGATCGTGGGTTCGATTTCCGCCGTAGGCCCTGTGTGTTTTCCGCAGATAAGCTAATCGCTTCGCGGGTTGTGTTTGTTTATTAAAAATAAAAAAATACACTGTACAACAAAATAGAAATCTAACATGGTCCAACGACTGATTCTTGCAGAGGGTACCAAAAAAATATATACGTCAAGCGGCGTTTTGAAAGTTTACATTTGGTATTCATTTTAGGGGGAGTTAAAGTTCTCCCCTTTTGCACATATGTAGTTATAGTGACTCGGCATAGGAATTCATGTAAGTCTTACCTTTAAAGTATAAGATTTGCTCAGCACTTTTATTTAAAACACCACAAGAAACATATTTGTGGAACATTTTAACCCTCTAACACTTCGTTGCATAGGTCTTTTCGCCCCTTTATTAAAAACGGGACAAAAAACTCTCCTTCAAAGGCGATATAATGGGCTTAAATGCTCTACAAAAATATTTGTCATAAAATTCTACTACAGGTCGTCAAAGACACCCAACCTTCTGACTCAACTTGGACGCCCAAAATCATTCGAAACATAAAATGCCTTTAAAGGTTAATTTCGTCTTTATTCACAATTAGTATTCGACATAGGAAATTTTGTAAGCCTCACGTTTTAGGTATAAGATGTGATCAGCACTTTCATGTAAAACACTACGAACAACATTTTTGTAGAACATTTTAACCCTCTAACTTTACGTTGTATGGGTCTTTTTGTACCTTTCTTAAAAAATAGCAAAAAAAAAACTCTCATTTAGCGGCGATATAAGGGGCTTAAATGTTCTATAAAAATATTTGCCATAAAATTCTATTTCAAAGACATCTAAGGCCCAGACTCAAATATCATTCAAAACTTAAAATCTATTTAAAGGTTAATTTTGTATTTATTCACAATTAGTAATAGGCATAGGAAACCTTTTTTGGGTCCCCCTGTGGCTGAGTGGTAGCGACGCTAGCCTGTCAGTACAGAGGTCGTGTGTTCGATTCCCGCCATAGACGCTGGGTGTTACCCCGCAGATAAAAAAATTTTTCAAAGGGTATGAGATGTTGGCACTTTTATATAAAACATTACGAGAAATATTTTCGTAGAACATTTCAACCCGATATTCGCCGCTAAAGGGGATTTTTTGTCCCTTTAAAAAAAAGAGACAAAGAGACAAATATTTTTCTTGTGTTTTTGTATAAAAATGCTGAACACATCTTATACACAGAAAAAACTAAATTTCATTTTCTGCAAAGGAATTCAATGAAATAGTAAATATTTTGTCTAGGAACGGACCTATAAACAAATTTGTAAATATAGACAAAAAAAATCTCAATAATTTCATTGAAAAAAAAAACGTGTTTTTTCCAGTGAACAAATTGTTTAAATCTATAAAACAATTTGTCTAAAAATATTTACAAATTGTAAACAAAACAATTTACTAAATCAAACAAAAAGATTTACTGGATTTTCTGCAAAATATATCAAACAATGTTTTTGCCTGAATTTATAAATAAATAAAAGTCAAACAAACAATTCATTGATTATGTAAAGAACATTTACTGAAAATTAAATTTATTTTTAGACAAACTTTTGTTTGAAAAATTTTTGGTGATAATTTTTTCTGTGTACCTTAAACTGAGGCTTAGACGATTTCCTATGCCGAGTCACTGGAACCAAATACATATGTATGTATTTGGGAAAATTCAGCTCCCCCTAAAACGAATCCCAGCTATAAACTTTCAAAACATATATCTTTGGTGCCCTCTACCAAAATCAGTCGTTAAAACCTTGTTATTTTGAAGAATTTAGATTTTGTTGTCAGTGCAATAAATTAATGTAACGTTTACAGTTTTTTGTAAAATTCCATTAGCCACAAGTATTCGCTAATGGATGACACAAGAATTATAAAATGTGTTAACTTTTCTAATTACTTGACATCCATGTGTTTTTTTTAAATACTTGTGGAAACGAATTGTTTCATAATAGTCTTTCTCCCCTTGTCCTTTTCCCCTTCATTAATCTGTAATTATTTCGTCTGCCGTTGTTAACAGTTTTCTGTGATAATCCTTCGATTAACCATTATCGTTCTTGGTTTTATTTTTTGGCAAATTGCCAAAATTAATTTAAAATGTGATACAAAGAGAATTTGGCAAAAAAAGGTAGCAAACAACATTATCTAAATGACTTTTAATGTGGCCATAATTTGTTTCCTCAAGTACACAAGCAGTTTTTTTTACCCGAACAAACCCATCAAGTTTATTATAATTAATTTAATTTGTAAACATAATTTAGTTTTAGTGTACAGGATGTGTTTAGTGTTCTTTGATGGATGGAAGCAAAACAGATAAAAAAAGAACAAAGATTTTTGATAAAAAGTCAAATAAGTAATTTGTAAATAATTGCGCTATTAGAAGTACTTCAATGATTTAAAACTCCCCGGCAATTTTTCAGTTGTAAGAAGCTCAAAATTTATATTTTTAATGTTAATGCAAAACTAATCTTTTTTTTTTTGACAATGGAAACTGTTGTTATTTTCTTCCCAAAGAATATTAATTATAAAATCATTACGATGGTTGGTTATTGTTCATAAAAATTTATCTACACAGAAAAAAATATCACCAAAAAATTTTCAAACTAAAGTTTGTCTAAAAATAAATTTCATTTTCAGTAAATGTTCTTTACATAATCAATGAATTGTTTGTTTGACTCTTATTTAGGACGCAAACACCAAAAACAACTAGAAAACTGTGGCGTAAAAAAGCAACCCCGATGATGACATACACACAAATAACAATAACAACAATGATAGCAAAAGAAATGCGATTGTACCAAGTTTGTTTACTCAAGATTTTTGTGTGAATCAATTCGTACATGTCGTTGCGTTAATTCTCATTAATTTTTTTTCGAGTCTTTAGATAAACCTACAGACTTGAACACATTTAACAAAGTGAAATTTCATAAATGCTTAATGGATGATGATTACCCAGACAAATGTTTGTTTGATATATTACAAAAAATTCAGTAAATATTTTTGTTTGATTAAGTAAACTACTTTGTTTAATATTTGTTAGTAATTTTAGACTAATTGTTTTATAAATTCAAACAAAAATATTGTTTGATATTTTTCAGAAAATTCAGTAAATTTTTTTGTTTGATTTAGTAAATTGTTTGTTTACAATTTGTAAAGATTTTTAGACAAATTGTTTTATAGATTAAACAATTTGTTCACTGCAAAAAACACGTTTTTTTTCAATGAAATTCTTGAGATACTTTTGTCTATACAAACTTAAATGGTTCTATTATTTAATGCAACCGAACTTTAGTTGCGTTGCCACCAGGCGGCAACTGAAAATTAATGGTTACCAGAAAGGCGCTATATAGCAACTGATATTGCCAGCTCACAGTTTCTAGTTGCCATCAGTAGTATCATTTTTAGCGATTGGCAACCTAACTGAAGCTCAGTTACCATCTGAAAGTGGCCTATTAATATATTTTTTTAATTGAGAAATATGCATTAAAACATGTCTATTACTCCAAAAATATGCATTTATTGCCAAAATATGCATAAATATGCACTTACCACCAAAATATGCAAAAATATGGAACTACAAATCGATGCCAAACTACTTCAAATTCGATGATTCGCATAGATAATTAGTCAAAACCTCTTTATCTATCACCACAAAAAACATGCATTTGCATGAAAGTCCGACCCTTGTTTATCACTAATTGTGAATAAGTATGAAATTAACCCTTAACCAGCCACATAGACCTATTGGTCAGTGAGACCGGTTGTGTTAAAAAATTCGTATAACTTTATTCTCCGTTATTGTTTTTTGTTGCGATTTCGAATAGCTGCCGCATTGCACGTCCCCCACCATCAGTTCACGACGAAACTGCTTAGTGAGCACAATTTCTGTCGTTTTTTTTACTAACCTGGTGTGTGAGACCGTGAGTCACCGTGTATGTAAGTAAAATAATCGAGGATTAAAATAATCAAGGATTAATTTTGGATCCAATTTTTTTTTTCATTTTATAAAAGTTCCAATTGTCGAAAGACTAATTAATGAATATGTGATTTTTTTTTATTATTTTTTTAATTTTAAAAAATGTATTGCTAAAACGTTGTTATTTTTAATGCTCTAAATAAAAACATTTGTGAATTTTAATATTGAAATAAAAGACGTTAAATTGATTAAATATCTTTGTTTTAATGTCAAAGTGCATAAATAAAAAAACATGAACTATTAGTGACACGTTTCGAAAAATCTTCAGTTGAAAACCCCGGTGCATGAGACCGGCGTCACCATTAATCAAAGTCAAATTTGCGTCACCATTGGCGGGTTAAACACATTTTAAGTTTTGACTTATTTCTGGTGATCAAGTTGAATTTTGAACTTTAATGTCTTTGAAGACTTATAGTAGAATTTCATGGAAAACTATTTCTGTAGGAAATTTCAGCCCACAAAAAGACCAATGTGCAAAATTGTGGAACTTTAACTAAACCTAAAATGAGTCCCGGGTGTAAGCAAGTAAATTTTGTGTTGTCCCCTTTGCCAGGATTAGTTCGTAGATCTTTGTTATTTCGATTTTTGACGTTGTTATCAACTGGTTTTCTCCAGCTTTAAAAGTTTTTTCAATGTCAAAATTAATATTTTCTACTTGTTCTCCAAATTACCTTCTGTACATTAATATTTGTCGATGACTATGCAGGACTTTAGTTTTGTTAATAATTTTTGTGTTTTTCCATTTATTGTATTGTAAAATGTGTGCGAATAGCAAAAAGTGTTGAGGGTTTTAGACTTGTATTGTTTACATACGAAAACTAAAACTTTTGAATAATAAATAAAAATGCTTTTAATTAGCGCAAAATACACAAAACGTACTCGACATGTTCGGTTGGTCAGAGATGGAGAATGAAAGAATGAATTTATGGTGAGTTACAAGGGTAATGTTTGTGTAGGTGCCTATTTAATGACTATAACGCCAATATGTATGTATATGGGGCATTCCACGCCAAATCGGATGGTTTGAAAAACAATTGTATTTTTATTGTCCTAATTTTCTTTCCACAGTCGGATAAAAAGACTCTTTTATTCTCAAATTAAGAATCGTATTTATTATAATTTTTCTTTTGTTTAATTGCTTTAATTTAAATAAAAAAAAATATGTCTCATTTCAAAAATGTTACAGTGTAATATTTGCTGTAACTGAAAATATTATGTGTGCAATATTGATTTTCCATTTGAAAGACCGGATAATAATGTGCTTGTGAAACAAGATTAAACATTGTAGTATATCCGTTTCCGCAGGATATACTTTAATTTTCATTTTCCACTTACACAGCACAAACAAATACATATATACAACATGTAAGAAAGTGTGTGGGGTTGCTGTTTATTTCAGCTTAAAATTTATGACTTCTCTACATTTTTCTGTGACCATACAAATTTTTTTTGGTTTTTATTTAAGATTTTTTTGTTTGTTTTCCTAACGAAAGTGGCTGGCAAGAATAAGGAAATCACTGACCCAGTTATAAGATTAAGAATTTTTATTTTTATTTTTGCAAAAAAAGATGATGGCCACATTATAAACTTAACACAAAAAAAGGAGCAATAATTTAAAGCACCAGCCAACAAAAAATGCGGAAAAGGAAAATAGCTTGATTCTTTAGAAAACAGTGAAAACAAATAAAAAATCGGAAATATTTTAACTAAGAAAGTGAATGTTGTTTCATGAGCAGGATTTTTGTACAATTTTTTTGCTTCTTTCACTTGGAACATTAAGTGACTTCAAGTGTTGTAGGTAAAACATTCTTAAGCCGCTAAGAAATAAAATGAATAACAGCATTCCAACAATAATTAAATCTTTTTGTTTTTTATTCAGAGAATAAAGAAAATAATCCTTCTTAAGTGGCAGCAATTGAAGCAACGAAATGTTCAGAATAAACACAATAACGGCTAGAAATTTTAGGGTTGGTCTCAAAAACAGCAGAAGAACATTTTTGTGTGTTATTGTGCAATTAGCCCAAATGCCACAAAATTAAATCATTAAATCTCTAAACAAAAGGATTGTATTAAAAACAGTGACAGAGAAGACTTCAGGAGAAGAAATTAAAAAATTATTCTTTCTTCGTTCTTTCTCTAATTCTATTTCTTATTTTTCTTAATGATTTTGTGTCAAACCTAGAAACAATTTATTATATTTCTTTGCACAGGACTGCAGCATTTATAATACTCAGTGACTAAATACAATTGAAGCCGCTACCGACAAACCACATCAAAAGATAGTGTAACGAATTTTACTAAGCGACTGCCTACTGGACATATTTTTATAAAAGGGACAAAACGACCCATATCGCGAAGAGTTAGAGGGTTAAAGTGTTCTACGAAAATGTTCCTCGTGCTGTTTTATATGAAAGTGATGAACATATATTATACCTTAAACGAAGGCTTACCAGATTTCCTATGCCGAGTCAGTATAGCTATGTGCAAAACGCGGGAAATTTAACTCCTCCTAATATGAGCCCCAAATGTTGACCTTAGAACCATGTAATTAAAAAATATTTTGTCGTACAGTGTTATTTACGTTTCTTACAAAATTTACGTAACTGTCATTAGCGACGTCTGTACACGCCAATTATGGTAGAAATCTGGCAATATTTTGCCTTGCATAAAAAATTACATTGCCGACAGTGGTTGGTTGTAAGATCCAAGTTATATAATCGTTTAAAGAACCATTTCATTAACTTAAATTTGCCTTTTTAAAACATCCATTTCTATGCGATCAATACAATATATTTTTAGTTTAAAAGTTTAAATATTTCTTAGTCATCTTCTATGACACACTTGGCAATAGAGTTTATCCCAATACACAAAACCAGGGAAAAGTTTGATAAAATAACATATAAAATGTTTTTATATATTATTTTCCTCAAAGGTAAATCACTAGTGGCCGACCGAATAATTAAATTCAGTTTCGGTTGTTTTTACACACGGTTAAGTAAGTAACCATACAGAAAAAACTACATTTAATTTTCAGTACAGGAATTCAATGAACTAGTAAATATTTTGTCTAGAAACGGACCTACAAACAAATTTATAAATACACACAAAAATGTCTGAACAATATCATCGAAAAACCCCGTTTGTTTTTCAGTAAATAAATTGTCCAAATTTACAAAATCTATAAAACAAATTGTCTAAAAATATTTACAAATTCTAAACAAAATAACTTACGGAATCAAACAATAATATTTACTTGATTATCTGTAATATATCAAACAATATTTTTGCCTAAATTTATAAAACAATTTGTCTAAAAATACTTACTTACTTCTAAACAAAATAGTTTACTGAATCAAACAAAAATATTTACATGCATGTGTACTATGTGCGCGTATCATTAGCAACTTCCAACGATTATGTCTCCCAAAGTGCTGAACAAATTTTCAATAAATATCTTTAAAATGGTATAAGTTTTGTCAAAATCGGCTGTATAATGTGAGCGTAAAATGCCTAACAAAAAATCGTCTTTCCTATTAATTACACAAACTTACAAATTTCGGTAAACTTTTTCGTTTCTTGGAAGTGAAAATTATTACTTTAAATTATTTGGGAAACTAAACGTGAATCTGCACTCCATTTTTTTAATCAAGTCTAGTTTTCGATATATGTGTCGTTTATTATCTTTTATGGAGTTACACATATTTTTAATAAATACATATTTTTGTAGAATAGTATCGCACTTAGTTATATCTTTCGTAGTAACAGTGAAGTAACTCCAATATTTGCACCAAGACCCCATAGATGGCGTTACTTGTTTACTCGCGGAAGTAAAACTGCAAAATATTCACTATAAAAGGCTCCTTTTCTCGAAATTCACTGTTACAATGAACGACACATATACCAAAATTAAAAACTTGCACGACATATACACACATATTAACATAAATTGAGAATGGTTTGCTCTATTCAGTAAAAAATAATAATTCTAAATTCGACAACAATATATCTGCCCAGTATTTGTATTTTCAGATATATCGAAGAACTTATTTTATAAAAATTTGAGAGCAAATTCCACAAAATTGTGGAATTTTTTATCAAGGTTTTAATTATTAGGATAATAAAAATCTAAGCACACAGAAAATAATACCAATGTAAAACCAACATGTCGCATTTTTGATTGGAAATGATATTAAATTTATGGGAAATAATTTGCTGTGTAAGTGTGTTGGTGTTTATTTGCTGTGTTCATAGCTACCATGCATTACTGTTGTGCTCAGTTGTGTGACTTGTTGTTGTTTATTTTGTTGTTAATTTTGTGTAAATGTAAATAGCCGACAAGCTTCGCATTATCAGCGACAATTTTCTGCTGCTGATTTAAAAATTCCATTGTTTCATATTAATTTTAAGCGAAAAACTATTAATCCTTTAACTTAATATTTTTCACTGTTAACATAACATTGTTATCAATGTTACATTTCATTTGAAGTCAACATGACTATAACTTTAATTTCAAATATATTTTATGTTAAATCATCAATTGAATCATGTTAAAATGAAATTAAGAGTAGTTATGATGATGGTATGTATTTCGTGTGTATCTAAAGTAAAGTTTGAAGTACCAACCAAGTGGCACGAGTTGAAATCTTGGCTGGGACAACCTACCAACTAGAACATGTAGTTAAAATAATTAATAAAATAACACTACAATACATTCATGTTTTCCTCTACTTGAAATAACTTTGATTCAACATGATTCTTCGTGTTATTTCAGCATCAAATTCACGTTGCTTAAATTTGAAATAACTTCCATTCTTCATATTATTTCAGTATAAACTTCATTTTTATTTAACTGTACTGGAATAGTAAATGAAGATGAAATATAGTTATTTCAAAAGGAAAAAATGTTTTCAGAAGGTTATTATAAAATCATGTTGAATTAACATGAAACAGATATGAAGCAAAATCACTACCGAAAATGTTAAATTAACCTTGTTTTCGACGATTTTAATATGAAATTTTTCTGTGTGAACAAGTAGTCTAGTTTAGAAATATGTAACAATTTTATGTAGAGTTTAAAGTTTTTTAAATAAAATCCGTACGTTCTTAGACATTGAAACCGAAGGTTTGTTGTTACTTTAATTATAGTCCTACTGAATCAACAATATTTTCAAAAGCAAACAACAATGATCAGCATTCGGCTTCGGCCACAGCCACAGTGGCCTTCGGTCGGCCACTACACATCACTTTAGTTACATTCTCTATTTATTTTTCACACAGAAATGCAAACAAAAACGTTTAAATGTGAAATCAAAATATTGTTAAATATTTGGAAATTGCATTACAGATTGTCCCAAAATACTGGCAGTTTGTTGTGTGTCGTTGTTGTTGGCTCGCGTAAAATACAAAAAAAAAAAATAAAAAAATCTGTGAAAAAATGTCAAACCATTGAAACAGCAATAACAACAATTAAACAATGAATTGCAGCATGTCAAATCACATACAAAGACAACAAGAGAAGTACATACTACAGAAACAATGAATATTTGCAAATACCCTGTCGGAAAATCCCTAGTCGACTACAAAAATAATCAACTTACAGTTAATTTTTCTTAGACTAACTAAAAGCTAACTACAATGTAATCCAGAACTAACCCAAAATCAATTCTTACGTTGAGTGCATAATCGGATTTGGTGAGAGCCAACCACTTTACTCTCAGCTACTTTGAAACTCATTTCAAGTTATTATTAACTTTTGCTGTTATTATTTTAAATGGTACCTCAGCTGGGTGGTCTATAAAACTATATACATGACTATAAAACCTGTGATACATAGTTCGAGTCCCAGCAATATTTTTTTTGGAAATTTACTAACTACCAGGTGACTTAAATAAAGTCAACTTTAAGTTAGTTGAAAAATAGTGCAGAGTGGTACAATTGATTACCGCCTACGACATCGCAATGTTAAAAGAGTTAGTTGTTTCCATTGGTAATTAATCCAAGTGCCAGTCAGCACTAGTTGCGAAATAGTTAACTTAAAGTTAATTAAAAGTTAACTCAGTTTCCGACAGGGTATGTACTGAGTTCAGTGCTGCCAGACCAGCTGCAAGAGAAATATATAAAATTTGATGATGTTAATAATTTCAAAATTTGATTAACATTGCTACACAATAAAAATCATTGGAAGTAATTTTTAAAGATTCACATTTTTCTTGGCTCCAAAGAATTTATATTGAAAATATGCAGATCAACAATTTTGTGGAACATGTTAACCCTCTAACGCTTCGCTGCATGGATATTTTTCTATATTTCTTTAAAATAAAGGGCCTCTCTTACTTCTTTGTGGGGTAGGTACATGAAAAACGTTGAAGTTTGTGAAAATGAGAATTGCAGATGGAACATAATGTTCAATTTTTATAAATTTTAATATTTATATTGTTACGAAATTAGATTGGAAATACTGACTCAAACGGTGCAAAATTTAAAATATTTATGATTAATATGCCAAGACAGTTTTTTGTTATGCAGTTTACGCTCACAATATACATTCGATTTTGACAAAACGTGTAACATTTTAAAGATATTTATTGACTGATGTGCATAATCTATATTTTGTTAAAATTTGTTAAGTATTTTTGGAGCTAAAAACCTTTAAAGTTTCTACTAATACATGCACACACAGTACAGATGCATGTCCCACCTTAAGTTTAAAAATTTATAAATAAGCCAAGCATGTGTGTTTGTAGATTTTGCTTTTTCAAAGAGCATAAGAATATAATATTTTTTCTCTGCTTTGAATTGGTGTTGTTGCACGCAAGGCATAATACTAAAATGAGAGAAATTTCAATAAATTGAGTTAGCTTAGATATGTATGTATGGATATGTATAGTTCTGCTCTCTAAGATGAGACTTCCTTCTTGCAGCTTCGGATATGTATCATGTTCATATTTTGCTTAAAAAATCAACAAAGAAATATGCTGGCAACGCTAACTGCAAACACACATTATAAAAGTTCAATTGACAAGAAATGCATGTGTGTGTGTTTACTTGTACTCGGTACTTTATTCAATATATCGTCATATGAATTCATAAAAGCCCTAAGTTACAGAAGAAGCAAAAAAACTCTTTAGTATGAATAATTAGCCCATGAACGGGAATACTTGTAATAGTAATTTTACATGGACGAATAGAAGAGTAAAGCTTAGGAAGAGCGTCTTAATAAGATTTATTTTGATATGGTGCATCATATTCAATGGGGGCGGATACAAGGTAGGGGAAAACGGGATATCCCCCAAAAACGAGTAAAATATACCCAATTCTATTGAGTTTCAAAAAAATTTTTTTTTGCAAAATAGTATGTTTCAGAAGAAGGGGTAGGGAGGGATCCCCCTCCCAAAGGAGCATGCTGAATCCGCAGCTGTATTCAATCAAAAAGTCGGTTTTGAATTTTTTTGTAACTTAGGGGTTTTTTGAAATCATATAACGATATGTACTCGTTCGTATATATTTTTTATTGTGCGAAGAGACTCTTGATTTTTTTGCTTCTTTTACGTTATGTTTGTTTAAAATGAATGGAGGGTAATTTAGGTGATGGTCAATAAAATGTTTAAATTAAATAAAAGTTAAATTTTTTTACAACACCAACTGGGAAAACTGTGTAAGAAGCACTTAATGCAACTAAGTACACTGAAATGTAGTGAAATAAATAAATATTTAAGATATTTCCTAAGAGGAATTTTAAATGTTGAAATGCTCATTCAAAGCCGTTTTCAATTTACTTACATACAACAGCAAGTACAAGTATTAATAATTTTATATAATTCACACCTATTTATTTTTTCGGTACGATTATTTATTTAGACTTTATGAAGTTGAGGAAACGAAAAATAGTCAATTAAAACATTTATTTACCATTTGAAAGTTTACATTTCACAAAGAAAAAGAAAACAAATTTCAATTATAAAAACTTTCAATTTAATTTATTTTCCAGCATCACAAGAGTCGAGTTGAGCAATAAAAAGAGTTTGTAAATGTTGTTTTATTACTAGTTATTGAATGTTACACAATGGTTTATAGTTATAAGTATATCATAATAGTGCTTTTTGTAACTATGGAACCACTGAGGAAGAGTAAAGAAAATCATTTTCTAAAAGGACCTGTACCATATCGAATAGCACTGTACAACTAATAAATATTATATCTACAACTTTCTTTTGTATGGCGAACTTTTACATAAGACATAATATTTGGTAATATTATTACCAAAGAAATTTAATTAATTTGGTTTGATTTCGGATTTGATTTAATTTTTTTTCAATTAAATTATTTTTTATTTAGCGAAAAATGTGAAGCATATACACAAAGAAAATTTTTTGACTGCGCGGAAGTTTGAACTAACATGTTTCGAGACCTCCCGGTCTACTCATCATAGTTATTTACCGCTTAGATCACTCAACCAAGGTCGGTAGTTTCCAATCAAGTAGTTAATTATCATTTACCAAATAAATAATAAAATTTGGATTCAACCCCTAAAAATCGACTAAAATTCATAACTTAATTGTAAGAGACATATTTTTAATATAAATTAGCCTCATAAAATCTGCATTTGTGGGATATTTTAGAACTAATTGTGAATAAGTACGAAATTAACCATTAAACGTTTTAAGTTTTGACATATTTCTGGCGTTCAAGTTGAGTAATTTTTTTAATATTCGTATTTCCAAAAGGTACAAAATTGTATTTGAGGGCTTCTTAAGGAGAGAATAATACAATTTGAATTTCGTTTCTAGCTTTATTAGTTTGGGAGATAAATGGGTTACCAAAAAAGCAGCAAAATTATATTTTTACCCTTTTTCGCCCCCTTAATGTAGAAATTTCAAAAAAGTAAAAAACATCTGTCCGTTTATTTTTTTTTATCTTATTATGATGTTCTTTGAATTTTATTGTCTACCATAGTTAGATCCGGAGATATATGGTTATCGCTTTTACCCGTTTTACCCCGTTAGCATTTCAATTTCCAAAAATCCCTTCTTAGTGAATCTATACATGGAGAGGGGAGCCAACTTACAAAATTTCAAGTTACTAGCTTTAGTCCTTTGGACTGGGCGATGATACCCCCAGTCAGTCAGTCAGCCACGTTACTCTTTTATATACACTCTAAAACACTTTTGTTGAAAATTAGGTCGATAATAGTCGGCAACATTTTACAGATTATTATCGACCTAAAATTACACACGGATTATTTTTCAACAAAATGTTTCTACAGAAAAAACTATTGGCTGCGTGCATCTACCATTCAGCCATAGCCGCATTATACTTTATGTTACATTTTTTCCACTTGGACTAAATATGTTTAATTTGAAAGTTTTTTCTTTAATAAAATAACTACAAAATCTATGTAATTTTACACAAGGAGAAATTTTCAACACAAATTTAGACAATATATGACCGTAAATTTGAAGTAATGTTTTAGAGTGAATATAGATAAGATAGATTTAGATTTTTTGCTGCGTTTAAATCTAAGAAATACATAAATAGCATTGCTTTGCCAGAGATTTATTTTTATTATATTTCCAATTCCATTGAAATTGATATTTAATACAATTTAAAATTCTATCTTCTGCTTCTCCTTCTTCATCTAAATGCATTTCGTTCATTGTCTATTCATCTTACGCTACAAATGGGGCTGAATAAACGGTCGATGATGGTTTGGGATGCTGGCTTGACTGGTTGTTGGGTTGAATATATTTTTTTTTGCCTCCGAAAGAGAACAATATAATTGCATTAAGCACACACATACAAACTTAAAAGCAAACAGAGTAACCATTTTAGCATATTTAGAGCTGAATCTGAAATATTCAATTGCAGGTTTGCTGTGTATAAGTTATTCTTCAAGCATTTGACAACTTATTTAGCAATAGTCACAAAAATGGGCGATATTAAAATTTTATGGATAATTTTTTTTTATATATATTTTGTATTTTTTATATAAAATAAAAATTTATTTATTGATGGTTAAGCAATTTCTGTATGCAGTCCATTGGTGCTTTACCAAATCATCAGTAGACTTCAATCATATTTTTGAAAAGTTTCAAACTTCTTATCTTATGCACAGATTTTCGAAAACCATTTGAGAATTTACAAGTAATTTTTTTTTAAATCACAATAGAATAAAATAAGTGTAGTATACAAAACCCAACAATCAATTTATATTCGATATGAATCTATTTTATTTTTTTACACCGTTATACAATTAGCCGACCATTGGGTGACAAAAAAAAGTATTTATAAGGCAAAATGAAAAATAAAATCCAAATTAAAGCTTTTATTAAATTTATTATTTGAAATATTCTTCCAATTTTACTTAAAACTTTTCAAAAATATGGTTGAAGTCTACTGATGATTTGATAAAGCACCAATGAAATGCATATAGGCATTTGCTCAACAAATTAATCTTTATTTTAAATACAATTGGGAGAATGAATATCTCAAATAATAAATTTAATAAATTCAGTAAAGTGCGACTTTGGCTCACATACGAAGGGTTACGCACGAATACACATATATCCCTTTTCATTTTTGCCCTTTTTTCATTTTGGCAATTTTTTTCGTTTTGCTTTTTTGTTTAATTTTAGTTTTTTTATTTTTTAACTTTTTTTGTTTTGGCGATTTTTTAATTTTTTGCAATTTTTGTTTGTTTTTTGTTTGCCGATTTTTTCAGTTTGGTTTTGGCGTTTTTTTTTTTGTTTTAAAATTTTTTTTGCTTTTTGACGATATTTTTAGTTTTAGCGATTTATTTAAGCTTAAGGACTTCTTTAGGTTTTCGCGGTTTTTTCGGTTTTGGGGATTTTTGTAGTTTTTGGTGTTTTTTCGGTTTTTGCCGATTTATTTTTAGTTTTGGCGCTTTTTGTTTTTTTTTTTGTTTTGGCGCATTTTTTTCGTTTTGCTGATTTTTTTCCATTTTTAGTGATTTTTTTTGTTTTTTGATGATAGTTTTAGGATTAACGATTTTTTTAGGTTTTAGTGCTTTTTTCGTTTTGACGACTTTTTTCGGTTTTTGACGTTTTTCTTTTAGTTTTTTGGCGATCTTTTTAGTTTTGGTGATTTCTTGCGTTTTGGTGATTTCTTGCGTTTTAGTGATTTTTTAATTTTGGTGCTTTTTTCATTCAGCGTTTTTTCATTTTGGCGATTTTGCGTTTTGAAATTTTTTTTTATTATGGATTTTTTTAGTTTTCGAGTTTTTTTTTTAAATTTCAAGAGTTCTACGGTTTCAAAGATACAGCAAATTGTCTAAATTATTTAGTCAAAATTACATTAACTGATAGAGAGCCCTTTAATTTGTATTGTTTTAAATATCAGTGTTGATTGGTGAAGTATATTCTACAGAATGCACCAATTAACACTAACTTTGAAAATTTAAAGTGCCTATATATAAGTGTCTGTATATTACATTAGTATTTCAAAATTTTTTGTTGCTCGCTTTAGAACACCCTTTAATTTTTAATTGTCATTAATTTGTTGTTGTAGCGGCCAGAGTTTTACATATTCTGTGAAAATTTCAGGTCCGTAGCTCTTACGGTTCCCGAGAAAACAGCCTATGACAGACAGACAGAGACGGACACCGTAACGAAAAAATAGGGTCCTTTACACTTTTGGTGTACGGAACCCTAATAAATGCTTTATTTTTTATAAAATTTGAACTTTTTGAATAGGTTGCTCCACTGATTTTAACATAACTTATGACAAAATTCTCCCATTTTGTTGTAATATAAACCAAAGAATTATAACTCTTACGAAATTTATTATTTGACATATTGTCATAATTTTATTTTAAATGAAATTTATTTGCTGGTGTTTAAGCATTGCCTAAATGCATTTCATTGGTGCTTTACCAAATCGTAAGATATATGGTAAAGCACCATTGAAATGCATTTAGGCAATGCTTAAACTCCAGCAAATAAATTTCATTTCAAATAATTATAATTTTAATTACATACCTTTCAAGTTTAATTAATATCGTATTTTTATACTCAACGGTTTCGTAGTTACATAGACCAAAATAATGAAAAATATTTGAGTGTTCTATTTATCTTTAGAAAGGGTTTGCTTGAATTTTTAACGATTTTCCGTCATCCTACGACAAATCTGGTTTATAATTAGGCCGCCTTCGGTAATGTGACATCTTCAGTGAGTAATTAAGAGAACACTGAAGGTGGTGGCACAAAAGGCCCAAACCGATTTAGTTTGGCTGACTTCCAAATCGTATTAATACAAAGTTTGTATACAGTTCTGCTGCGGTATTTAAATCGTGTATGTATGCGAAGTTGCTAAACATTGCATCAACTTTGAAACCAATACCCTGATTACCCTTTTGCGGCGTTTCTGATACTTGTCGACGACGTTTTGAAAAGGTATGCATTGTCAATGTTTTGTACTGCGACGATATGAAACACTATACATTGTTCGAATACAAAGCAACTGACGTTTTGGAAGTCAGCCTTATAGTCAAAATTTGACATTGTATGACGAAAATTCGTTCCAAATGTCATTTGTGGCGAACTTCTACTTACTTCTTTGATTTCTAAAAATCTCCTAAACGTCAATTTAGTACTTGAATTTTTTAAGTGCTTGTCACACTGCTTATGCTGACTTTAGACGACATGTTTTTTACATATGGCTTGTTAGGTGTGTAAGACATATGTAACTTCGCATGTTTGTCAAAATTGTCAATTTACAGACGGTTTATAATATTTGCTTTCACACGTACATGTGCAATTATATCTGACACAACCTCTGAGTGTTCACAACAGCTGAGTTTTTGCACAATTTTCGTAAATATATAAAGCGCTCTTACCTTTTTTATGCTTTTCAGCCAAACCACACTTTTGATAATTTAATACAGCTGATGTCAGATGCCTTGTCAGATGAAAATAGAACACGCTCTAATTGAAAATTTTTCACCTGACTTTGCTTCTGTAAATGTCATCTGACAATGTTTCATATGTTTCACACGGCATGTATCACTATTGCAGTGGGAAATTTGACAAGTCAGATGTAAAATACATGTCGTCTAAAGTCAGCATTAATAAACACTAGTGTATGGTCTCGTAGGTGCAAGCGTGAGTGAGCACATACCAACAACAACAAAAAATGGTTTTATTGAGAGTTTAGTTTTTTCTTTTTCGCTTTATTTTCTTTTGTATTTTTTTAATGGGTTTTTAAGGTTTTAGCCGTTGCACAAGCCATTATTGTTACGAGTATTTTAATTTTCTGTAGATTTTTCTTTTAACCAGTATAAAATGTGCTTCCATGGCTTTAACGAGGTAAATTCTTGTTTTTCTTAATTTCTTTATTTTTTAATATTGTTTGTTCTAGTTTTACAAGAAAAATTAAAAAAAGAATATTTTATTTTAATACAAGTTTTTCTTGTTTATTTAACTTTGCCTTTAGAATTTTTAGTTAAGAATTTACTTGGGGTGTTTAATTTACATTGAAGAGGTAGAAGAGGATATTTGCACTCGTCGTATGTAATGTAAATAAAATAAATCTAGACCCAATGGAAAATTTTCATATTTGTTAAATACAGTCAGTTTCATTAAGTTCCTCGTCAATTCCCACGATCTAGGAAGACGTCTCCAGAAGTGTAGGTATCGTTGCACGTGCTATGTAGATTGTAGCACCGTCTTGCTAAAGCCTCATATCCACCAGACTTAATGATTCAGTTCTTAGAACAATGTCAAAATCAGCAATTCGTAGCGACCGAGAAATGCAAGTTTTGATTATGCTTTACGATACAAAAATAACAAAGTTCTTATCCTGGTAGAGGAGACAAAAAAATATATGTGCGTATTTTGGCGTTTTGAAAGTTTACACCTGGGATTAATTTCACAAGGTGTTCGATATGCAGCATATAAATATTTAGTGTGGCGTAAAAAAATTTTTTTTGATGAAAAAATACGTGTAACAAATACTGGTAACGACAATAGAAAATGAACGAAACAGGCCGGCGAGAAAGTCAAATTCCTTAAAAACTTTGTGTTGCCGCTTTGGCATTTTCGCGGTTTTCGGTATTGCCGTTGTTTTCCGGGGAAGTTCTTGGTTTTTTTGTAAAGATTGTGTCCTAGTTTTGGGAGTCCTGGGAATTTCTGGGATTTAGGGGAGATTTTCGTCCTAGTTTTTTGCGAATCTGGCGAACTTTTGGGATTTTGGGGAGATTTTAATCCAAGTTTTTGGGATTCGGGGGAGCTTTTAGGATTTTGAAGAGATTTTTCTTCTAGTTTTTGGGAATCATTAGACCAGGTTTGTGTCTAAGCTAATGGTTGGCTTCCTTGCTAAGTGAAGGTGTTTCGGTTAAGCAACAGGTGTTTGGCTAAATTCTTGAGAAGTATCCCCTAAGTATCCTCCATGCGATAGTGGTTTTTGTTGACGAATTGTTTTCTTTTTTCATCCAGGGATTGAAATTACTATTTTCATTTACTTGGTGTCATCAATGTAGGTAAAATTTTTGTTTTTAAATTATAATTTTTATTTTTGGCAGGGGTCAGGGCGATAAAGATGAAGGGCGTCTGACATAGCGACCGGACAGAAGGTGGCCTGCCGATGGCATAAGGTCGACAGTAGCAGACCGAAGACGGCAGGCCCAAACTGATAGGGGGATGCCTGTGTCCCACGACACCATGCATTCTTTTTTTAATTTTGGAATATTGTCTCATATCTAATTCTTACTGGCTAAAAATGTTACCAGCTTTGGACTAATAACAATCACTTTGGATTAAAAACAGTGTGGAAAGTTTTCCAAACTTTACCTCAAGCTTGTAATTTGGGTATAGTTTAAAAGCATTTGGAACAATCAAACATTTTAATGCAACGTGATTATACTGTTTTAGCTACATATTTAAGTTACGAATTTTTTTTTATTTGAATTAAAATAAAAGCAAAATTATCCACTTACCTAAAATCCAAACTCAAATTCCTCTGATGCGTTGAGGCTCGTTTCGGCGGATTACTACCATTTCCTGAACCGGCCGGACCATTGATGCCGCTACCAGGAGTACCGACTGCTAAGCTCAAATTTGGACGACCATGAACCGAGGGCATTGAATGATTGATAAAACGACTCAAACTTAAACGAGGCTTGGAGTAGCGTGTATGTTTGGGTGTAGTGGCTGCTGAATTGATCGGCGTACCGCCGATACTTTGATTGTTGGGTGGCAAGGAGGCCAAACTGCTGCTACTATTTGGCATTATAATCGGCAGTGTAACGTGTGATGATTTCAGAAAAGCTGGCACATATTCAGATGCTGTAGATGACTGGGAACAGCGACGCGTAACCATCGTAGGCGATGATGGCTGGGAATATTCGTTGCTGCTGACATCACAACCGGTAGTGGATGAACAAGAACTAGGACCAGAATTGCACAGAGCTAGAGATGCAGTTGAATTGGAAGAAACAGATATCGAAGAGGATGATGATAAAAACGATGGGGAGGATGTATTACTATTCAGACTCAAATTCAGACTTTTGGCGGGACTTGGTGGTGGTTGTAAGGTGTTATTGGCAGCTAAGGACACTGCCGCTGCTGAGGCTGCAGCAGCTGCTGCAGCTGTAGGTGCTATGGGACTATGAACCACAGTGCTGTTACTTTGATCGCTGGAACTACTGCTGGTGGTGCTGGTGCAGGCTGTTATTGAATGCTCTGATTCATCATCGTCCACTTCGTTTAAATGAAACGTGGGACTACTGGTCAAACTGAGTTGGCCATTTGTCATATTGGCATAATCATTAACATTTTCCCCTAAAGATTCTTGGCAATTGCCATTTTCTAATTGTGCGGCCGCTAAAAGATTTTTGCCACCATTCATATTACAATCGGCCATGGCTGATTCCAGGGGCGAGGGTGTCATACGTACTGTTTGTAAAGGAACATGATCGACTACATCTACACCCGCCACCGTTGATACTGGCCTAAAGTTCAGCATATCTGATTCTAACAGCTCATCGGCTCCCACTATGGGCGACAGCAACTTGGTGGCTGTATCAATTTCTCTTATATGCCTTAAATATTGATAACTATTATCTTGGGCATTGATGGCCTTCTTTTTCGAGGAGGATGTGGTCAATGTATTTGCAATCATGCTCAAATTATTGTGCTTAATATCGTTAGAGCCATTATTTGAGCCGGTGGCATTGTTGGCTTGTTGTTGGCTGGAATTCTTTTTGCCCTTAAATGCAGATATTACGGAATTCATTTTGTTGCTGAGTATAAAGTATAGGATTTTATGATTTTTGAGTTTCTTTTTTATTTTTTCAGAACAAAAAGGAAAACTTTAGTGAGTTAAGAGTGTATGAGTATTTGTTAAGATTTCTTTTAAGCAGATAAAATATTGCAGTTCATTCTTTATGGTTGATTTTTTTTATTTTTATTTTATTTTTTGTATTTATTTGTGTTTATGAAATAACTTTTGATGAGAGGAAGCAAAGAATGTTTGACGAGATTTATAATGAGAGTTTTAAGCCATTTTTCCGGGAATCACAACCTTTACATCTAGGTTTTAAATTTCTTTGTAAGCTTTTATTAAACATTTTTCCTTAAAAGTCAAGACATTTTGATAACAAAATTTTTCAAAGCTTTAGTGCTGTGACTGCAAAAAATAAGTCATAGAATTGACTTAAAACGGCAACTGTAAAGATGCATGGTGGTAACTGTAAAGAGTGAGCGAAAGAAAGAAGGGATAGAGCGTGAGATAAACAGAAAATTATTAAGTAAATTTAGAAATATATTTTAAAATAAACTTTTTTATTCCCGAGCTTTTTTTGCAATAACAAACTTATAATCCCCTTTTTTAGTTATTAATATAAAAAGCTGTTATGCTTTTGAACAACTTATATGTACCCAAACCTACACAACTAGTAGTTCATAGATGCTGCCATATTTGGTTTCTATCGGTGTAATAACTTGGGCTATTGAATTCGAATTCGCAATCATTTTTCATATTAATTTTACTCTCATCACATGAGTCATTTCATTTACATACATTTACAAATTACCTTATTAAAATTTATTTCATATTTAGCTACGATTTCAATTAACGGGTAATTAAATGTTATTAATTAGTTTACTTTTATTTTTTTATTGCTATTGAAAGTAACCTTATCAATTTGACATACTTTTGAATATACAATATGTAACTTTTATATGTTTTTTATTTACTGCAAAATAATATGGATGAATAATTAAGTGTGTTTGGAAAGAAAGTAGGCTAAAATAGTCGGCATGAGTACACAGAAAAAATTATCACCATGAAATTTTCAAATAAAAGTTTGTCTAAAAATAAATTTCATTTTCAGTAAATGTTCTTTACATAATCAATGAATTGTTTGTTTGACGCTTTTGAAGGATGGAAACACCAAAAACAACAAGAAAAACTGTGTCGTAAAAAACCAACCCCGATGACGACATACACACAAATAACAACAACAACAACAATGATAGCATGCAATTGCACTAGGGATGCCAGTCCCGAAATCCCGAATACCGAAAACCCGGGATTATTCTAAGAAATGAAGTCCCGAATCCCCGGGAGTTTTACGCGAAAATCCCGGGATTTCACTAATAGTAAAAATATGGTAATTATTTTTAGCCCCCGATCAAAAAAGAGGTGGTATAAGTTTGTAGTGTGTGTCTGTATGTCTGTGTATCCGTTTGTCTGTACGAGTCCACGTACAGACCAAACGGCTGGACCGATTTTGAATTATTTTTTTCTGTTTGAAAGGTGACTTGATCGAGAGTGTTCTTAGCTATGTTTGAAGAAAATCGGTAAAGCCATTTAGAAGATATCACATCTTTTTTAGATGTATTCTGCTGAATCTGTGTGTCTTTGACGCCGTAGCTCCCAAACCGGTCCATCGATTTGAATTTAGTAAATTTTGTTTGAAAGGTGACTTAATCCAGAATCTTCTAGCCTATGTGTGAAGAAAATTGGTCCAGCCGTTTCGAAGTTATCTGTTTTCTTTGGGGGGGGTTCTTAAAATGTTTAATTTAATTTATATACATCAATGTTTATGTTTGTAAATAAACATGAGTGACCCTTTATGTGTTGCTTGGGGCTGTAATAGTTAGATTGGCAGCATTAGATGGTTTGCCTTTTTCTTTATTTGGTACTTCAACTGAACTACGAAAAGGGTCATAGAAACCCAAGACTTAAATATATCATTGTCTTAAGATATCGTGGTTGTACTACTAAAGGCTAGTCAAACATGAGTTTATTTAACTTTTTTAATGTATAAAAATCCCGAAAAATCCCGACCCGTCCCGGGATCCCGTTTTTTTAAATTAAAAATCCCGAATCCCGGAATTAGAAAAACCTTGTCCCGTTTGGCATCCCTAGATTGTACCAAGTTTGTTTACTGAAAAATTTTGAGTGAATCAATTCGTTAATACGGTTGCGTTAATACTCATTTATTTTTTTTACAGTTTTTAGATAAATATTCAGACTTGAACACATTTAACAAAGTGACATTTTATAAATGCTTAATGGATGATGAGCCAGACAAAAATGTTGTTTGATATATTACAAAATCTCGAGTAAATATGTTTGTTTGATTAAGTAAACTATTTTGTTTAATAATATGATTATTTCGAACGTATTTGCTTTGTGAATCTAAATTGATTATTAGGCTAAGGTTCGTAACGTTATATTCAGAAAGAATTGGGTATGATTAATATTCCAAGGAACAAGGGAAAATTAACATCAACTTAATTTTTCAACGTACATAGCAGAACAGAGTAGCGCCACTTTCGGAAGCCGCTACACTTCCATCGTCAGTGCTCACGCGTATTTGCTATCACCACTTGTCAGGTGGCTCTGTTGAATGTGATTTTAATTCTTATATATACAATAAACAATTAGCTACTGGCTTGAGCTTTTCACATGTTTACATGTTCATATATACTTAAGTATAAAATCAAACCAAAAAAGTTTGTCTTGAGTAGAACAAAAATCAGAAAAATGGGAATGAAGAAAAATAAACCGATGGCAACGCTGGGAAAGTGCACTTTAATATCAGCTTGAGAGTGATTTAATTCTCGTATTCAATTTTCACGAAAAAGTTGTATATATAATCACATTCAACAGAGCCACCTGACAAGTGATGATAGCAAATACACGTGAGCACTGACGATGGAAGTGTAGCGGCTTCCAAAAGTGGCGCTACTCTGTTCTGCTGTGTACGTTGAAAAATCAAGTTGATGTTAATTTTCCCTTGTTCCTTGGAATATTAATCATACCCAATTCTTTCTGAATATAACGTTACGAACCTTAGCCTAATAATCTATTTTGTTTAATATTTGTTACTATTTTTACACTAATTGTTTTATGAATTCAGACAAAAATATTGTTTGATATTTTTCAGAAAGTCCAGTAAATCATTTTGTTTAATTTAGTAAATTGTTTTGTTTACAATTTGTAAATATTTTTAGACAAATTGTTTTATAGATTTAAACAATTTGTTCACTGAAAAAAAAACACTTTTTTCAATGAAATTGTTGAGATATTTTTGTCTATATTTACAAATTTGTTTTTAGGTCCGTTCCTAGACAAAATATTTACTATTTAATTGAATTCCTTTACAGAAAATGAAATTCAGATTTTTTCTGTGTAAGCCGATATACGGGTAGCAAACGTCAATGTGGATAATTGCAGGAGTTTAAGTAGAAACTTGCCTATTACGATTTACAACAAAATCATTTTTTTTTCGAAATATCAAGAAAATATATACGTGTATGGGATTAATTTTATGGATTAAAATTTATATATAAAATTATATGTATTTTGTTCTTATTTGTAAAATATTAAAAACTATTTGCTCCCTCCAAAAATTTACGCTTTATTCCTCTTTTTATTTATTTGCTTTTGCATCGAGATTATATTTTTAAATATACAAAAATACCGGCAATATCAATTATCTGGGAAAGAAATATTAATTTTTTTACATCGATTTCATTTTTTTGCATCGATTAAACGAGATTATCAGTGCTCGGACTTTCATGTAACTAAAGATTGATTTTAAGCGCTTAACAAATGCACCTAAAAATTTAAAATATGCGCAAAAATATGCATTTACCTACGAACAAAGTACCAAAACTAAATTAACATGAAAATATTTTTTTAATATTTTATTTTATAAGAGAAAAAAACATAAAACAAACACAATTGGGTCTATTATTTAATGCAACCGAACTTTAGTTGCGTTGCCAGTCGGCAACTGAAATTTAATGGTTACCAGAAAGGCACTAAATAGCAAATGAAATTAACAGCTCCCAGTTGCTGAAAATGATACTACTGATGACAACTGGGAGCTGTCAATTTCAGTTGGTATTTAGTGCCTTTCTGGCAACCACTAATTTTCAGTTGGCGACTGGCAACGCAACTAAAGTTCGGTTACATTATATAATTAAGGCTCCGTTGCCATCCGTAATTGGCCTATTAATATTTTTCCCGAAAATTGAGAAATATGCATTAAAAAATTTTTTATAACTCCAAAAATATGCATTTATTGCCAAAATATGCAAAAATATGCAAGAATATGCAACTACAAATCGACGCCAAACTACTTAAAATTTTATGATTCGCATAGATAATTAGTCAATACCTCTTTATATATCACCACAAAAAACATGCATTTGCATGAAAGTCCGTGCCCTGGTGATTATAAAACTATGTCATTTTTTTCCGATTATTTTTTAACAATCAAACACAATGTGAATAAGACGAAAAATGATAATTCACTTGTTTGCATACGATGAGTCGGAACCATAGTTTGATTTAGAAATTTGAGAAGTGCAGTTTGTAAGTGTTTATTTTTACAATGACATCCCCTTACAAGCGGTAAGAAGATAATAGCAATACATATTTTTATTTATTAATTAATAAAATAATATGTATGTATTTATTTAAATAAAAAACAATCAAAATTGGTACACAATTATCCGGAAAAATTGATTATCCAGAATTCTCCCGGTGTCGACGATTAAAGATAATCGAGACCTCACTGTATGTATCTTTGGAATAAAACTAAACTTTAATTAAAATAACAAACACTAGAAATCATTTACAGTCTATAACATAAATCAATCATTTAACTAACTATTCAAGCATTCATTTTTATCCAAAATGCTGAAAACATGAAAAAAACAACATCATCCCTGCTTTTTTGTTTATTGAAATTTTTTCTCTGACTAATCACTAGTCTGCGTGCTAAAATGCGTTTAAACAAATACTTAATTATTTAAATATTATAATACAAAACAATGTGTATTCACACTATTTGTTAGTGAAGAATTTGCTATAAGAAGAATTAAAACAAAAACCCCCACAACTATAAACAAAATTCTCATGAGCTAGAAAGATAAAAACAACGTGAATGTGAGAAAATTACATTTTACCTTATTTGAAAAGCGCGTGTGTTTGTTTATATTAGAGATGGAATTGTGAGTAACTTTTAATTGATGATCATGCTGGCTCACTGCAGTTTTTGTTTTATCAAAGGAAAGCGTCAGAAAATTCCCAAGAGATCAAAAATTTTTCACTTTCCGATTCCTGAGAATTTTTGTCGGGAGTGCCAATGCAATCAAATGTAATAGAAAATTCAACCACGTTCTTTAGAGTACATTTAAAAATTGATTTTGTGTTCAGTGTAAATATTCGCATAAATAAAAATTTTCCCATTTTGCCTAAAGAAATATATTTTTCATCCATCACTGCGGTCTGAATAATTCCGAAACAATTGAGTACCTAAAAGAAATAATGTTAGAACTGCTCAAAGGTAATTTGATTCCAGGTTTTTTACTGTTTTTTTTTTGTGATAAGTTGGACTACCCTTCTCAAATTATGATGAAATCGGCGTAGCTGCTGCCTCTTGAAAAATGCAAAATTTTAGCAAAAATTACAAAAAAAAAATCTATCCATAGAATTTTAAATTTCGACTGTTTTTGTAGTTAGGGAACCATAACACATCAAAGAAATATAGTGGTTATCAAAGGTCATGACCAGACCTCGGACTTTCATGCAACTAAAAATTGATTTTAAGCGCTTAACAAATGCACCTAAAAATTAAAAATATGCGCAAAAATATGCATTTACTTTCTACGAACAAAGTGCCAAAACTAAATTAATATGAAAATATTTTTTTAATATTTTATTATTATAAGAGAAAAAAACATAAAACAAACACAATAAAACAACTCAATTCGCCATTCGAGTCACACAACTCCAGAAGGCCAATATGTTGAGTTATTTGCCGCGCACAGCCACCTTGCGCAATTAGTGAATGAACCAACACACATTTCGTGTGTTGAAGGGCATCAAAACAATACTCTCGACCTTTTTCTCACCACACACCCTGGAAAGTATGAAGTGAGCATTAATGCACCTCTTGGTAACTCGGATCATAGCACCATTTCCGCCTCCTTTTCGTTCTCAGAACTTCGTAACGTTTCACGACCAGCTACGAAACGTTTAAAATATATATACGAAGAGGCTCGTTGGGCTGAGATCGACTTTTTCCGGCATTTTAACTGGAAACTATGTTTCCTTGACAATAATGTCAATGCCATGGCAGAAATGGTCGTAAATATAATTTTGCTGGGAATAAAAACTTTCATTCCATCAAAGCGAATTCCGATTAAACCTAGAACGAAGTCTTGGTTTAATCAGGCTTGTAAAGATGCAGTCAGATCCAGAGAGGAAGCATTCAGTATCTGGCGTAGTAACAAAAACTCAGATACTGATTCGCTGCGCAAAAGGGCGAGATCTTCGTGTGCCAGAGTACTAAGGCGTGAAAAAGCTCTGCACGAGCAGCGTCTTCGTGCTAAAGTCCTTGCTGCGGGGCAGCAAGAGCTTTTGGTTATTCGTTAAAAGAGTAAAGGATAATGCTAGTTCCTCAATTCCGACTCTTTTAAAGGGTGACCATATATTCACTGACCCGGCTGATAAAGCTAACCTTTTGGCTGAATTATTTGCAAGTAATTCTCACTTGCCGGAAAGCAATCAACCACTGCCCGCGCTTGATAGAGTATCTGTAACTATGCCAAAAATATTTTTTCGAGCGCGTGCAGTTAAAAGGGTTTTAGCGGATCTCAACATAAATAAGTCTCCTGGGCCGGATGGTATTCCAGCACTGGTCTTGAAGCAGTGCTCTTCGACGCTAGCACGTCCGTTGGCAACCCTCTTTAGCACTCTGTATCATGCTGGTGACTTCCCCTTGTGTTGGAAGGTTGCCAATGTAACGCCAATCCCCAAAAATAGAGAGGTTAGTAACCCTGAAAATTACCGCCCAATCGCAATATAATCTGCACTTTCCAAAGTAATGGAAAGTATGGTAAATTTTCATCTTGTGGGGTATTTGGAGTCCAACAGCTTACTCAGCGACCATCAGTATGGCTTCCGTAGAAGACGCTCTACGGGGGACTTACTGGCATTCCTTTCGGAAAAATGGTGTCACTCCATACATCATTTTGGCGAGAGTAAGGTGGTGGCTTTAGATATAGAGTGTGGCATGGTGCACTTTTATCAAAACTTATTACTTTTGGTGTTGGTGATGACTTCTCTCGATTTATATCGAGCTTTCTCAGAGATCGCACTATACGGGTTGTTATAGATGGGATCTCTTCAAACGAGTTCAAGATTAATTCAGGGGTACCACAAGGCTCCGTTCTTTCTTCTACCCTATTTCTTATTTTTCTTAATGACCTTCTCTGTCAAACTTACAATCCTATCTACTCTTTTGCAGACGACAGCAGCATCCGCCATTCATATTCATTCAGCAATAGACCAAGTCTGTTGGAGATTAGCCAACTCTATTGACTCGCTTGATCATCGACGCAATGTGGGGTGCGTTTCGCTGTTTTATCGTTACTACAATGGAATGTGCTCTGATGAAATCAGGGAACTGGTTCCCGAAAACCGCTCTGTTTTGCGTACAACACGTTCTTCATTAAGGGCACATCCATTTGTGGTCGATATGCCAGTGAATCGCACTACGCATTATAGAGAGAACTCGTTCTTTGGCCGAACTGTTCGTATGTGGAATAAACACCCTGCAGAAGTCTTTCCTGTCAGTTTCAATGTTGGAAGTTTCAAATCAAACGTCAACAAACACTACTCCCTTTATCCTCCTTCCCACAACCAATTTTCCTAGTTCCAGCACAATGCATTGCATCAGTAGGGGTCATCCCCTGAGTACTGGTACGAGAAAAAAAAAACTTAAACAAACAGTCCCATTGTAACAGTGAAAAAGCATCAAGTTCAAATAATATCATAATTTCTTTAAAAAAAATATTTTTTTTTTCTAAATTTTTGTTCTATCACATTAAGATTTAAAAATAGATATTTAACCCCACAAATTGAACTATAACATCAGCATGAACTTTTTATTTGGCTAAATTGTTTTAAAAGAAATCAACTTCATAAACGGAAAGAATATCATTTCCCAAGTAAAAACATACGGAACCCTTAAGATATTTAAAAAAAATTAAACTTTGAAATTTGTTTTTTTACTTCAGTGTTTTTTAATGAAATCTTTTTTGTTAAGAAATTGTGGTTGTTTTGCGTGTGTGTGTGTGTGTTTTTCCTTCTTTCTTTTTTTTTTGGTTAAATAAATATTGTAGTCACTTCAAGGTTAGATTTTCATCATGCTGATGAAAATGTGTGTTTAAAACATAAACGAGAAGTTTGGTGTATTCAATTTTGCACTTAAATTAATTGAAAAAAAAAGAAACTGGTATCATTGTCCATGTACACTGAGCAAATATTATTAGTTGTTCTCTGTACTGGCAGTTTGCAGCAGGGATGGAAAATGGGTTCTTGAATATGTACGAATTACACTAGACGGCAAAATGTAACTTTTGTCATTACCTTTGATCACCACTATATATTTTTTGATGTGTTATGTTGTTATTGCTGTTCCAGCGTTTTCAATATAACTTGCAATGGAATGTCCAATTTTATTACAAAAAACAATAAAAAACTTGAAATAAAATTATATTTAAGCCGTTTGTTTAGTATTATATTTTATTTACTCAACGGCTTCAGAATTATTCAGACCGACCCGACCGCATTGATATTTTTTTGGGAAAAATGGAAAATTTTTATTATTTTTTTTTTAATTTCTTAAAAATCGAAAATGCCAAAAACTTAAAATTTTAAGTGCTCCGTACACCAAATATGTAAGGGAATCCTATTGTTTTCGCTACGCTGTCTGTCGTCTATCTGTCCGTCTGTCTGGCTGTCTGTCTGTCACAGGCTGTTTTCTCGGGAACCGTAAGAGCTACGGGTCACAGAATATGTAAGACTTTGGCCGCTACAACAACAAATATATGACAGTTAAAAATTAAAGGGTGTTCTGAAGCGAGTAACAAAAAATGTTGAAATACTAGTGTAATATACAGATACTTATATATAGACACTTTAAATTTGGTGTTAAATGGTGCAGTCTGTATAATAGAAAGCACTAATTAACACTGATATTTAACACGATAAAAATTAAAGGGTGTTCTATCAGTTAATGCAATTTTTACTATGTAATTTAGACAATTTGCTGTAACATGGAAACCGTAAGAGGCAAACTCTTGAAATTAAAAAAAACGCAAAAACTAAAAAATTCCAAAATTAAAAAAATTCCAGAACGAAAAATCGCCAAAATGAAAAAAGAGTTTAAAGGAAAAAAGCACAACGAGTAAAAAAATCGCTAAAATGCAAAAATCACCAAAACTAAAAAGATCGCTAAAAAAACTAAAAAAAAATCGCCAAAAACAGAAAAAATTGCAAAAACGAAAAAAGCGCCAAAACTAAAAAATCGCTAAACTAAAATATATAGCAAAAAAACGAAAAAATTCGCCAAAAACCGAAACAAATAGCTAAAACTAAAAAATCACCAAAATCCGAAAAAAATCGCTTAAACAAAAAAAAGCGCCAAAACTAAAAAAAATCGCTTAAACGAAAAATATCACCAAAAAACAAAAAAAAAATGTCAAAACCCCAAAAAATCGTCGAAGCAAAAAAGCGCCAAAACTAATTTTAAAAAAATCGTCAAAACGAAAAAAGGGTGAAACGAAAAAGAAATCGCTAAAACTAAAAAAACGCAAAAAAAAACAAAAAATATCGCCAAACGAAAAACATCACCAAAAATAAAAAATAAAAAAATGGCAAAAACTAAAAAAAAAACTTAAACGAAAAATATCACAAAAAAAATAGCCAAAAACCCAAAAAATCGCCAAAGCAAAAAAAACCCAAAAATAATTTTAAAAAAATCGCCAAAACGAAAAAAGCGTGAAAACAAAAAAAAATTGCTCAAACTAAAAAAAAACTAAAAAAATATTGTCAAACGAAAAACATCGCCAAAAAATTGGCAAAAACTAAAAAAATCACTTAAACGAAAAATATCACCAAAAAACAAAAAAAAAAAGCCAAAACCCCAAAAAATCGCCAAAGCAAAACAACCCCAAAACTAATTTTAAAAAATCGCCAAAACGAAAAAAGCCTGAAAACGAAAAAAGTCGCTATAACTAAAAAAATCGCAAGAAAAATATCGCCAAACGAAAAACATCGCCAAAAAAATAAAAATGGAAAAACGAAAAAAATCGCAAAAAATCACTTAATTTTTGCTAAATTTAATTCTTAAAATATCAAAAATGGAAAAAAGTTACAAATTTTTTTTACTGGATCAAATGAATTATGATATCTTTCCCGAAAATTGATCGATAAATAACGGTTTTATTCATAATAGACTGAAGATACCTAATTTTTGCAAAATTGCGAATATTTACACTGTACAACAAAATCAATTTTTTTAATAAGAAGTTTCTAGCGACTGATTCTGGTAGAGGGCACCAAAAAAAATTTGTAAGTGTATCGGCGGTTTATATTTGATATCCATTTTAGGAGTAATTAAATTTGTTGTACATAAAAAAATATATTTGTTTTTATTTTTTGTATCTGAATAACTCCCAAATTTCTAAACATATAAAAATATAATGTTAAAATGTCTTAAAGACGGCTAAAATTCAAATTATTTAAATTAATTTTTAACAAAATTGGCCAAGTCTTTCTCAAGTTATAAAAAAAATTTGTGGAGCAGGTAGTTTCACTTTATTGTGAATAAAATCAATATTTATTCATCGATTTTCATGAAATAAAGCTTATTTTATTTGTAGTAAGTGTGGTTTTGTGGTCAGTTATTAAAAAAAGTAAGTTTTTGTCATTTCCGATTTTTTTGAAACTAAAAAAAAATTCAAGTTTTGCAAAAAAAAAATATTTTTCATATATGCGGTCTGAATAATTCCGAACCTGTTAAGTATATATAAAGTAATACTAAATTTATTCAATAAAAGACTGCAGATGGCACTTAGCCGAAACCGGTCTGTTTATCAACCAAATTTGACATGGAATGACGGAAAATCTTTCCAAGTGCTTCATTTACTTTACACATTTCAAATCAACAGGAAATATAGGGGAATATCGACAAAACCTAAATTGTAGCAAACAAGTCACGGTAGTATTACGATACCAACAAGGTCCAAAATTTACAAAAGGTACAATTATACCATGGTACACATCCCTGGTTTACAGCAGTGAATTATTGTTTCTAAGCGTTTTTTTTTCATTCCGTCCGCATGTTTCAATAGAGCATAAAAATAAACAAATTTTATTACTAAAGTTCTGTCCATGGATTAGGTCGTGAACTTCAAGGCATGCCACAAGATATGTAAGAGGGAAGAGGGAGAGAGAGTGAGAGAAAGGACGCATATGCCCCCTCAACGGTATAGTTGGCTTTTAAACCAAATAATATTTTCATCTCTACAAAGTAACAATGACAACAACGTTGGCATCCAAAATATTTTTGAAAAAGCAAATAATTGATCTGTTTGTTTGCTTACGTTTTGCGAGTATAATATTTTTTTTTTATATTTAGTTTAAACATAATAGAATATTGTTAACAATTAACGTCGCTACATATCAAGTCAATGAACGCATAAATTGTGTGAGAATATGATTTTTTTTTTAGAAATTAACATTTGTTTTTTTGAGTGTTAAAAATATGTACGTGGATCAAATTACGTTCTTGAATATATAACACATGCGCTTTAAAATAAATGTACGTAGACAGGTCTGTCAAAAAATTTCTACAGAAAGTAGTATTCGCATAAATATCAGAAAAGTAGGCTGGAAGCGTTCTATTGTTATCAAATACATAAATATCGGATAAATACATATTTGTATTCCTAAATTGAAAAAAAAACGCACGGTGTCATGGGACACCGGGTTGGAACGAAGTTCTTGTCGCCTTCGGCCTACTTCCCATCGGAAGTAGTACTCATACGTAATAGGCTTTTGCCCTAAAAATGTTTAATACCCGCATTTTGTTAATTTTTTTTTTTCAAATAAAAAATTCATAAAAAAAATGGCTGTGTATAATAAATATATCGTTAAATTTTTTTATAAATAGTCAAGAAATAAAAATTACTATATGAAGTTTAGTAGTTTTCATGCAGACAAATGAAATGTTTCAGAAAACATGACTTTTTTTAGAAAATCTGCTCTTCTGACCACATTTTAGAGCGGGCGGGTAACAATTAATAGCCAGATTAATTATATTAAATATTATCTAATATAATTTATAAAGCGATTAATTTAGAATTTCGTAGAAAAATTTGCAATTTTCGTCCATTACTGGATGTAGCGTGCATGCTTTCTTTAATCGATTTAAAATTTCAAATGCAGTAATTTTTGAAGTCTATTCTTTTGAAATATTACAAACAAACAACAAACACATACAGCATAAGCCTTTTTTAGATTTTCTGCAGAAACATCTATGACAGGAATCGAGCCTGTGACCTCCCGTATAATATGCCCTTATTATGATTCACAACTAAATTGATAGTTGAGTCGTAGTTGTCAAATTCTTATTATGGAATACAACTTCATCAAAGCAGTTGTCTCAGTTTTTTATCGGTTGTGGTTTGGTTTTTATTTCGACTATTGTGTTACTTTTAATTACTTTTAAAATGGTACTTTTAGGCGCCAATCTATCCCATTGTTGCCATATCCATAAAATAAAAATCTCAAGAAAAAATAGTGAGGCCAAAACTAAAAATATTTAAAATATTTTGCGATGGCTACTATGGTTTCAAAGAACAGGGAGTATAGATAAGAACCTTTTTTCGAACATTTTTTCGAAGACAACTAAAATTAGTTGTGAATCATAATACAAAAAAATCGTTGAGTTGGGTCGTAGCATGGACAACTCAACCTAGTTTAGTTGTGAATCATAATAGGGCCCATAACTTTTCCATCGCTAGATTGGCCTTTATCCCAGTTACATGTACTTCTTACTAGTATTCGTTACAAATATTTGTTGCACGTATTTTTTCATTTTTTTTAACCACTAGCATAGAAAACATTTATATGCACAAAGTGCCATAAGAAACTTCGTACCAAAAACTCTCGATTACAAGTGTGTTTTCGTTTGCACACAATGACCAAAACAAAGTATTTCGTCGACGTTCTTCAGTCATTAAAATTGAATTCGCTGTTAACAAGCAAACAAAATAAATTAAACATTGATAAATGAACTTGTTTCATACTCCCCCAATTTATTTTATTGCCTGCAGAAGGATATTCAACAAGAATTTTTATTTATTTATTTTTTTATATTGACCTCCAGATAGCAAAATTATTGAGGGCATACGTACAACTAAATGCATATTAAATTTATAGCTCATTAACACTTTTGACTAGTCAATAAATATGTATGTCACAGACACATATGAAACGAAGAATATTAAAAGAGAAATTATTAGTAAAAATCAATATTTACTTATTGGCAAGACAAAAAAAAAGAAACACATAAAAATTCATGTTAAAAAGCTTTAAGCGGCTAATTCTCAAAGACTGACCGACTATTTTATATTTAGAATACGAGTAGTTACTTAGTAGACACAAAATTAGGACAAGGATAATTAAGTGGGTTTGTCAAGTAGAACGCAAAAAAAAGTAATGAGTAAAAACTACAGAAATAAAGAAGGTGACACAAAAGATAAAAAGCAGTGACGCGATTGAAAATTTTATAAAACGTGTAAAATGTTCAACAACGATATTTTAGGCTTTTGCGATCGAATTTACGCCGTTAGCAATTTCCCAATTGCAAAAAGGTGACAGAATATCGAGGGCTTATATTCAAGTAGTGCTATATACAGTCATAAATATTTTTAGGAGCGCAAAAATTTTCCTTCATTCTTTCATTTGGACAATTAGTTTTCTACAATATTGACAGCTGATATTATTAGGCTTTGTATTATTAAAAGATAGATTGTGCAAAACTTTAGTAATGAGAGAACGAAACGATTTTTTTGTCCTCCTTAAAAATTGTATGCTTGTAGATAGCACTATTTGAATGTAAACCCTCGATATAGAAAATCGATTTGACTAGAATTTTTATATGAATAAAAAAAATAAATAAATTCAGTAAAGTGCGACTTTCACTGGCAGACGTCATATTCCGTACGTACGTATACAAATGTAGATACGTTTCAGTGTTTAAAAAACTGCGATGCTTTTCTTTGTCATTTCATTTGATTTTGCTTTCGCTTTTATAAAATACAACAGTTTCAGTCAAAGGAAAATCAGAAAAAGAATTTTTGAACAATTGCCCAGCAATTTGGTTAGTTTTGCTTTTGGTTAGTATCGCAAGTATAAGCAGAAGCAAGCACTCCATATGCTTTTGCAAGTCGCAAACAGTCACAGTCGAAGAAGCAAAAGCTCTTGCTTTTCGAAGTTTTAAACAATCGCAGTCAAGTGCTCTTTCTTTTTGCTTCTTATCTTACATGCAAAAATAACAACAAAAACGTGATGAAAACCACAAATTAGTTGACTGAACCTGCAGGAAACTTCTAAATGCAAGAATTTTGGCTTCTTCGACTGTGACTGTTTACGACTTGCAAAAGCATATAGACTGTTTCTGCTTGTACTTGCGATATTAACCAAAAGCAAAGCAAAGTCAAACTTTTCAAATCGTCGATTGTCAAAAGTGCTGCGCAATTCTTCATAAGACGTTTTCTGCTTCTGCTTCGACGGTGACTTTTGTTTTTTCATAAGCATAAGCAAAAGCATTGTTTCATTTTAAACAGTTGGAAAAAGCCAAGTCAGTGAAAAGTTTAAATTTTACGATTTTTGCTACTTCGACTTAAGTTATTTAAACAAACACTGTTCCCCTTTTAGTTTTGGCGATTTTTATTTTTATATTTTTTTCGACTTTTCAATTTTAGCGCGATTTTGTTTTCGTTTTGGCGATTTTTATTAGTTTTGGCGATTTTTTTCTCGGTTTTTGGCGATATTTTTAGTTTTTGCGCTTTTTGTTAGTTTTGTCGATTTTTTTCGGTTTTTGACGATATTTTTAGTTTTGAATTTTTTTTTAGTTTTAGCGCTTATGTCGTTCTAGCGATATTTTTTATTGGCGATTTTTTTCGTTTTTTGGCGACTTTTTTGATTTTGGCGTCTTTTTTTTTTGTTTTTAGGCGATTTCATTTTGTTTTTTTTTGTACTTTTGTTTGTTTTAGATTTTTTTAGTTTTTGGCGATTTTTTTGTTTTAAGGCGATTTCCTTTTGGTTTTTTGGTGATATTTGTTTCGATTTTTTAGTTTTGGCGATTTTTTACATTTTTGGGATTTTTCATGTTTAGTGCTTTTTCCATGATTAATATTACAAGGAACAAGGGAAAAATTAACATCAACTTAAAAAGTTTGTCTTGAGTAGAACGAAGGAAAAAAATTAGAAAAATGGGAATGAAGAAAAATAAAGTATTGGCAACACTGGGTAAGTGCAGTTTAGTATCAACTTGAAAGTGAATTAATTCTCGTATTCAATTTTCACGAAAAAGTTGTATATATAAGAATTAAAATCACATTCAACAGAGCCACCGGACAAGTGGTGATAAGCAAACTACACGTGAGCACTGACGATGGAAATGTGTAGCGGCTTCCGAAAATGGCGCTACTCTGTTCTGCTGTGTACGTTGAAAAATTAAGCTGATGTTAATTTTTCCCTTGTTCCTTGGAATATTAATCATGCCCAATTCTTTCTGAATTAAACGTTACGAACCTCTTAGCCTAGTAATCAATTTGGATTCAAAAACATTTTTGTCCGGAAAATAATTTAGGTGGGTCGGTGAATGAGTCCAGCTTTAGAATATCTCAAATAAATTTAAGAAATTTTGTATAATAGTAAAACTTTAACTTACAAACTTTAAGTGAATTTGTTCATAATACATTTTCAATTACCTGAAAAGATACAATTAAAAAAAAATGTAGTTAATGAAGTTATCACAGATAGGAATATAATAAAATTACTTTGTATTAAACAAATTATTTTGTATTTCAGAATTCTATAGATTTCATATTATGTCTGCATGTTTATAAAAGAAATAAAATTAAATTTGTTCAAATTAAATTTTATTAATTCGTAAAATGTTTGTTTGGGTAACATTCATTTATTCATCCATCAATCTTATGAATTTTGGTGAAGCATTTTCTGAAGTTGAATTGTATTATTAAAATATTTTCTAAATATTTGTTTTTATTAAGTACTGAAATTTAATGATCTGGAATGAAAAAAAAACTAAAAACAAATTTAATTGTGGCGTTTTTGATTTTCAAAATAGATGAATGCTGACGTTGATGTTGATGTGAAAGCATCAAATTGCTTTCATAAATTTCCATACGGGAAAATTTTGAAAAACTCATGCATAAACACTTAAAAAAAAGTAATGAAGAAAATATTTTAAAAACCATTTTACCATGAAAATAACTAATTTAATTATGATTTTTTTTTTGTTGCTCTTACTTGTTCATGAAACATGAGTTTGAAAAAAGTGTTCATTCACGGTGGGTCGATAAAAATACGAGTGAATCTAAAAGCTAATAATTTTTTATTACAAGGAAGTTGTTAAACTTCTATAGCTTCAAATTCAAACTATTGACTGTAAATGGCTAAAAAGAAATGTAAGAACTAGGAAAAGAATTTTACCTATTACCCGCAAACGATTGTCCGTCCTCTGTCGCTGTTCAAATATTCTAAAAAAATTTTATGGGCATAAGAAAAACAATTACATATAAAAATGGTAAAAAGAAAGGAAAATTAATTGAAAACAAAGTATGTTGTTATTATACATGTACTTTCAGAAACAACGCCTCAAACAACTACATAGTTCATTTATAGAAATATTTAAGATTCCCTGCAGGCCCAGTTGTTACCGACGACATTTTCATCCATGATGTCTACAAGATATTCAATGATTTGTCGCCTATAAAATACATTTAGAAATAAGTATAGCGACACATTTTCACATAAGTATGGCGACAAGGTGGTATACGTTGTCGCGTATAAAGAATTTGTTTTGCAAGACTATGATAATTTGTACTAAGAAGCCTTATTGATGGCAAGATGATGCAATATGACGTGTGTACAGTTTTATGGCCGACAATAAGAGTAACAACTGCATCGAAGCTGTCGTGCTTCCATTTATGTACATTAAAGAGTTTATGTTGCCCACAAAACGTGTTTTTGTATAGTCTTTTTAGTACCTCAGTAGACTATGTAGTAGGTGGTAGCGTGCTAGCCTATCAGTGTGAAGGTTCTGGGTTCGATTCGATTAATAAATTTTGAATATTATTATATATTCATTGGCGACAATTTGTATAGCAGGTTACCACCGTTGTCATCAACAACTTCTGTGCACTTTATTTGAAAATGTCGCTAATAAATGGCTTTGCTACTGTCGTCGGTAGACTTGGTTCGAACTCGTTCAGCGGTAGATCCTTTTAGACACAAAAAAATGATCAAACCCATCTAGTTCAAATGGGTTTGATCATACACAAAGAAAAATGTTACATTAAAATCGTCAAAAGCGAGGTTAATTTAACATTTTTTTTAGTAGTGATTTTGCTTCATAGGTGTTTAAGGTTAATTCAACATGATTTTACAATAACCTTTCAAGAACAGTTTTCCTTTTGAAATAACTATAATTCATGTTGATTTAATTATCCAATACAGTTAAATCAAAATGTAGTTGATACTGAAATAATCCAAAGAATCATGTTGAATTAAAGTTACTTCAAGGTGAAACAACGTGAATTTGATATTGAAACATCGCAAAGAATCATATTAATTCAAAAGTGTATTCTCATAGGCATCAGAGTTCAAATCTTGTAGCTGGCTGCCCCAGACAAGATTTGAACTCGTGTCACTTGCATGGTAGTCAAAGCGCTAACCACTGCAGCCACAACAGCTTCAAACTTTACTTAAGATATACACTAAATAAATACCATCATATTTAAAATTAATTTAATTTTAACTCAACATGATTTAAATGATTATTAAACATAAAAGTTATTTGAAATTAGAGTTATGGACATGTTGATTTAAAATGAAATGTAACGTTTATAACAAAGTTGTTTTAACAGTGAAAAATATTAAGTCAAAAAGATTTAAAGTGAGATTAATAATTTTCCGTTTAAAATTAATATGAAATACGGTAATTTTTACTTAGCTGCACAATCAACTTTTCACGATTTTTAGTGCAGATAAGTCGAAAATGCTGTTAGCTTAAATGCATTTACCTGCCTTAATGTGCACGTAAACACAATTATTTAGTATGTGCAGTTAAGTTTGATTTTTTATATGAAAATAATTTAAAACTGCAAAAAAATATGTTAAATGAGCAGGTATAAAAAGTGCACTTAAAAAAGTATTTTGAAGAATAATCACAGAATGCAGCTATGATTGGTTTTTGTATGAAAATAGTTTTGAAAAGCCAAAAATTTAAGGCACTTATCTTAAAAGTGCAAGTATAAAAAGTGCACTTAAAAAATGATTTTGTATGGGATTTTAAAGAATAATGACCAAAATTTATAATATTGTGCAGTTATGTCAAAAGTCCGCTTAAGCAAAAGGCAGTTAAATCAAAGCTACTATAATGGTAAATTTGAACCAGTAGCAGGAAATTTTCGCTGGTATTTCGATGTTTGTTGTCTATTTGTCGGCTATATAAAAATAAACAACAACAAACCAACAACAAGTCACACAACTCAGCACAACAGTGAATTGTAGCAATGGACAAATTAAATAAACTCCAACTCACTTAACCAAAAAAATATTTCTTGTATATGTACTTAAGATGATTTCCAATCAAAATTGTGATATGGTGATTTTACATTCCTTTTTTTCTGTGTGTATGTTTGTGTCTAAAACGAACCGCTGAACGAGTTCGAACGAATTAGATCCAAGTCTAGTCGTTGGTGACAGATACTTGTTTCACACATATGTACATAGATGATGATGTCTCGAAGACTTGGCCTACGAGGAGATTTTAAGAACAAGTCATTTTCAAAACAACCACCAACACCACCACAAGTATAAAAAAAACAACTACAACACAGCGAAAATGCTAAGCCCTAAAAGAAAAGATTATACAACATACTCACACATACACACTGCCTTGTAAGGACCCTTAACGAGAACCTAAACAACCGTTACAGGGATATTCAATTACAAAATAAAAATTCAATTGATAAGAAATCAATTTAAAAAGTGGGAGGCTCTTTTTTTTCTTAACAACAAACTAAAAAAAACTTAGAAAAGACAGGAGCAGCATTTCTTTTTAGTCAACCATAACAAAAATATAAAAAAGTAAAGATAAAATATAAGAAACTAATTTTAATTGCATTCCATCAGATGCTAAATGATGGGAAAAAATTTCAATAATTTCCAACACAATAAGAGGATTTCGTTGCCAGGGTCGATGTTTTTTTACCCAATAAATTTATCAAGTGTTCTTTGTTCAAAAATGTACTCGTATGTATACACAAATAGCCATGATCGGCTAACCTACAACTGTCAAAAATAATAAACGCCCAATGTTTTTTTTTTTGTATTAGAGTAATACCAAAAAAAATTTGTTTCCATAATTCAATTAATACTGAAAAATAAAATACTGAAAAATAAAAATAATACACTAAATAAAAAATAAATAAACAAAATATTACAACCAAGGCGAATTGAATGCAGGGGCCGAATCGTCGCTTTTGATATCGAGTACACTATCGTATCGAATAAAATTTCGACACGTATCGAATGGATGGATTACCGCATTCGATAGTATCGAATCGAAATGTTTAAAAAGTATACCAAGTTTTTTTATACCGGTTGTTGAATCGACTAAAAATTTGTAATACATTAAAGAAAAATTTTGTGTTTCTAGCAGCTAGTAGAACAACCAAGTTGATTGGCCAACTGTTATAAGGTTTATAGGTAATGTTCCATGCTTTTTTGCAAAACAAACTCAAGAAAAGAAAATATTGTATTCGATCGCTCTAGTGCTAACGAGTGGAATTTAAACAGCAGCTACTCGATTATCGTATGCCGTAATCCCAAAAAGAAAATTTTCGAACAATTTTACTCGATATCGAATGCGACGATTCGGCACCAGGTTTCGTTACTATAGCAATTGACTATTTTTTTGCTCGTTTGATTTGGAGAGAATACTTCTTGTTAAACTCCATATAAAAAATGTAAACAATTAATTAGCATCTTGAGCTTCTCACATGTTCATATATACTTAAGTAAATAAATCAAACCAAAAAAAAGATTGACTTTAGTAGAACAAAGGATTCAGGGCAAGCTTAAACTTCAAAAACGTAAGTCTGCTACCAAAAACCTAAGTCTAACAATGTATTGTAGAGCATTTTGTATTAGTATTGGCTTAAAATAAAAATTTCCCCACATCACTAAAACTCCACTTGGTTGTAATAAAAAGTATTGTAAAGTATTAATATTTTTTATGAATAAATTTTTAGAAGTTTATGCAATTATTGTTGTAATAATTAATGAAGATATAATATTAGAATGCTTTTTAATACATTCGAATTCCAAAAATATTGATTTGTTAAACATTATTTTTTGCAATTTTTGTATTTGGTACTAACAGTTTTGTTTCTGTAACTTGTGAGAAGTTCTCACATCGAGAAAAAAATTAATGATTATACTTGTTATCCGATTTTTTGTAGAACGATTCATAGAATATTAGTTGAATTATTATATGAGTCACACCCAGCAAACCTAATAAAAATACGAAAGTATTAATTTTTTTTCGCACTCATCCTGTTTTTCATAGAATGATAATACATTTTTCGATGCGAGAAACTCTCACATTAGTTACAGAAACGAGGCACTCACTGTTCAATGAAAAAATAATTCAACTTATCGATAAAATTCAACAAACAAATGTCAAAAAAAAAAAAAAAACAAATATTTTAAAAAATTCAATTAAAAGAAAACTAAATTTGTTTAAAACAGTGAAGAAAAATTAATTAAAACAAAAAAGTGATTGTGCGTGTGAAAAAATTGCAAATTAATGGATATTCAAGTGCAAAAATGTTTGCTCTCTCAAATGTGTTGAAATGAAAAATAAGATTCTCGCTCACAGCACTCGTATGTGTTTCGAGAGTATGATTCAGAAAAATGGACATGAAAGAATACAAACCAACGCATCACTCGGATTTTTTGTAGTGATGGAATTCTCGTATGCAAATTTCTCAAAGTTTATATATGGGTGATTCTCATTTCAAATATTTCATAAAATAAACGAATAAATTTAAAATGAAAACTGCTTTAGCATGATTTAATACGCTATGAATTAATGTACATTAGATTTTTTTTGTAAAACTGTCCATTATGTGTTAAAAACGAAGAACGAAAATACTGTTTATACTCTCTTCATACAAAATGGCATATCCGTAATGTATACTGTGGATTTTCCATATTAAGAAAGTATGAATTTTTCCAAAAACGAGACTAAAATTTATAATGGGTTTAGAATATTTTCATTTGCTTCTCTTATTTCACACATAAAATTTTTGAAAAATTTTACAAATTATAATTCTTTTTTTTTTTTTTAATTTTTGTTGTGCGCAGTCTTATGTATTGAGCGGTACGGGTGTTTAGTATATTTCATTACTTAGTTTAATGTTTTTTAGTTTTGCGAATTTTGCTAAATAATATTATATTGCAAAACGTTTCATCCATCAATCATGATTTGTATACAAAAAATGTATTGAGTGTTATCCATACTTTTTTAATTAATTGTAATTTTTAGTGAATAACTAGGAGTTTAAGTTAAAATACATCGAATATTATACATCTGTAGTGCGCTTCTCTATTCAATTTCAACAAGAGTTGTCATTGTTAAAATATTTAACAAGCAAATTAACAATTTTGCCATTCTGTAAAATTTGTAACAACATTTGCTGTCGGTTAACTAACGACAATATTTTTCTATTGCTACCGAATAGACAAGAGTCAGCTGTGCAACCGTAGCACGTACTTTATGACAACAATTAAAGTTATTGTTTTACAACAAACATATAAAACTTTTAATTTGACATTTAATTTGACAATTATTTCGCAAAAATTAAAAAATATATGAAAAAAATGTCTAAACTGTTCGGCAATCACAAATTCATTTGTTTTTGTTATATTCCTCTTTGTGCTTTTCGTTTATTTTAACAGAGATGCCACATGATGTTAGATTTAAACAATGTTGTTAACAAGAAGCCACAGAATCGTAGAATCGTTAGTGCAAACAACTTAATACAGAATCTCACTACTGAATTGTTTTAAATTCAAAATATAAAGTGTGTTCTGAAAAAAATATTGAGTTTGTATAAAAATGTATTGAGCGTTACGTTAACAATATTTTTGTATAGAATTTATCTATAAATTTTAGGACGACAAAAAAGAAGTTAACAGCAGCGAAAGAGTAGAAACGAAATAGAGAATATTATTCGTTAAAAAATTTCTATGTAAGCCCAAGTCAAAGTTGAAAAAGTGGTCATAAATTTTAATTTCGTCTTGCGATTATTATAATTGTTTGTTTTTAGAGAGTAGATGTATATTGCTTTCAAACCCTATACTCACTTTTTGTGTTGTATTTTTTTCTTTCAAAAAATCATTCCCAGAACAACCGCGAAAGCAAATGTAACGCTCAATACACAGATATGTGAAAAAATCGAAGTATATCATTTTATTCCAGGATCCATTGTTATATTGTTAAATACAAAAAAAAAGAAGAAATATTGACGTTTAGAATGAGAATCACCCACATACATCTAATTTAAAAATTATAGTAATATAAAAGCATTATTTTGCAGATATTGACAAAATTTAAAAAAAATAACTTTTTTCTACTTTAAAGTTCATTGCTTTCTTTATATTCTTCCACAACTGTTTACTTTTCGCCAATATGTTATATGTAATTTGTATCGCTTATTTAACCAACAACTTCTCGTCGTACATATGACAGACAACATGAGTTAAAGATATCAAAAACTTATTTATTACATTAAAACACAAACAATGTGGGGGAAAACCAGAACTTTAATCACACATATTAATTCAATCCCTTTTGCCCTTGCTGCCCCTGCTCAAACTCACACTCGCTTCGCCAGACCCCAGATACAAAAAGGGAAATCCTTCTGTCTCAAAATAAAATGTATGGTTTTTATCACTACATGTTATGAGAACGCGATACACAATATTTTAAAACCTCAATTAAAAACAATTCAATTGTTATTTTTATACATGTATTTTCTGCTGCTGTTGTGCACTTGCACGGTGCGAACGAAAAGCAAGAGTTAATATTGTAATTTATTACAAAATAAATAAATACGAGTAAAACAAAAAAAAAAAAAAGAATAACAATTACAATGTTTAAAATTGTATTTGGTGGATTCTTATAAAAACGGAAGCCAGCGTCATGCTTTACATCCGTCCATCAGCTTTCCATTAAAAAATAAAGAGACACTAACAATAACAACAACAGTAGCAGCAGCCAAACGCCCTTGTTATTACTTACTCACTTGCTCCATCTTATATGTATGCAACTTTTTCATTCAGAGATGTTAAATGTATCTAGTGTAAAAATACTTCGAACGTACATTCTCCATTTTCGAAGACCAACATTAGAAAAAAAAAAATAAACAGATACATAAGCACTGCAACCAGCAATATCATTTTTGCAGCCCAAATGGCACCAGCCTGTAGAAGATATAAACTTCTTTTGTTTATTTGGCTTGTACTATTACAATAACCGGCGGCTCATCTCAGGATGTGAACACCAAAGATTGGACAAGGCGAGGCGGGCTTTTGCTATGACGATCCATCCTGCTATCGACGAACACCAAACACAGAATTTTTAGTTCGAATTTTTAGTCTATACCGACAGTAAAACTTGGAATGCACACACATCAATAGCATCAAAGGGTTTGTAAACAGCTGCCTTCGTAAAATCGTACATATTTTCCGACCTTAAAGAATAAGCAACATCAATCTTTGGCAAACTACCCATTAGATACCTATCCAAACGGAGATACGCAAACGAAAATGGCGCGGGATTGGTCATACGTTCAGAAAGCCATCTGACGATATTAGCAGAATGGCCATCGACTGTAATCCACAGGGCTCATACTTGGGAGGAGACAGCTGGATACCGAAATTGGATCTTCAGGATGCAGCTGGAGCGAAATTAAGCATATCGTAAATGAAAGAGATGAATGGAATAACATTTGTTGTGGCTCTATTTTCCTTATAGGAATTACAAGATATAATCACCCTTAACGGGAATAAAAGTTCGCGTGGAATGTGTTCCCTTTCCCTAAAATTGTAATCGCCAATGTTGCATTGTTGTTGTGTTACTGTACTATTTTGTTACCTTTTTTCACCATTTTTTGTACATGGGAAACATTTCACGTGAACAAAATGTTCGCCTCTTATTTCCGATAAGGGTGAATATTTATAAATGTTCACTGAAGTGAGAGATTGCATAATACTTTAACTGGAGTCAGCAAGATACTTCCAAGGAACTTCATTCTGCGCGCTACTACCGCGTTTCGCAGAGTCTATATAGTTTGGTCTCAGAGTTGTCAATGATAAATCGGAGTCGTCTGAGACTGAAGTTTCCGGGAAACCACCCAGTAAGTAATCTGAGGTAATTTTTGTCCATTAGCGGTAGCTTTTCGTATTTGCTTTGGAATAACGTACTGAACCGTTTTGTTTGTATTAGACCTGGAAGACTTCCCAATGGCGATCAAATTCCATCTGAGCTTAGAAACTATTCTGCTGTTTGACATATCCACGTGAGATGCCAAAGAAGAATTCCGGTCCTATAAAACTACGTTGGGCTAGGCTCATCCGTTGGCTCGATAAGCAGCCCCTTCTTTTCCAGCATGGGCATGAAGCCCACCAAGAACACAGCAAAACGTCAGTTTATTTTGAGCGCCAAGTTCATTTAGACATATAACACAACAATCTATAACAACACCCAACCTTATGTCATAAAAGATTAACGCTTTGAGCGCTGCTGCCTATCTGACATCAAGTAGACTCGAATACCCTCACATTTTCTCCTCAACCATTCTCTAGCACTAGTGAGGCTGGTGTAGACTTCGGTCTGGAAAATCATGGGTCTTTACTCTTAAGAATAGCATTTTTTTAAGTTAGGATCGCATATCCCTGACCCGGAACTCTCTTTTCCACTTTGGAGCCGTCAGTGAAACAAATCAGGTCAGCAACTTCGGGCATGGAGTGTGGCTCCTTTCAGTAATTTGTACGTCAAAGTTCTTGTTTAAGACTAAAGTCGATTGTATTTGATCACTCATCCAATGTATGGGTCGTTTACAAACTATCCTAGTATTCTCATGTGCCCCACCAGATCTCCGGTTTTTATAGTGGAGATGACCGAAGTGCGCTGCTGAGACCCACAGCACTGTAATGTGCAAAATAGCACCCGGAAGTATGAAGGTTTTCATTACCGCGTTGATCGAAATACAGTAGTTCCCTAATAGTGACTTGTTCAGTTTTTGGACACCATCCCAGAGCAGCATATGTCAGTATTGGTTTTATTATGGTGGTAAATCAACAATATATCATTTTTGGTTTGAGTCCCCACGTTTTGCACAATAGCCATCCACAGTCATGAAGTTCCCTGATTACAGATGAATGGCTTGTCAAGAATAACCCCAAGGCATTTAACTTCGCTGGAGAATCTGATAATTACGTTCCGTGATGTTAAGTTTTCTGCGTATGGTAAAACTTACAATGACTGTGTTTTCCTATCTTTGCACCATTTGTTAGATAAGTTTAAGAGTTGTTGCATCCTTTCCGATAAGGTTCCATCCCCGCACCTTACCATTGATATAATAAGGTTATCAGCGTAACCACATGTTCGGAAGCCCAGGTTGTTGAGTTGTTCAAGCAGTTCATCGATGACCATCGTAAACAGTAGTGGCGATAGAACGCCACCTTGTCGACAGCCTCTAGTTACTCTTATGATTCTCGATATCCCACATAGACCCTATTTTTTTTAGTTTTCCGACCTTATAAAATATAATAATTAAAAGTGAAGTAGAAGAAAGTACAAGTAAGAAAATTAAACAAAAAAGTTTTTGTCACGTCATTGAAGACAGAGTTGTCATCATTGTCATTGATGGTACATTGATGACAAGATGACCAACTTAAGTTACGGTTGGCATCGCACTGATGAGAAGTTTCATGAGTTCAAAAACGATGATACTTGTTGTAGCACTGATGTTAAAATACATCAGCTTATGACGGTTTTGCTAGGAATGAAAGATTTTCTGAATTGAACACCGGTGGATCTATTAATCACAAAGCTCACGTAAGACTATTTTAAAGTTACTCGACCACGTACAGGAGAGGACGAAGAAGCTTATCGGTGACAGTAGGGTAGCCAAATCTATTGACTCACTGGAGCATCGACGCAATGTGGGGTGTGTTTCACTGTTCTATCGCTGCTACAATGGAATGTGTTCAAATGAAATAAGGGAGCTTGTTCCCGCAACCCGCTCATTTTTACGCACAACACGTTTTTCATTAAGAGCACATCCATTTGCGGTTGATCTGCAAGTGAGCCGCACTACGCGTTAAAGAGAGAATTCGTACTTTAGCCGAACAGTTCGTATGTGGAATAAACTCCCCGCAGAGGTCTTTCCAGTCACTTTCAGTGTGGGAAAGTTTTAGTCCAATGTCAACAGACACTACACCCTCTATCCTCCTTCCCATAACCAATTTTCCTCGTTCCGGCACAATGCATTGCATAAGTAGGGGTCATCCCCAGAGTGCTGGTCCAAAAAAATAAATAAATAAATAAAAAAATCTTTGGTGGCACGTTAGTAACGTTGAAATTTGGGAAATTTTATCTGCTCACTTTGGCGAATGAACAGAGAAAGGGGAGAATGAGCTTGAAATCAGAGCCTACTTTAAGGCTAAAAACTTCAATATTCAGCCGTGTCACAGATTCCGTTCGGATTGGTTTTGATTCCGTAGTTGTCATTCCGAAAGAGTACATTTTTGGTGCTTTAGATTCCGTTTATTTTGTATTTCGTTTTTACAATGATAAAATTCTTATACCTTGAGGCGTTTGTTTACTCTTGTTTTAGATTCAAAGCTCACATAGAGCTTTTTATTAACATGGAAAGCTCATGATCAAATATTTATTTAAAGCTCCTAAAAGTATGCACGTTTTTTAGTATTTACTGCAAATGAAGTCAGTAGAAAAGTGTTTTTCAATTCTACTTTGATTGATTACGAAGAAAATTTTCGTTTTTCGTTTTCTGAAGAAGCGTCTTACGGAATTGAAACCACTACCGATCGGAATGGTAGTCTGTGACATGGCTGAATATCAGACTCTACATTGCCCGAAAGCAATTTAATTTCCTATAAGATATGCAACAGAAGTAGCAAAACAATGCATGGAGAATTTTAAACGACATTTCTGATAAATTTCTTATTTTAAGTCCGACTTTTCTCCAACAGAATGTAAAAAGTATTTGTTAAGTCGGAATGTTTTCTGATACATTCAGCCGTGTTACAGATTCCGTTCGGATTGGTTTTGATTCCGTAGTTGTCATTCCGAAAAAGTACATTTTTGGTGCTTTAGATTCCGTTTATTTTGTATTTCGTTTTTACAATGATAAAATTCTTATACCTTGAGGCGTTTGTTTACTCTTGTTTTTCGTTTCAAAGCTCACATAGAGCTTTTTATTAACATGGAAAGCTCATGATCAAATATTTATTTAAAGCTCCTAAAAGTATGTACGTTTTTTAGTATTTACTGCAAATGAAGTCAGTAGAAAAATGTTTTTCAATTCCACTTTGAAATTTAGAAGTGGTTTGATTACGAAGAAAATGATTATATTGAAGTTAGCAGATACATTTAACAATTTTATTTTACCATCCCCGATCCTATGCGTACGTAAATAGTACAGAGTTGCATTTACATTTCTCATCATGCATGCACTGCAAGAAATTTCATAATATTATCCCTTTCATTTTCCCTTTAATATAAAATTTTTACGCTTCTACTCTTATCACATGTTACATAAATAAATTGTATGTAATTATTTTGCCCCTGGCTGATTTTAATATTTAACGCATTATGTGTATGTGTGTATTGGGTGGATAATTTTAATGAAAACAACATAAAATGAAACTATTATTGCAAAAATATCTGCGTAATTCAAGTATATTTCTTTTGTATGTTTTGTTTATTTCACGCTCTTGCTGTTTCGAACACAAGCACCATTCAAATAAAAAAAAAATATATACAAATTCATACAGAGTATTGGAATTTCTGTATTATTTATAAACAATTTTTTTAACATTTAAAATTTTTTTTATAGTAAATAAAATTGCAACATTATTTCCTTTTTGACACAGAAAACGAGATGTTTTTTTTGTTAAACAAATCATTTACATAAATAATGAAAATATTGTAGAAAGACAAGACAATTATTTATTTATACAAAAACATATTTTTACATGGTTTTTGTTATTATCCGAAGAAAAGAGTAAAACAGATTATTTGCCCAAAAATCATTTAAATTATAGAATGTTGTTGGCCGGCCCATCGTAAAAAATTTTTAAATTTTTTGTTATGCCTTAGCTGATTTTGATATTTCAACGTCAAGAAGGTGACTACCAACCAACTCGTTTAAATGTTATCGAACTTAAATTGTTTCCACGTAAAAACAAAAATTTATTGAGGAATCAGTTTGTTTTTATAGAAAGAAATTTATGATTTTAAGAAACGCGAATTATTTCATAAACATTTTAATTTAAGAAGTGCGCATCAAAATGATAAGGTAACTTGTTTTTTGTTATGTGTGTATATGCGGAATACTTGTCAGCTTTCCTACTCTCATGAAAAAGTCCATCTTCGTATTGTTGACACCCTGTCATCAGAATTGTGACATCAATGTTGTGGCATATGTCATCAATGAGGCGAAAACTGACATTATTCTGATGACAAATTTCATCATGATAACAAACTTCGCGTTTTGTATACATATTATTACCAGGCACAACACGTGCAAAAGCAAAAAACAATAAATATTGTTCTGATGTTTGTTTAAAATTTATTTTATTTATGATTTTAATTTTAAAAGAATTTTCAAAAAGTTAAAAAAAAAAATTATCGCATTGGTGTACATTAAAGCGGGTCGGCCTCTATACCAAAAAAACAAAGTTCTCCCTGTCACTACCCCCTAGAATGAAAGATATCTCAATGGAGTTTCTAAAACCGGACACATATTTTTTTATTTTTTTGGATACAGCACTTTTGTTTTTTATATGTATATAGCGCTGCCATTTCAAGTCCAATCTCATTATATCGCATATTTTTGTTCATGGCTTGAATATAGCTTCATTTTTGCCTCTGGTGACTTTTTAGTCCAACAGCAAATTCTTGGCGCCACTTATGCCATCTCGGATCCTTCGCCCCTAATGTCCAATTTTTTGCACGTGGAAAGAAAGTTGTTCGAAAACTTAATATGTCTAGCTTTTAATACAATCATTTTTATGTCACGCCCTAAAATTACGCCTCTTTTTTCTTTTTCACATACAAATTACTTTAGACTGGGTAGATCCCAATACAAAACAAACAAACAAATTTGCACCAGTCACCCCCTAAAATGGAAGATATATCAATGACGTTTCTAGAACTCAAAAAATTTTTTGCCACGCCCCAAAATACAACACTTATAATATTTTATATATTGCGCCGCCATTTAAAGTCCAATCTCATTATATCACATATCGTTGTTTATGGCTTGCGTGTGGCTTAATTTCTGCCTCAGGTGACTTATGAATCCGGCATAAAATTCTGGACGCTACTTATGCCATTTTGGATCCTTCCCTCCTAATGTAAAATTTTATGTACGTGGCAAAAAGTCACTTCTAAAACTTTGTATGTCGTATAAAAAATTGCACATTAGGAGGGAAGGATGCGAATTGGCATAAGTGGCGCCCAGAATTTAATTTCGGATTCAAAAGTCAGAAAAAGCAAAAATTAAGTTATATTCAAGCCATAAACAACGATATGCGATATGATGCGATCAGACTTTAAATGGTGGCGGCCCACATAGTGTAGTACATAGTGTGCTAGACAATTAGCCGGCGGTCGCAGGTAGGATTCCTGCCAAAGACCCTGGGTGTTTCTGCAGAAAAGCCGAAAAAGGCTTAAGCAGTATGTGTGTTCATTTTTATTAAAAGTGCTGTATTTTGATGCGTGGCAAATAAAAATTTACAGTTCTAGAAACGGCATTGATATACATTTTATTCTAGGGGGTGACTGGTGAAATTTGTTCTGTTTTGTATTTGGATCTACCCAGTCTAAAGTAATTTGTATGTGAAAGGGAAAACTGAGGCATAATTTTGGGGCGTGACATCAAAATGAGTATTTTAAAAGCCAGAATACAAAGCTTTAGAAGGACTTTCTTGTCACGTGCAAAAAATTGGACATTAGGAGGGAAGGCTCCGAAGTGGCATAAGTGGCGCTCAAAATTTGTTGTCGGATTAAGAAGCCAGCCGACAAAAGATTAAGCCACAGTCAAGCCATAAAGAACGACATGCGATATAAACAAATCGGACTTTAAATGGCGGCGCTATATATAAACAAACTAAAAGTTCTGTATTTTGGGGCGTGTCAAAAACAATTTTTTTATTGTTTTGAAAATTTCGTTGACACATCTTTCATTCTAGGGGGTGACTGTTGCAACTTTTTTCGACCCACCTTAGTATACATTCATTATCATTACTATGGCGAAACTAATTGTAAAATCTTCAACACTACGGAGCAATTTACATACAGAGACAAAACACTTTAGCGAACGATAATGCCACCTGATCTTCATATTGATGACACTTAGTCATCATATGTATGTACATATGTCACATCAACAAGAATATTAATATTGAATTTGTGTTTTCGATATTTAAACTGGTGGCGTTGATGAGATGGCAAAGGCGTTGGCTTATACTATCAGCCCAATCATGAATATTCCCTAGGAATTTCTTTCCCCCGGAAAACACTTTTCTCGAGAAAAAATTCCTCCAATCATAAACTTTTCGGGAACAAAAATATGAAACAGTGGCATCATTGAATAACAATGGCGGCTGTTTTGCGTATTGACATTTATTTATTCAGTGTATTTGTGTTCACAAATAAATAAAATTGATTTTTTTTTAAGTGAAGTAACACAATCAGGCAATTAATGCCGTTAAACAATTAATGTATTACCTTCTTTGGGAAAGGGATAGTGTAGAGAGAACAGGTGGTGAAGTGGGAGAGAGATAGAAAGCTTAATTAATTTACAACTCTGCTATTGCGCGTTTTTTTTTGTAGAGCAGTGTTGGAAACCCCTCTGGTGTCAAGTAGAGGCATTGAGTTGTTTAAGCTGTATAGCAATTTTATTAGTTATTTTACTTCGCCGATGGTTCTGCTACAATACCGACGAAGGAGGGTGCTGTAAAGTGCATTAGGATATGTTGGTATTAATCGCTGCCGGCCAAAGGGATCAGTGCTATGCCTTCATCACCTTAACAGTACAACAACAACCAACACCATAACACACCAATGCACATGAGAAAAATGCATGATGTTGTTGGCTTGCTGAAAACTAGTCTTGAACTCAAGACCTCAGGGTTTGTAGTCAAACGCGGTTACTACTCAGCCAACAGCACCCTCAAAAAAATTTATGTTTTAATTAAATTTAAAGTAAAATTAATTAAACAAGTAATAGAATAGCTTTACAAGCATTTGTGAAGGATATTGGTGCTGTAGAAGGAAAAAATCGTGCAAGTTACTCTTTGCTGCATTCATGCAAACCAAAAGCAATGGATCGATTAAAGTTCAAGAATGTTGTGTGTGTGCTTTATTTGTGGTATTCGACCTACAAGAACAATAAAATATTTTTTTTATTGATAGAAATTTTGTTTTATTTAAATATTACATCGATTTTTATGCAAACTCCCTTCTGTTTTGCAAGTGAAAATTTCCGGGGGGAAAAACGAAGTTCAAATACATTGAGAATAGCTACTTTTTTCCCCCATCGAATTTTTTCCGACGGAATTGTTATTCACAATAGGAGAAAAGGGAAAAGTGAAAAAACTCTCACGGCATTTTTGCTTTTGATTGGGCTGTATATATCCGTTAAACTATTAAATTAAGACGAACATTAGAAAAAATTATGAAAAATAAAATTGACGTAAAAACAGACAAAGGTAAGAACATTTATATGTAACTTTTCCAATCATTCCATTGATGATGGAATTGTCATCATTGCCATTGATGGCAAGATGACCAGCTGATGTAAAGGTTAATTCACATAGCAATGATGACAATTATCATAGGGTCACAAACGAAGACTCTTGTCATAGTATTGATGACAAATTACATCAACGTTATAAGTATATTGAAAAAAATGTTAAGTTCTATGTGCCATTTCAGAGTCTGTCCTGGTGGATTACCGAGTTTCTACAGGCATCGCAACATTTTGAGTAGTTTTGCATAAATAGATCCAAATCTAAGTTGCCTTATCATTTTGATGCGCGCCTTAGACATATTTTTACGTTAATTTATTGAAAAATACATCAAACATAAACTTAAAACTTTTTAATGGCATCATTAAAATAAAATACTTGCAAAATTTATGAAATTGTGGTTGCTATGTAAATATTAACAAAAGAATGGAATAATAATAATAATAATAGTTTAAACTATTTAGATTTCAAGAAGATGTTTACGCTGAAAAAAATCCCGCCCTGACGCTAATGTAATTTGACATCAATACTACGACAATTGCCTTCGTTTTTGATCCCATAATTTCTTGTCATCAATGCGATGTTAACCTTTACATCAGTTGGTCATCTTGTCATGCATGACAATGATGATAAAAACTTCGAAAATGGCGTTACGTAATATGTGAATAGCCCCTAAATCTAAGATAAAATTAGTACACTTAGATGCACAAGTTATCGGCGGCTAATTAAGTTTTACTAATTTATACTTTACTAAAAATATTAAAGCTTTTTAAATATTTTAATTTCAATTTATTTAACAATCTTTATATTGAACATAAATTTAAAAACATTTTACTGCAGGGCTATAAATTAAATATTTGCAAAACAAAAATGAAGCTTTTATTACTAATTAAAAAAAGATAAATGAAAAAATTAATGAAAAATGTATTTTTTTTAAATAGAAAAAATTTTAAAGCAAAAAAACAACGTAAAATAACATCTATGAGAAAAAATTCTAACAAAAACTTTATTTAAATATGAACAATATTTCAAGCATAAAAAGTAATTTCCCTGAGAATTATGTAAATTTTATTAAGAATTAATTTGTTTTGTAGTGAAGTCATAAACAATCATTTTAAAGAATTCAAGCAATAAATTAACTTTACTCATTTGTTTTTTGAAAAATACATTCTTTTAAAATGAAAAAAAAAACATTGAATTTAAAGGTTAAATCAGTAATACCTCGGAGGTTTACTACAGTATGTCGTCATAGTCACTATGACATATTTTTCTATGTATATATTTTTTTCTATGCGCGTATTTTTCATTTTTAGGTGCATTCGTTAAGCGCTTAAAATCAATTTTCAGTTGCATGAAAGTCCGAGCCCTGGTCATCACATTTAAAACACGTTTTATTACTACGGAAGTCTCATAAGAGTATAAATGTGGACGATTTTATTAATATTATGCAAAAATCCGCTTCAAAGTATGACTTTTCTATATAATAGCCCAATTCACAATCTTGTGCAAATGGTCTTGCATCGTAGCATTTGCAAAATGGTAAAGGATATTGGTACTTACCACTAACAATTGTTAAGTGGTGAGTATCATTATACTATACCATTTTGCAAGTGCTACGATGCAAGACCATTTGCACAAGATTGTGAATTCGGCTATTGTGTATCTAAAAACTGCAACAGTATTTTTCTTTAGTCAAACAATGAATGTAGTTTGCCAATTTAAACTAATTTAAAATGTTTTGTTTTATTTCGAATGCGTAAAATATTACAAAAGGAAATATAATGCACCATCATATTTCAAACCTTTGCCTTTGTGATTGGTGGGAAGCTCTGTCGCCTCACTAACACTAATACCATATTTACACTATGCAACTTTGTTGCATGCAATTTTCATTTTAAGTGAGAGTGTTGAAATAGAAATGTACACATTTTGTATTTCTTCTCTGTCTTTCTCACTGAAAAAAAGAGAGTTGCATGCAACAAAGTTGCATAGTGTAAATATGGTATAATAAGCACAATAAAAACACATTTTGTGTTGTGCCTACCACTGGCATTGTGTTACATGTTTAAATTCAGCCCATCAAGATCTTGCCGGGAGTACTCTGCACAATATATTAATGGCGTAATAAAGATACGACTGAAAAATATAGCAGTAGTCGAAACATAATTAACAGTGTCCGATCGAACGAACATTTTCAGACCGACCCCGAATTTCGGTAGATTTTTAGAACGAAACTCAACTTTTTATGTTTAATAGGAACAAGTTTCACTTACGAGTTTCTGCACATTTTCTGAAATATTATCTGATAATCAGACGTGTCACAGATTCCGTTCGGATTGGATTTGATTCCGTAGTTGCCATTCCGAAAAACAAAATTTTTGGTGCTTTAGATTCCGTTTATTTTGTACTTCGTTTTTACAATGATAAAGTTTTTATACCTTGAGGCGTTTGTTTACTCTGTTTTTTAGATGCAAAGCTCACATTGAGCTTTTTATTAACATGGAAAGCTCATGACCAAATATTTATTTGACGCTCCTAAAAGTATGCAGTTTTTTAGTATTTATTGCAAATTAAGTCAGTAGAAAAGTGTACTTTTCAATTTTACTTTGAAATTTAAAAGTGGTTTGATTACGAAGAAAATTTTCGTTTTTCGTTTTCTGAAGAAGCATCTTACGGAATTGAAACCACTTCCGATCGGAATAGTAGTCTGTGACATGGCTGAATATCAGACTGCACATTGTCCGGAGGCAATTTCATTTCCTTTAAGACATACAACAGAATAGTCTGCATATTTTCTGATCTACGTCTTACGACTTTTAGCAGTCACTTCTGCACATTGTCTGATTTTAGTTTTCGTTACAATTCTCATTTATCTCATGAGTTTATATGCACAAATATTTAAGTTTTTAAACTTATAAAATATGGGTAATGTTTTCTGATGAGCTGCCATAAGCAGCAAAACAATGCATGGATAATTTTAAACGACATTTCTGATAAATTTCTTATTTTAAGTCCGACTTTTCTCCGACAGAATGTAAAAAGTATCAGTTAAATCGGAACGTTTTCTGATATTTTGTTAGACATTTTTCCGACATTGCTCAGACAAGTCGAAGATTCCTTTAGAATTTCCCTCGAAAATTCGCCAGAATTCATACAGAGTTCTCTTAGACATTTCGCCATAGCTTTTAGAATTTCCTCAGACAAAGAGGTCGAGTATCTTGTCAACCACTCATATGATTTCCGGTACGTGCCGACTTTCTGACCGACTTCGGACCAAAATCGGCAAAAAATTTTTGCTGCGGAGAGTTGTATGAAATAATTCAGAACGATAGGGAAGAGAGTTCAATAAATTGGTTAAGCTTATTTCAATATTGTCATACATGTCATATTAATTAATTTTGTATTGTGTGGATGGTTTCTAAAGTTTTTAAGAGATTATTTTTAGTATGATTCCGTATACCAAAGGTGAAAAGGAACCCTATTGTTTTCGGTACGCTAAAGTAGGTTTCAAAAAAGGCAACTTTTCAAACAAAAGTTTATGAAACGTTCAGAAAAGAGTGCTGTTTGATTTATATACTTTTTTATTTTTCAGCAATAAGTTAAATAAATAGTACAATAATAGTACAAAAATTGCATGGTACAAAATAGTACAAACATTTTTAAATAGTACAGTTTTTGTTTTTGTACTATAGTACAGGTTTTGTACTATAGTACAGGTTTTGTACTATAGTACAGGTTTTGTACTATAGAAAGTGGCAACGCTGGTGGGCATCTTACAAAAAAATTAGTGCCCCTACCTAACACTAGGGGCGCTGCAATGCTGCCCTAAAACTTAATAAAAACGCACAATAGCACAGTTGTAAAAGAATTCATATTTCTAATTCTCTCCCTTTACTATCTGTTCCCTTCACACTATACCTTTCCCAAAGAAGCTAACACATTAATTAATTAACTGGTGGGCATAAATTGCCTAAGTGTGTTACTTTCAGACTAGGATACAGGGTAGAGAAAATAAGATATAACTATCCCCCCTCAAACGATGAAAATATCTCCCATATCTATTACGTTATTAAAAGCACATTTTTAAATTTGTGCGTTTCGTTTACAATTTATTGACCCCCTTCCATCAAAAACTTATGCTGCATTCGCTCATAATATGGAGTTGCATGACGCATTATATATTTATGTATATATATATAGTACATATATATTATGTACATATGTATGTTTGTACGTTCTTGTTGTCTTCATTTTCTTTATATATGTATGCACATATATACACATCATCAACAGCGACAACAACTGTCAAGTTACATTAAAAACAACACTGCTAAATAAAAAGATATATTGTTGCTGCAATTTGTTGCATGTTTCATAGTCATCAGTAATAAACAGACAAAAACAAAAAAACATAAAAAATAGTTGACTTTTAGGGTGGTCAGTTTTTAAATAATTTAATTTTAATGGGTCTTAAGACCATTAAAATAGAAAGCATATATTTGTCCAGCTCCGGCTGCGATTCATATTAGGAGGAGTTAAAGTTTCCCCTTTTTTCATATAGTTATAGTGACTCGGCATAGGAAATCTTGTAATCCTTTCGTTTAAGGTACAAGATGTGTTGCTCTTTGTTGTATGGGTATGTTTGTCCCTTTCTTAAAAAAGGTACAGACAACCAGAATTCAGCGTCAATAAAGCGGGATGTCTTCAAAGACACCAAAGCTCCAGAAAAACTGAAAATGTGTTTAATAGTTAATTTCGTACTCCTTCCTTATTATTTACTGCTCGGCACAAGAAATCTTGTAAGCCTTATGCTAATGCTATGCAATGTGTTTAGCACTTTTATGTAAAACACAACGAATGACATTTTTGTGGAACATTTCAACCCGTTATAAGTTATAATTTTTAAATTTGTGCGTAACGCCGCTGAAGGAGAGCTATTTGTCCCTCTTTTTAAATAAAGGCACAAAAAGACTCAAACAACAGTTTGGTGGTTAAAATCGTCCACAAAAATATTTTCGTCTTAGTGTTATACATAAAAGTGCTGAACACATCTTATACTACAAGATTTGTCACGCCGAACTTTAAAAACAAACAAACAAATAAGTTTTTTTCTATGTTCCCCAAAAGATCGATGCAGTATAAAAGTTTTTCTTACCAGTGGCGACTTTTTTCTATTCACACTCTTCTAGACACTATTGCAACATTGCGTGCAGTCGTAGTCGTATTCGCTTTAATTTTTTTTTTTTTTGATTTTTGTTTTGATGGCATTACCATTTTTGTTATAGTTCCACTTGTCGCTTTATATTTCTATTTTATTTAATCTATTTCTTATAATTTTAAGTTTCACTATTAACTCGATACAAAAAAGTTGGTTTATTTATCACTCTCTAACACACTGACTGCTGATGCACATATCGCTCATTTACTTCAACAGTGTCATAACTCAAAAAAACAGTTTTGCAGAAAACAACTTTAAAGTTTTTATTTTACATACAACTTAGTGGCTATTCACATATTACGTAACGCCCCAGGTGGGGTGGGGTTCAATATTTGTTACGAACTAGGTAATTTATACTGAAAATTTTGCAAAAAGCGTTACTAAAGGGGGGAGGGGGTGGGGGGAGTAACAAAAACTCCGAAAATAGCGTTACGTAATATGTGAAGAGCCCCTTAATGGAAAAATAAAATTACACAGAAAGAAAAAGGCCGTACTAAATTCAAGTATTTTCTACTTACTTTGATTACGAGTCCTACTCGTACGAATAACACTAAAATGTACTTAAATCAAACCGAAAACTGGATAATCACGTAAAAAATCTTAAATCAATAACAAAATTCATAAATTGTGTATAAAAATTCGTATTTTAAATACTACTATTAGTATGAACTTTTTACACAGTCGTAGTGTGTTGGTATTTCTTTGCTTGTTGATAGCTTCATTCAAGTGCTGGCAAATTATTGAGTATTGGGTACCGAGTATCGAGTATTTGGTGTTATTATTTTAGGGTACTCAATACTCAAAAGTAGTTACTCGATACTTTCAAGGTAGTATTTTTACTACTAAACCGAACGGAAAATAAATGGTCAAAATACAGCTCTTTTTAAAAGTATAAAATTTTCTAAGCGTTAAAAGTATCGAGTACCCAAATTAAAAGTATTGAGTAGTATCGAGTAATTAAAAATAGCAGAGATTGCCAGCACTACTTCAATCACATGTTGTGCTGGTCTATACTGAATTTTAGCTGCCGTTCTTTCTATACTGAGTTAGGTGAGTGGTCTAAGGCGTTGGTTTACAAACATGATGGTGAGCTAAGTTCAATACTAGGAATGAACAAAAATAAATTTTAAATTAAAAAAAGTGAGTAAAAATATAAATTATCAAGTTTGCTCCAGGATTAAATAAGTAATAGTTAGCCTGATTCGGGCTTGATTCAAGTACTCGGCGAGATTGATTAAATTACGCAGTTTGGATTGATCCAAGTATACAGCGAGCGGGCTTGAATCTACATGTAATACGACGTTTGTCAGCTACTTGTCGGCTATGCACGACCAATGAAAATAAACAACAACAAGAGCATAACAGTGATTTGTGGCTATCATCAAGCAAACAAACACCAACACAGTACGAGTACGACTGTGTGTGTATAAAGTTTATAAATATATTTGTGCTTAAAGGGCCTGTCGCACGATGTCGACAAGTCGATGTCGTTCTCTTATTTATATTGAAAACAAAAACAAATTAAAATTTTTTATTATTGTTTTCAATATAAATAAGAGAACGACATCGACTTGTCGACATCGTGAAACAGGCCCACCCAATATAAGAATTGTTTTTACATGAATAAAAACCAATCAGGCTAAAATTAAGTCTTTTGCACTTGAATATTCCGACTTGAATCAAGCTTTCTGTACTTGATTTTAGAAAAGCTGGGATTACCATACTTTTGACATCGCTTGGGATTAATTTAAGTACAGATGGATTGATTTTTCTTTTCTGTGTACATACATTCTTCTCTCTCAAGAAGTGAGTATATAATATAATAGAACAATATCATTATTAATTCTGCATTATTTACCAAAAAAAAATCACGTTTTTTGAGTTATGACACTATTGAAGTAAACGAGCGATATGTATGTATCGAGTGGAGAAAACAAGAAATGACTATCGCTGTTATCATTTCATTCATTTACAGCCTCTGCTGCTCGTAACAACTGGCAACAGCCACAAAGTGATAGACCCCAAGATCAAAATATAAAATCGAGAAATGAGTTCATTTGTACATTTTTCAAGGTTGGGAAGTTGAGCACTATCGTACTAATAATTGTATGGTTTGAGTTTGAATCATCACCAAAACGTTTTTCCCCGAAATGAGTCTATTTCTGTATAACTCTTTTTTTTTAGCAAAAGCAAATAAACTGAACAATACTTATGTATTTTGGTAACGAAGATCGAATATAAATTTGTTGCCCCAAAAAATGTGCAACATGCAATCAACCCCAACGCTGCTTTATTTCTTATAGCTCTCAAAACATACACACAAAAAAATTTCAATGTAAAATCGTCCAAAGCCAGGTTAATTAAAATGTTTTTACAATGATTATGATTTACAATGATCTTGAAAGAACATTTTTCCTTTTGAAATAACTATATTTCATGTTAATTTAATATTCCACTACAGTTAAATGTGAAGTTGATACTGAAATAATATGAAGAATCATGTTGAATCAAATTTATTTCGAGTCGATATTGAAACAACACTAAGATTCATGTTGAATTAAAGTTATATCCAATTAAACCAACATTAATTTAATATAGCTATTTTATTCATTATTTACTTGCGTGATGTGTATTAGCATAAGCATCAAAAAGCTTTAAGTTATAGTTGGCTGCCCCAGCCAAGATTTGAACTCGAGCCATTTGCATGATAGTCCTCGCGCTAACCACTGCAGTCACAACAGCTTTAAACTTTAATTTAGATATATTTCATTTTAATTCTAACATGATTTATATGATTATTTAACATAAAACGTATTTGAAATTAAAGTTATAGTCATGTTGATTTAAAATGAAATGTAACGTTTATAACAAAGTTGTTTTAACAGTGTAAAATTTTAAATCAAAGAGATTTAAGGTTAGATTAATAAATTTTCGTTTAAAATTAATATAAAAAATGCCAATTTTAAGCCAGCAACAGCAAATTTTCGCTGGTAATTCGATTTTCGTCGGCTATATAAGAATAAACTACAGCAAAACAACAACAAGTCACACAACTGAGCACAAAAGTGAATTGTAGCAATGAACAACTCAAATAAACACTAACACACTTAAAGGACAAATTTGTAAATTTAATATGATTTCCAATCAAAATTGCGTCATGTTGATTTAACATTAGTTTTTTTTTCTGTGTGTATCACCCCAACGCAGCTTGTTTTCTAAATATTTGTTGCATGCCCTTATGCAACATACAAACAACCCCAACTCTGGTTTATTTCTTTACATTTTGTTTACATGACCGCCCGCCCATATGAACAGAGTTGCATTCTTGTTAATTGTTTTTGTTTTCATTACTTTCCTGTGTGTGTGTGTTGCTTTGTTGTTATTGTATTTGCTGTTGGTGCTTTGTGTCTTTTCATGTTGTTTTTATTCGGATTGATGATAAAAAATATTTTTATTTGCTGCTATTGTTGTCATTGTTGCTGCTGCCATGATTCAACTTGATATTGTGTGTTAATCGTGTTATTCTTCAGTCCTATTTTATTATTCCCCCATTCCCAAGCATGAAAGTCCCCCCAGTGACTTCTCTTTTAAATTTAAACAGTAAGATTATTTTTCCATGTGTTTTAAAATAAAATGTATATTTTATTCTTTTTGGCATTTAATGAAATACTTAAAAAAAAGAATATTTTAACAAGAATTATTTAAACCAAATACTTTAAAATTTAATTATGAATGCAAATAGGGGCGTATAGGCCATTTTTATAAGAGAACCATTACACTATGCAACAAAATCAAAGTTTTGTCATGACCTTTGATCACCACTATATATATTTTTTTGATGTGTTATTGTCCCCTAACTACAAAAACAGTAGAAATTTAAAATTCTATGGATATGTTTTTTTTTAATTTTTTTCTAAAATTTGGGAGTTTTCACGAGGCTGCTAAACCGATTTCTTCATAACTTGGGAACAAAAAACTTTAAATAAAATTACTTTTAAGCTGTTTAAACATAAATTTTTTATATACTCAATGGTTTCAGAGTTATTCAGACCGCAAAGATGAAAACATGTGGAACATTTCATCCCCGCACTCCTCCTTTCCAGGGATGGTTTTTACGATTTGAAGAAAAGAGCCAAAACCGACCGTTATGTGGGGGGAGTTAGAGGGTTAATATGTTCCACAAAAATATTCACCATAATATTTTCTACAAAGATGCTAAACATGCCCTACACCTCAGATGTAAAGAACGCTTAGTTTCAGGTGCCGATATGCTGCATGGACAGGCCAAAAGGGGGAAACTTTAATCCCCCTAAAATAAAATTTCGATGTGAACTTGGAAACGCAGACACTCGCATATTTCTTTTTTGGTCTCCTCTACCAGAATCGGTTTACAAAACACCGTAATTTTTTTTCTGTTGTACAGTGTTATATACACCTACAAAACTTGTTTGAAATCTGTGAAGGGGTTTCGGAATATAGTTATAGAATATCTTGTAGTACTTGATAATATCCTACATTTTGTCTTCAATCAATAATTTGCTAAGGACAAGATGAGTGGTAACGTCCCACGTTTAGATTTTAATCTTACTATGTTGGGGACAAGATAATCGACAATGCCTTACGATTTGTCTTCCAATAAACTTCTGCGGGGACAAGATGAGTGATAATGTCCTACATTTTCTCTTTAAGCAAACTTCGTGAAGGACAAGATGAGTGACAACGTCTTAGGATTTGTTGAGGGCAATATGAGTGACAATGTATAACATTTTGTCGTCATTCAAACTCTGCTGAGGACAAGATAATCTACAGTGTCTTATGATTTGTCTTCAATAAACTTTTTTTAAGGACAAGATAAGCGACAATGTCCTATATTTTTTCTTCAAATCAAACGTTTATAAGGACAAGATGAGCGACAACGTCCAGGTTTCGTCTTCATTCAAACTAATGAATATGTTGACCTCTTGTTGTTGATGTTTTAGATGATATGTTACAGCAAAGTGTTAAGCGCAATAAGTTATAAATAAATTAAACAGCCCCAGTTCGACTCCCAGGTTGGGATATGGCCGGAGAGTAAAGAAGTTTTATCGTTGTGCTAATTATTTAATTGCTGCTTGCCCTCGGGCTTAAGTGTAGGTTGCGATCACACGTCCCGAAATCTCCGGCGCTGGAGAAGCACTTAAGTGCTATACAGGGCATGTAACAACAGTCCTCACCCCTTTCGCGACATTTGTTCGAAAATATCGTTGACAACTTGTTTCTGTACGTTTCGTCGAGGACTTAACATTGTCGTGTATCCGTCATTAATGAGGTCTTTAAAGAGGTAGACAACTGAGGCAAAATACCTTCATAAGACGTCGAGATCTGATAAAAATTCGAATATCGCGGTAAATTAGTGAATTAATATTTTTTGACAGCACGAAGATAAAAAATTTAATTTACGGCGACTAAATTTATAATTTGACAATAGCCAGGGCTCGGATTTTCATGCAACTAAAAATTGATTTTAAGCGCTTAACAAATTCACCTAAAAATTTAAAATATGCGCAAAAATATGGATTTAAATACGAACAAAGAACAAAAACTAAAATAATATGCAAACATTTTTTTCAATTTTTATATTATTATTAGAGAAAAAAGCACAAAACAAGCATGATTTGATGAACTTTAGTTGCGTTGCCAGTCGGCAACTGAAAATTAATAGTTGCCAAAAAGGTACTAAATAGCAACTTAAATTAACAGCTCTCAGTTGCCAGTTGCGAAATAGTGCAATAGTTGAGAAATATGCATTAGAGAATGTTTATAACTCTAAAAATATGCATTTATGGATAAAACATGCAGTTACCACCGAAATATGCAAAAATATGCAACTACAAATCGATGCCAAACTACTTAAAATTTGATGATTCGCGTAGATAATTAGTCAATACCTCTTTATCTATCACCACAAAAAACATGCATTTGCATGAAAGTCCGAGCCCTGATAATAACATATCTTTTGAGTATTTCATGATGTTGGTAAAATTTTAAAAACTCTTTGAAAAGCTTTGTTGAGTTCCCATTTACTTAAATGAATGCGCGTCCACGGTTCTTTCAATTGATTTTTTTTTATATAGAAATTCAACTTTAATTTTAAGTGACATTAAATGGAATTAACTCGCATTTGAGACAGTTGCTTTCATGCTCAGACACTCACTCACTCGCTTGCTCTCATGCCAGCTGCCAGCGCACCCAAGAGTTTCATATCGAACCAAACCAGCCAGATATTTAAACACATTATTATGCAAAGTATATGAACTCATTAAGATAATGTATCATTACACATGTATTTCATTTGCTCTCCTCCGCACACTTTTAACATCCGCCAGTTTCCGCTTGAAGACTACTAGTCCAGCATCCACCAAAGCAGCCAGCAGCAGCAGTAGCAAGTTGTGTTAAACGAACAGTCTGCCAGCCAGTCAGTCAACCAGCCAGCCAACCAACCATCCAAAGAGCCACACAAGCAAATAAATAAAAGCTTCTTTTGGAAATAAATTTTAAATTCACGGTTACATTAATACTCGTAATATGTGGGAGTTTTGCCATGACGGCAGCAACTAAGTTTCGAGGGTCTGAGAAGCAGAAGAAAAAAAACAACATATTTTTTGCTACTTCCATATTCGAACAGAATTTTTGTATAAATGGAACCACATGGAATTAATTTCCTTTTTTTAAGATGATAAATATTTCATACTTTGCCAGATAAAAAGAATATTTGAATACAAGAGATGCAAGAAAATACATTTCAGTTGATAATGATCGGCATGCAGAGACCTTAAGAAGAAAAAAAAAGGAAAAAAAATCGGCCAAGGAAGATATTAAGATATTTTTGTGTTTCTCTTGAAATATTCTGTAATATGTAATTTCCATTTAGGGTGGGTCAATGTTGACAGTCTGTGAAGGCCATGATGTTTTGGCAGCGTCTGTCAAGTCAACTGTTCATTATTCACTGACTTATGTCATATCATCAGGGCAAGTTATAAGATTGAATAGCAAGTCTAAATGATTAAACTTTAAATATTATAGAACTGATCGTTCGTTAGCGGCTCTACTAAAATGGTTGGTGGTTAAATTCGAAACGAATAGTTCGTTAAACAATCAGACATTACCCGCAAAGTCAAAGAAACGATAGAACGGTTGATAATATTACCGCTTTTCGTGAATGTACACTGATAGAAGAACCGTCATAACGCTGATGTAATTTGACATTAATGCTATGTCAATTGTCTTCGTTTATGACCCCATGACACTTTTCATCACTGTGATGTGTCAACCTTTATCAATGCCAATGATGACAAGTCTATCACCAATATCAGGGAAATGACTAGTTGACATCAATTTAATGACAAAATGTCATCAATATGCTGTTGCTGATGAAAACCCCTCATAACGCTGATATAATTTGACATTAATGGTATGTCAAGTATCTTCGTTTTGACTCCATGACACTTTTCATCACTGTGGTGTCAACCTTCACATTAGCTGTCATTACTGGAATGACTGACACAATTATACATGTTTATATTTTCTTCCTTTTACTGGTTTCCATTTTAGTTTTACTTCTTGTTATTTTATTTTTTCTTCTAATGTTGGTCTTAATCCTAAGCTGAATTAATCGCACATTTATAAACAAACGCCTCGACTATTTCGGCTATGTCAGCATCCAAAACATCGGCAGCATAAATAAAGTCAACATAAACATTATTGATACGACATACATATGATGATTAAGTGTCATCAATATGATGAAAAGCTGTCATACTATCGTTCGCTTCAATATTTTGTCTATGCATGTATTCTGTACTGACTTACTTTTTTTTAAAATGCGTTTAAACACTAAAATAAAAAATAAACCATAAATTTGTATTAAAATACAAATTTGCAAACACTATAACATTGTTTACTTATTTATTTTATACATATTTTACACTTTAATAATATATAATAAGTGACATCGTATGGATCTCATTCCAGTCATAACATTGATGACGACACTTAAGCTATGACAAAATTCTATGATGATGTTTGCAATCAGATGGATGTCTGTTTTCGTTTTATTGATGAAATGTGTCATAGCATTGATGTCAGAATTCTGATTATAGGGCGTCATCAATGCGATGATACATTTCTCTAGGCATGACAATTTGAGGAGCGAGCTCTGAAGGGATATTTCCCTCCAAAACAAAGAAACTATACTTTATTTCTATTAAGTTTGTAAAAGAAATTTTACAAAATGGTATGTTTCATTTAAAAGTTACATGCCTCACCCCATAAGCTTAAGCTGGACCCGCACCTGGTCTGGAAAGTTAATAATAATTTTTTCGACTTGATAACAAAAAAAAAATCCAAAATATTGTTTTTAAAGGTTTTCCACTTTTGTAAAATAAAACAAAAATCTTTACTAATGCTGCAGCAAATTACACTGTACAGCACATATTAATTTTTGTACAAGACATTTTAAGCTCACACATATTTCTGGTTGAGTTTTGAGCTTTGCTGTCTTTGAAGACTGATCGTAGAATTTTATGACAAATATTTTTGTAAGACATTTCAGCCCGCCATATCGCAGTTTAAGGGGAGTTTTTGGCTCTTTTCAAGAAAGGGACAAAAAAGACCTATACAGCGAAGAGTTAGAGGGTTAAAATGTTCCACAAAAATGTATACCTAAAATGTAAGGATTACGAGATCTTCCCTAAAATAATGTGAAAATAAATACCTGACGTAAACTTTCCAAAGGCCGATACACTTAGAATTTTCTTATCTCCCTCTACCAGAGTCAGTCCTTACAATGTTGTTATTTTGAAAATTTGATTTTGTTGCACGATGCTATCTTAACTAAAAATGCTGTATTGAATGCTGTAAATATATGACGAAAAAAAAACACTTTTTTATTAACTCATATTGAAATTTAAGAAAATTAAAAAGAAATGTAAAAATGATTTATTGAGAAAATTTTTTGCACATCTTTCATTTTATTTTATGCTAGTAAGAAATATAATTACAAATCGCTTTATTGATTTTCGCCGAAATATTAAAAATACTAGGTATGAGTTTTTTTTAAATTACATTTATGGGTTTTGTTAGAATGTGCGAAATAGAGTTCCAGCTAATGGCGAAGTTCGAAATATTATGACAGGAAACGAATTTAGAGTGTATAAAACTTATATAATTGCAAAAAAACCACACTTTACGACCGTAACAGGCAACAAATATTTATTTTCGCTGTACGCACAACGAGGAACATTTCTGTGGAACATTTTAACCCTGTAACTCTTTTCTGTAAGGATCTTTTTGTCCCTTTCTTGAAAAAGGGTTAGAAAACTCCCATAGAACAGTGATATAGCGGACTGAAATGCCCTACAAAAATATTTATAAATTTCTACCATAAGTCTTCTTAACTTAAAATGTTTTTAAGGGTTAGTTTCGTACTTATTCACAATTAGTGCTAAGATAATTCACATAACCGGAGTTTGTATTAAAAGAAATCTCAAATCCGAACGATCTTAAAAAAGAACGAAACAAATTTAAAAAGTTGGTTTTTTTATTTTTTTCTAAAATTTGATTTTATTTGGTTCACAGAAAAAATTATTTTCCAAATTTTTCCAATTAACTGTTTGCTCAGAAAATTTTTTATTTTCAATTAATATTTTAATTGCATCAACGTTTATTTCAATTGGTTTTATTTTTACTCTGTTTGTAAATGAAATATATTTCTCTTGACCCTCCAACAACCGTCATGCAACATCGGTTTCATGCTCTGCACTCTATCATTCTTGCCCAATAAATTCCATCAATATTTAATGATTTCTGTTCGTCTAATTTCAAAGCAAATTTTAACTTGTTTAAAATTTATCACAGAATAAATTACTGCAAAATAATTCACCTGAAAACTTTGTCAAACAAATTTGTTAACAGTTAATTTTCGTAAAATTATTCTCAAACATTTTCATATTTCTTGGTTTGTTATCTTCTAAAATTTTATTTCGTTTGCCTTCATTAAGACGAAAATTAAAAGATTAAAAGTTATTTGTTTCGAAGATAAATGTGCAAAAACAGCTTAAGAAGTGTCGTCGTCGTCGTCGTAGTCGTTGTGTTATAAACAAAGGAAGGATTTGAAAGACACTTTTAAAAATTCCATTCTATAAGTCATTTACTCTAATTATTTTGTTTGTGTTGTCTTGTCACACAAGCATAAAATCTTCCAAAAATTCTCTAAAGCATGTCTTCTGTGCACCACCAACACAAAGTGCGTAAAAGTACTTATTATGATAATAACTAGCATCATATTGCTTTAACAATAACAAAAATATTAAATTACAACGTTGACAAAGCCATTTATTTTCAGGATAAAAAGAATTTTTTTTTTTTTTTTTTTTTTTTTTGTTAGAAAGTTACGAGAAGCAAAGAAAGAGGATTTTGTAAAGAAGGTGGCCATATCTAATACAAAGTTAGGTTACATACATATAATGGCAACTTTGGTTATAGCCTGTATTGTATTCAAGAAGTAGGGCAGGGCAATATTTTTAGGGTGATTTTTAGTATAAAAGGAATTTTAACTAAAAATTAAAAATAAATATTCCCCTCTGTTCTTTGATTCGAAATTATCATAAATTATACACAAATATTTATTTTTAACAAACATGCTGTGATAGTTTTTGATTCTAAGAACCATAAAGAAAAGGGGAGTAGCATAGAGGAAAGGCAGTTCTTATTTTCGTTATTTCATTTATTTTGTTGATATAAAAAAATATATATAAAGCTCTTCAAAATACTTCGTTTTCTAAAGTACTATACACTGAAAGAATTTCGCTTCATAAATCTAATGAAATATTTCATAATATGTGAAACTTCACGAATATTGTGGAAGGCTACAAGATATCATATGGGTGGAAATTTAACTCTATCTAATATGCATCCCAGATGTAGACTTTCAAAAAGCCGATACATCTATATATTTTTAGGTGGCCTGTACCAGAATCATCCGTTAGAAGCTTGTTATTATAAAAAGTTGATTTTGTTGTACAGTGTAAATATTCGTTATTTTTGCAAAAATCAGGTGATATTTATCAATAAATATTTATCCATAAATTCTAACGAAATAAAGCTTATTTCATTTTAGGCTTTTTATTAGTTAAAAAATGGCAATTTTTTGCAAAATGAAAATTTTCCTATTTTGCCTAAAATAAATTTATCTTTCATCATTGCGGTCTGAATAATTGCAAAACTATTGTTTTTTTAAAATAATATTCAAATTATGTTTAAATGCCTTAAAGGTAGTTTTGTTTAAAGTTTTTTTTAGTGAATTTTGTAATAGTCAGCATCTTTGAAAATCCCAAATTTTAGAAGAAAAAAAGATTTTAAAAGGAATTATCCATAGAATTTAAAATTTATACTGTTTTTGTAGTTAGTGGAGATCACAACACATCAAAAAATATTGTGCATTTTTCTTGTTTCATAGTGTAATTAATTAAAAATGCTAGTTTGCATTTCAGCTAACGATATACTCTTAAAAATTAAAAAGAATTTTAAAATTTAAAGTTTTTCGCACGATAAAATTTCAATGAAATTTAAATATGTACATATTTCATAGTTTTGATGAAAATTTTCTTTGCATTTATTTTTGTTGTATGGCCAATGTAAATTTGTATTTTGTATATTTTAAAAGGAGATAATAAGGTCTAAAGAATCATGATTCAAATAAAATAAATTATTTTATTTCATCTTTCCCGACATTAAGTTAATAACTTTAGTTAATAACGAAATTATTTCATTAAAACAATGAATTAATTTCATTAAAACAAAGAAATAATTTCATTAAAGTAATAAATTTAATTCATTAAAGTAATGAAATAATTTCATTAACATAATGAAATATTTCATTAAAATAATGAAATATTTCGTTAAAATAATGATATATTTAATTAGAATAATGAAATAATTTCCATTAAATAATGATATATTTCCATTAGTTTAGTGAAATTATTACATTGGATCAATGAATTTATTTCATGTATAATTTAAAAGAAACTTGTTTCATTAATCTAACGAAGCATGATGTTGCTTAAATTTTAATAAAGTTTTTCATGGAATTAATGTCGAAAATAGCACAATTTATTTTGAAAAAATTTTCAGTGTAGTAAGAAAGTTCATTGCCTTGCACCTACGTGAACTCAATTGACAGCAATTTGTTCTTTTAAATCTAAACGAAAAAGAAAGAAAACCGATTGGAACAGTAAAATGTTGTGCTATATATTGCACCGCACAGTGGTACCAATTGCAAAAAAAGGCTAATCAATCTGTATCTTTGAAACTTACAATCCGATTACAAAACGATGTATGTAAAAATCATAGACGAGGACCTAAGCTTTAATAATGTTGAAACTTGGATCACCCTGTTGATACACACGATAAGCTACTGGGTGTCAAACTTTTTCTACGAAATTCAAAATTAATCGCTTAAGGAATTTCTTTACAAATTATATAACATACATTCAATATAATTAATCTGGCTTTTAATTGTTACCCGTCCGCTCAAACATGTGGCCAAGAGAACAGATTTTCTAAAAACAGTAAAATTTTTAAAAACATTCTTCATTTTTTAATTTTTATTTCATTACTATTTATTAGAAAACATAGCAATCCCCCCCTTATGTTTAAAATTTTTTAAATTTAATAAGTCTATTTCGAAGTGATTCGACTGCGTACAGGAGAGGGCGAAGAGCCTCCCGGTATTTTCGGGATTGGCATCTTTAGTATTTATAGATAAATAGAAAAATTGTTAAATTCTAATTATGTTTGAATTTTAAAAACAATTTGTTTCTTAAAGTTTGAGATAAAATTTTGGGACTGAAATTTTTAAAATTTTAATTCAATTTCGCAAATTGACTTGTCTTGAATGGAGCTTTTGCTAATTGTAGATTGTAAACAGAATTGTGAACGAATTCTTATAGAAACGCATTTCAACTGGTCACCTTTAAAATTTACTTACATTGTATTCACAAAAGGTTACTGCTACGTTAAAAAATACATCGTTAATAAAATTATTTTCTACTTGAAGAAAAAAGGATAACATTTTTCTTTCAACGCTTGAATAGTCCGACATAAACAACAAATTCTTTTTGTTTGCCTTTTTAGTTTCTTGCCCAAACAAAGTAGCCAAATACAATAAATTTTGTTAACTTATTTAAAAAGGGGCGAAGGAAGTTGGTTTCTTTCAGTCAAATTCCCTTGGGTTTAAATTTTGTTATAACAAAGAAACAAGGGAATAAGCGTAGAATATCTTTTAACAGAAGTTATGAAAAATAGAAAAATTATAGCCACGATAAAAATTTAGACTTTATAAAATATTAACAAGATCCTATAATAGTTTTTCCCCATTTAACCTTTAACTTCAATTAAATTTTTGATAAAGAACTTTCTAAATTTGTTGTTAATTTGAGTAGGCAATAAAAACATAACAAATAATACAATAATAAATGTTTAATTTATTTTAGAAATATTTCCTATTTCAGCAGAATTACTTATTCATCAACCACAACAACAACAATCTTCGGTGTATACAAACAAGCCCATTCATGGGAAAAAGGCAATATTTTAAGTGAAGATTGTTGTACAAGTTAAAATAAAATTTTCATGTGCGTAGGTGTTATAAAATGAAAAAAATCATATGAAGATATGGAAGTTTAAAAATAGTTTTAGAAAAAAAACTACATACATAAGTTAAAGACGTTCTCAGATGATTGGTTTTCTACTCAAAATTACGAAAAGTATTAACAATATTAAGGCAATTCAAAGAAATAAAAAAAAATCGTCTAACACACTGGAAGAACTTTCTTCATTAATCTAATGAAAAACTTCATTTAAACTCAGTCAAGGTCGCGCTTCGTTTGCTTAATGAAATAAGTTTCAAAAAAAGTTTTCATTTCTTCTGGGTTAAATTTGCCTCTATGCCGCCTGTATTTCATTGTTGCTTCTATCAAATCAATCATCAGTAGACTTCAACTATAGTTTTGAAAAGTTACAAAGCCTCTTAACTTATGCACAAACTTTCAAAAATCATTTGAGAATTAATAATTTAACTAAACTAATACAAATATTTTTTTATTTTATTTTAGTAAAATTATTTCATTGTTTTAAAGAATTTATAAAATTTTTTTTAATGGAACTATTTAATTATTTTAATGAAACATTTCATTATTTTAATGAAACATTTCATTATTTTAATGAAACATTTCATTATTTTAATGAAACATTTCATTATTTTAATGAAACGTTTCATTATTTTAATGAAACATTTCATTATTTTAATGAAGTTATTCAATTTTTTTTTTAAATAAATTAAGTTATTATTTTAATGAAATTATTTCAACTAGGTTCATTAAATTAAACTATTATTGACCGTTTCAATTACATATATGGACGATAGACATTAATGCACATTCGAAAAATTCGTAATGATGATGACCGCTCACAGTGTCGAATTCAGACTTTATTTATAAGCAGCGCGCTAACTACTCAGGCAACAGCACTCTCAAAACATATGGTCAGATCCTGCGTGACGAACGCTACATTCGTACTCGTTTTCAGGTTAATATGTAAAAACTTTTTGGTTTTTCAACAGAGATACCTTCAACGTATGCATAGCTAGATTTAACTGTACTTTCGATTGTCATACAACATAATCCCCCTTATTCCGTAACTACTTGTCGATGTCATGTCAAGACATTACCAAAAAATTGGTACATTTCTACTCGTCATCGACAACAATTTACTATTACTGACAGCCACTTACTATTCTATATGGCATAGAAAATGGAAAGAGGCTGTTAATAGTAGTAAATTTTTTGTCGACAGCGAGTAGACAAATGCCAATTTTTTGGTATTGTCTTGGCGTAACGTCGCCAGATAGTTACGGAATAAGAGGGGGATAGTTTAACAGCTATTTGTTTGGAAATAATTGATCACAAAGTTTTGTTACGCACGCTACAAAAAATGAAAGTAACTTTGAAAGTTGAAGTGTGTTTCTGTATTTTTTTTTTAGCTAATTTTGGGCAATAAAGCACACAAAAAGTCTAATTCATAACAGGAAGAAGAATATAAGAGAATTCTAAAATAACTTATTTGACAAACGCTGCATTTTTTCTTAATATCTATAACTTTTTAATTGTACAATTTACAACAAGAATGTGTTTAGTGGAGTTGTAGATAATATTATTATCTAAAAGAAAGCTATTAACAAAATTTTCATATTCCTTATAATTTCCTAGATAATCAAAACAAAATGGTCACTTCCTTATTTTTAAGATAGGGGGCGGGGCATTCCCGACCACCTCCGACCTCGAAAATTCAAACTTAAGCTTACGAGAACATGTGTAACTAAACACATAAAAATAGCATGCTATATAATATGTAAGGTTGGGTATTTTTTTCGGTGTATGTATATATATATCCCCTGCCATTCATCAAGGGATCACCCAAAAAATTTTCCTTTTTATATTTTCAAGGTGAAATATATAGCACATTATTTCATCAACATAATATATAAAGAGTTTTCACAACTTCAAAATTATGTCCTTGATGGACCATTTCTGGAGGGGTCGTCCATATACAGCTTTTGAAAAAATAATAAAATAAAAATTTATTTTTCCAATTAAGTTGTGTGTAAACTGCAAACTTTAAACTCGCTTTCTGTAAATCTGGATTATTTATTTATTTATATTTTTCATGTTCAATATCTAATATTTAGTGAATATCCCTAATAATAGTTTCATTTAGATTTCAACATGTGATTTATCCATAATCACAATGAAAAAAGGAAAGAAAACCTCACAATTTATGAATGTTATTACGCTCGTTAGTGTGATTTCAAGCACAGCTGCACTTGGGAATCGATTATTGAAGCAGAAAACTTATTCAAAATAAAAGTATTTTCATTTTAACTATTTTTATACAATAATCAAAAGTTAAATTATGCGAACTAATGCAGAGAAATATATATATAGATAATTTGCTAAATAATCAGCCAAGGTGTGTATGTGAATTAATTTTGTTTTTTTTTTTACACAAATTGCACGTGTAAATATTATTAACATTATTTATATGGTGAGAAAATTATATTTATATTAGAAATGATAGATTTTATGTCTGTATGCAGATATTTTGGTACTAAATTGGATTTTAAATAATGACTCAAGTTTACAACTAATTAATAGCCGTGTTGCCAGTAGATTGATATTGCAAAGTAGGCAGATTCAATGATGCCACACATACTTATTAAAGCAACTTTTACATTGTCGGTAGGATTTGGGAAACGGGTATTCCCGCATGAGAAAAAACTAGCTAATATTCCCGGAACATTTTGGCTACCAGAACGAGATGGAATACTATGTAAATACATAATACATATAAAGAATAGGAAAGACGATTATGTCGGATCCCTTTTACTCTCATATCCTAAAGCCGATTAAGACAAAAAATACACCATTTCAAAGGTATTTGTTTATAGATGAGTACAATATTTATAAAATTAAGGTCGTTTCAATATATTGGAATTTATAAGGGTTTAAAGTTGATACTAAACATTTACACCAGAGAACGACGCAAGTGCACCGGAACCATATATATAGACCGCATATGTACCCTATGCTTTGTACATCCGACCGCCTTAAAAACCGCAAGAGAATGGTCCGGCTTTGATTTAGCTCGTCTTTTATTTCCTTAGAGCTCATGCGATATAATCTGTTCAGTGCTTTGCGGTGTATGCATATATAATAACAATAAACGTACGAATCAGTACCAGGGTTGTCATATTTTTTCTGGTGTTTTTCGCCAAATTGATTTTAAAAATCGCCAAAATCAATTTTATGTAGTTTCTCTTAATATATATTGGATAATAAATTTGTGTTTATATAATAATAGGGGAAATCACTCTTCGTAGGAAACTGCTATTGCAAACCTTGCAGCTCTTGCAAGTCTAGGATATATGCTACCATATGCAACACAACAAGAACAAAATATAAGAAACTTGCATTTCCTACACAGTAGAAGATATGCAATACTAAAAACTGTAGGAAACTTGTCTAGCATATATGCAATTAGCAAAATTATTCAGAGAGACTCTCTGAGAGTGTAAAAACATACACATGAAAATAAAATACAAACTAATAGTAAGCCTGCTTGTTTACTTTTTAAATAAATCCTGTGAATAATAGTAAAAACTCTTGTGTAGTATGTATTTCCTACATGTTTCGAGAAGACACTCATTCTTTGTAGCAGAAAATGATAGTTTATATCCTAGAGGTGCAAATATGCTACCAAGAGTGATTTCCGCTTATGTTTTTAATATACAATTTTATAAAATAATCATATAAAAGTTTAGCAGAAAATAAAATCGCCAAAAATTATTTCTTGTAAAATTTTCGGAAAATAGCCAAAAGTAGAAATAAAATCACCAAAAACTATTTCTTGTAAATTTTTCTCATCCAAAAATAAAAATCCACGAATGGCTATAAGAAACATCATCAAAATCGCATTGTTCTAATTTCTTGCAGACGAGTTTTGGTGGGATTTATTTTTGAAAATACTCCAGCAAATTAACTTTCCTGAATTATAAAAATTTTTAAGTTCAATTTTGTTCAAAAAAATAGCCATAAAAATCTCCAACAAATTTATTTATCGCCATGTCGCCAAATCAAAAATTTAGACGCCAAACAAGTTGAAAAATCGCCATGTTTGACGAGAAATCGGCATATCTGACAACCGTGAGCACGAGCAAAATTGTTATTATTTTCTCTTTTCGTACTCGACTATTTTTGATACTTCTATTTGTGTGTTTTCTTCACAAAAATTCAGTGTTGCCAGAGTCAAGATTCAACTTTACACAATCAAAAATTTTAAATTATCCAAAAAATTACACAAAAACAATTTAACATTTTTTAAATAAGCCAAAAGACAATTAATTTATGAATAAATATTTTACAAACAATACTTTTAACGCACTACCTTTTTTATTTATAAAAAAAACGAACACACATACTGCTTAAGCCCTTTTCGGATTTTTTGAGAAACACCCAGAGTCTTGGCAGGAATCGAACCTGCGACCACCAGCTAATAGTGTAGTACACTATCCATTACACTACGGGGGTACCGGCCACCAAAAATTCCTTAGAATTAAATGGAAAAATTTTAATCTTTTTTTTAAGAGATTCAAAGTTAAAATTTATAATGAATTTATTTTAAGCGATTTACAACATCTAATACATCTATTAAAATTTGACATTTCTTAATTTGGGTCATTATTTTCATGTAAAACTTTATAAAACGTTATGCATTTCTTGCTTTTGTGCATCAGAACAAAATGAATAGTACATATTCGTATTTATATTTTAACCGTAAATCAATAAATAGTACAATGATACAAAAAATATAAAAAAAATGGTACAGTTTTTGTATAATTATACAGAAAGTGGCAACGCTGTGCTCGCATATTCTTATAAAAATATAGTTTTTGCTTAATATGTGAATGTGAGAAAAAAAAGTAAAGTAGAGCAGACATCGCGAACGCATATGATGGAATATGCTATAAGCTTAAAAGTAGCAATACTCAAGAGCATACGGATATAGCGAATACTTAAACAAAAGAAATGCAGTGGCGATCTCACCGCAGCAGCTTTTAAGACGAGTTACTTAATATCATAAAAATAGGCGCCCGCGCAAGTCTCTAATGTACGACGTATATTGATGTACATTGTACGTGGCTTAAAATAAATTAAAATCTGAATTAAAAAAAAAACAATGAATACGTATTCGACCAACTTTTGTTTTGCAAAGAGAACACAACACTGTACAACAGAATACTTTTTTTTTAATAACAACATTCTAACGGCTGATTCGGCAAACTACTTTGGAAGTTTCTTTTTATAGTGACTTATAGTGAAATTTTACGTAAGAAAACAAACTATCCTCATAAAATCCGGTTTCATGGGATATTTAGAACTAATTGTGAATAAGTACGAAATTAACCCTTGAACGCATTTTAAGTTTTGACTTATTTCTGGCGTTCAACTTAAATTTTGAGTTATGGTGTCTTTGATGACCTAGAGTGGAATTTTAGAACAAATATTTTTGTAGATCATTTCAACTTGCTAATATCGCTGTTTTTTTGGATCTTTTACAAGAATGAGACAAAAAGATCCATACAGCGAAGAATAGGAAGGTCGAAATGTTCAACACAAATATTCCCCATAGTATTTTGCATAAAAGTGCCGAACACATTTTATACCTAAAATGAAGTATTTCTTATGACGGTTCACTATAACACTATGCAAGAAGATAAGACAGATTTGAATACGAGAATTGCATCACTACTACTTTGATATTAATTTCACATAAATTCCAGTCTTACCGTTGGTTTATTTCTTTTAAGTTAAATTTTTATGTTTCGTAGTGATGCAATTCAAATTCTGCTCAAAATCTGTCAGAATGTTGTTTTGAATATTCTAAATTATATCCTGTATTCTTAACTTTTCTTTTTTTCTTCTAAATGGTGGAACGATTAATGTTTTCTTTCATAAACAATTTTTAAAGGATTACAAGCTTTTCCAAATTTTTGGAAAAAATTATTTTGAGCTATCTTTGAAATATATGAGTAATTTTGACCCACATAACACGAAAGTGTTAATTTCTCCAGAACAAGTTTTACGGTAAAGTTTTGTATACATATTTAAAATAGCAGAATCAGCACGAAGTCGAGAGTTCTCTGATGTAAAATTGGAACTAAAATGGTGAATTTCGCAAAAATGCATCTTTGACCTCAAAGAATCACATTTAGAGCTGTTCGATTACCTCAAATTTTCACTATATATATTTATGACTTAGGGCTAATAATGTTCGGATGACGAAGCAGTAGCAATATCTGGTAAATTTCTAGATAATCTATCTCAACGTCTTCAATCGGCATTATGTATCATAAGTAAATGGAGCGTTGATAGTGGTCTTAATGCTAACCTTCAAAAGACGGACCTTGTTCTCTTTACGAGAAAATACAAGACACCGACTTTCACGTTACCGACTCTCAACGGAGTCACCCTTAGGTTATCAGACAGCGTGAAGTATGTCGGTATTATACTGGACTCTAAGCTTTCATGGTAAACCAACGTTTAAGCTAGGGCAGCCAAGGCTGCTATTGCTCTATACACCTGCAAAAGGGCGATCGGCAACAGGTGGGGCGTAAGTCCCAAAAACGTCAATTAGCTTTTTGAAATGGTGGTAAAGCCCATACTAATGTATGGGTCTGTCGTCTGGTGGACTTCCTTAAATAAAGCCACATACTCTAAAATAATTGAAAAGGTTCTTCGAACATCTGTTTTGCTGATCACGGCTGCATCTCGCACTACTCCATCCAAAGAACTGTTCACCATACTGCATTGGCTTCCTGCTGACCTCATGATCAAACAACTGGCCATAAACTCGGCGGTTAGACTAAATGCCTCAGGTGCATGGAAGCGGGGTAACGTAGGCCATGCGACGATATTAGGGCAAATCTTAGATCTTCCCGACCACACTGACTATTGCTCACCTACTCTGATGGCCGACAAGAGATTCATGGTGGACTTCTCGGGCACATCCTCTGAGACAAACTACATACACCAATATGAGGATGTGCTCGAGATCTACACCGATGGGTCAAAGTCGGGCTTCGGAGTAGGCGGGGGTTTCAACATCCCACAAATGCAACGTAGGATAAACTTTAGGCTACCAAACCAATGTAGCATCACTCAGGCTGAAATATCGGCAATCAAAAGGGCGGCCAACTGGTTAAGGTACTACAGGATATTCGATCAGGACATCCGAATTTGTACCGACGGTAAGGCGGCACTACAAGCTATATCGGGTGTTTACACAATATCGGAATTGGTTAAAGAATGCCGGGCATCTCTGAATGAGATGGCGAGACATGCGAACCTAGGGCTCTTCTGGGTACCGGGCCACGCGGGGCTGCCCGGTAACACTATCGCGGACGGTCTAGCCAAGGCTGGTGCCCGCCTACATGAAAATGACGTCGACTGGTTAGTAGGTGTCCCACTAAAAAGCTGTAAAATGCAAATTCAGCACCAACTATTTGGAGAAGCGCAAACCAGATGGACAAATGAAATCACTTGTGAGGTTTCCAGATCCATCTGGCCCCAGTATAACTTCGCAAGATCTGCAACCATACTGGGGCTTCCTCGTCAACAGCTGCGTATACTCGTAGCGGTCATAACAGGGCACTGTCTCATTGGTGTCCATGCCAGAAGAATAAATCTTCTTTTTAACGATTTCTGTAGAAGTTGTCAGAACGAGGAGGAGGAAGAAACTGTCAAGCACCTCCGCTGTCGATGTCCAGCACTATATAGAAATAGGGCGTCACACTTGGGAAATCCGTCACTACCCGAACTAGCAGACCTGGGGAATGCGACATTAGGGGAATAAATTCATTCATACGATACTCGGGTTGGTTTAAGACCGAACCAACCTCTGGAATAGGCAGGGCACCTCTCTGAATTTCCCTACTATCCATCCCAAGCATCACAAAGGGACCAAAGGACCCAAGTGGGCCGGTTTTTAGAAACCGGCAACCTAACCTAACCTAGAGCTAATAAATCAGTGCAAGATAAACTCTTGTTTCGATTTTATATATATTTAAGCCAGCAAATCTATTAATCAGTAAACATAAAATTGGACGTTGAAACTACCAATACAAGCCACACAAAATTTGTTAGTTAGCCCTCTGCAAAACAAAATTTTTTTTACATTTATCGTTGTGCTGCCTGCCACATCATTATTGTTTAAACTATGCATGTTCAGTTTAAACTATATTTAAGTTTCAGTTTAGTTTAACTAAACCATCGTTTAAAAGTTCACTGATTTATTAACCATTAATATCAGAAAGTCCAAACTTTAGTTTCTTCAACGCATTCCAATGACACCCTAATGCCCATATGGGTGGGTATGGCAGTCAACAGAAATTTGAAACATAATCAATTCTCCAAAGGTTAGATAACTAGTATGTACATGGGTTCGATGTTTAATGAAACACTGCGCAGATAACGAGATGCAGCATTCATTATTAATTCAAATTTATAATTTAAAATTTTTAATTTAAATTGAATGATAATTTGCAAATAAAAACTCCAGCCAACTTTAAATAAATTCATTTGAAATGTTGTTAAAACTTTTGGCCCCTCTTTTCTTCATTAAATACAAAACTTTTCAATCATTAAATACATTTTGAAAATGAAGATGATTCCTTCCTTTCTTGGCTTAATTCTATAAAGTTATTTCTGTTTTTATTTCCATTTTTATTTTATTTTCTCCAATAACAAAACCAAGAAGTTAAGAGGTTCGCGACTTGTTTATTCAGATATTTTTTAAGAAAACCTTTTTTTTATTCTTTAGCCTTCATCCCCAAAGAAAACCAAGTTGTTTTGTTATTTAGTTATACAGAGTTAAGTTGTTAGAAAACATTGCAATCTAATAATAAAAAGTTTCTCTTTTGAAATTGCAAAATAATTTTTTTAATAAATATAGTCGTTTTGCTTTTTGTTCGGGTGTACTTGTTTGAAGTTAAATGCAGGTTGAAAGTTGTAAGATAAAATGTTCAAGTACCTGATGTACCTGATACGGGTATTAAAAATGTAATAAAAAAAATTAAATAACAGAGTTTGTCTTTATTAATGGAACTTTAGTAGAGAACAAACAAACAATCTGTATAAAGTATCATTTTTTTAAGCACTTGTGTCATGATTTTGTGGTGCGCTAATTTTAATAACAAGAATAACCATTAAAATATGTATAAAAAACATGTTATAAAGTTTTATTACATAATTCTTTTTTTTAATTACACTATGCAACAAGAAAAGTAAGAAGCTGCCTGATTCTCATTTTAAACATAACTAAATGAAATATGAGAAATTTCGACATTTTTCTGTATTGAACGTTACATTTCCCAGTAAAAAAAATTGCTTCAAATAAAGCTGGTTTTTACTATGAGAGAATAAAAGTAGCGCTTACAAACCTGCTGATATCGCTGCTGATTTTTGTATGGCGAGTTCCCGGTACTACATTTTTGATACAAAAAGCGCTTTTTAAAGCGCTGAAAATCATCACCATTTTCAGCACTAAAACTGTAAGTATATGGAACTTTCTCGCTAAAAAAAACCCTGCATTATATCAGCAGTGAAAAATCTGCTCTTTTTTTGTATAGTTTCTTTCATATACATTCACTGTTCTGCAATAAACTCTTCTTTTAAAGCGTATTATTATGCGCTTTATTGCCTTAGTGCTTCAAAAAACATGACAGTTTTTTACTGGGTTGCTTTCGCGGTTATTCTGTGAATGTTTTTTGCAAAAAGAAAATACACCACAAAATGTGAGTATAGGGTTCGAAAGCACTATATATATATTCTCTAAAAACAATAAATTATAATAATCACAAGACGAAATTAAAAGTTATGACTGCCTTTTCAATTTTGACTTTCACGTTAAAATTGAAGTTCACGTGGAAAAATAAAAAAATTTTTATCTGTTAAAATAATTCTTTACAAACATTTATGCACGAGCAAAAATTAGTCTAACTCTACTTTCAAAAAAGACTAATTTTAACTAAATCGACCAGCAATGTCAAATATTATGTCAATTTCAAATAATTATTTGTAGCAAAATGCAACTTGTCTAATACATTCTTCGAAAATATAACAACCCAAAATGCGGTAGAAACAGATGTTCTTTACATCGTTGCTACTCTTCAGCTGTTGTTAACTTTTTTTAACGTCCTAAAATTTATAGATAATTTATATTTAAAAAATATGTTTACGTAACGCTCAATACATTTTTATAGGAATTCAATAATTTTTTCAGAGCACACTCTATATTTTGAATTAAATACAATTCAGATGTATAATCTTCGATTTATTTTAGCATAAACTCTTTAGTTATTCACTACAACATTTCAATTAAATTAAAAAAATATCGAGATAACACTCAATACATTTTGTTTGGATACGAACAATGAATGATACGTTGTTATTTTAGTCTATGGTTTTTAATGCAATTTTCATAATTAAACTAAATAATGAATCGTATTAAAAACTCGTAGCGCTCAATACACATGACTGCGGACACCAACATTTTAAAAAATATATATTTGAAATGAGAATCAGCCAACTACAAATTATATACAGTGCTGGTCACATATTTAGGCACGAGAATCTATACCCCAAAGCACGCTTGAGCTTTCGAAAAATACTCTGGATCCATGAATCTAAATTTATTTTATCGTGCTTGGATCCTGAAAATTAGTGCAGAATCTTCACTATATTTTCAAAGCTAAAGAGCATGGTGGAGGAAGGGAACGTTATTGCTTCGTGCGGCATTTCCACTCTACATCTAGTGTAATCAAGAAAACACTGAAGATGGCACATAATCGAAATCGGTCAAATTATAAACCAAATTTAACTTTGGATGACGGAAATCGTGTCAACTTCATTGAAGACTTTAATTTAGGTTTTCCTTTTTATATACGATTAAAAAAATTGGTTTTAAAAGCCACTTCATTTTTCTTTGAGTTAATAATAATAATGCCAATTATATTAACCGAATAAAGACTAAAAATAGTGGCTTTTGTTATTCAAAATCTTTTAATTAAAAATAGAAAATATACTCATATTTTTAGCCTTAAAAGTAATATGCATATTAGATTATTTAAATATACTTTTCCTCCGATTATACACTATTTCTCAAAGAACTCTACGAGTAGATGAAAAGCAACACAAAAACCACAAAATCTTGTGTAATATTTCTTTTAAAGCAAAAAATATATGCAATAAAAATTTAATAAAAAAAATACATTTGTTTGAAAATAATATTTCAACACTAAACTCAGGTAGCTAAAACCACAAGATGTTCGGAAAAAAAAACGCATAAACCTCTATAGAAATTAAAAACTAAAGGAGGAGAAATATTTTTTGTGTATGAATAAATAAATTTGCGTAATATTTTAGAAATATGTAGTGGAAAATGTAGAAAGATAAAGTAGTTGAAGTTACACTTAGAGAAAAATATCAGTAGAGATGCTGAAGCAATCTTAGGGGCTGGTCTGCTCACATATTAGGTGACGCTATTTTCGCTGTTTTTAAGCCACATCCCTACTTTGTAGCGCTTTTAAAAATAATCGGACATGTTTTGAAATCACAAAATCACACATTACGTAACGCTATCTTCGGATATACCCCCCCCCCCCCCCCCCCCGCTTCGTAACGCTTTTTAAAAAATGTTCAGTATAAAGTATCCAGTCCGTAACAATTCTTTAACCCACCCCCTCCTGTACCGTTACGTAATTTCTATATAAAACTGAAATTTACGTACAAGAGATATCAAACATGCTGCTATTATCCCATTTATCTTGGAGCTGATTAAGCTATACTTATTCCGGCGAAACCACTTATGTCCAATACCTTCTTTATAAATACATACGTATAAAAAATTTCTTTTGATGAAAGGATATAATTCGAAATAAAAAATCACGTTAATCAAAAATACAGAAACCGTTGAAAAATACTGGATTAAAGATATGTACCTCCATTTGCTTTTTGACAGACCTTCATTAGAAACCCTTCAAAATTACCTATTAAGGAGGTCTTTTGCAAGGCCTTCAAGAAGAGGAAAAGGGAAGACCCCTAAGTTCAATGAAATTTATTTCATAGTTGTGATGAAAACGTTCATAGTTTTGATGAAAAGTTTCATTAAACTTATGAAAAACCGACGAATTAAATCACATATATGTATATATACATGTGTACATATTTTCATTCCTAAAAAACACTCCCTTATTTATTTCAACAATTGTCAACCAAAAGCGAAAAAGAAAAATTTTGTATAGTTTTTATCAGGGATGGTAAAATTGGTACAATTGACCATTTTTGGTACAAATCAAACTTTAAATGTATAATGGTACACTAATGTCTTATTTAGTACAATTAATAATGCCTGTATTTTTTTTGGAAAATATCCTTATTGCTGGTCTTTTATTATCACAATATTTTATCCTTTTCGTCCACTTGTACATAAGCGAATTTTTATCTGAATTAAATTTAAACTTTCCAAAGCATTGCGAACAACGTTCGACTTAAACTGAGAAATATATAAAGAGATCATATTAAGGTTAGCTCACAAAACGTAGTCACTGAAATTTCTAGCTCTTGATGATCATCAAATATATTAAAGTTTGAAAATTATATATTTTCTGTACATGTTTGTGGGTTTAAAAATCTGTTTTGGTATAATTAAACTAAAAAAAGTACAATTTTAGACTACAATTGGTACAATTTTCAAATCTCATTTGCCATCCCCGATTGTTATTGTTGGCAACCATAGCTGCCAGAAATGACGATTTTTTACGATATGACTAAAAACGATATGACATACTGTGTTGTCGTATCGTAAGTTTCTTGCGATATGACAACACTGAGAAAGCCATACACTGTAAATGGCTTCCTCAGTTTTGTCATATCGTAAAAAACTTACGATATGACAACAGAGTATGTCATATCGTTTTTTGCCATATCGTAAAAAATCGTCATTTCTGGCAGCTATGTTGGCAACAATTTTTTGTACTCTTTCTTATTATTAAACTCTCATAGACCACATTATTTTGTGAGTGCTATTGCCTGAAGTACTTAAAAAGTTGCTTTTAAAGCAAATGATGAAAATCAAGAGTCTGAGTTCGATCCTGGGAGCAGTCATCAATATTGAAAAATTTTCTGATGTGCATTAGTCTCTATCGTAGATATTTGCAGCATTGTATTGTCAATAAATTGAATTAGTTATTGACTAATGGCTAATAAATCAGTGAAAGTTTAAACGTTCGTTTTTTTAACTAAACTAAAATATTAAATTTAAAAAAAATTATTTGATCGAAAGGTTAAATTGAAAAGCTAATTTAAGCCAAACTAATTAAATAACTTTGGATAAAAACCATTCAGTTCGACAAAAAATGCATAACTCAATTATTTAAATCTAGTTTAAACTCAACAGCAGTAAATCACTTCCGCATGTATTATCTCAAGTTTAAATAATAATAATAACGTGGCAGCAGCACGATAAATGTCAAAAATAGCTGGTTTTGTGGTGAGATATCGATCAAATACATATGGTTTGTATTGGTAGTTTAAACGTCCAATTTTATGCGTTTAATATACGGTTTATATGTTTACTGATTTATAGATTTGATGGTTTAAACTAGGTATGTAACGAATACCGATACCGATATATCGCCGATACTTCAGATTTTCTGATACATCGGTATCGGCGATATTTTACTGCCGATACGACGATACTTTTAAATTTTTTTTCAGAGTTTTTTTTAACAAACTATTTATTTTTTGTTAATTTTACTAAGAACTACATTCATTTCGGTTTTTTTTAAATCTTATTAATATCAATTTTAAAAATTAATAATATTTTACGCTGTTATTTTGCAAAAACAATAATTTATTTATTGTTAATTTTACCATGAAATCAAATTCAATTCGTTGTTTCTTAAATTTTATTCCCAGCAAAAAAGATACTCCAAAGAAGTCATGAAAATGTAGAATTCACCATCCGGAAATATTGCAAATTTTGATAATTTCTAATTAGTTTCACATTTGCTTGTCATTGCAAGAAGTTCTCTTTTTCGATTACCAATCACCGAATTTGAAACGATGTTAGGACAAATTTCTTTTTCGGTGTTCTATAATGATTCCTCAAAATAAGGATGAAAAATTACTAATTTTCAGAACTTGTTTCTTTTTATGCGAATTTAAACACAAAACTGTGTTTTCATGTAAATTTAAGTGAATAAATATAAATTTTTAAAAGACTTTTAATAATTAAGCTATTAAGTTATTTAGAAGAATATTAGCTGATAAATCTCCTTTAAAAATCGATCTTTTAAAAAGCATGCTGAGTATTTTTTAAAATTATAAAGGAATTACAAATTTGTACTTGCTTTTCTACTAATTATCTGCGTATTTTTAACATAGATTCTTTGGAAAAATTAAAATGTAGTTCCTTAAAAATTACTTAACATTTTATATACTGGGTTGATATCAATTTTAAATATTAATAATCTCTTACACTGTAATTTTGTATAATAAAAAAATTGCCCTTCTTGAGTTTTGTTAATCTAAACTTGTACTCAATTTCAATATTCGTATCGGTATCGAAATCGGTATCGGCGATATTTATTTTTAAGTATCGGAATCGGTATCGGATCGGCAAAACGGCGTATCGTTACATCCCTAGTTTAAACACATTTTAAACTAAAAAGAGAGATTAGCTTGCACTGATTTATTAGCCCTAATTTCATTAAAACCATGAAACCATTTAATTAAAACAATGAAATAATTTCATTAAAACCAATGAAATAATTTCATTGAAAAATAAATAAATTTATTGAAATAATAAAATGATTTCATTAAAATAATGAAATAATTAGATTAATATGATGAAATAATTCCGTCGCAATAATGAAATAATTTCAAGATTTTAGCGAAATTAGCACACTGGATCAATGAAATTAATTCATATGTGCATGACTTTGGTGAAATTTCTATAAAAAAATAATTTTAAAGAAATTTTTTTCATTAATCCAACAAACGTTGGTGAGATGTAATGAACATTTTCATTGATTTAATGTCGAAATTCATGGAATTCAGAAAGAAAATTAAGACAAAAATTTTCTAACAATAAATTCTCTTTACAAGAAAGATTTAAAAAAACCTGTGATTAAGTTTTCTCTGTGTATTATGCCTCCTAGAGTAGAAACATCCTCCAAAACAAAGTTAAATAAAAAAAATCTTTTGCAAAAAATTGTAATAAAAACTGCATTGCACTTGAATTGCAAATAGAGAAGTACAGAGATAAAGTTATAGAAAAGATGGAAATATTGTAGAACACTCGTACAAAGGAGTAAATAAAAAAATATATATTTTTTTAACTTTTCCGCTTTGCGCAATAAAATATATAGAAGTATGTTGAAATTTTCTTAAGGTTACTATTGCATAGAATAAAATATTTCATACTTTCTAATTTAAAAAATACTATATACGAGGGATGAGATATGGCATCTTTTTTTAAGTGCTTAGAAAATGGTCAGACTGCTGACCATTATATTGCTAGAACAGAATTTACTTTATTTCTCACGCTCTCTCTCTCTGGCGAAACCCTGACTTTGACAATATTTATACGAAGCAGCGTTACCACATGTAGATATACTTTTCAAAGAAAACATGTGCTTTGTTGTTCTATGCTGACTTTTTTAAGAAAAAATATTTGGGCTTAAATTTCAAAATTTATGTTTTCGACCTTGACTTTATTTAGTATTTCGCCAATATCTCCGATAAATGCGTTGTTAAAATTCTTATTAAAATGTGTATTTATTTGTTCAAACTATGATATGGGTTTTAATACCCAAGGTGGTCGGTTTTGACACCCTGTGTAATTCATCGTGTTTTCCAACAGGGTAATCAAGAATTTAATTTTTTTAAAGCTTCATTCCTCCGCTGCGACTTTTTCTTATATCGTTTTGTATTAAGAACAGTAATTTCATAGATACCGATATATTACCATTATTTTTGTGATCCAACCTCTCTGCGATTATAGTTTCAATTAGTAATGCATCTCTAGTTGTAATTAGGCGCAAATTGTAAAAAAATAAAAAACAGATACATATTGAAAATGTTATCTCTCAACAATTTCTCTAATATGGCAGCCCTGCACCAAATAACAGGGATGTTTTCTTAAACTGAAATAAGCAAGTCACCAGCAATCAACAAACTTTATGCAATTCTTTTTTCTATTTATAATAGAAATAGCAAAATAACGCATAAAATGTGAACAAAAAGAACACTTGAAACGATAAAAACGTATTTTGGTTATGCATAATTATGATTTTTTTTTATTAAATCAAGTTTTCTTTGTTATAATCTCTGGTGTTTTTTTCCTATTTCTATTATAAAATTATTTAATTCATAAAACTGAAAACGATGAATAAAAAACTTCCTCTTTTTGTTGGTGTTAAATATGCATGATGCTCAATTTGTATATAAAATAATAAAAATATTGTTTCTTTTTTTCAATCTAAGCTTTATTGTTAAATAAATGGCAAATATTGAAAGTAATTGCAGCTGGTGCTATTTTTAATTAAAAAGTAAATAAAAATGTTTATTTAATATTAGAAAAAAACTCACTTGATTTTGCAGTTGTAAAAAAATTATGAACAAATATTTATGTATATAGGAATTTTCTGGAGCATACCTGTAAAGAAAAAAACAAGTCAGTAATATTACATACTCGTATTAATTTTAATTACATTAAAAGTCAATACTAAATTTTAAACTAAATTGAAAATTGTGAGATGTTTTTTGTGAAGAGTATGTTTTTAATCTGATTTGTAAAATTTTAATTCTTATTTTGCTGAAAGACAGCGCAGCGCCCGCGCTACGTAAGTTCGAAGGACCATAAATAACTGTATATCAGTAATTGTTATAGCAATATCCCAGTTGGCTGCATCTTTAAGACAACATCAATGACGGATGCACGACAATGTAAAATTCTTCGAAGGCACGTGAGGGACATAATTCGTCAACAACATTTTCAAACAAATGTCGCGAGAATCATGCACGATTTAAAATAAAGAGACAATACCGCTAAGCTTGTCGTTCACATAATACTATTGAGAAAATATTATCACCAAAAAACTTTCAAACAAAAGTTTGTCTAAAATAAATATTAATTTTCAGTAAATGTTCTTTACTGAATCAGTGAATTTTTTTTGAGTTTTATTTAGGACGAAACAACAAAAAACAGTTTTCTATAACGTAAAAAACCACGATGACGACATGGACATAAGTAACAACAACAACAATAATGATAGCGAAATTAAAGCGATTGTAACAAGTTTGTTTTCTGATTTCTGAGTGAGTCAATTCGTTAATGTTGTTGCGTTAATTCTCATTAATTTTTTTACGGTTTTTAAATAAATATACAGTGTTGAGCACATTTAACAAAGTGAAATTTTATAAATGCTTAATGGATGATGGATGATTTTATTATTTGAAGCTTAAAAATATTTTCAAAAAAACATTTACTGACTCAGACAAAAAGATTGTTTGATATATCGCAAAAAAATACAGTAAATATTTTGTTTGATTCAGTAAACAATTTTGTATAGAATTTGTAAATATTTTTAGACCAATTGTTTTATAAAATCAGACAAAAATATTATTGGATATATTGCAGAAAATCCAATAAATATTTTTGTTTGTTTCAGTAAGTTATTTTGTTTAGAATTTGTAAATATTTTTAGACAAATTCATTTATAGATTTGGACAATTTGTTTACTGAAACAAAACGCGGTTTTTTTCAATGAAATTTTTGAGACATTTTTGCTTGTATGTATTTACAAATTTGGACTTACGTTTCTAGACAAAATATTTACTAATTCGTTGAATTTTTTTACTGAAAATGAAATTTAGTTTTTCCTGTGCAACAAGATGTCAACATATTCATTTGTTTGATTCGAAACTAAACGTAAGCAGTTGTCGCTCATCTTGTTTTTAGCAAAGTTTAATTGAGGACCAAATATAACACATTTTATCTCATATCGTCCATAATAAAGTTTGATTGAGGATAAAATGTAAGACATTGTGGTTAATCTTGTCCTCAACAGTTTAACAAAAGACACCGTCGTTCCTATTGTCCTAAACAAAGTATGACAACAATACATTGTCCTCAAACAAGTTGGATTGAGGAGAAAATGTAAGACATTGTCACTGACATTGTCCTCAACAATTTTTCTGAAGACAAAGGTAAGACACTTTCGTCCATTATGTCCTCAACAAAGTTGGATTGAGGACAAAATGTAACATATTGTCGCTCAGCTTGTTCACCACAATTGAACTAAACACAAAACGTAAGACATTGTTGCTCATATTGCATATTGCCTTCAACAAAGTTGGCCATTGTCGTTCATATTGTCCTCAACAATTTAACTAAAGTCAAAACGTAAGACTACCGTTCATAGCGTCTTCAATAAAGTTAGATTGAGTTGGATTGGAGGCAAAATGAAGGCATTGTCGCTCATTTTGTCCTCAACAATTTAACTGAAGACAAAACCTAGCATACTGTCGCTGATACTGTCCTCAACAAAGTTGGATTGAGGAATAATATTTTCCTCAAAAATTTAACTGAAGACAACACGTAAGGCATTGTTGCTCAGATTGTCCTCAATGAAGTCGGATTAAGGGCATAAATTAAGACATCGTTGTTTATCTACTCCTCAACAATTTTACTGGAGACAAAACGTAAGACATTATCGCTCAGATTGTCGTCAAGTGTTTAATAGAGGACATCATCCGAAAATTTTTCGCTCAGATTGGCATGAACTACGGCTTCCTTTAATTTGTCAAATAAAAACTTAATCGACAGAACACAATTTGTATACAAATCGTCAACGACAATGTCGTGTAAGACGATCTAGCCAATTGGGATATAATACTATGCAGATAAATTTACCAATTATACATTTTACATATGGGCATTTGCACAGGAAAGTTAACTTTTTGTCACGTGCGACAGCAAGCACTTTATGCTAGTTTTTTTCTTTAAGAGAACAAAAGATTTTTTTTTAATTCTTTATATATTTCTGAAGGCCGTCAGTAGCTCTACATTGAGTAAAAGTTTAAGAAAGCCCGAGCCACATGGTTTTAAAATACAAGCTTAATTGCTTGGTGTCGCACGTGACAAAAAATTGGCTTTTCTATGGAAATGTCCATATACATATCGTTTCGCTAATTTAGAAACGTCCCAACTCATTTTTTTTTCAAATCGAGGTTTTTGCATATTTCGATAGATGAACCTCACCTCCTCCTCTAATCCTTCGAAACAGGCAAAAACCTCGATTTGAAAAAAAATTATGAGATGGCGTTTTCATATTAGGGTAACGATAAGTAAATCAATTTAATTATTTTCGGTATTTTGCAATAAATTCTAGAGCACAAAAGTCCCCCAGTTTTTACAAGGATGTATTTATTCACATTTTTTTCCCTACTTATCAAATTGCTATGAATTACAAATAATTGTGGTTAAAATAGAGCAGTCAAATTAAAACACAAACATAGAAAAAAGAAAGAAAAAACAAATATTATAGAAAAATATTACACTGTATTAAATATGCATGTGTGATGATTTGATGTTGATGATGGTACGAAAAAATGTCTCAGCAGCAGCTAGAAATAGCAAAATAAAAAAAAATGTACTACAAATAAAGTGAAATTTATTATTTGTTGTTTGAATGTGCAAAACAAAAAAAAAACAGAAAAAAAAGATCCATTTAATCTAACGGAGCGTAAAATAATAAAACTGCAACAACAAAAGAAACAACAAGCAATTATGAAAAAGTAGTCTAAATACCAAAAATAAAAACAAAAACTGTTACAAAAAATGTAAATAGAAAGAGCGAAATTGTGCAGAGCAAAAAAATATTATGTTGATGTAGGCCACTTTTTTAGATTTTTTTAAAGGTCTTTAACATTTCGCAAACTGTTACGAGGCACGTGTGTGTGTGTGCATTATGTGCGGGAACAAAATGTTCAAAATATTTGAGAAAGTCAGTTCTTTCAGAAGAGCAAGAAAAAACACATTATGATATAATAAACGTAATTAAATTTTCCCAGTAAAAGATAATTACTAAACCAGTAAAAATGGAAGCTTGCATATAAGCAGGTTTGTAAGGGTGAGAAGGAACACTCCTGCTTACAAACCTGCTTACAAGAGGCATGATTTTTATATGGAGATTTCCCACTTTTTTTTATTTAACAAACACAACCCGCGAAGCGATTAGCTTGTCTGCGGAAAACGCCCAGGGTCTATGGCGGGAATCGAACCCAGGACCTCTGGACTGACAGGCTAGTATCCCTACCACTCAGCCACAGGGACACCCTGGAAGCACTATAACTTGACAAATAAATATTTTGTTAGTGATGCGAAAGTCTTTGCAAGAAAGGAGAAAGGTTAACTATATTCAGTAAAAAGGAAAAACCAAAATTTGGCAATAAAATTATCTTTAAGCCGAGCAAAGACTGTTTTCTAATCTGCCTATTATTTTCAGAGATGTCGTAAAAGTTTTAGCCTGAAAATTTCAAATTGTGTAAAAAATTTAAAAAATTGTTTTTAAAATTTATAAAAAAATAAAAATACGCCAACGATCGTATTGTTTGTCCAGTATAATGTAGCTTAATATATTCCAAAGAAAATGAGCCCTTTTTCGTTGAAATTAGTTCTTCGCAATGTAGTGAGAGAAGTTTTTAAAATTGTTTCTGAAATTTAAAATTTTTAGACTAAAACTTTTAGGATATCTCTGAGACTAATAGACAGATTTCGAAATAATGTTCGCTCGGCTTAAAGATAATTTTGGTGTCCAGTTTTGATTTTTCTTTTTTACTGAATAGGGTGAACCCTTCACCAGTTATGCCAAAATAAATTTTGCAAGCATTTTCAAGTTTTGCCATAGCAGTATATCTCGAAAACTAGAGCTGATAAAAAAATTAAGTCCCAATCAGCGCCCCTAACAACTAAATGAAACAGCTTTCAGTTATAGGTAACTAATAAGTTTACCGAAATTTTGGCCGTAAAAAGTACTGAGATCAAAATAAGGACCAAGTTCTTGATAGGTTGGTTTTGTACCTCATTTCTAGGCAACCTGTTAGCTTGGCAACATTTTTCCCATAATTCTTTCCCATATTCTAATTTTTTGGCAAAAAAATATTGCCAAGCTAACAGCCTGTAGAATAGACTACATCAATTAACACTGATTTTTAAAACAATAAAAATTATAGGGTGTTCTATCAGTTAATGTAATTTTACTATGTAATTTAGACAAGATGCTGTATCTTGCAAACCGTAAGAGGTAAACTCTTGAAATTTTCAAAAATAATAAAACTAAAAAATTCCAAAATTAAAAAATGGTAAAACGAAAAATCGCCAAAATGAAAAAAGCGCTTAAAGGAAAAAAGGACCAAAATTAAAAAAATCGCTAAAACGCAAAAAATCACCAAAACTAAAAAAGCGCCAAAAACCGAAAAAGGTCGTCAAAACGAAAAAAATCACTAAAACATAAAAATATCGTAAAAACGAAAAAAAAATTCCAAAAACCGAAAAAAATCGCCAAAACGAAAAAGTACCAAAACAAAAAAATATATAATAAAAATTGCTAACACTAAAAAAAAATCACCAAAAAACCGAAAAAAGTGCCAAAACTGGCAAAAAGCGCCAAAAGTAATATAAATCGCTAAAACTAAATATATCGTCAAAAAGCGAAAAAACGGTAAAACAAAACATAAATACGCCATTACAAAAAAATCGCAATTAAAAAAATCGGTAAAAAACAAAAAAAAATTTCAAAAAAAGAAAAATCTCGAAAAGCAAAGCAAAAAACAAAAAAAAAAAACAAAAAAAAGTAAAAAACTAAAATTAAACGAAAAAGCAAAACGAAAAAATTGTCAAAATGAAAAAAGGGCAAAAATGGAAAGGGATATGCGTATTCGTACGAAACCCTTCGTGTGCGAGCTAACGTCGCACTTTCCTTAATTTATTTTCGATACTGCTGTTTGCTGTTATTTTGTTAAATATACGATTTAGATAAAAGTCGATAAGATAAAAGCTGTTAGAAACTTCACAACTTTTTTCATTACTTTTTTTTGTAAATGCCATATTTATTAAGTTATGAGACATAAAGACAGAAAAGACAGGGCATTTGCTCAAATTTCGGAGGGCGTGCGACGAGCCTTAATCTTAACTGATGACCGGTAGGATAGTTTTTTATAAATACCTATCGATTTGGGATATGAGATTTGAAGAAATCCAAATATTATTTTTGTACGACAACTCCAGTGTGACGCTGCCCTGCCCACCTTTCTAATCATTAAATTGCATTATCAAGGGAAATCCGTCTTTTACTTTAACATTTTCATGCCACTTTTAATTTTGTCTCACATGTGTACCACACCACCATGAGCGTTTGTTTGATCAGCTTTTTTTTATTGGTTCATGTCCAGGCTATTTACCTTTTTTGCCACTTATTTTTAATTTTCACTCTCACCACTAATTTCCGGTGTTAAAAGGAAGACAACAATATTATGTCGCTTATATTTCCATTTTTCATATTTTTCTACACAAATTAAGCTGTTAAATAACTTCAGAAAAAAAACAAACACAAACGTCTGTCATAATTTTGAATTAAATACAAATATTAAAAATAAAAAAATTAAACTGCAAACAAGTGCAAAAACCTCTGAAAATAGTTTGTGTCTTATTTTGCATAACGTAATATCAAATGAAAAGATAATTTATTTTTAAACATAAAAGAAATGACAACATAATGTGTGATTTTTTTTTTCTTTCAAGTTTTGCAACAACTTAATTGGTAAAAAAAAAGATGTCAGCTAACAGCAGCAGCAATCGTTGTTATTATAATCACATTTAAAAGAAGCATTCAAAGGCCATAATTTGGTGTCTATCAATCGTCGTCATTAACGAAAATTCATGATATCATAACCTTGTGGGCATAACTAGATTAACACAAAATTATATTTAAAATTCACTAGACGTTTAAAGAAATACGTATTAACGTTAAAATTAATAACAAAAAATATCGTTTGACATTGAATGGTATTTAACAGTTTTTTTATTTTTATTCTTTCCCTCTCTCTCTCTCTCTCTCACTGGTTTAAATTACTGGCATGACCGGGGTTGCCACAAAGAAAATTTGTTTTCCAATTTTTCTTAAATCGTATTTAAAATCTTCTAGAGTAAGTCAAAACAAGCAAGCCTGGATCGAAATTGCCGTGAAGGGGAAAACAGTTTACGAACGACTGCAGCACCTTTGTATATACTAACGTGATGCTTTTATGTTGCATGATCTACAATATTACTAAAGTCATACGAATAAAAATAGTTTTAATAGAATTATTTCAATATAACATTAAATTCAAAAAAAGAAAATGGATGATAACTTTTAAGCTTCTACACGGATTTCCTTCGAACACAGGCTAGAAGATTCTAGATCAATTCACCTTTCAAACGAAAAAAAAATATTAACATCGGTCTAGCCGTTTGAGAGCTACGGTGCTACAAACACACAGAGTCAAGATACAGTTAGCAAAGAGGAAATAACTTCTAAATGGCTAGACCGATTTTCTTGACGCAACACTCTGGAACAAGTCACCTTTCAAAAAAAAAAGAAAAAAATAAAAAAACTATCACAAAAAAATTATATAATCAAAATTGTTCCAACCGATAGCTCATACAGACTATCTGTGTGTCTAGCAGACACACATTACAAACTTCTAACATCCCTCTTGTTTGGTCGGGGTTAGAAACTATTCACATCAAAATTTATCAATGAAAATTATTCACATATTATTCAGAAATTTAATCGAATAAAAAATTATTCGGAAAAATATATTCGAATAACAATTAATCGAAATCAAATTATTATTAAGCTAACGTTGAATTCAAAAGCAAATATGTAAGTTCAAAATAATTATATTAAATTAATCAAATAACATTATGCGAAACATTATCGGAATAAAAAATTATATAGATTTAAAAATTATTCCAACATAAAAGATACGAATATATATTATTCAAATTAAACTGATTCGAATAAAATTGTAGGAATGATATTCTGTGGTTTTCTTGAATAAGCGCGTATGTCTAAAAACCTATTTTTTCAGGAGAGCCGAAATACTTTATTTTTAATACTAAGAACTCTGTGTGATTTCTATCAAACTTTTTTTTGGGCAGTCATGCCAACATATGTTGCAAGAAGTTGTGTAAAAATTTCAAGCATTAGAGCTGAAAAACATTTGAACGAATTAAAAAGTTACGTTGGTTTTAGAAAAAGAAAATTCGGTGCATCCATGCTATTAGCGAAATTTTTGGTCCATGTAAAAGAGCATATAAAATAATGTAATTTGGCATCAGTAACTCAAAATCGACATCTGCACTTATTCAAAAAAACCACAGACTTATTCGAATAGAATTTTTTGGATAAAAATACTATTCAAATGAAATTTGTTACCATAAAATTATTCGAATGAAACTTATTCGAACGAAAAAGTTCGGAAAAAATTATTTGAAAAAAATATTCGAATAAATATTAATCAAATTCAACTGAATCGAATTAAATGAACAAGAAAATTACTCGAATAAAGATTATATTCGAAAAACATACGAATTGAAATTATTCGAAAAAAAACATTCGTACAGAAATTATTCGAAAAAGCTATTCACTTTAAATTACTTTAATTAGAATTATTCTAATGAAAATTAGCCTAATAAAATTGTCCTAAAACTATCGGGCATGTTCCGAAAACCATTTCATTTTGAAATTGCAAAATTTCAAAAGCGAAAAACAGTGTTCTTTTAATCTGACAATTTAGTGCATTCGAAGTTGAATTCGGATAATATATTGCAAAATCTGGTGTAAGTGAGCTTTTTAAATAAATTCTTGCTTGAAATTTGCCGATATCAAACGAAATGGTTTTCAAAATATGCCGGAATATTTGAATAGAAATTATTCGGATAAAAATATTAATCAAATATATACTATTAGAACAAGATTTATTCGCATAAAATTATTCGAATAAAATTATTCGAAATAAATATTTGAAAAAAATTATTCAAATGAAACTTAATCGAATTAAATCGTTCGAAAAAAATATTATTCGAAAAAGTTATTCGAATGAAATTATTGGAAAACAATATTCGAACTCAAATTATAAAAAAATATTTGAATGAAAAACGAAAATAAAATATGTAAGTTCCCAGTTTTGGAGACTTATTTCATTTAGGTTCAAATTAGGGACGTAACGATACGCCGTTTTGTCGATCCGATACCGATACCGATATTTAAAAATAAATATCGCCGATACCGATTCCGATACCGATACGAATATTGAAATTAAGTTCAAGTTTAGATTAACAAAACTCAAGCGCAATTTTTTTATTATACAAAACTACATTATAAGAAAGAATATTTAAAATTGATAAAACATTGGAAGTAATTTTTAAGGAGCTACATTTTCTTTGCTTCCAAAAAATCTATATTAAAAATATGCAGATAATTAGTACAAAAGCAAGTAAACATTTTTAATTCCTTTATAATTGTAAAAAATACCCGCCATGCTTTTTAAAAAATCGATTTTTTAAAGAACATTTATCAACTAATATTCTTCTAAATAGCTTAATAGATTAATTATTAAAAGACTTCTAAGTTTATATTTATTCACTTAAATTTACATGAAAATACAGTTCTGAGTTTAAATTCGCATAAAAAAATTGTGAAAATGGGTGATTTTGTATCCTTTTTCCTTGAGGAAAAATCATTATAGAATACCGAAAAAGAAATTTGTCCTAACATCGCTTCCAATTCGGTGATTGGTAATCGAAAAACAGAACTTGCAATGGCAAGGATATGTAAAACTAATTAGAAATTATCCAGATTTGCAATACTTTCAGATCGCGAATTCTACATTTTCATGACTTCTTTGGAGTATATTTTTTATTTGCTGGAATAAGGTTTAAAAAACAACGACTTGAATTTGAATTCATGGTAAAATTAACAAAAAATAAATATTTTTTTTACAAAATAACAGCATAAAATATTATTAATTTTTAAAATTGATATTAATAAGATTTAAAAAATAACGAAGTGAATTTAATTCGTAAAATCGAACAAAAATAAATTATTTCTTAAAATAACTCTGAAAATTTTTTTAAAGGTATCGGTGTATCGACAGTAAAATATCGTCGATACCGATGTATCGGAAAATCTGAAGTATCGCCGATATATCGGTATCGGTATCGGTATTCGTTACAACCCTAGTTCAAATTCACAGTCTTTAGTTAACTAATGATGATGGTTTAACCAATGATATTTATACTAGGGATGTAACGATACGCAGTTTTGCCGATCCGATACCGATACCGATACTTAAAAATAAATATCGCCGATACCGATTCCGATACCGATACGAATATTGAAATTGAGTTCAAGTTTCGATTAACAAAACACAATTGCAATTTTTTTATTATACAAAATTACAGTGTAAGAGATTATTAATATTTAAAATTGATATTAATCCAATATAAAAAATTGGAAGTATTTTTTCAGGAGCTACATTTTCTTTGCTTCCAAAAAATCTATATTAAAAATATGCAGATAACTTAGTGCAACAATCCAAAAACCACACCTACTTGACAGTATAGATTCGATTGTACTACCACGGGTAGTAAAATCCTATACTAAGCTTGGCGAATTTGGTAAGCAATTTCGTTTTATGGACCTCCAAAGTTTTGGAAACTCAGCGGGCCCTCAAAAAAAGGTGTCATCAGCTTTTGGCTAACAGAAAATTCAAACTTGGTGATACCGCTTAACTATATATAGCAATAATATAGCTAAGAGTTCGCGAAGCAGATTTTATTACCGTTTTATGCCAAAAAATTATTTTTTCGTGCACTTTTTTTTTAAAAATTAAGGAAAAATTTTTTTTTCACTTTTTCCAGAATAACTTACAGGGACTCGTAATTTTTTATTAACAATATTTGGCAAAGTTGTAGCTACGGTAAAGCTGAACAACTTTTGCGAGCATGTCAATAGAATCTGAATGTATCTGGGCACCCTAAACAGCCCAGAAAAAACTAATTTCAACCTCAAAAGTTTTCGTTTTTTACGAGTTAGGCTATATTTTTATTGCATTTTTTTGCTTTCTTTGTTATTGTTCCACTTCTTATGTTGCTGATTTTAGTATTTTATTGTTTGTTGTTGTTTTGCCAAATAATGGTAATGAAAAATTTGGAGTCCCTGTAAGTTATACATTGAAAAAGTGAATAAAATTAATTTTGAAATTTTTTTTCAAAAAAAGTACAGGAACATATTATTTTTTTGGGCACAAACTGTTAGTGAAACACAACAGAAGTATGCATATACTATTGAATATACTATTTAAAAAAAAATATTTTTTTTAGCATAAAAAAATAGTGAAAAACTAAAATTTTTAAGGTAAAATGTGGTCTGTGTGAGCTATTAGAGTGCCTAGATACGTGCAGATTGTATTAATATGTTCACAAAAGTTGTTCAGCTCCACCGTAACTATAAGTTTGCCAAATATTGTTAGTTAAAAATTACAAGTCCCTGTAAGTTATTCTGAAAAAAGTGAAAAAAAAATTTTTTCCTTAATCTTGTCAACAAAAAGTTCACGAAAAAAATTTTTTGGCATGAAATGTTAAAAAATCTGTTAAACAGACTCTTAGCTACATTATTGCCATATATAGTTAGGAGGTATTATAAAGTTTGAATTAGCTGTTAGCCAAATACTGATAACACCGTTTTTTGAGGCCCCACTGATTTTCAGAAACTTTGGAGGTCCATAAAAAAAATTGGTCACCAAATTCGCCAAACTGAGTAAAGGGTCTTACTACCCCATTGTAGGAAATCGAACCTGTACTGTCCAGTTCTTGTGTTTTTCCAAAAGTCTTTATTTGTCGCATAGTGTAATTAGTAGAAAAGCAAGAAAAAAATTTTAATTCCTTTATAATTTTAAAAAATACTCGCAATACTCGCATAAAAAAATTGAGAAAATTGGTAATTTTTTATACTTTTTTCTTGACGAAAAATCATTATAGAACACCGAAAAAGAAATTTGTCCGAGCATCGCGTCCAATTCGGTGATTGGTAATCCAAAAACAGAACTTCTTGCAATGGCAAGGATATGTAAAACTAATTAGAAATGATCCAAATTTGCAATACTTCCGGATCGCGAATTCTACATTTTCATGACTTCTTTGGAGTATCTTTTTTTGCTAGAATAAGATTTAAGAAACGACGAATTGAATTTAAATTCATGGTAAAATTAACAAAAAAAAATAACTAATTTTTTTACAAAATAATAGTATAAAATATCATTAATTTTTAAAATTGATATTACATAATAAGATTTAAAAAATAACGAAATGAGTTTAGTTCATGGTAAAATTAACAAAAAATAAATAATTTGTCAGAAAAGTATCGTCGTATCGACAGTAAAATATCGCCGATACCGATGTATCGGAAAATCTGAAGTATCGCCGATATATCGGTATCGGTATCGGTATTCGTTACATCCCTAATTTATACTAAAAATTGTTTGTTAACATTTAACCTTAAGAAATAAATACGCAATAACTAAAATGAAATAAGTCCCCGCAGAATAAATAGTTTCTTAGCCAGACGACCGACCTTCGGCGGTATATCGAATAACAGCGTCGCTGAATAAATGATTTCCGCCTACCAGTCCTTTGGACACGCTGCTCTGCCAAGGTTTGGCTTAAAAGCGAATCTGTACTCAGCAAAACCTTTATTACACATACCAAAGAAAAAGATTGTTAAGACCGGCCGAAGGCTCCCAAAGCAATAAATCTTTCCTCAGCAAGCCACTATTATTTCAAATAAATGGATTAAGGGCACCTTATTTCATAGTGAAATAAGAAATCATTGATAAATCCTGGTCTTATTTCATTTTCGCTTTTTCATGCCGCCGAATAAATATTATTCGAATGATATTAAATTAAAATTAATTAAAAATTGTGTGAGAATAAAAATTATTCGAAAAATATGTTCGAATAAAAATTATTCGAAAAAAATATCGGAATAACGTTCTATGAATAAAAATAATTCAAACAAATTTATTTAAGTAGACACTTAAAATTAAAGGTGGTGGCTAATTGTACACAAAGTACGTCATCCGATAAAAATCTATCAATCTGGCAACACTGACTCAGGGCTTCTGCATTTTGCAATAAAATCGTGCACTCTATCTAACATGCTATTTATTGATAACTGACTGGTTTTCAGCTGGAACTATTTTTGCTTAAAAACTCACAAGACAACATTTGCTATTTCCAAGAATGTGGGTTGGTTGGATTTATTTGCTGTTTTCAGTTTTACTTTTTAAGTTTTAAATTCATTTTTATGACAGATTGTGGTGATTTGTGTGATTTTTTTTTTTCATTTATTTTTCAAATACAGTTTTTGTTTAAAAACATGACTTATAAACTTTTGTTAATTACTTTAAAAAATTTTTAAATCTTATCTGAGTGCTTATACATTTTTTGTTATAACTTGAAAATACTTGTTTAATTTGTTTCTTTGCAATTTTTTTTTTTTTTATTTCAGATAAAAAAAACAAAAACAATTCATGTTCAGTTATTAACTTTTAGTAAATTTCTTTTGTGTTGAAAATACTTCAAATATTTGAAATTATTTCATCTAATTAAAATTCTATACTCAAAAAAATCGTTCGTTGGCATGTACTAAAAAGAAATATGTAGGTAATAAAATGATCGTAACATTTACTGCCTTATTCATAATACTTATCAAAGGTTTACGAGAGATCTATAAAAAAAATTTGTACAGAAATCTGTTTCATAAACCTTTTATAAACATTTGAGAATTTATTGTGAATTAGGCTCTTAATTATTATCCGCCTCAAACTGCTTTTTAATTGTTTCATTAATATTCTTTCAGTTTTTGCCACTCGTTTTTTTTTTTGGCTACCATGTTGGCTACGATTTTTTTGTAATAAAACAACTAAATAAATTTGCGGGCTACAATTAAAAAAATTTATTTTTCGTTGCAAAAGAATAAAATGACGGATTTGAGGCATTTTAATTCCAATTAAACACACTGTTTAAAATTCTTATACCCTGTTCAGACATACGCCTCAATTGCGCAATTTAGGAAATTTACGCAATTAAGGCTTAAATTGAGCTCAATTTACCATAGGCTTCAATTAATAAATTGAGCAATTGGTACTTAATTGTTTCATAAATTGAGACAAGTTTGAAATGCAAACTTTTGTGACAAGTATGTTTACTGCGAAGTATGTATGTTCAGTGAGAAGGAAAAATTGTATACAGTGGCAAGCCCATGGTGTAATAAGTATACAGATGGCAATATAATTCCAGATAATTTTGTGCATAAGCTACGTCAAATACGTGTATTTTTTGACAACCATTATCTAGTTTTTGTTTTAATGTTCTATTCGTTGCACTTATGCGGCCACCTGTATACTTATTACACCATTGGCAAGTCGAATGTAAATTTAGTAAGCTTAATTTACTATGTGTGAAGACTAAATTTAATTGCTCAATTAAAATTAAATTGTCTCAAATAAAAATCCATGTCTGAACTGGGTATTACCATGCTAAAGGGGAGTTAAAGTCCGCCTAATACCCACATTTTACGTTTAAGGTATGTTCAGCACTCTTACGTAAAACATTTTGAATTAAAACTTTTGTTTTCTTGTATAGTGCTATGAATAAGTACTAAATTAACCCTTGAAATATATTTTATGTTTTGAATGATTTCTGGCGTTCAAGTTGAATCTATAGAGTTATTCCACATCAAATGAAATAAATTCTCGCACACGAAAGGTTCCGTACGAAAACATATATCCCTTTTCGTTTTTGCTCTTTTTTTCATTTTGGCTATTTTTTCGTTTTGTTTTTTTATTTAATTTAATTTTTTTCGTTGTTTGGGCGATTTTTTTCTGGTTTTGGCGCTTTTTCAATTTGGTGATTTTTTCGTCTTTCCGATTTTTTGTTTTTTTTAGTTTTGGCCATTTTTTGGTTTTGAGTTTTTTTTTTTGTTTTAACGTTTTTTTAGATTTTGGACGATTTTTTTTTGTAATTTTTTCTTTTTTCCGATTTTTCTTTTTTTTTTAGTTTTGGCGATTTTTTGGTTTTGAGTTTTTTTTTTGTTTTACCGTTTTTTTCGATTTTGGACGATATTATGATTTAAGCGATTTATTTTAGTCTTGGCGCTTTTTTCGGTTTGGGGATTTTTTCAGTTTTTAGTGATTTTTTAAATTTAGCGTTTTTTTTTTTGGATTTTAATTTTTTTTCGTTTTGCCGATTTATTCGGTTTTTGGCGATTTTATTTAGTTTTGGCTCTTTTTTTCGTTTTGGTGATTTTTTTCCCGTTTTTGACAATTTGTTTTTTTCGTTTTTAATGATATTTTTAGTTATAGCGATTTTTTTATGTTTTAGTGCCTTTATTTCGTTTTGAAAAATTTTTCTGCTTTTGGCGATTTTATTTAGTTTTGGCCCTTTTCTTCGTTTTGGCGTTTTTTCCGTTTTTGGAGATTTTTTCGTTTTTGTCGATTTTTTTCGTTTTTGGCGATTTTATTTAGTTTTGCCGCTTTCTTCGTTTTGGTAATTTTTTCCCGTTTTTGGCGATTTTTTTTATGATATTTTTAATTTTAGTGATTTTTTTATGTTTTAGTGCCTTTTTTTCGTTTTTCGTTTTTACGGCTTTTTTCGGTTTTTGGCGTTTTTTTAGTTTTTTGGCGATCTTTTTAGTTCTGGCGATTTTTTGCATTTCAGCGTTTTTTTTTTAATTTTTGTGATTTTTTTGCTTTAAGCGCTTTTTTCATTTTGGCCGATTTATTCCGTTTTGATATTTTTTTTTTAATTTTGGAATTTTTTAGTTTTAGCGTTTTTTTTTAATTTCAAGGGCTTGACTCTTACGGTTTCCAAGATACAGCAAATTGTCTAAATTACATATTCAAAATTACATTAACTGATAGAGCACTCTTTAATTTTTATTGTTTTTAATATCAGTGTGTATTGGTATAGTCTATTCTACAGACTACACCAATTAACACTAACTTTGAAAATTTAAAGTGTCTATATATAAGTGTCAGCATATTACATTAGTATTCCAACATGTTTCGTTGCTCGCTTTAGAACACCCTTTAATTTTTAACTTTCATATATTTGTTGTTGTATGGGGCCAAAGTTTTACATATTCTGTGACAGTGTCAGGTTCGTAGCTCTTTTTTTTACTCCCCCTAAAATGAAACCCAGATGTAAACTTTCAAAACACCGATACACGTATATTTTTTTCGGTGTCCTCTTCAGTATTATAGCCTTAGTTGAAGTTACATATAAATAAGCTCAGCTCATTAGTTTTTTTAACTCAGTTTTGTTGTGGAATTCATCTTGTCAAACACTCCACATAAAATATGTAAAAATAAAATAAGCGATAATTTCTTAAATACGAAATTTGGGTCTGAGAATTACTTTAGCTTGAAACAATAAATCTCTTTTATTTCTTCAAAAAAATATGATTTTTTTTAAAAAAGGGAGAAACTAAAATGTCTTAAGTGCCCATTAATGAAGCTTTAAATAAATAAAAATAAAAGATAATTGAAAAAATGAAATGCATGCGTTATTAATATTTTAAATTATTTTCATCATGTGCTTATTTTATTATTGGAATGTAACACCCGACCGAAAAGATAACAAAAACAAACTTTACAAAAATTCGTCTGTATGAATGGATGGCATGGCATGTATTGAATGTAACCGAACATCCAACAGATGTTCATTTAAAAAAAAACACACTACACACAATTTTAGTTTAATTTTTATAAAAAACATAAAAATTGACAGATGATTTAACGTTTAAAAATGTTGATGCAGTTGAATGGATGTAAATTTGAGATCTTTTCATTTTTCTCGTTTCCCAGTTTTTGATATTTATTAAGACACAAACAATGTAAATTGTTTGTTTGGTTTAGTAGAGGGAGACACAGGAGGAGACACGGGGGTTCAAAACGAGAGGAGAACAAAGAAAATATAAACAAAATTCCTTTCAAAAAAACTGTTTACAAATTATAATTTCTTTAACGGGCGCAATAACAAATATTTGACAGAAGCTATTCAGAAATGACAGCGACACCGCCATTAAAAAAGGAAATCATTTTTAAATGCACTCGTATATTTTGATTTAATTGTTTATTATTAAAGTGAAATCGACCAACAGACCTTTGGGGTCAATAAAAACATAATAATAAATTTTACAGTAGTTTCAGTCCATAAAATCTTCAACATTTTGAAAAAGTTTTAATTAAAATTGTGTCTTAAAACTGTTAAGAAAACTCAAGTTTTCTTGTACTAAGAAATGTCAAAAATGTGGTGCCGCAAATGTTTTCTTTTTGACAAAATTTAACTTGAAAAAAAATACAGTTTGTACTTTTGAAATCTACATATAAAAAAATGACATTGGATTTTTTATTTTATTAACTGAACTTGAACTTGTTTTATTCCGTTGGCTTGCTCTTTTTTTTGGATAATTTAAAATAAACTCACAATAATTTCATATGAATAATACAGTCAGTCATGACATGAGCGAGCGGTAACAATTTTAAATATTCTAAAAACAGAAATAAAAATCAAGAGCAATGAAGTCATAAAATACATGATGACTGTAAAAAAGCGTGTGTGGTTGGTTGTTATGTTCCACACTACAGATGTAAGAAAATAACTGCAACAAAAATCTAAGTAATTTTGTTATTTATAAATTATCATAATTATAATGTTGTTAAAATACAAATAATAAATGTGTAAAAAATGCAAAATGATTTATATTCATGTTTATTAAAACTACATGCAACAACAACTGCATAAACATAAATTATTATGTGTACATGCGATTTGGTAATGAAAACAATTAAATACATACATATAATATAAATTATGTGACAGTGACCCATAATCATAGTCATCTATAAAGTATACTTTAAGGTCTTTGTTACAATTCTCATTTGAAATTAATTAATTCGTAATTGTATTTGTAAAGCTCTGTACAGATCTTACAATATTGTCAGATCTGCCAATGTGCTGACGATGTACTGACAATAAAAAATTGTCAGCACAAGATATATTGTTCGTTCACACGGTTCTATTAAAGTTGTTAGAAAAGTGAAATTTATTTGCTGGTGCTTAAGCCTTGTCTATATGCAACATTTCATTGGTGCTTTACCAAATCGTCAGTAAAATTGTGACAACATGTCAAATAAATTTCTTAAAGGTTGTTAGAAACGGTCACAATTTATTGGCAGACAATTGTCTGACAATAAATTTATCTGACAATATTGTCAGTAAAAAAAAAAAATTGCAGTTCACACGATTGTCAGATGTAAAAATTGTCAGATCTGTTGTTTGCCGCTGCCAGACTCAGATCATTTAACAGAAAATAACAATTATTTATTATCTGTACTTGTGTTAACTTTAAAAAGTTAAAATATACAGCCATGTCACAGAAAACCATTCCGATCGGACGTGGTTTCAATTTCGTAAGTTGCTTCTTCAGAAAACGAAAAACGAAAATTTTCTTCGTAATCAAACCACTTTTAAAATTCAAAGTTGAATTGAAAAGCACTTTTCTACAGACTTCATTTGCAGTAAATACTAAAAAACGTGCATACTTTTAGGAGCGTCAAATAAATATTTGGTCATGAGCATTCCATGTTAATAGAAAGCTTAATGTGAGCTTTGCATCTAAAAACAAGAGTAAATACACGCCTCAAGGTATAAAAACTTTATCATTGTAAAAACGAAATACAAAATAAACGGAATCTAAAGCACCAAAAATGAATGACAACTACGGAATCAAAACCAATCCGAACGGAATCTGTGACACAGCTGATTGTTAGAGTTTTTTATATTGTCAGCACTGCACACGTCTTTTTAGGGAAAAGGGAAATGAGCTAAAATAGTTAAAATTGCTTCTTTATGTTTAATATTAATTTATCAGCCGTGTCACAGATTCCGTTCGGATTGGTTTTGATTCCGTAGTTGTCATTCCGAAAAAGTACATTTTTGGTGCTTTAGATTCCGTTTATTTTGTATTTCGTTTTTACAATTGTTCAATTCACAAACTCGTATTAACGTCGTATGTGTTGTGTAATCGTCTAATTATACAATATTGTATTTTTGTTGTTGGTAATTGTCATACAAAAGTGCGTTATAATTATACGATTGAATTTTATATGTTCTTCAAATAGTTGTATTGAGGCCAGGTCTGGAAATATTCTATTTGTTAGATTAATTTGTAAAAATCTTTTATATATGTGATGTGTAACATCAGAAAATAATTTCTTCTTAATGATAAATATATAATTGATTCATTTCAATTTAATTGTGAAACTGTTTTAATCAAAATTGCTTGTCGCGAAAAAAGTTATTCTATTTGGCGTCAAATTAAAACTCCCATGCCTGGTTTCATTTCATGGTATCAAATCAAGGTGAATTAATACCAGGTGGCCTCGAGAGATCAGGTGATTACGAATTGTTTACCATATTTGAACTGCCAACTGTGTCAATGTATCGGCTTTTTTGATAGTTCAAATATAAATTCTGCACGACGAATTTATATTTGGAATGTCAAAAAGCTGATATATAACACTGTTGATAGTTCAAATATAGAAACATTTTCTTAGTCACCTGATTTCTCGAGGCTACCTGGTATTAATTCGCCTTGTGTTGGTATTAATTAAATTGACATTTAAGATACGACAAAATAACGATACAACAAATTTGTATGTTCACAAGCACATAAACAAGTGTCGTCTTTTTCTAAACGATAAGACATACGACTGAGCTTGTGAATTGAACAAATGATAAAGTTTTTATACCTTGAGGCGTTTGTTTACTCTTGTTTTTAGATGCCAAGCTCACATTGAGCTTTTTATTAACATGGAAAGCTCACGACCAAATATTTATTTGACGCTCCTAAAAGTATGCAAGTTTTTTAATATTTACTGCAAATGAAGTCAGTAGAAAAGTGTTTTTCAATTCTACTTCGATTGATTACGAAGAAAATTTTCGTTTTTCGTTTTCTGAAGAAGCATCTTACGGAATTGAAACCACTTCCGATCGGAGTGGTAGTCTGTGACATGGCTGAATATCAGACCGTACATTGCCCGAAAGCAATTTAATTTAATTTAATTTAAAGTTGAAAAGAACTCTGAATAGAGAGTTAAATAGTACGTGAAACTGCTTAGAGGTTAAGCCCGATGAACCTGAATATCCGTTGTAGAAAATTCATCATCATGATTTTAATATTTATAATATTAAAGAAATGTTGTGCATTAATATTTATTTCACGCTCCTAAAAGTATGCACGTTTTTTAGTATTTACTGCAAATGAAGTCAGTAGAAAAGTGTTTTTCAATTCCACTTTGAAATTAAATAGTGGTTTGATTACGAAGAAAATTATCGTTTTTCGTTTTCTGAAGAAGCAACTTACGGAACACAGAACACCATTCCGATCGGAATGGTGTTCTGTGACATGGCTGAATGCTGAATGCACTGTACAACAAAATTAATTCTTTTTTTAAATAAAAAATTCTTACGACTGACTCTGGTAGAGAGAACAAAAAATAAATAAACATGTATTGGCGTTTTGAACGCTTACATCTGGGATTCATTTTAGGGGGAGTTAAATCCCCCTTTTTTGCACATATTGGCGAATTCTGTGTGGCGAATGTTACATTCGTAAGCATATATTTTTGATAATGTTAACCTCGTTGGTGTTCTGAGTGATAGGATCTAGATCCAAACTAGTGAAATTATTGTACTTTAAAAAAATATTTTTGATTTGAAAAAATCTACGTTTGCAGTGAAGATATTTTCTTAACATTTTTGTTCTAGTTCTGCCATTTTCACCAGTCATAGAACAAGTAAGTTGAAAACAATTGCTAAAAAATTTCCCGCAGGGTATTTACTAATACATCTTTTACAGTAATAATAACAACTAATTACCACCTACTACTATTGCAAACTAATGGAATTAATATAAAATCACCTTGAATGGTGACAATTTTATTTGTAAATATGTTCGTATGGAATGTACGAGTATATTAGAGTTGTTTTTATAAACTTGTGTTTTTTATTTGCAAATAAAGTCTTAGAGAGAAATTATATAGATGGCAACATCGTCGGAAATTAATATTTTTTATACTGTCTGCAGTCTAGTGTATTTGATTAAAAAAATAATATTAATATCTAGCACTTAACAGTTAATTTGCAATATAATTTAAGTAAATTGCTCAGTAGTAATTGCTGACTTTTATTACCTTTTCTATTTTTATTTTTAATCTTATCATTTAAATTTTTCTTATGATATCTATCTTTTGGAATATGCACTGATTACATTAAGAATTTTTTTTTAAATATAAAAAAACCTGTAGCTATAAACAATCTAGATAGAAAGTAACACAGAAAAGTTAAGAAATAGGAAGGTTAGGAATGTTAAATTCAGAGCATTTCAATTGAGAATTCAATTGAGAATTTGTATGTGTAGGAATGATTGTATTCTTTTATCATAAATGATTTGTATAAGAGTGATTCTCATTCAAAACGTATACTTGGTGTTTTTTTAATGTAAATGAAATAAGAGAAGCTAGGATTCATATTATAGTTTTCGCCTCATTCAATGGATCTTGAAATAAAATTATATTTTTCGATTTTTTAACATTTTGGTGTATTTGCTTTCGCGGTTGTTCCGGCAATGATTTTTGCGAAAAAATACACCACAAAAAATGAGTATAAGGTTTGAAAGCACTATATATCTACTCTCTAAAAACAAAAAATTATGGCCCCTATTATGATTCACAACTCAACTAGGTTGAGTTGTCAATGCTACGACCCAACTCAACCATTTTTTTGTATTATGATTGAGAACTGATTTTAGTTGCCTTCGAAAAATTGTTCGAAAAAAGGTTCTTATCTATACTCTCTGTTTTTTGAAACCATAGTAGCCATCACAAAATATTTTAAATATTTTTAGTTTTGGCCTTACTATTTTTTCTTGAGATTTTATGTTTTATGGATATGGCAACAACATGGGTTGACATATGGGATAGATTGGCGCCTAAAACTACAATTTTAAAAGTAATTAAAAGTAACACAATAGTCGAAAAAAAACCAAAACACAACTGATAAAAAACTGAGACAACTGATTTGATGACGTTGTATTTCATAATAAGAATTTGACAACTACGACTCAACTATCAATTTAGTTGTGAATCATAATAGGGGCCTATAATAATTCGCAGGACGAAATTAAAAGTTATGACCACTTTTTCAATTTTGACTTGGACATGGAAAAATAAAAAATTTTTATTTTTTAAAAAATTCTTTACAAACATTTATGCATGAGCCAAAAGTTGGCTAACTCTTCTTTCAAATAAGACTTAGTTTAATGCAGTCGATCAACAATGTTAAAAGTTATGTCGATTTCAAATAATTATTCGTAACAAAATAGAACCTACCTAATGCATTCTTCGAAAATATATCAACCCAGTGTGGTAGAAGCAAAATTTGTTTCAAAGCAAAGCATAACTTTGTAAACAGATAATGATCCCAATCTCGTTGCTGCACTTTCTCTACTGTTAACTTTTTTAACGTCCTAAAATTTATAGATAAATTATATTTAAAAAAATTTTTTAACATAACGCTCAATACATTTTTATACGAATTCAATATTTTTCAGAACCCACACTATATTTTGAATTCAATACAATTCAGACGTATAGTCTTCGATGTATTTTGGCATAAACTACTCAGTTATTCACTAAAAATTTCAATTAAATTAACACATATGGATAACACTCAATACATTTTTTGGAATATAAGTCAAAATTGATTGATCAATCGTTTTGCAATATACATAATACTATAGAAAAAAGTTCACAAAACTTTTATATATTTACGGTCCTTTTCACAATGTATTAAAAGTTAACGTGGACTTTAACGGGAACTCCGACATAAAAAACTTGTTGGTAAAGTCCACGTTAACTCTTAATCATACATTGTGAAAAGGGCCGTTAGAAGTACAAACCTACGCTGTTGTTTTAGTGTATGTTGTTAAAGCAATTTTAAGCATTAAACTGCGTACTAATAAAGCGTAATGTTCAATACACAAAACTGCGGAAAACAACAATTTACAAAAAAAAGTTATAACTTTAATATTTTTACAAAAATTTGATGTGTAAAAAAAGAGAAGCAAATGCAAATATTCTGAAACCGTTATAAATTTAATCTCGTTTTTGGAAAAATTCATACTTTCTTAATGTAGAAAATCAACAGCATGCATTACGGACATCCCAATTTGTATGAAGAGAGTATAAACAGTATTTCCGTTCTTCGTTTTTAACACATAATGGAGAGTTTTACACAAAAAAAAACTTATGTACTTTCAACGGACACAAAAAAAGGATATGTAATCCACCCCACCTAAAAATTGAAGAAATATATGAAATATGATGAGCATATTAAGAAGTCCTTCGATAAGAACATTTTTATCGTCTGCCACGAATGTTAGAATTAATTAACTTTTTGGTTAGTCTTTAGAAATTAACTTGTGGCCAATTATTTCGTAACTAAAGTTGCAAACTTTAGCCTAAATAGAAAACTATTTTTGTTTTTGTACAAAGTTTGAAACAAATATAACACAAGTAAACAACTTATTACTCGTATGAATTAAATACTCGTACTTTATTTTACAGCCAACATATTTAGCAAACAAAACCTGACAACCTTGATTATCTAACACATAAATTTATAATGAACAAAAAAAAAATACAATTAATGGCTGCAAACTAATTGGTCAATTTAATCAACATAAATATTTACTTTCAAAAATATCGCTAAGAGTCAATAAACGCAAACCGAAAATGAAGGAGAAGGGGATGACAGGTCATTATAATAATAAAAATAGAAAAACGATTGCATATTTTTTATTATAGCGATTTATTTTTACAATTCTATTGCAAACAAATTTAAAAAATATATTTTCAAAACTTGACAAATTGAAAAATCTTTTGATAAATGTTTTACAAAAGGAATTGTATAGCAAAAAATTGCACAAAAACGCCAGTGTGTTTGAAATCGTCTCAGTTTTTATAAAATATGAATAAAATGTTTAATTGTTAATAAAAATTTATTGTTTTGTAATAAAAGTGTCCGATTAAATTAAAAATTACACCCTTTCTTTACTACTGATGATTTGGTAAAGCACCAATGAAATGCATGTATATAGATATGCTTAAGCCGCAACATATACAGCCATGTCACAGAATACCATTCCGATCGGAAGTGGTTTTAATTCCGTAAGTTGCTTCTTCGGAAAACGAAAAACGAAAATTTTCTTCGTAATCAAGCCACTTTAAATTTCAAAGTGGATTTGAAAAACACTTTTCTACTGACTTCATTTGCAGTAAATACTAAAAAACGTGCATACTTTTAGGAGCGTCAAATAAATATTTGGTCATGAGCTTTCCATGTTAATAAAAAGCTTAATGTCAGCTTTGCATCTAAAAACAAGAGTAAATAAACGCCTCAAGGTATAAAAACTTTATCATTGTAAAAACGAAATGCAAAATAAACCGAATCTAAAGCACCAAAAATGTACTTTTTCGGAATGACAACTATCGAATCAAAGCCAATCCAAACGGAATGTCTGAATAACTTCCGACTCAAATAATAAATGATAACACCATGCAACAAAATGAAACTTTTCTTATGCCTTTTATTCACCACTATATTTTTTTGATGTGCTAACTACAGAAACAGTCGAAATTAAAAATTTTTTTTATATGTTTTTTTTTCTAAAATTTGGGATCTTTCAAGTTTGGGATCTGCTACACCGATTTCATCATAACTTGGAAAGGGGTAGTCCAATTTAAAAATATATTTTTCAAAAATTGAGAAATATGCATTAAAAAATGTTTATAGCCCCAAAAATATGCATTTATTGCCAAAATATGCAAAAATATGCTCTCACCACCAAAATATGCAACTACAAATCGATGCCAAACTATTTAAAACTTGATGAACAGCATAGATAATTAGTCAATACAGTTTTATCTATCACCACATAAAACATGCATTTGCATAAAAGTCCGAGCCCTGTTCATTACTTTTTAAACTTATTTCTTTTGCTAATAATAACCCGCCTATTGAGGAATATCAATCACATCAACCAACTACTTTCAACAACAAAAATCACATTTTGAACTTCCATCCATATGACAAACGACATTTAATAGAAAATTTTAATTTCTCTGCACATTTTAATCAAGTCACTTTTGCAATGACGACAAAATAAAAACATTGATTGCTGCTACAAGTTTCCTAATAAAGATTTATATTTTTACGTTTTATTACTAGATGGAATGATTGAATGAATGACTTTGTCAAAGGAAAAATTATTAAGCAAAGAAATATGTAATTCCGTTTTTTTTACTATAAAAAAAATAATTATACTGGCATTCAAAAGAAAACAGAAATTTTTTGAATTCATAAAAAAAGTCTTGGAAATACAAATAATTAAAAATTTCTCGCAGTGCAAATGCTGGCTTTTTATAGTGGAATGGAAAACCGAAAGAGCGGGAGGTAGTAGGAAAACCTGCATTTGAGTTTTGTCTAGTTTTATGGCTTTTTATTTTGTTCTTCTTTTCTCTTCTGCTGGATAATTATTTCTTCAATGTTTCGCAGTGTTATTCTATATTTGGCAAACATGTCGTCACATTTTTAAACTTGTATTTCTGATTTTTCTTTTCTTTTTTCTTCATTATTAAAGAGATTTTTTAAATTCTTTGGCAAAATTATAAAGCTTGTTTGTATTGTTTGAGCTTTTGCACAAACGAAACCATTTACTTTAATATTAATAATAAAATATTTCAACATTGTTGTTTGATTTAGAATTCTTTCCGGTTCTGGTGCTTTACATTTTATTTCAATACACTTTTTACATATTAGAAAAGATAAACAAAAAACTTTTGTACTGCTCGTTGCAATGGAAATTTATTTAATAAACGTTCGAGTCTCAACTTTTTAAACATTTATTAAAATTGTTTAGCAAAACCATAAACTTTATACACAGAGTGGAATTAACAAAATTATCACAGGCAAAAAAACAAAGAAAATAAATTTAAATAAAAAATAAAAACTTGAATTTATTTCAAAACACGTAATTAAAACATGCAATACACGGTTTTATTTTAAGCAAATCATGCATTAAATAATATCAAAACAAATACAAGGAAAATACAATAGAAATGATATCAAATACGAGAATTATTATTTAATGAACTTGAAAAAAAATGCTCAAACAACTAACGTCAGCCAAAAATACAAATTAATGGAAGTGCATATTAAGGCTAAATTGATAAAAAGAAAATAGAAATTAATAAAGTGTAGAAGCGTAAGACAAAAACATTCTAATAGGAAATAATTTGCGTAAAGTAGAACTCAGTACGACTGGCTGATTGATACACTGAAAGAATTTCACTTCATAAATCCAATGAAACGATTTCGTTAGATTTTTTCACAACTCTAATGAAACATTTCACAATATATTTATGAGAAATTTCACAAATATTGTGTAAGAGTTTCACAGGAATTGTTTCATTAGCTTTCATAGTTTCGTTAGAAAATTTCATTGTATTTATGACAACCAAATTTTTTCATTTAATGGAAACCCTTTTAAGTCTTAACAAAATGTTTTAATGGATACTTAATAAGCTTGAAATATATGTCTGAATAGTCTTAAAAATTATAAAGAATTATAAAATTTAACATTTTTGATTGACATAATTTCAATTATAAGTAATTTCATAGTTTTAATGAAAAATTTCATTGTATTTATGAAAGGCGGATTAAATAAATCATTTACATAAATACATATACTTGATTATTTCAACAGTTGTCAAACAAAAGCGAGCATCAAAAATAATTTTGTATGATTGTGATTGGTGTACTCTTTCTTATTCTTCGCTCATAGAGCACATAGAATAGAATAGGGGAAAAGATCTAGTCCAAAGACCAGCACTGCGACACCTAGTGGATCTTTTGTGACATAGATCTATAAATTAAGTAAAGCTCTGCATGGCTCTCCTTATGAAAGAAATTCATATATCATCCGAGCAGAAACTCACAATGAAAAACACGCCTTCTACTAAGACGATACACTCACAGAGAATGTGTGCCGTCGTCTCATCCTCTTCCAAGCATAAACGGCACAAGGGTGAACGAGCTTGGTGACTTTTCCACAGAGGATAGTTCAATCCAAAGTGACCAGAGAGAAAACCAGTAACAAGCCGTAAATCATTCCTGTTAAAATTCCGAATGCCACTACATGAAAATGGCTGCATCAATGCCTTGGCTTGCCTTAAACCAGAAGAAGCCAACCACACTTCCTAGTTTATGCCATAAAAGGGCTCTGGGCTCATAAGAGGAGTAGCAGAGGCCCTCCTGGTAAATTCATCCGCTTCCTCATTACCTGGATCACCACTGTGGCCAGTACATGGAAACCTTATTTCGTAACGATAGCTCCTGTAGTGAGTCAAAGCACCCTAAAACAAGCTTAGAACAGAATTCCCAAGAAAGGACGGACTTAAGAACTGCCTGACTATCGGAATAGATAGCTTTAATTCTCATTCATTCTTTTAGAGTCTTTAGATAAACATTCAGACTTGAACACATTAAACAAAGTGAAATTTCATAAATGCTTAAGGGATGATGATGATCCAGACAAAAACTTTGTTTGATATATTACAAAAAATCCACTAAATATTTTTGTTTAATTAAGTAAACTCTTTTGTTTAATATTTGTTAGTATTTTTAGACTAGTTGCTTTATAAATTCAGACAAAAATATTGTTTGATATTTTTCAGAAAATCCAGTAAATCGTTTTGTTTGATTTAGTAAATTATTTTGTTTACAGTTTGTAAATATTTTTAGACAAATTGTTTTATAGATTCAAACAATTTGTTCACTGAAAAAACATGTTTTTTTCAATGAAATTGTTGAGATACTTTTGTCTATATTTACAAATTTGTTTGTAGGGCCGTCCGTTCGCAGACAAAATATTTATTATTTCGTAGCTTTTCTGCTACGTCCGAAAAATTGGGCATTACATGGGAAGCATCCAAAATGGCATAAGTGGCGCCCAGAATTTGATCAAGGATTCAAAAGTCACCAGAGGCATGATGTTATTGAACTTTAAATGGCGGCGCTGTATATAAAGAATCAAAAGTGCTGTATTTTGGGGCGTGGCAAAACAAATTTTTACAGTTCTCCAAACGTCATTCTAGGGGCTGACTGATGCAAATTTTTTGTTTCGTATGTAAAAAAGAAAAATGAGGATTAATTTTTGGGCGTGGCATAAAAGTTAGAATATTAACAGCAAGATATAAAAAGCTTTACAAGGGCTTTCTTGTCACGGGCAAAATATTGGATATTAGGAGGGAAGAATCCGAGGTGACATAAGTGGCCGCCAGAATTCGATGTCGGATTAAGAAGCCACAGTTAAGCCATAAACAAAGATATGAATTATTCCTATGAGTATATGTAAACATAGGCAAAGTAAGAATTTCCTACAATTCTTACAAAGTAAAACCTTAAGTAAACCAAAGTAAAACATTAAGAACAACCTTCAATCACCATTAAATGATAGATTTGAATATATTGTATTTATACAGAAACAATTGTCATAATATTATTAAAATAATAAATAAATAATCCAATCAAAAATATGATTTTTTAGTTTGTTTAATTAATAGATTGTTTTATACAAATATAACATATTTTTGGTGTTGAAAATTTTAAAAGAATAATAATAAATAAATTTATATAAAAACCTTGCCAAGCATGAATTTTAAAGTAACATATTACTAACATATATTTTAATATGCATAAACAGAATATAGTAATAAGGAGTTACAAAATATCTGAGCCATTCTATCATAACATCTTAAGTCGAGTTAAGTTGAAATCGCGTTAAGGTCATATTCTGTGGCGTAATCGTCGCTTTCGATATTGAGCTGATTCGATAGAGTTTTCTTAGTTTCAGATTATGGCATTCGATACCGAACAATGTTCGAACACATTGTTCGATACCGAATGTCATAATCTCAAACTAAGAAAACTTTATCGAACCAGCTCGATATCGAAAGCGACGATTAGACAGCTTAGACTGCTTCGTCTTCTTACAATCCACATTTGGGTGCAATCGGTTTTCAAATACTACAATTTTCGAAAAATGTTATCACGGTTTAGTTTTTAACTTTATAGAACACCAACACAACAGATTTTACATTAAATAGTCGTTCATATCACCAAAACCGATTTTTATACTTAAGATGTTATGACAAAACGACACAGATATAATTACAAGCATACATACGGTTTTATTTTCAACACACTCTAGATCAAGATCACATAATTATGATCATTATCGTTTTAATATCAGAGTTATGCAGCTGATGATCGTGTAAAAAATGTTACCAACCTGCAAGAAAAAGTAAAAAAAAGAATGAATTAATTAAATTTCCCTCGATGAGAAAAAATTTTAAAAAGTCTACATAGTCTTTATAAATAAAAAATATTAGAAACATATAAAGTACTAACAAATTAACAACGGCACATTTTCTTAGTTAATATAGTTATACAATATCAGGTAGTGAATAAGCGATCTAATTAATTTTTAAAGGTTCATAAAAAAATCTCTTGTTTATTTAAAAATTTTATTAGCAGTTTTAATTATTTTCAATAATTTATTGCTTTCTATGTATTTCAGTTCTAAAATTGTTTGTTACAAAATACGAATTCCAAAGAGAACAAAAATATTGAAATTTATAGAATGTGAAGAAAGCAAACAAAAATTCTAATTGTTAATAAAAATAAAAACATAATAATATTTATTATGATGTCATAGTGATAAAAAAAATTCAAATCTAAATTAAAATTGAAACATCTGTCTAGACCGGATGGAAATTGCATTTTTCAATGGTGTTAATGCATGTTTTTAATTAAATTATTATTGTTGTTGTTATTTGTAACGCAACAAAACAAATAGCGTGTGTTTTTTGTCTGACAACACTGCTTGTACGCGTCCCATGCAATTAATTTACAGAAAGACACTTTTGACGAAAGTGTCACGTCCTTAGAACCTTGTAAATTTTTTGTTGTATAGTGTAGTCAAAGGGTATCCCTTCAAGTAACGCAACGAACAAGACGAAAAGAAAATCGCCAAAATGAAAAAATATCAAAACAAAAAAACGCCCAAAATAAAAAAGCGCCAAAGCGAAAAAAAGTTCGCCTAACTGGAAAATGATCGCAAAAACAAAACAAACAACAAAAATCGTTAAAACGAGAAAAGTTCATCTAATGAAAAAACGTTGAAAAATAAAAACACTTAAACGGAGAAGCATACCATTTCCAGTGGAAATAAGATATTTTATATGTTGACCGGGTTACTAAAGTATTTCCGTAAATTATATAAAAATTCGTGATTAGTGTTCAGACCGACAGAGGGACAGACAGATACAAATTTCTAAAATTTGTGTTTAGTATTCTAAATCGATTACTATCAAAGCTCCCATAAAAATTTTCAAAGTATATTTCATGTAGAGACTCGGTCCATTTATAGTTTTATTATACACTAGCTGAGCCCGGCAAATGTTGTCTTACCTCCAAATTTATTGTTTTTTTACCATAAAATAGTTTTTTTTTAAATAACTCCACACCATGGTCACCTATTTGGTCAAAACCAAAACAGGAACCTAACGGGAACTGACCCGAACCTGTGTTAAAAATTTTAGCTCGATCAAGCACACAAACACACAAACGATTTTATATATACACAGAAAAAATTATCATCAAAAAATTTTCAAACAAAAGTTTGTCTAAAAATACATTTAATTTTCAGTAAATGGTCTGTACATAATCTATGAAGTGTTTGTTTGACTCTTATTTAGGACGCAAACTCCAAAAACAACAAGAAAAACTGTGTTATAAGCTCCCCCGATGACGACATAAACACAAATAACAACAGTAATGATAGCAAAAGGAGTGCGATTGTACCAAGTTTGTTTACTGAAGGTTTTTGAGTGAATAAATTCGTTAAAGTCATTGCGTTAATTCTCATTCATTCATTTTAGAGTCTTTAGATAAACATTCAGACTTGAACAAATTGAAATTTCATAAATGCTTAATGGATGATGATGACCCAGGCAAAAACTTTGTTTGACATATTACAAAAAATCCACAAAATATTTTTATTTAATTAAGTAAAGTATTTTGTTTAATATTTGGTAGTATTTTTAGACTAGTTGCTTTATAAATTCAGACAAAAATATTGTTTGATATTTATCAGAAAATCCAGTAAATCTTTTTGTTTGATTTAGTAAATTCTTTTGTTTACAATTTGTAAATATTTTTAGACAAATTGTTTTATAGATTCAAACAATTTGTTCACTCAAAAAAAATCACGTTTTTTTTCCAATGAAATTGTTGAGATATTTTTGTCTATATTTACAAATTTGTTTGTAGGTCCGTCCATTCGTAGACAAAATATTTACTATTTCATTCCCTTACAAAAAATTAAATTTAGTTTTTTCTGTGTATAGATTAGATTTTCGGTAAAAGGTAAAATAAATAATTAAAAGGTAAAATCAAGTATTGTGTTCAAAATCGTAAAATATTTTTTGAAAATTTTGGCTATGCTACTACCGGAGATATTGACGAAATGGAGAACAAAGTCGAGGCCAAAAACTAAAATTCAAAGCAAAATATCTCTGAAAATGTTAAAGATATCTTAAGAAAGGGTGCTGTTGGCTGAGGTGGTTAGCGCCTGTTGACTATAAACCCTGAGCTCTTGAGTTCAAGACTAGTTGCAGCCCAGCCAACAACATCACGATTTTTTCTGATGTGCATTGGTGTGTCATTGTATTGATTGTTGTTGGACTGTTAAGTGATGAAAGCACAGCACTGATCACTTTTGCAGTACCGGCAGCGATTAATACTGACATATAGTGTCCGACCGAACGTTTGGGTTCGGCAAAAAGCTGTGTTCGGTTGATGTTCGGCATTCGGTAAAATTTTCACCGAACTTTGTATAATTTTTTTATATACATATTCATAATCATTAAACATACACAAAAATGCAGTCCTATAAAATATTATCGAAAAAAGCAACGTACTAGGAATTTGTTCATTTTGTATTTATTAAATAAATGAGTTATACAGCCATGTCACAGAAAACCATTCCGATCGGACGTGGTTTCAATTTCGTAAGTTGCTTTTTCAGAAAACGAAAAACGAAAATTTTCTTCGTAATCAAACCACTTTTAAATTTCAAAGTGGAATTGAAAAACACTTTTCTACTGACTTCATTTGCAGTAAATACTAAAAAACTTGCATACTTTTAGGAGAGTCAAATAAATATTTGGTCATGAGCTTTCCATGTTAATAAAAAGCTCAATGTGAGCTTTGCATCTAAAAACCAGAGTAAACAAACGCCTCAAGGTATAACAGCTTTATCATTGTAAAAACGATATACAAAATAAACGGAGTCTAAAGCACCAAAAATGTACTTTTTCGGAATGACAACTACGGAATCAAAACCAATCCGACCGGAATCTGTGACACGGCTGATAATTATAAAAAAGTTAAGTTGAAATTCTTCTCTTCAATAAAAAAAAGTTCGGTTTCCCGTTCGGGTTCGGCTTCGGTTCTGAAAATTCAACCGAAGTTCGGGTCCGGTCTGAAAAAAGTGCGTTGGGTCGGACACTACTGACATAACCTAATGCACATCACAGCACCCTCCTTCATCGGTATTTTAGCAGAATCGTCGCCGAAGTAAAAGAACTAATAATATGGCTACACAGCTTAAAAACGAATTAATGCCCCTACTTGACACCAGAGGTGCTCTAAAAAATTTAACAAAAAAAAACCCCCGGAATGGTGGAGTTGTAAATGAATTAAGCTTTCTATCTCTCTTCCACTTCACCACCTGTTCTCTCTACACTACCCCCTTCCCAAAAAAAAGATAACACATTAATTAATTAACTATAGGCATTAACTAACTGATTGTGGTACTTCTGTTAAAAAAAAATTGTTTTTGCTTTATCTGTTTATAAACTTTACACCAACTTTAAATTAATTTAAATCGGAAACTCTTTGTGAAAGTTATGAGGCTGACAAGATTTTACATGCCCTAGGTAGTCAAGTTTGACACCCTGTAGCTTGGCGTGTGTTTCAACAGGATGGTCCAAATTGCAAAATTCTTAAAGCTTAGATCCTCCTCTATGATTTTTACATACATCGTTTTGTAAGTGGATTGCAAGTTTCAAACATACAGATTTATTACCAATTCCTTCCAATTGGAACCACTGTGTGCCGTCAACAAGACCACCAGAGAAATGACGGGCGTATTTTTTCAATACTGCAACAGAAATTACAAGCAAAAACAACAAAAAAAGAAAGGAAAAAATACAAGGAAAGAAAACGTGACATTTAAAAAGCATGCAAATGAATAAATCAGCATAAATATTTTTATTAATTTCTTATAAAAAGAAACTACAACAAAAGACACACTGATTGAGAAACTGCATTCTACAAAAATTTATTTAAATGAAAGAGGAAAAAAATCTTAAATTATAAGAAATAAAGAGATTAAAATATATTATATTTTTGTATTTTAATTGATTTTTCTTTTGGTTTCACACCAAACTGTACAAATGAATAAAAGAGATGTGAACAAAAAAAATCTTTAAATAAATTATTATTTTTAATAACATCTTCTTCTATAGTGTTATCTTCAAAAAGAAAAAATTAAAAAAAGTTTCCATATAAATTTTATGACAGAAAAAGTTTTTATATACACATAAATAAACATTAATATTATTTTAATTTTTTTTATGAAAAAAAGCTCATTTGCTTATCTCTTTTTTTCAACAGAAGATCTGGGAGTAGGGGGGGAAAGAAAATTTTTACGTGTTCAAAGCAAATTTAACAACTTAACAAGAAGGTGTGAGCAATTTATTTTTAATGAGATTTCTAAATTATGCATAAAATTAAACAAATTATTTTAAAGCAACAAAAAAAAAACAAAAAACATGTTAATTTGTTTAACAACAAAAATGACCCCAAAATTTTACAAAGTATTTTTCAAAAATATTTTTAAGGTTTCGGCCGAGTATAGGGTCTTCTGTACTTTCGCTCCGCTTTTTGCCTGACCGTCTGGCACACGGCTATATTTTTTAAGCCGTAATAAGTAGACAACTTGATACGTTCACAGAGTGTGTTTAACTGTGAGCGCTATAATAATAAATAATAATAAAATACCCAGCAAAAAAAAGTCGGAACTAGTTCCACAGGTTTATCGTTTTCATTGTATACGACAATCGCTAGAGGTAGTGAATGTAATATTCTAACGCTGTTGTTTATATCAAAAATTGTTCTAAACAGCCTTTGGATCACTTCCATCCTACAACAACCACGTGTTAAATTCATTGATGTTCCACCAGAAATAGAACTACTTTGAGCTGAGTTCATCAATGCTGTAACTAATAATTTCTATGTTCATTTTTTGCTGGGTAAAGTTAAGTTCGTATGTTCGTAAGTTGTAGGTTTTTATTTAATAGATAAGAAGAAATCACAAAGGAATTAACGGATGCAATTAGACAATTTGTTTCACATAAATTGTACAGAAATTAAGATCGTTATCTTATATTATTAGCTTTCAGTTTAATCGATTTTAGTTTAACAACCGTTTTAGTTTAAAAACGGTTTCAGTTTATATAAACAAAGTGATTAGTTTTTTTAAATCATATATACTTAAAACAAAGCGATTTGATTACACTGTACAACACAAAATAAATTCAGTAAGGCGCGACTTTGACTCACACGCGTAGAGTTCCGCACGAACACGATATGCATTTACAAATATCCCGTTTTTTTAGATATTTTTAGTTTTGGCGATTTTTCCGTTTTGGCGCTTTTTTTGGTTCAGCGTTTTTTTAACTTTGCGATTTTTTCGTTTGGCAATTTTTTCGTTTTGGCAACTTATTGTCGTTTTGACGATTTTTTTCGTTTTTGTGTATTTTACTTTCAGCGCTTTTTTATGTTAGCTACTTTTTATATTTTAGGTTTTTCAAGTTTTATATTTTTTTTATAAGATATTTTCCTTTTTAGGTTTTTTAGCGCTTTCCCCATTTTTTTAATTTTGCCGCTTTTTCTTTGACTTGGCGATTTTTTTTCGTTTTGACGACGTTATTTCGTTTTGACGATTTTTTTTTCATTTTGCCGATCTTTTTTTCGTTTTGGAGTAATTCCATTTAGCCGGGTGTGACCACTTTACACATATTTTTTGTTATAAATAAAGAATATAAAATTTTTACTTAAAAAAAGGTTGCGACTCGCAAGGCCATTAAGCTTAAAGTCGTTGAATAACGGGTAGACACTGAAAGAACACGATTCCTGCTTAGAATGGTCGTCAGAAAGCTGCGATGGGTGTGATCTTACAAATCTTAGTTTTAAAGAATTATGACTTTCAGCATAAATTCTGTAAAATTTTTACTATAACGCACACAATAATTTTGGTATAGCTGTCTGTTCAAAGTGCTTCTAAATGTATTACATATTTACTTTTTGACAAAAAAATCAGTTTTATTAGCAAAAAAACTATATTTAAAATGTGACAGGTGTGACTGACGGGTGTGACCTAATACGAAAATTTAAACAATTCGAAGAAAGAATACCTTTTTATTGATTTCATTAATATAAATAATATAAAAATAAATCATAAGAAACTAATAACATATTTAATTATTTGCTATCCGTTCTATTATAGACAGCAGAATACTCTAGCTGAGCATGTTTTTTTTTAATTCAATAAAAAGCGAAAAAGTATATTTTTTCAGATATAAGTGTTTTTATTAATAATGAGAAAGGGAAGAAAATAAAATCTGAAATAAATATTAAACAAACAAAGAGGGAGAGCAAAACGTTTCGTGGATGATAATTTAAAAGTGCATCAAATTGCTTAAAATATATTAAATAATGTATTTTTTTATTTTTTCTATAATTGTCATGCTCTAAAAATCATCAATTGAGAGATTTTTATTAAAATAAAAAAATGGTTTTTTCCTTGCATAGGGCCGTTTTACGTGGAATCACTCTTTGGCTATTTTTTGTTTTTTGCAATTTACTTTTCGACTTGTTCCCCGCATATTTTGATTAATTTACCCTTTAATTATTGATTTTATTTGTTTCAAGTGCACAGACTAAACTAAATTTCATTTTCAGTAAAGTAATTCAATAAAATAGTAAATATTTTGTCTAGAAACGGTGCTACAAACAAATTTGTAAATATAGACAAAAATATCTCAACAATTTCATTTAAAACAAAACGTGTTTTTTCAGTGAACAAATTGTTTGAATCTATAAAACAATGTGTCTAAAAATATTTGCAAATAGTAAACAAAACAAATTTACTAAATCAAATAAGAAGATTTACTGGATTTTCTGAAAAATATTAAACAATATTTTTGTCTGAGTTTATAAAAGAATAACTATAACGGCGCTTTTCACAATGTACGATTAAAAGTTAATGTGGACTTTAACGGCAAGTTTTGTATAACTTGCCGTTAAATTCCACGTTAACTTTTAATCATACATTGTGGAAAGGCCGTAAAAATACCAACAAATATTAAACAAAATAGTTTAATTAATCAAACAAAAATATTTACTGGATTTTTTGTAATATATCAAACAAAATTTTTGTCTGGGTCATCATCATCATCCATTATGCATTTGTGAAATTTCACTTTGTTAAATTTGTTCAACTCTGAATGTTTATCTAAAGACTTTAAAAAAAATTAATGAGAACTAACATAACGACATCAAGGAATTGATAAACAAACTTGGTACAATCTCATTCCTCTTGCTATCATTGTTGTTGTTGTTATTTGTGTGTATGTCGTCATCGGGGTTGTTTTTTTTTACTGCACATATACCATGGTTTTCTTGTTATTTTTGGTGTTTGCGTTTTAAATAAAAGTCAAACAAAAAATTCATTGATTTAGTAAAGAGCATTTACTGAAAATGAAATTTATTTTTAGACAAACTTTTGTTTAAAAATTTGTTTGTGAAAATTTTTTCTGTGCGTCTAATTATTACGGCTCATAAGATATAGCTTAATTTCAAAATTGCGTTACCTGACAGAATAATCTTTAATTTTTGGTTTGTTTGTTTGTTTTCGTTAGTATTACTTTTCAAATGTACTAGCTCTGAAAATTTCAAGAGCTTGCCTCATAAGGTTTCCAAGGTACAGCTAATTGTCAAAATTACATTAACTGATAAAATACCCTTTAATTTTTATTTTGTCTAAATATCAGTAAATTTCAGTATTCCGTACTTATGTATTAAAAATGTCAAGTGTCTATATATCAAGTGTCTGTATATTACACTAGGATTTCAACATGTTTCGTTGCTCCCTTTAGAACACCCTTTAATTTTCTATTTTCATAAGCTTTAAGTATTTATTGTTGTAGCGGACATAGTTACACATATTCTGTGAAAATCGCAGGTACGTACCTCTTAGCGTTTTCGAGATAGAAGCCTGAGGCAGACAGACGGACACACAGACGGACAGTGCAGCGAAAACAATAGGGTTCCTTTTTCAGCTTTGGTGTACGAAACCCTAAAAATAACTCAGTTTCGATAACGGATTCTGCTAGAGGGGATAAAAACGTGTATCTGCATTTTCACTGTATGAATTTTCTATATAAATTCAGTGAATTCGACATTAATCGATTCTAATGAAAAGTTCATTAAAACTCAATCAACGTCATACTTTATTGGTTTAATGAAACAAGTTTCGTTAAAATTATTTTAATGAAAATTTCTGCAAATATATAAAATAGTTAGTTGCATTGATCCAACAGAATAATTTTGCTAACTAAACTAATGAAATTCTTTCTTTATTTTAACGAAATAATTTCATAATTTTCTATGTATTTCATTATTTTCATGAAATTGTTTAATTATTTTAATAAAATCAATTCGTTATTAAGTAAAATCATTAACTAAACGTGTTTCATTGCATATTTTAATTTATTGGCATTTCAATGCTACAAATACGATCGATATACAATAATTAGCATCAGAAAAGTTTCTAATGTTGATGACCACCCACCCACAGCATCGAACCAGACTCTTGATTTTTTTTTTGTTGAAATTATTGTTGGGAGATTTGCAAAATAAATGGTAATAAATCTGCAACTTCTAAACTACTGATTGGATTTATCTGAAACTTCTAGCATCTTTAGAGGACCAATCAGACTTTATAACGCATGTCTCGGTGGCCTACTGATTTAAGAGCGAGAAGAGTTACAGTGGGCCAAATTTGACCACCTGAGACTAAAAAAGTTTCTGAGGCTTGTAAGTTTTTGAAATGTTATCCGATTTTAAAAATTTAAAGAGCTTTGAGTTAAGCTAAAAAATACAAAGCAATAATCTGCCGACATGTGTTTCCGTATCTCTCAGACCTTAGAAAATATTTGTATGGTTCTAAGGTTAAAAAGTAAATGTCAATATGTACCTGCAGTACAAAAATTAACTCTACAGTTTTCATTTGTCAATAGTCATAAAAAGTTTGTATATTTTTTTTAACAAAAAAATAAAACGCCTTTTTATTTTAATAAATTGAACACGTTTCACCAGATACTCTCGCAGATTCACAATAATATTAGATAATAAATTTAGTGCGAAAAAAATCACAAACAATAAATATGTAGGTTATTTTTTCATTTTGTCAGTTCCATTTCTATTATTTTCATCCAACAAATTTATTGGCAAAGGAATCGCATTGACAAACACGTATTAAAAACTAATTTTGCATTCAAAACAAATGTAGACTATAATAACTACTAGAAACAAATTCGCATAATAATAAACACAAATAACATCAATTTACCACTCACTTTTTAATAATAATGAAAAAATAACATCTGAAAAAACCGGAAATAAAAATGTTGTGCTAAAAAGACAAATTTTTAAATTCAGGAAACTTTTGTCGATACCAGTTATCGATTTAAATATAAATAAAAGAGAAGTAGGCTCGTGTTTAATTTTTAAAAAGTAGTTCAATTAAAGAACTCTGAATGCAAAAACCAATAACACTGGCACAGCACAAAGAATTTGACAAGGAGTGAACTTAAAATATGTGTGTATCGGCGTTTACAAATTAGCAATTTTGCACATTGTTATAGTAAATTAGCATAAGTGATCTTGATATAAAAAAAAACTCTCCTTCGCCGGCGAATTAGGCAGTTTTTCACCCCCATTTTAAAAAAGGGACACCCAGATTATAGGCAAGAACCTAGTAAAAACAATGCCGTTACTCGAACACTTTTAGCAATACTTTTGCCTCAGGCTACCTGACTGCACTAAACCGACGCTAGAGTATAAAAGAACTACTGGGACCAATGGAATGTATAGCAAGCATCTCTGAACGAACTTTTTTCTCAGACAAACTTCCATTACGCAGGGTGCCTTTGCATTATGGTAATGGTGGAAACAAGAATACTGTTTTTTTTTTTTCTTGTAGCAAACAGAAGAAATCAATGTGTTTTCATAGGCTAAGAATCCATCTTTGACAAACTCCTGAAATTTTCACAGCTAGTGCAGCAATTTAAAGGCAACAGTAGCGAAAGAGCAAAGTAACTAAAAACGCCCAGCATAAACGTTGCTTACTGGTAGGCAAAAAAGTATATGAAGATTTAAGTCGTAACTACTTACAATTTGATTCGATAACTACTTATTTTTGTTTGAGGAGTCCAAAAAATAAGGGGTACCCCTTACAAATGTATTTACACTAGTCAATGCAATTAACTAGTTATTATTTGGTTTACTTGAAGCTAAAAAATAAGTAGTCAAATAAACAAATTAAAATCAAAATCAATTTTTACACACATGATATTTTATTTATATTTATTGAATTTTTTTATTTTTTACCCATCTGAGATACGAACCTGAGCTTGTTCAGATTTGAAGACAAGAACTTTAACCACTCAGCTATTGTTGACTTATAAGTTTAAGAGACAAAAATTAGTTTTCATATACAAACACATGTTGACTTAAAAAGTGGTTGTCTACATATTTTATTAATACACATCAACAAATTGTAACTACTTTCAGATAATGAGAAAAATACGTACTTAATTTATTAAGAAGTAGGTAGTAGTTCTGATTTGAAGCATAGTAATAAGATAAATAAGTACCACTCATTACTTTGTAACCCATTAATAAAGTACTACCCATTACAAAAATCACAAAAGTTTTTGCTGGGCGAAAGGGTATTCTATCAGGTTATGTAATTTTGAAATTTAGCTGTATCTTCGCAAACATAATAACTAAATACTTGAAACAAACAAAATAAAATGAGCAATTAAACCGAAAAAAACCGCCAAAACAAAAAAAACACTAAATATATATAAAAAAAAAACAAAATTAAACAATTCTAAAATAGAAAAGGCGCTTAAAGGAAAAAAAGCACAAAAACTAAAAAAAATCACTGAAATGCAAAACATAGCCATAAATAATAAATAGCAAACAAATATCGCCGAAAAACAAAAAAAATCGCAAAAACGAAAAAATCGCAATAATGAAAAAAAAGTCCACCAACACTCAGAAAATTGCCAACGAAAAAAGCACCAAAACTAAAAAAAATTGTTAAAACTTAAAATATCGCCAAAAACCAAAAAAATCGTCAAGACGAACAAAATCACCAAAACCCGAAAAAAATTGCCAAAACGAAAAAAGTCATAAAAAATGTCAAAAACCGAAAACACGTCAAAACTGAATACATCGCCAAAAGCCGAAAAAAAATTATAAACGAAAAAATCGCCAAAAGTAATCAAAATCGTAAAAAAACAAAAAAAAACTACAAAACGAAAAAAAAATTTCCAAAACGAAAAAAAATCACCAAAACCAAAAAAAAATCGCCAAAACGAAAAAAGTCATCAAAAAAAATTGCCAAAAACCGAAAAACGTCAAAACTAATTACATCGTCAAAAGTCGAAAAAAATTTTTCTAAACGAAAAAAATCGGCAAAAGTAACAAAAGTCGTTAAAACTAAAAAAATCGCCAAAACGAAAAAAATCGCCAAAACTAAAATATCGCCAAAACGAAATAAGCGCCAAAGCTAAAAAAAAAAATCGCCGCATTCAAAAAACAAACGAAAAAATCGCTTAAGCTAACAATAATCGTCAAAAACGAAAAACTTCGCCAAAACTAATAAAAAATCACTCTAAAATCAAAAAGTCACCAAAAAATATAAAAATCACCGAGACGAAAAATGGTATTCGTAAGGAGCCCTTCGTGTGCGAGTCAAAGTCGCACTTTACTGAACTTATTTATATTTGCGTGTTAAGACGACCCAATAAATGCTGGCACTTTAAAGCGTGTAAAGTTGATGTGACAGACAGGCATTTTTTGTGAAAAGCTCACAAATATCTGGTGTGAGTTTTGGTAAGCCATCTACCGATTTTTTATTATGTACATTATAGTCAAATTCTAATTTATCGTTATTTTATGTGTCCAAACTTCTTTTTGTATATAATAAATACATTGATTGCATCTTGAATTCAAAACATTAACGATTGTACTTCGAACTATATTATCATTATTGTAATCTTGTATATTTTTTTTTATTAAATTACCATAAATTGTAATTATTACCTCATAGAGTTGCCCCCACTGTCATGTTTGTTATTGGAACTTTTCCATATGTCAATTATCGGTCGCCTTATAAAACCAAGAGTTAGTTTTTAACTTCTAAGCGCGAAATTACTGGCTTGCAATTTAGCCATTAAGCGAACACGATCAATTTATCCAAAGAATTAACACTTACCAATTCTCTCTAAAATTAAAATTTTTCATCAGCATCGTTTACTTGCCAGTATTTTTGCCAGTATATTTATTCATAATTTTTTTTGTGGAAGTGTTTAAGTATAATTGAGATAACTAATCAGTTTTCTTCTATTCTTTTTGAGTTATTTTAAAAAGCCACATCATTACCAAGGCCACAAAGAAAGAGAAAGATACTATGTGCACATGTATTTGTAGAGATAAAAAGACAAAAAGATACATAAATTATAATGACAGATTTACTTAAATAATAATTACGTCACATTTTTATTAAGTGAAGGAGAGAGGAAAAATTTATATTCCACCCACGTTGGACAGAAAATAAAAATTTGCGATTTTTATTACTTTTAGCCATGAAAATTTGCTCATAAAAGGTGTTTTTTTAGATGTATAGAATTTTAACATATTTAGTTAATACACAAATGAATTGCACAATTGCACTGAAATTGAATTAATTTGCTAAATAATTTTGTGGCAGGTTTCTTCCGTTATTTTTAACTATTAAATATTTATATATTTTTTAGTTATTTATTATTTCATTCAATCTTGCAATATGTAGCCTGTGGGAAACTTTGTACCAATTGTCTTGAACGTACTTGTACTATGATTGGTGAAAATGGGAGATGTGCCCAAATCATGGGAATTCATGCACGACAATAATGTCCATTTTTCAATACAGTACAATACATTTCTCCAGAAAACGCGAAAAACTAGCGTTACCATATGGTAATTCTGGGTCACCTAGGGTAAGGTTTCTTTTATGGAAAAATGCTTTTCGGGCATGTTTAAAGAAAAATTCACATAAATACCGGTTGCAAATCAATTTTATTGAAATTATAAGTAAGGAAAAAATAAATTTATGATGATAAGAAAGAGAAATATTCGTTAGACTGAAATAATTCATGGTTTGGTGTGGTAATTGGCAAAACACTTCACACAAAGTCCTACGTTGCATTTTATACATAATGTTCGTCCGTTAAATTTGGAGCCTACGATTAGATGGTACTACATAATATCCAGTCTGATCATAACGAATGTGGGATGGCATCGGACCAAATGATTTGGCTTTTCGACCATAATGTTTGCAGTATACTGTCAATTGTCATTGAAATTCTACTTGAGTCATTGTTGGTTGCTCTTTTCGATGAAGCTGCCCCGCATTTTGAGCACAAGTATCAACCAACCAGGTAATAATGCTAGACCACCACTTTGTTCGTCTGTATGCGATGCGGTATTGGGCCAAGTTTTTGTCAAATCGGTCTACTCCACACATATATTTGATATATTCCGTGATCGCAAAAGGACGGGGTACATTTCTTATGGCTAAACTTGCTTTAGAATAATATGTTGGTAGATAACTTGCAGACAGCATTATCCTTCCAATTCACCAAACAAATACCAGTGCATTTCATCGTAACTGATTCCGAGTAACCACTCTCCATGGACTTGAAGTTTTCTTATGCACCAGTGGACAGCTTGCTGGAATACGATTTTAACGGATTGTTCCCGTGGCATTATATCCGCTTGAGATAAGCCGACAAAGGATAATTGGTAAACAGGTTATCAAAGTAAAACGAAAATGGCAGCGGTTTCAATGTATCATTAAAATTATCGATCATACTGACCAAAGAAAGGAGCGGCGCATTTTCCAAGCTTGTCTTCATACTCAACATTCGAACGAGTATTCTTTCCATGGTAAATTTCGAAGTTCCCCAAGTAGCTTGATGGAGTGCAAAGAGACCAAACTTTATAGCCAAATCGTTACGGTTTGCCTTTGATGAACTGCTTCCACCCATGTCTACCAAAGTAAGATATCAGGCTTTCATCGAAAGATTTTGTTCGGCATGAAAATGTTCAATCATTTTTGCTTTCAATTGATCAGTAAGAGGACGTAATTTCCACATTTTATCGGGATTTGTGCCGTTTTGTGAAGATGCCTTGGAATTGTCTTCGAGGTGAAGGCTGCAAAATCTCTTGAAAACGATTTCGACGCAGAGATAAACCTCTAAAAGCCGCAAAATTCACAAAATGCCAACGAAATGTAAATAAATATATTAGATAAATTTACAAAATAGCACAGAAAATCATATGAAACGTAAGAAAAACATGTACCCCACACGACCCACGATTACCATATGGTAATGCCTTTAGTAAAATGTAAAAAGATAATACAAAAATAAATTGTTTCTAAAAAATAAAGTACCAGTTGCATAGTTTATTTCATTAGCTACCAATTAGTGGAATTATTATTAAAATATATTGAAAAACTATTAAGATATGCATATACTTACCGACGTGCCATATTGAAAAACAAAATTTTTTCACTTTTATTTTTTCAATTTGACATGCGATAGCTTCGCTAATTGAACTCAGAATAACAAAAAAAATTATTTGTTGGCAAGCCACAAATGTTTTGCGTTAAATAATGTTTTTCTCTTGTACTTTTGCTATGTGGTTTTTGATTTATTCATCTAAATTTGATAGGGTGTTTTACATTACCACATGGTAATCATGGGAGATATTGGGTTAAGTTTGGATCTAGAGCCTTTCACTGAGTATCTTTATTATGTCAATTAGCCTGCTTCACTGATTACACTATGTAAACGTTCAAGAACTCGAACTTGTTGGTGGTCCTTGCGAACCAGTCCCTCTAGGGTAAATATACATAATATTTGAATATGTATTTCTTTATGTGTAGTTTACACCATTCACTAAGGTATTGCCGTTTTGATTCCCACCAAAGATTCTGGGATCCGACGATTGTTTGTTAAAACCAAAAAAAAACATCAATAAAAACAAAAACACTATAGGCCCTGCAATCGAAAGAACAGTTTTTCCATGGATTTTGTATGAACAACTCTTCATATGCATAATATGCATTGTATGAATGTATTGTATGCATGTACGCACATTTTTCAATACATGCTATGAATCTCGTATCAAAAATCGCCTGTTTGCTGTGATGGTAGAAAAATATGTGCGTGATTCTCATTCCAAACGTAAAAAATTGTGTCTTTTTTTACCAATGTAACTAACTGAAATATGAGTATTCGTCTCATTCAATGCATTCTGAAATAAAATTATATATTTCGATTTTTTCAAATTTGTATGTATTGAGCGTTACATTTGCTTTCGCGGTTGTTCTGGGAATAATTTTTTAGAAAAACTACTCTACAAAAAATGCGTATATGGTTTGAAAGCACTATACAACTACTCTCTAAAAACAAAAAATTATAATAATCGCAGGACGAAATTAAAAGTTATGACCACTTTTTCAATTTTGACTTGGGTTCACATGAAAAAATAATATATGTTTTAAAATAATTATTTACAAACATTTATACATGAGCGAAAAGTATGCTAACTCTTCTTTCAAATAAGGCTATTTTTTTTTAAATCGACCGACAATTTCAAATAATTATTCGTACCAAAAAACGGCCTACCTAATACATTTTTCGAAAACATAACAACCCCCAGTGCGAAAGAAGTAAATTTTTTTCAAAGAAAACCAGAAATTTATAACTTAGTGTTCTTTATATCGTTTCTACTCTTCCGCTGCTGTTAAATTTTTTTCAACGTCCTAAAATGTTTAGATAAATTATAAATAAAAAAAAATTTTACGTAACGCTCAATACATTTTCTTACGAATTAAATCTTTTTTTTAGAACACACACTATATTTTGAATTTAAAACAATTAAATCTTCGATGAGTTTTAACATAAACTCTTTTTTAATAAAAAAAAAAAGCTTTTAATTAAATTAAAAATATGTACATGGATAACACTCAATACACTTTTTTGGATAAACACTATAATTGGTTGATGAAACGTTTTGTAATATAACACTTTTTGACAAAGTTTACAAAACTTTCAAATATTTAGAAGTACAAACTTACGCTGTTTTTTAAGTGTATATTGTAATGAAGCGTACTAAAAAAACGTTACGCCCAATACACAAGACTGCGGACAATTAAAAAAAGATATATAATTTCTAATGTTTATTAAATTTATTATTTGAGTTATTCTCATTATTTAATTTAAAATAATTGTTTTTTGTATAAAGGTGTAGAAAAATATAATATCGAATATAAATTGTTTGTTGGGTTTTTTATAAGTTTCTAAGCCTACTACGCTTATTTTATTCTTTTGTGATTTTCAACAAAAAAAAAAATATTGGTTGTAAATTCTCAAATGGTTTTTGAAAGTCTGTGCATAAAATAATAGGTTTGAAACTTTTCAAAAGTATGGTTGAAGTCTACTGACGATTTGGTAAAGCATCAATGAAATGCACATAGACAGACATTGCTTAACTCTCAACAAATAATTAAGAGAAGGAAATGCAAATATTCTAAAACCGTTATAGATTTAATCTCGTTTTTGGAAAAATTCATACTTTCTTAATGTGGAAAATCAACAGCATGCATTACGGACACGCCAATTTGTATGAAGAGAGTAAAAACAGTATTTTCGTTCTTCTTTTTTTAACACATAATGGACAGCCTTACCCAAAAAATAACTTACATATGTACATTTGTTTATAAATCTATTTATTCATGCTAATACTGCATTTACATTGTCTAGATTTCGATACAATTTGATTTGAAATCTTTAACGAAATCTATGTGTATCGTTTTAAAAAAAAATTAAAAAGTGCCTGCTTAGCTAATTCACACACCTTTTATAGAATATTTTCATAGAGCTCAGTATACTTGCAGCTAATTCACTCACTTTTTATATAAAAATGTTGTACAGGGTAGTAAAAAGTAAATAAAACACTAGATTTTGAGTAGATTTCGTTTGTTTTATAAAATATTTTGAAGTACCAACGGACACGAAAAAAGCATTTGAAATGAGAATCAGCCATGTACATATTTCTGTTTGGAACTTTTATATAAAAATTTTCCAAACTTTTCCTGTACATATTTTGTTATTTTTAGGTTTTACTTTCTTGTAAAAATAAATTTAAATCAGTAAAACTTGCATTTGTCGCATTTGTCGTACTCCCAAAAAGCTGATGTCTTATAAAAACCTTCAATACAGAGAATTTTGTATTTATACCCATTTTAACCGAAACAATAAAAATTTCAAGGAATTTGTTTTAAAATTCAACTCGCGTATTTCAGAATACGAGAATATGAAGAAAAAAAAAAGCTGGACGTCAAGTTGTCAAGTCTTGTTAACGGGGTTTAAAAAAAGAATTTACATTTAAAACTCAACAAAAACAAACAAACACACACACAGAGAATAATAAAAATGGAAAATAAATAATAACAGAACCTTAAGAAATAACGAAAAAGGTAAAAATATCAAAACAACAACAAAAAGAATTAATAGATGTTTAAAGGTTTGTGCCGGTAACCAAATACCCTTTAATTTAGGGGCTATTCACATATTACGTAACGCGATTTTCGTAGTTTTTATCCCTTCTGCTTTCGTAACGTTTTTTTTTAATTGTTAGTATAAATTGATCTAATCCGTAACAAATCTTTTTTAACCCAACTTGTTGGAGAGTAAGTTATAATTTTTATAGCATTTTTCTGAAACAACAAATGGCATAACAAGCGCAAATACCGTATACCACCTGTGGTGTAGTAGGGTATACAAAAACGTGTATCTGTAAGCTACACGTTCAAAATTAACAAGTTTGAATTGAAGACAGTTGCATTTACAAACAAGAGCAAAATATGTAACTACTTTTTTTTATCATAAATTTTATATTTACATTTTATTATTACATACAAACAAATGAAAATAATATAACAAATGTAATACAGTACAGGAATATTAAATATGCTTTAGTGCTTTTTTGTTCTTAAAAAGGGTGAAACCCAAAACACACGAAGAAAAAAAACGTATAGTATTTTCTGCTATTGACTGACGGAAGTTGTTGTTTTAATTTACATCAAATTACTGTTACTAACTTGGCTGCCACACGCAAAACCTCAAACATCGATGTATGTTTTTACAACAGTTTCATTTAATACGATTACGCATATTAATTAAATTTTGTGTGCAAATTTGATTTTCTTGGCAAGAAATATGTATAGGAGGAAAATTATAAAAAAAATAGCTGAATTTAATTTTTAATTGGTTGATATATAATTTCATTTCAAATTTAATTAAGTCTTGTTTCAGGCGAATTGAATTAGGTGGCAGAGCGTGTGCAATAACACTGTACAACACAAAAAAAAAATAACATGGTTCTATCGGCAGAGGACACCAAAAATATATATGAGTGATTTTCATTTCGTGTCCGTTAAAAGTACAGTGAAACATTTCATAAAATAGACGCATACAATTTAAATTAAAAACTGATTTAGCATGATTTAATAGATTGTAAATAAATGTACATTCGGCCATGTCACAGGTTCAATTCCGTTCGGAAACGGAATTCAATCCACCCCAATATGTCAAGCTCTAGCTGGAGCATACTGCAGCATAGTAGCGCCGCCAACAGTCTGGACACATCTGAAAAATTGGCGTATTTTAGTTTTCTTTTTTAGACACCAGCTGCGACGAAAATGGGGATGTTGAATTCCGTTTTCGAACGGAATTGAACCGATTATGTGTTAAAAACGAAGAACAAAAATACTGTTTTTACTCTCTTCATACAAAATGGCGTGTCCATAATGGATGCTGTGGATTTTCCACATTAAGAAACCATGAATTTTTCCAAAAAACGAGATTAAATTTATAACGGTTTTAGAATATTTCCGAGTGAACTGACATCACTGGTAAGTCATGACTAGGTAATCAACTTTTACCTAATTTTGATCTGCCAGTGATATATGGACAAATGACTTCATTTTAGGGATGGGCAAAAAATATCGATATATCGATATTTTTTAAAAATGTATCGATATATATCGTCGATATTTCTAATTTTGATATATCGATGTTTTTTCCCAAATATATCGACAGTATCAAATTCGATATTTTTAGCTTTGGTTTTGTTTTTCGTGCAATTTTTAAAAACATTTCAGCATAGTCTCCATCAAATAGAATAATACTAGCAAAATCTTGTTGTTTTATTTATATTTTGTCTATTCGACAAATTATCATTCTTTGGGTGTAATTTTGTTGATGTATGTTCCATGAAATATTGCTGGAAAAGTAAGGATCTTGGAAATTAACACTTTCCAGCTTAATTATATATAAGAAATGTACTTTTTTTTGTTTTATTTTAAAAAAAAATTTGGGAACTACGTATGAATTATCATATTTGAAAAAATATCGATATTTCGATATATCAATATTTTTTATTCGATAGATATCGATGCCGATCGATATTTAAAAATATATCGATATCGATATATTTTTTCACTTACCCATCCCTACTTCATTTTAAATAAATAAAAGTATTAAATTCTAAAATAATTTAATAAAAAATGCAATTCGAAATGAAAAATCGAGCCATTTCCGTAAATATCAAATTAAATAATGGAAAGCTACTGGGAAATGGAGAAAGGATATTAGGTATGCCCAGGCAAGACTATAATACAATTAAATGCAGAATATCAGGATATTTCTTTACTATCTACTAAGAAACCAGATAAGTTGAAATGCAGCCTGTTAAGACGTTATCGATATATAAAATTGTAGTGTCAGGTATACATCACATGTGTGTCATTCCATGTCAGTATCAGATGTGTACCTAAGTACGAAATTATGAGTTATATATGAGTCAGTAATGAGTCAGTTCTTATGTCATATATGACATTTCATGATATTATGCTGATGGCAGAATGACATCAATGTGATCAGTGGATTGCATTTGTTTCTCTTATTTTCCACATCAAATTTTTTATATACATATATTAGAAATTATAATTTATTTTTTTAAATTTGTTGTTGTCCGTAGTCTTATGAGCTGAGCGTTACGCTTTTTTAGTACGCTTCATTACTCAGTTTAATTATTAAAATTGCATTACCAATATACACTAAAATAACAGCGCAAGTTTGTACTTCTAAATATGTATTTAAAAGTTTTGGGAAGTTTGTTAAATAATCTTGTATTGCCAAAGGTTTCATCAATCAATCATGGTTTGTATCCAAAAAAAATGTATTGAGTGTTATCCAAAATGTTTTTAATTTAATTGAAATTTTTTTAGTGATCAACTCAGGAGTTTATGTTAAAATAGGTCGACGATTATGCATCTTAATTGTTTTAAATTCAAAATATAGTGTGAGTTTTGGAAAAAATATTGAATTCGTAAGAAAATGTATTGAGCGTTACGTAAAAATTTTTTTTAAATATAATGTACCTATAAATTTTAGGACGTTAGAAAAAAGATAACATCAGCTGAAGGGTAGAAACGATATAAAGAACATTATCTGTTTACAAATTTCGGATTTCCTTTGAAAAAATTTTGCTTCTACCGCACTATGGGTTGTTATTTTTTCGAAGAAAGTATTAGGTAAGTCGTAGTTAGCTGCGAATAATTATTTGAAATTGATATAACTTTTAACATTGTTGGTCCACTTTATTAAAATTTGTCGTATTTGAAAGAAGAGCTATCCCGCTTTTTGCTCATGTATAAATGTTTGTAGAGAATTATTTTAAAGGATAAAAATTTTTTATTTTTCTATGTGAACCCAAGTCAGAATTGAACAAGTATTCATAACTTTTATTTTCGTCCTGAGATTATTAAAATTTTTTGTTTTTAGAGAGTAGATGTATAGTGCTTTCAAACCCTATACTCACTTTTTGCGGTGTACTTTTTTGCTAAAATCATTCCTAGAACAAACAAAACAAAGTAAATGTAACGCTCAATACACAACAATTTTAAGAAATCGAAAAGTATAATATGAATCCTACCTTTTCATATTTCATTTAGTTACATTAGTAAAAAAAATTACGTTTAGAATGAGAATCACCCATATCCGTGTACCGGTGTTTTAAAAGTTTACACCTGAGACTCATTTTAGAGGGAGTTAAAGTGTCCCCCTTTTGCATATTGTTATACAGCCCAATTATGAATAAGAATTCCCCGGGAGTTTATTTCCTGTTCTCTATTCCCCTATTCTTAATAAAATCTCCCCTGGGAAATTTTTATCTTTTCCCATTCCTCCTATTATAAATTACAATTTCCCCGGGAAAAAAACTCCCAGGGAAAAAAGTAGGTATTCTAAATATGAGGGAGAGGGAGAAATTCTTGCGAGTTTTTCCCCAAACATTTTGAAGGAAGCTAATGCAAAAATTTTAAATTCAAATTAAAAAATCTTGTGAAACAAGGCATAAGCATTTATTTTGGACAACATGTTTAAATAAACACCTGAATGTTATATTTCTCTCTCTCTCTCTCTCTCTCTCTTGTTTTATGAATTTTTATCCACGCCATGCAAACCTACGCTTCGGAAGAAAGTTTTAAAACACACTCAATTTTGCACGCCTCCTTTAAGTTCGCATAATAGGCAAGTTGGAGATTTGTTGCGGTTTAAAAAATTTACAATTTTCTTCTTACACACAATCACTGGGGATTTAAGGCATCTGGCCCTGGCCCTGGCCCAGTTCTCGCTTCACTTTTTCAGCATAAAGTTCTTCTGAGAGGTTCTGAGTGACTATACTGTACATTTTACTTTTTATTTAGGCAAAAACAAATATTTATATTAACACACAATCTTATTATCAATGAAAACATAAAATTTTAATTAATTTCTATTACTGAACTCTTGTGTTAGTGTAAAATAAAATATAAACACTACACAGCTGATCCAGATTTTTCCCTCTCCCTTATTTGTTTATTCCCCCCGGCTTTTTAGAATAGGAGAATTTTTCCCCGGAAACAAATGAATGGGAATAGAAAAAACTTCCCGGGAAAATTCATAATTGGGGTGATAGTGACCAGGCATAGGTCTTGTAATCCTTACGTTTAAGCTATAAGATGTGCTCAGGACTTTTATGTAAAACACCACGTGAAACATTTTTGTGGAACATTTTAAGCCTGTAACTCTTCGTTATATGTGTCTTTTTGTACCTTTCTTAAAAAAAAGGGACAACAAATTCGCCTTCGCCGTGATATAGCGGGCTGAAATGTTGTAAAAAAAATTATTTGCCATAAAATTCTACTATTAGTCTTCAAAGACACGCATGATCCAGACTAAACTTCAATCAACCAAAACTTAAAATATGTTAAATCAAGGGTTAATTTTGTACTTATTCACAATTAGTACCCGGCATGGGAAATCTTGTAAGCCTTGCGTTTAAGGTAAAAGATGTGTTCAGCATCTTTATGTAAAACACCACCAGAAACATTTTTGTGGAACATTTTAACCCTCTAGCTGTTTATCGTAAGGTTCTTTTTGTGCCTTTTTAAAAAAAGGTGCAAAAATCTCCCCCTTCAGCGGCTATATATAGCGTGCGGAAATGTTTGCCATAAAATTCTATTATAAGTCTTCCAGGACACCCAAGCTGCAGACTCAACTTGATTGCCAGAACTAAAAAAAAAATTTGAAATTTTAAAAGATTAATTTCTTCCTTATTCACAATTAGTACAAGGTATAGAAAATCTTGTAAGCCTTACGTTTAAGGTATGAGATGTGCTCAACACATTTATGTAAAACACCACGAGGAACATTTTTATAGAACATTTCATCCCGCTATATCGCTGTTGGAGAGAAGTTTTTTCTCACTTTTTTAAGAAAGGGTTAAAATGTTCCACATAGATGTTTCTTGTGGTGTTTTACACATCTTATACGTTAAACGTAAGGCTAACAAAATTTCCTATGCCTAGTCACTATAATTATGTGCAAAAGGGGGAAATTTAATTCCCCCTAAAATTAGCCCTCTAACAGAATCAGTCGTAAGAATTTTGTTATTTTGAAAAAATTTTGATTTTGTTGTACACCGTAATTTGGTCATAGCTGGAAAGGTAAAACTACCCACAAAAGTTTCTAAGTCTTGTGTTTGAGATGTGGATTAAGTCTAAACTTAGTTTAACGTAGTCTAAAACTCTGATTTTTCCGGTGAAATGTGATTTTTTTGTATTATTTCATTAAAGACCATCATTTTATGCGAAACTAAACAGTTCTGTCCAAATTTTGTACACAAACTTGGTAATGGCAGCACAAATCTGTTTTCAGATTAACTAAACCTAGTTTAACTGAGATCTCAAAAACCCACCCTAAGGAATGTATTTAATGTAAAGTTTGACATTTCTTGGTAAATTTTTATTTTATTAAAGAAAATGATTGCACATTTTCAACCACATTTCTATTGAATTCTGAAAATCGGAAACTTGAAGTAATGACCTGGTGTTTTTCGGGGCTGATATCTCGTTAAAGGTTTAATAATACGCCGACGCTCTTGTATATTTTTTTGTGCAATCAAATGAAGTCTTCTATTAGATTTAGGCATACGCTGACGTGGTAGTCTTCGCAATGAACCTTTCGCAGGCCATTTTAAACGTGGTCGAATACCACCAGTTCTAACTTTCTATAAAAGAAAAGCAATTAATTCTCCCATATTTGTCTCAAGAAAGACCACAAACCTTTTGTTTAAAACGCTTTCTTTCATTGGTATATAAATTTTGCCAGACTTTGAAACCATTTTGCAAGATTTTCCTTAAGCCAAGACGAGGATGTTGAGTTTTGTATGAACGTAAGAAATTTAAATAAGAATTGCTAGTCAACAGTTGAGGATTTTGATCACTAACACAAACAAAATTATTGGCTCTGGGTTTATTTAAAGTTACGGACGACATTATCGAAAAATTTAGCACTTTTATTTATCTATTTATTTATATTTATGAATTTGTTTAGTTTGCCAAAAATTTAAAACGCCACAAAACAAGTGTCAACATTCAAAGAATTGATGAATAATTTGAAATGAATACAACAATTTATTTTTAGACAATTTTTCTTGATGATGATCTTGTCGCTTGCCGCTTATCACTTGGGTCTGTCTGTTAGAGGTAATTTTTTCTGTTTTATTTAAAATTTTTATTTATTTTTGCTATTTTTTGCTAGAAATATTTTAAAATCACGTTTCGACGAAAAAATACACATTAAAATAAAAGAAAATCAATATAAAAATTAAATGTAAAATAAAAAATATCTGAAGTGATATTACTTTGACACATGATTGTATCATGCTTTGACATAATAAATTAGAGCAGAGGCTTAGTTGTGAAAAAAATTGGGGGTGGGGGAGGGGATGTTTAAAATTTATGCTAAAGCACAGGCACAATTTTTTTCCAATTGGTTAAAAGAAATAGGTTAGGCTAGGTTGAACAGGCAGCCGGTTTCTAAAAACCGGCCCACTTGGGTCGTTTGGTCCCTTTTTGATGCCTGGGATGGATAGTAGGGAAATTTAAAAAGGTGCCCTGCCTATCCCAGAGGTTGGGTCGGTGTTAAACCAACCCGAGTATTGTATGAATGAGTTTATTCCCCTAATGTCGCATTCCCCCAGGTCTGCTAGTTCGGGTAGTGGCGGATTTCCCAAGTATGAAGCCCTATTTCTAAATATTGCTGGACGTTAAAAGAAATACATAAATATAAACTCTACAAAGGTTTCTCAACACAAAAAGATCGAATTTTTATTTGATTTTTGTATTCCTTGGGTTAGTTCTTCAATGAAAAAATAGAGCTTACCATAAAAAAATTTATTTAATAAATTACTCCAATAGTCGAATAAATTATAAATTTTTTATTCGAATAATTATTTATTCAACTAATCGGTTATTCGAATAATCAGTTATTCGAATAATCGGTTATTCGAATAATCGGGTATTTGATTAGCCGAACATTCGATTATTTGTATAATTAATGAAAAATATGTTACTCATCCAACCAACTGTAGGATTTCTTATTTTACATACATATCGTGCCATGACGGCCAAAAAGTTGTAACCAACAAAAACAAAATTTTAGAGAAAAACGTTTTTATTAATCCCCTGATTCACACAAACGAACATAAACTTCTTTTTCTAAGTAATTTTCATAAAAATGTTTTTTAAAATTTTTTGTTTCGTCTTTATGAATCGGTCCATAAAACAAATATATAAAAAAAATATACGCAAAATGTTACTTACGTCATAATTGTTTGTGTTATAAATGAATAACGGCAACTACCACCGTTATGAAATATTTAGTTATGATGCAAATGATCGTAAATTATCGATTGGCATTAAAAAACTAAAATAGCACAACATGTCGATCACGCCTTTTTTACAGTTAGGGCTCGATATGTACTTTAAAATATATAATTGATGTTATTCCATTGATTGATTGGTATTTTATTCAATTAATCGATTGCAATTTTATTCGATTAATCGATTTTTTATTAAAATATTAAAACTGTAAATTATTTTAGTCAATTAAACAGAAAATTCTTGAATGCACAGCTGAAAAGATTTCTCAACTTCAAAAGTAACTTAAAAATCAAGTTTTTATTCTTTTAATTTCCCTTAGCGAAATTTTTTACCAATTGCCTTCCTATGAGTAGTGGTACAATGTGCCCCCAAGTTGCAAGAGGTGAAAAGAAATCTCATCACTTAACTAGAACAAAAATGTTAACAAAATAATCTCACTGCAATATACACAGAACAAATTATCACCAACAAATTTTCAAACAAAAGTTTGTCTAAAATAGAATTTCATTTTCAGTAAATGTTCTTTTCTGAATCAGTGAATTTTTTTGCTTGACTTTTATTTACGACGTAAACACCAAAAACAACAACAAAAACAAGTTTTCTGTATAGTAAAAAAACAACCCCCATGACGACACACACATAAATAACAACACCAACAATGATAGCGAAAGGAATACGATTTAGGACAAAATGTAAAACATTTGACAAAGTTTGATTGAGGACATAATGTAAGACATTGTCGCTCATATTGTCCACGAGAAAATTGAATTGAGGACAATATTTAAGACATTGTCACTCATCTTGTCCTCAGCAATTTTACAAAAGATATAACGAAAGAACTTGTCGCTCATTGTGTCCTCAACAAAGTTGGATTGAGTACAAAATGTAAGACATTGTTGCTCACCTTGTCCGCAACAAAGTTCTTTTGATAACAATTAAGACATGGCCGCTCATCTTGGCCTCAACAATTTTACTGAAGACAAAACAGAAGGCACTGGTTCTCATATTGAAAGCAGGATTGAGGACAAAATGTAAGACATTGTCGCTCATCTTATCCTCAACAATTTTACTGAAGACAAAAAAAAACATTATCGCACACCTTGTCGTCAAAAGTGTTCAATACAGGGCAACTTGCAAGAATTTGTCGGAGAGATTGTGGTGATCGATGATTTTCTTTAAATTGTCGTCGATTAGAAAACCTAATCGACTGAGGACAAATCGTACAAGAATCATTGACGACAATGTCGTGTAAGATAATCTGGCCAACTGAGTTTAGCCGCGAAGCGTTTCAAAATACCGCATCTAGAATGAAGGAGGAAATTTTTTCTTGACGCTAATTAAACTTATAAATAAAAATATATAAAAATAGTGTTATTCGATTAATTTTATATGTTTTTCGATTATTCAATTAAGGTTAAATTTATTAAAAATGTTAATATGAAAGCACATTTATTTGAGTTATGTAGCCGATTGATTTTTATTCATAATCAACTAAAACTACTCGCATTCTGACAAATTCGTTTAATTATTTAAAAAATATTTTCGATTTAAATATTTTATTAAAACATACATATTTATTATTTAGCAAAGAAATTCTTTAGTTTGTTTATTTTGGTTACTGCGTATTTTGATCGTTTCCATGAAAGAAAAATAAATAAATAATTTTAATCGTGAATGTCAAATAATAACATCTGTTTTTAAGTTTTTTCTTTATAACGAAAATGTTTATTGAAATTCCATGAGTAAAAAAACAATTCACAAAAATACTTACTCAGCTTTAAAGATTTTAAGTACAACATCATGATTCAGTTTATTGCTTTTCCAATTAAATTTAATCGATAAATATATATTTATTTATCCGAAAATTATTTCCTTTTATTGTAAAGCGGCTGCTAAACACATCAATATTCTGCTTCAATATAAGTGTTTGTGTGCGTTTGTTTACAAAAAATTCTTACACATATACGGAGGGGAAATATTGAAGAATATCAAAATGCTTTTGATTTTCATAACAAACGCACACAAGCACATATATTGAAGCTAAAATATTGATCCGTCTAGCAGCCACTTAAGAACACAAACAAGTATTTCTGAATAATCGATTAATCGTATGCAGAGCTCTTTAATAAAGTAAAAAATTTAAATAATTCCATCTTAGTTATAAAAAGTAAAATGATTTTAAGATATTTAGCATTTTCAGATCAAGAAGATTTTGAGAACAATTTTGTAATTAACAGAGCGAATAAAAAGATGATTAGTCGAATAAAAATCTTTATTGTTTTGTATAGACGACGAAAGCAAAAACGTATAGAGAGAGATTTAAGCCAAAGGCTAAAATGTTTAACATTGAATTCTTTGTATACGACGAGAGTACTTTTAGTTCAAGCGTAAAATTTTTTTTTAATAACAAAAATCTTCAATTTTATCATGTCTGTCTCGGTAGTTTAAAAATGATTGATTGCTTCATGTTGTTTTTTATAGTTTTTTTTTTACATTTTTCGTGCTAAAAAGTGCTAATGTACTTGATGGCTTTTATTTCATTCAATTTTTACCTTTTTTTTTTGAATTTTAATTGACCTGACTTTGTTTGTCGAGTGTAGAAGTGATTTTTGGAATTTGTACCGAAATGAGAATTTTTAGTTACGATTGTTAATTTAAATACTAGAGGAGGGTTATTTATAAAAAAAATAAAGATAAACAAATTAACTGACCAATAAAAAAAAACATATTTTTGGCAATTCACACAATAACATGTTTCTCACATGAATTCACATCAATTGTGTGTGTGTATTTATAATAGAGCAAAATTTTTGTTAATATGCTAAAATTTCGTTTTAAATTTAAAATTTTTTAAATTTGTTTAATAGATTAAAAAAACATGTCTAAAGTACAGTGAACAAATAAGTGGTAAAATACTTTAGTCATATTAAAAGTCGATGGCCGTTTTTTTCCTCAAGCGATTAATTTATAATTTCGTTGGACGAAAATGGTGAATTTCATTTTCGTCCAATGCTGGATGTAGCGTGTTCGCTTTAATCGATTTATAATTTCAATTACAGTAATTTTTGATATATATTCTTTGGAAATATATTGAAAATAAAAAGTTTTAGTTTTGACAACTTTTTGAGAAAAACGTCAAAATTTAGCCATTTTTCATTTCAGTCTCATTTCAAAGTATTGACTTTGAATTCATTTAACGACTACATGAATTGAGATAACTAAAAAATGGTTTCTTCATGTTATCAAGGATGGTGTTAAAAATCATAAATCAGTTTTATAAAAATTTTGGCTATGCTATTACCGGAGATATTGACGAAAGAGAGAATAAAGTCGAGGCCAAAAAAACAACATTTTAAAATTCAAAGCCAAATATGTGTGAAAATATTAAAGATATTTTAATGAAATAAACTGTTTTTCTTTATCTATTTATAAACTTTACACCAAGTGTTTAAATTCATTGAAATCGGATAATATTTGTAAAAGGTGTGAGGCCGACAAAGTTATTCATGCACGAGGTAGTAAACTTTGACACCCTGTAGCTCAACGTGTATTTCAACAGGGTGGTTCAAATTTTAATATTCTTAAAGCTTAGCTCCTCCTTTATGATTTTTACATATATCGTTTTTCAATCGGATCGCAAATTCAAAAGATACAGATTTTTCACCATTTACACCCTGCTACTTTCCGCGTTATGTCATCGGGCGCCCACTTTCGGCCTTATGCCATTGGCAGGCCATCTTCGGTCGACCACCTACGGTCGGCCACCTTCGTTCAGCCACCTTTTGAATTCGGCGCCGATTTCAAAAACAAATTCTACTGGAAGATGACTTACTTACTAGAGGGCTGCAAAGTGTACTCAAATGTATTCGTAGAATGTACTAGTATGAATTTCGTGTGTGCGTAGATGTGTGTTCTTATTTATATACTTATGTATGTATACATGCATGTATATGTGTGTACACACATAGCCACGACCAAATATACGTATATACATACATATATACACACATATATACAAAAAACATACATGCATACACACAAACATACATACGAGTACTTTCGAGTACTTTCGTGCAGCCCTCTATTATTTACCCCTTTTTTATAGTTTTCAAGGCTTAGAATATTACATTCGAATATTTTTTTTTTGATACAAAATAAAAATAAATAAGTTAGCTTTCAGTAAAATTTGTTTTTGAAATCGGCGCCGAATCAAATCGAACGATTTCCATCACATACCAGAGTAAAACCAACCTCTAGATGGAAAAAGAAGATATTTCGTCAACAAAAAAAAAAAACAACTATCGCCTGAAATGTACTTATAAGATACCTGGAAGATACTCAAGAATTTAGCCGAGACACCTTCATTTAGCAAGTACACCAATCATTAGACAAGACACAAACCTGATGTAAGGATTCCCAAAAAACTTGGACAAAAATCTCCACAAAATCAAAAATGTTCGCCGGATTAACAAAACCAGAACAAAAATCTTCACAAAATCACAGAAGTTCCCCAGATTCCCAAAAACTAGGACAAAAATCTCCCCAAAATCCCAGAAATTCCCCGGAAAACAGCGGCAGCATCGAAAACCGCGAAAACACCAAAGTGGCAAAATTGAGTTTTTAAGGAATTTAACCTTCACGCCGAGCGGTTGCCTTCGTTTTAAATTGTCGTTACACGGATATCTTACCAGTATTCGTTACACGTATTTATTACACGTATTTTTTCATTTTAAAAAAATTTGTTTACCCTCCACCATAGAAAACATTTATTTGATGCATATCATATGGCCAACGTGCCATAGGAAACTTCATTCCAAAAAATTTTTTCGAAAACTTTATTTTCGAGAATTCTCAAATTCTATCATTATCTTACGAAATTTAAGTGAATGGCTATATAATGCAGTACATTTGGTTCAGATCGGTTAAGCCATTCTTAAGTCATGAGAAGTTTACACACATACATACATACATCCTTACGCACATCATTGTAAAAAAAATCTGAAGATCTGATGAAAACAAGATTGTCCAAAATCGGGTTGATATTAGAAACTTCCTAGTTTTTATAGCAGAAAGTTAAAAATACTCAACTTGAGTTTTGTTTGTTTTATCTTCAATTTCAATTCACTAAGCGTATTGATATTGGAATCGTTTAAAAATGTTAGCAACTATGTATATGGACGGCATTAGCTTTTTAGTGGTTATAACTTCGGTTTATATTAAGATATGTTTCTGAAAATTTGATTTTCTGAAAGCTTAAGTCCTCCGCTATGACTTTCCCTTATATCAATTTGCAATCGCACCATTACTTTCAAAGATACAGATTTATTAACATTATTTTTGTGATCGGCACCACTGTGCGCACTCGAATTCGACGTTTTATTGTTGAAACACAATCTGTTTTACTGCGAATAGTGTGTGAAAATTAGACCTCCAGATTATGTCAACTTACACAACAGCATCGGCGGACACATTTCCGAAATCTTGTTCACACATTAATGTTATGCAATTATCTTTCGGTTTTTCTTTCAATTCCAATTTAAAGTTATCTGCCTCTAATAAAAAAACACCACCGATATAGCTGCATTTTTTAAATCAATTAATTGAAATTTTTATTATTAAAATTTATTTCGTTTAAAAGATATTTTTATTTATTTCTTTTAATAAATAGTCAACGATTTCTTGTTGCTTTCCTTTACGCCATGATTTTTATTTTTTTTTGCTTTCAATTATTGTATTTCGTTATTTAATTTCCGTTTTATTGGTAATTATTTTATTGCGTTATTTATTACTTACTAATAATAAAAAAAAATTAATATAGTGACACACACTCACACATGTTGGAAATAACTACTATTATTATCAATTAACTATTATTTTAATTATATGATTGTGTATCTATCTGGCTGTCGCTTTACTGTTGTTTGCTTTGTCGTAGTTATTTTTATAAAAACCGTTTTTTATAATTCATCGCAATTGTTTCAGTGCTTTCAGTGCACTTCCGTTTGCACATCGAAAAGAAACCGTAGACGTAGACAAAAACCAAAAACTAATAAAGAGGACAAACAACAAATTTTAAAGAAAAAAATCTATAAACAAATTTTAATAACATTTAAACAAATATTTTTGGTTAGTTAACAAATATTTTGTTTCAATAGAGTAAACAATTTCTTAAGAAAATAATTTATTTCTGGGAATTTTTTTCGCATGAAATTAGTACAAAAGTTGCTGTTAATTAAAACTCAGTAACAACGATCATTAAGAAATGTTTTTTTTGCCTTAACCAATGAGTTGGTTACCAGAGAAAATAGTTGATCGGCCAGCTCAATAATACCGGCTTATAGAAGTTGCCATTCATTAGTCGCCGAATTAAGGGGATTGTTTGGGATTACAAATGTTAGCCGTATACTTTTTACCCGACTGCACGACGCAAAGAAGGGTATTGTGTTTATCAGTCTATGTACGTATGTATGTATGTATGTATGTATGTATGTATGTATGTATGTATGTATGTATGTATGTATGTATGTATGTATGTATGTATGTATGTATGTATGTATGTATGTATGTATGTATGTATGTATGTATGTATGTATGTATGTATGTATGTATGTATGTATGTATGTATGTATGTATGTATGTATGTATGTATGTATGTATGTATGTATGTATGTATGTATGTATGTATGTATGTATGTATGTATGTATGTATGTATGTATGTATGTATGTATGTATGTATGTATGTATGTATGTATGTATGTATGTATGTATGTATGTATGTATGTATGTATGTATGTATGTATGTATGTATGTATGTATGTATGTATGTATGTATGTATGTATGTATGTATGTATGTATGTATGTATGTATGTATGTATGTATGTATGTATGTATGTATGTATGTATGTATGTATGTATGTATGTATGTATGTATGTATGTATGTATGTATGTATGTATGTATGTATGTATGTATGTATGTATGTATGTATGTATGTATGTATGTATGTATGTATGTATGTATGTATGTATGTATGTATGTATGTATGTATGTATGTATGTATGTATGTATGTATGTATGTATGTATGTATGTATGTATGTATGTATGTATGTATGTATGTATGTATGTATGTATGTATGTATGTATGTATGTATGTATGTATGTATGTATGTATGTATGTATGTATGTATGTATGTATGTATGTATGTATGTATGTATGTATGTATGTATGTATGTATGTATGTATGTATGTATGTATGTATGTATGTATGTATGTATGTATGTATGTATGTATGTATGTATGTATGTATGTATGTATGTATGTATGTATGTATGTATGTATGTATGTATGTATGTATGTATGTATGTATGTATGTATGTATGTATGTATGTATGTATGTATGTATGTATGTATGTATGTATGTATGTATGTATGTATGTATGTATGTATGTATGTATGTATGTATGTATGTATGTATGTATGTATGTATGTATGTATGTATGTATGTATGTATGTATGTATGTATGTATGTATGTATGTATGTATGTATGTATGTATGTATGTATGTATGTATGTATGTATGTATGTATGTATGTATGTATGTATGTATGTATGTATGTATGTATGTATGTATGTATGTATGTATGTATGTATGTATGTATGTATGTATGTATGTATGTATGTATGTATGTATGTATGTATGTATGTATGTATGTATGTATGTATGTATGTATGTATGTATGTATGTATGTATGTATGTATGTATGTATGTATGTATGTATGTATGTATGTATGTATGTATGTATGTATGTATGTATGTATGTATGTATGTATGTATGTATGTATGTATGTATGTATGTATGTATGTATGTATGTATGTATGTATGTATGTATGTATGTATGTATGTATGTATGTATGTATGTATGTATGTATGTATGTATGTATGTATGTATGTATGTATGTATGTATGTATGTATGTATGTATGTATGTATGTATGTATGTATGTATGTATGTATGTATGTATGTATGTATGTATGTATGTATGTATGTATGTATGTATGTATGTATGTATGTATGTATGTATGTATGTATGTATGTATGTATGTATGTATGTATGTATGTATGTATGTATGTATGTATGTATGTATGTATGTATGTATGTATGTATGTATGTATGTATGTATGTATGTATGTATGTATGTATGTATGTATGTATGTATGTATGTATGTATGTATGTATGTATGTATGTATGTATGTATGTATGTATGTATGTATGTATGTATGTATGTATGTATGTATGTATGTATGTATGTATGTATGTATGTATGTATGTATGTATGTATGTATGTATGTATGTATGTATGTATGTATGTATGTATGTATGTATGTATGTATGTATGTATGTATGTATGTATGTATGTATGTATGTATGTATGTATGTATGTATGTATGTATGTATGTATGTATGTATGTATGTATGTATGTATGTATGTATGTATGTATGTATGTATGTATGTATGTATGTATGTATGTATGTATGTATGTATGTATGTATGTATGTATGTATGTATGTATGTATGTATGTATGTATGTATGTATGTATGTATGTATGTATGTATGTATGTATGTATGTATGTATGTATGTATGTATGTATGTATGTATGTATGTATGTATGTATGTATGTATGTATGTATGTATGTATGTATGTATGTATGTATGTATGTATGTATGTATGTATGTATGTATGTATGTATGTATGTATGTATGTATGTATGTATGTATGTATGTATGTATGTATGTATGTATGTATGTATGTATGTATGTATGTATGTATGTATGTATGTATGTATGTATGTATGTATGTATGTATGTATGTATGTACGTATGTATGTTTTTTTTTTTTTTTTTTTTTTTCATTTGTGGGATGAAAGTCATCGAAAGACTCTGGCAGTGGTGGTGTTTGCCAGAAGTGCGAGATTTTAACACGCTAAAAACACCCCTTCACACTGACCCAAATGCTCCCCGTGGTACTACCGCAAGGCTATACGTCACGGGGTGGGAAAGGTCCTAGACCCTAAATCTAAACTACATGGATTCTTCTGCGAATCTCTTCTAACCTACGAAGTTCCAACAGAACCAATTTTATAAAATTACATACATACGTCCAGTTATACAAAGATTCCAACATGATTGTGGACAGATGAAGAACACATGTTCGGCATCTTCCACGACATTGCCACCACAACTCGGACAAAACGGAACACTGTCATGTCCGAAACGGTACAGGTACGACCTAAAACAACCATGTCCAGTCAAAAACTGTGTAATGTAGAAGTTCAAGTCGCCATGTCTTCTTGATAACCATACCCTAATGTCAGGTATCAGTAAGTAAGTCCATCTTCCCTTGTCAGTCGCTGTCCATCGTTCTTGCCACTTCCGTAGACACATATCAGTCACACCATTCGTACTGTCCGAAACGGCTTCTAGCTCGATGGGTATCATGCCGGCAATGACATAGGCGGCCTCGTCCGATACAGTTCGGAATGCGCTACATACTCGCAGAGCGGCCAGCCTATACACAGGGGATATCAGATTCACATATGTAGAGTATTTCAGTGAGCCTGACCATATAGGGGATGCATATAAGATAATGCTTCTTACTACACTGGTTAGCAATCTCCTCTGCAGATATTTTGGACCTCTTGTATTCGGCATGATCCGGCATAGCGCTGAGCAGGTTTTTGATGCCTTAGAACCTATATACTTCAAGTGCTCATGAAAAGACAGACGAGTGTCAATCATGACTCCAAGGTATTTTAAACATTCCTTGGATTCTATGCTACACGTGCCAATATTTAGTCTAATGGTTTCCCTATTTTTCCGACTACTAATCAGAATCGCTTCTGTTTTATGGTCAGCTAGAGCTAGACCCATTGATCTCAACCAAGACCTTACGATCTGAATACTGGCGTTTGCAATGGTTTCCGCCTCTAGTAACTCTTTTGCTTCACATACTAACGCTATGTCGTCTGCGAATCCAACTATCTTTACCTTCTCCGGCAGGTTTAACCTCAATACTCCATCGTACATGACGTTCCACAGTAGTGGACCAAGTACTGATCCTTGAGGTACCCCACCAATGATCTTTCGTCTTCTAGTACCCTTATCAGTATCATAAACTAGCTCTCTATTTCGGAAATAGTCCTGTATAATTGCCAGTAGATATCCTGGGATGTCTAAACTGACTAAGGCATTAACAATATGCTCCCAGTTTGCCGTGTTGAAGGCATTCTTTACGTCTAGCGTTACAACTACACAATACTCTTTTGCTCCATTTCTCCACCTCTTCCCTTGGATAGCCTGAGCAGCAGTTTCTACTACAACTTTGATACCATCTACTGTTGACCTTGCTTTCCTGAAGCCAAATTGGTTATCTGATAAACCGCGGTTAGCTTCAACACAACCTTCCAATCTTCTACAGATTATACTTTCTAGCAATTTCCCACTTGTATCTATCATACACAGCGGCCTATAAGAGGAAGGGTCGTCTAGCGGCTTATTATCCTTAGGTAACAATACTAACTTTTGTCTTTTCCACATTGTTGGAAAAATGCCCTGGCTCAAGCATGCGCTTATTACTTTCAGTCAGGATGGAGTTTAACAGCTTCTTTTAGTATCATATTCGGAATGCAGTCTAAGCCTGGTGCCTTCTTGTCTTTAAATTTTGAGACAGCACCTTCTATCTCGGCAATCGTAACCGGAGGAATGTCGAAAAATTCAGCCGTGTAGCTGTGTTGCCATGTCGGAGTTTCCTGTTGGGGAAAGAGATGATCTACAACTCCCTTGAGGATAGGCTCTTCTCTTGGCGGCGATGGACCAAGACATTTAAGTTTCTTGGTTACCAATTTATATGCAAAGCCCCAAGGATTACTATCTACTTCATCACAAACATTAAGAAAACACCTACGCTTGCTCCTACGAATTGCAATCTTCAACGCTTTCCTAAATATCTAAATTTTTCAAAACCTTGGTCTTACATTTTCAAGATATCAGATCCCATCCCGAACTGTTTAAAAAACACTTGATGGAAATATTTTTTCTGAGTTTGAAATTATTTTTAAGATGAAAATTTAAGATATGTTGAATTTTTTAAATTGTTTGCCCTATAAAGCAACATCATTCCTTTCTCAATAAAAAAAAACTTTCTATAGAACTAAATAAATTATTGTATATGGATCTAAGATACATCTTCACATATATGATCTAAGAAAAAAAAATTTGTGCAATTTACCAATTTTGTTCGCCCGAGGAGACCCTTTCGGATTCGACTTATTATGCAGCAAAGTTTTGAATTTAGCCACTTTGTTCTAAAATCCCAAAGCTTGGATTCAAAAACAAATACCACGTACAGAAACTCTTATTTGTATCCATTTATTTGCCGAAGCAATTTTTGAGCCTTGGACCAAATGCTGGCTTTATGGGCAAAACCATTTTTGGGATTTTTAGGAACTTTCTTGGGAAATCTTGGAGTCTGAGAAGCCAATCTAAGTTGTCTTTGATTTCTTTGTATTTACTAAGTAAATTCCTATATACATAACTGCGAAATTTTACTAGAAAATATTAAAAACACTGTATAGCAAAATCAATTTTTTTTAATCGACTTCAAATAAGGAGGAGGTTAGCAATTCGTGAGTGTTTTCTTTTTTTAGGGTTCTGTACACCAAAAGTGTAAAGGAATCCTATAGTTTTCGCTACGCTGACCGTCTGCCTGTCTGTCAGTCTATCTGTCACAGGCTGTTTTCACGGGAACCATAAGAGCTACGGACCTGAAATTTTCACAGAATATGTAAAACTTTGGCCGCTACAACAACAATAATATGATAGTTAAAAATTAAAGGGTGTTCTAAAGCGAGCAACGAAACATGTTTGAAATATACAGACACTTATATATAATCACTTTTTCAAAGTTAGTGTTAATTGGTGTAGTCTGTAGAATAGACCACACGAATTAACACTGATATTTAAAACAATAATAATTAAAGGGTGTTCTGTCAGTAATTTTGTAATTTTTACTATGTAATTTAAACAATTTGCTATATCTTGGAAACCGTAAATTAAAAATTTTGTCACAGCGAAAAATCGCCAAAATTAAAAAAAGCGCTTAAAGGCAAAAAGCACCAAAATTTAAAAAATCGCTAAGACGCAAAAAGTCACCAAACTAAAAAAGCGCAAAAAAGTCGTTAAAGCGAAAAAGGTACTAAAGCCAAAAAAATAGCTAAAACTAAAAATATATTTAAAAAAAACTTAAAAATCTCCAAAAATGGGAAAAAAAACATCAAAACAAAAAAAGCGCCATAACAAAAACAAAGCGGCAAAACTAAAAAATCGCAAGAAACCGAAAAAATCGTCCAAACGAAAATAACTGTCACAACAAAAAAAAAATCGCTAAAAATAAAAAAATCACCAAAAGCCGGAAAAAATCCACAAAACTGAAAAAAGCGCCAAAACTGAAAAAAGCTCCAAAACTAAAATAAATCGCTAAAACTAAAAATGTCATCAAAAAGCGAAAAAAAACATTGAAACAAAGAAAAAAACACCAAAATCAAAAAATCGGCATAAAAAATCCAAAAACGAAAAATCACAAAAAAAATCATCAAAATGAAAAAAAACGCCAACACAAAAAAATTCGAAAACAACGAAAAAACTTTAAAAAACAAAAACCAAATAAAATTAAACGAAAAAGCAAAACGAAAAAATTTTCAATATGAAAAAATGGCAAAAAAGAAAAGGGATATGTGTATTCGTATGGAACCCTTCGTGCGCGAGCAAAAGTCGCACTGTACTGAATTTATTTATGTTTGTACTCGCATAACTGTCATTTGTGAACTGATTTTCAAAAAAAAAATTTTTGTTTGAAAGGGTTTGGTCCCATAATTTTTTTGAAAATCAGTGGGGGAATTCGCTCCCCCACGCATAGCTCTTTCATTTGTCAACCGAATTTCAAAATTCTTTTGTTGTTTGAAAGGGGTGCCTGCAGTTCCTTGGTCCCATTTTTTTTCTCGAAAGTCAGCTATTTTTTTGGAAAATCGGTGCGGAAATTTGCTGACCCCTCCCCTGCATAGATTCTGTCATTTGTGAACCGGTTTAAAATTTTTGTTTTGTTTCAAAGGGGTGCCTAAAGTTTGGTACCACAATTTTTTGTGTAGAATCAGTGCGGAAATTCCCTCACCAACCCCCACCACTTGTTACTTGTCCAACCGATTTTCAAAATAGTTTTATGTTTGAAAGGGTTTGCCTGCATAACCCTAGGCATAACCCTATCATTTGTAAACCGATTTTCAAATTTCTTTTTTGTTTGAAAGTGTTTGCTTGAAATTTGGACCCATAATTATTTTTCGAAAATCTGTGAGGAAGTTCGCTCCCCCGAAATATCACATAGCTCCTTCATTTATGAACCTATTTTCAATTTGTTTTAAGGTTTGCTTGCAGTTTGGTCACATAATTCTTTCGAAGTCGTTGAGGAAATTTGCTCAGTTGCCATTTATGGACCGATTTTCAAATTTATTTTTTTTTTTAAAGGTTTGCTTGAAGTTTGGTCCCATAAAAGTGGAAATCGGGTGGAAAAAGTGGTAGCCCGATATATTGATTATCGCACAACTCCGCCATTTCTTGACCAATTTTGAAAATTTTTTTATTTGAAAGTTTTGGTGCTAGGAAAATTTGCGTCCGTTTTGTAATCTGTTCAAGTCAATTTTTATAACAATATTCTACGGATTCTGGTAGAGTACTAAAAAATATATAGTGACTCGGCATAAAAAATGTTGTAAGCCATACGTTTAAATTAAGATATGAGATGTGTTCAGATGTGTTATGTAAGACACCACGGGAAACAATTTGATGGAACATTTTAGCACCATAATTCTTCGTTGTACGCCTCTTTTTTCTTCAAAAAAAAAACTGGCTAACAACTCCACTTCATCGGCATTATAGCGGGCTGAAATGTTCAACAAAAATGTGTTTTAAGTGTAAGGTTTAAAAGATTTCCTATGCCGAGTACTAATTGTGAATAAATATGAAATTAACCCTTAGACACATTTTAAGTTTAGAATGATTTCTGCCATTCAAGTTGCATCTGGAGCTTGGCTGTCTTTGAAACGAATATTTTCGTAGAATATTTCAGCCCGCTATATCGCCGCTAAAGGGGAGTTTTTTTGTCCCTTTTTTAAAAAAGGGACAAAAATACCCATACAATGAATAATTGGAGGCTTAAAATATTCCACAAAATATTTCTTGTGGTGTTTTATATAAAACTGCTGAACACATCTTATATCATAAACGTAAGGCTTACAAGATTTCCTATGCCACCTCGTTAGATACGCCTTGGATTTCATCAAAATCGTATCTTATTATCATAAAATGCAGACTTAATTAATTTACAAAGAAGAAGTACCGAAAAAATTCAATTTCGAAAATGAAATTTAAAATTAATTATAAAAACAAATATGTAAAAATATTTAAAAACATAATTTAAGTTTTTGATTCTTCTACAAAAATAGGTATTTGAAGCTTCAGTGAACTTTTCCACACTTCAGCCTAAAAAGAAAAAACTTTTGATTTTTTTTTAAACTTTATTCATTTATTTATATTTTTCATCGCTTTTAGATGTGTGGAGTTGAGTGAGTACAAGTTTTTGTATTGGTAACTTGTTTGAAAAAATGCAGACTTTCACTTTTAAGTTTTTTCCCCATTAATTTACAATATTTGTTATATTTTTTTCTTTTTTTAACCAAAAAAAGAAACATGAATATTTCTTTCTACTCGTACTTGAGCTCACATGTTGTTGGCCATTTGGTACTGTGCCTGCCTCTTTTAGCAATTTCTTTGGCTAAACTATTTATTTTTCTTTTATAAATTTTGTGTCCAACATTTCTTTTTACTTTGTTTTCTTTTTTTTAAATTAATTTTTCTTTTCCTCTTTTTTTGCACTGCACTAAAGTTTCCGGAGTTTCTTGGTGCATGGTGCTTTTATTAGAGAAAGAAGAAAAATAGCAAAGATTCAATTACCATTCATGGCTTTTAAGTTTTACATAATTTAATAGTTTTATTACCTTTTTTCGTGATTTTGATTTAATTGGAAGTTGTAAAAATACAAGTGAAAATTTTCACTTTATTTGTTTCGAAATTAAGCTTTGAAATAGAAAATCAAATCAAAATTGAAAGAGATCTCCATTAAGCGAGCGATTCATCAAAATTATTAGTCAATTAAAAACTGGCAGAAAAAATTTATTAAGTACACAGAAAAAAATAAGTTTCGTTTTTGATAACAAAAATCCCGGTATTCAATAATTTTTTTTTCAAATTTCCTGTGATAAAGAATTCCCCTATATTGATAACAAAATTATTTCAAAATAAAAATATATATATAAATTAAAAAAATGTTGACATGGCTGGAATACGAACCCGGGCTTTCCGGACGTAAAGCATACACTCTCTAGCTGAGCCATATCCCATTTATTTTTTTATGGGATACAACTTGTTTTGAGTACTTATGTATAAAAAGAAAAGAAATAACCGGCATGGAAACGAAATACTTACAACGAAATATTTTATTATGTTAAAGATAAATGTTATTGAAATTCATATATTTTTTTAATAACATGGTTTTATTGAATATAATTCTTGTCTATTTTTTTCTGTGTAATTGGATAAAATAATTTCAATGATAAACTTGTTTAAATAAGATTGATAAATGTGACAAGATTACAAATGAAAATTGGAAAATATTAAGTTTCATTTAATAATTTTCCAATATATTCGAAAATTAAATTAAAATTTTAAAAATAGCTGGCAAACAGCTAAACAGAATCATTGAAGTAAATATAATTCTTGCAAAAAAACCGCCTACAAAATATGCGTGGCACCGGCCCCCATATTTTATCATCATGTACTTTTACGAGAACTAATTGTGTGTGCGAAGTCTCATAAGAATCAAATAAGTAGAAGTAGTTAAAATTAATATTTACCTTTCGTGGGCGTGGCACTGCCCACTTTTCTAACCACAATGTTGTATTGTAACGATAACTAAATGTGTGGCGGACTTCCAAAACGGCAAAACACATTGCAGTGATGCGGTAAAGCACCAATGAAATGCATATAGATAATGCTTAAGCACCTCCTTAACAAAAGTGCTCTTCGCTATGTTCAAATGTTTGGGTGGAATTGGACAGCTTTTTCCAGAGATAAGCTCACTTTTCGATTTCTACCAATTAATATTTCCATACAAAGTAAGCAACGGTACAACAAAAAACTAAATGAAACGAAAAAGTCCCCCACAAAATGTGTGTCGATAAGTGACCATATCTTTGACATAAGCTTTTGTTAAGGATACGAGAGCGGATCAATAAGTCCGTGACTTTTTTAATGAAACACAGTTTTTTTTTTTTGCAAAACAAAAATTTATTTTGCAACATAATCTCCTTTTAACTCAATACACTTAGTCCAACGTTTCTCCAGTTTTTGTATCCCTTCCAAAAAATAGGATTTTTCGAGGTACTCAAAATAGGCATTTGTTTGCTCAATAATTTCATCGTTGGAGCTAAATCTCTTTCCACCGAGCCATTTCTTTAGGTTTGGAAATAGGAAGTAGTCACTAGGGGCTAAGTCCGGAGAATATGGCGGATGAGGTACAAATTCGGATTGTGGTTAAACAACTCCAAACAATCATTTGAAGTTGTCACACGTTTACGTTTATGGTCAGTTGAGAGCAAACGCGGTACCCATCTTCCTGACAACCTTCTTAAATCCAGCTGATCACTTAAAATCCAAGCCACACTGCCATATGAAATGCCCATGGCATCAACAATCTCACGCACTTTTACTCTTCGAACGGCCAACACCATATCGTGGATTTTTTCTACATTTTCTGGTGTACTGACCTCAATTGGCCTTCCAGAACATTCACCGTCATTTGTACTTGTGCGACCACAACGAAAGTCAGTAAACCACTTTTTACCATTGAAATCGATGGTGCCTTGGTTTGATTGACGGTTTTTTTTCCGCAAAAAAAATGTTTAATGAGCATGCGAAATTCACTTTTTTCCATTTTTAAAAAAATACACGAGGTTGTGTTTTGAAATGGCGACACTTGCTCAAAATTTGACAGTAGTATATTAACAGGTGGAACTTGATGGGAACGGTGTTGCATTTCATATAACTACGAGGGAATTTCGAAGTCACGGACTTATTGATCCGCCCTCGTATCATGAAATGTCAGATCGATATGTTTGCTACTTTCTAAAATACATCGCTTTTAAACAGAAAACATACCCAGCTTTTGTTGACGTACGTATAATTTTCTACTGTTAACAATAATGGTTAAATAGGGGGCAAGAAAAACTCCACTCCAACGCCGATGTAGCGGCCTGAAATATTCTACAAAAATATTTGCCATAAAATTCTACTAAAGGTCTTCAAAGACACCCAGCTCCAGACTCAACTCGAGCAAAAAATAAATTTAAAAAATCAAAAAGACTGACTGCGTAAAAAACCAAAAAGAAAAAAATAACAACAAGTCCAGTAGTGCCGAACATAGCGACTTTTATAGACGGGAGAGAAGATGGAAAGATTCACAACTGTAAAAGTCGCTTTGTTCCGCACTTGTTTTTTTTTTCTTTTTTTTTTTGTCTTTTTGATTTTTTACACAGTCACTCTTTTTGATTTTTTAAATTTATTTTTTCTTTTTTCCACACACCTATTCAATGATGCCCATTTTCATATAGTCCGCGGACTTTTTCATTTTTCAAAAAATGGCTCCATTTCGCCGCCATATTGAATTTTGACTACCTTCATATCTTAACACAGAAAAAATTATCACCTAAAAATTTTAAAAAGCTATTTTTGTATGAGATTAGTTTGTCTAAAATAAAATTTCATTTCCAGTAAATGTTCTTTACTGAATCAGTGAATTTTTTGTTTAACTTTTTGTTAGGACGCAAACTCCAAAAACAATAAAAAAAAGTCAGTTTTCTGTATTGTAAGAAAAAACAACCCCGACGACACACATACAACAACGAACACAAAAGGGATGCGATTGTAACAAGTTTGTTTACTGTAATGTTGATGCGTTAATTCTCATTAAATATTTCTAGAATCTTTACATAAACATACAAAGTTGAATACATTTAACAAAGTAAAATTACTTAAATGCTTAATGGATAATGATGTTATTATATAAAACTTAGAAATATTTTCAAAAACAAGTTTTTACTGATTCAGACAAAAAGTTTGTTTGATGTATTAAAAAATATCCAGTAAATATTTTGTTTGATTCAGTAAACTATTTTTTTTTCAGACAAAAATAAACTATTTTGTTTCAGACAAAAATATTATTTGAAATATTACAGAAAATCCAGTAAATATTTTTTTATTCAATAAATTATTTTATTTTTAGAATTTGTAAATATTTTTAAACAAAATTCTTTTATAGATTTGGACAATAAGTTTACTGAAAGAGTCCGGTTTTCTCCAATGAAATTATTGAGACATTTTTGCTTGTATTTACAAAATGTGTTCCCTTCTAGACAAAACATTTACTAATTCATTGAATTTGTTGACTGAAAATGAAATTTTAAGTGAAGTGACTCTCTCACTTCACAAATCGATTGACGTAAGAATTTTGAATTGATTTAAATTTTTAAGCTGGCCAATTAATGTAAATGTGTATAACCGAATAAAAATCCAAATAACCAAATATATAAAACCGAATAAACGAATAATTATTCGAATAACCGATTATAAGTTCGAGTAACCGAAGAGAAAACTCGAGTAGAAATGTATTTAGCAATTGTTAAGATAAAAATTACATGCATGCATGTACATATTTCTTACTTTTAATACAAAAATTGTTCATGCTAATTAATCGTAACGAATTCTTGCTCAACATGTTTGTTAGAAAATTCAGATTTGATGCAACAAACATTTTGTAATTCAAACGTTTCTATGTAATTATTTAAAGCCAATGTGACCTCTAAGTATTTAATTAAACATATTTAAAACTAAAAATAACAAATAGTAAATTGAAGGAAAAAATATCTAATTGAATGTTTAAATCAACAATTAATTTATAAATAAATCAAACAACATTAATTTTTGGCCAAAAGGCTGAAAATAACTCTGCTTTTAGTTTGAAAATTTAGATTTTTTTTTTTGGTAACAAAATCTATGTAGTTGACCAAATTTGCTAATAAGCCAACCAACCAGCCGCTAGATAGATAGATAGTTCATTTATTGCTTATTTTTATTTTATTTATGGTTTCAATTGGTTTTGAAATTCTTTAATTTTGGAGCACAATTCAGTCAGTCAGTCATTCAGTCAAATCAGTTTTCATTGTACTCGTATTTGTGTATGCTGGTGGGTATTGTTTTTTCTGTGTTAAGTAATTCTTGGGTTTTTTTCTTTTACAAGTTTAGTTTTAAAGATTTCGTAAAAAATATCAACAACAAACAACACAGCCAACAACTTGCAGACATTTGAGTGCAACCGTTTTAAGCGAACAACAAATCTTTTAGTGCGCGTCAACCGTATTTTATTTTTATTTTAATTTTTTTTTACTATTAATTTTTTTTATTTCTGTATTTTTTTTATTTACTTTTTTATTTTCGTTAGCGGTTTTTACTTTTTGTAACACAAATATCCATTCAGTCATTGAACTTTTTCAAGAACGCCAACTATGGTTTTTGGCTTTTCAACTACACTGCCGACGACAACAACAGCATTGATGTCTCGATCTCTTTCTTTCCCATTCGTAAGTTGGGGCATAAAAAAAGTCATCAAAACATCGTAAATATAAATAACAACAAGTATGATTTATTTCATTTATAAATATGTACATACAGGGTGACTTGCCTGCTGTTTGGGTTTTCAGTGTAGGCATTTTCTTTGTTATTTATGACATTAATTAAAGTCAAATACACACAGAAATAATATCAATGTAAAATCAACATGTCGCTGATTGGAAATCATATTAAATTTATGAGAAATAATTTGTTGCTTAAGAGTGTTGGTGCTTATTTGCTGTAAGATACAACAATGGGCCAAGTTTTTGTTCACTAGCATGTAGCTAAATGTATTCCAAAAAAATTTAGCACTTTTTCATTGAAATCGGAGCACAACTTTAGATTTTATTCACAATTTAGTGACAGAACTGAATTGATAAACTTTTACAACAGTAGCAAACACAAACACAAAGTCAGAAATTGTTGTTGTATCAATATTTAATTTTTATCAATTCAGTTCTCTCACTGAATTATGAATAAAATCAAAATTTGTGCCCCAATTTCAATCAAAAAAGTCTTGTTTTTTTTTTTTTGAATACATATTTAGCTACAAGCTACTAAATCAAAAATAAGCTCGTTGTTGTATTTTTATTTTTTATGCATTCTTAAAAGAAAGAATTCAAAATTGTTTATAAAATTATTATCTTTTGGGGTTAAACTTTTATGATATCTCCGAAAGTACTGAGCAAATTTAGAAACAATGTTTGCACGCCCTCAAGATTATTTTGTTATCGAATTTCGGTTTTTGTTCTTTACTGAATAGAAAAACCCCTTCTCAAGTTATGCTACCATATGCTACCATATACAGTGAAAATGCCTTTATTTTTTACATAACGCTATATCGCGAAAACTAGAGCTGATGGAAAAAAAACGGAGTGCAGATTCGCGTTCAGCGTTCCAAATAACTAAAGAAACAACTTTCATTTTTAGCGAACAAGCGAAATTTGTAAACATGTGTAATTAATTAAATAGCTACATTAAATTCATGTTGTTTCAACCTGAAATAACTTTGATTCAACATGATTCTTCATGTTATTTCACTATCAAATTCACCTTTTTTAACTTGAAATAACTTCGATTCTACATGATTCTACATGATTCTTCGTATTATTTCAGTATCAACTTCATTTTGATTCAATTGTACTGGAATATTAAATCAACACGAAATATAGTTATTTCAAAGGGAAATATGTTATTTGAAGATTATTGTAGAAAAATCAATAGCGAAAAATGTTAAATTAACCTTGTTTTCGACAATTTTAATATTACATTTTTCTGTTTGTAAAAAATAAAAAATTCAACAACAATATATTATCTTGAAAGATTGCCAACATTGTTTTTTAGTTGCTCAGTAGTTTCAAAGATACTTGGAACTTGTGCCAAAAAAATATAACATTTGGGTGCTTCCAAAGTAACGGTCATTACCGATTTTCGGAGATTTTTTAAATAAAATTCCAACCTAAGCAAATATGCCACGAGGATTGCTTAATTTTGGACCTACGAAAGTTCAAGCATCTGTAGCAACCGAAAGAATTCATAAAAAACGTAATTTCAATACTTTTGTTGACCATTCAAAAGTAACGGTCGTTACTTTATAAATGTGCTGTTTTCAAATTTCGGAAACAAACATCTTGTATTGTAAAATTTTGCACAGGATGTGTCGAGTAAAAAATCTTATTAAATTCTTTGAAATGGTTTTTTTAAGGAAATTAGTTACCAAAAAAATTGTTTTTTAAGTAACGGTCGTTACATTATAAAAAGTTAAAAGTTTTTTGTGTTTGAATTTATTTATTATGGGTAACAAAAAAAAACAAAGACATAAACGAAAATCTATATTCTATTGCGTAAAATTAGTGTTGAGTTTTCTGCATAGTTTTATTCGCTTTCAGATGAACAATAAACGTTATTATAATGTAAGCGTTTAAGGCTGTTCATTTTTAAACTCGGTACGCCTATTGAGCCCGATTGCACCAAATTTATGTTAGCTTTTTGAAAATAATGTTGTTGTTGAATATTTTGGATGGGTTTAATATTTCCCCAACGTTTTTTTTTTAAGTTCAGTTTCGGATTTGATGTCGTCTTTTTCGCAGTAAAGTACTATAATACCTTCCACCTTTTTTGTAGTGTTAAAGAAGTTAAAATCTTCTTTTGGAGTGTTTGTTATTGCTTGCCGGGACATGATTGCAGACCACAAGGATTTTTTGACGGTGGCCCCTATACCATCTACAGCACCCTCTCTATAGAGCGCTCTCTCTCTCTCTCTTTTGCCAAGTAAGCCTCATGCTTTGTTGTGTCTTCTTTTCGTTTTTTTTTTCTGTATTTTTGCATCTTGGTAAGTTGCTCCATTATTTTTCAGCTAAAATCAGTAAGAATCCAATTAAGTAAGACAAAAACAGCTCAAATGCCAAACGCCAAACCAAAAAAGAAGGTAACGGTCGTTATATCTTAAAAAAAATATTTAAAAAATCAAAATAGGCTTTTGATGCTTATTTGGCCTTACAAAATTCTGCATCTTACTTACCTTCTTATTTTTCGCTACTATAAAATTAAATCGTTTGAATGAATTACGAAAAAACGAACTTTTGTGCTTTTGGGGTAACGGCCGTTACAGTTGTTTTGCACTATTCACAAAAATTTTAATTTTAACTTATCGCCTTCAAAATTGTTGCTGAGCATGAAGAAAATTTTCAGCTTTCAGCTGGCTTTTTTGTTCTTAAGCCACCGTTAGAACAGTGTTGCCAAAGGGTTTAAAAAGTGACCGTGCAATTCACAGGAAAAAAACGTGCACAGTATATTAAACTCATAGTAGCATATTTTTGTAAGTATAAAGAAAACTTAAGCTAATCCTACGGAAAATGACAGATACATTTATTTTGTGTAATATTAGCGGAAAAATAAATTTAAAATAATTATTTTATTTTTGAGCTGTAATGGGTCATTTTCTGTGGAAGCACCCATTTATAAAAATTTTTGTTTTTAAAAAATTTATAAAAAATTTAACATAAAATATTAATCATATATGAAAATCGTGTTTTTATCAATTGAGTTCCCTATTGAGTGCGCTATTTAAAAAAAATTATTTAAGTAGACATAACATACATGACGACAAGCCAACGGTGCTGATGAATCCATCTCCTCCGTCTTGCAAAACTTCATATACCCAGAAAAAAGATTGCTTGGAAAATGGTTAGGCCGATAAAATATTAGTCGAAAAGACTTTATTTCAACTCACGCTAGCAATTTTCTATGAATCCAAAAAACAATCCATGTTCATTAGCATAAGAGCATAATTGTCATAAAGATTCTGACAATTCTTAAATTGATTAGATCAACCGATCGTATGCTTTTGTCATAACTAACTAACGAATATGATGAGCACAACCGAATAAAATATTATGACTTGGATTTTAGTACCAATTATTAAAATTATCAACTAAAAAAATTTTCTTTAAATTGGCTTTCTAAATTTACTTTACTTTTTATCGATTGTTGCAGTAGTTAATTTTATTATCATTTATACACATAACCGATTAAACAGTTCGCATTAGCAATTTATTGTAAAATAGCTTTCTTTTTCAATAAGAATTCTATGATAGTTGGTTGGTGCAACTGTCAAAATTCGATTGGCAACAAATTCGGTTGCATCAACGAATCTGTTTTCTCTGTGCGGTTTTGAGGAGAATCGGATTATTGCATCACTTGGAAGATTTTTACAAGAATGATATTCTTTTTATTCTTAACTCCAACCTTCTGGCCGCACTAAGAAATCACTAAATTTCCTATTTTAAATTTTATTTTTTACCAAGAAAGATTGGTGTTATAAGTTTGAAGTGTGTATCTGTTTGTCTCTATATTTGTGGTACGGCTGGAACAATTTTGATTTAGTTTTAGTTTTTTATTTTTTGAAAGTCGACTTGCTCGGGAGTATTCTTAGCTGTAATTGAAGAAAATCATTTCAGCCGTTTGAAAGCTATCTGGGGCTATTTGATTTCGATATTTTTGTTTGAAATCTGACGTGATCTAAAAATATCTTAGCTCTGCCTGAAGAAAATTTATGCAGTCGTTTAAAAGTGACCGAGTTGAAATTATGCATTCTGTTACTATTAAAAGAACATAGTAACCTTGAACTAATGACGCAGCATTTACTGAATCAGGTTATTTTTTTAATTTAATTTTTTTATTAAAAAACCAAACACGTAAACAATTTCCCTACATAATTTGTAAACAATTGCTCGCAAGCGAAATAAAAAAGGTAAAACAGCAAAATCGTATAAAAGATTTTAAGAATTCTTGACATAATAAAAACAAACGAGATTAAAGCAAAAAATTAAATATAATGAAACGAATAAAAAAGTATGTTATATTGGATTAATTGAAGTATAAATGGTAACTGGAAAAAAAAAACGTTCTTTGTGAAGAAAAAGTTAAATTCTTTATTATTTTAAAACATTTGAGGTCGTCAAAAGTCACAAGCATAAAGCGGTTACGCTATTTGTAATGGCAAATATCATGTGTCTAGGATTGTAAATTTTATAACTTAATACAAGCACATCATTTTTGTTAGAAAAATTAAAGAAATATTTTGATTATTGGAGAAATTGCAGTGCAGAGTTTCGTGGAAAATTTAACAGATTTTCTTAAAATACCAGGCGTAATTATTAGTCTTAAATTGATATGGTGAAAATTTGAGCTGACTCAGACAAGTCTAAAGGCTTGTTTCCGAATACAGCGTAATCGTCGACAAAAACGAAATTCCAAAAATTAACAACGAAAAATGTTTTGTTTTAGAACCTTTTTTCGTTGCTAATATATGGAACTTCGTTTTAATTGACAATTACGATGTATAGGGAAACGAGCCTTAAGACGATCAATAACTTCCAATTTTAATGTTGTACTAAAATTTCACAACTCAAACTTCACTTTAACACAGAGTAATTATAGTCAGTTCGGGTAATGTGGTATAAGCGGATAATGTGCCATAGCTGATTTTCTCTAAAACTAAGAGCCCAGGAATAACGGTAGCAATCTTAATAGTTTGATGCCTTCACAAAGTTAAGATTGCGATAGTGTATTAGATTTTTGCATATCATGAAAATAGTCAATCGTAAAATATGTGTGTGCGTAGTCGTGTGGATAAGTTTTATTGTGCTCTGTTAAAAATTTGTTTTTTGGAACGAAGTTCCCTATGGCACGTTGTGCATTTTATATGCGAATATAAATTTTATCTATGCTGGACGATAAAAAAAATGTTTAACGGAAAAATACGTGTAACAAATATGCGTAACGAATAGTGGTAACAAATACGTGTAACAAATACGTGTAACAAATACGTGTAACAAATACTTGTAACAAATGCTGGTACGACAATTCAAAACGAAGGCAAAAGGCCGGCGCGAAGGTTAAATTCCTTTAAAAATCAGTGTTGCCGGTCAGGTATTTTCGCCCTTTTCGGTGTTGCCGTTTTTCCAGAAGGAGATTCTAGGACTTTGGGGAGATTTCTATTCTCTTTTTTAGGAATCCGGGAACTACGGAGATTTTGGGATATTTTTGTTCCAGTTTTTGGGAATCCGGGGAGCTTATTGGATTTTAGGGAGATTTTTTTCTAGTTTTTGGGAATCCCTAGACCAGGTTTGTGTCTTGGGTAATGATCACTTTCCTTGCTAAGTGAAGGTGTCTCAGCTAAGCACCACACAGAAAAAATTATCACCGAAAAATTTTCAAACAAAAGTTTGTCTAAAAACAAATTTAATTTTTAGTAAATGTTCTGTCCATAATCTATGAATTGTTTGTTTGACTTTTATTTAGAACACAAACACCAAAAACAACAACAAAAACTGTGTCGCAAAAAACCACCCCGATGACAACATACAAACAAATAACAACAACAAAAATCATAGCAAGCGGAATGCAATTGTGGCAAGTTTGTTTACAAAAGATTTTCGAGAGAATCGATTAGTCAATGTCGTTGCATTAAATCTCATTCATTTTTTTAGAGTATTTAGATAAACATTCAGACATGAACACATTTAACAAAGTGAAATCTCATAAATGCTTAATGAATGATGATGATGACACAGACAAAAATTTTGTTTCCAAATTGATTATTAGGCTAAGGTTTGTAACGTTATATTCAGAAAGAATTGGGCATGATTAATATTCCAAGGAACAAGGGAAAAATTAAAATTGAGTAGATTAATAATCAGAAAAATGGGAATGAAGAAAAATAAGCCGATGGCAACGCCGGCAAAGTGCACTTTAATATCAGCTTGAGAGTGATTAAATTCTCGTATTCAATTTTCACGTAAAAGTTGTATATATAAGAATTAAAATCACATTCAACAGAGCCACCTCACAAGTGGTGATAAGCAAATACACGTGAGCACTGACGATGGAAGTGTAGCGGCTTCCGAAAGTGGCGCTACTCTGTTCTGCTGTGTACGTTGAAAAATTAAGTTGATGGTAATTTTTCCCTTGTTCCTTGGAATATTAATCACGTCCAATTATTTCTGAATATAACGTTACGAACCTTAGCCTAATAATCAATCTGGATTCACAAAGCAAATACGTTCGAACTAATCATATTAATAAAAAAATGTTGTTTGTATTTTTGTTTGATTAAGTAAATTATTTTGCTAAATAATTGTTATCATTTTTAGACTAATTTCTTATTAAATTCAGACGCAAATATTGGTGGTTATTTTTCAGAAAATCGAGTAAATATTTTTGTTTGATTTAGTAAATTGTTTTGTCTACAATTTGTAAATATTTTTAGACAAATTGTTTCATAGATTTAAACAATTTGTTCACTGAAAAAAAAACACATTTTTTTCAATGAAATTGTTGAGGTATTTTCGTCTAAATTTACAAATTCGTTTGTAGGTCCGTTCATAGACAAAATATTTACTATTTCATTGAATTCCTTTACAGAAAATTATATTAATTTTTTTCTGTGCAGGTGCTCGGCTAAATTCTTGAGAAGTATCGCCTAAGTATCTTCCAAGCGATAGTGGTTTTTTCTTGACAAATTGTCTTTGTTTTTCATGTTCTTGGTGACTAAAAAGATCTCAAAAAAAACTAAAATAACTGCCAAAAAACGAAAAAAGTCGTTAGAACGAAAAGAAAGCACTAAAACCTAAAAAAATCGCTAAAACTAAAAATATCATCAAAATCGAAAAAAGATCGTCAAAAATGGACAAAAAACACCAAAACAAAAAAAGCACCGAAGCAAAAAAACACCAAAATTAACAAAAAAAATCGCCAAAATCGAAAAAATCGCCAAAACGAAAAAAGGATCAAAAAGCGAAAAACAAACATTAAACAAAAAAACGGTAAAGCCAAAAAATCGCCAGAACTTCAAAAATCGGCAAAAAAAAATCGCCAAAAAACTAAAAAACCTGCAAAATGAAAAAAAAATGCCAAAACAACGAAACAAAGTTAGAAAATAAAAAACTAAAATTAAACAAAAAAGCTAAACGAAAAAATTGCCAAAATTAAAAAAGGGCAAAAACGAAAAGGATATACACTTTGCTGAAGTGAAGTTCAAACTGAGTATTTTGCAACATTGAATCAAAAAAGAAAGAACAAGAACTGGACATTTTGAATCGTTTTAAAAAATTACAAAAATATTTTATTTTTTATTGAAAAATCTATTTTTTCAGCTAAAATTATGAATCTTGGAACCAATTAGATGCAAATCAACACAAATGTATAGATGGGAACGCTTCGTGTGCGACCCAAAGTCGCACTTTACTTAATTCATTTCCTTTTTAATTTGTTTAATTTTTATGATAAAGGTTTGAAAATTTTTGCGCAATAATTAAATAACAATGCGATTTTGAATTATTTATATGGTTTTGCATTTCAAGTAACGATATAGATTATGAAATCATGTGTATAGTCGTATTATCATAGAAATTGAGTGTTTTTACATCATCCCGCTTTCCAGAACATATTTTATAAAACCCGCTTTTTGGTCGTATATTCTTCAGAATCCCGCCTTTCAATTGTTCTTGTCCCACTTTTTAGAAAAACATTCTGGTCACGTTAATATATGTACATATGTATGTATGTGAATACTATGTATGTACTAGGGTGATCGACTCGGTTTTTCAACCGGTTTTTTCCGCAATACGGTGTAGCTTTTTTCAAAATGTCGATTTTTCGAATTTTTAATAGTCCGGTTTTTTTTTAATTAAAAAGCCGGCCCGGCCCAGTCGAATACTTTTTGATTTGTATAATTTATTAGTTTTTACTACATTATAACTTATATGAACTTTTACTGTTGATTTCCCTAAGTATTTTTGTTCAAGAGCATTTACTGAAACACGCAATTAGGGTGAATTAATTTTATAAGGTGGTAGCAGGGGCGGATTCAATTGGCCTTGTGATGTAGAAGGTATGTCAAACTTCATATTTTATATGGAGTTTGACATCCATCGTAGATAAGAAAAAGAAAAAAAATGCAAATCTGCGCACTAGGGTTCCCTTATATGTATGTGTGGACCAAATTTTTTCGTATTTTGAAAAAAAAAACTGTGCTGAGCAATGAGCAATTATGAAATTGTGGGAAATTATATCGATAGAAATTAGAGTGCTGTACCAAAAAAAAATATATTGGCAAAAAGAGAAGTCAAAACCGCACAAACACATTAATGTGAAAATAAGGCCAAGTTCCTATCCAAAAAATTCGGTCGTTGAAAGTACTGAGATCAAAATGAGGACCGATTTATTGATAGGTACAATACCATCTCATTTCTAGGCAACCTTCTAGCTTGGTAATATTTTTTTACCTTTCTAATATTGGAAAGAATGTCGGAGAAAATGTTGCCAAGCTAAAAGGTTGCTTAGAAATTAGACGGTATAGAACCTATCAAGAACTTGATCCTTATTTTGGTCTCAGTACTTTTAACGGCCGAAATTTTTGGATAGGAACTTGGCTTTATTTTCAAAGTTATGTTTTTATGTGAATAGTATTTGAATGAATTGTTAAGCAAATTAAAATCAAAGCTTTTGTATTATAATTTTCTCAAAAAAAAAAAACTGGTTGACCAGGTTTTTTCAGAATTTTCAAACACGTAACCGGTTTTTCTAAAATTTCAAATAGTCTAAGTATTCGAAAACCGGTTTATAGAAAATATCGAATAATCGATCACCCTAGTACGTACACGCACCGCCTAAAAATTAATAAATGCCTAATTTAATTAAAAGAAATTTTTCACAAAATTACGCTTTAAATAAACAAAATTATCTATTACATAAAAGGTAAAAACTAAATAGAAATATCAACGATAACTATAGCATCGCATCATCGTATTCCAATTATCAGTAATTCTAATCTTATCAGAAATTGTCATGTAAAAGTATTTGTTTTATTTTTAAACATTATATAACAAGTTCTCTTTATTATCAGAAACCGTCAACCTACATTTTTTAAATTTCTTTCATTTTTTTTTTCTTTAATTTAAAACTAACAAATTATTGTTACAATAATCAATTATATAACACAGCGTTAAGCAATTATTTATTTAAAATTATAAACAAACAAGAATGCACACTGGGCTAGAGACATTACATATTAGGTAGACCCAATTATTTACAATTTTAAATTATCTTAAACTAAACAAAAAGAAATGATTGGAATTTTTTATTTAAAAAAAAATATCAAAAAGAAACATTTATTTTGTTAATAAACAATTGAGCAACAACCAAACAATAAGCATTAGATTAATTGTTATTAACACAAAAGCTTTAATGAATATTAATTAACAGCCATAATAAACTAATAAAATTGTGAAAATTTGTGTAAAACACATGTAAGGTAAGAATAAAACGTTCCTTGTTTTAATCAACCGATTATATATTTTATTTATATATTGTAATCTTTATTTTAATTGCGTTTGTTTGGTTTATCGATGTTTGACATTTTAAAGTTGAATTTTTCATTTTTTCGTCCCGTTTCGTGATAACGAGAAATTGTAAATACAAATAAATGCACAATTTAATTTTAAGCTTTTTTTGCCGTCTGCTTAAATTAAAAATATATTTATATAAAAAAGTAGAAGAAAAAATTGGGCCATTTAGTCAAGAGTGTAGTGTGTCAGTCATTGAAAGTTTTGTAGAATTAAACAAAATTAGGTGTATTCGGTTTTTTATTTGGCTGTTTTCGTAGCCTGGTTAGTTGATACTGGGGACTTGTCTGCGATTATGGGTATTCGCTATCGAACAATGCAGAGGGAGTGCTTTTGCAAAAATAAAAAATGGTAGTATATCTGGAACTTCTAACCTGGTGACTGTATTTAACTGAAACTTCGTACATATTTAGATGAGGTGACAGGCTTTGCAAAGCGTGTCTCGGTGGGCTTCCGGTTTAAGCACAAGACGAGTTGCAGGGGCACAAAGTTGACGACTACCTGGGCCTCGGAAAAAAATTATGAGGCATGTAACTTTTTTAAATGTTATCCGATTTTGAGTTAAGCCAATAACTACAAAGAAATAATATCCTTACATGTGTTTCCGTATATCTCACAGTTTAGAAGTTATTTGACTTTAAAGAAAAAAACTTTTTTATCTTGATTTTTTTAGTATTTCGCCTATAACTTTTTAGTTTACAGATGGATTTTAAACTAAAAGTTAGCATCATTCGATATTTGATAAAATTCTAAACAAAAATGGCGAAAAAAAATTTTTTAATATCTGAATTCTTGAAGTCGGGAAAAGGCTAAAAATTCTAAATTTTGAAATTAACTTGAAAAAATAATGTTTTTTTTTAAATACCATCATTATATTCAATTTTGTAAAAAAAAATTTGCTCAACACATTCCCCAGTAAGAAATGTTCATGTTTTTTTTGAAGGACCAAAGAAATAAAGCGCATTATAATTCCTTTTAAAATATGAGCTTGTTCAAAAGCTGATTTCATAGCGCCACAACAAAGCAGGTTTTAAAGCGAGAAAGTTAGCGAATGTACGCACATCCAAAGGGTAGTATGAATAAAAAAAAAAAATATTTGCTTTTTTCTTATATAAATACTTGGTACACAAGTTATACAAAAATTTTATAGAGCTGATCCAATGCAGGTTTTTAAGCGAGAAGGAAGAAGTAGAGTTTTTTGATGCCATTTTGCAACAGTGTTTTTAGCCGAGTGCAGCGTTGCCATAATGATGATTTTATCATATTTTTGATGATTTTTAAGCCAAAATATGATTTGCTGATTTTCTTTCCCAAATGATGATTTTTCTTTTTCCCAAATGATGATTTTTCATACTTGCTTGGAAATATTTTAAATGGCTATTTTAATTGTTTAGATCAATTAGTTTATAATTTTCCATAGTTTTTAATTTAAAAGTTTATCTTAGTTCATTGTGCAGTGCGTGAACTTCCTCTGACTGAAGTATTCTGAATTTTGGATAATAAGATTTCTCTGTTCGCCGAACTTAGTTAGTTCTTTTAAAATAATCACTTTTCCATTTTAACGACTATTAATATGTAAAGGGTGTACATATTATTGAACTTGAGTGATGGTCAAAAATTCATCACCTTTGAATGACGGTTTTGACTAGCAAAACTATTTTTAATGTTGGGTGTTGAAAAAGTCATTCAAGAAATTAATTTACTAGAAAACATGGAAATTAAGAAAAATGTATGCACTTCGTTGATAATAAGTTCATATTTGCATAATATTTAGCAACTCCTGAGATGACACTGCGGTGTCAGCAAGTATTCAAAGAGAAGCTTCTTAAATAGTAAAAACTAATTTTTTTTTAAATAGAAATTACATAAATTTCCGAATGCAGCAGGATTGTAATTTTGTTTGATATTTTTTCATGGGCGAATTGAATGCCTTGAATTTAATTTGTGTATTTAATATCATATATGCAAAATCATATACATATATATTTAATAAAATACTGAAAATTGTATGTGTCCCTATTATTTCTTCCAGTATACAAATATATGTTTCATTGATTTCCTTAGTTTATGGCTGCGTCAGAAATATCAAATCACATTGTTGTGATACAATTTTAGTAAAACAAAGCAACAAAAACATTTATTTAACATAAAAACCGTTATATAGTTGAACATCGGACATGTACTGAAAACAATTTCGTTTCGAAATCTGTAACTTTCAGGAAAGAATTCAACTAAAAAGCTCACTGATTGCAGCTTTTCAGTTAATTTTTAAGTCTCAGATATTTTATCCGAACTAAGCACAACATTTTGCGATTTTGGACACCTTTCGGAACTTGTTTATTCGTAACATATTTTAAGAAATTAATTTTTTCGAGATTAAGGAAATTTGTTAATATTTAAAACTTTTGGGAAACTCGTGAAGATGTAGAAGCTAATATATATTTGTTGCATTTTTTTTTAATTTTGTTAGTGATTAATTGAAAACGAACTTAAGCCAAACTAATTAATGCGTTGTTTCAACAATGCAAACAAGCACTGCTTGTCGACAAAAAAATCATCACTCAATTATAAAATTTTAAAATGTACAATAATCTTTTATATATTTGGTTACCAAAAAAGTATTAGCTCTCCTATCGAGAAGGAAATGTAAAAATGCGTTTTTGTTTTAGTTTTATATAAAAGTTTCATTGTTTGTCTTTGCTTTGAATAATATTTTGGAATAAAATACTTAAGATGATTTTTTATATCAAAATATGATTTTTATTTCGTCAAATGATGATTTTCTTCGGAAAGCTTATGGCAACGCTGGCCGAGTGGTTGGTACGTTGGACTTCAAACTTGAAGGATCTTAGATCGATACTAGTTGAAGTGAAAACAACAAACAGTGAGTAAAATTATATAAAATTAATAAAAATAAATAAAAGTTACGAAATAATAAAAATTCGAACCAAATTTTTCATATATTTTCTGTTTTAGTGCTGAAAATGTTGATGATTTTCAGCGCTTCAAAAAGCGCTTTTGTGGACAAAAATGTAGTACTCCAAACCGGGAACTTGCCATACAAAAATCAGCGGCAATATCAGCAGATTTGCCAGCGCTACTTTTACTCCATAATAGTAGAAACGTGCTTTATTGGAAGCAATTTTTTTTACTGGGGCACTTCTTAATCACATATCGCAAAAGACATTCTACTGACAATGTGTTTAGCGTACCCTACATTCAGCAATGACCGAAAATCGTCATATTTTAAAAATATTTTTTGTCCTTAAGGGCCTGTGAAAAGTTGCGACGGTAGATTTAGAAAACTCCAACAACAACATTTTATAATGTAAATAGGTTCTAAGAATTTTGGAAAAAATTGATTAGAGCCTTTTCATAAATGTGGATATACGCGCAGTTTTTCTGAAAAGTAAAAATTTAAGAAAAAGAAAGTTTTGCACCAAATTAATATTTTAGACTTCTATATGAATACCTTTACTACGTCTGAAAAAAAATTATGTGGATCTCTTTTACTGATTTCTTTCTAGATATGCCAATTGTAGGGTATGAAATTCAACCTAACCCTCATAAAAACAACAAAACTACGCTTCTAATGTTTTTATGGACACTTTTCATAATAATAAATAAATAAATTCATCGTAATTATACAATCTGTTTTTCATGTAATAGTACTTAGTACGAATAACGGTGCGGGGTCACGCTAATATATTTCATCGAAACTCTCGAAAGGTTCGTCTGATTTGAACAAATAAGCTCCCATAATATGCGGAATGAAATTGTCTTTAAGTCATTTATCTAAAATTTTTTTATTTATCCAACTGTTTCGAAGCTATTCGGAAATTACCGGCGAAAATCTAGTTTTTTCTGAAATTTTATTATTTCGGCTTTTTAGTTCAATATTTGAATTAATGTAAATTCTAATTATTTTTATTAAGAGTGGTGTGTTGGAATGAAAAATCAAATCAGTTTAGCAGAACGGTTTTTTTCGTTTTCAAAAGCTCATAATATAATTAGGATGGCAAAAATTTTAAATGTTTATCATTTAATAGAAAGCCATTTATATTAGAAATAAAATAAGCTAAGAATCGTTAAAATCGATGCAATTAAGTGGGGGAATTTAATTAACAAGAACTGCGATTTTCATACGCACGCAAAAATTAAATTTGTTTCTTATTTCGTCGAGATTTACCTAAGCCGATCGGCTGTGAGTCGGCTAACAGCCGCTGCCGACCTATACGGTTAATTTTCGGCTTAGCCGTTTTTTTGTAAAAAATAAACTCTCTTATTTAAAAATCCCTTTTTTTAAATAAACGGCAAAATATGTGTCCGTTTCTGGTATCAATGGCAACATAAAAGATTTTCCTGACATTAGCCGAAATATACACTAGCCGCCGACGGATTTGTTTGTCAGTAGCCGGCAACGAAATTTTTTCGGCGCAAGTCTACTTTTAGCAGGCGCCGATGATATTTGTGATCAGGAATTAATTATAAATTATATTTTTAGTTTAATTTTCCAAACAATTTCCTTCGTAAGCTTTTGGTGACAAAGTTGAATATTTAATATTTTCAGTCATTATAAGCACTAAAACAATGCGAAAATCGCTGAATTGGTACAACTGATTACCAGCAGATAAACACGTTTACAGTTTGAAAAGCACTGAAAATTACAAACAGAAATACAAACAAGCTACCAAACAAGAAAAAAAACAAAGATACACCACAAAAACACGAAAAGAAAACAAACGATAGAAAAAAATCTTAAAAACAAGGAGCCGAATGGCAATATAAAAACGATTTGGCAAGAAAAAAGGAGCGCCCTTTTATACGAGACGAAAAAAGAACAGGGAATAAGAAAAAAAAGTAAATAAAATCAAAGACAGGTAAAAGAAAAACATGTTCAAGTAAAAATGCACACGAACACAAAAACAACTATGGAAAATCTGAAAAATTTGCAACAAAGAGACAAAGGTCATTTTCTTCTTTAGTCTATACAATTTTTATTAGCGAAAAAAATTAACTCACCTTTTAATTACAAAAATCTATCAAAATATATGTATTTATAATCCTTCAAATGTTAAGATAGATACAAATTAATAATCCTTTTAGATGAATTAAACAACACTTTATTATTTTTCTTTCAGTTTTAATATTTTTATAACACAATAACTTTCACTTGTTTGTTATTTTATATTAATTATTGTACTGTTAAGTTTTTTGATTTATTTCAAAGTAAAAAATTTAAATTGTTATAAAATATGTAATTGTATTGCTTAATAAAAACTTAGTTTTATATTCTGCAGTATAATTTTTGTAGCAACTGTTGTTTGTTATCATTAAATTTTTGTAATATTTTTACTATTTCTTTTTTGCAAAATTTATAAGGTTTCACTTGCCAGCAAAAAAAAATACAATTGAAAACTGATCTTTAATTCACATCAATTTTATCTACTATTTTTTCAAGCACATTCACACAAACACTGGTTTTTAAACTCGTATTAAAATTTAATAAAAAAAAAATGTAATTTATCGGTTTTTCTTTTGTTATTTTTCCATAATCACTAAAGTTACTTAATTAGTTATTCATGTTTTTTCGTTATTAAATACATTTTTTGTCGTCCCAAAACTTGTATTAAAATATCTTTGCCACAAAGACTGCGCCTTTTTCACTGACTTTTTTTCTTGTTTTTAAGTTTTACAAACACCCAATAACTTTTTGGTTATTGAGAAACTGCTAAATACATTTTATTAATTCTTTTTTTTCGCGTTATTAGTTTGTACCATTAATAAATTTATTTTGTCTTTTACTTTACATCAGTAAACTGTTTTCAATATTCAACCCAAAAAGACTCCGACATTCACAATTTTTACGTCTGCAATCGACTACAACTCGCACGAAACTACAAAGCCACAAATAGTTGATTACAGATTTTAGTAACCAATAACCACCGGTTACTTAAGTATGCGTAAAATTTATTTGCCATCAGTGGTGGAAAATACAGATTTCGATATGGTACTGAACTTCTACTTAAAAAGTACTTTTTTCAACTTAATGGTACTTTTTCAAAAATATAAAAAATATGTTAGGTATTCTTAATTATCATACAAAAGAATCATTCTTGACATTTGAATATATTTTTGTCTTCCCGCTATCAATAATAGGAAGGAAGTGATTTCAGCACAGTTTTCAAAAATCGAGTTTTTATCAGATCTCGACTACTTGTAAGATGATGTCCGTAACCGATCGGAACCATATTTACGGCATTCTATAAGCAATGATCTTACTTAGATTTCGGTTAGGTCGATTTTTTAATTTCTCGAAAACAAAGTTTAAAAAAAATTTTTTTTTTCAAATAAATTGTAAGCTTCTACATCGATCGAATCCAATCAGTTCTTAAACTAAAAAGAAAATCTACTGCTGAAAATTTTATTAAAACCAATTGATTCGTTCAAGAGATATCGCTGCAGGAAAAGTTCGAATAATAACGCTAAAAGTTCTTGCCAAATCAATTTTCCGGATTCATTTCGAATGCGGCTGAAGTCCAAAATGTGAACAGCTGATTCTCAAAGAGCTTTGTAGAATTTCACGTTTCTACAAAAACTTTATTTATGGTATCAAGATGCTGGAGTGATGGACAATTTATAAATTTTCGACTCGTTTGGGGATGGCCTGTAAGGTCAAACGTATACCATATTTTTTATTATTTCCGCGGTTTTGTGAAGCACCTTTTGATGGTAGCACCTTTTATTTTTCGGAGAATTGTATTCTTTATTGCACTTGAAATGAAAATTCCGAAGATTTTGTAAGAAATGTTGTTGTAAATATTTTGTGTAGCAACAATTCCATGAAAGCTTTCAATATTCTCATTTCGAGTAAAACACAGAACCGGTCCCACTAAATTGGTTTTAAGAAAGTATAAGTTACTAATAGGTTAATTGAACTCCTTTCAATTTTATTTAGTTTCAACCGGCAGACCACAACTTATATAGTCCCCTATAGCAATATCTTTTATATCAGCTAAATAGTTCTCTAATAGGTTCTCTATGTGTACAGATTTGAAGTGGTTTGTGTTCTTCAAATACAGAAATCAGGAAATTTTTAGCATTGCAATTTTGAAAAGAATGGGCTGAAAATTAATAAGCCAGAGAAAAATCTTAGTAGTTTCTGTAAAAGTATTTGATTTTTGTATAAATGTGGTCGATATTTTTTAATGTTACGGATTGGAAAAAGTACTTTTTATGTCGTGGGGGTACTACCAAGGTAGATTTATTTACCAGGTACTCTTGATTCCACAGCTGCTTACTCTTTTTTTATTTGTAGCTGTCTATTTAGTATCAAAATACACAAGTTATGTTGTGTATGTGTTTTAATAATTTGACATTTTCAAGGAACTGCGACTACCTGGTAAATAAATCTACCTTGGGGTACTACGGTATTTTAAAAATTAAAAGTACTGAATATAGTACAATAGTGTTTCATTTTCCATCACTGTTTGCCATTATGTTTTATTTGCTTGTTCGTCACTAAATGAAGAGAGTTGTTTGTTGTTGCTTCTCTCTCGGGTTTTGTTATTTTTTAGCGTTTTGTTTTTGTTTTGATTTTCATGGGGTTTGCAGTACAGTGCTGTAAAGCGTAATTTTGAAAATAATATGGAATTGTTATCAACAGCGTGACCGTAGTGCAACTAAAGTGGCAATTGGTCACTTTCATCTGAATTGTCATTTGCAGTGCACAATTTTTTTAAATGAACTAATTTAGCGTTTATATGTGCAAGTGCAGGTCTAAAAAATTCAATATACTTAATTTTTTTACTAAGTCACTTATACTTTCGGATATTGCAGCCAACTTTCAGCACACTAATGTTACTTTGTGTTATATTTTTTTAATTTTCTTTTCGAACACCAGTTTTCAACCGAATTAAAAAAAGGAGCTGGTTATCAACCTTGTGTAATGATTTTAGAAAGGGTTTGCTTGCAGTCTGTCCCACAATTTTTTCCAAAATCGGACGGGCAAGACGGACAAAACGTTTGGCATATGTAGGAACCATGCGCAAAAACAAAGTCTGCATACCGAAAGAGATGTTGGATCCAAAACGAGCTGTATTCAGCACATTATTCGGCTACACAATAATAACATCGCGCTATGTTCATACGTACCAAAAAGGAAAAAACTGTAGTTCTCATCTCAACCGAACATTACAATACCGCCATTTCAAATTCTCGACTATAATATGTATAAGTCCGGATTAGACACCATGGATCAGATGGTTCGCGGTTACATGTGCAAACGGCGCACAAACCGATGGCCTTTTGCTCTGTTTTTGAACATGCTAGACGTGGCGGGATAAGCTTCATTTGTCATTTATGACAAATTGGGACATGTACAGCAGATTTCAACTTAATCGAATAAGTGGCTCGAGAGATATCGCGGTGGAAATGATAAAAGGACTATGTATATAGTTTTTTAATTACTCTAAAAATGTATAGATTTTTCAGCGTTTTGAGATTAAACTTAGCGCGAGGTTCCAGGGATGGCATGCAAGGTCAACCGTATCCCACTAGTAATATTATTGTTCTTTTTTATTAGTGTCGTTACTAGTCTTGCTACAACTAGGAATATGACTGTCCTTTTTTGACCAGTAACATTACAACTAGTAATATGACTATCCCAAAGCGTATCTAGCTGTAAATTTAGTCATCAAGCAAACAAACACCAACACAGTACGAGTACGACTGTGTATAAGATTTATAAACATATTCGTACTTAAAATAAGACTTTTTATATAAATAAAGTCTAATCAGGCTAAAATGACGTTTTTGGCACTTGAATATTCCGACTTGTATCAATCTTTCTGTGCTTGATTTCAGAAAAACTGGGATTACCGTACTTTTGACACCGCTTGGGATTAATTTAAGTACGTATGGATTGATTTTTCTTTTCTGTGTAGTTTTAAGCAGTTTTTCTACGCGTTTCACCTCGTTTAGCTTGAATTCATGCATTTTACTCTTGAATCTGTTAGAAATGAACTCCTCCAAAAGTGTTTCTTCTATAAACCACCTTAAATTACAAATCTTCATTGTTTGGATGTTCGCTAATTGCAAAGGAAAGTCCGAATCTACAAGAATTTCAAACGGTTGAGTTCTAAGATTGTGGTGATAAGCATCCATCTTCATCATAAAGAATGCACACAATAGTTGGTTGGTTTACGTGGCTGCCTGCTACGCACAAGCATTCAAGTAGAATCAATAAGAAACCGTTTTGACAGAGCACTGCACTCGTCAACAGTGTCCACCTATGTAAATATGTAAGTCCAAACCCAGGTCTCGGATTCGGTAGTAGCTACTACATCCAACCCATCGCATTGAGATACCTGATCAGGTCACCCAGACTGATCTCTGATAACTCTGAAAGTTCGTCTAGTATGCTATTGCCCAAAAATTTGTGCCTCGAGAGATGCAAGGCCGGACACTCGCAAAGAAATTGGAAAACTGTGTCTTTTTTTACTTTGATCCCGGCAACTATGGCAGAACGCATTGTAGGAAATGTCTATCCTGCTAGCATGCCTGCCGATTGCCCAGTGCTCCGTCACTACTGCGACGAGCCTCGGGATGTGTTTACGATTTCTGTTAATTAGTTGTGTTGTGCGCTTATCGTTGTAACAAGCCAACATTTTCCTAGCTACCTTACACATGCTCAACTTGCGCCACCTATCTTCAGCTTTCTGCCGGTATTTTTTGAGAATAGGATTTCTAATAGGACCAAACGGCATGGCTACCGATTCAGCAGTGGAGGCATCCATAGCAGAGCCAGCCTTGGCTAGCTCATCCGCCAGTTCGTTGCCAGGGAACTTGCTATGTACGGCAGTGCAGATGAGGGTAACCTCAGCCTGACTACCAGATCTGGATAATACTCTTGAATCTGTTAGAAATGAACTGCTTCAAAAGTTATTCTTCTATCAACATAGTATATAGTAAACCACCTCAAATTACCATCTTCATAATTTCAGTGTTCGTTAATTGCAAAGGAAATTCCAAATCAACAAGAATTTCAAAATTTTAAGTTCTAAGATTGTGGTGATAAGCATCCATCTTCATCATAAAGAATGCACATAATGAACATGGAAAAAAGGCAAAATAACAAAAAATAATAATAATAAAACGTCTAGAACAAAACAATAAAGATTTTATGTTTCAAACTGTACTGTACGGGAAACCAACAATTAACACAAAATGAAATCAACTGGCCACATTATGCTGCATATTGAGCAATTTTTATAAACATTCCACTGAAAGCAGAGATTCCCAAATTCAAGAAAATAATGTTGTAAATTCAAGTGTGAGCATATTCAGGGCTTACAAGGCAAAATTTGTATTTGAAAATCACTGCTTTAAGAATCATGATGCGATCTACTTCTTCTTCGTTTAATTCATAAAACTCATATTCACTGTATTATGAAAATTATTACAAGAAATAAAAAATAAATTCCTTAAATGCACACACTATTATACAATGCTTTATAATCGAAAATTACATTCAATGTTCGTTCGTACCCTGCAGATAACACAACTAGTTCATACACGCATGTAGAGTATACTCCATAGAGTACTAGAGCTAATCCAAAGGTAATACAAATTTATAGAAAAAACATGGTTGATCTAACATTACTATGTCCCAGGGCTGGATAATATAACACAGTTTTGTGTTACATGGGAGTAGTCTCAAAACTACTCTATGGAGCACTCAAGTGTGTGTTTTAACGATTGCAATCGTTAAAATGCGAGCACTTGTCGCTTAACTACAAACTCTTTTTTGCAAATGGTCCATGCCTTAAAACTACTCTACGTATATGTCAGAATTCGATGGAACACTCAAGCATTAATAACGATTGCAATCGTTAAAACGCGTAGACTTTTCTGTTAACTACAAGCTCTTGTTTCAAATGACATGGTTCATGACTGCTTTACATAGAACCATGTTGTAACTAGTCCTTTTTAGCAAAAATGGACCATGTAGCCCAATGTTATCTGCAGGGTACAAGCTCACGCACACAACGAGTGCAGTACAATGGTCAAGTGTGTGTAAAAAAACATTGTATAGAATTCAAAATTAGAGCTGATCGTGAGTCACCTTTTCGCTCATGATCATCCAAGCTCACGCGAAGAGAAAGTTGCTCATGCACAATAATGTCCGATCGTGTTTTTTTTAAATAAATTTACTAATTTTCCCAATATACTCAGGAAAAAATTAATTAAATTAACAAAAACAGATATGTAATAGTATACCATTTTCATTTGAATTTTAGAATTAAGGAACTTGTTCTGAAATTTCTAGTAATGTCAAAAAAAAGCTGAATCTTCACCGAGTTGTCTAAAATTCCCTTAGATATTTAGCATAAGGTTAGGTTAGGTTAGGAGTGCAGTCACGACTGAAAAGTGACTCACTTGGGTCCATTGATTCGGTCCCTTTGTGATACTCTAGAGCAGACAGGGCGTAAAAATGGTTAATTACGATTGTCCTGCCGCCGTGTCAAACTATCCCGATTGAACTAAGTACGAGGATAGACTGACTAGCCCTACATTAGCCAGACTGTCTAAGTCTGCAAATATGCTAGCGCCCAAGATTCTCGTCCTTAAGCGTCCAATACTCCAGTGCCCTGTGAGCACTGTTACTAATAGTTTCGTTACACCTTTGCCGAGCCAGAGCAGATCCCGTGTCCTGCTAAAAGTCGTAGTGGGGCCACATGGACCTAGCCACGCGGCAGGTGCCTTCGCGTTCCCACCTACATTGTGCCAGCCTGTATGGTTCAAGCTGTATCAGTAATTTACAGTGTGATAGAGGGATTCCAATGAAGTAGCATATCATCGACTTGCTCAATGTCACGCCTTGTTTGGCAATTCCGTCCACAATCCGAGTATCCCATAACCCAACACAGTGTTAATCTCGAATGTCTCGCTATCTCGTTTAGAGATACCCGGCATTCGACAACCGCCAAGGAAGTGGTGTATGCACCATTTATAGCGGCAATGGCCGCTTTGCTGTCGATAAATATATAGATATCTTCCGATATCCTATAAGACCTAAGCCATCTTGCCGCCGTAGTGATAGCGGAGATTTCTGCTTGCAAGACGCTACAGCAATCCTGAAGCCTAAATTGAGCCCTTACGTTGAAGTTTTCCACATAGAAACCTCCGCCAGTTCTGTTGCCCCGTTTGGAGCCATCCGTAAAGACTTTGATCGCTCCATCAGGGTTGAGGGATGAGAAGTACTGTTCCCTGCTGGAAACAAGTGAAAGGAATAGCCCACCAAAGTAAGACTTCGGTATGCAATAATATTTAGACGAATAGTCGGCAACTTTCTGGTGAGACATTTCTACACATTTTCTAATATATTATCCGATTAATATCAGACTAGTCTGCACATTACCGTAAGGCAATTTAATTCCCTTAAACATATTATATAATAGTATGATGATTTTCTGACCTACGACTCATGACTTTTGTCCGCCACTTCTGTACATTGTCTGATTTTAGTTTTCGTAATAATTCTCATATATTTCTTGGGAGTTTTTGCATAAATATTTATGTTTCGAAACTTATAAAATATGGGTAAATGTTCTTTGATGAACTGCCATTAGCAGCAGAAAAATGCATTGCACAGGAAGATTCATAGAAGTCTTAAAAGTTTTTGATTCTATCTGCGAATTTTCTACGAATTTTTTTTTAATTAGACCAGCGCTCAGGGGCTGGTACCTAGGAACTAGGAAAATTGGTTATGGGAATGAGGATAGAGGGAGTAGTGTATGTATTTGATTTTAAGCTTCCGAGATTAAAAGTGACAGTGAAGAACTTGTTGTTCGCGGGTTTCGGGAACAAGTTCCCTGATAACATTAGAACAAATTTTATTGCAGTAACGATAAAACAGCGAAACACACCCCGCATTACGTTGATGCTTCAGCGGGTCAATATATTTGGCTACCTTACTGTCACCAATGAGCTTCTTCGCTTTCTCCGAGTAACTTCGAAATAAACTTTGAAGCACCGACACATACAGGATAGTTATATTCCATTTTCGGTCGGATAGAGGTGGTATACATACATATTAATGATCAGATCAGATGGAGTGAAGTATCTCTTTACCGAGGCACTTGAATGCTTCTTTTGAAAACTGAAAAAATTTGATCAGTCTGTCGAACGTCACACTATATTGTCATGCCAAGAACATCAAATAGCTTCTGATTCGCCAAAACTTTAATCAGTCATAATTACAGATGGAGCAGCAAGTTCAGTCATACGTCTGTGCGTGAGCATACAGCATTGGCTCCTACGAGCATTAATATCGACCCTATTCGCATGACCCCATTCGGAGATTGTTATAAGACCGTGATTAAGTGTATCATTCATGTTTTGCCTCATGGTCCCAATCTTCGATGGGCATGGAGCTACTGAATGAATATGAATGGCACCTCCTGCTGGTATCTACAAAGGAGTAGATAGGATTGGAAGTTTGGCAGAGGTAATTAAGCAAAATAAGAAATAGGGTAGCAGAATAAGCGGAGCGTAGCGGTACTCCTCTAGAGCCACTAACTTTTTCCGCTGGAATGGTGTATGGAGTAACATAATTTTTCCGAAAGGAATGCCAGTAAGTCACCTGTCGGCCATTGTTACATATATCCTGTGAAAGTTTCAGGTCTGTACCTGTTATGGTATGGATGTCGGTAGATGGATGTCGTAGCGAAAGCAATAGGACTCCTTTTTCATATTTTAGGTACGTGACCTCAAAAAGGGAAAAATAATTTGTTTATTTACACAAGAATTCCATAAAAATGTTAACCATAAATTCATCCCGAATTTTTTAATACCCCGGTCTGCAGGCTCAAGTGGGTAAAGGAAAAAGTTACTCACGATCATTAGCGTGCTACTCGCCACGGTTATTCGCATCTACTTGATATCGGATAGTCAGACAGCGCTAATGGCCCTAATCTCTTATGAAATAAAGTTGGGTTTTGACATGGATCGCGTTACATCTCTAAATGAACTTGGAGCTTAAAACAAACTGACGTTATTCTGGGTGCAATGAACACCATGCTGGAAATGAACGGGCTGACTGCCTAGCCAACAGAGGAGCATAACATAGGTTTATATGACCGGAACCCTTCTTTGGCACCTCACAAGGATACGCCAAAAGAGCAGAATAATTCCTGGGCTCAAATGGATTTTGCTCACCATTGGGAAGCCCTTCTCGGTCTAAGACAAGCACAACGATTCATTACGTTATCCAAAAGAAATACCGAAAATTACTGCTAATGAGCACAAATGACCTTAGATTAATAACGGGGTGGTTTACCGCACACTGCGGTCCCAGACGATTCAAATTTATCATTGGCAACTCTGAGACTAAACTATGTAGACTTTGTGAAAGGCGCGAAGAGATGCCAGAGCACATTCTCTGTGATTGTCCGGCGGTAGTGGAAGTATCTTGGAGGTACCTTAATGACTCCAGGTGAAGTATACAATCTCTCACCTTGTAGAATAATTGGCCTTCGGATCGCCTTTACAAAATAATAATAATACTAACGATCATGCAAGACCACGCATAGTTAGCCTCTATCACGTGCGCTATGATCATCTCTAGTTCAAATTGAACATAATTCAAGATATGATTGTTCACATTAGAAACGAAATCAAATGTTATCGTTAAGGTTAATAAACAAAATTGACGCGTTTCGATTCTGACAAGTGAAGTATGTACACACTTGCATGATATAAGGTGACCCATATTTTTTATTTTTTTTAGTCTCTAAAAATGATGATAGCCAAGTAGTTTTACTAAGACAATTACAAATTATAGGTACGTCATGTAAATGAAGACAGAAAGTAATTCGGTTCTACATAAAATATAACCTTTCCAACAAAAATCATAATTTCTTCCAAAACAAAAGAAACCTAACTCTGTGTAAACGTTTAATTGATATCTCGAATAAATCTCTTTGGGCAAAACTATTTTAAGAGCGTTTTCAATTTGCTTGATGTGCAACGACAGACACAATATGCAGCAGCAACATGCATACAAAATTTGAAATCGTCAGCCATGTTTTTACAAGTGTAAAATACACATTGACATATTTTGCTAACGTATTTAGAGAGAGAAGATGCAAAAAAAAAACACGCAGTCTTTAAAGATCACTTTGAGTGAATTTAAAGATTGTTGCTGATTATTGTAAATTATTGTTGTGGGTAGTTGCACTAGCTTCACACTAAATTGAACAATAAATGAAAAGATTATTGAACTTTTTAGATGCGTTTTATTGTGTTTGTTATAAGAGCCTTAGTCGTGTCAACGTTAAATTGAAAATGTCGGAATTTTAAACAAAAACTATTTTAAACAATTTATTTAATTAGAGGAGGAGCTACTTAAAGCTGATTAAAAGATTTTCGAAATGTATTTTATAAACTTGTATTTAAATAAATCAAATATACGAGTAGTATGTGACCATAGAAGTTTGTGCTATATTTTTCAAATCAATTGCATGATACAACTAATAGTACACCCAATTCTACAGCAATAGAATATTTGTTGTATAAACTACTTCACTATTTGTAAAAAAAAAACCTTGAAAGACGGGTGAAACTATCAGCGCAACTATATCTATAGCGAAATGTCAAATACCGCAAAAAAGGAATCTTTATACAGATATTATAATCATTACATCACTCCACTAAGTTTGCCGTTTGGGCGAATAAGCTCAGCTGATCTAGTAAGTTCACCTGTTAGATACGCCTTGATCAATCTGAAGCAAGGCGAATTAAAAATGGGATCACAAAGCAAATTGATTGATTCGCCGTGAATAGCATAATGAAAAATAGCATACACACAGAAAAATTTCATGATAAAATCATCGAAAACAAGCTTCATAGGTGTTTCATATTAACAATAACTTTCAAAGAGCATTTTCCTTTTTTAAATTAACTGTATTTCATGTTGATTTAATATTCTAGTATAGTGAAATCAAAATGAATACTGAAATAATACGAGGAATCATGTTGAATGAAAGTTATTTTAAGTTGAAACAACGTGAATGTGATAATGAAATAATACAAAGAATCATGTTGAATCAAAGTTATTTTAAGTTGAAACAACGTGAATTTGATAATGAAATAATACAAAGAATCATGTTGAATCAAAGTTATTTTAAGTTGAAACAACGTGAATTTGATAATGAAATACCACGAAGAATCAAGTTGGATCAAAGTTATTTCAAGTTGAAACAACGAGAATTTGCTACTTATAGAACACAAAGAATCATGTTGAATCAAAGTTATTTCTAGTTGAAACAACGTGAATTTGATATTGAAATAACACGAAGAATCGTGTTAAATCAAAGTTATTTCAATTTGAAACAACGTGAATTTGATATCGAAATAACAGGAAGAATCATGTTGAACCAAAGTTATTTCAAGTTGAAACAAAAGAAATTTGATTATGAAATAACACGAAGAATCATGTTGAATCAAAGTTATTTCAATTTAACCGTAGAACACATAACCAAAAAATATCAGGCGAGCACATAACCAGGGTACCCGTGTACCCCATTATAATTGTTAATCATTTTCAGCTTCACAGAAAAAAATATTTAATTTCAAACACCGTTAATGTGCATTTAAAAATTCTTAGTAAAAATTTCATGTTCAAATCTTTGAACAGCCTCTTATTCGTTCATTTTTTCTTTCAGATAAAAACTATTGGGTACTCCGGTTATGTGTTTGCATAGGTGTAATGTTTGGAAGCTTCTGTCTATGGAGCCACTGAACCAAATTTCATAAATTGTCAATAAAACGACACAAAAGGACTTGAATTTCTTAGATCCGAAGTTTCAATACCCTATTACTATGGGTTTTGCAGCTACAAAAGTTGAAAGTGGACACATGTGTACCCGGTTATGCATTCTAGGGTTAAAACAATGTAAATTTGATATGAAATAACACGCAGAATCAAGTTAAATCAAAGTTATTTAAAGTTGAAACTACGTGAATTTGATGATGATATAACACGACGATCCATATTGAATCAAAGTTATTTCAAGTTGAAACAACGTGAATTTGCCAATGAAATAACTCGAATAATCATGTTGAGCCAAAGTTATTTCAAGTTGAAATACCGTGGATTTGATAATGAAATATCACGAAAAATCATGCTGAATCAAAGTTATTTAAAGTTGAAACTACGTGAATATGAAGATGAAATAACACGAAGAATCATGTTAAATCAAAGTTATTTAAAGTTGAAACAAAGTGAATTTTATAACGAAATAACATGAAGAATCATGTTGAATCAAAGTTATTTTAAGTTGAAACGACGTGAATTTGATAATGAAATACCACGAAGAATCAAGTTGAATCAAAGTTATTTCAAGTTGAAACAACGAGAATTTGCTACTTATATAACACAAAGAATCATGTTGAATCAAAGTTATTTCAAGTTGAAACAATGTGAATTTAATAATGAAATAACACGAAGATTAATGTTGAATCAAATTTATTTCAAGTTGAAATAACGTGAATTTGATAACGAAATAAAATGATATATAAATTTGATTTTCATTAATGCACTAAAGTATATCCAACTTTAATTTAACATGATAAAAATTTATTTTTCTATAAAACAGGATTTTATGGATTTAATATTGAAAACTGTTGTTTTAACACTGAAAAATATTAAAACAACAACATTTGACGCTATATTAATAAGTTTTCATTTAAAATTATTCTAAAGCAATTAAGTATGCAAACAAAATTAAATTAAGTATTTACTTTTGCGGAAATTCAATACGATTTCCAATCAATATATGCGGCTTGTTGACTTTACATTGATTGGTATGTTCCGTCTTGTAGGTTGTGAAATTAATTAATATAAACTTTTTCTCTTGATATTTGGTGGGTTGCGCTGTAATTCGAATCGCACGTAAAATAGCATACAAACTCGAACAGTTTTCTTTTCGAATGGAATTACAGAGTTACTCCCTGGAATATTGTCTAATGCTCAATTCTTTGTGGCTAAAAATATTACGAGCTTCAGCGTAATAACAATCATTCAGGATTAAGAAGCATTAAATATTTTTTAAGATCCCAGTAATTTGTATAACAAAAACTAACAAATAATTTTTGTTTACAATTTAAATTTTTTTAATTTCATTATTGCTATTTTTGAAATCCAAACAATTGTATACGATTATAGTTATTATCAACGACTACTTCTGTTGCTACTGAATAAATCATCTCAAAGATCATAGTTAATCTTCGTTTAACGATCTTTCAATTTGCAATCCAACATCATCATCATCATCTCAATTATAATTTTAGCACAATATAAAAAATTAATTTATTTAATAAAATGCTACAAAGTTGTGCTCATAAACATTTTAAATTGTACGTCGTCAACGAACAACAAACAAAAAGAGCATAATTTAAAAATTCTTTATTTTCATTTCTATAGCTGGGAGGGTAAACTACACCAAGTCACATTTTTTCAAAATACGTTTTATATACTGTTGGAATTGGCATTTTTTTCTTTATCAAAGTTTAGAAAACTGCTACGAAAATTAATATTAGAAAAACAAATGGCTGCTAGTATATGTCACCAAAGTTGGATTTTTTTTTTTAACTTTTATTTTAAAATTTTTGCCATGCTTGACCCCAATTTTTCTCGTTGTTGTGGGACTATTTCTAGTTTGGAGACAGCGACAAGTAGTACTTGACAGTCCTGAGTACACTTCGTGTACACAGCAGCGTCGTTAATTCTTTTGTGTATTAATTTAAGATATTTTGATTATAAAAAATAAAACTATTTAATGTATTTATAAATTAATAAATACACAGAAACAACTAAATTTTATTTTCAGTAAAGAAATTCAATGAAATAGTAAATATTTTCTCTAGAAGCGGACCTACAAACAAATTTCTAAATAAAGACAAAAATGTCTCAACAATTTCATTGAAAAAAGTCCATGTTTTTCAAACAAAATAATTTACTGAATCAAAGAAAAATATTTACTGGGTTTTCTGTGATATATTAAACAATATTTTTGTCTGAATTTGCAAACGATTCGTCTAAAAATACTTATAAATTCTAAGCAAAATAGTTTACTGAATCAAACAGAAATATTTACTGGATTTTTTTGGTATATATCAACCAAACTTTTTGTCTGAGTCAGTAAAAACTTTTTTTGCAAATATTTTTAAGTTTTAAATAATAACACCATCATTCATTAAGCATTTAGGAAGTTTCACTTTGTTAAACTCTGTATGTTTATCTAAAGACTCTAAAAAATGAATGAGAATTAATGCAACAACATTAACGAACTGATACACTCACTTCACTCGCACTCCTTTTGTATGTCTTCATCGGAGTTGTTTTTCTTTTACGATACAGAAATCTGGTTTTTGTTGTTGTTTTTAGTGCTTGAGTTCTAATTAAAAGTCAAACAAAAAATTCACTGATTCAGTGAAGGTCATTTACTAAAAATTAAATTTTATTTTAGACAAACTTTGGTTTGAAGATTTTTTGGTGATAGCTTTTTCTGTGGAAATCTCAAAAAAGAGAAGTTCTCTAAGCTAATTTGAGGTCGCTGGACATGAATATGAAATTAATTTATTTTTCTTAGGAAGCAGTTTTTTAGTTATTGGATTAAAAAAATATTTAAAAACTTATAACATTAAAATTTTTGGTCGGGGAATGATTAATGAACTAAAAAAAGGCTATTTATTATAAATAGCTTTTGATTTAAATTTATACAGATAAACAAACGCTCCTAGAGTCGGCAATTTTGAATTAAAACTTAAATAAATAAGAACAGTTGCGGCTCAAAATTTGATTATATCAAGCTTGAATTGAAAATATACTTACATATTTCTCTAAGCTGAGTTGGAGTTCAACTGGAAATTATGTTTCCTAGACAATTATATCAATGCCATGGCGAAAATGGTTGAAAATGCCTTTTTGCTGGGACTAAAAGCTTTCATTCCAGCTAAGCAAATCGTGATTGGTTTTATCAGATGTTCAAAAAGTCAGTCAAATCAAAGAGGAAGCATTCAGTAAATGGCGTAGTAACAAAAATTTAAAAAATCAAAAAACCCGACTGCGTAAAAAAATAAAAGAAAACAACTTTAAACCGTCACAGATCCTAAATGGTCATTGGAAAATAAAAATCATAAAAGAAACCTAAAGATGATTTTCAAATACCTGTCGATTGATACCCATTTTGATATAGTTCGCCAACTTTTTAGCTTTTTCGTATAAACAATATGGCGTCTGTTAGCCGCCATATTGAATTTTTACTACTGTCATATCTTTAGTGACACTCCCCGAATTAAGAAGAATCGATTGACGTAAGAATCGTCAAAATGGGTCTACGCGTTCGGTTTATATAGTGCCGCAAAGGAACACACATACATACATACATACATAGGCTGATAAACACAATACCCTTCTTTGCGTCGCGCAGTCGGGTAAAAAGGCAGATACTAATTCACTGACGAGATCTTCGTGCACGAGAGTACTAGGAGGTGAAAAACTTTGTATGAGCAGCGTCTTTATGTTAAAGTTCTTGGACGGCTCTGCATCTTGGTGATTACCCACACCTTGGCGCTGCGCTTCCTGGAGAAAAGAGTAATTGGTTTTCCTAGACATTACCTTTGGCCAATTACCCATAAAACGTATGAGTTACTACCCAATCCTTAAAATAACACAGCAATGGGCATGCATATAAATATATAAAGGAAATATGGTAGCCCACGCGACTCTGGAAGACGGTGAACAGGCACCTAAGATCTCGGCCAAGATCAAAGTCTATAGAAAGTTAACCTCTAGGGATTTTCTTTCGAGATTTAAGCGGTAACCAAACACTGGTACCACGGGTTCCGGTAGCCCCACAGATCGCCTACTTTCCAGAAGGTTAAAGAGATGATGCTCGTCATTAGCGGCAAGATATTGGATGATGTTCACGAAAAGCATTATGTTCCTATGAAGATGGATATGGTATATCCATCTTCCCTCAACGCAAAGTCTCCTTCAGGAGTTCACATGGTGGCTGTAGTTACTACTAAAATCGCTGGGAGATATTTTGGTTTAATGACTGATGCTCGACCAGCGCTAGTTGCTGGTTGGGCTAATGAAAGCCTCTCTGTGCTGTTGCTATGCAAGGGGAAGGCCATTATAGCTGTCAGTTGCCTTTATGTTAGACTTTTAGCTTGCTGGTTATTTCTTTGTTGGGCTCGGTTGCATGGCGTTAGCTGTTGATGTAGTAAGAGTTTAGATAGATCAAACAATTTAACAAGATGTTTGTGTATGGTGGGTCAGCCGTGCACAAGAAGCTCCTACCTCAACACACAACTTCGCTCGATGATAAGAGCACCGTCACGTTAGGCCGTAATGGCAGGTACTGACGTTAATCTTGAACATATCTACCCCTCGGGGTAGCAAGAGATTTTGGTCATTCGCTAAAAGAGTAAAGGATAATGATATTTCCTCAATTATGATAAGAGCACCGTCAGGTTAGGCCGTAATGGCAGGTACTGATGTTAATCTTGAACACATCTATCCCTCGGGGTAGCAAGAGCCTTTGGTTATTCGCTAAAAGAGTACAGGATAATGATATTTCCTAAATTATGATTTTTTTAAAGGATGGCTTAATATTTGTTGACCCGGTTGATATGTCTATACTTCTGGCTGAATTATTTGCAAGTAATTCTTACTTGCCGGAAAGCAATCAACCACTTCCAGCGCTTGATGGCTTAGCTGAAGTATATCAAAAATATTCTTTCGAGCGGATGCAGCTAAAAAGATTTTAGCGGATCTCAACGTAAATAAGTCGCCTGGGCCCGTTGATATTCCAGCACTGGCCTTGAAACAATGCTATTAGACGCTAATACGTCCATTGGCAACTCTCCAATACCATGTATCATGCTGGTCATAATGTGCATGGACATTATGACATTCCACTTATTTCACATGCTTAATGTTGTACTGAAGAGCGCTATGGGGAACTCCACTGGAATTGTATGGAGCCTTTACAGACGATTAGGCGACTTAGACTACGCCGGTGATATCTGCCTGCTGTCACAGGGACAGCGAGAGCATGTTTGAAGATAAACTTGGGAAAGACTAAGTCCATGCCTGTGAACATACAAAACAATGTAAGACTCCAGCTAAACGACGCGGTTATTGAAGATGTTGACAGCTTCTGCTACCATTGCAGCATAATTGACAATACAGGAGGATCAACTGCGGACATCGCGAACCGAATCAATTGTGCTACACCCTCATTTGGGCTACTAAACCCAGTATGGAAAGCTTCACATATGTCCAGAAAAACAAAAATCAAGCTGTTTAACTCCAGCGTGAATATAAACACGTTGCACGTATTCGCCAATAGGTGGATGAAAAGCATAATGAAAACCTTCTGTCCAAATGTGATAACCAACACTGTGCTATGGGCAGCTACAAAGCGCGCAGCGAAATCCTAAGACGGAATTGGAACTGGCTACGTCACACATTGCGCCAACCTGCAGACGACCTTAAAAGAATAGCAATTGAGTAGAATCCACAGGGGAGCCGGAAACGAGGAAGGGCGGCTCAGACCTGGAGTGAAATAAAGCCAATAGCACATAATAGATCATACTGGAATGTATTTGTTATGGCCTTATGCTCGCCATTGGAATGACGGGAATAAATATATCTCTAGTTGTTTGGGCTAGATTTTCGTTTTCTTGGATAAAAAGTGTTATGACGGCAATAGAGTCATCAATTGCCGAATTTGGGAAAATGAGTGCCGACTACTGGCAAAAACGATGCATATTACAAAATCCGAAAATTACTTAAATTTAATTAAAATATCCTTTGAGAACAGTTAATTAAATTTAAGGCAATTCCAATTAAATATTAGCATATTCAGAGTTGTAAGGGCAGCATTTTAAAAAAGAAAAATAATTAAAACTGCCGTTTACTGGTACGTTTACTCCCCGTCCACACATACAATTTTTGTTGCAGCGATTTCTGAATTTATGGGAGAGTGTTGAAATAGAAATATATACTATATCTATTCCTCTCTTGCTGTTTCTCACTGAAAAATTAAGAATTGCTCGTGTGGACCGGGACTTACTATATATTTTAATAATTTTTTATTGCAAAACTATTTACATACATAATCATTTAAATTTATAGTTTAATGCTTTTAGTTGTAACCTAATTTTATTTCTTTTATCTTTCCTTTTATGCCAAGTTTTCTTCCATCTCTACCAACAATAATTTGTGGCAATAAAAAAAGACAATTATAAAACTGTACCAAAACTTTATTACATGCAATTTTCAACGCTTGAGTATGAGTGTTCAAAAACACACACATGCTTATATACAATGTACATTAAGATGGGACGAAAAAAACGTTGCATCGGTCACCCCTAACAGTTAAATTTTGTTTGCCACGCCCCAAAATATAGCACTTTTAGTTTTTTATATATAGCGCCGCCATTTAAATAAAGTCCGATCTCATCATATCGTTGTCGTTCTTTATGGCTTGACTGTCGCTTAAGTTTTTCCTCTGCTGGCTTCTTAATCCGATATCAAATTTTGGGCGCCACTTATGCCATTTCGCATCCTTCCCTCCTAGTGTCCAATTTTTCGCACGTGACAAAAAAGCCCTTCTAAAGCTTTGTATATCTGGCTTTTAATATAGTCACTTTTATGTCACGCCCCAAAATTACGCCTCGTTTTTCTCACATACAAATTACTTTAGACTGGGTAGATATGTATATCAATGACCTTTCTAGAACTGTAAAAAAATTTTTTTGCCACGCCCCAAAATACAGCACTTTTAATATTTTATATATTCCACCGCCATTTAAAGTCCGTTCTCATCGTATCGCATAACGTTGTTCATGGCTTGAATATAGCTTCATTTTTGCGTTTGATGACTTTTGAATCCGACATCAAATTCTGGGCGCCACTTATACCATTTCGGATCCTTCCCTCCAAATGTCCAATTTTTTGCACAACATGCCAAGTTATGGAAGGTCCTTTTTGCCACGCGCACAAAATTGGACATTAGGGGAAGGATCCGAAACGGCATAAGTGGCGCCCGGAATTCGATGTCGGATTCAAAACTTACCTGAGGCGAAAATTAAGCCACACTCAATTAAGCCACGATATGCGACATGATGAGATCGCACTTTAAATGGCGACGCAATATATAAAATGTAATAAGTGCTGTATTTTGGGGCGTGGCAAAAAAAATTTAGAGTTATAAAAACGTCATTGATATATTTTTCATCCCCTAAGACTGGTAAATTTTTTTTGTTTTGTATTGGGATCTACCCAGTCTAAAATAGTTTGTATGTGAAAAAGAAAAAAGAGGCTTAATTTTGGGGTGTGGCAAAAAATGAGTATATTAAAAGCTAGACATACTAAGTTTTAGAATGACTTTTTTTCCACGTGCAAAAAATTGGGCATTAGGAGGGAAGGATCCGAGATGGATCCGATATAAGTGGCGCCCAGAATTTTATGTCGCATTAAAAAGTCAGCCAAGGGAAAAATGAAGCTATATTCAAGTCATGAACAACGATATGCGGTATAATGAGATCGGACTTTAAATGGCGGCGCTATATGTATATAAAAAACAAAAAGTGCTGTATTGTGGGGCGTGCCAAAATTTGTTTTCTCCTATTTTAGAAACTTCATTGACATATCTTTCATTCTACGGGTTGGCCGGCACAACTATATTTTTCTTTTAATGAAGGCCGACCCGCCTTAATGTACATACATACTTATATAAATATGTATCCTTAAGCAGCAAACTCTATTAATCCTATAGTCATTTATTTCACTGATTCATTCATTCATTTAAACACAATCGTACTCGACATTAATGAAGCGTGTTGTTGTTTTGAATATTTTCAACTTAACAAAGTGATTGAAAGTAATTTAAACAATACTCCCACCCTCCCCTCTTCTACTTTCTCAAAAATACAATAAAGTTAAAATAAGGGCTTTATTTTATTCAAAACAATATTAAGAGTCCAAAAAAGAAAATGCTATCAAAAATATATTGCAACTGTTGCTAAAAATTATCCTGCATACTCTTCTATTCCACCCTCTTAAAATGTCTAAGCAAGATTTTATGAAAGCCATCATATAATCCATATAAAGATGAAAATACAAAAAAAAGGAAACAAACTTCCTTCGGTGGACCATTAAATTTGTCACTCTGGAGGTTAAAATAACTGCATGCCAATATTTATTGGAATATTGTTGTATGTAGTTTCTTTCTGCCATTTTTATGATGATAAGCGATCGATGTTTACGTTGAACTTTCGTTAAGAAAGTTTTCTATATTTAAAGTCAATACGAATTGAATGGTTGTTTGTTTGGTGGTTGGTTGTGTTTTGTTTTGTTAAGAGACGATGTCATCATTTATTTAGATTACAATTTAAAGGATATTTTTGCATGACGGTTAGTTAAGTACTCAGCATACAAAAACACATTTAATAAAGAAACCGCAAACATCTTCAATGATACTTAATGAAAATTGTGCTGAAAATCGGTCAAACAACTCAACTGAACTGCAGTAATTCTGTTCAGGGATTTGTTCAAGACAAGCCAAAACTAATCCCTTAAGTTTAGGGTGGCCAGAGGGGTTAGATTTTGTAGAGGAGAACATTAGTTTCCTTTATTTTTGCATTTTACATTTGGAGACACTTTTCAAGATTAGTTTTTTTAGGGTTCCGCTACGCTGTCCCTCTGTCTGTCTGTCTGTCTGTCTATACGTCCGTCTGTCACAGTCTTCTATCTCGAGAACCTTAAGAAGTACAAATATGAAATTTTCACAGATTATGTGTAACTATGGCCGCTACAACAAGAAGAAACAATAAATATGTGTTCCGGAAAGTTACAAATTAAAGGGCTTGCTAAAGCGAACAATATAACTTGCCATTTTCACAGTTGACGTATAATGGGCGTATGACTCCCGAAATAGGGCATCCACGCTAATATATATCATAATTCAGGAAGGGCTCGTCCGATTTAGATAAATAAAACACAAAAAGAAACAAAATAGATGAACGAGTACCTTTAGTATAATTCAATAATATAATTTAATCTAATTGCCTGTCCCAAGATGTCGACAATTCGATCTCTTTTTCTTATTTATATTGAAAACAATAATAAAAAATTTTAATTTGTTTTCGATATAAATAAGAGAACGACATCGACTTGTCGACATCGTGGGACAGGCAGTTAATATAACTGTTTTTATATGCTTAGCTGTTTCAGAGTTATTTAGAATTTTTTTTGTTTTCAAGGTAAATTCAAGAGTTATTTAGAAAAATTTATTTGTTTTTTGATTTCAAGCAAAATTCAAAGGTAATTTTATTCTACATCTTTTGGTGTTTTATTTTTCCAAAGCAGACAAACCGTTTTCGAGTACGATGAAATATATTAGCTGGAACGCCCTATTTCGGTCAAGCTATTATAAGGCCTATACCACAAAGAGTTAGAGCGTTAAAATATTCCACAAAAATGTTTCTCGTAGAGTAAAAATACTGAATCCACTTTATACTTACCTAAAATGAAAGGATTACAAGCTTTCTTATGCAGATTCATTATAGAAATGTGCCAAGGGGGTGGGGGGACTTTAACTCCCCCTAAAATGAATTCTAGATGTAAACTTTGAAAACGCCGAAACATATATTTGTTTATCCCCTCTAACTGGATCAATCGTTAGCGGCTTATTATTTTGTAGTACAATGTATGAAGAAAAAATTTTTCGCTTAATAACAATGGCCACCCTAAAACATCTTCATTTTTAAAAGTTCAATAAACAGCGCGATGTCTTTGTAATTTTAGCATTTGAAAAAGTTAAAATAGCAACAACAGAGATAACAACATTATGTGTATATCCTTATGCCTTGCCTTCCCGGCTACACCCTTTTCTACATTTTTGTCGTCGTCGTCAACGCCAGCCATCAATGATACTTGCCAATAAAATGACTCATGAGAAACTAGGCCGACACAACAAACAGAGAGAGTCTTTATTTTACTCATTGAGATTGTGTGTGTTTAAGGAATAACAACTTTATTTACCCTGTAGTTCAAAGGACATTAAATATTCTTAAAGGATATTTCTGGTTACTCCACTTGGAATATTACTAATTGCTTTATTATTTTTTTGTCTGGCAATTAAGCAACACTAAAATATCAGAGAAACAATATATTGCACTATTAATCGATTACTTGGAACCAAATTGGATAAGATCGACTTCACATAGAAAAAACACCAATGTAAAATCAAGATGTCACAATGTTGATTGGAAATCATATTAAATTTCTGCAAAAGTACAGACTTTAATTAAAATTACCATTGTTTCATATTAATTTTGAACGAAAAATTTTTTATTTAACCTTAAATCTCGTCGATTTAATATTTTTACTGTTAAAACAACATTGTTTAATATTGAATCCATAAAATCCTAATTTATAGTAAAATCAATTTTTATCACGTTATATTAAAGTTAGATCCACTATAGTGAATCAATGAGAAATCAACGTTAGATTTCATTTTTAAGCAACATGACTACACTCAAAATATTTTCTACGTAAAATTAACTGAAATTGTATTATAAAATAAATGAAAATTCAATTAAAAATTAACTGAAATTGTATTATAAAATAAATGAAAATTCATTTAAAAACCGGTCTACTTATTTTTCATTGAAATTAAACAAAATGTATATTAAATTTTAAATGTTAAAAAATTAACTGTCTTAATAAAGCCTTAAAAAATGAATGACTCTTTCTTTGTTAGGATCAAGTTAACTGGTTCAAGAACTAATCGCAAACTTCGTAAAAATAAAAGATGTTTCCGTTGTTTCTCAAAAATTCGGTATTTGATATGTGGTCGGTCCAGGGTAAGTATTCGTCTGTAAACCCATATTTCAAAGGCCTCTAATCTTTTTATGTCTGATGATTTTACGGTCCATGTCTCCGCCGCATATAGTAAAACTGACCATGTTTTAATGAATCGTGATATTGTTTCAAGATGAATACCGTGTTTTGTGAGTATTTTTTTTTTGTACTTAAAAAGGCATCTCGAGGCATTTCTATACGGCATCTTATTTCTTTTGAACAAAACCATTTGTCGTTGATTGTAACGCCGAGAAATTTAAAATTCTGGGGCTGAATTACCGCATTCGTTATCGAGTAGGCTTTCGTATCGAATAAAATCTCATCACGTATTTAAGCATCAGGTACTCGGTTATCGTATGCCGTAATCCCAAAAAGAAAATTTTTTAATAATTTTACTTGATCACGTGTGCGGTAATTCGGCACCGAAGCATGCGTTTTGAATTTTTAACCACTCGACTAAAGCATAGTATGCAAAACACCGCACAAAGTTAACATAAACTTACTGTTTATCTCTTTATTTTCAAAAAATATTCCCCCTTATCATCTTTGGCGAGTTTCGCCTTTAACTACGACATTTTTGTAATAGATTAAAGAAAAATGTATTGTGCTGCCTTTAATCTATTACAAAAATGTCGTAGTCGAAGGCGAAAATCGCCAGACACGATAAGGGCCATTATTTTTTTCTGTGTATCCATCTATGTGTGTCATTTTTATGCATTTAACATTAAATATAAAAAAAAACACACACGCATAGTCTTGGCTGCAAGTATTACCTCCTGGTTAATAGTCCAGCCCATGTCCACCACACCACCGCGTCAAACCGATGCACCGGTTTGACATGAATATTCATTTATTTTAAATTACAATTTCAGCTAATTTTACGTACAGAATATTTTGAGTGTTTGTGTGTGTGTGCTATTTGTATGCATGTACTTTTATGGTACTTATAACATAAACAACGGACAATATTGAAAGCAACCGAAAATCTGTATTAATGCGCACTTGGTTTTTTTTATTGAATGTTAGAATCAGTTAAAAACAGGACTCCTAAGAATTTTAAATGTTTATTCATTTAAAATTACTGTATGGAATACTTCTTGAATAAAGTACATTCCGTTACTGTAATAATATAGTGTGTGTATAGCTTTTGATTCAACATGTTATTTCAGTATCAAATTCACATTGTTTCAACTTGAAATAACTTTGATTCAACATGATTATTCGTATTATTTCAGTATCAAATTAATTTTCTGCTAACTGTACTGGAATATTAAATCAACATGAAATATAATTATTTCAAAAGGAAACATATTTTTCGAAGGTTATTGTAAATTATGTTGAATTAACATCAAATACCTATGAAGCAAAATCACTACCGAAAAATGCAAAATAAACCTTGTTTTCGACGATTTTAGCATGAAATTTTTCTGTGTGTATCAGAACTTTAGGCTAAATTTTGTATTAGCAATATTTTAATTTTGTGATCCGTCCCATTGTGTGTCTATGGTCGCATATCGATTGATTCGTTCAAGGATCGATCTTTTTATTTCGATTTTTGATCTCAATATAAACAACTTTGGCAAATGATTTTTATAAAATGGTTTTCACTCAGTCATATAACCAACCGTACCCTCTCTTCAAAAGCCACTAACTGCGGTGCATTGCCATGGAATGATCTAAAGGGTAACTAGTGTTTAAACAGTAAAAACAACTTAATGTTTGTCATTGATGCGATTGTCAATGAAATGCTTCCTGGTCCTCGTATATGAACTTGGCAACCGGAAATAGTAAATGTCAAACAGATTCATTTTAACCGTTCAAAAAAAAAAGAAGCAAAAGAAAAACTATATTAGAAAAAATCAAAATGGAAAAATGTGCAAAAAATGTGATAATGCTTGTTTGCAAACTTCTTAATACCATCCTGTGTGTTATCAATGTTGGTAAATAAGCAGGATTTAATGGAAAATGTATAAGTCTCAGACATATATTTACAAGAAACGATAATAAAAAGTCAGACAGACAGACAAACTGCAAATGCAAGAAAATAAAGTGAACTAAAACAGTAAATAATTGCTAAGAATGGTCATTGACCAAAGGCAAAAGAAAAAAATTGTAATAACAAGGAACAGTCAGCGTTTTTTTTACAAATAAAGGAGGTATTAAGGATTTTTTTTTTAATTTTACCTGTCGCAGCACTCCTTAAGCGCTGTTTGGTAATGCCACTTTTTTTTAACACCCTATCTGAGTTTTTTCCTTTATTCATTTTATTAAGCAGGATATTTAACATCACTTCATTACACTTCATTTTAGTATTACAAAATCCTTTCATTTCTTTTTTCTTTCTTTACTCTTTTTTCCTTACACTCTCATACACATGCATTAATAATAAATAAATAAGTATAGAATTGCACTAAATCGATTATTTCGTTCAACATCATTGAATTTGAATAAAATTCAGTTTCTCGTTAAAACCATTGATTAAACCACAAATGCAAATATGACTTCACCCAGGAAACATTTTTTTGCCGACATGTCTAAAGTCGGCGAAAATCTGAGACTTTAGTCGGCAATCAACCGAGTGGTCTAGAATTCCCGCAGTCTTTTGGCAGAATACTCGGCAGTTTTCTGGCATTTTTATGGGCTACAAAGTAATGACTGGTGCTTATTTATCTTATTACTATGCCCTAAATTAAAGCCACTACTTAGTAATTAGCAAAACAAGTACGTATTTATCTCATTATCTGTTGTTATAGGAAATAATAAAGTAAGTAGACAAACTGTTATTAAGTTAACATGTTTTTGTATATGATAACAAACTTTTAGCGCTTACACACAGAAAAAAAAGGAATGTAAAATCCACATGCCGCAATTTTGATTGCAAATCATATTAAATTTACAAGAAATAATTTGTCGTTTGAGTGTGTTAGTGTTTACTTGCTTTGTTCATTGCTACAATTCACTGTTCTGCTTAGTTGAGTGACTTGTTGTTGTTTATTCTTACATGTGTCGTCTATGTATACGACAAAAAATGAATTTTCAGCGAATATTTACTGCTGCTGGTTTAAAATTACCATTGTTTCATATTAATTTTAAACGGAAAATAATTAATCTAACCTTAAATCACCGTTAAAACAATTTTGTTATAAACGTTAAGTTTCATTTTCAATCGACATGACTATAACTTTAATTTCAAATAAGTTTTATGTTAAATAATCATTTAAATCATGTTGAATCAAAATGAAATGCATTTTACATACGATGGTATTTATTTAGTGTATAAGTAAAGAAAAGTTTGAAGCTGTTGTGGCTGCAGTTGTTAGCGCATGGACTATCATGCAGGTGGCACGAGTTCAAATCTTGGCTGGGGCAGTCAGCTACAATGAAAAGTTTTCTGATGACTATCACGTAAGTAAAATTATTAATAAAATAGCTACATTAAAGTCATGTTGTTTCAGCTTGATATAACTTTAATTCAACATGATTCTTCGTGTTGTTCCAATATCAAATTCACGTTGTTTCAACTTGAAATAACTTTGATTTAATGTGATTCTTCGTGTTGTTCCAATATCAAATTCACGTTGTTTCAACTTGAAATAGCTTTGATTCAACATGATTCTTCGTGTTGTTCCAATATCAAATTCACGTTGTTTCAACTCGAAATTACTTTGATTCAATATGATTTTTCGTATTATTTCAGTATCAACTTCATTTTGATTTAACTGTACTGGAATATTAAATCAACATGAAATATAGTTAATTCAAAAGGAAAAATTTTCTTTCAAGATTATTGTAAATGATGTTGATTTAACATGAAACACCTATGAAGCAAAATCACTACCGAAAAATGTTAAGTTAACCTGGTTTTCGACGATTTTACATGGACATTTTTCTGTGTGTAAGTTTATAAGTCAACAATGGTTGAGGGAGTAAAGTACTTGTCTACAAATCTTAAAAGAGGTTCGTATCCCAACCAGACCAAAAAAAGGTGTGAAAAATGTAAATAAATATACAGCCCAATCACAAACAAAAATTCCGTGCGAGTTTTTTCACTTTTCCATTTTCTCCTATTATGAATAAAAATTCCCTCGGAAAATACTCGATCGGGAAAAAAGTAGCTATTCTTAATGCACTTGAACTTCCTTTTTGCCCGAAATTTTTCACATGCATAAAAATCGAAGTAAAATTTAAATAAAACGAAATTTCTGTCAATAAACAAATATTTTATTGTTCTTGTAGGTCGAATACCACGAATGACGCACAAACACAACATTTTTTAACTTTAATGGAGTCATTGCTTGTGGTTCCATAAATGCAGCAAAGAGAAACTTGCACGAATTTTTTCTTCAACAGTACAAATTTTCCTCACAAATTCTCGTACAGCTATTTTATCAATTTTTAATTTAATTTTTAACTTATTAATTTAATTTTAGTTTGAAATTAATTAAAACATGAATTTTATTAATTTTTGCACAAACGAAAACTGAATAAATGATTATCAACAAGCAAAACAGCCGCCATTGATATTCAATGATGCCACTGTTTCATATTTTTGTTCCCGCAGAATTTATGATTGGAGGAATTTATTCCGTGGGAAAGAAATTCCTAGGGAATATTCATAATTGAGCTGATAGTGTCTATGAAAAAAAACTTTATTTTTATTTTGTTTATTTGACTACTTATTTTTTAGCTCCAAATAAGCCCAATAATAAGTAGTTAATTGCTGTGATAATGTAAGTACAATTGTAAGGGTTACCCCTTATATTTTAAACGTCTCAAACAAAAACTTTTCAAAGGACAATAAGTACATATATATTCATTTGAAAGTATTATGCAATTTATTGAGTAGTATAAGGCGAAACGACAACAATATGAGCAATAACATATTCAATAATATTGTACATATAATGTATGGGCTGCTTTAAAGATTTTTTGTTTTGCTGTTTTGTTAATTTTTTTGCTTTTTAGCTTTGGCGATTTTTTAGACTTGACTATCTTTTTCGTTTTGGCGATTGTTTTACATTTCCGTCTATTTTTTCGTTTTCGCATTTTTTTTGGTTTTTTAGTCAGGCTACCTTTTCTAGCCTTCGAATTTTTTTTTTCATTTTGTCGATTTTTGACTTTTTGGCGATTTTTGAAGTTTCAAGTTGTGCGATTCTTTTTTTTCATTTTGGCGATTGTCTTTTTTTTCTTGTTCGTTGCATGAATTATTGATTTTTTTTATATTGTAGTTTCTATAATAATACACTAATTATGAAAATTGCATGTATCTAATTACACTGGTCTGCAAAAAAAAAATGCTGAATCAAAGTCTGTTTTCAGTTTTTTCCATCACGTTCAGATTTTTTTAATGGGAATGACTAAAATGACTCCCGAAGTAGGGCGATTAAGCTAATATATTTCATCATAACTCGAGAAGGGTTTGTCCGATTTGAAAAAGTAAAACACTGAAAGATGCGGAATAAAATTGCCAAGAGTTTAATTTTGGATGAAAATTTCTGATTAAGTCCGAATCATCTAAACATATAAAAAAAGTATATTAAACTGACCTAAAGCTAATTTTATTCCACATCTTTTGGTGTTTTATTTTAAGTGCGTGAAAAAATCATATTTTAGCTAGAAACATTCGATCTATTATCATCTAGATGAGCCCACGAGGAGACGTATGTAACGAACAATATGCTAAATGTTTGTAGGGAATACTTATACTCACACACCTAAAACATTTCCACATTATGTACTCTTAAAAATTGGAGCGCGTTTCCGTTGAAAACTTTAGAGATTTTTCTTTATTTTCTTTTGTTGCATTATAAATCTTTTGTGCAAGAGTTGAGAAAACTTCATAATTTTATTGGGAATTGGAAAATTTATGTGGTACTATCAGGAGGAAAAAAAAATAGCTAAAATTATTTATGAACGCGAATGTAGGTCTACAGGTAAAAAATAATTCAAATAATACAAAACACATTTTTAAAAATATCTCCATTAGGAAAACAATTTAAAATTTAATGGGAAACTGCAAGAAATTTGTGTAATGAACTAAAATTTTTTTTTTAAATATAAATATCTACATTTAAGGTAATTAAGATTTGTTTAAATAAAAATAGATTTTTGATTTAGAAAACAATATCATAAAACTTAAAAAGTGTAATTTTTCCTCATAACTACTAAAAATATCAATTGATAAAAGTGGAAATCTTTTTTAAGGAATGACTTATGGCGTTTTCTTTTCTAAAAAAAATAGTGTACCATAAGTTTTACATGTGGTTTGGCAACATTTTTAAATGCTCACCTGATTTTTAAAAGTGTTGCATATATAACGTTTACAAAAGAACACAATTAAATTTTTTTTAGATACAATAATAAAACCAGCTGTTTATATAGTGCTGCTAGTTAGTAAAAACGTATCGCGTTCGTGGAGATCAGGTGGCAAAATCTGTAACATAAACAAAGCCCGTTGCTGTTTACTAACAACGTATCGTTGCTTTTGTCACGTAGAAAATCTACAGAAAGTAGAGTTTTACGTAGCAAATGTCAAACTAATGCCACAGGCATTACAATCCTATACTAACAGCTGACAAATCTGCTTGGGGTGATGCGTTTTCTATAACTAACACCTAAAGTTGAGCGGTACTGAAAGTTCTAACGTTACTCGATATGTATTTACTAAATAGACCTTTATAATGCCCATTTAATTGAAATGAGTGTTGAACATGTAAAATTTTTTTCTTTTTAAGGGAACATCATAAGAAAAGAACGCGTTACACTTTAAAAATAACGCATATTTTTTAGAAAAGAACATAAAGAAATGTAAAAGGCGGAATAAATGCAGAATATTACTCAGAAAAGAAAACGCCATTATATAATGTAATATAATTTAGTTTAATGTAATACAGTACAATGTAATGGATTTTAATGTAATATAATTTAATGCAGAATAATGTAATGTCATCTAATGTCATCTACTATAATGTAATGGAGTGCAATGTAATGTAGTGTAATATAATGTACGATAATGTAATTCAATATAATGTAACGTAATGTAATGTAATGAAATGTAATGTAATGTAGTATAATGTAATGTAATGTAATGTAATGTAATGTAATGTAATGTAATGTAATGTAATATATTGTAATGTAATGTAATATAATATAATGTAATGTAATGCAATGTAATATAATCGTATTTAATTTAAAGTATTGTAATATAATGTAATGCAATGTAATGTAGTGTAGTATAATGTAATGTAATATAATGTAATGCAATGTATTGTAATGTAGTATAATGTAATGTAATGTAATATAATGTAATGTAATGCAATGTAATGAACTGTAATGCAATGTAATGTAGTATAATGTAATGTAATGTAGTATAATGTAATTTAATGTAATGTAATGTCATGTAATGTAATGTCATGTCATGTCATGTAATGTAATGTAATGTAATGTAATGTAATGTAATGTAATGTAATGTAATGTAATGTAATGTAATGTAATGTAATGTAATGTAATGTAATGTAATGTAATGTAATGTAATGTAATGTAATGTAATGTAATGTAATGTAATGTAATGTAATGTAATGTAATGTCATGTAATGTAATGTAATGTAATGTAAGTAATGTAATGTGTAATGGAAGGTAACGTAATGTAATATAATGCAATATCATGTTAATGCAATATAATGTAATGTAGTATAATGTAGTGTAATGTAATGTAATTTTTACTGTAATGTAATGTAATTTCATGTAATGTAATGTTATGTCATATCATGTAATGTCATGTAATGTAATGTAATTTAATGTAATATAATGTAATGTACTGTAGTGTAATGTAATGTAGTGCAATCCAAGCGAAAACTTTGCTTACTGGTAGACAAAAAAGTATATGAGGATTTAAATCGCAGGAGCTGGAAAAATAAGGTGTACCACTGACAAATGTACTTACATTGTCACAGCAATTAACTAGCTATTATTTGACTTACTTGAAGCTAAAAAGTAAGTAGTCAAATAAGCAAAACTTAAAAAAAATTTAATACACTACATTTTATTTATATTTTTTTCACACTTTGTTCTTCTATTTCTATTTTTTTACCCAGCTGGGATACGAACCCGTGTTCGTTCATATTTGAAGTCAAGTACTTTACTCACTCAGCTATTATTAACTTATAAGTTTAAAGCTATCATTACACTGTCCGAGTTTTCAGCTGATTTCAATACGTGAAAATGAAATATCGTGTCTAATATACAATTTTTAATTTTTCGTCTGAGCTCAGTTGTTCAGCTGTTCTATTTTCATCTAATATACAATATGAGTTTTAAATGTCATATTCTTAAAGTTAGCTTTTGAAATTAGACGAAAACTCAGATAGTGTAAAAAAGGCATAAGCGACAAAAATTACTTTGCATATAAATTCAAAGATATGTTGACTAAAAAGGTGCTTGTCTACTTATTTTATTAATACATAACAACAAATTATAACTCCTTTCAGATAATGAGATAAATACGTACCAATTTTATTAATAACTAAGTAGTAGTTCTAGTTTTGAGTATAATAATAAGATAAATAAATACCACTCATTACTACATTAATTTGTAGGATAATATATGTACTTGCAAAATTTTATTTCTTAGAAAATCTAATAGTTATAACCCAGCAAAAATTTTTATGATATTTGCAATCGGTAGTACTTTATGAATGGGTTACAAAGTAATGAGTGGTACTTATTTATCTTATTACTATGCTTCAAATTAGAGCTACTACCTAGTTCTTAATAAAATTAGTACATATTTTTTTCATTATCTGAAAGTAGTTACAATTTGTTGATATGTATTAATAAAATAAGTAGACAACCACTTTTTAAGTCAACATGTGTTTGTATATGAAAACTAATATTTGTCGCTTAAACTTATAAGTCCACAATAACTGAGTGGGTAAAGTTCTTGTCTTCAAATCTGAACGAGCACAGGTTCGTATCTCAAATGGGTTAAAAATAAAAAAAAAATCAATAAATATAAATAAAATATCATGTGTGTAAAAATTGTTTTTAATATTAATTTGTTTAGTTGACCACTTATTTTTTAGCTTCAAGTAAGCTAAATAATAACTAGTTAATTGCTGTGACAATGTAAATACATTTGTAAGGGGTACCCCTTATTTTTTGGACTTTTCAAACAAAAATAAAAGTTATCGAGTCAAATTGTAAGTAGTTACGATTTAAACCCTCATATACTTTTTTGCCTATCAGTAAGCAAAATTTTTGCTGGGTATGTAGGTATTCATTTATTTAATACATATTCAAGTACAAAATGTAGTATATTTGAATTTCAAAGATATGATAACAAAGATGAATGTTAAAACATTTTTGATTTACCTTAAAATGAAAAGGAAACGTAGCCTCAACTAACCACATACCGAGTGTAAAGTATACAAACTAATCAACAAACAAAAATAAAAGGATAATGAAAGGAGTATTATTGACAGAGTTACAAAATAAATAACAGACAAGTAACAAGTTGAAAAACTGACACATATAGAAAAAATTGCATTAGAAAATAAGTGAAGGGTCGCAAAAACTCCTTAATGACACAAGAATGTTAATAAGCACGTATTGAAATACATGATACAAGACCATTAAAAAGCGGAACCCCAGTGCTAGTAATGATCGTCACACGTTTGGTTATTTCCCAAAAGGTGAAGCTTAAAATGAAATATACTTTGGCATTGTATTCCTGTTAACAACAATTTTAATTTTGTTGGTATTTCTAATCACACACATAAACAGGATTATAACATGACACACTCCTTCAAACAAACACTCATGTTCACTTGTTACACTAGTTAGACTCTACAATGTCAGTTAAAGTGATTTTTATTTAACTTTATATGACATGGGACATGGCTGACGCACAAGTAATTCACAGGTAGGTCATATTTGAATGATTGAGTGAATGAATGATAAAATGACTGACTGACTTACTGACACTAACATTATTATAAACAACACGTTATGTAGTAAAACCCACTGAACAAGGGGTTATGTCCTTTGAATCTTAGGTTTGTTTAATTATAAAGTGCAAAAAAAAAATTCAAAACAGATAGACAAACGGAAGGACACTACATACAAATTAAAAAATATTAGCAACGGAACCAATTCCGAAACATATCCTTAAAACAAGTAAGAAATTTCCAAATCGGTTTATAAACTTTTACTTTTATCGCATTCGGATATTTACCGCATTTTCATTTTTATCACAATATTTAACGCATTTGAATTTTTACCGCATTCATATCTTTACTGCCTTTAGATTTTCGCCTCATTTGGATTTTTATCGCATTCGGATTTTCGGAGCTATAAAATCATTGGAAAAACGTCTATTATATGATGAGGAGTAAGTAAGTTTGCCGTTAAAAAATCTATTAACGGTCATTAATAGACTAAAAACGTGTATGAAGAAAATATTTCTTATTTTACTACGAGCAAAAACTTTATGCAAATTAATCGTTAAAACCTTTTAATTTTAGAGTTATAGGTAAGTTAAGGCGCAATGCAAACGGACCGGACCACCAGACCACCAACTCAAGTTAAAAGTGAGCAGCGAGTGTAAAAAATAACACTTTTGCACATTTCAGGGTGGGTCTAATATACATATTTTTTAAATAAACATAAAATTAAGTTATGAGTCGAACTGTATTGATTTATATCCAAAGAAATTTTAATTATTTTGGCTTAAGTTCGGTTTTAATTTAATTTTTCAATTAAATTATATTTTTATTTAGAGATAAATGTGAAGCATGTAGACAAAGAAAATTTAGACTGCGCGGAGGGTTGAACTGACGTTTCGATAGCTCCCGCTAATCTCATCAGAGTTCTTTACCGCTTGGCCCACTCGACCAAAGTCGGGTGTTTGCTGTCAAGAGCTGAATATCATATACTTTTAATCAATTCATACTGTCACTCTTAGAGCTGTATTTCATTTGACAATTATTGATATTCAGTTTTCCTTTGTCTTGTATTAAGCTTCTTTTTATTATTTCTCTATTCTAGTAGTATGAATTATCATTGATAATTACAAATACTAGTGTGTGTGAATGTTTGTTTGATATTCAGCACTTGACTGCAAACACCCGACTTTGGTCGAGTGGGCTAAGCGGTAAAGAGCTCTGATGAGATTAGCGGGAGCTATCGAAACGTCAGTTCAACCCTACGCGCAGTCAAATTTTTTTTTGTCTACATCCTTCACATTTATCTCTAAATAAAAATATAATTTAATTGAAAAATTAAATTAAAACCGAACTTAAGCCAAAATAATTAAAATTTCTTTGGATATAAACATAAAATTTAATTCGCGACAAATTACATTCGAGTACACAATTGCTATTTATCAGTCTTCAATCTAAACAATCTTTCAATGCAATCAATAATTGTTTTATCTGCTATTACGATTCCTTTCTTGTTTATTTCTAGAATGTGAAAATGAATAGAATAAAATATGAACATTATCCATCCATCCGGACAATAAATCTAAATTATTTTAGTTTTTCTTTCGATTCGTAACTTTTATTCGTTAAATAACAATAAAAAAATCTTTATACTTTTCAATTGGCAGACTGTTTATGGGTAAAAGGTTCTATTCATACAGTGATTGTCAAAATAGTTGGAGCTAAGATGGGAGACTATCCTTTACTTTGTATTACTATACAAAACACTTTTTTTTATTCTTATGCAGCAAGTGATTTCACTTGGATTTATTTAGTTTAAATTTGATTTTTTGTTCAAGTCTTCCTAAATAGACGCTGATAGAAGTATTTTGCGAATCTAGCCGGACATTAGGCCAAAAATTCAATTTAAGAAATGTAAAAATTTAAGTACTCAACTCGGCAGACAACAAAATTCTGCATCGTATACATATTGAATTTTCAAGACTTGCTTGAGATTTGTGATTTTGGAACACTGTTAAAGTCAGGAAAGTTGAGTATATAGCAAAAGAGAAATTATTTTAAATACAATTTATTATTACTATTAGAAATAAGTTATTATTATGAATAAATTAATTATTCAAAGTTATTTAATTTGTTTGGCTTAAGTTCATTTTAAATTTAATCTTTCGATCAAATTATGTTTTATTTAAGAAAGAAATTCTAAAGCATGTAAATATTGAACATTCAAAGAAAAGTTTGGATGTACGGAAGGTTGAACTGACATCAGATGTTTCGAAACCTCCACAGGCTTCTCATCTGAGCCTTTTAACTGCACTGCCAGCGACGGCAGCAACAACAGCCTAGCGAAAATCCTACTTACTTTAGTAAACTCAATCAACAGATTTTGTCGCCACCTCGCGGCGAGTCGTACATATTAATGAACTTTTTGTAAAGGTTCGGAACTTCACTAACTGTCTTTTCTTTATCAGTGTATCAGTGGCAGTGTATGTAAAGGGCTCTGATGAGAAGACTGTGGTGGTCTCGAAACATCTGATGTCAGTTCAACCTTCTGTACATCCAAATTTGTCTTTGAATGTTCAATATTTACATGCTTTAGAATTTATTTATTAAATAAATTTGTAAATTCTCAAGTGGTTTTTGAAAGTCTGTACATAAGATAAGACGTTTGTAACTGTTCAGAAATATGGTTGAAGTCTACTGACGATTTGGTAAAGCACTAATGAAATGCATATAGACAATGTTTAACCACCAGCAAATAAATGTCATTTAAAAACAAATGTCTTTTTATTAAAATTCTTTGGTGGTGGGGTATTTATTGGTTAGGCATTGGGAAGGCAGACACCTTTCCCTCGACATAAAAGTTTAAAAATCAATACTTTGTGGAAATTAGCAGAAAAATAAAAATACAGGTTGTCCAGGTGAGGTTTATTTCTGCAGTTACATTGCATAGGTGCGGCGTGGAGGTGGGGGGTGCGGACGATTACTTGCGCTAGCGCTTGGAGATTCAGTAGCAATGGAGATGAAATGATTAATCGGTTTACAAATTTTGAAAACATTATTTTTAGTGATGAGGCTAATTTTCACTTAAACGATCATGTGAACAAACAAAATTGCCGCTTTTGGTCTTCAAATAACCCGAAACAAAAACATGGAAGACCACTTCATTCACCAAAAGTAATTGTATGGGCTGCTATGTCGGCTAAAGGCATAATTGGGCCGTTTTTTCATGATGATCGCAGAGGACGAGCTGTTACTGTGAATAGCGATCGTTATTGTGAAATGCTGCGGGATTTTTTAGCCTCCCAGCTACAAGAATTTGATGGCTATAGTTTGAGGACATGGTTCTAGCAGGATGGGGCCACAGGCCATACATCTGACCAATCACTTCAGGCCGCAAATGAATTATTCCCGAATAAGGTGATTTCTCGCAGAGGTAACATTAACTGGCCACCAAGAAGTCCTGATTTTAGCCCTCTTGATTATTTTTTGTGGGGCTACCTCAAGGGCAAGGTATACGACAATAAACCCACCAATTTGGCACAACTGAAACATAACATCACCCTAGAAATGGCAGCAATCTCAAGAGCAACTTGTTCAAGCGTAATGAGAAATTTTCGTTCAAGATTGGAAGGATGTTTGCAGCGTGATGGTCGACATCTCGACAAAATAATTTTTAAGAAATGATTTTCTATTTTGTATAGTTTTATCATAAATTACAAAAAAAATTATTTATTTGTAATTAATATTTTTTATTTAATTACAAAATCCCCCTACCTCGCCTGGACACTCTGTATGAAAGATTTTTTTTAATTTTAATTTTTATAGTATTAATGCGAAAGTAGTGCATTTCTTTTAATATTTCCATTATTTTAGCAAATAATATTATATGTCATCGCCCACAAAAGGAGGCGGGGTGAAAAATGTCATTTTACGATCTCCTAACTCCAAGTTTAGGTTTTTGAACTTTCGCCGACGTTAAAAGTTGCATTTACTAAACAAAAGTATGGGAAACTTAAAAAAAAGAAATTTTTCAGAGGTAGGATTAGTTCCTCTAGGGTGAACTCTTTTCCCCTTGGTCCGATTTTTCTTATTTTCCAGCTTTGACAGCCTATGACTATAAGACACATTTCTGCCAAATTTCATCGCTCTAGGGGCACTCAATAAATTCTCAGAAGCAATAGAAACTAAAAAAAGTTATGTCCGGCTAGATACAAGCAAATACCGCCATGTGCGACGTTTCATTAAAATTCTCGCCCACTGTTACATCCCCTTCTGATTCGATGTTCGTGTTAGCGTTTGATAAATGTATATTCTTATTAGATTTTATTCACTAAACAATTTTAACTTGAATCGGAGGTTGAAACGATATTTAACAAAATGGTATTTTCTAGACTATATGCAAAATACATTTCTAACCGAATAAGAACAGATTGACAAATTTTAATTCGCCTATAAGAATGGCAAAAACCCAAACAAATTTATGTTTAAAGTTTTTTGTTAAAAATATTCTTAGTTGTTAGAAAACTAATATAAGTTGGTACTTTTCTGACCACCACTGTTTAATGGCATCCTATTTTTATTACTATAAATAGGGGAAATTTGTTATACAATTATGTACAAATCATTTATTTGTGTGATGGCATTAGTTGTTAGTCAGTGAGTTTCTATTTATTTGAGTTTGAGTACTCGAATTTGTTAAGAAAATCAAATCAAATTTCATTAAATTTTATGTTTGTTTGAATTTTATGAAGGTTTAATGCACACTCTAATAAAAGTATATAAATAAATGCATATATAAACGTACTTTCAAACATACCCATGTAAATATATATGTACATTAGGTTGGCCGTTTAAGTAAAAATAAGAAAAATATTTTTAATTATTCAGGCTTAATTAAGTTCGTTCAATTTAATTTTTCAATTAAATTATTTTTATTAAAAAGAAATTCCAAACTCCGTAACAATTGAAAAAATAAGGAACATTTTGACTGTATTGAAGGTTGAACTGACATCATGATGTATCGAGACTAACCACGATCCCACCATCAGAATTATTGTCCACTTAGATCTCACTGACAATCACGACAGCTACAATCAACTAGATTGAATATCCTTTTAGTTATGGCGTTTTCTTTTCTACAAAAAAATTTTGCATTGTTTGCACTTTTTGAAATATAATATTCCGAGGAAGTGAATTTATTAGAAATTATTGTATCGTCCCTTACGAAGATAAATTTTCGTTTTAAAGGAATGCTAAGTTGCAATTTTTTTTAGTAAAATGTAAAAACATATTACACTTTTTGTAGAAAAGAAAACGCCATTAAATCAATTCAGGCTGTAGTTCTTCCGCTTTCAATTTGACTAAGGTACCCTGCAGCTATCGTGATTGTGGTTGGTCTCGAAACATCATGATGTCAGTTCAACCTTCCGTAAAGTCAAAAATTTTCTTTGTCTTTTCAATTGTTACCTGCTTTAGAGTGTTTTTCTAATAATAATAATTTAATTACGCATTTTAATTGAATGAACTTAAGCCAGAAGAATTAAATATGTTTGTTTCTTAAAAAAAGAAGTTTTAATTATTCAGGTTTAAGCTCGTTCAATTTAATTTTTCAATTGAGTTATTTTTATTGAGAAATGAGTTTTTAAAGCATGTGATAATAGAAAAGACAAAGACGAATTTGGATGGCACAAGGGTCGAACTTAACACCATAATGTTTTTCAGAGCTATGCTCTTTATGGTGAGCTATGAGGCTAAATATTTTATTTCGTAGCAAAAATTAAGACGACACTATTGAAGTTATACATTTTATAACTTTCCACTCTCTCAGATTGATGAATTCAAGAAGTTAAACATTCAACATTAAACCAATTTCTGTTGAAGGCTTTTTACAAGTGTCTAAAGTTTTACAAACTTCTCAATTCTCGTATGCTAATTTCGAAAAAAAGTTTTTTTATATAAAATTTGCGATCACATTCAGCAGAGCCATACTAACAAGTGGTGGAAGCAGATTTACAGATGAGCACTGACGGTGGAAGCGTGGAGGCGCCTAAAAGCAATGTTGTTCTGTTCTGTCGTGTATGTCGAGAAATTGATGTTGATTTTGCCCTTATTCCTCGGAATATTGATCATGTCTAATTCATTCTGAATATAACGTTACGAGCCCTAGCCTAAATAATCACTTTGGATTGCTATATGCATACTATTAGTTTTTAAACTACTCAAATATTTCTAGGGGTGAGTTCGAGAGTTGAAACACTTTTTATTTTGCATTTAGAGGGCTACCCTAATAAACATATTTACTTCTTTTATTACTAACTTTAGTTAATTTTTTATTGTACAATAAAACCAGCAGCCAGCATATCGACAAAAATTTATGTCTGTCGGGTGTGAAGAGTCAAAATCAAATGATTTGAAGCAAGAGAATAAAATATTTATGAATAAAAAAACACGTTGAAAGATTACCGTTTTTATGGTTTAGGAAGGTGACAAAAAATGTTTTACGATTATTAGGGGCGGTATAGCTTTCATCAATATAATCTTAAATTAAATTAAAAAATTGTGTTCAATAAAGTATTCAGCGTGTTTTATGATGTTTTATTATCTAGAAAGTTTTTGCCATTTATTTAAAAAAATTTAATTTAACGTTTTCTTAAAAATCCCCTTTCTTTACGGACGATACGTCCCATAGTGGAGCAGAGTCAAAATATTTTGGAAATAAATCAACCATTTGTAAATGGATAATCCGATGCGGATAAAATTTCACACGACATAAGGAGCTATTCACATATTACGTAACGCTATTTTCGGAGTTTTTATAGCCCCCCCCCCCCCCCTCCTCCCGCCGTAACGCTTATTACAAAGTTTTCTGTATGACTTGTCTACTCCGTAACAAATCTTTCACAGTTGGCAATGAGGTCTAGGCGGAAAAGAATTCTGATGGGAACACTTTTGGAAAAAAATTTTTCTTTGTCTGTTCAATTATTACATACTTTAGAATTTCTTTCTAAAGAGCGTAGGACGTACCCTATGGTTTAGGAACAAAGACCTTCCTTCACTCGTTGTAGTAAAACAGTGGGTGGAAATTGAGCCCACAACTTCACCAATTACATAAGTAAAATGCAGGGCTCGGACTTTCATGCAAATGCATGTTTTTAGTGTTGATAGATAAAGAGGTCTTGACTAACTATCTTTGCGAATTATCAAATTTTAAGTAGTTTGGCATCGATTTGCAGTTGCATGATTTTGCATATTTTGGTGGTAAGTGCATATTTTTGCAATGAATGCATATTTTTGGAGTAATAAAAGCTTTTTTAACGCATATTTTTAATTTCTGAAAAAAATATTAATAGGCTGATTATCGATGGCAATCGAGCCTCAGTTTGGTTGCCAGTTGCTGAAAAGGATACTACTAATGGCAACTGGCAACTGAGAGCTGTCAATTTCAGTTGCTATTTAGTGCCTTTCTGGCAACCATTTATTTTCAGTTGCCGACTGGCAACCCAACTAAAGTTCGGTTGCATTAAATAATAGACCCAATTGCGTTTGTTTTATGTTTTTTTCTCTTATAATAATAAAATATTAAAAAAATATTTTCATATGAATTTAGTTTTGGCACTTTGTTCGTAGATAAATGCCTATTTTTGCGCATATTTTTTTTTATTTTTAGGTGCATTTGTTAAGCGCTTAAAATCAATTTTTAGCTGAATGAAAGTCCGAGCCCTGGTAATATGTATAGGCTTACTACGCAGTGGCCTACTGAGACAAACAGAGCTCTCATAAAATAAAAAAAAGCACAGATCAATATTTTACAATTGACACATGTAATTTCTTGTCAACAGTCATTGTGAATTATTGCTTAATTCCCACTAATGTTTATTTAATTTTTTTCATTAAACATCAACAATTTTTACCCTTAACGGATGACAATTTAAGGGCCTATCAAAAAAAGCAAACAATGAGTAAATTGTCATGACAATTTTTATTTTAAAGATGACTGCATGGGAAAATTTTTTTTTCTCAAATAATTCAAAAATTGCAGCTCATTACACAAGAGCATTAACAATTAATTAATTACATTTAATTGGAAAATGCAGTAGAACAAAAAAAAAAGAATATAAAAGTCAATAAACTTCTTTGGCCTTAATAACAGAAGAAGAAAATACAATCGAAATATGTTTACGACTTTTGTTGTGTATAAAAACTTTGAAGAGATATTTATTTGATTGATACGAGTATATTTTGTGAAGAGTTACTTCTTTTTATTGTTTTAGGCACTTTAAAGTTTTATGTTACAAAATTTAAAAAGAAGTCAAGGGTCTGCTATTCAATACTTATAGATATTTATGTGCATTTAATACATATATAAATACAATAACTTAATCATTTACTTTCGGCCTGAGAAATCAAAAGAAAAGAAACCTTTTATCGGTACGAAACATAAGTGCTCAAAGAATTTTAAAGAAATGCTTGGCTGTTTCATTATTAAGACACGATATTGGAGACCGTTGGTGTCAAATTACATGGAAACAATAGAAAAAGCAACATTTACTATCAATTATAAAAAAATAAAATAGAACTCATTAGAACCAAATATGTAGATAGATGCGTTTTGATTTTTCACAATTACCTTTCTTTAGTCAATAGTGCACAGTGGCGTAAAACTACATATATGCGTGATTCTCATACTAAATGCACATTTTGTGTTTTTTTAACAATGTAACTAATAGAAATATGAGAAGGTAGGATTCATTTCGATTTTTCAAAATTTTTGTGTATTGAGCGTTACATTTTCTTTCGCGGTTGTTCTGGGAATGATTTTTGTGAAAAAAATACACCGCAAAGCATAGGCAAAAGCCGATGCTTTGAAAGCACCATACATTTACTCTCTAAAAACAAAACATTTATAATAATCGCAGAAAGAATTCAAAAGTTATGACCACTTTTTTAATTTTAGTTGGGTGCACATGGAAAAGTAAAAAAAAAAATATCTTTCAAAATAGTTCTTTAAAAAGATTTATACATGAGCAAAAAGCAGGCTCAGGCTAGCTCTTCTTTTAAATAAGACTAATTTTAATAAAATCGACCGACAATGTTAAAAGTTATGTCAATTACCGAAATACGACCTCCTTAGCGGCTACATACTACGTAACGTTATTTTCGGAATTTTTAAACCCTCCGCCCCCCCCCCCTTCGTTACGCTTTTTAAAAAATTTTCAGTATAATTTATCTAAGCCGTAACAAATCGAATCCCTGGCAAGACGATTTCTCCTACTTGCGCAACCCTCTGATGTGATGAATAAAGTGTATGACTTCGACAAGAGGCTTAAAACTGTTCTGGCCAGCAGAAGGGAATGGGGAGGAAATGGCACCCCGATATTCCTTTGGAACTGGCATCATCAGATGGTATACTGATGGCTCCAGAACGGCGGCAGGCTGTGGTGTGGGAGTCGTAGGACCAAGGACTAACTACCACGACTTCTTTGGAAAATCTCCTGCCATTGAGAGATGCGCACAATTTAATCTTGACAGGGACTACCGAGGGAGAGAAATAGCTCTTGGATAGTCAGGATGCCATCAAAGCACTCAGCTTATATGAGATTACCTCTAAGTTAGCTTGGGAATGCCGCATTAAGCTAAATCAGCTAAGCAGCATAAATGAGGTCGCACTCTGCTGCGTTCCTGGACACGCCGGGGTGGTACGAAATGAAAATGCAGACAAAATGGCCGGAAGGGGGGCTAGTACACCCATGGTCGGTATACCAGAACCGTTTTGCGGACTTGGATTGGACACAATCTGAGAAGATATATCGACGGAGATTAAGAGTACTAGGGAACACCTGTCCCTGAGTAATAAAAATCTAAGAATGCTCACAGGCTATTGCAGACTGACAAAACACCTCAACAGACTTGGCATTAAGAGTAACAGCCTGTGCAGATTCTGTGATTATGACGATGAAACTCCAGAGTATATTCTGAAGGACTGTGAAGCGTTATGCCACAGAATATATATAGCCAATTGGGCAAGCACCTATTTGAGGATTGGGAACTGCCAATACTAGACCCACTGGCAATCTTGAGATTCCTCAGGAGAGTAGGTCTAGATGAGGTGCTCTAGCCTCTTGCCAGGTGCTAGAGCACCTCATCTAGATATAATAGATCTACTTCGGTCGCAGTGTCCTGTGTTTCCCGTTTAGTTTAATTCATTCATTCATTCAAAAACGTTACAGAGTCTCGATTTTGGAAAAATTCATACTTTCTTAATATGGAAAATCAACAGCTGCATTACGGACACGCCATTTTGTATGAAGAGAGTATAAACAATATTTTCGTACTTCGTTTTTAACACATGAACATAAACAGAACTACAAAATGAAACAGAACTGGGGCTAGACGAGTTTTTCCATACAAATTGACAGTAATCATACGCCATAAAAAGCAGTCATGAGATAGAATCTATTTTATTTTGAGAACGTTTTTCCTCATGCTCTCAGTTTTAGCCACTCACTCTCTCAGCAGTGTTGCCGTGTTTTAATAAAATTTCATACATTATTCATACGAAATATAAGAACAAAAGAAAATAAACAATAATATGAGAGAAGCTACTGCCGTCGATTTAGTTTTGGGTCTGTTTATTTGGCAGCGTTTTTGCCCGAAGTTGCAGTCTTAGTTCTGTTTCTTCATTGTCTTCAACTTCTGGCAAAAACGCTGTCAAATAAATAGGCCGGAAACTAAATCGACGTCAGGAGCTTTAAAATGCTCTCATATTATTTTTTATTTTCTTTTGTTTTTATTTTTCGTATGAAAAATATATGAAATTTGATTTAAGCACGGCAACATTGTTGTATTTATTTAACACTGTTGCTAGAAGGAAATAGTCCTGCGTGGAGGTATAAAATAATTGAATTCGTCTCACATCTAATCTAATCCATAGATTTTTAATTGAATCGTTGGGAACATTATTATTGTCTTTTATTGAACTACTAAATAAAAAGTTAATAATTCCCTCAAGCTCAATTACGGTAACAGAATATTTACTAAGCTCTTTTCTAAACACATATATTTTGTATATGAGACGAAACAAATAATTAAACGTACAAGAAATATGTTATAATACTACAAAAAATTAACAATTTTGTTACGTCGGTTAATCGGTCAATCAACTGCTATTGACCGGTTTAACCGTTAATCGAAAATAGCCAATTTTAAATTAACTGATCAGTTAATTGGGTAGTAATTAACCGGTTAACCGATTAAAGGTTAACCGAATGAATACCCTAATATACAGAGCTAAACAGAAAGTGTTATTAAAGTCATAATAGTTTTATGTAAAACACTGCCTCAAATTTTAACTAATTTTAGTTTTACTATAACTTTATTTCGTTTGTTTTCAACTAGGGTAACATTTCGTTAAGTTAACAGAGGCGTAGCAAAGTATTTCGTATATGTCTAAAAAATTTCAACATTTAATTTTCTGCTCCAAACGATTTTAAGAATTAAAATATTAAAACATTAAAAAATGTGAGCCAGAAAAGTTTTAAGAATTAAAACATTTAGTTTCATCCCAGTTATATACGCCGCCCCTGTTTCCTAATAAAACCAACTTGAAATATCAATCACCATAAAATAATAACCATCTTTTGTGGTGTATTGAAGCCCTTTTATTTGGAATTAAAAAATCATGCTATAAACGGCACGAGTCTATACATAAATGAATTTCCAAACTTCTCACCCTTAATTTAAAAGTTAAAGGAACAAATATTTCATTCTGATTGTCATACATGGAATGAATTTAGACAAACAGACATTAAGCCACATACATGAATAAATAACGGGCTGACAGACGGCATAGCAAAAATTGAAAAAAAAATAATTCATTTTTCATCATCTTCTTCACAAATTGTAACCGTTCATTCTTTTCACTCACCATCCGACCATCAGTTTACAGCCAAAATAAATTATAAAAATCCAATATATCAAAAACAGCATATAATAATAAAAAAAAGGAACAAATAATGAATAAAATCCTTATGTCCTGTTAAAGTGGTGGTTTAAAAATTACAACAACTCATGCGAGTGTTGAGGGTGAAGTCAACTCAGCCCCTATTTAAGAATTGCTTTTATAGGGTGATTGCAAAATAGGCACTTTTCACAAAAATCTATTAAATTGAATATGTAGTTATGCAACCTGTGCCGTAAGGCTGGAGTCACAGAAGAGTTTTCAAAAGGTTTCTGCCCTTTTTAAACTAAATTAACATTTAAGAAGCTTTGAGGGGCTATTATGTATTTCTATTCCAAAATATAATCATTCGAACTTGTATAGCTTAGTGTTATCTACATTACCCAGCAAAAACTTGGTAATGAGTTGTCATTACAGAACAACATACTTTTGAACCACAAACAACATACCATCTGAATTGCTTTACAGTAGTTGAACAATTAGTTACTAGTAATTAAACAGGCCATTTATTCTCTTATCGACAGAGTAGTAGTGTATCTGCTTATCATACAGACGATAAAAAGTTCAACCCCTGGGGGAATAAAATAGATTTTTTTAATTGTGTTCATGTTTGTGTAAACAAGTTTTAATCCCGTAACAAAATAGTTGTGCAGTAGCAGCCTAGTGGCTAAAACACTTGGCATAAAATAACACAATAACTGAAAATGGCATGAGTTCAATGCTTAGCGGAGACATTTAATTTTTATTGTGTTTTGTGTATTCAATGCCTTTTAAATATTGTTATTTGTAATCAAATGCGGTAAGTACTTGCCTCCAATGACATCGCTATGTTAAAGTAATTAGTTAAAATGCCAAAGTAGAAGTAGTGAAGGGTATGTTTATTAGCATTTTAACTCATTACTTTGCCATCAAAATTTTTCCTGGGTATGTTTCGAAAAATATTTCTTTCGATTTGAAATACATAATTTTAAAGTAACTACATTATCACCCCTATCGCAAATAATAAGTGAAATTTATGTTCCCATGAAATTTTCATTTCCCTTCGAGGGAAAATTGCTATCGTGAAGTTCCCGTGAGCATTTCTTCCCGCTATCAGTTCTCAATGAATGTAAAAATCGAAAGATGCTTAACAAAATAAATTAAAAAACAAAGAAATCTTTGTTTAAAAATAAAAAAAAATACTGTGCTAAGAATTGGAATTACCTTTTCATTCCATGAGGAATCTAAACAAAAATCGAATTGATCGTACAGGTTTACTAGATGCATCCAAACCCTTGGAGTACCCCAGCCATTGCAAGCAGCCTAATACAATCAAATAGTCTTTGAAGTTAAACTAAATTTTCTCAAGAGTGGATAAAACTGTTTTTATATATTTTGGACGCGATGAATGATTCTCTACAGACGCGGAAAAATCATTTGCTATGCCATCATTGCAAAACTTCGATCATGTGTGCCAGGAAAGTGCTGCAAGGAATTAGTATTAAGATAAATGAACACTACCCAGGAAAAATTTTGATGGCAAAGTAATGGGTTGAAATGTTAAAAAAAAATACCCTTCACTACTTCTACTTTGGCATTTTAACCAATTACTTTAACATGGCGATGTCATTGGAGGCAAGTACTTACCACATTTGATTACAAATAACAAGTTATAAATTTCAATATTTAGAAGGCATTGAATACACAAAACACAATAAAAATTAAATGTCTCTGCTAAGCATTGAAATTATGCCGTTTTCAGTTATTGTGTTATTTTATGCCAAGTGTTTTACTCACTAGGCCACTGCACAACTATTTTATTACGGGCTTAAAACTTGTTTTCACAAACATGATCACAATTAAAAATATATATATTTTGCTTTCCCAGGGGTTGAACTGTTTATCATCTGTGTGATAAGCAGATACACTACTACTCTGCCAATAAGAGAATAAATGGCTTGTTTAATTACTAGTAAGTAATTGTTCAGCTACTGTAAAGTAATTCAGACGGTATGTAGTTTGTGGTTGAAAACTATGTTGTTCGGTAATGACAACTCATTACCAAGTATTTACTGATTTTGTACTAAAAATAAATATTTACAAGTTTTACTAATTGTTTCACTAAATGAGTACACGTTATTGCCTCTCTTATACCCTATTTCTCCTACCCTATTTCTAATTTTTCTTAATGACCTTCTCTGTCAAACTTCCAATCCTATCTACTCTTTTGCAGACGACAGCAGCATCTGCCATTCATATTCATTCAGCAATAGACCAAGTCTGTTGGAGATTAGGGCCATGCGGCAAAACATGAATAATACGATTAATCACGATCTCACAACAATCACTGAATGGGGTAGCGCGAATAGGGTCGATTTCAACGCTCGTAAGACCCAATGCTCTATGCTTACTCACAGACGTACGACCGAACCTGCTGCTCAATCTGTAGTTATGGGTGACATAGCTATTAGGGAATCAGAAACTCTTGATGTTCTTGGCATGAAAATCCAGTGTGACGTTCGATGGACTGATCACATTTTTCAAGTCTCAAAAGAAGCATTCAAGTGCCTTGGTTTCTTAAGACGGTGTAAGATATACTTCACTCCATCTGATCTCCTTACTATATATACCACCTATATCCGACCGAAAATGGAATACAACTCTCATGTATGGGCCGGTGCTTCAAAGTCTATTTTGAAGTTACTCGACCGTGTGCAGGAGAGGGCGAAGAAGCTCATCGGCGACAGTAGGGTAGCCAACTCTATTGACTCGCTTGAGCATCGACGCAATGTGAGGTGCGTTTCGCTGTTTTATCGTTACTACAATGGAATGTGCTCTGATGAAATCAGGGAACTGGTTCCCGAAAACCCCTCTTTTTTGCGTGCAACACGTTCTTCATTAAGGGCACATCCATTTGTGGTCGATATTCCAGTGAATCGCACTACGCATTATAGAGAGAATTCGTTTTTTGGCCGAACTGTTCGTATGTGGAATAAACTCCCTGCAGAGGTCTTTCCTGTCAGTTTCAATGTTGGAAGTTTCAAGTCAAACGTCAACAAACACTACTCCCTTTATCCTCCTTCCCACAACCAATTTTCCTAGTTCCAGCACAATGCATTGCATCAGTAGGGGTCATCCCCTGAGTCCCGGTCCGAGAAAAAAAAATATATTGAAAACAAAAATAAAAAATTTAAATTTGTTTCTGTTTTTAGTATATTTATGAGAAAGAAACTGTCGTACGCATTTAGTGGAACAGACGGTTAATAATTAATTGGAAGAATAAAATAGCAATTACATGATGTATTTATCTAGTTCGCATGATAAAATAAAGTGAACAAAAAAAACAGGAGAAAAGGGAAAAAATCTACGTGAAAAAATCATTTATGATAAGGGGAATTTTTAAAATTTTTATTCACCATTGCAAAAGAAGGGAAAACATTTCGAGGGAAAAAGTATTCACGATAGAGGTGTATAAGTAGACTAACCACGAAAACAAAACTATAATTCTCATTTAGTTGATGCAAGAATTATTATAAGTATATTTTTGACCACAAACGGGAAACGACCGAATGAGTTGTTGCACTGGCAAGTTGGTCATCGCAACAGGATATAACAGAACCGATGTGGTGTTCTTTCCTAATTACAAATTGATCAAAAGTTAATAACTGTTGAGTGTTGTGTTTTTCTTCCGACGGGGTTTTTTTGAATTTGGAACGATTTTCCGTCATCCCACGTCAAATTTGGTTTGTAAACAGACCGGTTTCAGTGTTTACAAACCAAATTTGACGTGGGATGACGGAAAATCGTTCCAAATTAATAACTGTAGTAAGTAGTCGACATATTACACGTTTTCACAACTAATCGCAGCTAGCAGGTCAATTTTCGAAGAATTTCTCTTGTTGGATCGTTGTATTTGCTTGTCGTGGTTAGAGGATCGAGAGCTGAAGTATTTATCTCGACGTATTTCACAACTAATTGTAATTAATCGATCAAGAGCCGAAATATTTATCTTGGTTGATCAAAGCGATTGCTTATCGTAGTTAGACGATTGAAAGCTGAAGAATTCATCTTGTCAGTTCGTATTTACTTGTCGTAGTTAGACGATCGAGAGCTGAAGAATTTATCACGACGTATTTCACAACTAGTTCTAGTTAACCGATCAAGAGCCGAGGTATTTATCTTGTCGGATCGTTGCATTTGCTTGTCGTAGTTAGACGACCGAGAGCTGAAAAATTTATGTCGATGTATTTCACAACTAATTTGAATTAATCGGTCAAGAACCGAAGTATTTATCTTGGTTGATCATACACTCAAAATAAAATATTGGTAAATCTAACCAATTTCATAGGTTAGAATTGCGCCTACCTATAAAATACAGTAAAAATTAACCAACGGAATTGTAGTTTAGTTGATAGTATGTAAAACTACTAACCGGATGATCGCAGCTTCGATGCCTGCCAAGGCTTAAACAGTAAGTGTGTTTATTTAAAAAAAAATTTTGTTTTGTTTGTTTGTATTTTTTTAGTATTGAACTTAGGTTCTCATGTTTATAAACTGGACGCCTTTACCATCTCTGCTCAGTCATTTTGTTAAACAACCATACCACAAAGTATAAGTAGACATGTGGTGACTTGCTTGACTTAAATACAATAATTTTTGTAAAGTAACTATTTTCGTTGTTATTATTTTATATTTATAATTTTAACTATAAAAATTTGTAATTTTAACCAAAACAATTTTTAAAAATTAAATTAGTAATTTTTACCATCAAAAATAATTTTAATTTTCAAACGTCGTTTTTCCTAAATTTATATTTTACAATTCAGTAAAATGTAATATGTATTTCGGTCTTGAACTTAAGTTGTCATGTTTATGAACCGGACGCCTTTACCATCTCAGCTAAGTCATCTCGATGAATAATGATAGCACAAACATAGACATGAAATGACTTACAATTTTAAAAAGTTATTTTAACAAATGAAAATTGTTATTTCATAAAAATTGCAACAACAATTTACATTAATAGTAGGCTAACTATTTCAATTGGTTAGAATTACCTATCATTTAATTTTGAGTGTAGCGATTGCTTGTCGTAGTTAGACGATAGAGAGCTGAAGAATTTCTCTTGTCGGATCATAGTATATATTTACTTGTCGTAGTTAGACGATCGGGAGCTCTATCTCGACGTATTTCACAAAGAACTCGAGTTGACAGAGCAAGAGCCAAAGTGTTTATCTTGGCTAATCGTAGCATTTGATTGTCGCATTTAGACGATCGAGAGCTGAAGAATTTATCTTGACATATTACATGTTTTTATAACTAATCGTAGTTTATCTTGTAGGATCGTAGTATTTGTTTGCTGCAGTTGAATAATTGAACTCGACCGATTGTATTTTAAAGTGATTTTATTTTTACTAGGATCCCGGCCGGTTGTCGAAATTCTACCACTTGATCTGGGTTTGTTTGTAACCGGTTTTGTAATCGGGTTTTAGAGGCAAAAAACTCTAGTGTGCATATCTGGAGAAAAATACCTTTTAAAATAAATGTATGTGTCATCAATATTGGTGGACAATACGACACTTAAAAGTGTACGACAAAAAATTGTGTGCCCTATTTACATATATATAAGATTTAACATTACGAAATAACAGCTCATTTTAAGCCACCTTTTTCCATAAACCGTGCCCATTTCACAAATTCGTTCATATCATATTAATTTTCCTTTTTTTTTAATTTTATATACATACTTTTTTCTATTTGTTTTATTTGGAATTTTATATTTGTGCAAAGTTAAGTGGTTCCTTTTCATTGTCACTTGAGCATGTGTTAAAATTTTTAAATTTCATTCGAAATGTTTTATTTACATTAAAGGTACTCTGTCTCTGACAGTCGGTCGGTCGTAGTTATCCTTTAGAGAGCAAAAGTAATGAAAAATAGGATATAAAATAAATTGTACATGTGTGTAGTGAAAAACGCGTCAAATTGCGTACAATTTTCAAATTAATCATTCGAACATGCGTTTGATACATATTTTCCTTTATTTCAATATGAAATTTTTGGAATTTCAATTAGTTCTTTTAGGGAAATAATTTCTGTCACGTCAGGGTTATTGAGTGATAATTGAGATTAAATTTAGAAATATTAAATTTGTATTCATTTGTAGTACAAGGAGTGGTTTTTAAGAACTTATTTATGAACTTGTTATATTTTCTATAGTAGCTCTTAAAGAAAGAAAAGGAAAGAACACTTAAATACTTAGGTTAGGTTGAATGGGTTTCATTTGAAGGCCGTGGTATGACATTGTGGTAGAATCTGCCATTTTTTTCTAACAAAGTAAGTTATGAGTTTAAGGACGTTCCTTAGGACTAAGTTCATAATAGGTTAACCAATTATATTTCATATAAATATCATAGTAATATATATCTATAAATTTCTATAACAAAACTGTAAAAGGAGCGTGTCTGTACATGAAATATTTGTTGAAAATGTTTACAGTGGCGTAAATAGATGCCGAAGTAGAACACAAAACACCAACTTTCTATTTATGTTGGAATTTGTTTAAATACTTCTTTCTGTTAAATAGTCTTAATGTAGCAATGATTGGAATTCATGAATGGGCTGAGCTCGTCGGATTACGAGGGTTCTTGCTAATCAGACTTACTAAAGTCCTCTACCTGCCTGTCTGTGCGACCACGCATCACGCAAAAACTGCTTAACGGATTTTTATGGAATTTAGTATAAAGGTACTTAGGAGATCTGTGCCTCGTTTCTGTAATTCTCGCATCGTAAAATATCTCACATGAAACGTGTGAATTGAAAGAAACACGAAGTAAAATGAAACAAAAATGGGGTTTTCTCACACAAGTATCCATGGTAGAATAATACAGGTAGTGGTGAAGCGTTAACGAACTTTTTTTTTTTTTGGGTTCGACTCTGTCAAAAGTTGTTTATGTTATACCAACACACACCCACACTATTGAAAAAAACATGGCGAAGTAAACACACACATGTGAACATATAAATTTTTTTCAAATTTTCTTTTGTGCTTTTTGACAACCTCGAACATAAACAACAATAGAAAGCCGTGTTGTTTTTGCTGTTGTTGGGTTGTTGTAGCTTCGCTACTACCTGTAGTATAATTCTACCATGCAAGTATCTTTACAATGCGAGAACTATCTGTCATTTAAGTTATTTTCCAATAGTTGTTGGAAGGATGTGAGAAAAAGTGTTTCTGTAACAACATTTTGTAAAAAGTTTTTCACTAACGCCGTCAAAATTTCTCACATTTGAAAACGTTCTCGCATCGTATTTTTAAAATTAAAAATATTAAATTATAGATTTTGAAACTATACATGGATAATGTAAGCAAGTTAATTTAGTTAATTATTTTGTTTTAAACAGTTTTTTATAAGTATTGAAGAAAATAGAAATTATCTCTTCGCTGGTGGCTAGTCGCCGACTGTTCTTTATATTACGATCGTGCTCCGCCGATTGTAAAAACTGAACACGCTTTATTTTGCATTGAAAATAAGACTACAAGTACTTTACAATGGTTTGAAGTTACGGCATATTATCGTTGGAAAGATAAAAGGCATAAAACACATTCAATAAAGTATTTTTTGTTTAAGAAATAATATAGTATTTTATGAAAATATTTCAACGCCGCCGCCAAAACTTTTCCATCGGCTTGTTGCTCTGTTTGACACTTGAATTATTGGAATATTCCAATAAATAAGCAGTCTTTTCGCATTGAAATACAGAAACAGTTTCTACTCACAAATCGAGAAACGATGAAATATTTTTTACGCTGCGAGAAATACAGAAACGAGGTACTGGTTCATTTTCACAGCGATAAAATATCTCATTTTCATGGTAGAATGGAATAAATTAAGTAAAGTGTGTTGCGGGTGGGGTAGCAAAAAAATGCCTACCCCCAACGCGAGCGACGCCACTGTGCCACAGGGAAAACGCATGCCTTTCTAATGATGTCAAAAACTATAGCTTTATTTATGATTAATAAAGGCATTCAGAAGGCCTTCTAAGAAACAAGTGCTCAAGAACTCATGAAACACTATTTAATTTTGAACGTGCTCATTATATTTTGCTGGGTTAGGCAATTTTTGTTAATGGCTGAAATAAAAGAAAGAATAATCAATTAAAAATGAAAAAAAAAACATATTGAAACGATACAATCTTACCCATATGTTGTCCCAATCCTAGACTTGTCCAAATTCCAGAAAATATAAGAATAAATTAAATTTGTTGCGGGTGGGGCAAAAATAAAAATATACCCCCCTTATGCACCACGCCACTGTTCATGGCATATGATTGTCTTTTAATCCTTTTTGTAGTTTGGAGGAGGCAAATAATTCCAACGGCCTCTACTCCAATAAAAACAGGTAATGGGGAGGGACGTTCGGTTGTGGAGACACCTACTCCTGTCCATGTCCCGGTGTTTTTTGTGTCTTGCGCCTGCAGACACAAGGTAAAAAATTTCTGGAGGGTTATGTATTGTATTCCTGTAACAAAAAGAAAAATTTATTAGTTACCAAGAAAATAATAAATTAGAACGATACATGCTTACCCATATATGCTCCAGATCCTAGATAGTTGTCCTAATTCCTGAAAATATAAAAATAAATTAAATAATTGTAAAATACTTACACGCGGTGGTTTTTCATCATCATGGCTGCCTGTAAATGAATGACGGCGGAGCAGAGACCTGCGCCTCCACGGCTTAAACCGGCTGAACTGAGCCGTCGATAAATTTTTACAACTGCCGCCGCCAAAAGAGTATTGAGTTAAGCCGGCGTAAAATCAGCCGCCGGTAAGGACGGTATCAAGCAATTCATACGATGCTTTTTCCAATGATTTTTGCTCTATGTGTACGTCAGTCTGAGTCGTGCTTTGTATCATTCTTTACCCTGCGTCTCCGCCTCACTTGAATTGCTGTTGTATCTTGAAGTTATGATTGCATCGTTAAAACAAATACTATAACAGTCATGTTATAACTCGGAAAAAGCATTTAATTGAGCGGTCTACATATAACATTAACGTAAAGTTAAGGGTAAAGTTAATGTTAGGGTTGAACATTTGGAGTTAGGTGTAGACGGCAGGGTATAATTTGTGAGATGGCAGCACCAAAAAAAAATGTCCTTTCTTTCGTATGAGTATGGCATCTTTCCTTAGGGACAAGAAAGAGAGTATGTTGTCCTTGTTTGACGCAAATATTATAAGATCGGCGGCAAATTGATAAGTAAATATGTATAAGGGGTTTATATAATGATATGCGGGAAATCCCGAAATACATATTTAGTAACTATAAACGCGGGAATTCCCCTGCTAAGTATATAGCCGACCGAACTACTTAAAAACCTGTATCTGCAGAAATAGAACAGAAGAAAATAAAAAGTGGTACTGTTCAGTGGTCAGAAGAAATAAAAAGTGACGCAAAAATAATAAAAAGTTATTTCAAAAATAATAAAAGGTTCTTTTAAAAATAATAAAAAGTTCTTGTAAAAATAATAAAAATTTACAAAGAAATTTTGGTGGAGTTACTAGTTTTTTTTAAAAGAAGGAAGAAATTTAATAAAACTCCTGCTCCATACTGCAGTAGACAAAAACAACTATAAGTGCGAAATTAAAATTTTTAAACGTAAGTTCTTAGAGATACTAGTTTTTTTTTTATACAAAATGGTGATTTGTGGTGTTTTGTCTTATAGCTGGCTATTGACTAAGCAAGCGGGAACTGAAGCTTGGAATTAGAAGCTACTCCCACAAGAAATAGCCAGGTAATATATTTTTATATAAATTTACATACGGGTGTGCAAATAAAGAACCTTTTTGGAAAATCCCTGTCAATGAATACAAAAAGGCAGACAAAATTAAACGAGCTGAAACTGTCTGTAAAAGGGTAAATGATTTAAGGCGTCCAAGGGTACTTACCGAACTGAAACCACCACAAAACCATAAATATAATAAATATAAAAAAAAAAAAAAAACATAAGAAAACTAACACTTAAAAAAAATAATCTAATCCCTGTAGTATTTAGTCTAATAAAAAAATTAGTATTAAGCAAAAAAAAAAAAAAAACATAAAAAAAGACACATTTTTAAAATCTAGCAAATAATCGTAGTCTTGTGTAATTGTGAGAAATTGTGTGAAAAGTGAGTGTTTGGTAGTCTTTTTCTGTGCCTAATTTAAGTAAGTTTAATCCAATATAAGCAAAAGGGAAACATATACATATCTATATCTCCGTAATTGTTTGAAAAGATAAAATGAAATTGAGCAAAAGAAAAAATAAAAAAATTTAGAAAAAAATAACCGTTTGAATGCTCAAATTAGGCGCGTAGTCAAAAATAACGTTTTCCTCCTTTCATTTTCTACCAATACATATTTATGCTCAGGGAGCTCCTTTAGATAAATAGTAGGTAGAATTCCGTCCTCCAGAGATTTGGAATTAGAAGTAATTTGAGTGTTAAAAGGGAAGTAATTTTTCAAGTGTAGAGAAAAGTAAAAGAATTAGAAAGAAATAGAATTTTGAGACAATAGGAGATATAAATATAAATAAAAAAAAAGTTATAGAGAAAATAGGAAGAATAGTAGATTAACTAACGTGTATTATTGTCAATTTAAGATAATTATTATTAATTTGTGTTTAAATCTAGTACTTACTTTATATTAATTTTTATTATCATTAATACCATCCAAATTCTTTTGTTTTAATAAATTATGCCTTAAGTGTTTAATGAAAATCATGATGGTCTAAGGTTATTGAAGTCAAGGCAATGATAGACTGGTAAGTGGAAGGAAACGGTCGAGTGGATTATAGGGTCGTAGATTAAAATTCTCTTACAGGTACATACTACGACAAGGTTGGGAGGGCATCTAGAGGCAACATCATCTGTCTCTGGGCAAATTCGTGTGTGGTGTGCTGTGTTAGGATTTGTTTTGTTTACTTTTTTTTTGTGTTGCTGTCTAACAGCTGACGAGAAGGGTTGGAACCGTCCTGGGAATAAAAATGAGCAAGCTGGGAACCTCGTCAGACAGTAGTTCGTAGGCCGTAACATAAAAATGGCGCCCAAACAAATGCAGCGACTTACGACTCATTCTGGTTTTACAAGAAAGTGTCATAAGTCGTGATACATGATGCATGTGATAATATCTAGACATGTTTTTGCAATAGCCCAATAATTTGAGAAAATAGTCCAGTAAGATGAGTTAATGCTGGAGAGACTTTTCGTAGCCTTCGTAATACAAACATATAGGCGAAGTTGTACGAAAATGTCAATTGAGCAAGCTCTCATCTGAGCCTGTACAATACGAGACAATCGACTGTAACTTGACAGTGGCTTGAGCTGTTTTAAATGTACAGTGTTTGTTTCTATAATTGTTACATAAATGTAAATTTCACATCAAGTAAAATATCTATATGGGTCTTGTTGAACGTGAAAACGTTAATAACTTTATGCGATTATAATCGTATAGAATAATTGTATTCAATGTTGTTCACCGAATGTCATAATCTCGTTCACTTTTTAGATTATTTAAATCAGAACGATGTATGACTGAGCACAGACCTTGACGGTAAATAATAAAGTAGTTTGATTTCATGCCACACACAGAATTTTAAAATAAATATTTGAACCGCTGCGATCTCCACGTCCGTCTATCATTGCCAGACTAAAAGTAGAGAAAAAAAGAATTTTTAGAAAATAACAACAAAGTAAATTTTGTAGAGTAATTGAAACTTTTCCTTTATTTCTTATAGATTCACTAAACTGATATATAAATTAACATATTTCTTTTTTTTTTACTAATTTAATTTTTATTCGCTTTTAATTAAACCAATTTTAGTAGTGTTATACATAGAGTATTTACATATCGTTTTTAGCTATTTATCTACTTATCTAATTGTTTATTTATTTTGGTATTTAACTGTGTATTTATTTACGTACGTCTATTTATATATTTATACGTCTGTCATCTATTTACTTTTATTTTTTTTGTAAGTAGTTAGTTACTCATACATATATTTAATTAATCGATTTACCTAAAAAAAAAAAAAACATATCACATAATTTTAATATTTTTTTACCAATTTTTGTTCTGAACGGAATACCCCCTATATTTTTGCGTTCTCATTAAGCACACATTTTTTTTGTAAGAATTTCCGCGAGTGAGTATGAATATTGAAACTCGCACACAAACGCGAAGTAGAAAAAGAACTATTCCAACAAATTTAAATCAATCCAATCCCCAAGTCTTGCCTAAAATTAGAAAAACTAACCATCAAGCAATATCTAAAGTTCGAAATACCACTTTTGAATCTAAGAAAATGTCTAATCCGATAGAGAAAAATATAGATCAATTTATAGATTTGTCGCGAAGTATAGGTGCGGGAAACCCTCAGCCTAGTGTATCGAATGCAGGAAATATGACACAAAACGTGCACCCTAGAGCATCAGGCTCCGGAAGTATTGTACAAAACCCACCGCCTAGCGTATCGAATGCGGCTAATCTAGCTCCAAACATTCCGACTATAGCTTCAAACTCAAGAAATCAGGCTCAATATACACAGGGCAGTGTACCTGGTCAAGGAGAAATTATAGATCCTGAGTTTAGAAATTTGGTTACTGATGAAGTGTCAATTATACAGAGATCTCTTGAAGATAAAGTAAAAGAAATGGTACAGTCAGAAATGTCAGAGGTCAGAAAAAGTATAGCAGAATTGACCAAATCTGTTGTTGAGCTTTCCAAAGTCACAACACAAAATCAGAATAGGATAGTTACCAATCAAAATTTGCCCAATTCAAATATTAGCGATAATTCGTCTCAACCGGGTGGTAGGCTTAATATCAGAGTTGCGTCTGATAACAACTCTAGTAGCGATTCTGTTTTCAATCGGGAAAATATGATGTTGCCCAATCAGAGCGTTACGCTACCGATTCATAATGCGCACAGTTTTGAAATCGCAAAAATTCGGGTTGACAAGTTAGGTGTTAATTTTGATGGCAACCCAGCACACATTAGTATTGACGATTTTGTATTTAGGCTAGAACACCTTCAGGCTCACTACCAACTACCATGGCCTGAAGTTTTGCGAGATTTTCATCTGCTAGTCTCTGGCGCAGCCAGGGAATGGTACTGGCTATACGTCAAAACTCATGGAGTAGTAGATTGGCCTAGTTTAAAGCACGCTTTGCTAGGTCAATATCAAATAACTCGCTCAAATTTTGAAATTATGAGGGATTTAGTAGAGCGTAAACAGCAAATTGGCGAATCAGTAGACAGTTATTTTCAGGCTATGTGTCAAATCAGATCACGATTGATACAGCCGATTCCTGAGTATGATTTGATAAAAATAATTAAACGAAACGTGAAAGAAAGCATAGGGAGAATCGTGTATCCGATATCGGTGTCTTCGGTCGAGCAATTAAGGGTAGAGTGCAACGAAGCTGAGAGAAATTTTCCTCGTAGAGATATCAGAAACATACAGCCCGTTATGCGCCAAGCGAAATATGTCAACGAAGTTTATTTCGAAAAACAAGATGAAGATATTGAGTGTGTAAGCCCGTCAGATGATTATGAAGATGTAGCAGCCCTAAATGTGAATATGCAGCAGCAGCGGAAACAACCCATAACATGTTGGAACTGCAAGCAACAGGGACATGTGTTTATGGAATGCACCTCATTAGAGAGAGCACTATTTTGCTATAAATGTGGGCGACCAAATGTCATAACACCAAGATGCCCAAATTGTCAATCGGGAAACCAGTCGCGGAGCCTGGGAACATCGGGGGACCCACGCTCATCCAGAAACCAATCCCCGAAGAAAAATTAAATAAAAGTATTTACACGGTGCCAAATATACCTGGGAGCATGGCGCAAATAAGGCATTACGTACCGAAAGACATTAGGCAGCAAAATTATGAAGAGGTGAGGGCACGAATATTTAGTGAGAGCGTACCAAAGCGAATCTCAAATAGAATTAACAAAGTGAGAACAAAATTTGCAGATCGTAGAAGAAATAGGCGACTTATAGTCGAATCTATCAAAAGAGCAAAACAAGGACACTTAGATAATAGAATTTTTGCTGATGTAATGATAGAAGGGAAGGTATTCAAGGGATTGTTAGATACTGGAGCCTCAGTTAGTATACTAGGAAAAGGATGTAGGGAATTGGTAAATGAATTAGACCTTGGTATTCAACCGATACTGTCCAATGTGAAAACAGCAAGTGGTCAATATTTTAGAATACTGGGCAAAGTAAATTTATCCATCAGGTATAAAGATCAAGAGCACAAAATGCTTTTGTATCTTTGTCCCGATTTGGAACAGACCCTATATTTAGGTATAGATTTTTGGAGGCAGTTCAAATTAGCTCCAGAGATAGTTGGTGTAGAAGAAGTAAACTTGTTAGAAATAAAAGAAGATTTTAAAACAGAAACTAACAATTACAAATTAAAGCCACATGAATTAAATAATGAGCAAATGCAAAAACTAGATGAGGTGATAAGCGAGTTCAATACTTTCGAGCATAATGGATTAGGAGTTACACACTTAGAAAAACACACCATAAAATTAGTAGAGGGCGCAGAGCCAATCAAAGATCGGTTTTATCCAATTTCACCTGCCGTTCAGGAAATTACGTACAAGGAGATAGATAATATGTTAGAGCTGGGAGTTATAGAATTAAGTGAGAGCCCGTGGTCCAACAGAACAACAATAGTAAGAAAACCAGGTAAAAATCGTTTTTGTTTGGATGCGCGCAAGCTAAATAATCTTACAGTAAAAGACGCCTACCCGCTCCAAAATATAGACGGTATATTAAGCAGGATCGACGAAACTCATTATATCAGTAGTGTCGACCTGAAGTACGCCTTTTGGCAAATTGAGTTGGATGAAGATAGTAAAGCATATACAGCGTTTACAGTGGCAGGCAGACCTCTATACCAGTTTAGGGTCATGCCATTTGGCCTCTGTAACGCGGCGCAAAGACTCTGCCGACTTATGGATAAGGTGATACCGCATCGTTTGAAAGAGAATGTTTTTACGTACTTGGATGATTTGCTGGTCATATCAAGTACATTTGAGGAACACATAAGATTATTGAAAGAAGTAGCTAAGTGTCTGAAAGATGCCCAGTTGACAATAGGTCTGAAAAAGTCCCAGTTTTGTTTTCAGGAATTGAAATACTTAGGGTTTATAATCGGAGGTGGCACGCTAAAGACAGATCCTGATAAAGTACAAGCGATACGAAATATAAGATTGCCTAAGACAGTGAGAGAGGTCAGAAGTTTTCTTGGTACGGCCGGGTGGTATAGGCGGTTTATAAAAGACTTCGCCACGTTAGCTTCGCCGTTAACCGATACATTGAAAAAGTCTGAGAAATTTCTAATGCCAGCCGCAGCGATAGAAGCTTTTGACGAACTCAAAAGAGCATTAACTTCCGCGCCAGTACTACGGCATGCAGACTTCTCTAAGCGTTTTTACATCCAATGTGATGCATCCGATTACGGAATTGGAGCTGTACTCTACCAACTAAATGATAAAAATGAGGAACACCCTATAGCTTTTTATTCCCAAAAATTAAACTCGTGTCAAAAAAATTACACAGTAACCGAAAAAGAGTGTTTGGCGGCAGTGATGGCAGTTCGAAAATTCAGGCCCTACGTAGAGATGATGCCTTTTACCATCATTACCGATCATTCCAGTCTAAAGTGGTTAATGACCCTTAAAGACCTAAGCGGAAGACTGGCTAGATGGTCCTTACAGCTACAGGCTTTCGATTTTCAAATTGAGCACCGTAAAGGCTCCGAAAATATTGTAGCAGACATGCTTTCACGGATACCACAAGAAAACATTGGCGAAATGGAAATCGAAGACCTGCTAGATTTTGAAACAACCGAGTTCGAGTCTGAGGAATATTCCGACCTGATAAAACAAATTCAAAACAACTCTGATAAACTTCCCGACCTAAAAGTAGTGGATGGAAAAATTTTCAAGCGAACCCTATGTGAACCATTGTTAGAAGACCCATGCTCATGGAAATTGTGGATACCGCCCAGCTTAACACACGCTATCATCGAAAAAGGTCACTCAACAAATTTGTCAGCCCACGGTGGAACAGCGAAAACAATAGAGCGAGTAAAAAGATTCTATTATTGGCCTAAAATGACAATACAAATAAAAGAATTCGTAAAAAATTGCCAGATTTGTAAAGAGACAAAACCGGCGAACAGAAATTTAATGCCAGCGATAGGTCAGGAAGTGGTCACCGAAAGACCCTTCCAAAAATTATATATTGACTTCTTAGGGAAATACCCCAGGTCAAAAAGTGGCAACAGTTACATATTCATAGTTATGGATCACTTTACAAAGTTCACCTTTCTAAAAGCTATGAGAGAGGCTACAACCACAAACGTTATAAAATTTTTGACACAGGAAATATTTTATAAATTTGGCGTGCCCGAAATAATTCATAGTGATAATGGGTCTCAATTTGTTTCAAAAAGTTTTCAAGATTTGTTAGAAACCTTTAAAATAAAACATATGAAAACCGCTGTTTATTCCCCGCAATCGAACGCTGCTGAAAGGGTTAACCAGTCAGTGCTAGCTGCAATCAGGGCGTACCTAAATGAAGATCATAGGGATTGGGATATGTATTTACCCGAAATCGAATGTGCTCTGCGGACTTCCGTCCATTCAGCTACCGGTTTCACACCGTTCTTTGCACTGTTCGGTTTCCACATGTTCTCTAGTGGGGCAGACTACAGACTTGCCCGAAAACTCATGTCACTTTCAGACCACGAAGTCAAAAATATTGCGTCTAATGAAAAACTAGAACTGATCAGAGAAAAAATTAAGAAAAATATGCACGAAGCATATGAAAAGAGCGCTACAAGATATAACAAGAGAGCGAGAAATATAAAATTAGTACCTGGTCAAGAAGTTTTTCGAAGAAATACTATACTTAGTGATTTTGGGAAAAATCGAAATGCTAAATTCTGCCGTAAATTTATTAAATGTAGAATAGTTAAACCAATAGGGAATAACATGTATCAACTAGAGGATTTAAATGGAAAGACTATAGGCATATTTCACGTAAAGGACATAAAGGCCTAAAAGAACACATAGCAATTCTGAATCTGTGATAAATTACGTAAAAGTGCAATATTAGGATAAGTAACACAAATCATGACCAAAACCATATTTTAATTTTTTTTATAAATGTTTGTGTTGTCCTAATATACCACCAAGTACCTGATTTTTTTAGATTTAGAATTCTCTGTGATATTAAAAGAAAAAAAAACGTAAAATATGTGCAATATTAGGGTAGTACAACTGGAAGATGTAGCAAAATTAAATTTACATTCCCTAGAGGCTAAAAAAATTATGCGGCCGTACGCTTAAATAATTGTAGGTCTTTTCCTAATATAGCTAAGCTCACGTCAAAAAAAAAAATTTAATAATAAAAAGCATGTGTACATACAGTAATAATAATTGACCATGCATCCATTCAGCACATCTTCCTGTGTAATAACTTTAGTTGTCTGCTTTAAAATAGCTGCAATCAGTAATATCCACGTTGATATGTTGGTGTATGCCTGGAGAAAGAAAAAAAAAAAGTAACAAAGTAATAGTTATTTTTACTAAAACTTCATTAATACTTCCCGTAATCCAGTGATACGTAACAAAAGTTGATTCTCAGGGTGCCTCGTTGGTAAAAAAAAAATATTAATTGCCCGGCTAAGCGGATGAGACTCGTTTCAGGGTGTGGGAGTTCCCCACGTTGGACTTCCATACGTATTACACATATCCACTCCGCACACCGTTCTTTCTAGCAATAGCCCGAAAGCTCGGAGTTTTGTTGCGGGTGGGGTAGCAAAAAAATGCCTACCCCCAACGCGAGCGACGCCACTGTGCCACAGGGAAAACGCATGCCTTTCTAATGATGTCAAAAACTATAGCTTTATTTATGATTAATAAAGGCATTCAGAAGGCCTTCTAAGAAACAAGTGCTCAAGAACTCATGAAACACTATTTAATTTTGAACGTGCTCATTATATTTTGCTGGGTTAGGCAATTTTTGTTAATGGCTGAAATAAAAGAAAGAATAATCAATTAAAAATGAAAAAAAAAACATATTGAAACGATACAATCTTACCCATATGTTGTCCCAATCCTAGACTTGTCCAAATTCCAGAAAATATAAGAATAAATTAAATTTGTTGCGGGTGGGGCAAAAATAAAAATATACCCCCCTTATGCACCACGCCACTGTTCATGGCATATGATTGTCTTTTAATCCTTTTTGTAGTTTGGAGGAGGCAAATAATTCCAACGGCCTCTACTCCAATAAAAACAGGTAATGGGGAGGGACGTTCGGTTGTGGAGACACCTACTCCTGTCCATGTCCCGGTGTTTTTTGTGTCTTGCGCCTGCAGACACAAGGTAAAAAATTTCTGGAGGGTTATGTATTGTATTCCTGTAACAAAAAGAAAAATTTATTAGTTACCAAGAAAATAATAAATTAGAACGATACATGCTTACCCATATATGCTCCAGATCCTAGATAGTTGTCCTAATTCCTGAAAATATAAAAATAAATTAAATAATTGTAAAATACTTACACGCGGTGGTTTTTCATCATCATGGCTGCCTGTAAATGAATGACGGCGGAGCAGAGACCTGCGCCTCCACGGCTTAAACCGGCTGAACTGAGCCGTCGATAAATTTTTACAACTGCCGCCGCCAAAAGAGTATTGAGTTAAGCCGGCGTAAAATCAGCCGCCGGTAAGGACGGTATCAAGCAATTCATACGATGCTTTTTCCAATGATTTTTGCTCTATGTGTACGTCAGTCTGAGTCGTGCTTTGTATCATTCTTTACCCTGCGTCTCCGCCTCACTTGAATTGCTGTTGTATCTTGAAGTTATGATTGCATCGTTAAAACAAATACTATAACAGTCATGTTATAACTCGGAAAAAGCATTTAATTGAGCGGTCTACATATAACATTAACGTAAAGTTAAGGGTAAAGTTAATGTTAGGGTTGAACATTTGGAGTTAGGTGTAGACGGCAGGGTATAATTTGTGAGATGGCAGCACCAAAAAAAAATGTCCTTTCTTTCGTATGAGTATGGCATCTTTCCTTAGGGACAAGAAAGAGAGTATGTTGTCCTTGTTTGACGCAAATATTATAAGATCGGCGGCAAATTGATAAGTAAATATGTATAAGGGGTTTATATAATGATATGCGGGAAATCCCGAAATACATATTTAGTAACTATAAACGCGGGAATTCCCCTGCTAAGTATATAGCCGACCGAACTACTTAAAAACCTGTATCTGCAGAAATAGAACAGAAGAAAATAAAAAGTGGTACTGTTCAGTGGTCAGAAGAAATAAAAAGTGACGCAAAAATAATAAAAAGTTATTTCAAAAATAATAAAAGGTTCTTTTAAAAATAATAAAAAGTTCTTGTAAAAATAATAAAAATTTACAAAGAAATTTTGGTGGAGTTACTAGTTTTTTTTAAAAGAAGGAAGAAATTTAATAAAACTCCTGCTCCATACTGCAGTAGACAAAAACAACTATAAGTGCGAAATTAAAATTTTTAAACGTAAGTTCTTAGAGATACTAGTTTTTTTTTATACAAAATGGTGATTTGTGGTGTTTTGTCTTATAGCTGGCTATTGACTAAGCAAGCGGGAACTGAAGCTTGGAATTAGAAGCTACTCCCACAAGAAATAGCCAGGTAATATATTTTTATATAAATTTACATACGGGTGTGCAAATAAAGAACCTTTTTGGAAAATCCCTGTCAATGAATACAAAAAGGCAGACAAAATTAAACGAGCTGAAACTGTCTGTAAAAGGGTAAATGATTTAAGGCGTCCAAGGGTACTTACCGAACTGAAACCACCACAAAACCATAAATATAATAAATATAAAAAAAAAAAAAAAACATAAGAAAACTAACACTTAAAAAAATAATCTAATCCCTGTAGTATTTAGTCTAATAAAAAAATTAGTATTAAGCAAAAAAAAAAAAAAAACATAAAAAAAGACACATTTTTAAAATCTAGCAAATAATCGTAGTCTTGTGTAATTGTGAGAAATTGTGTGAAAAGTGAGTGTTTGGTAGTCTTTTTCTGTGCCTAATTTAAGTAAGTTTAATCCAATATAAGCAAAAGGGAAACATATACATATCTATATCTCCGTAATTGTTTGAAAAGATAAAATGAAATTGAGCAAAAGAAAAAATAAAAAAATTTAGAAAAAAATAACCGTTTGAATGCTCAAATTAGGCGCGTAGTCAAAAATAACGTTTTCCTCCTTTCATTTTCTACCAATACATATTTATGCTCAGGGAGCTCCTTTAGATAAATAGTAGGTAGAATTCCGTCCTCCAGAGATTTGGAATTAGAAGTAATTTGAGTGTTAAAAGGGAAGTAATTTTTCAAGTGTAGAGAAAAGTAAAAGAATTAGAAAGAAATAGAATTTTGAGACAATAGGAGATATAAATATAAATAAAAAAAAAGTTATAGAGAAAATAGGAAGAATAGTAGATTAACTAACGTGTATTATTGTCAATTTAAGATAATTATTATTAATTTGTGTTTAAATCTAGTACTTACTTTATATTAATTTTTATTATCATTAATACCATCCAAATTCTTTTGTTTTAATAAATTATGCCTTAAGTGTTTAATGAAAATCATGATGGTCTAAGGTTATTGAAGTCAAGGCAATGATAGACTGGTAAGTGGAAGGAAACGGTCGAGTGGATTATAGGGTCGTAGATTAAAATTCTCTTACAGGTACATACTACGACAAGGTTGGGAGGGCATCTAGAGGCAACATCATCTGTCTCTGGGCAAATTCGTGTGTGGTGTGCTGTGTTAGGATTTGTTTTGTTTACTTTTTTTTTGTGTTGCTGTCTAACAGCTGACGAGAAGGGTTGGAACCGTCCTGGGAATAAAAATGAGCAAGCTGGGAACCTCGTCAGACAGTAGTTCGTAGGCCGTAACAAGTGCGACTCTGGCTCGCACACGAAGGGTTCTGTACGAATACAGACCTTTTTCGTTTTTGCCCTTTTTTCATTTTTGGCAATTTTTTCGTTTTGCTTTTTTGTTTAATTTTAGTTTTTTTTTACATTTTTACTTTTTTTCGTTGTTTTGGCGCTTTTTTTCATTTTGATGATTTTTAGGTTTTTTTTGCGATTTTACGTTTTTTGAATTTTTTGTTTTTGCCGATTTTTTAAGTTTTTGGCGATTTTTTGGTTTTGTCATTTTCTTTTGTTTTAACGTTTTTGTTCACTTTTTGTCGATACTTTTAGTTTTAGCGATTTATTTAAATTTTTTGGCGCTTTCTTCAGTTTTGGCGCTTTTTTCGGTTTTGGGGATTTATTTTCGGTTTTTGGTGATTGTTTTAGTGATTTTGTTTCGTTTTGGTGATTTTTTTCATTTTTGGCGATTTTTTTTCGTTTTTTGATGATATTTTTAGTTTTAGCGATTTTTAGGTTTTAGTGCTTTTTTTCGTTTTGACGACTTTGTTGGGTTTTTGCCGTTTTTTGGGTTTTTGGCGATGTTTTTAGTTTTGGTGATTTTTTGCGTTTTAGCGATTTTTTTCCATTTTGGTGCTTTTTTCATCAAATTCGTCAAAACAAAAAATATGCTACATATTTGAAAAAAAATTCTAAAATTAAAGTCCCTAAAAACAAACAAAGATCACCAAAACGAAAAAAGGGATACATATAGGTATAGCATGATACAATAAAAACAGGTAGAACTGTCCGGCCAGCTGTAGCTTTGTATTTTTGTTTCTTATATGTCAAACTTTTTTTACATTTCGTATATTTTAAAATAGGAATTTTTTATTCCAATTCTTTTTCCTTTAATTTCTACTCAGCTTTGACACACAGAAAACATTTTACACTAACAAAAAGCCGGTTGTTTTTGTAATGTTGTAATTGTTGTAGGGACAGTTTTACCTTGTTTATTGTATCATGATATATAGTATGTATCAAGGTATACTATAGGTACCACCATAACTAAAACAAATACAACACCAAAAAACACATGTATTTTGTTGGTAGAAATACCCCAGAAATATGTCAAATCCATTATCTGTGAGTCGCAACATTCATAAGCTCTCTCAAATTTACTAACACATGCCCGTTGTTGATAGAAAAATCCCAGCCATGTGTCAAAATCTATTGTCTGTGTGACGCACACATTCTTAAATTTACTAAAACAGCTGTTCTTGTGGTGGTACCTGTTCAATCTACCTTGGTATGTATAAGGAATATATGTATGTATGTACATGGTATTCATTCGCCAGCGAAGGATTAGGAACAAAAAATCTTATGTTTTTTTTTTGCTAAGATATATTCCTGGACTCCTACAAGCAAGCTTTTGAAGATATCCCACAAAAACAAAATATTTACTTTTTTTGGAACACTAGGCTCACAAATAATCTAAAAAAGTCATGGGAATTGACATTTTCTAGAGGACGCTGTTTCCAAAGTTAGCGCGAAAAAACAATTTTTTTCAGTCCGCTCGACTCATACACAGCCATGTACATTAGAGTGGATCAAAAGATGAAAGATATTTCATTGACGATTTTAAAACTGCCAAAAAATGTCTGCCGCGCCTCAAAATACAGATCATTTAGTTATTTGTATATATTGCATTGCCATTTTAAGCCCGATCGGAATTAATTGTATATCGTTTTTAATTGGTTGGATACAGCTTCAATGTTGTGCTTGGTGGTTTTTTAAATGAACTTTAAATTCTATATCGGACTTCTGGATCCTTCCCCCCTTCTAAAACTTTGTTGTCACTGGATCGAAGCGAACATTTTTTGTTAATATACATACATAGATACATACATACATACATACATACATACATACATACATACATACATATGTATATTTTGAATTCTAGAATCAAAAATGTTTCCTTTTTGAAAACCAACAGGCATATGTAAATGACACTTTGCTATTAAAAATACATCCAATCCAAATGATTCATTTTCTATCTATAGCATTCATATTTCACAATTTAATATGAAAAGGCATAAAAGGAAATTATCAATCATTAATAGAAAGAACAAACAGCAAGGGAAAATAAACAAGAAATTTAAAAATATTGAAGCCATTAAAGTGTCACTTTAATGAAGTTAAATTAATTTTATTGATGAAAATGACAGTTATGAAAGAGTCAATGAACGGAAAATCATTCTGAAAAATTTAAATTCATCTCCAGAGCAACAACAATGAAAAAGTATATTTTTCTAATGAAAACATAAAGCACCACCCAAATTTTGTGTTGCTCTAATAAAATGAAACAGATGCTTTTGGCTACAAAAAAAAAAAAAAGAAAAAAAAGAAAAAAATTAAATAATTAACCAAAATGCTGGTATTTTAGGAAATTCTTAAAACACCATCCGTATAAATTATAAAGACAAGTAGGGGAAAATGTTGAAAACTGTTTAAAATGTTGAAATGGAGAAATAGGAAAAAGAATTTACAATAAACAGACACATGTGTAAAGTGATAAATTTTTGATTTGGAATTTCTCTAGAAATTGGAAAAGAAATGTGTTTTCGATAAAAAAAAATAATTGTTTATCTTTTTTTATGAAATATTTTTGAAGCAAAAGAAAAAAAGAAAATTAAAAAACCTAACCTTGTCAACACCATCATTGCACGAAAGTTGTAAGGTCGAGGAGTGTACTAATTCTGCAATTTACAACTTTATGGGATCTAGTAGTTTGTGTAGGCCTAACCCAATATGGTATTATATGTTATAAGAACCCAGCAAACAATTTTTTCAGATTTTGGTTTGAAGTCGGTCAGAAAGTCTGCACAAGATGCCGAATTCGTATCGGGTGTCGGTCAGAAAATGTACCGAAAATTATATAAGTGGTTGACAAGAAACCGGACCTCTTTTTCTGAGGAAATTCTGAAAAATTTTCTAGGGAAATTCTAAAGGAATTTTCGAGATGTCTGAACATTATCGGAAAAATGTCTGACAAAACTTGAGAAAATTTTCCGATTTATCTGATACTTTTTATATCCTGTCATATTAATGTCGGAGAAAAGTCAGAGCTAAAATTAGAAATTTATCAATTTATAAATTTATCTTCTGCTTATGTCAGATCATCAGAAAACATTTACCCATCCATATTTTATAAGTTTAAAAACTCAAATATTTGTGCATATAATCTCAAGAGATAAATGAGAATTATTACGAAAACTAAAATCAGACAATGTCCAGAAGTGACTGCTAAAACGGCTGCTAGACAAATCAATATTTAGCGTTTGTTATGAAAACCAAAAGCATTTTGATATTCTTCAATATTTCCCCTCCGTATATGTGTGACTATTTTTTGTAAACAAACGCACATAACTTGGGAGTCACACGTTCAAGTTATGTTTCAAGTTTTAATACACTCACACTTTTTCACTAATACATTCATATTTTTAAAATTTGATACGAACTTGCTTTCAAATTCTCTTTCAAGTTAAGTGTTTCAATTTACAATGAAGAAAACAGCTGATGACCATTTTCTTGCGCAAATATTCTGTCGCCATTGTTTTTTGTTTCGTTTTTTACAAAATGGTTTGCAAATTGCTTTCAAATTGCTTTAAAGTTGCGGGCCGGCTACGTCACAGCTTTCAATTTTTGTGAATTTCGACAAGCAGCATATGTAAAAAACTTGAAAGCAAAACTTGAACGTGTGACTGCAGCGTAAGCACATACATATACTGAAGCCAAATATTGAACTGTCTAGCAGCCGCTTAAAACTCGTAAGACGTAGATCGCAATATGTACAGACTATCCTGTTAAATGTCTTAAAGGATATTAAATTGCCTTCGGATAATGTCTGAGGGAAATTTAGACAACTCGATTGATTGTTTGGTAAAGTCTCAGATTTCTTTCTGACGTTAGACATGTCGGTACAAAATGTTTCCTGGGAACATTAATTTTATTGTAGTTTTGTTTGAGCAATAAAACACAGAAATAAAATCAGTAGCATGCCTCTCCGTTCATAAATACCGGATGTAGTATTGAAACATTTGTATCATGCACGTTTATTTAAAAAAAACACACACACACACTTCATTTCATCAACTTTTCTGTATCTGTATTTGTTTTTGTGACACACGCATTGGATTTGATTTTATTAATGTGTACAATATTACTGTACATATTTATGACATTTCTTTTATTGTTTACAAAATCCCTATGATTCACAAGGATACTTGCCTGAGGACAACGTCATACGAATACATGCGTATTTGTATTTACAAACAATACACAGTGGGGACTTTTGCAAAGTATGTTGTAAGAAATATTTGTTTTACTTCTATCAATAGAAGAGCAGCCAGGATTTCGGAATATTTTCCTTGAAGTTATGCTGTTTAATCAGGGACGGCTCTATAGTACAAGTGAGAAATACGCATATACGCAGATTATGACCGAAAATTATAAATTACACACACTCGTAGAAAAATTTATTTTTGAATTGATGACTACCTGTCATCAGAATTGTGACATCAATGTTATGACAAATATAATCAATAAAACGAAAACTGTCATCGATCTGATGACAAACTTTAACACATTTTATGTGTCATCTATGCTGTGACTACACCGACGTAAATTTGAGGCCACATGTTGTATATTACTAACAGGTAAAATATGTTTAAAGTAAAAAAAAACTAAATATTTTTCTAATATTTGAAATTTTTATTAAAAATCAAATTTTATTGTTTCATTTATGATTTTGCTTTTTAAATGCATTTTCAAAAGATTTAAAGAAAATTACATCGCATTAATGTACGTTCGTCATCATTAATATGACAAAACTAATACTAAAATCTACATCCCTACAAAGCAGCACCTCGTCTTTATATTGATGGCACTTAGTTATCACATCTTCCCCACCATGTCCAACTATCGAATTCGTTACCTTGGCCCTGCATTTGGGTACAACACACTTTATTGCAAAATTTTGAATTTTTCAGAGGATTGAAAACTCAATTAAAAAAAAACTAAAAACTAACGCTTTTAGGGATGAAGGGATATTAAGTTCCCAATTGACTGGATTTGTGATAGAAACAATTAATATTTTATGAAAATTTAAATTTAATTTTTTAATCATTCCATTGATGACAGATTTGTCATTGATGACATGATGATGCGCTGATGTAAAGGTTGACATATCAATGATGACAAATGTCATGGGGTCAAAAGCTAAGACTGTTGTCATAGTATTGATGTCATATTACGTCAGCGTTATGACAGTTTTTCTATCAACTTACATATCGTCTCTACCATGTCCAACTATCGAATATGAAAAATTTGTTTTTTCAAATTCGTCGCCTTTGTTGTCTTGCATTGGGTACGAAGCGCCTTGTTGCAAAATTTTGAACTTGCCCTTTTAGGAATGCTGTACGTTTGAGTTCACAATTGATGGGCTTTTGCGTTTTTTGTTTTCAAAAGTAGCGATTTTCACATTCTCTATTTGGACATAATAGGAAAGATATATATATTTGTACATTAGGTCTATAACCAAATTACTGGGATAGCACCACCAATGTTATTTTATAACGAAAAGTGTTATTTCATATCTACAATTTTCCTTTTAAAGTGCCCCACTGTGTCATGCAAAGAAATGCTTTGTTTTGATTTCATTCAATATGCTTAAGGAAATCACTGTTTGTGTTGAGAATTTGAAGTTTAATTTGGGCAAAATGTGATTTTAATTTTGTAATTTTATCGCTCATAAAAAATTATACTCATAACAATATTCATGTGCACGTAACAAACATAAATGTTTTATTGTTTGAGTTTTCTATACAGTGAAACACAAAAATGTTCAATTGTATTACAATTTTTAAAATCAGATTTTAGTAACGCAATAGGAATGGAAGATATTTTATTTATTTTTGGGGGGAAATATCTTGTTTCCTCACTGTTTGGAAGATTTTGGCACACAGTGCAAATAATAGGCTTGTTGAGGGTTTAGTTTTCACAGTAGAAAGACACAGTGAGGGCTAATGAAATGTAATTTAAATGAGTTTGATTACAGGTTTGTGTCTAAAGGGAGCTGCTGAACGAGTTGGACCCAAGTCTGTGAGCTATTGAACGAGTTGGACCCAAGTCTAACTAATACCACACTTAGGTCGAAATCATTCAGCACCTCGTTTAATGATCCAAATCTATGATCAAACCAATGTAATTTAAATTGGTTTGATCATAGCCTTGTGTCTAAAATGAGCTGCTGAACGAGTTCGATCCAAGTCTATCTTATACACATTCATACTTATTGCAATGTCATCATACCTTATATACATATTGGGTACTCATAATACTAATGCTAGATTTAGTCGATTCGTATCGTGTTACGTTACATCTTTCCGATCAGTCAACTTTGTGTCTTAGTCATTTAAAACGTAGCGTGCAACACTGATATAATGTGTTATTACTGGTTTTTTAAAACTTTCTATACACTCATTACATCAAGGCTGCATCTTCTACAGAAGTCGAACGGCTTGTGAGATAGTGTAAAGCGGCTGTTAACAAGATTTATGACACGAAGATTCAAATAATCGTTATTATGTTGTGTGTTTTCTCTGATGAATTGAGTGATTGTAAGTATTATAAGTATTTTTCGAAAATTATCAATCAAATTGAGTAAATTTGCAAACCAAACAGATTTTGGGCGATATGATGCCGACATCAGATTCATAATGAATGTATGAATGAATGTACATGTCCAACTGATTGATTTTATTTATTTTTAGTTAATACGTGTGAGAGTAAAAGAGTAAAAAACCCCATGTGATTTGTTTTGCAGGTTCCTGCTGTAGACCCAAATGTTACAGTGACGACAAGATGTTTTGTCCTGCAGACAAGACATCGTGTCGTCTGTAACATTTGGGCCTATAAGGCTTTGTAGCACAAATTTTAATAATATTGTCAGAACAAATTCTTTATACACGACAACGTATACCACCTTGTCGCCATACTTATTTCTAAATGTGTTTTATAGGCGACAAATCATTGATTGTCTTGCAGACAACCTCGATGAAAATGTCATCGGTAACAATTGGGACTACAAGGAACTTATAACACCCCACACCTACACACTTCATCTATTTTTTGGACGGGGCTAAATATGAAAATAATGGGAAGTTATTCCAATTATATGAAACTTTAAGTTATTAAAATTCAACTTAAGGAAGATCAATTTATTTGTGGTGTGAATTATGTATGATAGTGAATTAAGAATGAGGCTTTCGGGGAAATGGCTTTTTTTTATTTTGTCAATTTTTCGTTCTGAATTTTTTCTTTTAGAGATTTATGTTTTAACGTTTTTTTTTTTAATTTCCAGAGTTTGGCTCTTACGATTTCCAAGATATAGCAAATCGTCTAAATTACGTAGTCAAAATTACATTAACTGATAGAACACCCTTTAATTTTTATTGTTTTAAATATCAGTGTTAATTGGTGTAGTCTATAATACAGACTACACTAATTAACACTAACTTTGGAAATTTAAAGTGTCTATATATAAGTGTCTGTATATTACATTAGTATTTCAACATTTTTCGTTGCTCGCTTTGCTACACCCTTTCATTTTTAGCTGTCATTCATTTGCTGTTGTAGCAGCAAGTTTTATATGTTCTGTGAAAATTTCAGGTCCGTAGCGGTTCTCGAGAAAACAGCCTGTGTCAGACAGAAAGAAAGACAGACGGACAGCGCAGCGAAAACAATAGGGTTCCTTTAAACTTTTGGTGTACGGAACCCTAAAAATATTAATGAGAATAAACACAAGACCATTATCGAATTGATTCACTCAAAAATCTTCAGTAAACAAACTGGATACAATCTCATTATTTTTGCTATCATTGTTGTTGTTGCTGTTGTTATTTGTGTGTATGTCGTCATCGGAATTTTTTACGACACAGAAAACGGGTTTCTGTTGCTGTTTTTGGTGTTTGCATCTTTTATAAGAGTCAATAAAAAAATTCACTGATCCAGTAAAGAAAATTTACTCAAAACTAAATTTATATTTAGACAAACTTTTGCTCGAAAATTTTTTGCTGATAATTTTTTATGTGTTGAATCATCTTCTGTTTTTTATCACTACAAAAATACGAATTTCGATCTACGCTGCCTTTGTCTGGTCGCAAGATATAAAAGGTATCAACGAAAGCACTGTTTAACGCGATCTATTTCTTCGTATGTAAGTATATCGATCACTTGGTACAATGGTTTTTTCAGTTCTAATTCAAAATTTTGAATTTTCAGCCTTTTTCCGACTTCAAGACTGCAGATGTTAAAAAATTATATTTTCCAGTTTTACATAGAATTCTGTCAAAAATCTTATGCTGAATTTTAATTTAAAATCCAACTATAAACTAAAAAGTTATAGCAAAATACTAAAAAATATATTAGGCTGACCCTCATTTCAAATGATTTTTTTTGTCCGTTGAAAATATAGTAAAATATTTCATAAAGTAAACGCATAAATTTTAAAATGCAAACTGCTTTAGAATGATTTGATAGATTATTTTGTGTAAGACTGTCCATTATGTGTTAAAAACGAAGAACGAAAATACTGTTTATACTCTCTTCATACAAAATGACGTGTCCGTAATGCATGCTGTTGATTTTCCACATTAAGAAAGTATGAATTTTTCCAAAAACGAGATTAAATTTATAACATCAAATTTTTGAAATATAATAGAAATTATAAATTTTTTTTAAATGGTTGTTGTCCGCAGTCTTGTGTATTGAGCGTTACGCTTTTTTAGTACGCTTCATTACTCAGTTTAATTATTGAAATTGCATTAACAACATACACGAAAATAATAGCGTAGGTTTGTACTTCTAAATATTGAAATGTTTAGTGGACTTTGTTAAATAGTATTTTAGTGCAAAATTTTTCATCAATCAATCATGGTTTGTATCCAAAAACAAATGTATTGAGTGTTATCTATATATTTTTAATTTAATTTAAATTTTATTGTGAATAACTAAGTAGTTTATGTTAAAATACATCCAAGATTATCAGCCCAATTATGAATAACAATTCCCCGGGAGATTTTTCCCTATTCCCTGTTCCCCAATTCTAAACAAAATCACCCAGGGAAAATTTTCCCTTTTCCCATTCCTCCTATTCTAAATTACAATTGCCGCGGGAAAAAACTCCCAGGGGAAAAAATAAGTATTCTAAATATGAGGGAGAGGGAGAAATTCTTGCGAGTTTTTTCCCCAAACATTTTGAAGGGAACTAGTGCAAAAATTTTAAAATCAAATTAAAAAATGTTGTGAAACAATTGTGCAAGCATTTATTTAGGACAACAAGTTTAAATAAACACCGGAATGTTATATTTTTCTCTTGTTTTAGGCATTTTTATCCACGCCGTGAGAACATGCGCTTCAAAAACATGAACTACTTCTGCCTTCGGAATAAAGTTTTAAAAAAGCACTCAATTTTGAACGCATCCCTTAAGTTCACATAATAAGTAAATGGAAGATTTGTTGCGGTTTAAAAAATTTACAATTTCCTTTTTAACACACAATCATTGGGGATTTAATGCATCTGGCCCTGGCTCAGTTTTCACTTCACTTCCTCAGCATAAAGTTCTTCCGAGAGCTTCTGAGTGACTGCACTGTACATTTTACTTTTTATTTAAGCAAAAACAAACATTTATATTATCACACAATCTTATTATCAATGAAAATATAAAAACTTTTATTAATTTCTATTACTGAACTCTTGCGTTAGTGCAGAATAAAATGTAAACACTAAACAGCTGATCCAGATTTTTCCCTCTCCCTTATTTGTTTATTCCCCGGCTTTTTAGAATAAGAGGATTTTTCCCCGGGAACAAATGAATGGGAAAAGAAAAAACTCCCCGGGAAAATTCATAATTGGGCTGTATACATCTCTGTTTTATTAAATTGAAAATATAGTGTGTATACTGAAAAAAAAATTGAATTCGTATTAAAATGTATTGAGTGTTACGTGAGCAATATTCTTAAACAGAATTTATCTTTTAATTTTAGAATGACAAAAAAATTTAACAGCAGCGGAAGGGTAGAAACGATATAAAGAGCATTATCTGCTTAGAAATTTCTGATTTGCTTTGAACAAATTTTGATTCTACCGCATTGTGGTTTTTATATTTTCGAAGAATGTATTATGTAGGTATTCGTATTTTGCTACGAATAATTATTTGAAATTGACATAACTTTTAATATTGTTGGTCGATTTTATTGAAATTAGTCTTATTTGAAACAAGAGTTAGCAAGATAAACTTTTTTTATTTTTCCATATGAACGCAAGTCAAAATGGAAAAAGTGTTCATAACTTTTAATTTCGTCCTGCGATTGTTATAATTTTTTGCTTTTAGAGAGTAGATGTATAGTGCTTTCTAACCCTATACTCATTATTTGTGGTGTATTTTTTTCGCAAAAATCGCTCAATACATAAAAATTTTTAAAAATCTAAATATATAATTTTATTTTAAAATCCATTGAATGAGGCGAAAACTATAATAATATGAATCCTGCCTTTGCATATTTCATTAGTTACACTCAAAATATACGTTTATATGTATATATAAACATATATTATGTATTCTCTAAAACATTACTTCAAATTTACGATCATATTTTGTCTAAATTTGTGTTGAAAACTTCTCCTTATCTAAAATTACATCGATTTTTTCGTTATTTTGTTAAAGAAAAAACCTTTCAAATTAAACATATTTAGTCCAAGTGGAAAAAATGTAACATAAAGTATAATACGGCTATGGCTGAATGGTAGATACATCAGTCAGGAGGTCGCGGTTCAAACCTGCACGCAGCCAATCGTTTTTTTTAGTAAAAACATTTTGTTCAAAAATAATACGTGTGTAATTTTAGGTCGATAATAATCTGTAAAGTGTTGCCGACTATTATCGACCTAATTTTCAACAAAAGTGTTTTACAGTGTATATATGTAGTATGTACATATATGTATTTTGTTTTCACTTTATATATACTTATATGTAGCATTATTATTGTGGGTCGGTCATTGTTAGTAGCAAATTAATTTTGTAGTCTTGTAAAAAGTGCGTGTTGTTTTATAATCTTTATTTTTTTTATTTGGACACATTTTTTAATTACGACGTCTGGTTTGATATCCTGCCATTAATTTAGGTCATGTTCAGGTTTTATGTTTTATGCGTGTGCTTTCAAATTATCACTCCCTGTCCTGGAATGTGAACTAAATGTACATATTACGAGTTAATATTTAATTTAAAGATTTATGTGTATATGTATGTCATCTGCTCCCATTTGTTAAGGGTAATTTTAAAACAAATTAGATGTGTTTTTGTGGTTTGATAAATTCAATGAGATAGGATGACATAAAATGCTTACATACATAAACAAATTGATAAAATTAATAAAATCAAAAAGAAAAAGTTTTATAAATTTTCGAATAGTGTGAATCCTAGGCTTCAATTTTTATATGGTCCATATGAGCTATAAGTAAAGATGTGCCCAAACATGGGCAAAATCTCTATTTGCCCAAACAGGGGCAAAATCTCTCAAAGATAGTCAAAAATTTACTTAAGTTAAATTTTCAAAGTTTTGTAAAAAAACTCACAAATACAATTGATCAATGGGACTTAAATTTTCGAATAGTGTGGATCCTAGGCTTAAATGTTCATATGGTCCATATGAGCTACAAGTAAAGATGTGCCCAAACAGGGGCAAAATCTCTCAGAGATAGTCAAAAATTTACTTAAGTTAAATTTTCAAAGTTTTGCAAAAAAAACTCACAAACACAATTGAACAATGGGACTTGAATTTTCGAATAGTGTGGATCCTAGGCTTCAATTTTCATATGGTCCATATGAGCTACAAGTAAAGATGTGCCCAAATATGGGAAAAATCTCTCAGAGATAGACAAAAGTTTACTTAAGTTAAATTTTCAAAGTTTTGTAAAAAAAAACTCACAAATACAATTGATCAATGGGACTTGAATTTTCGAATAGTGTGGATCCTGGGCTTAAATGTTCATATGGTCCATATGAGCTACAAGTAAAGATGTCCCCAAACAGCGGCAAAATCTCTCAGAGATAGTCAAAAATTTACTTGAGTTAAATTTTCAAAGTTTTGTAAAAAAAACTCACAAATACAATTGAAAAATGGGACTTAAATTTTCGAATAGTGTGAATCCTAGGCTTAAATGTTCATATGGTCCATATGGGGTACAAGTAAAGATGTGCCCAAACAGGGGCAAAATCTCTCAAAGATAGTCAAAAATTTACTTAAGTTAAATTTTCAAAGTTTTGTAAAAAAACTCACAAATACAATTAAACAATGGGACTTAAATTTTCGAATGAATCCTAGGCTTAAATGTTCATATGGTCCATATGAGCTACAAGTAAAGATGTGCCCAAACAGGGGCAAAATCTCTCAGAGATAGTCAAAAATTTACTTAAGTTAAATTTTCAAAGTTTTAATGTGTGTGAAGATAAATATGCCGAGTTAAATATGTTTTTACGTAAAGGCTTACGTTACAACATATTTTGGTATGAAGATAAATATGTTATGACGTAACGAAATAGGAGTTAATAATATGGGAAAAAACATCTTTAGGAAGTTTTTGTAGATTTTTTTATTCGATTCTATTGGAATATAGTTATATTTAATATAATTACAATTCTGACAATGATTTTCTGAAAAGTTTTATGAAAACTCATCTTTGGTCATACGTATGTATATTCTCTGAGAGATTTTGGCCAAAGTGGCCAACTGAAGGGTTGGCATGCAATGCCACCATATGGGAAATGACTACGGGGATAGTTTCTACAACCAATTACATTGGAGTCCCTGAATTGAGTTTGTGAAAAATTTTACAGCTCATTCAAACTCATTTTTTTCGTGTTGTTTCAATATCAAATTCAGATTGTTTCAACTCGAAATTACTTTGATTCAATATGATTTTTCGTATTATTCCAGTATCAACTTCATTTTGATTTAACTGTACTGGAATATTAAATCAACATGAAATATAGTTACAGGAAAAATTTTCATTCAAGATTATTGTAGATCATGTTGATTTAACATGGAACACCTATGAAGCAAAATCACTACCGAAAAATGTTAAGTTAACCTGGTTTTCGACGATTTTACATGGACATTTTTCTGTGTGCACCAAAGCGAGACTCTCTAAATTTGTTGTAGATTAAATTGAGAACAAATTGCGCTCTTCAACAAAAGCCTGGTGGTATAGGAGGATGTGGAGACTTACACCTCCATACAGAGTAATTTGTAATTATCATATATCTGGAGAGCCCCCATAGCGATACTTTCTATATTTGAAATCCTGGTGGAATAGGAGGGTGATCACGGGGGATACAAAATAACTATGTATTAGTTTACATTGATCTTCACGACAATGGGGTTGCGAAGCACACCAGCTGGGGCTAGTATATACATAAAAGTGCGGATAGGAAATTACTTCGGGAGAGAGGAAGAGAATTTATGGACATCGGCTGTATTTGAAACCAGAGTCATAATTATAATCTAATATTCATGGATTCATGGAGCCACTACTAAGGCTGCAGTTTTCGAAAAAGTATTCTTTTATGTTGAAGTAAATCCTTCAACATTCTTCAGATATTCGTGAATTATTTAAAAGGCACGTTGTGGTATATGAAACATTTCAAGAATCTCACAACTATAAAATTAACAATACAAACAAATTAAAAACTATTCATTTCAAGGATTATTGGCTGTCTGTCGTTGCGTTGTTCATATTTTCTTGAACAAAATTGAACTCCCTTTTCAATATATATATTTTTTACATTCATTACAAATGTATACAATTTTAATACTTATTAATATTATAGTTCTTTCAAAGATGCATCTGCGTTTATAGTTACATATAGGCAAAAAATGTGCAATGGAACAACGAACTACTTTATGTATGTGGGTGTTGTGTACTACGTCAATTCGCTCGTTCGTTGGCATTTATCAAAAGTAAATTACAACAAAAAAATAATAATAAAAAAGGAAAAGAAAAAGTATTTTTTTACTTCCATATATCAACTGATAAATAAACAATCTGTGAATGTCTAGAAATGACTGTGTCGACTCAATTGTTACGCTTAATTGATAAAAATTGAAATTCAGTTTTTAAAGAACTCACACAATGTCGCAACTAAGTATGTATTCTTTTAGACTTAAATAGAAGATATTTACAATTTAAATTAATATGAAAAGAAATCAAAAGTGGTATTTTTATATTATTTTTTTTATCACATCCTTGTGTGTAACCATTCTATCTTGTATTTTAGAAAGAAGCGAAGAATGGAATTTTACCAAAGACGATTTCGCATGTCTGTTGAAAGAGACCTGCAGTAGAAAATAGTCTCGCTGATGCGACAGAACTACGCGAATGCTTTCAAGTTTTGGCATATATGAAATAATTGCGCAACAAAATAAGAGGATCTGCTTCTCTAGATATATTAGGAGGTCTTCAGTATCTCTCAGCTTAGAATGGACAGGTGTTTATCTACCTCGTATTCTCTTGACGTTTTTTCACAAACTCTCCAAACACTTCTCGTTGACTTATCATAACTTGTAGGAGGTATGCGGATGACGGTGCTTGCCATACTTTCGGAATACAGCACAGAAAAAAGTTAAAACAAGAAAAAATAACAAGAAAAACGAAGATCCAATTGAAAAATTAATTAGTTTTCAACCAATCACGAAAATTGTAAAACTAACTTAACAAAATTAATTGAAATTATTTTTCGATTTTTTTCAATTGAAAAATATATGTATTATATTAATTAAAAAATTAATTGAAATTAAAAAAATCAATTAATTTTCATAAAACAATGTCGCATACACAGAAAAATCTAATATATGATTTCAATTACGAAATCTGCAGATCCAATTATTTGCGTATATGAAGTTCAACCAACAAAGAAATTTTTATATTCAATCACTGAGATTCAAATTTTAAATTACTCTAAATTTGTGCAATTTGTTAGAAATCTTTGTTTTCGATCATCTGAGGAATTGATTCAATTACGAAATTAATTTGAAATATTTTTAATTTTTGATTAATTGTATTAATTCTTATGATGAAGAAATATCAATGAAGCCGTTTCATTAGCTGAATGAATGATTTTTCTCTTAGTGTAGTTAATATTTTAATCCCAGGAAAGATTGCAATAATACCTTCTTAAGAAAAAATAATTTCGAAAATTAGTCTACAAATGGCGGAGTTATAGGATAATCGACGAAGTGTCCGTTCGATTTGTAGTGTCCGTTCGAAATGATTCACAGTAGCAAAGCTTTCACGCCTTTTCAAATAAAACATTTTGAAAATCGCCCAATAAATAGTGGAGTTATGCGATAATTAATATTTCGGGCGGCCAAATGGTCCGCCAGATTTTCAAAAAATAGTGTGGAACCAAACTGCAAGAAACCCTTAAAAAAGAGATGTTGAAAATCGGCCCATCAATGCCGATAATCAATATTTCGGGCGGGCGAATTTCCCGTCCGATTTTTGTAAAAAATAATTATGGGACCAAACTGCTTTCAAACAAAAAATTTTTTTTTTAAATCGGTTCATAAATGCCTTGGCTGACAACGTTTTAGCACACAGGTACGTACACACAGCTTAAAAAACTAATGTAAAATCAACATGTCGCAATTTTGATAAGAAATCATATTAAATTTACAAGAAATAATTTCTTGGTTAAGTGTGTTGGTGTTTATTTGTTTTGTTCATTGCTACAATTCACTTGTTGTTGTTGTTTATTTCTATATAGCCCAGCAAACCAAAACATTTGAAAATAATATCGCATTCGAATGTTGCGTACACATTTCTCGGACAAAACACTCGAGAACAGCTATCGAAGTCGGAAAGAGAAAAAGCTGCTAGAGCCCACTCGTCGCTCAGTTTGTGGCAGCAAATCTGTCGATTTCGATGTTTCGCTGACAAATTAATAGCGAACAGATATCGAAGAAATATCGATACCACAAAAATGCAGGAAAAAGTAATTTTTCAATATCAAATTCACGTTGATTCAACATGATTCTTCGAATTATTTCATTATCAACTTCATTTTGATTTAACTGTACTGGAATATTAAATCAACATGAAAAATGTTCTTTGAATGTTATTGTAAAATGATGTTGAATTAACATAAAACACTTATAGAGCAAAATCACAACCGAAAAATTTTAAATTAATCTCATTTTCGACGATTTTAATATGAAAATTTTCTGTGTGCTCGGACTTTCTTGCAAATGCATATTTTTTGTGGTGATAGATAAAGAGGTATTGACTAACTATCTATGCGAATAATCAAATTTTAAGTAGTTTGGCATTAATTTGTAGTTGCATATTTTTGCATATTTTGGTGGTAAGTGCATATTTTGGCAATAAATGCATATTTTTTGGTGTTATAAAAATTTTTAAAATTCATATTTCTTAATTTAAAAAAAAAATATTAATAGGTCGATTATGGATGGCAACCGAGCCTCAGTCGGGTTGCCAGTTGATGAACATGATACTACTGATGGCAACTGACAGCTGTCAATTTCAGTTCCTATTTACTTGAAGTCTACACGTAACATAATATATAAGATGAGATTGTCAAATTCAATCGCAGAGAGAATTATGTTACGTGTAGACTTCAAACTAGTGTTATCTCAATGTTATAAGAATTTTTATGAGAGCGTTGCTATAAGAATTCTTATAACAACAATCTTATGAGATGAACTGTCAAAAAACACATGTACATGAAAATAAAATAGTGTGCATGTGTGAGTGTTTATTAAAATAAATGAAAAGCGATGATTTTGATAAAATTTCTGTGTTAAATAAATGAATAAATGTGTTTTATTGATTCATAAATTTAAATTTGTGTGAAAAATTAAAAATAAAATAGATAATTAAGCAAAAGTAGTACATGTTAACTCGATGAGCATTTGCATAAAATGAAAACTTATCGGAAAAGTTAAATTACGTCTTCCCCTAGTGTGCGATTAAGAGAAAATTCGACCTTTTGTTTTTAGTATTCTGTCGACGTTTTTCCCATGTTATCTCAAAGTTAATGGCCCTTATCGTGTTTGGCGATTTTCGCCTTCGACTACGACATTTTTGTAACAGATTAAAGAAAAATGTAGCGTGCTGTCTTTAATCTAATACAAAAATGTCTTAGTTGAAGGCAAAAATCGCCAAACACGATAGGGGGGAATGTCTCGTGAAGACGCTGTGTTAGTGCCTTACTGGTAGTCATTAATTTCCAGTTGCCGATTGGCATCGCAACTAGACTTCGGTTGAATGAAATAATAGCCCCAATGATGTTTATTTTATATTTTTTCCCTAAATACCCTGCGGAAAATTTGCTGACAAATGATCCAAAAGTACTCGTCCTATGACTTGAGAAAATGAGACTGGCAACAAAAATAAGGAGTAGTGAATCGTGAAAAAAGACATATTGTGTAAATGGTCACATATTAACCATTTTCAGTCAATTTAGTTGGTACTCCGGCTAGTATTGTAGTAAACGGCACTGAACAAATTCGATGCACCTGGATCTAAAGTCTATCACATAGTATCTATATAATATTAATTGTCTCCCTTCAATGAGACTGCGATGCCACTCAGGAACCTGTTCCGTAACTACATTTAGACATTAACTCCAGCTTAACTGGTATTTATAACATTGAAACATAAGTTCCCCTGTGGTCGAGTGGGTAGTGTACTAGCCTGTCATGCCGGAGGTTGTCGGTTCGAATCCTATCAAATAAAAATAAAATACAATTTCTACTTGGATTTGTAACAATGAAAAAATAAATTAATCGATAATTTCAGCTGAATTTGGGAATAATATTTATATATAATCTATATTATTCTACACCGATTAGGACTCCATAAGATAGTTCAGAGACAAGTTACAAGGTGCATACAAAGTATCAATTAACCCCATCCAAGGCCATCCCCATGTAAAAGTGGCTGGTCCGCTTCATAGGAAATGTTAGAACTCGGACTGGTCCCTACCACCTGGGGACCGGTCATGTGACTTGTTTTATGTCAGTTCCATTTACCGTAGGGTAATAATAAAAATTAAGGAAAATATTTTCATATTATTTTAGTTTTGGTACTTTGTTCGTACGTAAATGCATATTTTTAATTTTTAGGTGCATTTGTTAAGCGCTTAAAAACAATTTTTAGTTGCATGAAAGTTCGAGCCCTGATAATAACTATATTTTTTTAGATGGATGATATATGGTATCAGTAGAACAGCACTACGTGCCACACAGCGAATTCCTTAAAGGAAATTTTTGTTTGAACTCCCCAGCCTTATTGGAAACCCCTATTGATGTGTCCCATAACATGAATCAATTCATTTCCAAACGACACATACAACTACACACATACATACATACATATTTTAAAAAACTTTTAACTTAATAAAGGAAACAAATTTTTCTGGAATGCATTTGTGCCTACAATTAAAATTACGAAAATAACCCATCGAAAATTAACCAAAACGAAACGATACAAAAAGAAACAAAATTTAAGTGTGTAAAACTCCATTTGATATTCAACAAAGCGGTAAAAAAGCTTTTGATCTATTTATATATTTCTGGAAAAATCATGGTTTTAATTTTTGGGGCAAAACTGATTGACGACTGGTTGACTTCACCACAGCAAAAAACACTTTTCATCAGCAAAACAATTTTCATCGCTGTTAAAATGATGACGACAAAAAGGAAAATCAGCCAAAAAAAATTTAAAAGAAAATATGTGGAGCACAGCATCATGTGGGAGGGAGGTGGTATTGCACTTTAATTCATAACATGCGTTATAAAAAGAAAAAAATAAACGAATTTTTAGAGTTTTATGTTACTATTATTTTCAAAATTGCACTTTTATGAGGGCACAAACGAAATAAAAACTGTAAAGTGCATTTTATTTCTGACTCTGTCTGCCAGTTTTTAATATTTTAAGAGGGCGTTTATGCAGGAATTTGTCACTGGAGCATGTTTAACATGTGTACTGGAATATGTTTCTTTTGGTGGTGGAGTTTTATGTTTAATGTTTTTTTATTTTTTCTTTCTTTTTTTTTAGCAGAAATAATCAACCAAATGGGTTAAATTTGTGTTAGTTAGGCCCAAATTTACAGTCATTAGTTAATTATTAGTAAACTAAAATGATAACTATTGTTTAACTAAAACTTCATATTTACAGTGTATTGTTTAACTAAAATTTTTAATATGGGTAAGTATTGGTAGCCCTATCAAATATAAATAAACAAGCAAAAATAAAGAAATAAAGAATATTACACATCTTACGGCGACAATTTAAAAATTTTTAAGCACACAAAGCTAATGGAGCAAATGTTTTTTGTCGCTCCTAAAAGTATGCTATATGAACGTAATAATTTCCAAAACATGGTGCAATAAGTATGCAGGCTCAATAAATACAACAAAAAACTAGATAATGCTTGTCAAAAAAAATACACGTGCTAGACGTTACTAATGACGTTATGCTGCCACCTGTATACTTATTGCACCATATTCCAAAGCATCTAACTAATTGTTAACCAATGGCGTTTGACGGTTTAACTAATGGTTAACAAAGAAGTGTGAATAAAATATCATTGGCTAAACTATTCACCTTTATTCTATTTGGCGTCGGCAACATCGTCGTCAATTTTGAGGCAACATCAATTTAACACAACGTCAATACTAATTTTGTATTTCGTAACAGTCTTATGACGATGTTGCCTGTTTATCGATACCTACAACACACATATCTAATATTTGAGTCAGCTGATACATTTTGTTTACGATTTTCAGTGTTTTTGAATAAATAAAAAATTGTGCATACATTAAAATAAAAATGATTTTTCTTCTCGATTCGGACTCCAGTGACGAAGAAAATAAAAAAAATTGATAGTGGAAAAAAGACTGCTTAGACAGAAATCTTGTATTTTTAACTTGCCCGATGAGAAGTAAGTAACAAATTTGAAGCAATAATTTCCCAAGTAATAGATTTTTTATCCTTTTTAAGATTTGAAAGTTATTTTTGGTTAAATAAACCATCTTTTAAACATGTCCTACAAATAATAGAGCCTCATTTAAAAAAAGGGACGAGGTCAACATATGTTCCAAATACCATAAAATTGGCAGCGACATTGCGATTTTTCGCTCAGGGGTCGTACCAGCTCAGTGTTGGAAATGATTTCAACCTGGGACTGTCACAGCCAGTCGTATCCAAAATTTTGTCCGAGGTTCTGGTTGTCATGGAGAGGGAGGTTTGTCCAGAATGGATAAAGTTTGATATGACGGATGCTGAAAAAAATGAAGCTAAGTTACATTTTTTCGAAAAAACACAATTTCCAGGTGTGATTGGGTGTGTGGACGGAACCCACATCAAAATTTTAGCCCCAAAAAAAGAAGAGCAGCATCCATACTTCAACCGCAAAGGATATTTTAGCTTAAATGCCATGATAGTAAGTTTGTAATTTTTTTTTATTTTCTTTATATTTATGTATAACTATTTTATACTAACATAGATTTGTGATCACAAAATGCGGATTCGATTTTTGGACGCACGATATCCAGGCTCTAGCCATGATTCGTTAATTTGGAACGTGAGTCATGCAAAACGAATTTTGAAAACACGCTATGACGCAAATGACCATAATTCGTGGCTTTTAGGTAGCATTATAATATTAATTTAGATGTTACATATATGTATATTAATTTAACTTTTTTTAATCAGGTGATGCTGGCTATCCTCTAGAGCCTTATTTGATGACGCCATACCGCTCGGCTTGTGAAGGAAGTGCAGAGGCTGTTTACAATTCCAAACACGCTAAGGCGCGAAATGTAATAGAAAGAACCATAGGTGTCTTAAAAAACAAATTTCGTTGCCTCCTCGGTGCACGTCAACTTCACTACAGACCAGCAAAAGCTATTAAAATTGTAAATATAAAAATTTCGTTAGACAACATATTTTTCAAACAAACAATTTACCTTACTTTTTGCCATCCATCGCCAGTTCTAATTGGTGGACCAAGCGAATTTAGCACAGTAGCAATACTCTCCCACTCTTCCTTAAAATTAGTAGGAGCAATGCCCCTGCGAAATCCTCTGGCTAGTGATGGATTCTTTTCAAGTTCTTGCACAAGCTTCTCGAATTGGCATTTATTTGTTATTTTAATTTTTTCCATTATTTCATTTAAACCAAAAATCAACACAATATACCAAAAATTCAACACAAATATATAAAAAAATACCAAAAACACAGAAAGAAAGAAAACTGTAATGTTGAATTTTTCAAAGTTTTTAAACACAACAGAAAGCAACGCAAGACAACACCAAAAATGGCGACGACAAATTCAAAGGCAATTAGAGACAACATCAACGTCAATTTTGCTTGCAAAATACCAAACATATGTTAAAAGTTATCGATAAATGGCAATACTGCCAACTAGAATACAGATTTGCAACAAAAGATAAAAAACGGCGTTGTTTTCTATTGCCGTTGTCAAATAGAATAAGGGTGATTGTCATTAGCTAACTAATGACTGTGAATTTGGGCCTTATATTTTGAATTAGTCATATGATTTAAAATAGACCACAAAGTTTTTATTGAACTTTGGGCGGAAAATTAAACATGAAAATTCCTTGAACGGCAATTTATATTTAGATCTCAAAATAGCTTCTGATTTGCTAATTTGTACATATGAATTTCCTAAAGTTGTGCATAAGTATTTTCAACTTAGTTCAAAACTAGAACTTGTACATATGTTGTTACAAAACGCTATTGTAGCTAATTTAAACCCTCTTCCACCCCTTGGTACAGATTTTTGACAACTCTCTAAAAGTATTCCGCAATATGTAAACAGCTAAGATTTCACGTTTAACTAGAGTTATCCACCTAAAATCAACTAAGAAAAAGGATGAAATGGGCCGTACCCTCTACGATTTTAATGAAACTGGACTTTTGTTAATGCGTACAACAGAAACCCGGACTGTAAAAGTCGCTATGTTCGGCACTACTGGACTTGTTTTTAGGGTTCCGTACACCAAAAGTGTAAAGGAACCCTATTGTTTTCGCTACGCTGTCCGTCTGTGTGCTACGGACCTGAAATTTTCACAGAATATCTTAAACTTTTGCCGCTACAACAACAAATTTATGACTGCTAAAAATTAAAGGGTGTTCTATAGCGAGCAACGAATTATGTTGAAATACTGATGTAATATACACACACTTATATATAGACACTTTAAATTTTCAAAGTTAGTGTAGTCCGTAGAATAGATTACACCAATTAACACTGATATTTAAAACAATATAATTTAAAGGGTGTTCTAATCAGTTAAAGTAATTTTGACTATGTAATTTAGACAATTTGCTGCATCTTGGAAACCGTAAGAGGCAAACTCTTGAAATTTTAAAAAATGCAAAAACTAAAAAATTCCAAAAATAAAAACCGCCAAAATGAAAAAAGCTCTTAAAGGAAAAAAGCACAAAAATTAAAGAAAATCGCCAAAACTAAAAAGATCGCAAAAAACTAAAAACGTCAAAAACCGAAAAAAGTCGTCAAAACGAAAAAAAAAACACTAAAACCTAAAAAATCGCTAAAACTAAATATACCGTCAAAAAACGAAAGAAATGGCTAAAAATTTAGAAAATTCTCCAAAACGAAAAAACCCCAAAACAAAAAAAGTAAAAACTAAAAAAGTCGCAAAAAACCGAAAAAATCGCCAAAACGAAAAAAGTGTCAAAATCAAAAAAAATCGCTAAAATTAAAAAATTCACCAAAAACCGAAAAAATCGCAAAACCGAAAAAGGCGCCAAAACTGAAAACAAGCGCCAAAGCTAAAATAAATCGCTAAAACTAAAATATATCGTCAAAAAGCGAAAAAACGTTAAAACAAAAAAAATACCAAAACCAAAAAAATCGCCAAAACTAAAAAATCGTCAACAATCACCAAAATGAAAAAAGCGGCAAAACCAAAAAAAAAAATTCGCTAAACCAATATATATATGAGGGTGCTGTTGGCTGAGTAGTTAGCGCGTTTGACTACAAACCCTGAGGTCTTTAGCTCAACACTAGTTTCAGGCAAGCCAACAACATAATGCATTTTTCTCATGTGCATTGGTGTGTTATTGTATTGGTATAGCCGATCAGTTAATCGGGTAGTAATTAAACGGTTAACCGATTAACGATTAACCGAATGAATACCCTACTATGTACAAAATAAAATTATATGAGTATGCTACATAAAGCTATTTTTATATAATTTTTAATAAATACAAACCCATATTTAAAAAAATATTGAAATTAAAGGATATAAAATTTTAGTTTGTCTGTTGGTCACGTTTTCTTTGTCAAATATTTGCCAAGTTTGACCGTACCTTAAGGCCCTTTTTTAAACATTTTCGATTTTTATGAAATATGGTTTGCAGCTTAGAAATTTATATGCGTTGATTCTTAACTTCTGGTTATCAAAAATTGGAAAGCCAGCAAAAAACTTTAGGTATTTTGGTAATGGGTAGGTAGTAGGTTTTTAGTGTTTTACAAAGTAATGAGTGGCACTTATTTATCTGTAATTGTGTTGAGATCCAACATGATTTTATTCATCACTGAATTAATGGGTGATTTTATAAGAACTATCGGAAAGTAAAAAAGAAAAAAACACATAAAATTCAGAAAAATGCATGAAATATTTATTTGGATCGATAGTTGGGTCGATATAATTTAATGTTTGAAGATTATTTCATGCAAATGTTGGCCGCGGCTGCGCCTCAAATGGTCCATCCGCTTAGTCCAATTTTGGCATACTCTTTCCAACATTTCGGCCGGTATCTCACGAATAATGTTGGCAATGTTGGCTTCCAGTGCGTCAATCGAAGCGGGCTTGTCGCTATAGACATTAGCCTTAACATAGCCCCACAAAAAATAGTCTAGAGGCGTTAAATCGCACGATCTGGGCGGCCAATTGACTGGTCCCAAGCGTGAAATAAACTGTTCACCGAACTCGCCTCTCAATTGGTCCATTGTTTCGCGTGCTGTGTGGCATGTGGCACCGTCTTGTTGAAACCACATGTCATGCAAATCAAGCTCTTCCATTTTGGGCAGAAAAAAGTTTGTTATCATCGCACGGTAGCGCTCACCATTCACAGTAACGTTGTGATTCGCATCATCTTTGAAGAAATACGGCCCAATGATGCCGCCAGCCCATAATCCGCACCAAACGGTTGTTTTTTGTGGATGCATTGGTAGCTCTTGCAATGCTTCTGGCTGCTCTTCACTCCAAATACGGCAGTTTCGCTTGTTTACGTATCCATTCAACCAGAAATGAGCCTCGTCGCTGAACACAATTCTTCGATAAAAAAGTGGATCTTCATCTAACTTAACAGAGCACGCATTTTGGTAATAAAATTCAATAATTTGCAAGCGTTGTTCGTTTGTAAGACGATTCATGATTAAATTATAGACCAAACTGAAGATGTTTGACAGTGACATAAGATACAAAACGTGCGTGAGCTGTCAAAACTAGTGTTGCCAAAAAGATAATAGCAAAAAAATCACTCGTTATATAACATCGAACATAATGCCCCTCCTTGCGGTGTGCCTTACATGACACATTTCCTTAACATTCCTTCAAACAGACACGAGATAATTATTCTACTTTTTAGCATGCTGTCCTGCCCGCCCGTCCTCTGAATTATGAATGGGTGCATGCGGGATGCGGTGGTTTAGAACCATGTCAGAATGTATTCGGATTAATTTCAAAACAAATAAACTGAATAGTTAGTTTGCATACATTAATTTACTTTAAATGCCACATTTTTAAGTATTTTTATATGCATTTCTATGAAAGGGAGAGAGGGTGTGCGAATGAAATAAATAAAAATATTATTTCAAGTTACAACTTCAAACATAAAGTTTCCACATTCATATACAACTTTTTTTTATTTATAATTTATTATCTGTCAGTAACAATGCATAGAGCCAATTTTTATGCCACAATAACGTGTTGATTGTCTTCTTCAATACAACAGAATGCTTCTTTTCTAGAAAAATTATACCCTTGATAGCAATTACATGAGAAATTCTTTCGTATCAAAAATATTTTTTTAATAAATTTAAAAGCCACTTAAGAGTTATTTTGATAATAGTATTTTTTATATATAATTCGTATTTTTCATTTTTTAAAAGATGCATTTGCTGCTGCTTCTGCTGCTGCTCTGGTAACTTTTTATCACACATGTAATGTTTCAAATGATGCATAATTTGTTATCGGAAGAATGAAATCGTTTATGGTTTTGTAATAATACAACAAACATATTTTTGGGTACAATTTCACACATTCCCCAATAGTTTTCATGTGAAATAAATTTGTTACGATAATACTATTTTGTTCCCTCATGCTTGTGCGTATTAAAATTTATGTTTTTTGTTAGATTTTATTTTTTTATATAATATTCAAATGTATTTTTAAATATTATAAAGAATTTATGATGCAAATGAATTTTTGTGATGCCTGGAGGTTATCAAACAAAATTACATTTTTGTAGTAAGTATGTATTGATATTTTTATATTTAAGATAATTATAAAGTAAGAAAGAATAGTGTTGGAATTTTTTTTAATATGCAGTTAATAAAAAATAGCGGTAAATGTTTAGGTTTTAACGGAACCCAAGACACCTGAAAGCTGATGAAGTGCGATGCGGCACAGAAAATGCGTATTCCATTCTGCTGGTGTAGACCTATAGTCCACAAACTCTACTTTGGTATCGCCAAACAGAGACAACAACTGCATCCCCGATTGGAACTTGTTTATGGTCCTTCGAGCCGGATTCTGGTTACAGTCGTTACCAACTCTGACGACGCTATGTTCTCTCAATCGCCCCAAATGTCTGGTCCTGCCAATTGAACTTCTACAAGGTGCAAGGCGGACGCCATGTTTAGGATCCAACGGAACCCAAGACACCGGAATGCTGATGAAGTGCGTTGCGGCACAGAAAATGCGTATTCCATTCTGCTGGTGTAGACCTATAGTCCACAAACTCTGCTTTGGTATCGCCAAACAAAGGCAACGATTGTAATTAACGATTGCAGCTTGTTTACTAAATATTTAAGAGTTTTTTTTTAAATTGTCACAACTTTTTTTTTCAGTGTTTAAATAACTTAAGTCGAAGTAGCAAAAGTCGTAACACTGCTTTGGCTTTTTCCAACTGTTTAAAATGAACCAATGCTTTTGCTTATGCTTATGAAAAAAAAACAACAACAGTCGCAGTCGAAGCAGAAAACGCTTTATGAACAATTGCGCAGTCGACGATTTGAAAAGTTTGAATTTGATTTACTTTTGCTTTTGGTTAGTATTGCAAGTAAAAGCAGAAGAAGTTTATATGCTTTTGCGAGTCGCAAACAGTCGCAGTCCAAGAAGCAAAACTCTTGCTTTTAGAAGTTGTAAGCAATCGCAGTTAAGTGCTTTTTGTTTTTGTTTCTTGTCTTATGTGCAAAAACAACAACAAAAACGTGACAAAAACCACAAAATAGTTGAACCTGCAGAGCACTTCTAAAAGCAAGAGTTTTTGTCTCTACGACTCTAACTGTTTGCCACTTGCAAAAGCATATAGACTGCTTCTACTTTTACTTCACAAGTCGTTCGACTTCTGTAGAAAATGTAACGCGGATCTAATGAGCTTATGGAGCAATAACAACACATTGTATCAGGCTTGCATTTTGTGCAGAAGTCGAACAGCTTGTAGAATAGTCTAATAAAAAAAAATTTTTGTTAAATCAAGAAACCCGACTGCGTAAAAAAACTAAAAGAAAAATAAAACAAGTCCAGTGTGCGGAACACTCTGATGGTCGAAAATTCAGGCAAAGGTTCTGATAGTTGATATTGTATAATTTGGGGACAAAGAATCGAATGGCGTTCACTGCTTTGTCAGATCGGCACGAGTTTTCGAGATATTAGTATTTTAATATTTTTCTTTAGTTACTCTATTATTTATTAAGGACCTTCTTACTTCAGACCTTATTAAAGGCGGCTTTTTTACTTTGAGATTAGAGATTAAATTACATTTAATCTCTGTACTTACTTTTTGAATGGACTTTTTTTAAATTATTTTGCTAGTTAAGCGGCCAAAGCTGGTGGTTTAATCTTACTTCACATACACCTAAATATTATTCATACAAAAGTGGTAAATTCCATTTATTTTGTTCTCAATTGTCTAATCATTGATGTAAATGGTTCCAATAACATTTTTAATTTGTCGTAAAATATTTTACTTGTCAACAATATTAAATTACAGTAGTTTTCCGGCTTAACGAACCAGTACTTTGTCAGGCCCGTTCGTTAAACTGAAAAGTACGTTATACGCAGTACTTATGTAGAATAACCAGTTTATGGATAAATAAATAACTAGAATTGTATTTTTTATTGTAAGATAGCGTTACTTTTTTCTACTCGCTTTGTTTTTAGTTATTTGTATAAGAAATTTCTTAAAATAAGTTTTTTAACTAATATTATGAATCTTATTTGTTCGTTAAACTGAGCACAAAAAAATATTTTTGTTCGTTACTCTGCAGTTACACGTTCAAGAAATTGCTTTCAAGTTGATCACACGTATTGCTTGTTAAAACTACTTTAAATTGACGCTGTGACGTAGGCTGTAAGCAACTTGATATTCAATTTTGTTTTCAAGATGTCGTCGTCAAGGAATCAACAACGAAACAGTAAAACCCGGTTATAGCGCATTCTCGGTTGTAACGATCTAAGTCTAAAGTGTCGACGTTTTGGTTGCCATTTTCATACAAAAATAATTCGTAATAGCGAATTCGTAGTTAACGAATCCTCGTTTGTATCGAACTACGCTTATTACGAACTTGTCATAGAGCGGTTTTTTTGCTGTTTGCACAAAGTTCGTTATAGCCGAGTCTTTCTGTAATTTACTTACAATAATAGAGATCAGCTGTTTAAATTGAACGAAAAATTGAAAGAAAACTTGAAAGCAAAATTTAAATCAAGTTGGTAGTCAATTTCCAATTATGTGAGTGTGTTAGTAAAAAAGTGTGAATGTATTGAAACTTGAAACAAAAATTGAAACAAAACTTGAACGTGTAACCTCCAAGTTATATAAGACAATCAATGGAGCGAATTGATCTTGAACTGTTCGTTAAAAGCGATGTTCACAGAATCGAATGTTCGTTAAGCCGGAAAACTACTGTATTTCAGTTTCTTCTTCTTCTTCTTCTCTAGAAAAAATAGAGTTGCTTGATAGCACTATGACAAAAATGTTGCCAATTCCTGTTGTTTATTATGGCAATACTACTAGGTTTAAACTACTTCTCAAATATATCAAATTCATTGATACTGGATTAAATAAATTTTCAGATTAGTTAATTATAGAATAAATCTCAAAACCCAAAAAGTCGCCCTTAGGAATTTTTTTTATTCAATTGTCATTCTTATTTAACTGCTAAAGAATGCCTTACAGAAGGCCTCAGCTCATCCGTATAAAAGATGAGATACACATTCCACATTCGCTTCTATGAGAAGGGAGAAGAGAAGGGATAAAATTTTTTTGTTTTCTTTTTTTGCCAAAGCAAAAGAAAATCGTTTTGTTCATTAAAAATGTACTTTGGAAATAACAAACATTCTCGTATTCTTTTTCGCCAGTAATTTGTATATAAAGATGTAGTTTACGTACAAGAGACATCATACATGCTGCTATTACACCCTTTATGTTAGAGATGATTAACTTATATTTATTCCGGCGAAACTATTCATGTGCAATTCTTTCTTAATAAATACAATCGTGATAAAAAAAATCACATTAATCAAAAGTACAGAAACTGCTATAAAAATACCGAGATTAAAAAAATTTTCCCCTGCAAAATGACCTTTTCAGAAGGTCTTTTGTCAGATCTTCTAGAACTAGCAAACGGAAGACCTTCCCCGCAATGACAACGTGTGTAAAAAAGATATCGATTATGGAATGGAGCGAGCAGGCCTTGTACATCCAAAAGAAGTACTCCTTTTTTCCCGCTGGGTACAGACACACAGCCATATATACATATCAACATAGGCATCAGCGTTTTTTTTTCTTTGTTTTTTTTTTTTAAGAGAAGTAGCACAATCAGACAATTAATGCCTACCAGTTAATTAATTAATGTGTTACATTCTTTGGGAAAGGGATAGTGTAGAGAGAACAGGTGGTGAAGTGGGAGAGAGATAGAAAGCTTAATTCATTTACAACCCGGCTATTGCGCGTTTTTTGTAGAGCAGTGTTGCAAGCCCCTCTGGTGTCAAGTAGAGGCATTGAGTTGGTTTTAAGCTGTGTAGCCATTTTATTAGTTGTTTTACTTCGCCGACGGTTCTACAATACCGACGAAGGAGGGTACTGTGAAGTGCATTGGGATATGTTACCTTTTTTTAATCACTGCCGGTACTGCCAAAGTGATCAGTGCTATGCCTTCATCACTTTAACAGTCCAACAACAACCAACACAATAACACACCAATGCAGATGAGAAAAATGCATGATGTTGTTGGCTTGCATGGAACTAGTCTTGAACTCAAGGCCTCAGGATTTGTAGTCAAACGCGCTAACTACTCAGTCAACAGCACCCTCTGACGATCTGACGAAAACTGGATTTTCGAAAATCGGGGTAAAATCAATAACTTCTATGGTATTCACTCGATTAATTTTTGCTCTATTAATCGAAAAATTTAAGTCATATAACGATCGATCAAACAAAAATTTCCAATTTAAGTCGATTAATCGAATAACTAGAGTAAAAGGTTTGTAAATTGTCTTTTTTTTCGCATGAATTTTTTAAGATTTCTTAACCAAAACTTCATTCAAAGTGTCATTAAATTTAACTTCGATCCACTATAACTTTTTATCCGATCAAAGCAAAGAAACAACTTTTGGACGCGTAATATCCTTTAAAATAAGATACATATTATATTATTCGAACCATCCTTTCACGCTGGATGGAGCTTTAAGGAGAAGTATACATAAAAAAGTAAATGAGCGGTTACATGGATAATGACCGAAATGAACATAATAATAATAATATTTCTCACGTTCAGCACATCCTAATGACCTTAAAAAAATGCAATACAAACTTTAAGCATTGCAAAAGTACAAATTTATTGAATTACCCTGCATAAAGTGGGACAAAAATATGATTTATAAAATTTTTCCCAAAGCAAAAACTTCTCAAAGCGATGCATTTAAATAACGTATTTTTTTTAGATGATCAACTGTTTTCATTAATAAAAATGTATAACACGGCAATAAAACTTGATTTTTAAAAATTTTCCGAACAAAAAATAGAAAAAACCGAGTAAATCCGAAAGGTTTCCGATTAATTCGAATAATTTTTAAACAAAAAAGTTACTAGAATAACTCAAACGAAATAAAATCTTTACTCGATTGTTCGAGTAATTTAAACATCTCAATTTCGATTAATTGATTAATCGAACAATAGAAAAGTCGATTAAAATGAATACCCACCCTAAGAACTTCAAAAATTTTTTTTTTTTGATGGCGTTAAGCCCAAATGTAAATTCTCTACGGCGAATTCTCTTGCGACTACCTGGTGTTGACATATCTTTGGTCGATGTGAAACCTGAAACAAATGGTTTATATTAGGGATGTAACGATACGCCGTTTTGCCGATCCGATACCGATACCGATATTTAAAAATAAATATCGCCGATACCGATTCCGATACCGATACGAATATTGAAATTGAGTTCAATATTCGATCAACATATTTAGATCAACAAAACTCAAGTGCAATTTTTTTATTATACAAAATTACATTGTAAGAGAGAATATTTAAAATTGATTTTAACCCAGTATAAAAAATTGGAAGTAATTTTTAAGGAGAAACATTTCTTTGCTTCCAAAAAATCTATATTAAAAATATGCAGATAATTAGTAGAAAAGCAAGAAAAAATTTTTAATTCCTTTATAATTTTAAAAATACTCGCCATGCTTTTTAAAAAATCGATTTTTTAAAGGACATTTATCAACTAATATTCTTCTAAATAACTTAATAGCTTAATTATTAAAAGTCTTCTAAGTTTATATTTATTCACCTAAATTTACATGAAAATAAAGTTTTGAGTTTAAATTCGCATAAAAAAATTGTGAAAATGGGTAATTATTATCCTTTTTCCTTGAGGAAAAATCATTATAGAACACCGAAAAAGAAATTTGTTCTAAAATCGCTTCCAATTCGGTGATTGGTAATCGAAAAACAGAACTTCTTGCAATGGCAAGGATATGTAAAACTAATTAGAAATTATCCGAATTTGCAATACTTCCGGATCGCGAATTCTACATTTTCATGATTTCTTTGGAGTGTCTTTTTTTGCTGAAATAAGATTTAAAAAACAACGACTTGAATTTGAATTCATGGTAAAATTAACAAAAAATAAATAATATCAAAATATTAATAGTTTTTAAAATTGATATTAATAAGATTTAAAAAATAACGAAGTGAATTTAATTCATGGTAAAATTGAATAAAAACAAATTATTTGTTAAAAAAACTCTGAAAAAAATGTTAAAAGTATCGTCGTATCGACAGTAAAATATCGCCGATACCGATGTATCGGAAAATCTGAAGTATCGCCGATATATCGGTATCGGTATCGGTATTCGTTACATCCCTAGTTTATATAGCCCATTTTCGTCAGACGCGATAATAACATTACAACCAGTGATGTTATATGTAGGGAAAAATCCCTATTCGTAGGGATTTTTGTCTAAAAACAATGACCGTAGGGAAGAAAGGACAGATTTTTTCAAATCATTAAAATGTAGGGATTTTTAAAAATTCTAGTTTTTTCGTTATTTTATTACAGCATTTTTAGATTTTGACCGATTTCGGTCCATTATGGCTTACAATTTTTGTAATTGCATGAACTATTCCATAAAATTATAAAACTATAGAGATTTGTTTTATTATTTGTCGTACATAACAGCTTCCGATATGACAAAAATTTTTTAAAAAAGTGAAAATTTTTATAGCATTTTGAGTTTCATCCATTATAACTCCGTAATTTTTTATCCGATCAAAGCCAATTAGCCAATATTCGACGCGTAATTTAGTAGATATATAACTCAATTTATTCGAAGAAGCCTTTGAGTCTGTGTTGCGCTTTAAAGAAAATCACAAATGTACCGTCGTTATCTGGACAATGGCCGAAAAGATTTTTTCGTGTTTACAATACCTTTAAAAAATGCATTAGACAATTTTAAACTTTCCAAAAATAAAAGTTTGTAAAACAGCGCAATTCATATAAAAGTGTATATCTTTATCTTTAAAAGGGAATTTGTCTTCCGTAGGCCGAAAGTTAGCTACATTTCCTAAAAATAGATAAAATTCTGAAAATAGTGCAATATTTTGACCTCGAAATTCTAAAAATTTGTATAACAACTTTAAATAAATTTTATATATCAATGGCTTAACATAAAAAAGGCGTATCTCGATTTTTTCGAAATCGCGTTTTTAACGTTTTCTAGTAGTCAAAGTGTCCTTCTTAAAGAACTAAGAAAGTTGCAGCTCAGTTTTTTCCTTCTCCTGTAAAATAACGTTTTTTTTTCGTATTAAGGCCATGTACGTATATGTACATTAAACACAAAGAGGCTTATTTGCATTCATATATTATCATTTAAAAGTTGTAGCGATTTTTGTAAAGATAATTTTTTGAGCGCGTAGGGAAAAGTAGGGATTTTTTTCGGGCTGCGTAAAGACTTTTCAAAAAAGTATATAACATCACTGATTACAACACACAAAAATGTTTTTAATTCACGACTAATCCATTAACTGGGGGTCTCTACGAGCAATAAACTTGGCAATAATTGTGTTTTCATCTGTCAAATTCTATTTGCAACACCATATGTCCACGTGGGGACAGCAGAAACATTTATTTGCAAATAAATTGGGACATAATTATTCAATCTTATGTTCAAGAAATAATGTTTAACATAAGCTGTCAAATTTGATCGACATTTGTTGTTTGCGCGAATTAAACAAAACTATTGTCGACGTCACTATTTGTGGACGTCACGTCAAGACAATACTCAAAAATTGGCTCATTTCTACTCGTCATCGACAACAATTTACTATTACTGACATCCACTTACTACTCTCTAAGGCATATAAAATGGGAAGAGGCTGTTAATAGTAGTACATTTTTGTCGACAGCGAGTAGACAAATGCCAATTTTTTTGGTATTGTCTTGACGTGACGTCGACAAATAGTTACGGAATGTTCTTTAAATAAAATAGTGTTAATCAAAATCAAATAAACTAAAATAAAGACAAAAAACATCGAGCGATTCACAGTGAATTTTTTAAATTTATGTCCAATACCCACAATATGTGTGTTATAGCTCAGAACATAAGCCTGTACATGAACATAGGTGCTATTCACATATTACGTAACGCTATTTTTGAACTTTCTAGCCCAGTAACAAATCTTTAAACCCCCCCTGAAGCGTTACGTAATATGTGAATTGCCCCATATTTGTGCTGTTATTCTGCCGACGTTATTTCTTATGTTCGGAAATAAATATTGCGCGTGGAGAAAGTAATAAATTGACTAAGAAAACACGCATAAATTATTTATAATTTTTCTTTTAATTAATTTATTTTCTTGTTTTAACTAACAAATTCATATAAAAACTAAAAATTGAAAAAAAAAAACAAATAGAAAAGAATCTATTTTCTTTTACCTTTAGCCTTAGCAGCCATTCGTGGTCTTTGAGTTTTGCGCATACTACGTTTACGATTTTCTGATTTACGTTCAGTATTTTCAGCATTACGTTTTTTAATGAACTCCAAACGCATACGGGATTTAACAATTTGTTCAGGTGTACGCAACTCTTTGCCAACACCAGTACCAGCTCTTTTCTTCTCCTCCACCTTAATATTGTGCCTGGCATGTCGGCTGACAGGATAACGTTTTTCATGTGACAAAGGTCTAAAGCTATCATCATCACTACCCGCTTCTTTAGCCAATTGCTCTTCAACTTTTGTTTTCTCCTTCCAGCTTGAATAACGTCCTGTCTTAAATGAAGCTGGTATCCACGCACCCGATTCAGTGCGAATTTTTCCAGCTCTAGGATCTTGTACTGACACCATTTTCTTCTTTATACGATCCCACTTTTTCAAACCGGGCTTATGACGCACCTCATTTGTTTCTCGATCAATAACTGAAAACTCTGCTTTCATAGCTTGCCGTTCAAAGTTATTTATGGCTAAGCCATCTTCGGTATGTTTATCGGCCGATTGGTAGGGTATAAAGTTTTCAGTATCTTTGACATTTGTATGCTTGAATTTCTTTTGTCTTTTGGGTTTCTCCTTGTAAAGATCATCCATATTTTGAGGTCGCTTGGGAGCAACGACTTTTTTAAATGCCGAATGAATATCCTCCTCGTTGGCGGCATTTTTGGGATTATTTTTCTTCTGTTTTATTTGTTAAAAAATTGGAACATTTTAAAATTATATGTTTTACATTATTTAAAAACACTAGTTTCTATATAAACAAAATGGAAATATTGTAAAATGAATGATTGGTTTGGATGGCTATATGATTCCTACAAATAGTTTTAATAAGAGAATTCCTGATAATTGTCAGACTAGGTTTTGTTATTAGATATCCAACAAAGAGCCCTAATATGTGTAATATACAGAATTTAGTGCGCTAAATTTAAATTCGTTTTCAGTTTTTTATTACGTACAGAGTTTTTTAATGAGCATGGCTAATGCTTCCACTATGTACATCAGCATATTCCACTCTAACTGGAGAACGGATTGTCCGATTTGAAAAAATATACCAGCAAAAGATGCGAAATAAAATTGCCTTTAAGCCATCTACATATATACATAAACCATACAGTTCGAATAAAAATTCATAACTCAACTATTAAAAACTCTAAAGGCACTTAGCTAAACATGAATGTGTAATATTCCTAAAACTTGGGCAAAATAAACATTCAATAAAATCCCAGCATTGAGAATATCGATGATGTTCCACGCTGGTAAGACCGAAATGGTAAAAGCTTAAAATAGTTGAACATGCTAAGAAAAGGACAGTTAGTGAAGTTCCGAACATTTAGACAAAGTTCAATAAGGTGCGACTGGCCACAAGATGGCGACAGTGTGTTAATTGAGCTTACTAATATTAGTAGGATTTTCGCTACAGTGTTGTTGCCACTGTCAGTGGTAGTGTGGGTAAAGCACTCTGATGAGTAGACTTGGTGGTCACGAAACAGCTGTCAATTCAACCTTCCGTACAGCCAAATTTTTCTTTGAATGTTCAATATTTATATGCTTTAGAATTTCTTTCTTAAATAAAAAAAAAATTTTATCGAAAGATTAAATTAAAAATGAACTTAAGCCAAACTAATTTAATAACTTTGAACAAAAACCATACAGTTCGACTAAAAATTCATAACTCAATTATTAATACCAATTTTTGTCAATTCAGTTCTCTCACCTAATTGTGAATAAAATCGACATTTGTCCATCGATTTTAATGTTTTATGGCTTATTAAATTCCTAATGTTCCTAGCTTTCTGATAAATTACCGAAAGGTTTTGAAAACGAAAAATTTTTAATTTTGCATGAAAAAACGAATTTTTCTGAATAGCCGCCCCAAAGCTGTTAGAAATGTGAAATATTATATATGGATGACTTAAAGGTAATTTTATTGTGCATCTTTTGGTGGATTATTTATGCAAATCGGACAAACCGTTCCCGAGTTATGGTAAAATATACTGATGTACCTGGTGAAAATATTAGTCCAGTCCACATATTTTTAACCAACTTCAAAAAAAAGGAGAAAGGTTATCAATTCAATTCACTCCGCGATTTATGAACCGATTTCGGATTCAGTTTTTTATTCAAAAGGAAGTACTTCCAGATTGGTCCCGTTGAAAAATGGGCAGGGTCACGTCCATAGAAAGTAAATATGCATTCATTTTCAACTACTTCTACGCAACTGATTCTTATGAAACTTTGCACATACATTAAGTTTCTGATTGAATGCTACATCATGATTAAAAAAGTGGGCAGTGCCACGCCCATGCAAAGTAAATATTCTTTTTCAACAACTTCTACTAAACCGATTATGAAACTTTGCATTTACCTTTAAGGGCCAAATAAACTGCACAAGCGACTTGCCAAATATGACAGAAATGGGCGTTTATACAATCCTGTTGTGTAATATATGGCGTCGTTTTTACGTTTGACAAGCGGCTTGGCAAGCTGCTTGCAGAAAAATCAAACTGATTATATAGTAAAATTAGCTCATTCCCAACATAATTTCCATAGAGTGAGGTTTTCGTGGAAAATTAAAATTTAAATTAGTAATTAATGTGAAAAATCTTTGCTTGTACGAGCTGGTTTTGTGTAGTCTGTGTGCAAATGAAAAAGTATGTTTGCCAAGCTGCTTGCGTAGTTTATTTGTCCCTTTAGTTATCGTTACAACACAACATTATGTTTAGAAAAGTGGGCAGTGCCACGCCCATGAAAAGTAAATATGCATTTTAGCTACTTCTACTTAACCAATTCTTATGAAACTTTACATACACAATTTGTTCTCGCAAAAGTACATGATGATAAAATATGGGGGAGTGCCACACCTAATTTTTAGTCGTTTTTTTTGCAAGGATTATTATTATATAAAGGCTCGAAAAATAATTTTTGCGCACCAGATTATTACAACGTACTGCAAATTAAATTGTTGTTTAATTGTTTATATGAGGTTTGACAGATCAGCAGCTCTAAGAAGTTTACCTTGCTAAAAGTTCGAGTTTATAAAAACTGATAAAGAATTCTATGGAAAATCTAAAACTTTTTTCATGCGAGTTCTTCGATTTTGTGTTTCCAAGAAATATTTGATTTTTTTTATTTAAATTGAAAATTTTGAAAATTATTCGAGATTCAAAACCTACCCAAGATGTATCTAAAAAGGTGGCCTTATTAGTACAACATCCACACAAAATTGTTGGTGGATTCTCTTTGTTTGGAGTTTGACAGTTGCGGTACAAATGTTATTCCTTTTTTTATGCAGTTTGACAGATTCGTAAAGTCAACACCAGATTCATATATTAAAATGTCGGTGAATTGAATTACATTATAAAAACATCTGCTTACCTTATCTTTTATCACTTGTTCGGCCTGTTGTTCAACTTCCTTATCTAATTGCTCCATTTTAGTGCGATATTTTTCAATAACATCTGAGTGCTTGGTACGTTTCTGTTTCATAACCATATATGGTACAGATTTTTGTGTATTATTCAATTCAAATATAGTCTAAAATGAAAAAAATATATATTTTTTTTTAATTATATATCCAGAAGTTTAAACTTAGTCTTCTTTACAGTGTGTGGTTTAAAGTTGCGCATTTGTAACAGTAAATCATGTTTTTGATTTTGTAATTTACGCTCTTCTTCCGTTATTTCTTCAATTGATTTTGATGTTTTTATATCACTAGCGGCGGCCAGCTTGGGGGTAGCCTTAACTATAAAATCATCCAAAGGTTTTAAAGCAAAAAATTTTATTTTCTTAACTCTAGCATTGGCATCTGTGGAGGCTACAGGACGAGAGGACAGATATTTTTTGTAAGCATTCTCACTAGTACGTAGAACGCCACTCTGTAATAACAGAACAGAAAATTAATATTATATACATCTTTCATTTGATAATTTGGATAACTTACAATATTAGTATTTTTCTTTATCTCGGTCACTGTTAAATGTTCTTCCTCCAAAAGATCTTGCGGCACAGTTCCTATTACCGAAGAATCGTTTATATCAAATGCACGACCCAAAAACAAATGCAAGTCTAATAAATGTGCTGTATCGTCTGTGGAAAAAATTGAGTATGCCGTACCAGTACGACCGGCACGAGCACAACGGCCAACACGATGTACAAACAGCTTGGGTTTGCCAGGAAAATGTAAATTAACGACATAGTCTAAACTGGGTATATCAATGCCGCGAGCTGCTACATCGGTAACAATAAGCACAGAAACCTTTTTGCTCACAAATTTAGCGGTGTTGATCTTACGAGCCGAGGGATCCAAACTGGAATAGATTGATGTATTAGTTATACCACTTTCTGTCAGGATCTGAAAAGACAGGACATGCATGCATAGTGATTGTTTTCCACATTTCTATCAAAAGAAAATATGATCCAACGATTACACTTACAAATGATATTAGCTCAACATGATGTTGTGTGCCAGTAAATACCACAGTTTGAGCATCATGTGGTATGATATATTTCAGTAAAGTAACCAAAGTTGTGTAACGATCATCCGGACGACAATAGATAAATTTTAAACTTAACGCATCAGGTAATTTAGATTCGACATCTAGCAAATGACTTAAGAAATAAAATAAAAACGCACAAGTTATTTAAATCAAACTTGCCTAAGCGAATTAAAACAGGATCACTTAATCCAGCTCTAGCAAAATCCACCAATTGTTTTGGCAGTGTGGCAGAAAAGAGCACCATTTGACGAGAATGGGGTAAACGATGTAAAGTTTCATTCAATTGTTCACCAAAACCCATTTCAAACAAGCGATCGGCTTCATCAAATACAACATATTCTATATGATAACGATATTAAAAAAAATATCCTTTCTTAATTATATCTATTGATTTTTTTCCTCTCTTCCAACTCACCTATTGAACTTAATTTTAAATCCATTTCTACACATAAATGCAAAAATCTGCCGGGTGTAGCCACAATAACGTCTGGACATGTGTGTATAGCAGAAAACTGTGAGTCCATAGAATCACCACCCAATACCAAAATACTTTTCAAATCCATAAATCTACCCAATTCTTTGATGAATTTATAAGTTTGCACAGCCAACTCACGGGTGGGTGACAGTATCAAAGCTCTGGCACCCTTGGTGGGATCTCTGCGTTTAAGACGTTCGAATAGGGGTATCAGAAAACAAGCTGTCTTACCCGAACCAGTTTTAGCCATAGCTACAACATCACGTCCTTCCAATATTAAGGGTATTGTTTTCCGTTGAATGGGTGTGGGTACTCTATAGCCACGTTTTGTTATACCTTTGACTACTTCAAAACATAAGCCCATCGATTGAAAACCTCCACCTTTCTTTGCTTTAGCCGAGGGCTTTGATTTTAACAAGTTACTTCCATTATCATCTCCGTCTTTGTCCAGTGATGGGAATCCAGGTAATTCATCAAATTTATTTTTGCCCTGAATAAAATAAATATTATTTATTTAATTAGAAGCAAAATAAAAGAAAACTCACCATTTCTATAAATTATTTTAGAATGACTGCACGTGTTGTTGGCCGAGTTGATGTTTACCGAGAAAAAAGAGATGCCAGATGCTATTCACTGAAATAAGAAAAATTACCCGGACGAAGCTGGTAAAATGCTATTAACATAACTTAACATATCGTTTTTTTTATTAAATAAAGGATTTGTTACTAGTTTTTACATTTAAGAATAACTTTAGCAAGTTGCTATCATTAAAAACAACATAAAAAGCAAATCTATCGACCCTGTTCTGTAAACCGAATCCGAGTAAATATCTCGTTTTCCAAAAATACATAATGCTCCCATTGATGTATTTTAAATCGTATATAGTAAATTATTTTCAGATATGATATTTTAAGCTCTGAAATATATGAAGCTGCAAAAAAATATGAAAAAAGTTCTTTATTAGTGGATTTAATATCTGTATATCGAGCGTTTTCAAATCGACTCAATTTACAGAACAGGTAGGTATTTTATAAATTATTCCCCTGTGTAATAAACTGAGTAGTCTGGTAGGCTGTGTTGTTGTTGGCACGAATATGTGTGAAATTGGAAAATGTCAAAAGTTTATTTTTGTATAGAAAATGTTAAAAAGAGAAACAAAAACAAAGGGTAAGGTATTCTAAGGTAAGATACATGAGTTACTTCTTCGTACAGAAGTGTGTCAAGTTAGCCTTTTCAACAGTCACGGGTTTTTAATTGCTACTTTATTCGGCCATCATGCTTACACGCAATCTACATAGTGCCTTTTGTGTGAGAGAGAGACAGGTGGTGAGAAGCTAGCGAGGTAAGAAAAAAGGCACGAATTGAAATTTGAGGTGGTTTTTGTTATTTATCTTTGTCATTTTCGTACTCTCAGCATTAAGCATGTGTATAATCGTCAAAAAAGGCATGGATAAAAAGTCTGTAATGTGTGTGACTTTTCGTAGGGGATTTAAGAGAAAATTGTCAAAAAAGCCAGGTTAAAAAGGCATAGTTTGAAAAGCTTCTTAGCATTCCCGCTATTGTAATATCTCTGGATTTGTAATAGGTGGGCATTTAAAATTTTTTATTGTGGCTACTACAGTACTGAATATTAAAAATAAAAGAAGCTAGAAATAAAGGGTGCACGCATATGTAATGTAATTTTTCCGTTGTTTTATATTGTTGAAATTTTTACAGGAAATATATTACTATGGCCACTGTAACAAGGAAAATTTTTTTAATGCTAATAACAAACACTGTTCGGATTTGCATTTTTTGTGCATAGGTTCTGATAGTCGATCTTACGCAATTTGAGACTGTTTCGAGATATTATATAATTTTTTTTCCTTTAGATACCCAATTATTCGTTAGAAATAGATTTTATCAGCCTGTTCACAGAATCCAATACGGATTGGTTTGGTATCGATTTCTCTACAAAACCGGTTGATTGCGTTCATGAAATCCGTTTGTACTTGGATTTGCGAAATTTCCGTTAAGAAACGGAATTAATTGTTCATGAATTGGAGTTCAGGTGTCCTTTAATTCATGCATTTATTAGGTAGAACAAAATTTTCCAAGCCTCTAATTACTAAATACGTAACTTAGTAAACGATATTTTGAATATTAAACCAAAATAAACACTTTTTGAACAAAGCAATTCCGTTGCGTTTTCGTGAACGCATTCAAAATTGGAATTGGATTGAAATTCCGTTTCCAGTCCAATTCCGTATCGGATCCTGTGCACAGGCACTATATTCAAACTATATGTAAACAGAAAACATTACATTAGACTAGCAATGGATGTGTGAACATGTATTGCAGCAAATGTCACAATTATGTTCTCTTATGCCAGCCACCCTTACACGACATGTTTTTTACATCTGACTTGTTAAATTTCCCACTGTAAAAAACGTACATGTCGTGCGATACCTTTAAAACAGAGCTGCCCAACCCCTATGCGCTTGGTGCTCATTTGTTTTTGTAAAAGCACTTAGCTATAGGCTGTGTTTTTTAATACACACACAGCACTCAGCACTAGAAATACATGTGTTTGGCTGTGTTTTAATACACACATACAGCACTCAGCACTACCCTGCAGACAAAGTAACTGGTATGTAGCTGGAACTATACTAGTTGCTTTTTGCTTTAGACTAGTTGCCTATCTATCCTTTTTTCAATTATCGAACTATCCATTTTAACATTAGGTTGTCATAGGAGACCAACTAGTTCATTTGTATGCAGTTATATCCCAGTTGGAGTCCTAGTTATAGTAAACTAGTGCCCTTACTAGTTTTTTATTAAGAGTTTTGTAACTCTTAAAAAAACTTTGGCTCAACCGGGGTAAGAACACACATTCTTCATACTTTAAGGCAAGTACTCTACCCACTGAGCCACATTCTACTTATTTTTTTAATAGCTAAAAATATGTTTTACATAAAATCGTATACCTAATAATTTTTTCCCTTTTTGGCTAGTATCGTTACTATTCTTGATACAACTAGTAATATAATTGTCCTTTTTTGACTAGTATCGTTACTAGTCTCGATACAACTAGCAAAATGGTTGTTCTTTTTTGACCACTAATGTTACTAGTCTTGTTACAACTAGTATTATGACTGTCGTTTTTTGACAACTATCATTACAACTAGTAATACGACTGTCCCAGAGCGATACTAGTTGTAACTTTAGCTGCTGTGTAGCAATATGAAATATACACACAACTTTGGCTTACTAGTTTTTTTTGTCGTTCTTCACTGTATACAGGCAAGAGCAAAGCAACAACAAATAAATATACGAAATATTTTTTTCTTTGTTTGCATTGGTTCTTACAACAAAAAATATTGAATAAAAATTAGTTTTTCTTTATATGAATTGGTGTTTGCTCTTCGATAAGAAACTTTTAGGCACGCCTGCTTTAAAGATTGCTTCTGTAAAACTCATTTGCAACGTCATCTGACAAAATTTGAATTAGAGCGTGTTCCATGAATGTTTTATTTGTCTTTTTTGATTTTATTATTTGATATTTTTGATTAGATATTTTTAGAACTTTTCGAATTTCTTTTTATTTTATATAAAGAAAGTCTTACCAATTTAAACTGATATAACAAGTTTAATAGTTATATGTATACAAAACTGCAAAATTGCCACTTCAATTAAATTTATTTTTTTAATTACATTTCTTACATTTTACTTATATAAAAATTTGCTTACATAAGAATTATTAATATAAATTTATATAGTTAGTAACAGATTTTTTATGTTTCATTATTTTCTTAAAATTCAAACATTTCTTAGAAATTTTAATTTTAACAAATGCCAGAGTATTGCATTTTGTTTAAATAAAAAAAGAAATAAACTATTAATTGCATATGTATGAAAAACTTCAATTAAAACATATACAGAAACAATTTTGTCATATTGGAAGAAAAACTAACAAAAGTGTAAAAACTGTTTTGTAATGCGTAAGATTTTACAATAAGATAAAGAGAAAATTATTTGATAAAACAATCGAAAAGGGAAACTATTAATGAAAAATGTTTCCTTATGGATAAACTGGGGAAAAGGTTTACAAAAATGTTTATCGTTTGCTTAGTATGTACATTTAAAAATAAGAAAAATAAAATCAGAATTCATAGCTTTTGAAACAACAAATAAATTAAACTTAAACAAACGTTCATAAATGGATTTTAATGTAGGATGATTTTTAAATTATTATTCTTATTTTTTGTTTTAAATAAAAGGCAACTGTAAATTATAATTCTTTGAAACACCATATTCGATGTTTTAAAACTAAGAATCGTCATCAGTACGTTCTACTAACAGCATTTCTTCCAATCTTTCTAAACGTTGTCGCAAATCTTCCTTTTCCTTCTCCACCGAATCAAATTTACGTTTTAGTTCTTCATTTTGTTTGCGCAATTCAATTAATTGTCGACATATTTCCGGTGTAGATAATATTGGTATTACTGGTATGTTGGAGGTCACAGTTGCTGTATTGGACTTTAAAAAAGGTTTCACGTCTTCATTAGTTGCATTATTGGTTACACTGCTGGTGTTTGATTTAATGTTCTGTGTTGGCATTTGACAAATTTGTACCGTACCCATATGCTCTACACGTTTAGCTGGCACAATGCGTACCGGTTGTTTAACTACACTTGGATGTTGTTTTATCAACGTTTGCTGCTGCTGTTGTTGAGGTTGTGCCTGCAGTTGTTGAGTTTGTTGCTGCTGTTGTTGAGGTTGTTGCTGCTGCTGATGCAGATGTAATTGCTGTTGTATTTGATATAAGGTTTCGGAAGCATCAGAATCATCTTTCATTTCCATTTGTATAACCTGTCCAATGTTTTCATCGTCATCTAGTTCATCACTATTGGTGATGATATTCTTAGTTTTTGTTTCGAGTTTAATCTGAATATAAGAGGAGGATAAATGGTGGCCACTTTTGTATTTATGTGATATTTTATTAACATGTTTGGATGATTAACCTAATTAGTTAGGTTAACCTACTAATAACACATTTATTATTTCAATTAAAATAATAATATTAATGTTCATAATTTTTGGATAAATTGCGAGTGATGATTATGATGGCATCATTAGCTTTTTAACCGACTTCAACAAAAGGAGAAAGGTTATCAATCAATTCGTCATGTATTTTTCTGTTTTATGTATATTCGCTCCGGATTGGTCCCGTTGAAAAGTTGGCAGGGTCACACCCATGCGAAGTAAATACACATACCTTTTCAACTACTTCTACTTAGCCGATTCCATATGAAACTTTGCACGCACATTAAGCATGAATACTAACTACATCATGATTAAAAAAGTGGGTAGTACCGCGCCCACGCAAAGTACATATTCTTTTTCAAAAACTTATACTGAACCGATTCTTGTGAAACTTTACATACACATTTAGTTATCGTTACAATGCAACATTATGGTTAGAAAAGTGGGCAGTGACACGCCCATGAAAAGTAAATATTCATTTCAGCTACTTCTACTAAACTGATTCTTGTGAAACTTTGCATACATATTTAGTAGTTATCGTTACAATGCAATATTATGGTTAGAAAAGTGGGCAGTGACACGCTCATTAAAAGTAAATATTCATTTCAAATACTTCTACTTAACCGATTCTTGTGAAACTTCGCACACAATTAGTTCTCGTGAAAGTACAATATTATGATCAAAATTATAGGCAGTGCGACGCCTATTTTGTATTCTGTTTTTTTGCAAGATAAAAAAAACAAAATAACATAAAAATAATTATTTTCTAATAGATCTAGTTTCAATGATATAGACGTTTAATATTTGCACAATTTACAAAATGTTTGTATTATTTGCCTGATATTTCACGAACGGTTCTCCAAACCTTTAAATACCTCGAATGAAAATGTGTAACAAAATGCTAAAAAACGACAAATTGACCGTTTTCAAATTGCTCATTAAAAAAGATGAAAACATACGTTTTATTTGGCACGGATTAAATAATTTATACTGAGGGGTTTAAAAACAGCGAAAATAGCATTACATAATATGTGAGTATTTACCGCAATTTTAATAATGATAAATCTGCATTTGTTGAGTTTTTTTAGAGCCATATAACGTATAATTCTCGTATGCTATTTCCAGTCTTGAATTGTAGAAATAAAACTTAGGTTCACATAATATCCAGCCACCCGAAAAGTGGCGAAAAACATTAAACACACCACATAAATACAAATAAGGGATTGTTGCGTCTTCCGAAAACATTTGCAGTGTAAATTGTGAAAATTAATTACCATTAATATTGGCCTTCTTAATTGCAATATTATCTCATGTCTTATTATTTTAATCTAAAAAAAAATTGTTTCTTGACCTGTATAATTAGTAGAAAATACATAAAACAGGCACACTCACATAGTCAAATACATATGAGTTCTCTTGAGGGGGCGTAGTGGACAACGAAAGCACTATTTTGTTTCATTTTTCTGTGTTTTCAGAATAATTAACTTTTGTTTTAGTTTCATTGGCTTATGTAGAGAAATGTGAAAGCTACAAACTATTAGCTTACATTCAACATTCTTTAGTAGGGTCCCAGTTAAATCATACACCACAATTCGTATTTTGTTAGCAAAATAAATAAACAAACACTTTTCATAGAGAATTGCTTACCTGTTGAATTTTAGTTTGACCCTGTTGTCTTACATTGACCAAACGTTGGCTATAGAATTGAAAAATTTTTATATATTTACACAAAAACTAAATAAACTATTCAGTGAAAATATTAACTCCATACGTACCTTGACAAAGTTTGTGGTAACTTTTGCATCGCTTTTAAATTTGTATTGCCATAAAGTTTCTTAAAATCATTTAGGGATATTATACGTATATTCTAAAGTTAAAGAAAGAAATTGAATAAAAAATGCTGAATAATTAAATAATGAAAAAAGCTCATACTTTGTTTTTCCCTATATTATCCTTAGCTTTTGATATGATATTCGGTTTTAGTTTGCTAACAGAATTTGGACTATTATTGGAGGAATCATTACGTACTCTAACAGGCACCATTGTTTTAATGTTATTTAAATTATTGTTATTCGAATTGTTATTATTGTTATGATTAGTGAAGTTGTGTATTTTCTTTGTTTCATTTAATAGTAACTTTCCACCTTCGGATAAAATCAATTGGCGACCATTTTGTAAAGCAGTATTTAGCATATCCTTTGATGTATCATCATCTGGCATCATAGATATACCATGAGATTTTAATAAATTAATTGTTGAATCACCCAAAATAGCGGTTTCTAAAAGAGACATAAATTTTATGCGAATTATTTAAACATTTCTTTTTTTACCTTTAATATTTTCCAAATCTTTTATTTTAGCTGCCGCATATTCATCATCTTGATCTATTTTACGTATAGATTCAGGTTCATCTATTACATCGGATGTTAAACCCATAATGGAATTAACAGCTTCGGAAGTTTCTTTCTGAAATTATAATAGTTTTATTTTTACAAATATTTTAGCGACATTTTTGAGTTTCGTTAATTTTGAATTTAAACTTTTTTTATTAAAAAACATCGTATTTGCCAAATAAATTGTTCTTAATAGTGTTAATTAAAAAAAAAGAAATACATACACAACTTTTGAATTTTTTCTTCTGCTGGTTGTTAAAAAATATAAGTCCCAATAAGTCGGTTGATATTTGTTTTATACAAATATTTATGTTTTTTGAATATAAATCATTAAAAATAAAATAAGATGAATTTAAAGAATATTTTGAATTGAGTATAAAAAAATACAATTTGAAATACAAAAATTACACTGGGATACAGAACACAAAAAATTATTAATTAATAGAGGATTTTAGCCTAAATTTCAAAAAGATCAAACAAATATACAGGCTATTCACATATTACATATCAACATTTTAACTTCCATCTGTCCCTACCTAGCTCTACTTAACAAATTTTCAGTATAAATTACCAATTCTGTAGCAAATCTTTGATACGTTTTAATTATTTCAGCTTATATTTCAATTAAAGAATATGTTACAGTTCGGCATTTGACTGATGTCAAAAGTTCCTTTTAAACAGCTATTGCTGATTTGAGAATCTTTGGTCGGGGGTCGTTTGGAGCGAATATTACTGTTATTTATACTCGCCCCAATTCGCCTTGAAAACTGCCCTCTTGGGCTGACAAAAAATGTACCGAAAACGGTGTCAAAAACATTTTAACACATGAGAGTGTAATCACCTGAACTGCCGAGGCCACATGGTGTGAATTCGCATTGTTGCACGATATTATTCTAGTTTTATCAACCTTGACATTTGTTATCATAATTGGTTTCTATCAGGTATATGCACTACATTGACGCATGTGCACACCTGATGAATTTATATCATGACGAATGCCAAACTTCATATAAAAACCCCAGTGAAAAAAATACTGTTTTTTATATGAAGATTTACATTCATCATGATATAAATTCATCAGGTGTGGATATGCACTAAGCGCTTCATATGATATGAACAATTAAAATAAATATACTCCAGTTTGTGTACCGCATTCAAAAATGAAAACAATCTTTAAAAATGTTACTCTTGAAATTTCTTATTTCAATCATACACACCTCATGTTCTTCATTGTATTTTCGACTTGCTTGAGACTGCCGAGCCGATTCTAGCTCTTCTAGGAGGTCAGCCTGCTCTGTTAAAACGGCCAACCCTAGAGGTGTGCGGCCAAACTTCGTGACCATCGTTACATCAGCATTGTATTTTATCAAAAGGCGTACTATACCTTTGTGCCCCTTTTCAACAGCCCAATGCAAAGGAGTCATGCGAAGCTAAAAAGTAAATGTTAGTAAGCAATCTTACAGAAATAGGCATAAAACTCACCATATCTCTAGGATTTACGGCACAATTTTTCGACAACAACAATTCGACAATTTCTTCATTACCGTAATAAGAGGCCAAATGCAATGGGGTGCGATCGACTTTAGTTTTGGAGTCTTTATTAATACCGCCATGAAGTAAAACTTGGCATATTTCTAATTGATTGTTCATGGCAGCAAAATGTAAGGCTGACATGCCCAACTGTAAAAAAGCAAAAAAAAAAACAACGTAAATGCATCAGTAACATTAGCAACAACATAAAAAAAAGAAAATAGAAAAAAAGTAAATATTGCAATAAAAAAACCTGTTGCTGCCCTAGGCTTATGTACAAATATACATATACTAAAAACTTACCCAATCTGAAGTAAAAGGTGCTCCACGGGACAAGGTATTTTTAACACCTTTCAAATCGGAATCTTTGGCAAATTGCAACAATTGTTTGCCCAAATCTACAACTGTTGTAGGTACACTTAACGTACTCAATGACTTGTTGTTTAATTCATTCTCCGTACGCTGGAATTTTTATTTTTTTTATAAGCTTTTCAAAATATATTGTTTGCAATAAAAACTTACTATTTTGTAATTCATCAAATTTGCCAGTTGAGCTATTGTAGTCGTGCCTTCCTTCGTAGGAAACACTTTGCCGTCTGCCCTTAAAGTGGCAACTATTTTACTGCCACTGCCTCCAACCATTCTGTAGCAATTTTCGGCGAAATCCTCTTTTAAGTTTATATTGTGCCGTAGTCCACAAACACTTATTGTCAAGTAAGAAAGTTTATTAATTGAAAAATTAATATAAAAAATAAAATTAAAGGAAAAGGAAATAAACGCACTATTTTCCCAAGCTTTTCTGGTTCCTCTTTAAATTTGTTTTAAAATTATTTTCTTTTTTTGTTTTGTACAGTCATTCGTAAATGCCAACAACCGTTAGAGTTACCGAGTGCTACTATTTAGTGATGTTATTAAAAGCAATTCTACTAACTACTGGTGAGATGGCAGTCCTGCTTCTCTGTTTTATATTATCAGTCTGGTAGCCTTTAATGATATTTTTTATAAGATCTGGTGCCTTCATTTGGTGTTACACCTTGCTAATTTTATTAATCCAGGATAATAGCACATTATTCACTATTTTTAAAACATTCACTTCATTTGTTACTTATGTAATCAATAACAATTACAATATTGATTTTGTAGAAACCCAAAATAAACTTATATATGTATATATATTGCATGTGCTTCAATTAATTAAATTTCAATTTTTTATTTTTCTCTTCTGTTTACATTTCTATAGTAAGCAATATCATAATATCGATAACATTCTGTCATCTCCAATATGTATACAATGCAAAACGTTCTACCAACAAAACAAAAGCGGAAATTACTATAGAAAGTAATAATGGAAGACGTATTTATGGAATTATCTAAAGCTTACACACAATTGAACACGATATTACAACGTAATTAAAAATTAGCACATAGTCCTAGTGCTGCGCATGCTACCACATAAATATCTTTACACCACCACTTCCACATCCGTCCATTGAAAAACGGAAGTCAGTAATTTGTAATATTCCATAGAATTCTTCTTACCAAAGTGAAAAAACTTATGATTTTTCTTAACTTTCACAATATCTTAAAGCTATTATAGAGTTATCTTCAACATTTTCATTAAAATGTTTAAAGTTTTAACAAAGGTATAAAATATATTTACGTGCACACATACCCAGTATCAAGTGGAATGGCAGACTAACGATATAATTTGCGTACTGTTTTTGTTTTGCTCTTCGCCTGTGCTGGGAGTAGTTAATTGCAATTATATAGATGAAGAAGTAAAATGAAATACATAGTAGAGGAACTCACTGCTTGGTGCAAATGGTGGCCGGTTTCATAAACGCCACAATGCATTGCAGTGATACAAAGTTGTATATGCTTTGTTGTTGGAGTGAAAACAAAATGGTGTTGCTTTTTGTATTGCAACCTTGCAGCTTACATATTGCCAATTGAAAGTATTCAATAAAAATTTCTAAAAAAATTAAACAATTTATATAAAAAATATTAATGGAAATGAAAAAATAACATGAAAATTGGTATCTCGATGTAGCCACAAATGTGCATGTATGTATATGTGGTTATTTAAGTGTTTATGTGTGAGATTTTCATTTAGCGTTTCAAATTGATTAAAAGAAGCGCTAACGAATAGTAACAAAATAGTTGCAATTGAAATCAGTTGCTATAGACAACGCACCAAATATCGAATACCGCTGGTGTTTAGTGCAAATGGTCTTACGAAAGACCAAATGCAAAATATCGTAGCTTTTTTGTAATTTGTATATTGCATTTTCTCTTTTGCAAGATGTTTAATGCAAATTGCATTATCTTTACAAGGATGTTATAGCTATAGGTCGAGAAGTTTTTCCGTCAACTGAAGCAAAAGCTAATGTTCATACAATTGCTTGATCATGGAAGTTTCGATATTTCTTATTTTTCGCAAGTTGTAATTCGTTTTTAATGTTTTTGTGTGTTTTAAATGAAAAATAAAGGAAATTGATTGCTGATTGCTCGAGCAATTATTGTTTTTTATTTATTTTTGCTAAACAGCGAATTCGGACAAGATATAAAAAGGCGTCATCTAAAAATATAACATAAGAACAAATACATATCAATTTGTCATATTTTTACATTGGAAATACATATATATTTTAGGCACAGCTTTCCCCATGAATATGTAAAATTTGTGGAAAGATTGCTAGGTGTTCTCGGCCTCAAACAAGAAGCAAAAAAATTTAATTATTCTGCCGGCGTTTTTGCTTGTGGTCAGAAATAAATATTGTACGTGAAGACGCAGTGTTATATTTCGTCTACCATCTCTGTATAAGAATATTCCACTATCTGGCAGCACTTAATTATCTATTTAGCAAAAAGTCGTCAAAGTGTTTTTATATTTTGCTACGAACAGTGTGTGCTCACGAAAAAAAAATTAAATCTTATATTACAATACAAATACATACATATATGTATATATATATTAAAAGAAAATCTTTTATAATTCTTTTTCATTAATTAAAAAATTATAATAAAAAAGTTATAGAAATATATAATGGAAACAATAAGTGAAGATGTATTTTATCAGCAAAATCAAAATAAAGAAATATCCAATGAAACTACAAGTGATTATGACTCCTCCGCATATAATACAAGTACAAAAGTATCAACGTCTTCCTTATCAAATAGTTCGTCAATATCTTCGCCGCCGTCATTAACTAAATCCCCTTCGATAGAAAGAATGAAAGCAATGACCGCTGCTGATTACACACAATTAGATCATGATGAAACTACGTTGCTCAATGATTTTATCCAAGCAACACAGCAGCCGGAGGAGCAAAACTTTACGCTGCAAGCTAATGAATTTCAACAACAGCAGGTTTTGCAACAATCGCAGCAGCAGCTACAAATTAATCAACAGGTGCTGCAACAATTGGGTTTTAATATATACGACGATAATTTAGATCTTAATTATGCACCCATCAATACTACTACAGAAAATACCATACATAATAATTTATCTAATTTATATGGCTCGTCTTCACCCTCCTTAATCGATTGTAATAACAATAATAATGATGATAATACTTTTTGTCCTAAAAATTTGAGCTTATCAAGCGATTCAAATTTATATATCGATGATGATTTCATTTTGAACTATCTAAATCCTCCAACAGAACAAAACCAACAACTGCCTTCAACTACATCCGCTTTGTACACATCATCATCATCAAATGACACAAACAATCAAAATAATAGCATACTATTGTCACCATTATCTTCATCGTCTTTAACACATTCACCGTCATCCCTACTAATTGCGACTATAACATCCACAGCCTCACCAGCATCGGACATAAGTTTCTTGGAATTACAAGCGTCATCGTTGTCATCGTCTTCTAATACACCATGTTCCATAATTGGCCTTAGTAGTGATAGTAGTATCAACCCATTTAACGATTTCTCGTCGGGAGAAAATGGTATATGTTTAAAATTTGAATACGCTTTTGAAAATCAAAAGTTGGTACAAGTTCAGCCTCCACCACCAACACAAATAACTCTGTCTAATGCAGCAAATAGTGTTATGTCAATGTCAGATCCCACTTCTCTAATGACTTCATCGTACGAATCAACTGATGGTGCAGGAGATATAGATCTCTCGTCACCGTTAATACCAGCGTCTTATGTACTAACTCCTTCCCAAACGCCGTCAGTACATAATACTGTCAATATGTCGAATGAAAGGTAGTTCTGTTAATTTGCATTTGATTTCTTTTATATTTTGCCATGTCTAACTTGGAGTTTTTATTAAATGCTGCTTGTAAAAAGCTTTCGTTGTTATACCTACTCGTAATTTCATTATTGGAATGGTACATATATATGTAGGTTCTACTACATGTAAATAATATGCTTAACATTAACTTTTATTTGTTTACTTTAATTAATTATTAACTGCCCGCAAAAATACAAAAGTAAGATTTTAAGAATCTGTATCTAGATTTTTAAAAATTCTGCTATTAGTTTTTTTTGCGTTAAATTGGCTCTGACATCACGGAGTAAAAGACGTTGCTTTGATAATTTTACGGTTTACCCTAAATAGGAATGGTTATTTCTAGGGATGTAACGATATGCCGTTTTGCCGATCCGATACCGATACTTAAAAATAAATATCGCCGATTCCGATACGAATATTGAAATTGAGTTCAAGTTTAGATTAACAAAACTCAAGAAGGGCAATTTTTTTATTAAACAAAATTACAGTGTAAGAGACTATTAATATTTAAAATTAATATTAACTCAGTATAAAAAATTGGAAGTCATTTTTAAGGAACTACATTTTCATTTCTTCCAAAGAATCTATATTAAAAATGAGCAGATATTTAGTAGTATAGCAAGTAAAAATTTGTAACTTCTTTATAATTTTAAAAAAATACTCGCCATGCTTTTTAAAAATTCGATTTTTTTCAGGACATTCATAAACTTATATTCTTCTAAATAACTTAATGGCTTAATTACACCCTGTTTCAAAATGTCATATGATTTTAATCGTGAAAAACGACTTCGTGAGGCTTGTAGGTCTAGTTGAGTAGATCATTTTGCCATTTTAAAAATTGCAATACACCCTCAAAGTCGGAAGTTATCGATTAAAAAAAACGATTTTTTGGGACTTCACGGACATAAACAATTTCAGTGCGTTGTTTCTGCACCGATTTTAAATTTTTAAATAGTGTCAAATAGAGGAGGACTTAAGCTTTCCGTGCATATTTAAAAGATTTTTTGATTTATATTTCATGTAAATATCGTTAAAAGAAAAATTAAATTTTTTATTTTATTCCGATTTTTTAAAATCTTGCGTATTTTTTTGCAACAATTTGCTTGAAAACCTACCCATTTTTATATTTTCATATAAAGCATATTTTATAGCGATTACAATAAGTCTTGTGTCTTTTTTTCGCTGGGAATAACATTTGAAAAACAACGAATTAAATTTTAATTCATGGCAAAATCACCAAAAAATAAATTATTTTTTACAAAATAACAGCGCAAAATATTATTAATTTTTAAAATTGATATTAATAAGATTTAAAAAATAACGAAATGAACTTTAAAATTAACAAAAAATAAATAATTAAAAAAAACTTAGAACAAAATTTTAAAAGTATCGTCGTATCGACAGTAAAATATCGCTGATACCGATGTATCGGAAAATCTGAAGTATCGCCGATATATTGGTATCGGAATCGGTATCGGTTACATCCCTAGTTATATCCAAATTATATTTTTAGACTTGGTATAGTACAATAAATAGTGCACGATTACGAACAAAACGTTTAGTCAGATATGACCTCGGTTTTTAACCGACTTCAAAAAAGAAGTTGATCAATCATTTATAAACTGTTTTGAAACTGTTTTCTTTCTTTCAAAAGGCATACTTCCAAAACGATCTGCTACTTACCTGTTTAGTCGGAGATTAATGTCTATCTTTCCCTCTGTCGCTCTGTTTTAGGTTAATTTTTCTCAAAAATTCAGTAAAATTTACACGGAATAATAAAAATTAAAAAAAAATTATTTAATTAAAAATTTTCAGACAATGCAGCACAGTTCTCAATTGTATTTCAGAAGTTAAACTTTCCATATTTTCAAAGTTTTTCCCAAAAATTATTTTTTTAGACCTTCCCAACATACCAACCCTACAAGAACAGTGACAGTCATTTGATCGATCATTTGACTGGTAGTGCTGATAGAAATATCCATCATCTGGTAGAACAAAGTCTCTATCATTTTCTTAAAACAATTAGAAAAAACTGATGGAAACTTTTGTGTACGTGAGATTTTGCGTCTTTGTCGAATTTACTAATCATTAATGATATAAATTGTAGTCACAGCTGACTAATCAGTCCTGATGAATATATCGGTCAAAGCTGATTAGTCAGTCTTGATGAATATATCGGTCAAAGCTGATTAATCAGGCTTGATGAAAATATCCATCACAGCTGATTAATCAGTCTTGATGAATATATCGGTCAAAGCTGACGGATATATGTGTCTATTGTAATAAAACACAATTTACTATTTTTTATATATGTATATATTATACTCAACAATAAAAAGCAATGTTGTTTTTTTGATGTTGTACTTGTTATATTCTTGCCACTAGCTTGTAATAAATGCATCTTGAAAGACACCTAGTTCATTGCTATTGAATACCTATGAAGTAAAAGATTTTTCAATGATTATGGAAATTACACTAGGCTAGCCGCGAAATGTAAGGAATCTTTTTAGTATACATACATATCGCTTGCTAGCGTTTGCTATTGTATCAGCCGTCACAACAAAACACTCTGCCACGTTCATATTCCTCTGGTGTTTATTGCTTTTTGGCATGCATAATCCCCGAGCAGTTTGGACAATCACCAAATCGTTCATCGAATCAAAACTACTAGCCCGCATGCAGCCACGCAAGCCAACTGTGCCAAAAGCTAAATTATATATTAAATAAACGATTTAAATCACACAATATCACAACACAAATTTTTGGGATTCAAATTAAAATTAATTTTTAACGGCATAAAATTTTTAAAATGAAACAACATTATAAACAACGTACATTCGTCAACGATGATGGATATCTCTATCAACAATGACTGTCGAATACAAAATTTACGTAAATGTATTAGTAAAACAATTGTGTAGGTATTAGTTTCGGTCATACATTTCTTGTAAGGTAAATAGCTTGAGAAAAATGTTATAATAAGTTTACTAACATAAGCCTTATTAAGCTTGAAAAAATATTGGGAATATATTGAAAAAGGCTATCGTTACACTGGTAGAAAAATCAAAACGGAACCCCCTTGAAAACATTAGGTCTGTTTCTTTACGTGTCCGAAATTGCCTAAACTTTACCGAAAGCTTTTTTCAATGCTAAGCTAAAAAAAATATTGTATTAAAAAAAAAGCTTTTGGATACGTTTGCGCGACTTCGTGCACGTACGGGAACAGAATGATAATATGTGCATTCTTACTAAAAGCTTATTCTTGCAATTGTAAAATAAGCTTATGACAATAATCAGTCTGTTCTCGTAAGTGCACAAAGTTACCCAAACTTAACCGACACTTTTATAAGCATTTTTAAATAATTGAAGAATAAACTTCACAAATAATAATTTTTTAATGCTGAAAACAAGGTCGATATCAAGGTAGATCCAAGGCGAATTCATACTAGGTGGCCGGAAGAGCCCAGCTGCTTACGAAAATGCTTACACATTTAACCTGTCTGCAGTGTTAATGCATTACATTTTTCGGCAGCCAAAATGTAAATTCTCCACAGCGAATTCTCTTGTGACTACCTGGTCACCGACAAACATCTGGTGTTGATCTACCTTGGGTAGATCTATAAGGTATACTTATCGGCGAATTGGTACAACAAAGCAACTTTTTTGGGAATTGTGGTCGATATATAAGGTCTGTGCATCAGCCCATATGTTCGGTAACAGTGCTGTCAAATCGTAGTATATTTTACCAATACACTCACATTTTAATATACGCTTTGAGTTTTTCTCATACATTTTTTGACACCACAATTCCCAAAAAAGTTGCTTTGTTGTATCAATTCGCCAATAAGTATACCTTGGTGAAAAAGGAAAATCTTATTATTTACTTCAAATTCATTAGATTTCATTTATTTATTACATATTTATTTTATGTTGTAATTTACAAAGTTACACGTGCACTCACTTTCCAATTTAAAGCTAGATGTACATTAGGCTGGGCCAAAAAATTGCTTTTCTCGATTTTTAATAGGGCTCAATGATAAAATGGTGCTAAATGGCGAGGTGAATCTATGCGTAAAGTTTTATTAATAATATATTTCAAGTTTTGTTGCCTCCGGATTGTGTCGCAAGATTAAAATCACTGGTTGAAAAAAATTTTTTTTTTAAGATTAAAATTTTGTAATGCATTTTTTTAGGGTAATTAGCATGTGCTAAATACGAAAAATAAAGAAAAAATTCTAATTTCGCGTATACATACTATACATCGAACAACACAAATGTACCGTTGTTATCTGGACAATACCCGAAATTATAATTTTTTCTTTATTTTTCGTATTTAGCACATGCTAAATACCCTAAAAAAATGCACTAAAAAATTTTAGTCCGGACACAGTCCGGAGGCAACAGAATTTAAAATATATTAATAAAAGTTTACGCATAGATTCACCTCGCCATTTAGCACCATTTTATCGTTAAGCCCTATTAAAAATCGAGAAAAGCTATTTTTTGAGCCAGCCGCTTTAGAATGTATTGAAAAAATAAGTCTTTTTCATACTTTAGAAACAGTTGTGCATAATAATAGTTTCTCAAGCATTGTTAAAAACTGCTTGTTAAATCACATTTTATAAACATTATTTTAAGCGAAGTTAAGAGAAGCTTAAAAGCCGCTATTTATATACTTAAGGTTGGGCAATTACTGTATAATATTACAGTAATATAAATAAATAATGTACCACTTTAGGCAGGTAAAACTTTCAAAAGATGAAGTTTCCGATATTTTTTGAATCTATCTAAAGAAATAACCATAATGCAATGATATCATATATTTGTATAATGGAAATAACTGATTGTTAAATAGCAAGCAAATGTTTAACTGCATTTTTATTCGAGTTCACAAAAGATAAACATTGCACATTTTTTTTTATAAAATGTACGCACATGTATACATACTTATCCCCCTTTTCCAACATTTCATGTGAAATTGAAAAGTTCGGAAAAGTTATAGTATTGTTACAAATAAATATTTATGGTAGCAATGCTAATACAATTCTGAACATATTGATTTCACGATTATAAAAAAGGGGAATATACCCCCATGCGTCTAAGAAATTTACAATTAAATGCTAAAGCACAGCAACAACATAAAGTCTGTTCCCACGCAATATTAATAATTTATTCTTAAAAAAAAAAAAATTAAATACCAACACTCATTTGAATCTCTATCATGAAAATCACCAATCTATAAATAGTACATTGATAAAAACGAAATTAACAAGAAAATTGGGAAACAAGAAAAGAAAAAGTATAAATATTGAAAGCTATCTGAATAATACTAAAAACTATGCAAAACTTATAAAAACGTAAAATCTTCATTTAGTATATTTTTATTGTCTTTATGTTTCACTTCATATGATTGAATGGAAAATTTTATGCAGACAAAATCGTCATTGACTGGCGTAGTATTCGTCTAACAAAATCACATGTAAAATTTAATAAAAATTACGTACTCTACATTCGGCTCTGCTGAATCTAAAGGATAGGTTGCTAGCAAGGCGAATTCATTTTACAGGTGGCAGAATAGCGGTAGCTGATTCTAGATTTTGGTGTACGCTAGCTCTCAAGTTCCATACACAAACCATGGTAGAATAATATACAAGGTAGCCCTGGAGCGCCAGCTGATTATATTTTTATTTGCTTTTTTCATGGTACGAACTGTCAAACCTTGTGTATATGTGAAATAACTACGTTTCACACAGTACCACACTTATGTTTGCTGCTTATGTTCTATAAACACACACATACCGTCTCTATTAATGTTTGACATTTCCTACCACAAAATGTACATTTGGATTAGTTATGCGGCTTACTGTTATATTATTCTACCATGACACAAACATGATACAATAATACAGGTAAGGGCCATTATTACAACTCAGCAGTAAAGTGAAAGATAGTTACTGGCATGATAAGCAGAAGTGATCGGTAAACTGACCTGCAACAATTTTTCATTATTACAACTTGCCTGTAAAATAAAAATTATCTTTTTCAAAGTATGGCACAAGTGGCAACGTCACATATGTATTTACAATGGCACAGATAACAGGTACACATAAGTCTACAACAAGTATATATTTGTTGTAGAAACTACACTACAGTTGTCAAAAAGTGTTGAAAGATGGATGGAGTTATCAGCGCAGGTAGCTCTATAAAGAAATATCCAATACCGTAACGAAGGGAAGCTCCATATAGTGACAAAATTGCGATAATTTCATCACTCCATTAAGTTTGCCGAGTAAGGTCTTGTGTTCTGGCGAGTTCACCAGTTAGATACGCCTTGGTGTTTACTTGATAAAGAATCAAGTATGGCAGCCTATGTAAATGTGTGCCGATAAAAGTTAGCGGAAGAATGAACTTCCCAGTAAGTTATCCCACAATTTTAGGTTATATTAAAGTTGTAATAATGAAAAACTGTTTATCCGTCCGATAAAATGCTAATTATAACTAAAGCCGAGTTGTAATAATGGCCCTAAATGCATTAGCTAAAATTCACGTCAGCTGAGTTTTGTCTGTAAGTGTTTGTTTGGGTTTACAAAGAATTTTGTTGTTGCTCAGTATGTAATTTTTGACAAGTCACATAAACATTTGACAACCTAGTTGACAAAAATCTTCTAATGCATATACCTACCTGTATTATTGTATCATGATACACAAAAAGCGAGCCTTATTTTTGCCTTATATTTTATATCGAGTTGCCAGGCACCGTACACCAAATGCGACTGTTGTTTTTGTATTGTTGTATTTGTTGCAGCCGCGCTGCCACCTGGTAAAATTAATTCTCTTTGGTTGCTAGCTACTTGTTTACTTCTTAGTTAAACTCAATTTAACATGCGTTTAAGTTAAACAACAAGGCGAATTCATAACAGGTGGACTCTACACTTCAGCTGTTTATTTTTTGCTCATTTTCTCTGCTTGTATTTTTGATCTGGTTATATTGTCAAATGCTTTGTTGGCATATTTTCAGTAAATTTTTTGACAAAGAAACCAGGTATTTTCCAAAGCGAATCGAGGCGAGTCTACCTGTTATGAATTTGCCTTGGTTAAATAAGAAGAATATTCAAACATTCGTTATGCCTGTCTTACACTATATCACAAGCCGTTCGACTTCTGTAGAAAATGCAACCCTGATCTAATAAGTTTATGCAAAGTTTAAAAAACCAATAACAACACATTATATCAGGGGGTGTTGCACTTTGTGCAGAAGTCGAACATCTTGTATAATAGTCTAAAAACAGCTTTAACAGTCGATGCTGTTTTTCAGTAATCAACTAAGACCACTCCCACATACATATATTGTTACCACTCCCACATATATATGTTGTTTTCAATCAAGATATGTAAAATTCGTCATTACAAGTGCTTGAAACCAGGAACAGTAAATATTGTGATATTTTTAAGTCAATAAATAATCATTATAGTGATGATCCTGATAAAAAGAGGCCTCTTATCCTTTCAGTACAGCTTAAAAGAACTATTTGTGTAAATATTGCAGATTTTGAGATTATTGGTTGGTATCACTGCTCAGACATGTTCCTCCACTTTACAAGTGGAATTATACCCATATTCACCTCGGAAATGACTTTAAAAGATATTTTTCCCTATTTATCTCATTCACAATATTGCCAAACTTTAAAGTTCATTTACTCAAAATGTTTGGAATTTCGCGGTAAAACCGGAATTCTTTTCATAATTTTATCTAGTTTTAGGAAATGTAGCTAACCAAATTTCGGCTTCCGGAAGAAATCAGGATCATCACATATTTATTTAGAACGATATTTTTTTTTTCGAAAATAAAAGTTTAAATACGATCTAAAAATTTCGAAAAAAACCTGCAATAAGCAGTTATAAACAAAATAAATATTTTTGAAATTACGAACGATGTGAAAATCTTAAATATCTGTTAGTGGTGAAGGGTATAAAAAATTAAACCAAAAAACATGAAAATTGTTTTCATATCGTCGTTGGTCTGACAAAATCAGCTAAGTGTTTTTTATTTTTGCTATGTTTTTAGGAGAGCAAAAAAACCGCTTTATACGGTAGCCTTGCGATATTTTTTTGGAGTAGAAACGCTTCATTGAAGCAATTTTTGCATTACTACAAGTATTTTGTAAAAAAAAACAATAAGAATAATTGTAATTGGGGAGCTATAATAAAATTATTCGAAAAACTACATATAACTTTTTTTTTCTAAAGCATTTTTAATAAAATTATTTTTTTTAATTCAGACTATTTCTAACACAGCTGTTTTGATTTTTAGAGTATAACGATTTCATAATAATTTCATTATAACATAGCGTCTAAAACTGACATAGCGCCTTCAACTGCGATAAACTCTGATATAACATGAGACAAATCGTCGGCAGAATAAGAAAACTAAAATGTCGATATTTCTCTTCACGCCGTACCATTGGAACACGTATTTTTTACTTTTGTTATGAGATTTCATTTCATACAAATGCTCATCGAGTTAACATGCACTAATATCCCGCTATTCTTTGTTTTGTTTTTAAAATTTCTTGAACATTTTAATTAAAAAAACATCAATTAAAGAAATTTAAATATGTACATCAAAGCACTAAAATTTCATAAAAAAAACATCGATTTTTATATATTTCAACCACACATACACACATTTAGTTATTTTAAAATATTTGATATTTCATATCATAAGATTGTTATGATAATATTTATTATAACAACGCACTTATAATAATTATTATAACAACGCTCTTATAATAATTATCATAACATTGCGATAACACTAATTTGAAGTATACACGTAACAGAATTCTCTCTGCGATTGAATTTGACGCTTGCTAACAGAAAATATTTGATATTATGTTAGTTATAGACGCTATGTTAAAACACCAAACGAGTAAAGAGATCTAAGATTAGCTTCATCTTTAGACACTGTTTGTTTGTGAAATAGTTTTAAAATAAAGCTCACCACAAAGGGACCAAAGGACCCAAGTGGGTCGGTTTTTAGAAACCGGCAGCCTGTTCAACCTAACCTAAAGCTCAGTTTGAAATAAAGAATGATTGATTCATTCATTTTGCTCATATAAAAATCAATAGATTCCGAAAATTAACATTATTTTTAAATATTTTAGTACGTTCCCGGCATCCCGGGAATTTCTTTTTTATTTGCCACTCTCCCGTGAAACAAAAAAAGGCCGAGAATAAAAAACCCTATTTTTAACTCAATGAGCATTTGTATTAAATGAAAAGTAAAAATACGTGTTGCAGTTGTATAACATGAGGAGAAATATCGACATTTTAGTTTTGTTATTCTGCCGATGTTCTCTCCCATGTTATATCAAAGTTAATGTCTCGTGAAGACGCGGTGCAAAGAATGCTTTTTTTTGTTTGAATTAATACTCATAACCCCTTTGTAGCAGGGACCGTAAATAACAGTTATCGATATCAAAAAATATTTTATAACATTTATTTTGTGAATTTAAAATAAAAAATCCATCTAAGAGAATTATTTTCAACGTAAAAATAAAAGGTCGGATGAATGAAACTCTTAAAAAGGGAGTTTTATTTTGCCGGCATAAAATAAAGCTCTTTTGAGGAGTTTTATTTTTCACGTAAAAATAAAACTCATTTTATGTAAATTGACAATATCTGTACTTATATTAGTTGGCAAAAACTGTACAGTGTATTCCTGCAACACACGTAAGTGTGCAAAGAGCATCCTCTTCACTTAAATTAATGTTAAGCGACCTGCGGAATAAATTACTACACACATTATATCAGATAGACTCAATAAAAATATAAAAAAAAACAATCAAAAAAGAAAATAAACAAAAGGAGTTTTAAAATTGATTAGGCTAAGGTTCGTAACGTTTAATTCAGAAAGAACTGGGTATGATTAATATTCCAAGGAACAAGGGGGAAAAAATTAACATCAACTTAATTTGTTAACGTACACAGCAGAACTGAGTAGCGATGTTAATTTTTCCCTTGTTCCTTGGAATATTAATCATGCCCAACTCTTTCTGAATTAAACGTTACGAACCATAGCCTATTTTTTATTTCATGGCAAAATAAAACTCTCCTTTTGAGAGTTACATCTGAACTTTTATTTTTCCGTTGAAAAATAATTCCTAACTGTGGAGATGAGATCGTTTTTTTTTAAGATTCTGAAAGAGCGCGTCAATATGAATGTATTGGTATATGACAGTATAGGTCTCCGTTTACTCTAACATAGAGAGTTTTTGAGTTTAAATTTGTTGGATAACTGTTATTTACGGTCCCAGCTTTGTAGGAACATTATATATATGTATGTATGGCTTTTTTCACATAGCTACTTTTTTTAACTTCTAAACCCATCAAGATATCCATAAACGCTTTGGTGGGTAGATGTGTGACCAAAAAAAATTTAAGAATGGTGCAATAAAAAAAATAGATAATTGTCACATAGCTGATTAAGCCAGAGTTACGACGATATGTACTATGTATGTTGTATACATTTATATATTTTTATTATTATTATTTTCGTATTGGGGGCGTTTATAGACGGACATCATGTTTTCTCTTTTATTTACAGCATGTGCTACTACTGTACATTCTATATGTATTTTTTGATATGTGAATTTCTGCAAATTTGTTTTAGTTTTCTTTACTTTTTTTATTTCTATACGGTTTTGTATAATTTGGCAAAATATTCTAAATTTCAATTTAATTTGTTTGAATTTGAAATAATAAAATAAAATATATGCATACAATAATTATGTGTGTAGGCAGTCAGCATCATTAATGGTATAAGAATGTATTATATATGCACGCAAAAAATGTTCAACTACTTGTATGTAGAAATATATGCACATGTGTACATTTATTTATTCATGTGGTTTGGTTAATCAAATACTTTGAGTGGAACCATGTACGGCCAAATAATATATCATTATTTAAATAATCTTTAAAAACAAGTGTTGTTTTATTTAAGGACATTACTTCATTTTCATATTAAAAAATCATAATTTTACTCTTGATCCTTCTTGGACGGTTTATCAGGCTTGCCATATATTCCGATCGTAATGTTTATTGTTTATGTTTTCACATTATCTTTAAAGTTATACATATTTTGTATTTTTATTAGGCATGATGATGAATGAATACTTCCTTATTAAGTAAGTAAATGTTACTGAAAAATCACGAATCACAGCTGTGAAAAAATTTATCAACTAACTGCTACTTGCAAAGTCGTTTTTTCTATTTGTTGTATACACAAAATTATGATATTTCACTGTTTGTGGGTAATAACGTTTTTTTGCATACAATAACTATAAATGAATAATGTTGCTATATCTTTTGTTCTCTCTTCTTCCTTATTAGTATTTCTTTTCTAAAATTCAAACTATCGACCCTGTTCTATTAACCGAATCCGAGTAAATTACTCGTTTTCCAAAAATAAATGATGCCCCCATTAATGTATTTTAAATTATATATTAAATTAATTTCAGATATATGATAATTGAAGCTCTAAGTAATATGAAACTGCAAAAATGTTGCTATTAGTGGCTTTAATTTCTCCAAATCGAGCGGTTTGAAATCGACACGATTTGCAGAACAGGCAGGGGCCGAATCGTCACTTTCGATATCGAGCTGACTCGATCGAGTTTTCTTAGTTTGATATTATGACATTCGATATCGAACAATGTGTTTATATTGTTCGATAGCGAATGCCATAATCTCAAACTAAGAAAACTCGATCGAATCAGCTCGATATCGAAAGCGACGATTCGGCCCCAGGTATATTTTAAGACACATTTAAATCTGCCTTGGTATATTTCTTCAGTAAAGAAATAATGTATGAATTGGCAATTACCCTGCTTTAAGCCCTTATGACACTACATATTTTCTTCATTTTTCAAGTTTTGGAGAACAGTACATATATAATATAATGGGAAATTTTACCAGGTGCAAAGAGTTCAGCTTTATTAAGATAAATACCATATTGTCAAAGCTTTTACTAATGTTATCGATAACAAATGGGGGCCTGTCAAAAAAAATTTAAAAATGTTCAACTTAAAATTGACATTTCAAGCTTGAAACATTAAAGTGTTGCCAAGTTAGCGGTTTATTCACGAATTTAGCTTCTTAGCGCCTCTTTTTTTCAACTTTTTTTTCATTTGTCGTTTTATTATAAATAAAAAGTAGGCAGCACTTAAAGAAGCCATTACGTTTTGTTTACATTTTGTATAGTTGTTTCTTTCTATCATTTGCTATTTCTTTCTTTCAATTCTATAGCAAAACAATGCAAGAAAAATGTAGTGTCATAAGGGCTTTAAGAGAACTGAAAACAGTGATCACAGTCACAGTTTTAAGTAGCAGTGATTTTTAAATCACGTTCACTGTTCGCGATATTCTTTAAAAATCACTGGATCGCTCGCTCATTTCAGTGTAACGAACGGTACACAGTGTACCGTTCGTTACGTAACCGTACTCCAATGTTTACTGAGCAAATAATTTTTGTCGCTCCTAAAAGTATGCTCATACACATTATACTTCTTGGCAAAAACCATAGCCACTAGCTGTTAATAGCTATTTTACACTATCTCACAAGCCGTTCTACTTCTGTAGAAAATGTAACACGCGCCGCCGCCGAGAAAAGTTCGGCTTACTTCGCCTGAAAACTAGCCGCCGATTGTCCTTGTACACTATGAAATAATAATTTTTTTATTTATTTTTTTATCTTAAATTTGATTTTTATGTTATTTGTTCTGAGTCGGCTGAAGCCGAATTTGAGCCGCCGCCGCCGATTTTCTCATGAGCCGCCGCCGCCGACAAAATCGTTCGGCGCAGGTCTCTGCTCACAAGCCGTTCTACTTCTGTGGAAAATGGAACCCTGGTCCTCGTTTCTGTAACTTGTGAGAAGTTCTCACTTCGACAAAAAATTAATAATTATACTTGTCATTCGATTTTTTGTAGGACGATCCATAGAATATTAATTAGTTGAATTATTATATAAATCACCCTGCATACCTAATAAAAAATGCAAAACAAAAAATTTTTTTTTCTGACACCTGTTTCTCACAGAATGATAATAAATTTTTCGATGCGAGAAACTCTCACATTAGTTACAGAAACGAGGCACTGATCTAATAAGTTTATGGAACGTTTTAAAAAAACAATAACAACACATTGTATCAGGGTTGCATTTTGTGCAGAAGTCGAACAGCTTGCAGAATAGTCTAAAAACAGCTTTAGTATTTAGATTGCTTTTATTCATAAGTTTAAGTAATTGGTTAGATTACGATAATTTTCACTTTCGCACGATTACTGATTGGTTAACATTACAAATATGTGATCTAAAGATAATTGGAATGAGTTGGGATTACTTTCAAATAATCAAAAGTAATCAAACAATAATTCGACTACTTTCTAAGATTACTTTTGATTCTTTTTGATTATTCAAAAAGAATCAAAACTAGTCCGAGAAAGTGAATTGTATACGAAATTTCTGATAAATTTCTAACTTTAGCTCCGACATTAAGACGGCGACAGGACGTAACATAGCGTCTTCACGAGCCATTGATTTGTCTTGGCAAAAGTCAAAGCCGATATGAAAAAATAGCACTAAAATTTTTCTGATGTTTTTATGTATGAAGTTTTACAAATAGTGTCAAATCGATCGGAAAATTATATGATGTTTTTTCCGACATTTTTTCGACATTGTTCGGATATTTCAAAAATTCCATTAGAATTTCCATAGCAAATTCTTCAGAATTCATACAGATTTCTCTTAGACATTTCGGCAAAGTTTTTAGAATTTTCTCTAATGTGATTTTTTTAATAATTTCTTTAATATAATTTTTTGACCGACTTCGGACCGAAATCGGCAAAAAATGTTTGGTGGGTACATATGTATGCACTTGTATTATTGATACAGAATGAAGGCACATCGGCGAATTGATAAAACATAGCAAATTTGTTGGTGATCTTTATGTCAAATAGGAAAAAATTAAAGCGATTATTAAAATGAGATTGTGTTGGTAAAATATTATAAAATTTGACATCTTGTTTACCGATCACATGGGCCTTGTACAGGATCATCGAAGAGTTTTCGCACACAGATTTGTTAACTCTTGATACTTTAAATTTTTGTAAAATAAACATTTGTATATCTTTTTAATATATTCATATACATATTTCTGCAAAGAAGTTCATCTTGTTTTAATAGATTCTCTTAAATGTAAATAAATTCATATACTCGTATAATGCCGTTAATTTAGTGATTAATGTTTTTTTTTATTGTTAAAAACATCAGGTGTTTGTTGTTAAATAATATTTTACACCTGATGCAAAATCATAAATAATTTTTGATCTCATATTTTGGGCGTTCTTTTTGTCTCGAATATTTTCAAGAACGAATTTGTTTAATGTATGTAAAATATATGTACGTATGTACATGCAAAAATGTCTAGGATTTATTTTTCTTTAAAAGTTAAATAAAATTAAAAAGCCAAAAATAATTACGATTACGATTTTAATAAAATTCTTATAATACAAGGTGAAATTTCACTGCCTTATTTATACAAAATATATTATATTTATTAAAGGTTTATTTGACAACTGTTGTCAAATAAGGTCTTAATAAACGTAAAATAATTTTTATAAATAAGGCCGTTAATTTTTAAAACCCCCCGAAATCTGTTTTTGTAACGAAGTAACTTTCTAATCGTTTGACCGATTTTTTGGTAAGAAAACTCTCAACAAATCAAAGCCAGTTCTTCCGTTTGTGCCCTGTGGTGGCACAGGCAAGCACACAGATACATATTTTGACCTTATAAGACATTTGAACAAAAACAAAAGAAACTGAGGACTAGCGCTAGCGTTTCCCAAATTATGATGCCTTTATTATAGGAACAATTTCCAAAAGTGCTTGAGCAGTTTGTCTCAATACAAGATGGCGTATGAGTATCATTATTTAATGTATTCGTAAAAGATTAATTATACGCCAAACGATTTCAATCACTTTTTGCAATGTTTCCTATAATAAAGGAGGAATTTCCAAAACCTCAAAATCCATTTTAGAACAAGAAACTGCAAAAAAAATATTTTTTTTCTATGGGTAAAATGCTTCATTTTGGCGTCACCGACATGCTAAAAAAATAGTTATCCCAGATATAGAGAGCTACAGTAGTTAGAATCCTAAAATTTAGTGTAGGCTAGTTACTTTCAAAATAGTGTACGCAATAAAGCACAAATCTGACAGGATAACAGAGGGCAGAGGGTACCCCTCATTGAAAAAATTTTAATTATCCTATATCTGGAGATCTGCAATAGTTAGGGCGTGTTCAGTAAATCGCGCGTTTTAAAATCGGCTAATTTCCAGGAAAGAGCTCAATTAAAAGTGTGGCTTATTGCAGCTTTAATTGGTTTTAAAGTTTTAGATGCTTAAGATATTTTATACGAACTTAACTTCCAATGCACTAAATCGTCCGATCAACAGAACACTGTTTTCCGTTTTTGGAAATCGCACGAGTTCAAAACCCGCGATTTACAGAAAGAAATATTCTAAATAAAAAAATAGTTTATTAAAAATGATTTAGAAAAAATCAGTTATGTGTAGTTTTTCGAATAATTTTATTATATATAGCTCCTCAATGTGCAATTATTGCTATTGTTTCTTACAAAATACTTGTAGTAATACAAAAATTGCTTCAACAAAGCGCTTGACTAGAAAAATTATTTCGCAAGGCTACCATTTAAATAAGTTTTTAGACAATTTGCTGTATCTTGGAAAGCGTAAGAACCAAACACTTGAAATTTTAAAAGCGGTAAAACTGAAAAATTCCAAAACGAAAAATTGCCAAAATGAAAAAATCGCTTAAAGGAAAAAATCAACAAAAGTAAAAAAATCACTAAGAAGCAAAATATCACCAAAACCAAAAAGATCGCCAAGAAACTAAAAAATCGCCAAAAACAGAGAAAAATCGCCAAAACGAAAAACAAGCGCCAAAACTAAAAAAATGGCTAAAATAAAAATGTCGTAAAAAAACGAAAAAAAATATCCAAAAACCGAAAAAATCATCAAAAAAAAAGCGCCAAAACTAAAAAAAAACACCAAAACTAAAAAAACGCTAAAAACCGAAAAAGTCGCCGAGACGTAAAAAAGCTAAAAAAAAAACAAAAATCGCCAAAACGAAAAAAAGCGCCAAAACCAAAATAAATCGCTAAAACTAAAAATATCGTAGAAAAAGAAAAAAAAAATCGTTACAACAAAAAACGCAAAAACTAAAAAAAAATCGGCAAAAAACAAAAAAAGTCGCCAAAAAACAAAAAACTAAAATTAAACGACAAAGCAAAACGAAAAGTTGGCAAAAAGGAAAAAAGGGCAAAAACGTATAGGGATATACTATGTGTATCCGTACGGAACTCTTCGTGTGCGAGCTTAAATCGCACTTTACTTTATTTATTTATTTTTTGTCGATTTCTGACAGCAATCAGATTCCATAAATAACATCCTTGAATGTCTTAAAAAGGACTTCTGATTTCATTATACCGAATAAAATTGCCTACAAAATTTGTATACAGCAATATTTTATAAGGTCAAGCGTTTTTGAGATAGAGCACGAATAATGGCAATAGCTATTCTATATTTGCACTAACGACAGGCCTTCGCTCTGCTAAAAATAAGTAAAGCTATATAATATTTTGGGCTATTTCGCTTCTTTCCGGAGTTACGAGGCTCAAATTTTTGTTTTTATTAGTAAAATTGATATCATTAAAATGCCTGTCGATTGGTATATAAAATTACCAAATTCATTAACCCGTAATATGTGAATAGTCCCAAGCTAGAATGAATTGTTAAATCTGATAACAGTGTATACATACTTGCATATATGTATGTATGTATGTATGTATGTATGTATGTATGTAACTTTATAAATAGACAAATACGGACATATACATAGTACATATGTATGTAAATTATTCATTATTTTCTAATTGACTGCTATTAATTCTAAATGTTTTCTTTCAGTTTTGATTATTAATTAAATTTCTTTAAAATTATTTTAATTTGTTAAATGTCGCTCTAATAAAATGCCTTTAAAATATTGCAATATTTTTTATTTTTTTTATTTATTTGTTTCGATTTTGCTTATTTCTATGTCAACGACCAAGGTCAAATTATTGAAAATATCTTTGAGAATTAATGAAATGTATATTTATAAAATTTAATTTATTTAATAAATTTTATTTCATTATTATTTATTTCTTCAATGAACTAAACAAACATAATTGTATATATAAATACCAAATTTTTCAATTCGCCGGCAATTGTAAAAAGAAAAACTAAAAAAAAAACTGCTTATGCATAAAATAGTTTTAAATTTTAATCCATGTGTTTGTCGTTTGTTATTATCGTTTAAATTTTAAACAAATAAACGAAAGTATTAAAAAAAAATGCTTTATTGACACAATGTTTGTTGTTGATGTTTTTGTTTTTGGAAAACTTCGGTAAAACAAATACAAAACAAAATTAAAATAATGAAAAAAAAACACTTTATTTATGTTTTTTCTACTAAAAACAGATAAAAACAAAACTGAAAAAATAACTAAATAACATTAATAGTTTTTAGTGCTACAAAACAACTATACAGTGGTAGGCAAAACTTTTACAACCAATATAACATTTGACAGCACTTTTATTTGTTTTTTTTTGTGAATTAACTGTTAATAAATAAAAATTTTCCATAACATCTTAAATTATATACGAGGGAAAGTCTGTAAGCAAAATTATATAAATAGCTTAAAGAATTTATAAAAAAGTAGGTTCATTTCTTTAAATTTTCTATATATTTTTGGTTTGTCTTCAAAGTAAATTAGAAATCGATTTTATTAAAAGTTATACCTTAGGAAATAGATACAACAATTGGCGCGATTTAAAGCATAAAGTGTGTATTATATACTTTTGGGAGAGGTTTTACTAAAATTTTCTTCCCTATGAATGCTCTATTATAGAAGGGATTTTTTGGGAATTTTATCGTCTGACAGTTTCAACTCCGCTTTCTCGCTTTACTCAATTATATTAGGTCTGTTCCAGATTTGTTTAAGTTGGGACTAATGAAAGTAAAAACAGATTTACTCTCTCACATTACCAAAGTTACACAAAACTATCGGAACGCGATAAAGCAAATTTCAAGCATAAATAATTCATTGATGACAACCCTAACAGCCTTATTCTGGCAATTTGGTAATAAAAAATTTGTAACCGAATTTTCGTTACCTTGTTGTAACTCTTATTTGTTCCGGTATTCCGGCAAAATGCTAATAAAAAACTAATTCAACAAATGTGGTGAAAAAATTTACACATTTTTTTTTAACAAAATTTAATTATTTTAAATTATTTTTTAAAATAAAAATAGATTGTGGAATGCCAAAAAGAAAGTTTATGAAAATTTTGGCTTCTATACGAACAATCAAGCGCTCAAGAAAAAATCGTCCAACCCTCCTAATTGCTTTGAGATTTTATTCATATTACAAAATAAAAATAATTGCAAATCACACAAAAGCTTTGGGTAGAACAATCTTAGTGGCAAAATGAGCAATCGTCCATATTTTTGGATCATTACTGACTATGCCAAATTGCGAAAATTCGCAAAAACTTGCTAACTTTAAATAGATAGAGAAGTCTGATAGTAGTCTGATATACATATAGGCGAATACGGCAATACATATGTATGTATGTCTGTGTGTTCCCTGGCGGCACTATATAAATCGAACACGTGGACCGATTTTGATGATTCTTACGTCAATCGATTTGTTTTAGTCCTGCGACTAAAGATATGCCAGTAGTCAAAATTCAATATGGCGGACAACATACACCATTTTGTAAAAACTAAAAGAATAAAAAGTCGGCAAACTATATTAAAATGGGTATGATTGAGCAGGCATTTGAAAATAATCTTTAGGCTTCTCTTAGCATTTTTTATTTTGAATGACCATTTAGGATCATTAACGGTTTGAAGTTGGTTAACAACCAAAAACCCTAATGGCGTAAAAAGTTAACTTTCGAAAAATGTGTACGAAAACTAAAAAGAAAAATAAAAAATAAATTAAATAAATCAAAAAACACGACTGCGTAAAAACACTAAAAGAAAAAAGTCCATTGTGCTGAACATAACGAGTTTTACAGTCGGGAAGCATCAAAAATCGAATCTTCAAATCTTCGCAATAATAGTTCTCGGATGTAAAAGTCGCTATGTTCCGCCCAGTGGACTTGTTTTTTTTTCTTTTAGTTTTTCAGTTTAATTAATTTTTTTTTTAATTTATTTTTTTATTATTTCTTGAAATATTTTTCTTGAATTTCAATTAAGCTGCCAATGTTTTCACCACCACTGTATATATGAAGAACAGATGTGACCAAACTGATCACAAAAAAAGTATTTAATTTGCTTTAAATATATTATATGTATTCTATTTTTGATTTTGAAACATCATCATCACCTACAACAAAAACAACAACAACAACAACAACAACAACGACAATATAACAAACATTTTAATACTAAAACATAATAAACAATATATCGTAATGAATAATGAAAAAATGATAATGATCATTGTTTGAATTGTTTGATTAGTTATATGGAAGTAAATAATGAACCAGATGAACTTTCATTATGTATTCGACCTGGTGCCTTACACAAACAGAAAGGAGAGCCAACTTATGCAACAGTTTCTTTCGAGGTACTTTTTCCACAACACATTGATGCCACTACCAGCTATTTAAACTACATACTTACAATCATTGTTATTATCTCTAATCAAAAACTAAATTAATGAAAATTAAAAAAATAACATATGTATAATAGTTGCAAAAGCTGCTACTATATATTTAAATAAATAAAATTAAATACAGAGGTGCAAGAGAAAGATGATTTTTAGCATCATATTCGTGCTGACTTGCAAAACTGCATTTTGCTAACATTATTGCTGCATGCAACATAAAGCGCTTTATTTCATTACCCAAAAAATGTGCAACCAAAATTAATGCATCGTTCTTTTGACAGGAGAACCGATAAAAGTCAAATTATACACCACCTCTCTGTAGTTTATGTTTAAAAATATTCTTTAACATTATAGTTTGTTAAATCTATTAATGATATTCAACAAGTATGCAAACCATATTTAATTTTCAATATTTTGTTGTTGAACAAATTAATCTTTAACATGTTTTAAAGTCGCTAAGCAATAATATAAAAGGCTGTTCTCATCAACCGGATGAAATATGTATGTATGTATGTATTTATATACATGTTTATATATGTGTGTTTCCTCTTAAGAGGACTTCTAAGCTTCTTTTTTTTAATCCTAAAACTTGATATTCTATTGCATTGGCGTTAAATAAAAGAGATGTGTTTCTATTTTCAAGCTACACAACATTAGTAAGTCAAAAGTTGAATTTTCAATGTCACTCTAATGTACATATCGCTCATTGGCCGCAACGTCGTCATAACTCAATATTTGTGTTTTTTGAGCTAATAATGCATAATTAATCGCCAAGTCCTTCTTCTTATACTGTAAAAATTTCATATAAACAACTTGTATACTCAACTCTTGAGAGAATAAACAAATTTTATTTTTAAACGCGTTTCCTGCAAAACTGTTTTTTTTAGTTATGACGACTACGCAGAAAATTAGTGATATGTAGTTACTGCGGCGTATACTTAATATTTTATTAATAAATTAAATAATGACACTCATACGCCGTCATGTACTGATACCTACATAAATGCAGCGTTGCCATTTGTCAAGCTTTCCCTTTTTTTGCAAGTTTTTTGAGATGCCAAAGTTTTAATTTTATATAAAGTTTTTTATAAATTGTACATAATTTAAAATTTGCAGTATAGTATATCGGATGAAAATATTAAATGATTATTAATGCGATGATACGATCAAATATTTTCTCACTCCCTTATTACTGCAACAGTGTTTAATTGTGTTTACTCCCTCTACAACTATGCCGTTTTTATAAATTCCTTAAAATTAGTTCCAAATACATACACTTTTTTGTGTTTTCTTTTAAAATATTGGCACTTTTGTAGAAAAAAAGATTTTTTGGGCAAAAAAAAAAGTTTTTTTTCCAGAAATAGGTTTAAAAAAAATATATATATATATGGTAACGCTGCCTACATGATACAATAATAGAAGGTAGTCCAAGATACATTAATACAGATAGTGGTAATACTAAAACAAATACAACATGACAAAAACAACATGGGTTTTTATTGTTGTTTCGTTGCCAAAAGTGTCAAACAAGCGAAAGTCTGTACAAAAGAAAATTTTCCGAGAACACAAAACAAATTCCAAAGGTGGGAGTGCTGCACTAAACTTTCAGTTTCACCAAACTAATGATAGTGAAAAATTTTTCACTTCCACTACTGCTATTTAGTAATGAATTGCAAAAAATAGGCCTCAATAAATATGTAATAGCGATTGTGATGTGGAACGATTTTCTACAGAAATTAATATTATAACAAGGAAAACATTTATTCTGCACCTTACTCCCAACTCTGCCCAAGTCTTGATTTATTTATTTATTTTTTTCAAATTACTTTTTTTATTTTTTTTTTCTTTGCACTTTTTTCATCACTTCAACAGGTTGTAAAAAATAAACAACTTTTGACACTTTCAATAATGAAAATAGATAAACAGCTGTGTTTTTACCACTACCTGTACATATTAATGTATCTTGAGGTAGTCCAATTCTCTCTTTTCGTCGCTATATTAATGCTCTGGCATTTAAGGGAATTATGAAAACTCGTGCTACCAAACTTTCTATTCTACTAAAAGCCCAGTTTTCGTTTTTATTTTTCATGAAATTTAAATAGTTAATACTAGAGCTCAAAACAATTTTTAGCAATAAAAATAAAAAATGTTATGCATTGATGATTCCCAAGCCCGCAATGACGGCCGAATCTAAAAGTTTTGTAAAATTATTGATAACACAGCACAACAAAATGGAGTTTTTTTTTTGTGTTGTTTAAATAAAAATGGCAGGTCCTTATGTATTTTGTGAGTGTGTTTTTTGTTTAGTACTTAAAACTATATCTTTAAAACTAGAGCTGCTAGGGGAAAAAGAATGATGTCATCGTAATCAGCAGATAAAATTACATAGGGATTAGCTATTTTAAACAACAAAACCACTGTTCCGCTGTGTAAGAACTAGTTTCTGTACAGATAATTCCGAAAATGTTGTTCCCTTTTGTATACATGGAAAGGCATTTTCAACTTTTGATACCAAGATATGTACATCTTAACACATCCAGATTTTTTTTCATTAACGCCATTAAATTATGGAATAGCTTACCTTTAAACTTAAAATGTCTACAGGGAAAAAACAGTTTTGTCAAAGCTCTCTTTGAATATTTTTCGAGAAACAATTAACGTTACCTTTCTCTCTATTTTATTTATTATTCAGATTATTTTATATTTGTATTTTTTTAACGTTATTCTTAAAAATTATTGTTCCTATTTTTTGATAAAAATTTTGTAAAAAATTATTGAGCTACAAAAGAATTATATTCTTGATGTTCTTATGATATAAAAAAAATTCTTATAAAAAAACAAACTTCAAAAATTCTCTTAAAACTTCCCTTTTTTAAATGGAGTTATACTACCTTATATTCTTGTATCATGATTTAAAATAGTACCAAAGAAGAACGCGATAAAAATCTGTCCAAGTGAATTACGAATGTGTAGTGAAAACAGATAAATTCATTGAAGCAATTTTCCTAATTCTAGAATTTGTTCTTCTTTTAAATGTAATTCATTTGACATCGTGGGACTTAGTCCCTGTTTACTAATTTAAATTTCACCTAACAAAAATAGTTGGGGTTTTAGTTATCTATACACGTAATAAAACTGTTAAAGGTCTGTATATGAAATATTTATTTAAAAGTTTTATAGCGGCATAGATAGTAATCGACTTAGATTATAAAATACCAGGTTTTGGACATTTTGTCTGTCTTCCTATCCGAATACGCATCACGTAAAAACTACGAAATAAGGGTGATGTTGGCTGAAGTAGTAGTTAGTTGACTATAAAGCAAATTATGACAGAACGTGAGTTCGATCCTTGCTCAGGGAAAGTCATCAACATCATGAGTTCTTCTTATGTGCATTAGTGTGTCATTGTGTTAATTGTTGTTTTTTTTTATGTTGGTAGCAGTGTTTATATTTTCATAACGGGAGCTTTGGGCAATATGTAAAGATTTTTATATTATTTTTACAAACACTCTTATGACCGCTTTATTAAGCGGCCCACCCACTTGCAATATAATTGTGCAATTTTTCGTATACAATAATATCGCCAATGTCATATTCGAAGGTGGCACAATATATTGGCAAAAATCAAAAGACTTCTGATTTTTATTGTACAATAATGAAAATTGTGTAATGTGGTGGCAAAATTGTTTAGCCTTATGTTTACTTTTTCACTAGCAGGAAAATTGGGCAATATTTTCTTTGAAATTACAAAAAGGTGCGTATACCTAATATTTTATCAATACATTACATACATGATACTCATACGCCATTGTGTATTGAGACAATCCACTGTACAATATTATTGCAGATGTTATTGTACATATTATTGTCGTTTTTATCTGTACTATGCAATAAATGGCAGAATGTTTTTAAAGAAAAGACTGCCCAATTTTCCTGACAGTGAAAAAGTAAACAAACATAAGACTAAACAATGTTGCCCCCATATTACAGAATTTTCATTATTGTGCAATAAAAATCAGGGGCCGAATCGTCGCTTTCGATATCGAGCTGATTCGATCGAGTTTTTTTAGTTTGAGATTGTGGGATTCGCTATCGAACAATATAAACACATTGTTCGATATCGAATGTCATAATCTCAAACTAAGAAACTTCGATCGAATCAGCTCGATATCGAAAGCGACGATTCGGCCCCAGAAGTCTGATTCGATCGAGTTTTTTTAGTTTGAGGTTGTGGGATTCACTATCGAACAATATAAACACATTGTTCGATATCGAATGTCATAATCTCAAACTAAGAAACTTCGATCGAATCAGCTCGATAACGAAAGCGACGATTCGGCCCCAGAAGTCTTTTTTTGATTTTTCCCAATATATTGTGACACCTTCGAATATAACGTACACATTGGCGATATTATTGTACAATACGAAAATTTGCAAGTGGGTGGGCCGCCAGATGACCTCGGGCAAGTTCGGACTAACGGGAGTAAACTCAACATTTACTCTCTCAAATTTATAAAATTTACCCAAAACATCTGGAACGCGAAAAACCACAATTTTAAGTCAAAACATTTCAATAGTGCTAACTTATTAACTTTAAAGTTAAGTTTGCGATTTTAGTCGTTTAAATTAGGGATGTAACGAATACCGATACCGATATATCGGCGATACTTCAGATTTTCCGATACATCGGTATCGGCGATATTTTACTGCCGATACGACGATACTTTAAAAATTTTTTTCAGAGTTTTTTTTTAACAAATAATTTATTTTTGTTCGATTTTACCATGAATTAAATTCACTTCGTTATTTTTTATATCTTATTAATATCAATTTTAAAAATTAATAATATTTTATGCTGTTATTTTGTAAAAAAATTATTTATTTATTTTTGTTAATTTTACCATGAATTCAAATTCAAGTCGTTGTTTTTAAATCTTATTCCAGCAAAAAAAAGATACTCCAAAGAAGTCATGAAAATGTAGAATTCGCGATCTGGAAGTATTGCAAATTTGGATAATTTCTAATTAGTTTTACATATCCTTGCCATTGCAAGAAGTTCTGTTTTTCGATTACCAATCACCGAATTGGAAGCGATGCTAGGACAAATTTCTTTTTCGGTATTCTATAAAGATTTTTCCTTAAGGAAAAAGGATAAAAAAGTACCCATTTTCACAATTTTTTATGTGAATTTAAACTCAGAACTGCATTTTCATGTAAATTTAAGTGAATAAATATAAACTTAGAAGTCTTTTAATAATTAAGCTATTAAGTTATTTAGATGAATATTAGTTGATAAATGTCCTTTACAAAAAATCGAAATTTTAAAAAGCATGGCGAGTATTTTTTTAAATTATAAAGGAATTAAACAATTTTTCTTGCTTTTCTACTAATTATCTGCATATTTTTAATATAGATTTGTTGGAAGCAAAGAAAATGTAGCTGCTTAAAAATTACTTCCAATGTTTTATCAATTTTAAATATTCTCTCTTATAATGTAATTTTGTATAATAAAAAATTGCACTTGAGTTTTGCTAATCTAAACTTGAACTCAATTTCAATATTCGTATCGGTATCGGAATCGGTATCGGCGATATTTATTTTTAAATATCGGTATCGGTATCGGATCGGCAAAACGGCGTATCGTTATATCCCTAGTTTAAATCTCGTAATATAATGTATTCTTATGGAGAAGGAAATATGTGCATCACTGGCGAAATATATAAAAGCAAATGCTTTTCTATATTTAAAATAAGAAATAACAACTCAGCTACTTACATTTGCAATAAAGCTTGACATATTTTCCATTTAAATGTTTTAAAAATAATTGTTTCACAATGGACAGCTTATTTCACTGTTTTATGAATTGGCTAAACTTCAATTGTTGTTTATGTAAACACAAAACATCTAATCATCGTATTATTGTCCGAACTTACCCAAAGAAAAAGTTCGTGCAACTTTGGACAGGAAATGAAATAAAGTTAGTCTCTCATGAGCTCTCTCACTTGACCAATTTTTGGCATCTGAAACGCTTTTCGGTTAAGTTTGTGTAACTTTGGGTAAGTTCGGACGACTTCGTTCTTCATCTGGAAAACACCTACTGGTTGGTTTTATACGAACTTGGCGCAAGCTCGAAATCCATGTAGACCCATGATTACTAGGTTAAAGTTCTTTAGAATTCTTTTTGTAGAATCAGTCCCATTCTATAACATTTTAATGTTTGAATTCACACAAATCGATCAACAGTAACGTACATACATACATTCATACTCGTATATCCCTCTGTTCTGTAAACCGAGTTGGGTTTAAATCGAGTGATTGCTCAAAATCGAATAATTTACAGTTTGATGCTCTAAAGTTGATACAAACAACAATTTTAATTTTATCAATTTTTGTGTTTTACACATTTTGCAATTTTTTAAATTAATTATACTGTACGGATAGGATGTAGCGTTTCTAAATCGTTCGATTAAAAAAACGTTTTTTAAAAATATGTATGTATATAAAATAAAATGTGCAAAATGGCCAACTGCAGCTTAAAACCGAAATCAAATTCTTCGATTTTGACCACAATGCTCAAGTGTTGCCAATTCAGGGAATTTCTCCTAGATTTTGGGATTTATTTTTTTTACAAAATTGCATTTTTGCATTTTTTAAAACGGACAACGTTTTATACTCCAACGCACCAGAATTGACAGTTTAGACAACATTTTTTTACATTTATTGAACATTTTTTAACACACGATCTTAAAAAGCCAGTTTGTATATAAATATGTACACCAAACGAAAAAATTGTCAAAACTAAAAAATTGCCAAAAAAAAAATTAACAAATTCGTAAAAACCCTAATACGAAAAAGTGCGCTAAAATTAAAAATCCACAAAAACAAACAAATGTCGTCTAAACGAAAAAATGGATATATATACACGATATTCGTACGGAATCCTTCGTGTGTGAGTCGAACTCGCACTTTACTAAATTTTTGTGTTTTTTTTTAATATTTAATGAAAGTACAAATTTGCAAAAATCTACAACCATCACCTTGCATGTAAATGTAAATACATTTATCATGTTAAAAAATATATGTATGAAGTTGAAAATACTAAACTTTTTTTAAATATATTTTTGCTTTTTAGTGCAAATCACAAATAAAATAAGATGCGTTTATTATGCGAACTACTTGGCCTGGCCTGAACCGTAATAAAAATAATCAAATTTTACAAAAATCTGAATAAAAACGAATAAAAGGTATCTAACACAAGCACATTATGAAAAAAGCAAACTTGGAAAATAATAAGGTCCTTTATTTTTAATATGCTTGCTGCTGCTCTTTAGTTGCTCTCTTGAACAGAAAAAACTATGTACAATATTCAAATAATTATTAAAAGAAATTGTGTTATATTAGTGCACACATATATACACACACATATATTTTATAATTTATTATAAACTAATTGCATGCGTATTTTTATATATATATATAAACCTACTTCTACATTAGACATGAAATGACTAACATTAACACCTAACATCATGTTAATGTTACCCTACGACTATACCTGATATATTTTTATCGTGACAAAAGTCAACTGTATATTGCAAAATAATTTGTTTTATGTTAGCTGTTTTTCCAATATGGAAATTGACATTTGTCATGATAAAAATATATCAGGTATAGACGTAGAGTTAAGTATATACTGCTTATGTTAATGATTTCTTCATGTTTTAACATGATTGTTAGAGCATTTGTTTTAACAACGCTTTCATAACATCCTGTCTTAACAGAGGGCCTGATTCGTAAAGACATGAAAGTTTCATTTAAAGAAATGAAAGTTTTTTTTTAACAAAATGTGTATGCAAAATACTCAAAAAACTGAGTGTTTTCCATACAAATTTTAATAAAGAACTTTATGTTCGTGCTTTTGAATCAGGGGGATAATTCCATGTCTAATGAAGACGGAATGCAAAGAAAAACTACGTATGGACGGACGTACTAATTTCTATTTTTATTTCTTTTTTTAAGTTAAACATAATAAATTTCTAATCATACTTTTATTTAAAAATTCCTATCACCAGAGTTCAGATGAATCATTGTCTCGCTACAAGTGCAATTATGAGAATTGTAATCGCAGTTACAGCACAATTGGTAATCTGAGAACACATTTGAAGACTCACAAGGGTAAGTTTAATCTCAATTTTCTATTAGTCATTATCGAACAGTTCAAAATATGTACATATGTATGTATGCATGTACATGTCATGTGTGTTTTTTTTTTACTTTTATTAAAGGTGAATATCGTTTCAAGTGTTCAGAAGACGGATGCAGTAAAGCGTTTTTAACTTCATATAGTTTGAAAATCCATATACGAGTACACACCAAAGTTAAACCATACGAATGTGATGTAGGGGGGTGTGAGAAGGCTTTTAACACACGCTATAGGTAAGCGGCATACACATAAAATAAAATAAATTTCTAATTGAAAAAGAAAATATATTTGATTTACAGACTTCATGCTCATTTGCGTCTGCACAATGGCCAAACGTTCAATTGTGACCAGTGTAAGAAATGCTTTACGACTTTGAGCGATTTAAAAAAACACATGCGTACTCATACCCAAGAGAGACCCTACAAATGTCCCGAAGATACATGTGGAAAAGCATTTACGGCCTCGCATCATTTAAAGACACATATACGTACCCATACAGGAGAACGTCCGTATCCGTGTGAAGAAACCAGTTGCCATAAATCGTTCAGTACTTCGCACAGCTTAAAATCGCACAAAAAAACTCATCAGAAACAAAATCAGAATCGTCCGCCAAGAGAACGTAAAACAAAAACTATAAATCGTAAAAACGAAAATAATTCTAATGACTGCTGTGCAGGAGAACAGGATGTAAAAGCCATAAAACAAGAAGTAGATAAAATATTTGCCTATCCGGAAGAAACTAATTCCACCTATAATAACAGTGAATTTGAAGAAATCGAATGTAAAAGTGATATAAAACAAAAACAAACTTTAGAATGTGTTAAATCTGAAGCAGTGGAGTGCAATATTAACGACATTTATGCTATAAAGGTGCCCGAAATTAAGTCATCTCAATATGCCGCATTGGCACCGAAAATTGAAAGTATGCCCTTGCCAGAAACTTCACAAGCTTTTCAGGTAGCTTATGCTGCTGAGGAAGAGATACCAACTCCTTGGATAGATGCTGGTGTCTTAGTACCCAAACCTATTTTACCCATGGCACCTGTAACATCAGCTTGTGTGGCTTTACCAACTGAAGTGCCCAGCTATGTTAATTTACAGTCCAACTATTCAAATGCTATGTCGGCTGTTAACCCACAGTACCCACATACGCCAGCACAGAACTCAAATATTAATGGAAATCCAAACTTTGGCATGGAAATCGATCATAATGTCATGATCAACAACAGTATTAATAGCCGACAAATTCAGAGTTCCTACCAACAAATACCTTCCGCTGCCACTTTTATACAAGATGTTATGCCTCTTCAAGAAGAGAATATAGAGGACTTGTTAAAAGGCACTGATTATATTAGTGATGCTGATATGGAAACAGAATCACTACTCAATGACATCTTAATGACCATAGACAATAACACTAGTCTTTTGCAAGAAACTCTACAACAGGCCGATGAAGTGCCAACAGATGGAACGGGTCTCATAGAAGTAGATTTGCGTAATAATAAGCCGACCTTAAAACAAATTACAGCTGATGCAGGCATCTGTAGCTGCACTAATTGCAAATGTGATAAAACTAAAAATTGTCAAGGCGATTGCTCGATTGAGACTCTGTATGGCAAAAAACCGGCAAATGTTAAAGGAACTAAAGGCGGCTGTTGTACGAATAAAAATAAAGCCAACAAGCCACTCAGTAAACGTGAAACGGAAATGAATCAAAATATTGAAGATGTGGCAATGTTGTTACAAAATCTTGCCTCCATGGGTAGTGGAGGGAAAGGTGGTTGTTGCGGCGGTAGTAATAATTCCACCACAAAAGAAACTGCTGCACAAAGCATTAATTCTCCTTGTTACAGTGGACAAACTAATCAAACTAAAGCTGCATCTTGTTGTTCTATGCCTGAATCAAAACCTACTTCAACTATCTCGGGTTGTTGTTCTACAGAAAAATCAATGCCAAAGAAATCAAGTTCATGTTGTTCTTCTCCAGATACTAAAATAATGCCGCCGCCGCCACCACCTCCCAACAATACAAATGCTCTTAAGGGCTCAAGTTGTACGTGCAAGAGTCCTTCGGAAGGTGTGGCTAATGGCTGTTGTGTTGTTATTTGTATAAAAACATTACAAGCTTTGCGTAAAGTTTTGACGCGCAAGAATTTAAATCTTATGCTTTGTCCTCAAAATCAAACGAATCACAATAATTAATTACTGTCTGTTATTTTGAAATTTTACTTATTTACGAACAAGAGTATTTTTTTTATTATTTGTTTACAACCAGCGATCAATTTGTTAAACTTGTTTTTTTTATCATTATTTTTTGTTTCATATTACATACTTATTAATATATTATTTGTTGCTTAATTAACATTTTTTAGTCTATAGCTAAACAATAATTGTTAGCTCTGTACATTAGGGTGGATCGGTTAGTATGGATCAAGAAAATATAAAAAAAATCTTTGGTGGAAATGATTCTACGAAAAACTCTTAAGCAACTTTGCCCTATAAAACATGGCTCTAAAATGGATTTCGAGCTTGCGGAAATTCCAAAATATGTTGTGACTTAATTCTTATAAAATCAAAGAATAAAAATTCCTATGGCAGTTCAGTCTTGTGCTACTAACAATTGACCAAAAAATCAGAGGACTAACGGCAGTGGTTTCCAAATTATGACGCTTTTACTATACGAAATTAAAAAAAGTGCCTGAAGCAGTTTGAGTAAATTTGTAAATTCAGTAATTATGTACTAAGCAAAGTTCTGGGTTCGAAAACCATCACTTGACAATACAATTGGTAGTGCTGCCGCATATTGCTACAACAACGATAGCATTTTATTACTGTTGCAATAGTTTACGAAGCGGTTACACAAATTTACAGCATTTACAAATTCACCATTTGTCTCAATACAGCATGACGTATGAGTATCATTATTTTATGCATTGAAAAAATATTACGTATACGCCAAACTTTTTTAAGCACTTTCTGTACATTTGCCTATAATAAAGGCGTTATAAAACATTTTGGAATTTCCGCAAGGACGAAATCTACTTTGAAATTCATGTCGAAACTCATGCTTTCTAGAGGAAAGTTTCTAAGAGTTCTTCGTAGATTTATATCTCCCCTACGAATTTTTTTTTGCAAAAAAAATTGACGCCCTATTGTATATGCCAAATTCAGAAACTACAAACATTATCGTTCTTGTTTCAATCCATGTTTTATATAGTTTATACATTACACATCGATGATTTAATATGGAAACGTATTTCGAATTTTTGTTATTTTATAGAAGGAACAAATTAATAAAAACGAAAACACTTACGTATACAAAACAAAACTTTCAAGTGGCCATAAATCTGGGGCCGAATTACCGCATTCGTTATCGAGTAGGCTTTCGTATCGAATAAAATTTCGTCACGTATCGAATGGATGGATTATCGCATTCGATAGCTAACGTATGGAATTGTTTAAAAAGTGTACCAAGTTTATATTATACCGGTTGTTGAATCCACTAAAGATTTGTAATACATTAAAGAAAATTGTGTGTTTCTAGCAGCTAGTACAACAAGCAAGTCGATTGGCCAACTGTAATAAGGTTTATAGGTAATGTTCCATGGTTTTTTTGCAAAACAAAAAAAATTAAAAAAAATATTGTATTCGATCGCTCTAGTGCTAACGAGTGGAATTTAAACAGCAGCTACTCGATTATCGTATGCCGTAATCCCAAAAAGAATATTTTCGAACAATTTTACTCGATCACGTATGCGGTAATTCGGCCCCTGTTATTTTTAACCGTGGGAGTATTTAGATGTTGACCACCAGAAAACGTTGAAAACACGATTTCGAAAAAGTCGATATACGCCTTTTCTATCTTAAGCCATCGATATGTTCTATATCATAATACATAAGAGAAACAAAACATTGTGCCTTATACCAAAAAAATATATACATATGTACATATACATATTATAATAAAAATACATTTGAAAAAAGCGTGGTGTATGTATTTATTTATTTTAGATGTATATTTTCGTTAATTTTTGCTTCATAAGCTGCATTAAAGAATTAAAATAATATGGCCAAGGGGTGACATTAATTTACATCCGTGGAACTTGCCAATAAGCTCAAAAGCGCTTGAAAATTTTTAGATTTTTGATTAAAAATACTTCTCAAATTTGTAGCTAATAGGCTTTTCACAGTCAACAACATCTAACATCTACCATCGATTTGCGAATTTTCCCATAAGAAGTATACAGGACTGAACGGCCAACATATTTCAATATCATTATAAAATGTTCCTATCTCAATTTGCTCCACCCACCATCATTCAATAAATTTAATGTCATCACTAAAAATGCGGCATAGTAAGTGTACAGGTGGCAGCGTTACGTCTGCCACTTATTTTTTTCTTGGGTAGTTTTGTGTATAATTACGTCAAACACGTGTATTTTTTTGACAAGCATAATCTAGTTTTTATTGTATTTGTTGCCCTCATATAGCCACCTGTACATTAGGGCAAATTGATGGTAGATGTTGTTGAGTGTGAAAAGCCTATTATAGGCATATATGTATGTACATACATTCCGTTGTAGTCAGCAACAGCGCCACATATCGGCCTTAAAATTGTCCTATGGATTCGGAAGTTTCGACGATTAGCGGAAACGAACACAGGAATACGTGATTTTTAGATAAATATATTCTGGTATGTGATGGAAATCGATCGATCTAGATCGGTGCCGATTTCAAAAATAAATTTTGCGGATAGATGACTTATTTATGTTTCTTATTGTTTTGTATGAAAAAAATATTCGAATAAAATATTCTAAGCCTTGAAAACATTAAAAGGGGTAATTCATTTGTTTTTGAAATCGGCGCCGATTTCAAATCGAACGATTTCCATCACATACCACATTATACTTAAGCTGTTTTTAGACTATTATACAAGCTGTTCGACTTCTGCGCAAAATGCAATCCTGGGGCCTATTCCACAAAAAACTTTTCACTTTGCACTTATCAATTTGTATTTTTTGGCTAAGTGATTCTGTTTCACAATATTCTTTGCAAATCTCACTTTGCACTAAGCAAATTTTTGCAAAGACTTTGCTCCCTTTGCAAAGACTTTGCTCTCTTTGCAAATACTTTGCGCTCTCCTTGCAAAGTGAATCTGCAACGTGTTCCACAAAGACTTTAATCATCTTTGCATTTATGTCTTATCACTTTGCATTACTAAATAACTTGTTAAAATGAGTCGCAAAATAAAAATTTAAAAAAATCTTGCTGTTTTACAAGTTATCAAAGAAAAAAAAAGGAAATTTTATTTGGAAGTTTTCAAAACAATAAAGTATTTTGTTATAAAATTATTGTAAATATTTAGAACATATTAAAGTTAACATTTCATTTTGAAGGTTAATAAATTCGATAAACAGGCTGCCTAGGAGGAAGTTTTGAAAAAAGCCCAATCCCTGCAACTGACATCGGCAAAAAACATGGACCTATGCGAGGGACAGTTTTTTGGGCTTTGGAAGCGGACAAAGCCTGACTGCGCTGCGTAGTGTGGTCTAATTTTTCTCTAATTTTATTTAAAATTAAATAAACTTGAATTTGATTAATTTCTTGTTATGACCGCGTGTTCACTTTCGTCGAACAAAAACTCACGTCTTAACATTTTAAAAGCTTCACTAGTTATGACAATATGAATTTGCAAAGCGATCGTTTACATTGCAAATTTTTTACACACTTATTAAAATTTGCTTTGCAAAAATAGAATTTAGTGTTTTTGTGGAACGAAACCACACAATTATTTGCAAAGTCTTTGCAAATTACACTTTTCAATATTAACTTTGCACTTTGCTTAAGAGAACGTACGTGGAACAGAAATTGCAAAGAGAGTATAAAAATTGCAAAGACTTTGCAAATTACACTTATCAATTTCAACTTATCACTTATCAAATTTCATAGTTCTGAGGAACACAGTTTTGCAAATTGTCGAAAAATTTGATAAGTGCAAAGTGAAAAGTTGATAAGTTGTTTTGTGGAACAGGGCCCTGATATAATGTGTTATTGCTTTTTTAAAACTTTCCGTAAACTCATTAGATCAGGGTTGCATTTTCTACAGAAGTGGAACGGCTTGTGAGATGGTATAAAACAGACATTATGGATATGCATGTACATATGTATATGTAGTATATTGTTGGAATGCTCAATTTTTTTAATTCTATGTCGTTTTCAAATTAATATACAATTCAAGTGCTCAGTGCAGTATCCAAGTAAGCTGCAAAATAAAAAATTTTAGTTTTATTCTTTAAATACGGGACACAGCAAGTATTTGCAAATTCCTCCAAAGTAGTATCAAAGCTATGGTACGCACGGATACATAAAACTAATTTTTCAAATCGTGTGGCATATTTATTTAATACGAGTAATAAGCAATTATTAATTTTTTTAAATGTATATATTTATTAGGATTTAGCTACAAATGTAATATTTTTATTAGCAAATATGACAGCTTACATATAATTTTTCGCATCCCAAGCCAAAAAATTTTAATTAGGATATTATGTTGGAATAACGAACATAAATTAAATTTTTTTTATAAAGTATTTTGGAATGAGAACTGAAAGCAGAGGATCATATTAAATACATGTGTAAATATATAGTTGGAGTTACAAATTCTATTACATTCGAAGTTATTAATCTTCGCCAGCTGGTATGGCATCTTCAAGGCGCCTTATAAATTTAATACGTATCTCTGTTACATTATCACCTTTTAACTGATCCTGAAATAAGTTGAAGATCTTAGATTAATTATCAGGCATGGCGAATAAAAAGCTAATAAACTTGCCTGAACAAAATAGCATTGAACTTCTAACTGCACCATCTCTAATGCGCCTCTAATACAGCCGCTTATAATAGAACTATATCTCAAATTTGTTAGATCGGATGGTAGTTCTACAAATTCAGTTAAGGGATTTGTTTCAAATTGCAACGAAAACTCATCGGATGCTGGCGACCAATTTGTAATTGTAGGTTGAACATTTAAGTAAATACGAAATGCTTGCTGAATACGATCAGCCGTTTCACGCATTTCTAAACAACGTGTTGCCGAGGTACGCGCCAAAAAGTCTTCAATTAAACGCATACCCATATTATAGCCAATACGCTCCAATTGCTTGTTGACATCTTCAACATTTTCCAAGTCACGCAGCATTTGAGTTACCAGTGCTCCATAGGTAAGTGTTAAAAATTCGGAATTCTAAACGGCAGTTTAAGAAGGTGGAATGAATGATGGAAGGAGCAGAATAAAGATAATTTATTTTTCTCGCGCCATAATAGATTTTGTTTGGGTTTTGTAAAATACACAGTTTTAATTTCTATTATGACTTAAACTTAACTTAGGGCTAAATTGTATTTACAGTTTCGTACATTCTATACGAAAATGACGATGGGGCGGGATATTGATTAAGTATAATAGGCGCTCCAATGAGCGCATGTTGATGTTACTTAATTGGCGTTATAGTTATATTAGGTGTTGATGTTGTGACGTTCGTTTGATGTGGTGCTATTACACGCGGTGGTGCTCTGGGCACTGAAGCTCTAGATAGTTGCGCCATGTGGTGTTGATCGTCATGTCCCGCCCCTTGTTGCTGTAAATCACCCTTTTCTTGTGCAGAATGAAAGCGGCCACCCTCACCCCGAACACGATTCATTGCATGGCGATGTCTGGACTCATGCAAATATTTCGAACGTTCTTTGGGAATGCGTGACTCTAATTTTGCACGAGCTTGTCTTCGCACAAGAATACGTTTATATTGTTTAGCATTTACATAAAGTGGTTCCTCTTCGGGTTCTGGTGATTGCGCATCTTCTGTAGAAGTCGCTGAAACAGAATCTGCAGCAGCAGACGTGCTTGAAGAATTTGTCGTGCTATTCGTGTTTTGGGATTGAGTTGTCGAAGCAGGAGCAGGTGTCGATACCCGAACAGTTGTTGTAGCAGCATTGTTTGCTGCTGCTGCTGCAGTAGCCAACTGATTGGCTGTTGATTGGGGCACCATTATAATTTGTTGTGTTAGTGGGTTTCCGTTTCCAGTGGCATTTGATGTGCCAGCTTGAGTTTGTAGTTGAGCTGCTCCTGTTATTTGCATAATTTGACCATTTATATTTATAAATTGTGGATGTATGGTTTGGATTGTATTGTTCGTACTCTCAGCTCCACTCAATATATTTGGTTGATAGAACAAAGTTTGACCATCGGGCAACTGCATAAGCTGCATAGGCTGGGCTGTTTGCTGGGGTTGCTGCAGCATTATTTGATTTCCTTGTAAAGGTATTAGTTGCTGTTGAAGACCAGCTACTTGTTGTGGTTGCTGTCCTATAATTATTTGCGCAGGTCCACTGGTACTGGTCATAACAGGCATTGGGACTACCTGTATTTGATTTGGAGTAATGGTATTGTTGTTATTGTTCATTGGTTGGTCCGTGTTTCCTGGTTGTTGTTGGGTAACTGGATTTGCGGAGCTACTTTCCATTTCTTTTTTTATACGTCTCCAACAACTAATTCCATGTCACCTATCCTTCAATCAGAGGTACTACTGTAAAATCGCATTGAAACTCATTTTTATCGAGGGTGGCCACTCTATATATTCTACTAACTTATGCTACTGCAATACAATAATCGTCATTATGCCTTTTTGGCAGAACTTACCACTTTCTTAGTATCTAATCTTGAAGTTTGGCGAGACATATTTTATATACTCCACTCTCTAACGTATTCAAACTTTAGTGTACGATAGTTTTTATTGCTTATTATTCTGTATAAATTACTTAATTTCTTATTTAAAAATCACACCCCATAAAAACACTACAAATATTTTAATGTCAGTTTATGCAAAGTATGTTCAGTGAAAGAGTTTCATTAATAGCAAGCTATCATCAGGGCTGTCAGATTTTTTCCGATCTATTTCGCCAAATCGATTTAAAAATCGCCAAAATCTATCATATGTCAAAGTAAATATATCAAAGTAAATTTGTTTTTATATAATGGTTTTTTAATATTAATTTTTTATAAAATAATCGCATAAAAATTTTACAAAAATTATTTCTTGTCAAAATAATGAGCAAGCATTAACCGTTCAGAATCAATCGCTCGACGAAGTAGAATCATTCCTGGGAAGCATATTAGACAAAAGTGGAGGTTTCAAAGCTGACATCTCCAAGCGCATGAACAAAGCCCGGCAAGCATTCGGCCAACTCAAATCAGTGTGGAACTCGTCATATATATCAAGAAGGTCGAAGCTAATGATATTTAATTCAAATGTAAAATCCGCACTGTTGTATGGATGGGAGACGTGGAATGCAGCACCACGTGACATTCATGCCATACAAGTTTTTGTAAATAAATGCCTGAGAAAGATTCTACACATATTCTGGCCTAGAACAATCTGAAATTATCGTTTCTGGTCAGAAGCTGGTCAACAACCTATCCAAATGGAATGGACATACACTGCGTAAGCAGCCCAACGATATTGCTAAAGAAGCCATCGACTGGAACCCGATTGAAAGACCATCACACACCTGGAGACGAAAAATTGAAACTGATATATCCCATTTACAGCTGCGATGGTATGAAATCAAACATTGTGCATCAGATCGAACTTATGGGAGTAATCTTGCGGCGGCACTATGCTCCTTGCAAGAGTAAAATTAATAAATATATATATATATATATATATATATATATATATATATATATATATATATATATATATATATATATATATATATATATATATATATATATATATATATATATATATATATATATATATATATATATATATATATATATATATATATATATATATATATATATATATATATATATATATATATATATATATATATATATATATATATATATATATATATATATATATATATGAGTTTTCTCATCAAAATTCAAAATCTACTAATGACTGTAATAAATATTAGAAAAAGCTTGTTTAAATATATTTCAGACGCTTTTTGATGCCATTTTCTTTCGAAAATACTATTCAAACAAATTAATTTTCATGCGTTATAAACATTTTTAAGTTTAATTTTGTTGAAAAATAGCCATAAAAATCATCAACAAGTTTATTTATCGCCAGAAAAATCTAAAAATCTAAAATTTTTACGCAAAACAAGTTTAAAAATCGCAATATCTGACAGCTCTGGCACCATATACATTAAATTTTTTATTTATTTGTGAGTTTAATTTTAGTAAGAAGAAGCATTTTGTGGAACTGCTTGTCATTCTTCAGTTGTGATATTGTCAAAAAAGTTAAATTACAATTTCTACAAAAAGTTACTAATTTTAGAAAAAGTTGTATAAATAATAATGTCCGTACGTGTAATTAATGATGAAGCTCATTTTCAAACTGAACTGGCTGCCGCTGGTATTCGTTTGGTAGTGGTCGATTTTACAGCCACTTGGTAAGTAAAAGCAAAGAAATGTGGTGAATGTTTAAATGTATTATTTTCGTAGGTGCGGGCCTTGTCAACGTATTGCTCCACATTTTGAAATGTTGCCTGTTAAATATCCTAAGGCCATATTCCTTAAGGTTGATGTAGATAAATGTCAGGACACTGCATCTAGTCAAGGCGTTTCGGCTATGCCAACTTTTATATTCTATAGAAACAGGGTATTTTAAACATTTTTTTTTTTGTTACAATATTGATCACATACTTTTAGACCAAAATTGACCGCATTCAAGGAGCAGATATTAATAGTTTGGAGTCCAAAATCCAGGAACACATAGGTGCTAGCGGAGGCGAAGAGACCTTTGAGGATTATGGACAAGGATTGGTAAGCTATAGGAGCTATTTTTTGCAAATCGTTTTTAACAGTAGTTATTTACAGATGGAAATAAATACATTTATTTCAAAACAAGAATGTGAATGCCTCAATGAAGCTGATGATCATCCCATGATCCATTGTTTAACATCCAATGGAGGATTCTTGCAATCGGACTGTGATGAACAGTTAATTTTATCAATAACATTTAACCAGTTAGTCAAAATACATTCGTTGAAATTTAAAGCTCCTGCACAGTTGGGACCAAAAGAAATTAAAATTTTCATTAATCAACCAAGAACTGTTGATTTCGATCAAGCTGAATCGATGACCAGTGTTCAAGACTTAACGTAGGTATTAGTTTACATTCCATAGTTGCCTTTATGACATGAAATCTTTTACAGTTTAGAAGCAAAGGATTTGGAAAAAGGGACTCCAGTACCATTGCGTTTTGTTAAATTCCAAAGTGTACAAAACATACAGATTTTTGTGAAAAACAATCAATCGGGCGGTGAAGTTACCCAACTGGATTATTTGGGTTTCATTGGTTCTCCAATATTGACTACGAAAATGAATGACTTTAAACGAGTTGCAGGCAAAAAGGGCGAAAGTCATTAATTTTTGTAATGAAAATATTTTTTCCCAACAAGCAAACAGAAAAAATAAAATATAACCAATTGATAAATTTATTACTACTTTCTTGAGCGTAACAGATAAGACAATTGAAGTATATATGTACACATATTACACTAGAGAATTACATATTATTTTTATTACATATTGCTATTTACTTGTTGTTTTCTGGCTTTTAGTTCTAGAGTCAACATAATCCAAGCCTTTTCAGCTTGCTTCAATGTGAATTCAGGATCCCATAAGGAACTGAAAATCACGTGTGACTTGGCCACAATTTCATCATTACTCATTTGACTGGATACTCTGCGTTTAGCATCTCCTTCGGTTAATCCATTTCGTTCCATTACCCGTTTAACTGCTTCATCGGGTGGCACGATCATAGACCAAACCTCATGAACTTCTTGGTCCCATCCGGCTTTTAGCAAAACGGCTGCTTCGAGTATGACCACTTGAGGTGGATTCTCCTTCGCTACTAAAGTTTTAAGTCGTTTTTTAACTTCTGATATCAATTCAGGCCAGACGATACTATTAAGTTCTTCCAACTCTGTTGGATTGCCAAAGACAATTGAACCTAGTTTACTACGGTCAATTCTACCACTTTCATCCAAAATATCTCTACCAAAATGTGCAGTCACACGATTGTAGCATACCTGTCCTGGTTCATAAATTTCGTGAGCAATTTTATCGCAATCTACGACAAACGCTCCCATACCTGCTAAACGTTGTGCCATTTTCGTCTTACCGGAAGCTATACCACCTGTTAGCCCCACAATGTATGGTTCTGCAGGCAAATTGGGTTTAATCTAATAAAGATTTTTATTAAAGAAAGGCATCATTTTATACCTAAGCTTATTAACAGTGCTGTCGTGTATCGATTTTGTCCCAGATTAAAGAAATCACACAACACTAATTTCGTAATAGGCCAAACATTTCGAAATACGACGCCACTCGTAATATTATGCAAACCTCTGGTTGTCTCCAACGTGTTCCTAAAATATCTATTCTGGTATTACTCGAACTAATTTTATTATCCTTTGGGCCACCATTGTCCGTAGCATCCACTAAATCAATGCAGAATATATCTAAGGTTTTAAGATTATTTTCTTGTCGAGCTTCATTAACCTTTTGTCCACCTCGCAAAGTTTCCGCACTAACGACAATCATATCCATGTTAGGGTCACTCTTTGTTGGACCAAAAGGATCATCAATGGGTACAATTTCATACTCTAATGTATTATCAATTTCATTTAGAAATTTTTGTAAGTCATCTATTCTTCGTTCAACGGGTAAAATCAGCTCGTTCAAAACTTTTGCTGAAATTATTAATGATACATTTAATGGAAAATACTGCAGACTATAAAATGTATGTACGTATTGCTCTTTTATCTGTTTAATATTGCGTGTTGCAGAAAATATTTTAGTTTTACTTTCTGAATTGATATCATCGAATGACGCAGCGATAATGACTTTAGTGCATGTACATATGTACATGCATAACATTGATATTTACTAGAAAAAAGTGTAGATTGCTGCCTTCGAAACTATACACCATACCTCCAAAATGATATAATAGAATTCTATCATTCTGGCTATATATCTTCCCTACCATATCCAACTATCAGTGAAAATCTGTACTTTTCAGGAGAGCGCAAAAAAGCGTCAATTGTGAACTCAAAATCAATCCCCTACGAGAAATTCAACATTTTGCAACAAGGCATTTCGTACCCAATACAAGACCAAGGTAACGAATCTAAAGAACGAGTTTTTCACATTCCAACTAGCACGTGGTAGGGACGAAAAATACTCACATTTTGTTAATTTCGATGTGGTTACGCCAACAACCAAACGACAGCAAGTACGTACTACGGCTTGTGATAGAAATATTTTATGACCCAAATGGATGCGATCAAATGTACCACCTAAAACAACATTATTGTACATTTTAATTTTGTCTGCAGTTTCAAATTGTTGATATTTCGTCAAATCATTATAATTTTCATCGGCCAAATAAATAGTTGGTTTCTCGATTCTGAATTGTTGACGCAACTTTTCACAAACCTCTGGATGATGGGCATCGGAAAATATCATGTCGATTGGACGTAGATTTAAGCTCTCGAATGTGTCCTTTTGTTTTAATGGTGTCACTAAAATATTCATATCCACTTTTTTACTAAAGTGAACATTACTATCAACATACAATTGCGATATTAGACGACCCCAAGAAGGTATAGGAGCTCTTGAGACAGGTACATTTAGATGAATGTATAGGGAATGTACATATTTTTCAATGGAGCGTATTGTTTGACTAAATTGCTTAACATTGGAAACAACCAATAGACCAGTAGAAGCCATTTTTGGTAGACCTTAAGAACTAAAACAGTTTTTTTTTTAATTTTTACAACTTTGCAGCGCACAGCGAATCAACTAGTTAAAAATAACAAAATTAACAGCAACAGTGATGGGACAATGTAAAGGGTGTCATCATTAGCAAGTCATCGCTGCAAAAGTTTAGAATACCCTCATAAAAAGTGGTCGGGTGTCAAACGGTAGAAAAGTAGTTACTATGTAATCCACCTAACTTGAAATGCTGTTGTAACTTGAAGTTATGACTGCGTTGTTAAAACAATTGCACTAACAACTATGTTATAACCTGAAAAAAGCATTAACTTGAGCGGTCTACACTTAACATTAACTTGAAGTTAATGTTAAGTTAAGTTAGGTGTAGACATCAAATAACTTACAATGTCGGATGTGTTTGACCCATCTGACGGCCTAACCCATCGCAGTGTAAATGTATGTAGGAATTGTATATAGCCCTTTGATGGGTCACGCCTACATTGTCATTGGTCTCATATCGAAGATGTATGTGATAGATATTCCACTGGGATAATTTAGCAAACATTTTCAAGTGTACTCATTTATAGGCAAGAGTACATTAGGTTGAGTAGGCTGCCGGTTTCTAACAACCGGTCCTCTTCGGTCCTTTGGTCCCTTTGTGATGAAGAGTACATTAGTTTACCCTATTGCTCAGTCCTAATGTTAAAACATCTGTTGTTATCAATTTCTTATCATCATTGTTTACATTTCATTCTAGATTTATTTGTACTTTGCCACAGACTACACTTTGCTCAATACATTACTGGAAAACTAAAAAAATGTTTAGTTATTAAAAATTGAAGTTTATATAAGTTTCACTAAAATGAATTTTCGCAATGCCAAAGCTCGTCAACCGGAAATTGTCCGTTCTGTACAAAAAGATGCTCGTTATACAAATGAGTTATCGGAAGAGTTTTCCGACTTGTTAAGGATTACCGGAGCCAGGAATTGGATTAAATACAATCAAATATGTAAATTGATAGCGGAAATTTGTTATCATGGTTTTGCTTCTGTCAACAGTTTGCAAACATTAGGAGAAGAATATACGGGTATAATACAAGTTGATTCTCACTATAAACACATTCCTTCAAGATTGGTAGGTTTAATTAATATTTTATACGCAATGGTTTACTGAATTTTATTAATTTTCTTTAATTAACTAAATGGGAGAATTCGTAAATGCTGTAAATTTGTACAGCCGATCTGCAAACTATTGCAAAAGCAGTAAAAATGCCGTAGTTACAGCAATATGCAGCAGCATTGTCAATTGTTTGCGTAAATAAACTTTTGATGAAGAATAGTGGCTTTTATTTATTAGGGGCGTTCACATAATTATGTATTATGTAACGCAGTATTGGTGAAGAAGATAAAATTGCGTTACTCAATATGTGGACAGCCACTTAGGCTTAAGTTGCCAACGTTTTATGCACTCTGGGTAATCGATCAGAAAATATAGAAAAGTGTAATTCGCTTTTTCGGAATCACGTTTTTAACGTTTCCTGGTACATACATACGACTGTATGCATAACCAAAACTTGACTGGAACTTAGCAAAAGTGACGAAATTGAACTGTGTATTTTTAGAGTTTTTCCATACAATTGGACATTAAAAACAACTGTACCTTGTAGTCCTGACACATCCCTATATTGTACACTGATTTTTAATGAAAAATAGTCAAGTATAATTCGTTAAGAGACAGTCCAATTTCATCGGTTATGCTATCTTCATGCCAAGTTTTCGTTATGCATATGGCCCATAGTTATTAGTAGTACGTGCCAGAGTTGTCAACTTTGTATAACCAAAATACGCTATTCCCATCTCAAAACGTGCTAAATTACATTAGCTGTGTTCGTTTACTCGAAATTCTTACTAGATTTACTACAATTGGAAAAATTTGTTTAGTTTTTGTATTGAAAACTTCCAGCTGTACTAAAAATAGTAAATTGTAGTAAATAGACGAACAGACATATTGTTGACAAATATTTATAATTAAAATCCGCTATTCCCAAACGTGCTAAATTAAATTTGCATAATTCGACGCATATATTGCAAAAACATTTAATATTTGCTGAAACAAAATAAAAAACTATCTACATATTTTCTTTACTGAATACGCGCCAGTTTAGCGCGTTTGGCATAGTTAAAACGCGCTAAATTTAGCACGAAATGCGCTAAATTGGCAGCGCTGCCATGAGCAATGCTTTTAGCGCCCAGGTAACCCAACTAGTACATGTTAATAAAATCTCTTTCAAATTGTAATAAAAGCTTTGAGATTTTTATTAGATTTTGTAAGACGAAAATCAAATCAAAATCAGTCTGACTGTCAAAAAGTCTTAAAGAAAAATTTCTCACTACAATTTGTTTCTACACTATAATATTCCAAATAAAACGTGACATAAAAAATTTGCAATAAAACAAATTTTTTCGTTGTTCTTTTGTTTTATTTATGCCGGCAAACAAATACACAACTGTTTTTGTTATTCCTATGCTTGTTTGTGTAAAAGACAACCCTGATAAAATGAAAAATGTGATTGTTTAGAAAAATTCCTAAAAATGACGAATACCATAATACTGTAAAATTTCTTTACGTATTATTTGACAGATCATACAAATTTGTTTTCACACTGTTGGTTTTTTACTTAAGATTTGATTTTTTGAAAAGCATTAATACTAAATCTAATAGTCTGAAGGGTACTTAAAGAACATGTCTAGTTTTTAATATGTGTATCTTAAAAAAACATGGAGTTAGGCATTTTTATACCATCAATACACATATTAAACCTGGCAGCCCTATAGACATGAACGGAAAATGATAGACAGCCAAAAGTTTCCTGTTTCCTGTGTGATATACTATAGATAAGCATTTTTTCATCCAGTTGCCAGATGAGTGCAAAAAAAAAAAAAGTCACTGGCAGCCCTATAGATGGACCGGAAAATGACAGGCAATCCAACGTTTTTTTGTTCCTTATGGTCCGTACTATCGACCTTTATGGTAGAATTAGTCGATTCATAAAAAAATTTAAATTACCAGGGAAACCGCAAATATGCAATTGCATTTTTTTCCTGTGCGATGTATGTAGGCACAAATAAGATATTTTTATGTTTCAAAACTTTTTAAACATTTTGTCATCGATTTGTTAGTGCATATTTTTGCATATTTTACCCTTTACATCATGTTTTTGCATATTTCGCACTTAGTCGCATATTTTCATCATTTTTCTAATTTTTGTGGCAAATTTTCCTATTTTTCCTGTGTATTTTGGCTTTTTTAAATGTTTATATGCATATTTACAAAACACAAAAAAATCGGTTTTGTGATAAGTAGAACGATTTTGAGATTTTTCGACATTTAGAAAATTTATCTTTTGCGATTTTAAATTTACTCTAATATATTTCTTCCCCAATTTCTTAAAAAATTTCTTGATCCCATTGATTTATTCCCAGTTTATTCACAGCTTTAAGTGTTTAATTATGTATGTACTTTTGAAATTGAAATAATGTCCATAAAAAATGCAAATAAAGTCCATGCAAATGGCTGTGCAGAGTAAAGATTGCTTGCAAAACCAGCCTTGGCCGGACTTAAAAGTTTTCTTCTCTGGGTATGTCGAATAGCGGCTTCGCAAAGCTTAGATTTTTGAATAGGTAGGACATCTTTACTCCGCGTATCCACTATTCGACATACCCATGGAAATAATGTCCATAGACGTTATTTTCTGTGACATTATTGCATGCCACCTTAGTATTGTTTTGACCCACCGACCATTTTAAAAAAAATTGAGTTAAGTATGGAGTATATATATTTTGAATATCCCCTTTCAGAATCCAAAAACTGTTTCGCGAAATTGTTCCTGGTTTCTGAGATATCAAGCATTCATTGTGTTCGATATCATCATTTTTGATAAATTTTTTGTAAAAAAAAAATTTTTTTAATAAAAAAATAAAAATCAGAAATCAAGTAAAATACCAAGTTTCATCAATATTAACTTTTTGTTCCATGTAAATATATTTTCTAATAACATTTATACGCTTATTTTCAATAAAAAGTAGAAAATTTCATCTCAATAACAAGTTACTCAATACACAGCAATTAGTACACAGAAAAAAATAAGTTTCGTTATTGATAACAAAAATCCCGGTATTCAATAATTTTTTTTTCAAATTTCCTGTGATAAAGAATTCCCCTATATTGATAACAAAATTATTTCAAAATAAAAATATATATATATATATATATATATATATATAAGTTTAAAAAATGTTGACATGGCTGGAATACGAACCCGGACTTTCCGGACGTAAAGCATACACTCTATAGCTGAGCCATATCCCATTTATTTTTTTATGGGATACAACTTGTTTTAAGTACTTATGTATAAAAAGAAAAGAAATAACCGGCATGGAAAAGAAATACTTACAACGAAATATTTTATTATGTTAAAGATAAATGTTATTGAATTTCATATTTTTTTGTAATAACATGGTTTTATTGAATATAATTCTTGTCTATTTTTTTCTGTGTATACACATGGACCAACAAAAGCTACTTTTTACAAATAAAATAAAAAAGTGGTTACTGGAGCACAAAACAAGATATTTTACTTTCAGTAAAAATATGTTAATTTCTAATCGGATTGATGAAAGTTCACAAAAATTCACATTTTTCTTCCAAACATATGACGGAAGCAGTGGTGAGAACAAAAAATTCTATCGGATATATTTTGAGAAAACTTTATGTAAATCTTCTTTGTTGTTTTTCTCCATTCCGACTTTTTGGCATATGGGCTAAACCAATACTAAGAAGTGAATATAATTTATAAATGAAATGATAACGTTTTAAGAGCATATTTTTCTAAATTTTGGGATCATATTTTTAGTTTTTAGTGCATATTTAATGCGTATAAAACACATTTTTAGGGCATATTTCCGATTTCCTTGCATATTACATTATTGTCGTAGTCTTATAATAAATACAAATCTAAATTAAACTTACAACCAAGGCATATCAATAAGGTGTATTTATCGGCGAATTGATACAACAATGCAACTTTTTGTCGTAATTACATATGTCAAAAAATGTATAGGAAAAATCAAAGTGAATATTAAAATGGGAGTGGATTGGTAAAATACAATAAAATTTCACATCTTGCTTACCTATCACATGGGTTGTTGCATAGACCTTATTAATCGACCTTGCCTACAATAACATTTTCGTATAATAATCATTTTAAATATCATAAACATAAATAAATAAATCATTCTATGTGCAAAAAAATGTACACAAATAAGTGAACGAAGCAAATGTGTTGTCTTGAATATTTGTCAAAGCAAATTAATCTGGTATGTGATCGAAATCGATCGATTTAAATCGGCGCCGATATCAGTTTCAGTTTCAGTTTATTATTCAACTTTAAGTAACTGAGCCCAAAGGGCCATAACTAGTTAACAAATTATCTACATAATATAATACTACATATAACAAAACTTTATATCAGAAACAAATCTACTGAAATATGATTTATTTACACTTGTTATTGTTTTGTATCAAGAAAAAAATATTCGAGTAATATATTCTTAGTCTTAAACACAATAAAAGGGGTTATATTTCTGTAAAATTTGTTTTTGAACTCGGCGCCGATTTAAATCGAACGATTTCCATCACATACCAGAATTACTCCTTAAGACCGTTTGCAATTGCATAACGAGGAACGATAAAAAAGGAGCGTTTGGATCGGTCCGTACCGTTCCATTTAGGAAATCGATCCATGGAACTAGGTCGTTCCGGAACGACACAACTCTAATATTTTGCTTAGAAATTATTTATTAACCTCTATTAAGTTTTTATGAATTAGACCGTAGGAGTGATTTCTTATGAGCGCGGAGCTATCCATACTTACCAGAAAGTTTTCTATACATTGAGATATACTTATGTATTTCAGGCGCAAATTAATGGGTCGATTATAAAAAGCAACTGAGCTTCAGTTGCGCTGCCAGCCGGCAACTGAAAATTTGCGGTTGCCAGAAAAGTACTACATACATATCAAGGCAAATTCAGTACCAGGTAGCCTTATTACCGCAACTGATCGTCAAATAACTTACCCCATCCGTCAAACGCTCTATAAAATAAAAATAGTCTACAATTTGTATGTATGGTATCGTAATGATAATACGCTTTGATACATATTTAAATTCTTACATACATATGTATCAACTGATAGCATGTGTCTGACAATTGTTTCCATTGTTCCCGCAAAACCATTAAGCCTCCACTATAAAAAAGTTGCCAAATTAGAATTGAAAATAAAAATACATTACAAAGTTCATTTTATTTTTTCCATTTCCAAAAAAGTTATGACTGCATTTTTTATCTTTGCAGAAAACTTTTATATAAAAAAAATATATGTACATTAAAGCGACTCACAGAAAAAAATTTTTGTCCCCCTCTCATATTAAAGATCGGTCTTTTTAATGAGGTTTCCTAAAACATTTGCGTGGTCTAGCGATGACCGCCCGTGAGCTGGACCATGTCTAAAAAAGGTATATTTTTGTATATTTTCGTATTTTCTCCCAAGACAAAATAAAAAAAAGTTACATCGTTTGAAAGATATTTTCAAGCTGCACCCAATGGTACATTAAACTTTACCATACATACCATCAGCAATGCGTTATTCCATAAAAATAAGCGGTTTTATTAAAGGTGATACTTATATTAAAATAAATTTTACTCTTTTTTAGTATTATTTGATTTGAGGCATTGATGTTTAACAAAAACACGTTTTTCATATTCATGCAAGTCGAGTCGCTCTAATGTACGTATATGAAGGGATTAAATCAGAAGGGGTTCAAGAGCTAAAACGAAATTTCTTAGTAATTAAGCTTCAAAGTTTATTGTTTCTATGCATTTCATACTTAAAATTGTTGCTTCTTGATACATACAGACCTCAATACTTTCATCATGCAAGTTTGAATTTTTGTAGAGTAACAAATATCAGTACGATTCCTGTATCTAACTAAATTTTCTTAGTTTTGGTACTTGAACTCCTTGTGCTCTAAGCCCTTCATATGTAAATGCAAAGCATATTAATAAAGTATATTTATAAATATACTTTATGTAAATGAAACAATAAAGAAAGAAATAACAGCAAAATTAAAAAACATATTTATATTTTTATAGCTTCAACTAACAACTATCATATTAGAATTCGGTGGCGATGCTTTATATTTAAAGATTTTACAAAAGCTTGAAAAATATATTGAAGAACATGAGGAGATTGTACCCGAAGCAAAGAGAAAACTGAAAACAATTATAAACTTTATGCGTTATTCTCCCACTTACTTAAAAGCTTTGCACAAATCCCTATTCTATTTACGTTCGGATAAATATCAAATTTCTAAACGAGCTACTGGCATTAACTATGTACTTATTCGTCACTGGTTACAGCCAGAATTTTCTTTGTATGGTTACAAAATCTTGGGTATTCTAACATTCATACAAGTGAGCTTTTCTCTTGTTATATCTGCATTTGATACTTGGAAGGAACACCGAAGAAAATTTTATGAAATTAAAAAATCCTCAAATCGATTTTTGAATAAGAAGACATTTTTGAGGCAGAGAGAAAATCAGCAAAATGCTCCCCACTGTGTATTGTGTTTAGAGCCACGCAGGAATACAAGTCTAACGCCTTGTGGTCATTTGTTTTGCTGGAACTGTGTTTTAGACTGGCTGGATGAACGTGATGAATGCCCTTTGTGCAGGGAGGGATTGAAAAAATCTCAAGTTGTGCAGTTACAAAACTATTTATGAATTTATGATATGAAGTGAAATTAGGCCATTCATGCAGAAGTCAAGTGCAAGACTTAAGGCCTAATATTTAGTAGAAACATTTCTGTGGACTTTTGACAAAAGTCTTAAGAAAATTTCGAATTTTTATTAACATTAAATACAGATTTTTAAGGCGCGTCTTTTGGTCTATTCGCCATATTCCTACGATAGTTATTAATAAAAATATTAATGTTTATTTATGAATTTATGATATGAAGTGAAATTAGGCCATTCATGCAGAAGTCAAGTGCAAGACTTAAGGCCTAATATTTAGTAGAAACATTTCTGTGGACTTTTGACAAAAGTCTTAAGAAAATTTCGAATTTTTATTAACATTAAATACAGATTTTTAAGGCGCGTCTTTTGGTCTATTCGCCATATTCCTACGATAGTTATTAATAAAAATATTAATGTTTTGAAATTATAGCTCATTCAGATTTTTCTTAATTTGCGACAATAACTCAATATGAAACTGTAATCAAACCTTACTTATACTTAATTTTCACTTTTCTTAAAGAGCATACACAAAAGTTTTGTTCAGCGCTTTAACAGTATTTTGGTTTTCCAGAAAATTTTTAAAATTACACTTAAGTTTTTTTGTCAAAAGTCCACAGATTTATTTCAAATACATTCGCATGCGTACATACATACTGCCCTCCTAAAAAAGAACGTCGTATCTCAATTTTAGTAGTTTTGAGATATTTAGCTTTTAAAAAGAAAACAACACCTAGAAGTGGCAGATGTGACCATTTTTCTTAACGTTTTTCAGTCATTTACAGTTGAAAATGGGGGTTTTAAGCTTAACACAAAAATCCGAAACTCATTCCAGGTTCTGGATCTGCCCTTATCTCAATTTTAAAATTTTGGCGCTTGAGATTTTATTTCTTAGGAGGGCAGCATAGTATAATATGAAAAATATGATTAAACTGTATTGTATTGGTAATGGTTTACACTATTCTTTTTATATTTTAAATAACCGTAAGTATACATATAAGTATATAAGTTTGTTTAATAAATATAAGAAATATTGTAAAATAGCACATTAAAAATTTTAATAAACTAGAGTTGGCTTTAATTGGAGGAGTTCACGCAACATTCGGTAGCTGATACACCATTTGACCATAAACTTAAAAAAAATCAAGTTAAAAATGCATCGTCTAAATCCCGTATAAGTATATATGTATCGATGGCATAATATAAAAAAGGCGTATCTAAATTTTTTCGAAGTCCCGATTTTAACGTTTTCAGGTAGCCAACGTATAATTACACCCCCCTTAAGGAATTAAATAAGTTATAGTTGAAAATAACGGATTTATGGCCACTTAAACAATTATTTTTGTATGTAAATGCTTTAGTTTTTATTCAGTTTATTCTTTCTAGTGTAAAATATCGAATATTCGAGTTACACTTTTCTTATATTCACGGGCGTTTTTAAAACGCGGGTCTTAAAAACTTTCAAATTTAATACAATAAAGCAAAAACACGCGTTTTAAAAACGCCCCTGTAGCCTGGCCCTAAGCCATCGGCATGACAGAAAATTTTAAGGTGGAGCTACATACTAGGGAAGTAACGAATACCGATATATCGGCGATACTTCGGATTTTCCGATACATCGGTATCGGCGATATTTTACTGTCGATACGACGATACTTTGAACAATTTTTTCAGTTTTTTTTTTTTTACCAAATAATTTATTTTTGCTCGATTTTACCATGAATTAAATTCACTTCGTTATTTTTTATATCTTATTAATATCAATTTTAAAAATTAATAATATTTTATGCTGATATTTTGTAAAAAAATTATTTATTTTTTGTTAGTTTTACCATGAATTCAAGTTCAATGGGGAAAATTCCATTAGCAAAAAAAAAAGATACTCCAAAGAAGGCATGAAAATGTAGAATTCGCGATCTGGAAGTATTGCAAATTTGGATAATTTCTAATTAGTTTTACATATCCTTGCCATTGCAAGAAGTTCTGTTTTTCGATTACCAATTCGGTGGAAGCGATGCTAGGATAAATTTCTTTTTCGGTATTCTATAATGATTTTTCCTCAAGGAAAAAGGATACAAAATTACCCATTTTCACAATTTTTTTATGCGAATTTAAGCTCAGAACTGTATTTTCATGTAAATTTAAGTGAATAAATATAAACTTAGAAGTCTTTTAATAATTAACTATTAAGTTATTTAGAAGAATATTAGTTGATAAATGTCCTTTAAAAAAAATCGATTTTTTAAAAAGCATGGCGAGTATTTTTTAAAATTATAAAGGAATTAAACATTTTTTCTTTCTTTTCTACTAATTATCTGCATATTTTTAATATAGATATTTTGGAAGCAAAGAAAATGTAGCTCCTTAAAAATTACTTCCAATGTTTTATCAATTTTAAATATTCTCTCTTATAATGTAATTTTGTATAATAAAAAAATTGCGCTTGAGTTTTGTTAATCTAAACTTGAACTCAATTTCAATATTCGTACCGGTATCGGAATCGGTATCGGCGATATTTATTTTTAAATATCGGTATCGGTATCGGATCGGCAAAACGGCGTATCGTTACATCCCTACTACATACATATCGCGACCTCATTTCCGTTTTGCCGTTAGTATACACATGCAGCACAAAAAGCTACTTTTTACAAATAAAATAAAAAAAGTGGCTAGTGCAACGCAACCGGATTGATGAAAGTTCACAAAATTTAAATTATTTTCTTCCAAACATACGCCGGAAGCAGGGGTGAAACTACAAAAAAATTCTACCGGGTGTATTTTGAGGAAACATGTAAATCTTCTTTGTTGTTTTTCTCCATTCCGACTTTTTGGCATATGAGCTAAACTAGAAATGAGGTCGCGATATGTCAATAGAGTTATTATGGTTACACGCAATTTACATTATGCCTTTTCTGATTGGCTTTAAAGGCATGCCTTTTTAGTATGTTGGTGAGAGAAGTTGAGAAAATTACGGGATAAGAAAAAGGCACGAATTGAAATCGGAGGCGTTTTTCGATATTTCTCTTTACTATTTTCGGAGTCTCAGCATTAACTATGTATATAAACATAAAAAAAACGCATGAAGAAAAAGTTCTAATGTACATGTCCGTGATTTTTTGTGGGGGTTTTAATAGAAAATTGCCAAAAAAAAAGGCAGACAAAAATGGCATAGTGTGAAAAGGCATTTAATAAAATAGTTCTAGTTTTAACATTGTACATAAGTATGTAATCAGTTTTTAAAAATCTGAAAATTTGTAAAAACATTGGTCCAGACGGGCTGGGCATGCAAATCCTAAAACACCTCGGCGCAAATGGTGCAAAATTTCTTGCGCACACTTTCAATTTGTGTGTAAACACCTTAGGATGGGTCCACATCTAAAGATATTAGCGCCGAACGTGTTCGCCAAAAATATTTGCGGCACAAATTTTAGCTTGTAGATGTGGACGAGCTTTTAAATATGTATCACACAAATATTTATTCACGAAAATTTTTACGTCCACCCGCTCAAGAAAAAGATAAAGCAATAAAATTAGCACTATTTCTACAAATGCGTCCACACCAGAACAGCATGCGACGCAAATTTTTGTGTTGTTCGTCAACAAGCCATGATTCGTGTGCGTTGAATGTGACGAATATTCTTGCGTCGTTTCTGTGCGCCGCACACGTCCACACTAACTAAAATGCGCCGCAAATATTTGCGGCGAATGCGTTCGGCGCAAATATTTACAGTTGTGGACACACCTTTAGAAGTGCCTAGCATATGGTAACTCGGGAAAATAATACCAGGGATAATATTATGTATTTCTATTCGGAAACTGGGGAACCTCCAGTAGGAGTAGTCAAGCTATTAGAAAGTATGCTTATCGCAACATTCGCGGAAACTTACAACTTGCTGACTATCAGCAGGGGATGAGTATCACTAAAATATAAAAAAACTGTTTTGAATTTAAAAAAATATATGACTGGGTTTTATAAGCAATATTCTCACTAAGTAAAAACAAAAAGAATTTTTGAAAAATGTTAATTTTTCTAAGAGTTATGATGATTTAAAATTAGTAGTTTTCGGTAAGTATACAACTTGGATGGACGATTAAAGATATATCAAAAAATATATTTTTTATACTTTGATATAATATTTCTACAAGTCTGGGTTCACATCCTCGTCTTTCCACCTTTAATTTATTTCTAAAATTTTCAGTGCCAAACTGCGTTAAAAAAATCGTAAATTTTTAACCGTGTGTATGTTTTTTACTTTTGTACACGCATAACTCTGTCATTTTAGAGCCGCATAACTCCTCCATTTATGCACCGATTTTCAAAATTTTTGTTTTGTTTGAAAGACTGCTTGTTCCATATTTTTTTTTCAAAAACCGGTGGGGTTATTTTCCCGGCGAACTTCCTTCTAAGAAAACAATCCTATATTGAGTTTAAAGAGTACCTTAGCTTTTTTCTTCAATGTGTATATCGCCAAGGACCCGGCACCGCCACCAGAAATAAAACGAGAACGCGTAATAAGTTGTGCAAAATTTTACTGGCAACCGTTCATGTAAAAAAAATTGGTTTCACTTTATGTTTCCATTGCTTATAAATCTTATTCAAAACATATTAGTGAAGTTTATTTTTATTTATTTTTATTCAATACAGTAAGTTGTTATAATCTTAGAAAAAAGATTGTTTCATGTGTTATAAATACTAAAACATATTTACAAGAATAGTAAATACATAACTTATTTTATAAACTTGTACAAAAACGAAAAAATAATAATTTTGCATTTAGAATTCATTCATTACATTATTTTAATGAAAATATTACGACCAAATATTTGCTTACGCTTTTTCGATTCAAATGCGGATCTCGCTTCGTCTGGCGAAATAAAAGCTACGCGAGCATCACCCGTGGGTGTTCCATCATCATTAAAACGTCGTATAATATCATCGGGCGTCAATTCAAAGCCTTGGAAAAAACGTAAAATATCAGAGATTTGTGCTTTGTATGGTACATTTTCCAAGGACAAAACGCAACCGGGAGAAGTAAATTTTTCGGGTATACCGTTCCCGCCAGTATTTTTGCTGTTGCTGCTGTTATTAACATTTAATTTATTGTTTCTGCTATTAGCATTGTTGTTGCTGTTATTATTATTTAAAGGTCCGTTATCACTGAATGGATTGTTACCGCGGATATTATTGGAATTCATGCTCTGTGGTGTATTGTTTCCAAAACGCATAATATTATTGTTATTCATTAGATTGTTCGATAAATTCAAATTGTTACGAGCTATAGCATCAATAGCCAAACTTTTGGTCATGCGTATACCATTTCCACCCGGAATATAGCAAAGAAAAGGTTTACCTAAACGATCCGCAATTTCTTGTGGAGTTATTGGAAATACTCTTAAGCTACGATTGCGAAACTGTACATTATGAAATCTTTCTACGGCAATTTCGGCATCGGTGCTCCTTCGAAATTCTACAATGAACTCGCCTGTGGGCAATTGCCTTTCATTACGCAATGGTTCAATGTGTTTAAGAGCCAAATTTTCAGTTAACAATAGTTGGGCTACATCGTTAATGCGTGCATTATAATCGCAATTTTTCAGAATAACAAAATTGTTTTCCGTATTGTTAATGGCGATGACTGGATTAATTTCCTTTTGATTATTTAAGTTGGTGTTGAAGTTATTGATATTGTTGCCTGGCATTGCTGGCATATTTTTATTGTTTTCTGTAGGATTCATAGCAGAGGCAGCAACTCTATCACTCATATTTCTTAGACGGGGATCATTAAAAAGATTGGGACGAATTTGGCTTCTTAGATTTGCAGTAATCAATGGATCGACATCAAAAAGGCTGGGTATTTTGGGTGTTTGTGGTCGTCTAGGGTCCAAATTGGTGTTAAATCTATTTAATTGTGTTTGCATGGAATAAATATCATTTTTGTGCAAATCAAAGTTATTCTGATCTTGCTCCTCTTCATCTCTATCATCCAGGATGTTTTCTGTAATATCCATATTACCATCATCATTTTTCCTGGTTTCCACATCATTGATAGATTCATCGATGTCATTTTGATCATTCTCGTTGACATCATCATCATCATCTGCATCTTCTTCAGTTAAGTCCATGCTAACTATGCTTTTTTGTTTATTTTCTTCTTGTGTTATATGATCAGTGATAAGTTTTTCCAATTTGCGTTTCGCTTCTTCTTCTTCAGCTGCTTTCTCTTCTTTTAATAATTGTTCATTAGCTAAGCGTATCTTTTCCTTTGCATTTTCCATTTCTTCTAAGCTACCGGGCCGTATTCTTACACGGCGATAGCCGATCTGATGGTGAGCTCTATCCTCATAGGCGGATTTAGCATCTTCCTCTCGGGAGAAACGTACATGAGCAACAAATTCTCGTCTGTTTTCTGGACTTGCAATGAGCAAAATGTCGTAAAGGGAATAGGAGCTAAACATTTTCATTATATCCTGTTCGGTAGCCAAAGCTGGTATATCCTCGATATAAAGAACAGTAAATGGTTCCAGTTGTATTATTTTTTTATAAGGATTAAGAGCACTAAAACCGGAGTTATTATTGCCATGGGAGCCACTTTCGTTATTTTCATTATCACTATCATTACTGCGATGACTGTAGGCTTTATCCTGATTAAGAGGACGAAAACTATCTTCCGCATCCATAAACTCTTGTTCGCTTACAGCCTCAATTATAACCGATCGTCTGTTTAAAAGGTTATTAGTGCGACATAACGCTTTAGTTACACTGGACTGTCGAGAAAACTGTACATATGCTATACCAACACGGAGTCCATGTTTATCGTTAAGCATCTTAATGCCGTTATGTGGTATAAATAAGCCGACAAAGAATTTTCGCAAATCACTGTAAGTAGTTCTGGAGCACATGTTTGAAATTTTAACACAATTTGTTTCGTTCGGGTCAACTTCCTTGGGTCCAGTTTCTTCTGATCTTGGCGAATTTGTAGGCATTGAACTTGAAGCCTGTTTAGCAGCACCCGACTTCTGGCCACTGTTAAGGGCGGCCGCTTGAGCGAACAAATTTGGATACATTTGCTCATAGGGATTAACATTCGCAAATGCAATCGGTTCTTGTGGTAAACTAGTTCCACTATCGATTGTGGCTACATTTACACTTGTTTCGTCGGATTTCTTCTCAACAAAAATTCCAGGTATAGCCGAGCTACTTGTAGTATTTGAAGTGTTTTCTTGGCTGTTAGCCAAGGAATTCTTGGCGGTAGTGTAAGGGTTTTGGAGGGCAAACCCTTTAAACGAATCGCTAGAACCAACACCTATTATCCCACTCAGACTGTAATTATTAAGTGCTGTTAACGACTGAGTAGAAGTATTGTAATTTTGAAAAGTCGAAGAAACTGGTGCAACTGAGACACCAGCAGCTGAAGAGAGAGAATTGGTACTACTTTCCAATGATGGCATTTTATTAAAAGAGTTTTGATCTGTTTCAGCAGTGGTGTAGCTGGCTTTATAAGAATTTGTTAAGCTCCATGGTAATATGTTTGCTTTAGGCTTAACATCTGCATCCATGCTACGAGGTCTACTATTGTTAGTGCCTTCGCGACTATTACGACGATCACTATCTCTGTTACTGTTGTTGTTTCGATAACGTTCCCCTTCACGACTTCTATCACGGCTACGGTCTCGACTACGAGCACGACTTTTTTCCCTACTGCGCGAACGATGACGTGACGATCTTTTTCCGATGGTCCAATCTCGTTCCCTAGAACGATCTCTGCTACGTTCACGCCGCCTTCTAAATATACTGCGTTCTCTGGATCGAGATTTTGAGCGACGAAGTTCTCGCGAGTTTGAACGTCGCCGTTCGTGAGAATGACGTGACTCAGAGTCATCAGAATCATTGTTGTTCTTTTTAGACGATGATTCGGGTATTAATGTAAAACCAGCCTGTTGTTGATAGGCCAGGAACGAAGGTGTTACCGTAGCAGCAGAGTTCGATAATATATTTTGAAAAGAACTTGCAGTAATAACCGGAGGTTGTGGCATAGATGACGACGCCGTTTTTTTTAAATTCATCGCAACGCTTACAGGAGGTGAAGCTTTAGGCTGGATCAAAGCTACTCCAGAAGCTTTTTTCAATGCCAGCAATGATTGTTGACGTGCTGTTTCAATTACTTTCTGCATTTCAGCCCTAGATGACAATAAGAGACGTATTTGTACCCCATTGATTGCTTCACGATCGTGCATCATGGCTTGACGAGCATCTTCATCGGTACTATTTAAAAAATAAATAATGTACATACATATGCATGTAGTTTATTTAAATTTGGCTATTTCCGAATGTAAAGGGCAATATACACTGTCAATCAGCTTGATGTCAGATTCGTGTACGTGTGCTGGACGAAAAATCAAAACCAAGAAGATTTTCCATCAAGCGTCGTCGGTGTCACTAATACTAACGAAATTTCAAACGTACTATACCACGCTTGTCAAGCATGTTGACCATGTATATTGCCCTTAAGAATAAAATACTAACATTAACATGTATTTGAACTGAAGAAAGATAATTTTTTGGCCATTCTGTAAAATATACCCGGCAAACAATTGAAGCCAATAGTTTATCATTTAGAACAAAATAATCAAAGTAGTACGTGTGTTTCTTTACTCTACTTTGGGATCCCGCGGGATCCCAATTTGCAGAAAAAGCGTTCCCGTACTTAAATTTGTGTAAATGAGAGCGGTTCTAAAGCGGCATGGCAATTTATCAAACTGTTTGATCAAACAGGAATTTTTTTGACTGCATTAGTGCAAAAAACCTCACACGTATAGTTTGATGTGAGTTTGACGAAAAACAAAACACTTTTGATTTTCACTACCGATGCTGACGAAATTTGCAGCTTGTTTGATGAGTGGCTGTGTAATTACTTCAAATGTAATTTTTGTTTAGTTTTCGCAGCGACCACATCATTTCTATGGAGACGCACTATTTAAAAAAACGGATGAGCAAAATTGAATTTATTGAAGTTTATAGTGGTTTGCCTGCTTTGTGGCGAGTTAAATCGAAGCAATATAGCAAAAGAAATTAAAAAAAATGCTTAGTACGACATATTGCTTGAAACATATACAGAAAAAAACCCAAATGCTAAAAAAAGGATGTCGCACAAAATGTTAACTCTCTTCGAACTGCATATGGAAAGTAGTTAAAAGGAATTAAAATAAAAAGAATTAAAAAAGGGAGTAAAAAAACTTATTTTCAACAAACAAAAAGTTTTTTAATAAATAATGAAACATTTCCGCCCAAAAAATCACATGTTCTTTCTTTTTCACAACATCTTTCAAATGAAGTTTGATGATATGAATTTGATAAGTTGCTGTGCTAACTAAGCAAAACAAAATATTACCAAACATACATGAATTTGATCAAACACTTTCATAAATTGCCACGGCCCTTAAGAGTAATATTCTTCTTCTTCTTGCACGAAAAAGCCCAAACTGTTTCTTCGTGCAAATTGTAGATCCGTTTGTTTACTTTTACAGTAAAGGTAGAAATACATAACACGCGTTAGCGCGCTGTAGACTTCCGTCAAAAACAGTTAAACTAGTGTTTTTCCAGAGAACAAGTTACATAGAATTATTTACGCCTAAATTCTTCTCATCGTGTTATCATTTATCCAATCTTCAACAATTTGTGAGAAATTATATCACTCTTTTTAATCGTCTTATTTTTGTTAATTGTATCATCGTTCATTTATTCAGCAATTAATCATCCAAAAATTGTAGTTATCACAAATCAATACATGGTAGTTATACAAATTCCCAAGTATGTATTAAACAATCACGAAACAGTTATATATGTAAGTATGTACATATAACAAACGAATGCATGTGAAAAATGGAATTCCATAAAAACTGCACCTATGTACAGTTAGTGCATGAAACCATTAAACAATGCGATTGAGACGCAAAATTCTCGAAGGCAAAAGAACAACCAAATGCCTGACCGCACTTAAAAAATAATTACGACGACGCGATCGAGATGTTCTCCCGCCCAGAGCTAAATTACGACTGAAGCCAGTACTAAAATAACAAGCAAAAACTGCATTCTCAGGTTTGGGGATTTATTCCTAAATAGGGGATTTTTTTGATTGGGGATTAACATTTTGTGAAAAACACTTTTTTCCCTGGGGGTTTGAAATCTATGAGTGAATTCGTAAATACAGTAAATTTGTGTAACCGGTCTGCAAACTATTGCAAGAGTAATAAAAATGCTGCAGTTGTTGCAGCACTGTCAATTCTTGTATAAAGAAAGTTTTGACGAAAAAAAAAGTATTTCCAAGTGTTTGTTTTCGAGCGCAGAACTTTGATTATTGCACAATTACTGAATTTACGAACGTATCCTATTTCTTCTGCACCAAAATCATTTCAAGAAACTACGGTCTGGTGTGTTGCATACTACACCTCTTTACAGAGGCATAGTTTATCAGTAAAACACAAAAATTGCGCCGAATCGCTTCATACAAAAACACTCTATAAACAGTTCAGTTTTCTTCTCAAACGCTAAAACCTTTCAATACGAACAACATGTACAACAAAATTGCATTAACTGATTATTCAGAAGATTTTGATTCTGAAGCTTTTAAAATAATGAACATTGATAATAGCGATGTAACGATACGCCGTTTTGCCGATCCGATACCGATACTCAAAAAGAAATATCGCCGATACCGATACGCATATTAAAATTGAGCAGGGCAATTTTTTTATTATACAAAATTACAGTCTAAGAGATTAATGAAATTTAAAATTGAATTGACCCAATATAAAAAATTGGAATTAATTTTTAAGGAACTACATTGTCATTGCTTCAAAAGAATGTATATTAAAAATATGCAGATAATTAGTAGAAAATCAAGTAAAAAATTATTTAAGTTATATAAATTTTTTTACAAAAAATCGATTTTTTAAAGGACAATTATCAACTAGTATTCTTCTAAATAGCTTAATTGTTAAAATTCTTTTAAGTTTATATTTATTCACTTAAATTTACATTAAACCGCAGTTTGTGTTTAAATTCACATAAAAAGAGACAAGTTGCGAAAATGGGTAATTTTTCATTCCTTTTCCTTGAGGAAAAGTCATTGTAGAACACCGAAAAAGAAATTTTTCCTAATAGCGCTTCCAATTCTATGCTTGGTAATCGAAAAAGAGGACTTCTTGCAATGACAAGGATATGTAAACTTAATTAGAAATTATCCAAATTTGCAATACTTCCGGATCGCGAATTCTACATTTTCATGACTTCTTTGGAGTGTCTTTTTTTCTGGCAATAAGATTTAAAAAACAACGAATGGCTGTCAGTGATAGTAAACTGTTGTCGATGACGAGTAGAAATGTGCCAAATAGTTACGGAATAAGGGGGAATAAAAAAATCTGTTTGTAAATGAATATTTTTCAAAATGCAAAATCCTTTCATCTTCCTAATGATATTTCGGCGATATCTTCCTATTTTCTTATAAGTGGTTATCTGCGCTATTGCTAGTTTATCATCTGGAGTGCAATTTGTATAAAAATATGGGTCAAATAAGACGGGCCCAAAGCACCATATGTGGATGCAGAAAATCTCAAAAATGTTGGGAAATATAGCCTATACTTTGCTCGTTATGTCCACTTAGTGACAATCTGTTATTTTATTTATTTTATTCAAGAAATATGATTTTTTTAAGTTCTGTTCTTAAAAAAAAATGTGAAAATAAAATATGAGGCAAATAAAATGGGCTCAAAAAATATGTATATTTTCATATTTTTCTAAGAGCAGCACTAAAAATGTGTGCTTACAAAGTAAAAAAAAAAGTGCGGAATAAAAAACACTAAACACTACCCTGCGCTAAATGTTGTACAAATTGTCTTGAATGTACTTGTCCTATGACTGGTGAAAATGGGAGCGATATAAAATGTTCCTGAGTCGTGACCGATGGAAAGACATCATATCACAATATGATAAAACAAATTTAGCAAACTGTGCAAGCAGATTTTTTTTCAAATCAAAAATACAATACAGTAACTTAACTAGTATTAAAGAAACCAACACAGGACAAGGACCTTAAGATTGGGTCTACAGCCTATCACTGACACTTTCCAATGACAACGTCATGTAAAAGTTACCGGTAGCTTTCATATAAAGATCCGGAACTCGAACCGGTTGCTAGTCCTTGGCACCCAGTCATGTGACTTGTTAACCAATTTTAGAAAACTGGCAATGATTTTGATTCTTATTTAATTTTGATTGCAATCCCCGGATTTGATTGCAATTAAAGTGATTCCAATCAAATCCAGTATCAAATTCGATTGCAATCAATTAATATATAAATTGATTTAAAAAAATTGATTCAGTCTAAAAATTAGCAATCATTAATGTGAAATCATGTGATTGCATCTAAATCGATTGCAATCTTTTACAGCTCTGGTTATAACGCACTTGGCCGGTGACAGGTAATAAGGTCAATGGAAATAATTTCAATGGACTTTATTTTCCACCAAAAAACGAAATAAAGTCAATTGACTTTATTGCGTTTTCGAAAAGGAAATAAAGTCAATTGACTTTATTGCACTTTCAAACATTTAATTTGCATAGCATCGCTGTACTTCCCACTGAACAATAATCTGAATGTACCAAGTCAATATTGGTATCAGTTAAAAGCCATATTATATTAATTTTTTCCCGGAAGTTATTATTATTTGGCTTAAGTTCACAATAATTGAATTAATGTAAATTCAAATTATTTTTAAGAGTGGAATATTAGAATATCTAATCAGACTAGCAGAACGGATTAGTACTACTAATTTCGACAGCCGCTACGCTGTCATCATCAGCGTCCTTTTTTCGCTTTTACCACGTTTGATCGTGGATACTAGTATTAATGAAATATCAGCTATTTAACAAAATTTTATGAGGAAATAGAATATGAGTCCTATTCCTTTTATTAATATGGTGAGCCGAACAAATTTCAACGTCTGATTCTTTTTTCCAATATAATAAACGTTTTAAGAAATTTTATTACTAAATATTCTCTTGCTGTGGAAAGATTTTGGCATAGACGGCCTTCGGCCGGGCATAACAACTTTTTCTTCTCAGTACATCAAAAAGCGGCTTCGCTGAGCTAAGATTTTCTGCCTGGCCAGGCTTTACTAATGGGGGATATTTATTCGACAAGCGCAGAGAAGAAAACCCATAAGCCCGCCCAAAGAGTAAACCTTAACTCAAAGAAGCCGCTATTCGCCAAAGGCCGGCTATGTAAACAACTTTATTCAGCGAAGCCGCTTTTCTATATACCTAAAGGAAAAAATCGTTAAGCCCGGCCGAAGGCCGGCTATGCAAAACTCTTTACTCAGCTAAGCCGCATTTTTATATACATACCTAGAGGAAACAACCATAAAGCCCGGCCGAAGGCCCGACATACCTTAAGCATTGTTGACGGTATTTCCATTTTAATAGGGAAATAAAGTCAATTACTTTATTTCCAAATTTTTGTTGACTTTATTTCACTTGTAAAAACGCAATAAGGTCAATTGAGTGTTGTTTTTCTTCCGACGGGGTTTTTTTGAATTTGGAACGATTTTCCGTCATCCCACGTAAAATTTGGTTTGTAAACAGACCGGTTTCGGCTATGTGCCATCTTCAGTGTTCTATTGAATTGACTTTATTTCCCACCATGGTGGGAAATAATGTCAATTGACCCTATTACCTGCCACCCACTTGACCTCAGGTTTAAGATAAACGGTTGCTCACTAACGCGAAGAACTTTCGAAACAAAATTTTCCGATATTTGCTCGCGAATCTAAAAAGAATTCGAATGATCACTAAAGCGAATTCTCTCGATATTGTTGCATAATAAACATGCGCGAAATCGCCTAAAATTTATAAAAAGTGAGTATTTGCAATATCGAACTATTTTCGATAATTTCTCGAATGTGTCACGATAGCCTAGTGGATGTGTGCTAGCCTCTTAGCCTGGAGGTACCGTGATCGAATCTGTCTGACTGCAACATAAGTTAAAGAATTAAAAAACACATATCGCAACCTTAGTATTGTTTTGGCTCATATGCCAAAGAGTCGGAATGGAGAAAAACAACAACGAAGATTTACATAAAGTTTTCTCAAAATATATCCGATAGAATTTTTTTTGTATTCTCACCACTGCTTCCGGCATATGTTTGGAAGAAAAATGTAAATTTTTGTGAACTTTCATCAATCCGATTAGAATTTAACATATTTTTACTGAAAGCAAAATATCTTGTTATCCAGTAACCACTTTTTTATTTTATTTGTAAAAAGTAGCTTTTGTTGGTCCATGTGTATACTAACTGCTGTGTATTGAGTAACTTGTTATTGAGATGAAATTTTCTACTTTTTATTGAAAATAAGCGTATAAATGTTATTAGAAAAGATATTTACATGGAATAAAAAGTTAATATTGATAAAACTTGGCATTTTACTTGATTTCTGATTTTTATTAAAAAAAAATTTTTTTTTTACAAAAAATTTATCAGAAATTATGATATCGAGCACAATGAATGCTTGATATCTCAAAAACCAGGAACAATTTTGCGAAACAGTTTTTGGATTCTGAAAGAGGGTATTCAAAATATATATATCCCACACTTAACTCAATTTTTTTTTAAATGGTCGGTGGGCCAAAACAATACTAAGGTCGCGATATGTGCAATAATCGAACAGAAAGAAATTTTTCCCGATAGCCTACTGGATGAGTGCTAGTCTGTTAGCCTAGAGGTACCGTGTTCGAATCTGATTGACTGCCGCGAAATTAAAGAATTAAAAAACATAAATACATACCTAATATGAAAACAAACTTATGTACCATATTCCATTTACATTAAAATAAATATATTAAAAAATAAAGATAAGAATCTTGAAAAATTACTTTTGCTCCTGCCTTTTTACGATATCCAATTTTGTTCGATATTGGGTCACTTTTGATATTGTTAACGAACCTTCGAAATCGAATGAAAAAAAAAACAGAGCGACAGGTTAACTTTTTTCGGGTGTTATTCTCGATAGTTTTACACGATAAATGTACGAGATATATTCGAAATCTTCATCATTAACGAAAGTCTTAGTCAAGTAGGTAATAATTTTTATAATCTATGGATAGACACTGCATAACTAACGTGACCAGAAGGTTTTTGTCAAAAGCGGGACAAGAACGTTTGAAAAGCGGGATTCTGAAGAAAATATGAGCAAAAAAGCGGGATTTTATAAAATATATTATGGAAAGCGAGATGTTGTAAATACACTGATTATAATATATGATTTTTTATAAATGTATGCAACTACACAGTTCCATATTGTTAGCTGAAATGCGAAATAGCGTAACTAACAAAAACTTTAAAGTCGCATTTTCAATTATTAATTATTACATCGAAGCGCCCTACAAATTTTCAAAAAATAATCAATCGCATTAAAAACGAAAATGAAGAAGTCTTTGCTTCAGTCACTTAAAGTATTTTATTTAGTATTTTTTCTCTACTATAAAATTAAAAATAGTATAGTTATGTGTTTTTGCATTTATTTATTGTTTCTCCTATAAATTAATGAAAATTTTAGTCTTGCGTTTCAAGTAATTAATTAATTTGAGATTAATATTTGAAAATAATAGTCTAAAGCGGCCATATAATTGTGCAATTTTTCGTATTGTACAATAATATCGCCAATGTGCATGTCATATTTAAGGTGGCACAATATATTGGCAAAAATTAAAAGACTTTTGATTTTTATTGTACAATCAAGAAAATTGTGTAATGTATGGCAGCATTTTTAGTGTTGTGTTTACTTTTTCATTGTCAGGAAAATTGGGCAATATTTTGTTTGAATATATTGTGCCATTTATTGCATAGTATAGGTCAAAACGACAATAAAATGTACAACATATCGTCATATGAAACTTAAAACCATGTAAGTGACAAAAATTTCAAAACAGTCATGCTCTGTGACGTTATAATCAAAAAGAAAACAACGAAGCCATTACAACTTGTACTATTTTATCGACTGTTTTCCCTCTCCTGTAAAATGTAAAAAATTGTAGCTACATGGTTTTACGTTTTATATGACGATATGCAATAATATTGTATAATGAATGGGCCGCTTAAGATACTTGCATATGTCGTTAAAAATATCTTTGACAAAGGACTTGCTACTGAAGCCAACATAAGCGAGATGAAAATCAGAAATCCAGAAGGGTTAGAGACATTCCCCCCTATTATGAAAGGCGACGTCGACGTCACATCAACGCGACAGTAAAAAATTGTCACTTGTCTACTCATTGTCGACAACAATTGGCTGCTATTGACAGTCCCTTACTATTTTCTGAAGCTTATGAAATTAGTTCAGCATGTTCATATTAATCAATTGTTGTCGACAAAAAGTAGACAAGTGACAATTTTTTGATGTCGTGTTGATGTGACGTCGACGTCGACTTTCACAATAGGGGGATTGTTGTGATTATGCCACCAGCACTATATTAACATAATATTGAAATTATTTTAGTATTTAAAATACCTTTCTACATATTGTATATTATTTGCTTGGTCAAAGTCATCGCATTTATCAAATTTTTCTTGAGAACTGCAAACTTTCGTATTTATCAAAGAAACTTAGTATTTCAGACAATACTTTACCTTATTTTTTTGCTGGGAAAGCAGTCTTATTTAATTATACATACTTCTTTCCTATGGCTAGTCATTCCAAAATGTAATGAACATACCAAGGTGTCTTTGGTAAATCAGACTCATTGATCTTGCATACACTAAGCTACTTTTGCCGAACATAAGGAATTGTTGGGAGGTTGAAAAATTTTACACGAGAATCCTCACAAAAGTGTTTATATTACTGCATTCCGGAAAAAGGCAACTCATTTTTGTTTACATTTAAATATTTTAATTGAACACAATTTAATAAAAATTATCAAATCTTTTTCTGTATTTTTTTTTTTAATAAAAAAGGAAAAGACAAAGCAAATAAATTGGATTTCATAAATTAATATGGTAGCATGAATTTTCATAATTCGATTAAACGTCAGAACGTTAATATGGCGACGAAAATAGAGAATTGAACTACCTTATATTATTGTATCAAGCTTTCACCTGAATTTATTTGAAATAAAGAAGGGAAATCCCCTGTTTTGATTGTGGTGAGTTTTTCGTACCACACGATTTGCAGTGCTGCCAACTATGTATTTAGTCTAAAATCCTTCAAATCCGGTATAAGCATAACTTTTTCTGATAAAAATATATACATACTACTCATTTAGAACGCGTTAAATCAAATCAAATCGCGCAAAAACAGAATAAAATATTTTTTGAAATCACGTTAAATCAAATTCGCGTAAAAAGAGAATTAGGTGTATTATTATATTCTACGGATACACTATAGCGACATATATAAAGCCGCAGGCACCTGTAGTTATACAAAATTCAATAGAACACTGAAGATGGCACATAGCCGAAACCGTTCTGTTTATCAACTAAATTTGACGTGGGATGACGGAAAATCGTTCCAAATTTATACAAAATTGTCTGAATATTTTTTTTATTATTTTTTATTATACAAAATTATTGAATATGTTATTCCTCATATTATCCCTTCAATACCCAAGGACGCCGATTTTGATACAACATATATGCACAGAAAAGAAAAATCAATCCATCCGTAATTAAATTAATCCCAAGCGGTGTCAAAAGTACGGTAATCCCGGTTTTTCTGAAATCAAGCACAGAAAGATTGATTCAAGTTGGAATATCCAAGTGCAAAATACTTTATTTTAGCCTGATTAGCGTTTATTCATGTAAAAAAATTCTTATTTTAAGTACGAATATGTTTATAAATTTTATACACAGTCGTATTCGTACTGTGTTGGTAGGTGTTTGTTTGCTTGATGATAGCCACAAATCACTTTCCTGCTCTTGTTGTTATTTTCATTGCTCGGGCATAGCCGACAAGTACCTGACAAACGTCGTATTACATGTAGATTCAAAGCCCGCTGTATACTTCAATCAATACCGCCACGTACTTGAATCGTACTTGAATCAAGCCCGAATCAGGCTAACTTTTTTTACTTATTTAATCCTGGAACAGACTTGAGAATTTATATTTTTACTTATATAAATTTAATATTTTTACTTAACAAACTTGTTTTAATTTAAACATTATTTTTGTTCATTCCTAGTATTGAACTTAGCTCATCATGTTTGTAAACCGACGCACAGTGGTTTGTGGCAAAAAAAAAATGGGAATAATTCAGTATCTTCGTAACTGCTGAAGCCAGTGACATGAAATTTTACATGGTTATAGCTGAGGTGTTGTCCGTCTTAAGTTTGAAGAGTTTGCGGTGCTGGCTCCTTCGAGAGAGGCTCCAGGCGTTCCCTCGACCTCGGGTATGTCAAACTTAAAAAAAATCGCCAAAATTACATTTCTTGTCCAATTTCCAACCCCTTTCCCATTTTGAAATCTGCTATCAAGGGCCTTGCAAAAAATTTTTTTTGCAAAATTTGGCGATTTTATTCTGGTATTTTTTAAACTGTGAAGTTGTCTTAAGTCGCAAAATTATACCAAAAATTTAATACTAATCTGCACAATTCAACAAAAATTTTCCAATTTACAGAATCAATTTATCTTAATGGAGTGAGAAATGGCAGCAGTTTCAATTTTACACTTACAAAAAAGTTGATTTTTTGTCAAAAAGTTACTATCAGTATTTTGATTATAAAAAATAAGTTTCTTCAAAGACCTTAACCAGAGGACTAAAAACCAAGCTAAAAAGCTAAGCTCTATCTACAATAGTTCGCGCACAGTAACCCCCAGAATATGATCATTTTTAAAAATATTTTTCATGTTTGCATGAATGGTACAAAAATTGCAAAGTTGCGATCTTAACTTCTCAGCCGGAATTTTAAAGCTATATTTGATAGCAACTTTCCATGTGTGGCGATACTATCAGTATTTTGATTATAAAAAATAAGTTTCTTCAAGACCTTAACCAGAGGACTAAAAACCAAGCTAAAAAGCTAAGCTCTATCTACAATAGTTCGCGCACAGTAGCCCCCAGAATATGATCATTTTTAAAAATATTTTTCATGTTTGCATAGTGGTACAAAAATTGCAAAGCTGCGATCTTAACTTCTCAGCCGGAATTTTAAAGCTATATTTGATAGCAACTTTCCATGTGTGGCGATAATGGGCCCCGCGACTAGTATAGTCAGGAGAGGAAAAATACCGAAAAAAGTCAGATTTTCATATGACTTTTTGTTATTACTAATGCTGACTTTAGACGACATGTTTTTTACATATGGCTTGTTAGGTGTGTGAGACATATGTAACTTCGCATGTTTGTCAAAATTGTCAATTTACAGACGGTTTATAATATTTGCTTTTACACGTAGATGTGCAATTACATCTGACATAACCTCTGAGTGTTCACAACAGCTTAGTTTTTGCACAATTTTCGTAAATATATAAAGCGCTCTTTGCTTTTTAATGTTTTTTCAGCCAAACCACACTTTTGATGTCAGATGCCTTGTCAGATGAAAATAGAACACGCTCTAATTGAAAATTTTTCATCTGACTTTGCTTCTGTAAATGTCATCTGACAATGTTTTATATGTTTCACACGGCATGTATCACTTTTGCAGTGGGAAATTTGACAAGTCAGATGTAAAATACATGTCGTCTAAAGTCAGCATAAAACAAACTCACTTCGAATTGTATTTGGTGCAAGCTTCTTACTGTTTTTTGTTAGTAACTGTACCATCTTAAAATGCTGAAAAAGCGGTATCAAAGCGGTATCTCAAGTAGTTTTTAAGATATTGCGGGTCAAAGACTAAAAAAATTAACGAAAAACCTTTAATTTTACAAAATTTTTTATATTTTTCCTTAAGTGACCATAAATTTTGCGAAACTCTAAAAACAAATAAAAAATCTTAATCTACAGGTCTCTACCTTTAAAATTATATAAAATGTTCCAAAAAAAAGTCTAATACGTTGTTTGTTATCACGCAAAGAAAATGAAGACCTCAAGACCAAATTCAAATTTTTACACTATTTTCAATACCAATCCACATTGATGCCAACCTTGGCTCTTTTTTACGATATGACTAAAAACGATATGACATACTGTATTGTCATATCGTAAGTTTTTTACGATATGACAATACTGCGATATGACAACACCATGTATGGATATCTTAGTGTTGTTATATTGTAAAAAACGTATGATTCCAACAAAAATATTTTTTTTTTATATTTTTTCTTAACTAAATTTATATCAATCATACGCCACGTTTAACAAACTCTAATTTCTACTGGAAACCAGGAAATTATTAAATAAGTGTGTACATTGTACGCGCTATATTTAATGCACTAAAACTTTGTTTATCTCACAAAATTTTTTATCGTCCAACATGATTGATAGTTTTGTCATGCAAAACCGCCTTTCAAAACTGATGAATTTCCAAGTGTCACTCAAGTTCAATAATTGTAACACGCTTTATATGTTAAAATTCGCTAAAACTGAAAAAGAACTAACCAAATTCAGAAAACAGGGAAATATATACTTCAAAATACTTTAGTCAGAGAAAGTTCACCCACTTAATATAATGCACTACGTACCATAAACGTTTATGTTAAAAGCTTTTGAAAATTATATATTAATTGATCCAAACAAAGCATAATATCTTTCAGAAAATGCAGAAAGCCCTATCTAATATTTTAAGTTTTACTGAAGAGGCATAAAACTTGTTTAAAAGAAAAATATATTGACAATTGGTGCAAAATTTCACAATAAATATATAAATTTGTTGGTTGTTTTTTTTACTAATATTGTAAAATTTTGCACTAGTTGTCAATATATTTATTATTTAAACAAGTTTCATCCTTCTCCTCTAAAACTTTTAAAATGTCAGGCGGGGCTTTTTGCATTTTCTGTGACGATATACATATAAAAAGTATCATGATTAGCGAGAAAAAAAATCATTATTTGGGGGAAAAATCATCAAATCATATTCTGGTTTAAAAATCATCAAATCATCATTCTGGCAACGCTGAATACGACGTTTGTAGGATATTAGTCGGAACTGCAGACAAAATGACTAGTATGTGTTAAGAAATATACTAGTTGCTTTTTAACTCAGACTAGTTGCCTATCTGTCCTTTTTTCATATATCGAACTATCGATTTTAACATTAGGTTGTCATGGGAGCACAACTAGCTCATTTGTATACAGTTATATTCCAGTTGGAATACCAGCTGTTATAAAGTACCCTGTAGACAAAATGACTAGTATGGTGTTAGAAATATACTAGTTGCTTTTTTATTCATACTAGTTGCCTAACTGTCCTTTTTCCATATATCGAACTATCGATTTTAACATTAGGTTGTCATAGGAGCCCAACTAGTTCATTTGTACATAGTTATATGCTAGTTGAAATACTAGTCATTATAGACTAGTGCGCTTACTAGTTTCCTTTTTTATAGTTTTTTAAATATTAAAAAACATTTGGCTCAACTAGGGTATGAACTCATAGTCCTCATATTTCAAGGCATGTACTCATACACTGAGCCACTTTTTACTTATTATATTTAGAGCAAAAATTTTGTTTCATGTATTTACACCTGAAGATATGTCAATTTTTAAAAAATAATTTAAATTACTAGTATCATTACAACTAGTTGTACGACTGTTCCAAAACGTTGTTGTTTGACTAGTATCGTTACTAGCCTCATTACAACTAGTAAGATGACAATCCTTTGTTGACTAGTAACGTTACAACTAGTAATATGACTGCCCCAAAACGTAACTGGTTGTACATTTAGCTGCAGGGTAGTGCTTTTTTTATTAATGGTTTTGTATTTCTTAAAAAAACTTTGGCTCAACTGGTATACGAACACACATTCCTCATATTTGAAGGCAAGTACTCAAAACACTGAGCCACTTTCTACTTATTTTTTTAAGACCTAAAAATATGTTTTATATATAAGTCGTATACCTGAAAATGGTGTACTTTTTTGACTAGTATCGTTACTAGTCTCGATACAACTAGTAATATAATTGTCCTTTTTTTACTAGTCTTGTTACAACTAGTAATATGACTGTCGTTTTTTGACTAGTACCAATACAACTAGTATATGACTGTCCCAAAGCGTATCTAGTTGTAAATTTAGCTGCTGGGAGAATAAAAACAACAACATAAGCACAACATGCGATTGAAGCTATCAACAAGCAAACAAATACCAACACACTACGACTGTGTAAAAAGTTTATGTACTTAAAATAAAAATTTTTGTACACAATTTAAGAATTTTATTATTGATTCAAAATTGTTTACGTGATTATCCTATTTTTGGCTTGATTTAAGTACATTTTGGTGTTATTCGTACTTAAATTTTTGAGTAAAGCCTAGTATGCAGTTCTGCCTGAATTTCAGGTTCGAAATTTTGCATTTATTTCTACATGGAAAAATAGTTGTGTAGAGAAATTTGTTTTCATTGATGCAAATTCACTTAAATTTATTAATTTTAACGTGCAAAACATAAAAAATTATTCGCAACACCACACAAAAAAAAATCTAAAAAATTCCGTGACCAAACAAATGTCTGAACATTAATTTTTGTTTCAGTTCAGCCAATGATATGGTTGTACTAATTCCTTTATATATTCCGGTAAACTACTATCAGGGGCCGTTTCTCAAAACTACAAGTTACAAATCTATAACAGTGCTGGTCATCGAGAGAAATGAGTTTCTAATTTAGTATTAGTGCTTATGAGTATGTTAGTAGCACTTCATCAGCTTTCAGGTGTCTTGGGTTTTGGCGCAATTGTTATCTCTGTTTGGCGGTAACAAAGCAGAGTTTGTGCACAATAGGTCCATACCAGCAGAATTGAATACGTATTTTATGTACCGCAACGCAATTCATCCAAAATACATGGCTCTAAATTTAGACCAATATTATTATGATCGTCTTCATCGGCAATCACTTTGATTCATATGGACAGTCGCTTGAGATTCCTTTCGCTTCCCACTTTCTTCAGCATCGTTTTCGTCATCGAAGTCATGTTTTCTCTCAAAATTTTTACGAAAACAATGAATAAAAAAATCTTCTTTTAAAAATATGTATACATATTACGCATTGACGTAGCTGGAAATTGCTAAAAAAAAATTATTTTGGGGTCTAAAGCCAACGTTAGTCCCTTATATTATCAAAATTACTCTAATATTTTGAATTTCGGGGGGCTACAGCGGTTTTAGGGGGTGCTTAATCCCCTCAAGAAGGGCCTATCTACGCCAATGCTATTACGTATCTTTTAACAAGTGAGGTTTGCTCAGCAGACTAAAAAATACACTAGCAAGTAGTATACATACAATTCGGAACGGAAATCATGATTTTACTGTAAATGCCCAGTGTATCTTTAAAGATACAACCATTGAACAAAGCTTTGTAGCATGTCCGCGAAGATTATAGTTAATAGCGTCTGGACATATATTCGAACCACCTTATATATTTTTTCTGGACCTCAATTTCTGCTCAGATCTGAGGTTTTACGTTGTAAATAAACCATTTTATTTTTCCAGAAATATAATTTCTGAAGTTGATGGCTAACGTTTAAATTAATACAATCTATAATTTGTTTATCAAAATAAATTTTAGATGAATTTCTTGTGACTTCTAAACCTGTTTGTGTTGTTTCCATTTAATTTTCACTAAAAATAAGACAGTGTGATTTTTTTTGATGGTTGTATCTTTAAATATACAGTGAGCATTTAAGGGTTATTATATTTTATGTAATAAGTGTCACAATACCTTGAAATAAAATATGGCGCAATTTTTCCGCGCAGTAAACATAGAACTGAACAATGTTGCCTCTACTTTACACAGTATATATATAAAGTACTTTTCTTGGTTGTGCAATAAAAATTAAAAGCCTTTTGATTTTTGCCATTTTATTTGTGCCACCTTCTAATATGACTAATAAATTGGCGATATTATTGTGCAATATAAAAAATTGCACAATTACATTGCAAGTGTATGGGCCGGGCAGCGCGTTATTTGTCTATTTTTTAAAGCCAATACAGCCAATAATGCACAATTTCTATTTAGATTCAAATTGCTCTTCAGACATTTCAAATGATATTTCAGAACACAGCGATTACAGAACAATCATCCAAAAATTTCACTTTTGCACTCACATTAAACTTTTTCATACTCACGTTTATGCACGCTCACGTGATGGTCAAAAAATAAAGTTACTTACGATCATTCGTGATCATGCTGATTTGTATGATTCATGCAAATCACGTGAGCGGTGCCCATCTCTAATACATAAATAAGCCATTTTCATTTTCTGTAATAGTACCAATTCCGTAATCAACATTGGGATTCCGCGGGATCCCAATAAAGGTGGAGGTACATACCACGCGTTACGCGGCAACGCTTTTCTTACTTTTCGAACTTTTAACGCTTTTAGAATGGCAAGTTACACACCACGCTTTTGATGCTCTTCTACTTATACAATTTCAAGCCTTTGCCGGCTATATTTTGTCTTGCCTTTAAGTTTTATTTTTCTTTATATATTTAATGCAGTTTTCATCCATTTTTTAATAAAAAAATTAATTTCTAATAATTTATTTCCATTAAACAAACATTTTAGCATATGAATCTGGCAGCACTACCTGTCATTTTGTATACGACGCGTGAAAGTTGAAGTATGTTCAACTTTTTGCGAGTTACGCCCGCCGCAAACTTCGCTTTGTATCTTGCCTTATGGAAACACACTATTTCAACTTTTTGACAGCAGTCTGTAACGCATTAGCGTATTTAACGCATGCTATGTACCTTCACCTTAATACTTTTCATGCGATTATAGATTTTTAGGAGCAGTTGATAAGAAAAACAGTAACGTTTACTTTATTTATTAACCGCCGACCATAGAAGAGGGGCGTTATAAGTTTGTAGTGTGCGTCTGAACCGATTTTGATTTAGTTTTTTTTTTTTTTGGAACTTTAGTTCCTTATGGCGCGCCATGCAAATAACAAAAATCATTGCTTGAAAATGAAAAAATACTGGTCACAACTACATAGCATAATTGTGTTGCAGATGCGGATTTTTTAGATTTTCAGTGTTGCCGCAATTTTCCGGGGAAATGCGGGGGAACTCCTGGGATTTTGAGGATTTTTTGCAGTCTCCAATATGGTTTGTCTTTTTTAATGGTTTGTGGCTTGGCTAAGTGTTTCGTACCGGTGCTAGCTGAAGGTGTCTGCTAATTATATACTCTTGTAAATGATATGAAATTTGTAGGCATGACACAACATAACATAATAATAGTGTTGCCGATGCGGATTTTTAAAATTTTCAGTGTTGCCGCATTTCCGGGGAGATCCTGGGTTTTTGGGGAATCTGTAATATGGTTTGTGTCTTTGCAATGGTTTCTGATTTGGCTAAGCAGTTCGTGGCAGTGAAAGCTGAAGGTGTCTCTGCTAACTATCCTTACTAATGTGCAAAAAAGTTAAATGGATTTGTTGTGGTTAGCTAATCTACGAGTATATGCCGGCATTTCGTTGGTTACTAATGCCAAATTATCAGTAGATCTTTAAACAAAAATCGGTTTCACATTTGTTGTCCTTCAATGGAGGATCTATCAAATGCTAAACCGATGAACCACATTTCAAAAGTTTTCAAAACTCGTATGCTTATAGTTAGACTCTCAAACAAGAAATGAGAATCACAATACACAAGCATAATACGTAGTTTTATTAAAAAACACAAAACCTTTAAAAATGAACAACACAACAAACAAACAATTTTTATTCGATATGAATGTTTATTTTTCTTACAGCTAACCACGACAAATTAATTTAATTTTTTTGCACATAAATTCTTAAGCATATCTCGAATAAATACATTTTATCCTTACTAATATTATAAATGCGAAAGTAAGTTTGTTTGTTGCGCTTGAACTGCTAAGCCACAGAACCGATTTTGATGAAATTTAGAACATAGAAAGATCTAAGTCCAGAAGGACACATAGGTTATGTTTTTTTTAAACTAGGACTACGAGAGGAGGTAGGGGAAATTTCTGCCTCTCAGAAACTTTCTAACCTAGATTATGCTACAAACCGATTTTGATGAAATTCAAAACAGATAGATCTGAGTCTAAAAGAAGACATAGGCTATAAATTTTTTGGAAAATAGGACCACGAGGACCACCGATTTTGATGAAATTCAAAACAAAGATAGATCTAGTCTAGAAAAGCACATAGGCTATAAATTTTTTTTAAAACTAGAAGGGGTAGGGGGCAATTTCTGCCTTTTGGAAGCAATCTGACCAATTTTAATGAAATTTAAAACATGGATAGATCTGAGTCCGGAAGTATACATAGGCTATATATTTTTTCAAAAATGGCACCACGATGTGGGCTGTGGAGGTAAGGGCCAATTTCTGCCTTTCTGAAACTATCTGCCCAATACTAGTGAAATTTAAAACATGGATAGATCTGAGTCTGCGAGAACACATATGTGATATATATTTTTTCAATAATAGAACCACGAGGGGGAGTAAGGGGCAATTACTGCCCTTCTGAAACTATCTAACCAGTTTTAATGAAATGTAAATCATGGATAGATCTGAGTATGGAAGAACACGTAGGCTACATATTTTTTTAAAAAATGGGACCACGATGATAATGAAATTTAAAACATTATTAGATCTGAGTCTGGAAGGATACATACATACGCTATATATTTTTTTTCTTCAAAAATTGGACCACGATGTGGGCTGGGAGGTCAGGGGCAATTTCTATCTCTCTGAAACTATGTATCTAACCAATTTTAATGAAATTTAAAACATTATTAGATCTGAGTCTGGAAGAACACAAACGCTATATATTTGTTCCAAAAATAAGCTCACAGGGGCAATTTCTAAGGTAAGTATAACGTAAGGTGACTTGATCGAGTGTTCTTAGCTATGTTTGAAGAATATTGGTCCAGCCATTTAGAATTTATCTCCTCTTTTTTTGCTCTATAATCTTTAGTCTGTGTGTCTGTGGCACCGTAGCTCTCAAATGGATAGACTGATTTTAATTTAGTTTTTGTTGTTTGAAAAGTGACTTGATCTAAGTCTTCTAGGCTATGCTTGAAGAAAATCGGTCCAGCTGTTTGGAATGGATGATAAATACTTTTTCTTCGGGGGTTTTTAAAATTTTTAATTTAATTTATTAATCAGACAGACTGTTTATATGTAGACTTCTGTAGACGTCAACTAATAAAAACCGCGAGTGTTGACGTTAATCAGATTGTTAACGTTTATGAATGTGCAAATTTAAGATCAAAATATTATTGATACAATAGTTTAAAGCGTTTTTATCGTTTATAAATTAAAACCAAGGAGAAAGCAAATATAAAAAAAGATTTTCAACCTAATTAAAAGCAACAAAAATATATTACATGAGATCATGGCATATATGTATGTCTATACTTTTATATATCTTAAAGGAATCTGTTGTTTTTCTGCACATATATGTGTTACACATGGGTTTTAGTTGTTACTAAAGCTAACATTTTGCTTTATTTAGAGTCGACGTTTTAGAGCTTTGTGGTTTAATTGACGTTTTAGAGTAGACAATGTCAATAAAAAGGGGTTGGCGTTTTGGGATGTTGACGAAATGGGGTGTTGACGTTATCCCGAGCGCACTGTACTTATAAATTAGTGGACGAAAAAGTTAAAATAACTCAATGCATATTAGTGATTGTTTCATTTAATTCCACAATTAAATTACTTACTTTTTGGTTATAGAGGGATCAGGTTTCGTTTCGGACCAGTAGGTCCGAAGATAATATTTTTTATCACCATAAGCCTGACCCTATTCCATTTATCAAAAGAAGTCTGTATACCAACGATTGGTGCAATCGGTCCCCATAACTTTCGACTTTTATATGAAATTTATGTTTAATTAAGTTATGAGTTTATTTATTTATGATTAATTTCGTTAAATCATATCGACCTCCAAATATTGCCGGACTTGTCTAAATTTTTATATACATAAATACTTTTTTAACGATACGAACACAGACAGCTTTATGGAGCCTATGATTTTAACGTTTTTATATTTTTGACACTCTAATGAAACATCGGGGCATGTTGTGACATTTGCGATTGTGACTTGAACTCGCAAGAGAGGTGTTCTGTTAATCGCAATCGCCAGATTTTGGCGAGTTCAAATCGCAAGAGTGTACTGAAGTGAACTAACTGATGACTTTAAAGAAGCAATAAAATGACGAATAAATTAAATATGTTTTCTTTTTATTTGCATCAAAACCTTACAATTTCTATTAGAAATATATTTTAAAAAATGTTGTGTTGTTTTGCTTGTGCATTGTTTTCTTCTGCACAAGCGATTTCAATAAAGAGCTGATCTATTTAATAGGACAAATCGCAATCAAAACGCGTGAGTTCCAGAACATGAAAAATAAAGTTTGTCGATTTGCAACTCAAATACGATTTGACAATCGTGCGAGTGTCAGTCAGAACATGCCTGGGGCCCGTTTCTCAAAGCTACAAGTTACAAATCTACAAGTAAAACACGCACAAAACAACAACACTTTTACAAATGTCATTGTTGTTTTGTGTATTTTACTTGTAGATTTGTAACTTGTACTTTTTGAGAAACGAGCCTCTGATCTTACTAGGACTTGTAATATCTTCAAGCTTTAAAGCTGTATTTAAAAAAGTTAGTAATTGAAGGATATATTTTATGTAAAAGGGAAGTAATTTCTGGAGGAAATTAACTTTTTGTATTTGTTAAAGTATCGAATACATATTTCATATAAGGATGATTCTATTCTAACTGTAATTTTTCATGTCCTGTTCTGTTTTGTCTTATTGGTCATAATTATCAATCTATTAATGGATGTTTTATATAAATACGGTCCTCATGAGCATGTTCCGTTAAATTGCAAATTGAAGTCGAAAAAAAAAACCTGCAATATCTCACTGAAATATCAGTTCCGTGGCATGTCCTTAGGCGCTATTCACATAATGCTATTTTCGTAGTTTTTTTTTCAAAAACCCGATTAGCATCTCCAAACTCGTTTAGTTAACCCATGCTTACTTATATACTCTTTTTTTTTTCTAAAAATAAGCCCCGCGACTAATTCTTTCGGTTAATTACCCATTTCGAGTAATTACCTTAAAAATTGTATACCGAAAATAAAATTTCCCTTAAACTTCTATCATTTATTTACCCAAAATAATCATATTGGCTATAGTGTCGTATACAAGACTACAACCAACTTTATATAGAAACTTTTCATATCCAAGGGAGAGGGCAAAAGGTCCTTTTCCCGTTCTATAATTAAAGAAAATCTTTTGTTTCTTATTTACTTTTTATTGCACTTCTTTAATGTAAGCTCGTTAAATATATTTAAACTTTTTCGTATAACTACGTCTGAGGATAATAAGTGCATTCCCTTAAATGCTTTCCACACATAATTACTCAAATATAGCAACAATTTCAAAGATTTCGCCTTTTTTGCAGTGAGCCGTAGTATAAACGTTTTACATAAATAAGGATTTCCGTTATTTATTTGCATCGATAAAGTTCAAAATTTTTTGCTGGATACATACTCACCAATGATGGTCAACTGGGAAAACTATGTTAATTCACATTTAAATATTTCCCTTTGTCTAATGTTAAGTACAGAATAAACATTTAAAAATCTCTTTTTACTTTCTCTTACCTCCATTAACACAAAGCTCAGTTATGTTGATTTTAACTTTAAGTTTATTAACTTTCAGTTTGCCTAAACTTAAATTTTAACTGAAAGTTAACAATTTTCGTTAACAATAAAAAAATCGAGTTAGCTTGTGTCATCAACTTTTTTGATTAACAGGGTTGTTGTCATCTGCTGGGATCGCTAAGGATAAATTCCGTTCTATCCGAGGTCTTTGACAACCCAAATTAACCTAACCTAACCTAGTCTACCTTTACAAAATATCTGCCATTAATATTAAAATAGTAGAATTACGAAAACTAGTGTTTGTAGCAGAATAACAAGCCGCCGTCAGAAACACAATACACAAAATGGTGGTGATATTGGAGTTAGCAGCTTATATTTTAATTGATTGGAATTAGCAGTTTTATGCATCAAACGTTTTTCGACACTTAGAATCTCAAATTGAAGAATTTTTTCTTAGCCGATGCAGCGTCTCTTTCTCTTTCGAAGGGTATCAAAATGTCATATAATCACCCCTATCGCGAATAACAAGTGAAATTTATGTTCCCATGAAATTTTCATTTCCCTTCGAGGGAAAATTGCTATCGTGAAGTTCCCCTGAACATTTTTTCCCGCTATCAGTTCTTAGTCAATGTAAATAAGGAAGAAGATTAATAAAATAAATTAAAAATCAAAGAAATTTTTGTTAAAAAATAAAAAATGCAGTGCGAAGAATTGGAATTATCTTTTTATTCCATGAGGAATCTAAAAAAAAATCTAATTGTTCGTCCAGGATTGCTAGATGCATACAATGCCTTGGAGTACCCGAGCCATTGCAGGCAGCCTAATTCAATCAAATAGTTTTTTGGTGTTAAATTTGCTCAAGAGTAAGTAAAACTGGGTTTTTATATATTTTGGACGCGATGAATGATTCTCTACAGACGCGGAAAAATTAATTGCCATTCCATCAACGCGAAACTTAGTTCATGTGTGCCGGGAAGGTGTTGCATGGAGGTAGTGTCAAGATAAATGTGCTGGTATTAAGATAAATGAACACTATTTGCTGAATTTGTCCTGAAAAAAATATTTACATATAAGCTTTAATAATTAATTGCTAAAATAAAGTGAACAAAAACAGGGGAAAAGAGAAAAAAATCCAAGTGAAAAAAATCATTCATGATAAGGGGAGTTTTTCGATTTTTTATTCAGGATCGCAAAAGAAGGGAAAGGGAAAACATTTCGAGGGAGCAAGTAAGCCAAGATCATTCTCACTGTTTGTGACTGCTCATTTGGTTAGTGTTGCAAAAAAAATCAAAATGGTTAATAGCTGCGTTCGAGTACTTAAATTTTTTTACGGGACAAATTTTTCCAGTAAAAACCAGTAAGCATGAACATGTGATTCAAAAGATAAACGAAAAAGAAAAGCAAAGAAGACAAAATATTCGCTTTACATTTTTTTAATTTAATTAAAACCGCTAAATAAACCTAATATAAATAGAAGAAGCTATTTCTTCGGTCAGAAATAAAAGTTAGCATTTAGACTTTTACTTATTTGGTCGCAAATAACGTTTAAAATTAGATATTTGTTCGGTCAAAAATAAAACTTGAAATTTTACTTACTTTTATTGGTGAAAAATAACGGATAAAATTTTACCGATATTTGATCAGTCAAGAATAAAATTTTAGATTTTAGCGATATTTTTCGTTAAAAAAGAACAGTTAAAAATTTAACGATATTTTTCGGTCAAAAATAAAAGTTAAAAAGCACTTATCTTTAAATTTGAAATAGCATGGGATCGAATTCCAGTTGATGTATAAAAAATTTAGGTGTAATAAAATATAAGTAAATATGAAGGAGAGTAAAAAACGCAAGGTGATGTGGAACACCGGGTAGGAATGAAATTCCTTGCGCTTTTTTTACCTAAAAAAATATATCTATATGTTATGTCATGTTCACATAACATGACATGACACCTACATCCGAGGAGATACTTCTACACCTCCTAAGATGTAGTAGTACCACCCTTCACCACAACTGACCTCGTCTCAATCGGTTTGGAAGCAACAGCAGGTGTCACCGCTGTAGCAGCATTTTGCGCTCTAAATATACCAACATTAGCCCCAGAAGCCGTAATCAAGCTTACTGGTAGAATTCCGGTCTCCAGACTTCCTATCAAACACTCATTCTCAATAATGAGTTCCATCAAGAGAGTCACACACTCCACCGAAATAATAGTCACCTTACGATCCAGCACTCTATCAACAATTCCATCAGTGAACCAGTGACTCTTTTCAAATCTGTCAAGGAATCACCATCATCATTAATCCTACCGACTCTAGCAGCCACCTTTTTCTTCTGCCGTTTATTCCAGAGGCCACATCACTGTCAGTAGCATCAGCACCATTGAACACCTGCACCTCCTCAGCCATACCATTATCAGCCGCGCAAGACACCAGCACACGTGCTAGTACCATTAACCAGCCGAACCAACAACAGCAGGACTAAAAATACCAGAGGAAGCAACTATACCAGCAACTAAACAGCAGCAAAAGTTAAAAAAGTTGCAGCAACAGCAACACCACCAATAGCCCCAGCAGCAACATTTACACCAACACCATGCTCGGTAGCAGCAGCACGCCTCTGATCTAAGACGACGATAGCTTAGAACGCCTCCCCTGTCACTCTTATCAATCTTGTTACCCGTGACACTATGCCTCATTTTCTTAATAGTAGCGACTCCACGGCTCCTCCATGACTCCCGCCAAAAAACTTATTAAAAACAAATTCCACCCATCTTTATAACTATTCTTGAACTTCAATTTAGGTCAGCAAAAGTTTTGTTTCCCCCCTGAATTTGTGTCATTTTTGGTGGAGTTCACGCAACAATTCGGTAACTGTTTACGCGACAAAATAAAATACTCCGTAAGATTACAGCAGCCCCATGGTATGTCAGAAACAAGCGAATTCATAAAGATTTATATGTTCCGCTGGTTAACACAGCGTTTTCTAAGCACGTGACAAGATACATACAAAAACTCGAGTTGCACCCAAATCCCCTAGCCCGAAACATCATTAACTTTAGAGGCCACACTCGACTGAGAAGGAGGGAGGGACACTCTTGCTCTCAGCCGAATACGAGAGGCGTCGACAACCAAAGAATCAACCGCTGAAACAAATATTTTTGTCTGGCATTGGCTAGACTTAAAAATTAAAATTTTAGAGTTGAGTTAAAATTGGTAAAATTTTCATTTATATTTTATTGCTGTAAAATTTATTTTAAAAAATCTTGACAGCAAAATTTATGGGAAATTTGACCAAATCAACGAGTACAGTTACCGAATGTTGAGTGAACTCCACAATTTAAATTATATTTTCAAACATTTGTTTGAAATTAACTCACTTTTTCACCAATCTTACAAAAGTCTGTTTTCTTTATGGTTTCTTTACAAACTATGTACAAAAAAAATTGATGTATGTCCTCTCGAATAATTATGAGTTTAATAAATTGCATATGTATGTATATGTGAGAAGCAGTCATAAGTACGGTGACAATCCGTTCTGTATTGCACAGAACAGTACTGTATTAAAGAGCCTTGTTCAGTGTATATATTCTGTATTTTATTTAGTGTTCAGTATTTGTTCTTAATTTTTTTTAAGTAAAATAGAAAAATCATACATATATACTTTAATACCTTCATATATTATTATTCAAGTTATATCATGGACTTAAGATTCTTAAAATATCAAAAATGCTGATAACTTTAGAAATATATTTCTAGCGAGACTGGCAGAAAAAATATCAAACTACAACTAGCAAATCAAATTGTTAATATTTAATTCAAATACAGAAATATATTTCGTTAATATAACAAACAAGTTGTTGATACGACAAAACCTTGATTTTTTCAACAAACTGAGTTAACTAATTTTTTTATTATGTATAGCGCAAAAATCCAACAATTTTTTAATATTTTTTTACTAAAAATTTTAATTAAAGATTTTGTTGAAACATGTGAAAAAATTAACAACAATCATCATTGTTGATACTACAAAATAAAATTTTTCTAATCAATTAAATTACTCAACAAAATTATTTGTTAAATTATATCACAACGGAAGAAGAAACATAAGAAATAAAGTTTTGTGTGTATTCATTCCCCCTTATCGTGTTTGGCGATTTTCGCCTTCGACTACGACATTTTTGTAATAGATTAAAGATAAATGTATTGTGCTGTCTTTAATCTATTACAAAAATGTCGTAGTCTAAGGCTAAAATTGCCAAACACGATAAGGCCCATTATTTGCGTATTTAATAACGATTGCTCTGTAGCTGAGAGGTAAAAACTCTAGTCTGTTAGTCCAGAGGTCGCAGGTTCGATTCCGCCCAAAGACATTTAATGGTTTTCGCAGACAAGCAAAAAGTCGCTTCCAGGATTGTGGCTGTGCATAAAAAAATATTGTTAATATAACAATTATGACCAGAAAATTTTTTTCCGAAATTCAACAATTCACATTGTTATACGAGGGCGAATCAATAAGTCCGTGACTTTTCAAACTTCCCCCGTAGTTATATGAAATGCAACACTGTTTCCATCAAGTACCACCTGCTAATAGACTACTGTCAAATTTTGAGCAAGTATCGTCAATTACTTTACGTTTAACAGCTGTTCAAAACATACAACCTCGTGTATTTATCTAAAAATGGAAAAAAGTGTATTTCGAGTGCTCATTAAACATTATTTTTTGCGAAAAAAAAAATCCATCAATCAAACCAAGGAAAAGCTCGATAAATACTACAATGTTAAAAAAGTGGTTTACTGACTTTCGTTGTGGTCGCACAAGTACAAATGACGCTGAACGTTCTGGACGGCCAATTGAGGTCAGTACACCCGAAAATGTCGAAAAAATCAACGATATGGTGTTGGCCGATCAAAGAGTAAAAGTGCGAGATTGTTGATGCCAGAGGCATTGCATATGGCAGCGTGGTTTCGATTTTAAGTGATCAGCTAGGTTTAAGAAAGTTGTCTGCAAGATGGGTGCCGCGTTTGCTCTCAATTGGTCATAAACGTAAACGTAAAACGTGTGCAGTCTCAATGGCAAAGCTCTATGAATTGGGTTACGAATTAGTACCTCATCCGCCATATTTCCGGATTTAGCCCCTAGTGACTACTTCCTATTTCCAAACCTAAAGAAATGGCTAGGTGGAAAGAGATTTAGCTCCAACGATGAAATTATTGACCAAACAAATGCCTATTTTAAGGACCTCGAAAAATCATATTTTTTGGAAGGGATACAAAATTTGGAGAAACGTTGGACTAAGTGTATTGAGTTAAATGTTGAAATATAATTTTTTGTTTTGCAAGAAAAAATTGTGTTTCATTCAAAAAGTCACGGACTTATTGAGCCGCCCTCGTATAACAATAATTTTAATTAAAATAGTTTTGAAATCTAACACACTCTGTAAAAAAACATTTAATTTCTCAATTACTGTCAAAGCAATTTTATACATGTTAAACTGCCTTTTCGATGACGATGTGGCTGAGGTGGAAAAGTCGTTGACTTTTAAGCATGTCAAGTCGTAAGCTTCCTTAAGTCTACCCCTACTAGTACTAAGTCTACCCCTACTAGTACTAGTCGACAAAAGCATATAATGTGAACATAAATTGAATATAACAAGGATGCTTTTCATATACATAACAACGTATAGCATAATAATAATTGGTTCGACGATTATTTATAGTTAAATTGAGGTTATGTTCCCATATTACATAACGCCATTTTCAGCGTTTTATCTTAATGTTCCCAGGAAAAATTTTGATGACAAAGTAATGAGTTAAAATGCTAAAAAAACATACCCTTCACTACTTCTACTTTGGCATTTTAACAAATTACTTCAACATGGCGATGTGATTGAAGGGAAGTACTTACCACATAGAGTTACAAATAAATTTAAAATTTTCAGAAGTTATTGAATACACAAAACATAATAAAAATTAAATGTCTCTGTTACCTTGAACTCATGCCGTTTTCCATTATTGCTGTATTTTAGGCCAAGTGTTTTGCTCAGTGGCTACAACAAAACTATTCTGTTACGGGCTTAAAGCTTGTTTGTACAAACATGCACATATTAAAAAAGCTATTTTGCTTGGCAAAGGTTGAACTGCTATCAGCGGTATGATAAGCAGAAACACCACTACTCTGCCAATAAGAGAATAAATAGATTGTATATTTACTAGTAACTGATTTAACTACTGTAAAGTAATGCAGACGGTATATAGTTTGCGGCGAAAAGTATGCTGTTTGGTAATGACAACACATTACCAAGTTTTTGCTGGGTAGTTGAATTTTTTGCATCTAGGAGATTTTTCTATAACATTATATTTGCACTGTTCTCCAAAACTTAAAAAAATAAGTATCATAATGTTTACAAACCAAATTTGACGTGGGATGACGGAAAATCGTTCCAAATATCATAAGGGCTTTAAAAATAGTTTATAAACCTGGTTTAAGTTTTTATGAATAGGACAGTTATGTAAAAAAAAGTTTCTACTTTTCTTAGAAAAGCCTTCTTATTTGTGCCAGGGCCACACTGCACTCACGTCTGTTTAATGTGTAGACTTCTGCTAGCGCGTGTTTTTGTTTCTTCCATTAAGCAAAGCATACATTACTCCAGTATACTGGCACTAAACAAGTGATGTTGAATCGTGCTCGAAACACATACCATACAAGCATACTGGTGCAATATTTATTTCTTTAAAAATTCTGTACGGATGAGTTGTTGTACCTAGTGCGCACCGCATTTATTTTGATATTATTTTGAAAATAAAAATTAAGAAAAACGCGCTTTTTTATTAAAAAATTATTAGGAATGATTTGATTTATTTCAGAAACCCTCTTCAATATATATATTTTGTTCCTTTTTTCTTAATTTATGAGTAATTTATTAAAGTAAATGTGTTTTGTCCCGATGTTTACTCTTTGACAACTTTTCTCAACTGAGCTAATTTCACCACAAACTGGTAGCATCAGCAAAATATCAAACTCTGTTTGACATCGCTACAGCAAAGCATACAATAGCACCAAATGCCCATACACAACCAAACCACTGACGCCAACACTTGATTGCGCGTGCATACTGGTGTAGTGTACGGGGCACTTTACCCATAAAGATGGGCCTGTTCGTAAAGTTATTACTGAGCTGCAAAGGAAAATCTAAATGACCTAAAGTGCTTCACTGAAGCGGATGACTCACAAACAGAAATCAAATACGGAGTACAAAAATGGCTACTGCTATGAAATGCTATCAGCAACAGTGCTCCCAGATTTATTTCAGGTCGCATCCCCAATTTGAATATTTTCATCCCCGAAATTTCCCAAAAAGCAATTTATATCATCCCCGAAAATCCCCTCTAAAAATAATACTACTTCAATATCAATTCATTTAAGTATTAACTTATGAATACTTTATTTGCACTGTAGTTCATTTCATTTGTAGATATACTCGTAGGGAGTATCAATGAAATAATTTTAAGTTTATTTTATTTCGTTTCCAGTAACGGTTTCAACCTTTTTATAATTGCTTAATTCACAACAATTTGTATTGTCTATTTTGTATCAAATACACTTTTTGTTTATTTGTTTTTGAACACCCAGTGTATATTGTATCGGTTTGTATCTTGTATTGATCTGCAAAAGAAGAACAAGATCCCAGCGGCGAGCACTGCCTAACCACAATACATCTCTTTAATGATGTTTGCCACACTTTGTGTTCAATGAATGCTAGCTTACAAAGTGAAGGACGGAATTGTATGGAATTCACAAAAATGAATTTCGTTCATCTTTTGAATTCATACGTATTTGGGTATGTTCTGCATTTCATGTGGAATTAAAATGTGCGGAATTATAAAGGTATTGTTCAAGGCAAATTCATACCAAGTAATCTCGCTAATAAAACAAGTACAACATGTAACAAAAACCACAAGCATTTTGTTTTTGTAAAATCATTGTTCGTATTCAAACTCACAAAGCAAATAGTGTATTTTGACATCCGACAATGAAGAAAATGCTAAAAAAAAGTTAACAGCTGTATTTATAAGTTCACCTGTAGTGAATTCGCCTTGGAATTGTTGTTATAAATATTAATTTGCAAAAACAATGCTTTGATAATTCCGCACATTTTAATTTCACATGAAATACTGAACATTCCCGATTTACATATTTATAGTATTTACATGCATTGGACAATTCTTAGACCTGTTGATGTTTTCATATAAATGTGTTCAAGACGTCTCCTATCTGCTCACAAAGTAAGCGAGATTATATTCGATCTGCCTACTGCCAACTTACAACTTACTTCGAAGAAGTGTTCAAGACGTCTTCTACCTGCTAGCATAGTAAGAGAGATTGTATTCGGGCTGCCTACTGCCAACTTACAATGTATGTTAAGCAATACTAACCATTTATGGATGAACACTTCAGTATCTCGCTTACTTTGTGTACAAATGGAAGGCTTTCAATCCACAAATGCGGCAATGCATTTGAAAATGTATACTACGTTCGTAGATGAGATAGTGTGCATTACTGTCTTACATGTGTGAATCGGATCATCGCTTCTGTAATCGAAATTTTCGCCGCTGGGATACATACAAATACTCTCGAGATACAAACCAATACTATCTGAGTATAGTATTATATACAACTTTTTCAAAACATACGAAATAAGAGCGTAAAAATTTATTTCGTACATTCGCGTAGCTAGGCCCCCAGAATCGCTCCAGCGCCCTCCCTAGAAATTCACAATATTACAGTAATTTTGATAATATAAGCGAACTGTAAGAACTAATATGGGTTTTATTTTTTTTTTTTTAATTCTTAACACTTCGAATTGTTTCGGTTAATTCTATTCAAATATTGTTTGTGTTACTATCGATAGTTTCCTCTGTTATCAGGTCATAATCATCTGACTCATTCTGGCAAAGCTCGACACCTAACATTCTGCAAAAATGTTTATTTCCGAATTTCTTAGTTTCCGTTTTTATACTGTATTTTAAATCACTGTTGCTAGAAGGAAATATTCCTGAGTGGTAGTATAAAATAAGTGTATTTAAAACTTGAATTCGTTTCTCATTAAATCTAATCCATAGATTTTTAATTAAATCGTTGGCAATAGTATTATTGGCTTTTAGAATATTATTAATCAAAAGATTAATAATTCTCTCAAGTTCAATTAGAGTAGCAGAGTCTTTACTAAGCTCTTTTATACCCACGTCCAAAGGTTTAAAAGTTTTACTTAAGCTAAGATCACTGAACACACTTCTTCGTTTGTATGAAAAAATAATTTCTAAGCACATACCTTCTGTATATGAGACGAAACAAATACTTAAACACACAAAATATGAAAATTTTTGTTACATCGGTTAATCGACTGAAATTAACCGGTTTAATTGTTAATCGAAAATATACAATTTTAAATTATCCGATCAGTTAATCGGGGTAACCGATTGAATACCCTACTATCAACAGAACTAAAATTCCATTGGTTGATTGTACTGTTGGCGCAATTCTAACCTATGATATTGATTAGATTTACCAATATTTTATTTTGAGTGTAAGAATGTCGGACGTAATTTTTGGATAACCCATAAGGGACATATTTATGTATAGATAGTAAAAGAATTTATTTTATTTATTGCTTACCTGTTCAACTCACATACATTCGATCAAAATGTTGCAGTCTACAATCAAATATTCGATATTTTTCTTTAAAACTTCTTATAGAGTAAATATGTACTAGATTTCCTTTCAACATTAACGCGGATGCTAGTCAAAACAAATTTCGATTACGAAATTGTCCAGTAAAAAATAAATGAGTGCGTACACAATGAAATAGTGTTTTCATGATTTCTTAGTCAACGTTCAGACGATGCAAGTCTTATTGATAGCTTCTTATTTTGTAGGCGAGAGACACAACCTCATGTACTCATGAAATTCAATCTGCTTTCTCATTCGTAATCATAGCTGCCAGAAAAGACGATTTTTTACGATATGGCAAAAAACGATATGACATACTGTGTTGTCATATCGTAAGTTTTTTCCGATATGACAACACTGAGGAAGCCATTCACAGTGTATGGCTTTCTCAGTGTTGTCATATCGTAAGAAACTTACGGTACGACAACACAGTGTCATTACGTTTTTAGTCATATCGTAAAAATCTTCATTTCTGGCAGCTATGTTTGTAATGTAAAAAACGTACACATTGATTCGCATGTGTATAAATCAGTGGTGGTCAGACATACACTACCCTACCAGCAAATCAGTAGTTGACTACAAAAATAATCAACTTATAGTCAACTTTTTTTGACTAACTAAAAGCTAACTACAATGTAATCAAGAGCTGATTCAAAATCAATTCTTAAGTTGAGTGGATAATGAGATTTTGTGAAAGCTAACAATCTTACTCTCTCGGCTACTTTGAAATTCATTTTAGGTCTATATTAACTTTTTGCTATCATTATTTTAAATGGTACTTTATCTGGGTGGTCAGCGCGTTTACTATAAAAGGTGTAATACATAGTTTGAGCAGCACTAACTACCAGTTGACTTATATAAAGTCAACTTTAAGTTAGTTGGAAATGGAAAGTAATGCAGAGTGGGATAATTGACTAACGCCTAGGACATCGCAATGTTAAAATGGGCAATTGACTCCATTAAAAGTAATCCAGGCATCAACCACGATTACTTGCGAAATATTTCTGAGTTGCTTATAGGGATATCTTATTCTTTGTTTGGGTATGTGCTTCGCTGCTAAATAGATAGGCTGCGAGTTTCACACACAGTGTACTTGTGTTGATGGTAAAAAAAACAGCCTATGCTCGCGATCATAGGAAATTGAGAGAATGTCCACCACTGGTATACGTTCATGCAAAAATAAGAAACATTTAAGCAATAAAACTTTCATCGTCTGAACGCCAAAGAAAGTTCAAAGAAGAAAAAGGAAGAAGCTGATCAATAAGACTTACATCGTCCGAACGTAGACTTATGAACCTTGTTTCTTTGAATGCCTTCTTAATGTCATCGTAAATCTTCATAAATAAAGCTGTAGTTCTTGAACTCATGGAAAATGTATGAGACTTTGCTAGATAATCATATTTAAAATATGTATTGCATTAAGTATCGAGGAATTGAATTAAATCATCACATTTACATGTTATCCAGGGTTAATAAGAACTTTAAAGTTTTAGCTCATAAACAAACAAGTGTGGTGTGGCTAGACTTGCCAAACGGGCTTGAATGAGCTTGATTGTCAAGATATTTTAGATGTCAAGTTACAAGCTCAAATATAATTTGTCAAGCTGAAATGATATTTTGGATTTAATAATGTTTATATGTTCATTGCTAAAAAGAAATAACTTAAAAAAATTTTACGAAAAAATATCTCAGTGTGTATACAAGTACCAAAACTGTTTACAATTTAAAGTTCCTTAAACCACGATAAGGCCCATTGGGCCTTATCGTGCTTTTCGTCAATTTGTAGTAGATTAAAAAAAATAAGCAATATTTTTCTTTAATCTAGTACAAAACGCTTGATTTTCGCCACAAAATCGCCAACCACGATAAGGGGAAATATTTTGCGTGCAGTCTCTTGTTTTTCATAACTAATTGGAGTTTCTTGCGAATAGATGCCACTAATTTTTGATAGTAACCCTCTGATATTTTTCCCATTCTTCTACTATGATCCTTTATGGCTAAGTTTTGGTGGAAACCATGTTTTCCTGTTCTTTTTTATTGAGATAATCAGGTATGTTATGGAAAACGATTTCGAAAACGATCGTATTTTAAAAGGTGTTTTTAACAATATTTCTTTATTAAAAAGAACTTTACCACAAATATTATAAACATATTTGTTTTTTAAATATAATTTTATCACAAAAATGATAAAAATTGGATGGAAAGTGTATTAAAAATTACCTTTAAAAGTGCTTCGTTTTCAAAATCGTTTTCCATCACATACCTGAATATCATAAATTGTTCATCCTGTTTCCATGACATTGGGCATATTATGTAGCAGCCTTGAGGGAGGGCCTTGTGGTTAGAATCATTACCCGTTGTTCAGAGCAAGCTTATACACACTTTGCGGCAAGTTTTCTTTTAAAATGTCTGAATAAACATTTTGATCTATAATTGTGTCAATAAAATGCCAATACCGTGGTCCTGCTACAGAAAATGAGCAACCAGACCATCACTGAACCACCTCCATGCTTTACTGTCAATTTCAAGTTATTCGAACGTAGTTCCTAATTTTATTTCTTTACAAATTTTAGGCGTATAGTTTGATTACGCTTACTAATAAGCGGGTTCTGTTTAGTTCTTCCACCATTTCAACCAACTCTATGAAACAATGTTCTTATTGTTTTCTTATTATAGCCACTTTAAGCCATAGAAGATAACTCGAGAAGGAGTTAGCTTTTAGTTTCCTTACAAGAAAACGTTCTTCTGACTAAGAAAATATTTTGTTGTTGGCGTGTTTTGGTTTGTTTTACACATTTTAGTGTGTCAAGTTCTCTTTTGAAAATCAAGGTGATTTTAATCAAATGTCAAGGTAGAGTACTATTTGAATGTGGCAACCCTAGGTGTGGCTCAGTTGTAGAGAGTATGTAAGTGTGTTCGTTTACGCCAAAATTTGCAAAAATTTTTACAAATTTGTACTGGATTTTACTGAAATGCGTTCGTTTACACATGAATTTGCAAAAGAGAGCATCAATTGAGAGAGTAAAGTGACAGTTGTTTCACTGAGCGTCTGCAAATATTTACTGAACAAATTTGTGCCAGTAAAATCCAGTAGAAGAAAAAAACATATGATTCAATAAAATAAACAAAGAAAAGTAAGCAATCAAAATGTATACAATTAAAAAAATCGTTTAAAAGAAGAAAAGTTGAATTAAAAGTCCAACAAAAACAGAAAATACTTATTGTACATACATCCTAAGCAAGTTTCTTTTCAACTTGTATGTTCCAGAAGAGCATAAAACGCCAAGTTTTCTTTTTTTGGCAAAAATTGTCCTCTAATTGTTTTATTTACATTAATGCTTTAGAGATGTTAAGCTAATATATATTTGAATACTTATTACTGCATGTTGCTTGGGGTACCGAATATAAAACATCAAGTAATGATGTATTTTTGTATGTCATTTAAGCAGAAACAAACTTAAAAATCATGTACACAATAAACAATTGTAAAAGCTTCCACCGAAGTTCTATTTAATAAAACCATTTCGCTACGAATTTATAATTATAGAAATGCGTTGTACCAAGTACCAAAAACATATATGTACATATGTGCTGGATAGTCGAAATAACACATATTTTACAACCCTATCCATTTTAGTGATCAGCTGTTTTGCTAAACCTATAAATTTTTGCAATTTTCCGTTCGCGTACTTCTTTGTGCAAGAGCCATTGTTGTGAGTAAAATTCTCAAATTACCCAGAATTTACTCAAGTACTGGATTTTACTGGAAAAGTAAACAAACGGACCTTGTGTTAACGTCTGAAGAGTGAGGGTTCGTATACCAGCTGAGACATTTTTTTATTTATATACATACATATTTTTTTTTAGCCAACAGTCAGGGTATGAGCCCTACTTATGCAATGCATTGTGCCGGAACTAGGAAAATTGATTGTGGGAAGGAGGATAGAAGGAGTAGTGTCTGTGAACATTCGATTTGAACTTTCCCATACTGAAAGTGACATGAAAGACCTCTGCAGGTAGTTTATTCCACATACGAACTGTGCGAATAAAGAACGAATTTCCCTGTAATTCGTAGTGCGATTCATTGGTGTATCGACCACAAACTATTGCGCATGCACGGAAAAACGGATTAAAATTATCGATTTTTCATTGGTCATAAGCACGCAAGATCTCTAATGAAACGCTAATGTTAAAATCATTCGTTTTTTCGCACCGATTTTTGAACGCATGTAATACCAGTAAGGGCTCTACTGATATTACATGCGTTCAAATTGGACTCGTTTTTAATGTTTTTATATGGGTGCATATTGATTATTTCGATCGTTCACAACCATGTCGTACTCTTATGCATAACATTTTTCGTAGTTCGAACATAAAATCTTGTTTAAATACAATATAATGAATAACAATAGTCTTGACGAAATCACAAAAAATATTAGCGCAGTTCATCCGCCACTCATGCGCTATTCATAATCTTAATTTGATTAATATCCATACGTGTGTATTTATGTATGTATATCGCACTATCTCAACAATTGGAAATAGTATAGTAAGTATAGAATCTCTTAAACTTTAATTTTTACACATAACCCAAAACTTACCATTATTATTGTTTAGAAAATCTTTTAAATATCTTACGGCCATAATTATCTTTCTTTCAGTATTAAAACATTCTAATAACTAAATATGTATGTATAAGAAATAGGTGTTTTTTAAATATCTACCTGAAAGCAATAAAAGCATCACCCATTTCTCCGCCGACAATATGAACACCACCCTCGGGTATTGAAAGGCCTCGGAAGAATTGCCGTATATCCAAAGCATTGGCAGACCATGGTAAATTTTGTAAACGAATAATAACACTCATGATGTCTATTACCGTTTATGAATAAATTTATTTTCCAAACTTATATAATATTGTTTGTTATTTACTCTAATCAGGAAGTGTCCTTTTCCTAATGTGACGATAAATGTCTCTGCTTCAGCCGCTATGACTTACAAAAACTTAATGAAAATTTTATGTAAAGTCGAGCGTGCTGCATAAATTCATATAATTTGTTGGTTTTATATTGATAATTCCAAAAACCTAAGATGTTATTTATAAACTCTGCAAAGAAAATATAGAAAAATATAATTTACCTTTATCATATATGTAGTCATTTGTTTAATAATAAATTTAAAATAAAATGCACATGAATGAAAACAAAAAATATACCAAGTGGTAAAAATCAACAGGCTTGCAAATTTCAGGCCTTCTTGAAGGCCTGCAAGACCTTTTTTATTACAACTAAAGGCCGCGTTACTTTTACGTAAGCTTATACGTTACGAATCAGCTGATCCGTTTCCGTTATGAAACTTATGTGTAAAGTCGTTGCGTTGCGGATGAAGCTAATAAAATTGGATTTTCTGTCCGTTTTTACGTATCAGCCGTTCTTTGTTAATATTTTCGCGTTAAAATTTGTTTTCCGTCTTGTACATTTTCCGTCCGATAAACGTGTAAAACTGCCTTCTTGTAGAAGGGAAGGTGGAAGTAGTATTTTATTATTTTGATTTTTCCTTCGCCACACATTCCCTTCTTTAAGCACGGAAGATGGAAGGAGTAATGTATTTTTAGATTAAAATTTAAAAAAAAATGATTTGGAAATAACAAACTCCATCCTTTTTTCGCATGTAATTTATATGTACATATGACTGAAGTTTACATACAAGAAACATCACACAAGCTGCTATTATGTCGGAGCTGATTAACTTATCATTTTATCATTATTCCGCCGGAACTACATATGTATGTCCAATTCAATGTACCAATAAAAAATTAATTTGTATTAAAAGAAATAGTTCGAAATAAAAAATCGCATTAATCAAATATAAAGAAGACGCTATAAAAATAGTAATATATAAAAAAATTTACCACCATTTGCTTTTTAACAGACCTTCTTTAGATAGCCTTCAAAATGGCATGCCAGAAAAGGCCTGTAAGAATCCTTACATTTAGGAAGCGACTGTGGAAGGTCTACGCCGCAATGACAGCCTGGGTAAAAATTAAATTAGTTGGAATACGGATTGGAAAGCCTTGTCTGCTAAACAGGCCTTCTAGAAGGCTACTTTCGTCCTGCATTTTACCGCTGGGTACACGCACTATGTATGTACATATGTCGTGCATGCAGGTACATCCATATAAAGTTTTATTTTGATAACACGCTTTATATAACAGTCTGATAGTTGTATAGATACATATGTACATATACCTATATGTACATGTGTAGTTTCTTTACCATTATTAACGGCCACCAAACAATAAGCACAAGATAATAAAACCGAATTAAAATTTTTGTACACTACTGCCATTTACATAACAATATGTGTACCCCCAAATACCCTACTTGCACATTTTGATTTCGTAGTTCAAGAAATTACAGTACATTAGAGCGAATCGCTTTGTATAAAGATGAAAAACGTGTTTTGCTGCCCCACTTATACAGAAAAAATATCATGAAACTGCAACTAACAAATAAAATTGGTAATATGTATTTAATTTAAATTATATTTATTAAATATATTTCATTAATATCCAAGGAAAAATTTTGATGGCAAAGTAATGAGTTAAAATGCTAACAAACATAGTCGTCGCTACTTATATTTCGGCATTTTAACAAATTACTTTAACATGGCGATGTCATTGGAGACAAGTACTTACCACATTGGTTTACATATAACAAGTTAAAAATGTCAATATTTTGAAGTCATTGTATACACAAAACATAATAAAAATTAAATGTTTGCGCCAAGCATTGAACTCATAACGTTTTCAGTTATTGTTGTGTTTTGCTAACTGGGGCCCGTTTCTCAAAACTACAAGTAAAATACACATAAAACAACAACACTTTTACAAATTTTATTGTTTTTTTTTGTGTATTTTTCTTCTAGATTTGTAACTTGTACTTTTTGAGAAACGGGCCCCTGGTCTAATGTACAACTATTTTTTAAGAGCTTAAAGCTTTGTTTTTAAAAACATGCACATAATTAAAAAAAAATCCATTTTGCTTCGTCAGGTGTTGAACTACTCATCTTCTGTATGATGAGCAGATACACTACTACTCTGCCAATAAGATAATATATGGCTTGTTTATTTACTAGCAAGTAATTGATTCATTTGTGGTGAAAAGTATGTTGTTTGGTAATGGCAACACATCACCAAGTTTTTGCTGGGATGTACTTACATCAAATTAAGTGGTTGATATGACAGACAAAGAAATTTTTTTCAACCGACTGAGAATTAAATTTTTTATGTATGGCGCAAACATGCAATAATTCTTGAATATTTTTTGATTAAAAATGTCAACTAAAGTCTTTTGTTGAAACCTGTAAAAATATTTACAATAATCATTGTTGACATTACAAATAAATTTAAGTTTTACTAGTCAATTAAGTTAGTCAATTGAATTATTTGTTAAATTATATCATAACGGAATGCACAAAGGTAGAAGAAGAAACATAAGAAATCAAGTTTTGTATGTACTTCTTTTTTACTTATTTAATAACGAATTGCGCTGTGGTTGAGAGTTAACAACGCTAGTATATTAGTTCAGAGGTCTCCGGTTCGATTCCGGCCAGACATTGGTTGTTTTCCGCAGACAAGCAAAACATCGCTTCGTGGTTGTGTAAAAAAAAATTGTTGATACAACAATTAAGACAATTTTGCATTGGGAAATTTGAAGTCAGATGTAAAAATATATGCCATGTAAAACCACCTTTTATAGAAAAAGGCTATTTCGATCTTTGTCGAAATCGCATTTTTAGGGTTTGTTAGCTAGTGTGGACGCCAACGAATACTCCTGTGTGATATGCATGCCTCACCTGGTCAGGTGTTAAACAGATGCTATGTAAAACCACTATATGAAAGCTATGGTTAAAAATTGTTTGTGTGTTGTTAGTCTTTTAGTTTGAGCCTTATGTAGCGTGATATGTAACATTTTTCTCATGTTTATATTCCCATAGTATTATAATAATTAAAAAATTTTTCATGTATTTCCATTTGTGAATAAGTGGTATCTTTTATACACACGTCAATATTGGAAATTACAAAAGCTATGGCTTTTTCCTTATTTCTTTCCGCGCATTATTTATGATTTTCTTTTTTTATTATTAAGATAAAGTAATATTTGATATACATACATACATAATTACATATGTATGCTTGTACGTATTATTAGCACGTTCTTTGATATACTTAAAATTGTGTTATAAGTTTAAAAGTAGATGAAGCAATAAACTAGTCCTCAGGTTTTTGGAAGTTTTATAGGATCATTCATTTAAAGCAAATAAAACTTAACATAATAATTAGTTACTTTAGCAATCCAAATATGTACATATATATAAAACAATATCATTTCGTGGTGTTTAGATAAAAAAAACCTAAAATACACAACCTATTTTATGTCAAACTCACAATAATTATTACTTACAGAAAACGCTGTAAATAAAAGAGGAATTGGGCAAGTTTTTTTTTATAAAAAAACATAAAACAAAAAAATCTAAAGCGAGCGTAACCTTAACTTAAGGCCAATATTTTTCAAGGATCCTCAATTTTGGACAAAAGAAAAAACTTACACGAAGTCCTTAAGCTGCTATTACACTAAAGCTAGGATCGCACTATCGTCGTAATGCACCGATTTTCGTCGGCTCACTGCAGTGAAGCCATAGGGTAATAAAGCAAATTGGCCTTATTTCTCAATTAATTGCGAAATAAGGCCGTGTGGCTTTATTACCACTGCAGTGTATTGCAATACGCCCTTGTTTCTCAATTAGTTAAGAAATAAAGCTATTTGACTTTATTATCTATGGCTCTATTGCAGTGAACCGACGAAAATCGGTGCATTGCGCCGATAGCGGGATCTACGCTTGAGTTTTCGTTGGATTTCAATATGTAAAAGTGAAATATTGTGTCTAATATACAATTTTTAATATTTCGCCTGAGCTCAGTTTAAAATAGAACCTATTCTATCTTCATCTAATATAAAATATGAGTTTTATATTACATATTTTTAAAGTTAGCTATTGAAGTCCGTAGAAAACTCAGACAGTGTAAAGTAGAGGGCTGCAAAGAGTACTAAAATGTATTCCTAGAATGTACTCGTATGAATTTCATGTGTGCATATACCCAGCGGTAAAACTTACGAGGCATTCACTAAACAGGCCTTCAAAGAGCTGAATTTACGATCCAAAACTAATTCTTTTCTGCCTTCTAAGGATAGCCTTATGGAAGGCCTCCACACTACTGGTTTCTTTTGGAAGGATTATTCTATTTTTAGATTTTTTGTTTTGTTTAATAAAAAATGTTCTTTAGAAATAAAAAACATTCTCGTATTCTTTTTCGCAAGTTTAGTATGTAAAGCCTGGTTCCAATTTGTGAAAAATGTTGGGCAACATTATTTCATGCGAAAAATTTGGCATGTACGTTTGTTATAATCTTCATGTGTTTGTTGTAAATTCCGTGCGAAACAAGTGCCACTTATATTATTTCGCACGAAAACTTGAAATGTTGCCAGTACATTTCATATGTTTTTCGCAAGATGAACAGAGTACTACTACTGCAACATTTTTTCGTGAACAATTCGTGGCAACTTTTTTATATGGACTTTTGACGGCATTTCGCGTGAAATGATGAACAGATTACCATGCTTAAGACTGAAATTTACGTACAAGAGGCATCATACATGCTGCTATTATCATGTCCAATTCGTTCCTTATAAATACATGACTCTATTCCTTAAAATCCCATACAAACTATTTTTTTAAGTGTACTTTCTATACCTCCACTTTATATATAAATGCCTTAAATTTTTGGCATTTTAAAATTATTTTCATACAAAAAATCAATCTAGGCTGCATTTTGACTTAACTGCACAAAATATTGGTTTTCTGTGACCATTCTTCAAAACAATTTTTAAATTGCACTTTGTATACATACATACCTGCAGATTTAAGATATTTTTCAGTTTCAAATAATTTTCATATAAAAAATTTAAGTTAGCTGCACATACTAAATAACTGAGTGTACGACGTACACTGTACGTGCACAATAAGGCAGCCAAATAAATACATTTAAGCTAACAGTATTTTTTACTTATTTGTACAAAAACTCGTGAAAAATTTGATTGTGCAGGTAAGTAAAAATTACTGTATATATATTCGAGCTTCTTATAGATAGGGAAGTCGAACTAGCGATGTCCGTTTGTCTGTTCGTGAAATCGATTTTCCGAAGCCCCAAGAAAAATTTTAGACTTCGGAGTTGGATATGTCAGGACTTGTCTCAAATAGATTCGAGTCCATTGTTATTGGTGAAGGGTATACATATATGATTCAAAATAGCCGAATATAGCACTTTTACTTGTTAATTAATAAAGTTTATTTGCTCGTAGGAGTTGCAGGTTGTGTAAGTGTTGTTGGCATTTTCCATATAAACATGTTTCTAAACTAATGTTTATATAGAATTTAACAACACTATTCGTACTGGGTGTCAATATATTTAATGTAAATCAGATATTAGTGTGACAAACATCTTAAACGTTACGACTGATTAAAAAATATTTATTTCTTTATTCCATTAACACTCAAACACAACTAGCTGTAATGGTTTTTAGTTTCTTAAGATTAAAAATTGAAGTCTTTAAACTTTCACAATACATATTATAAACAAATAACAGTTTCCTCATTATCTTCCATAGATGATAATAGCGAATAAGTAAATTGTCAATAGGTAATCAGTGTAACTAGAAAAAGTGCCTAACGCAGGACAGGTTTGTTTGTATAAAAACTATGAAAAAAATGAACATTCAGAAAACAACATTATTTGGAAAACCAGTCTTACACTACAGGGATAGTAGTATGTAATATTATTTCCAACAAAAATATACTATACAAATTTGTTCATTTTTCTTCAAACTCAAATGAAATCTTAAATAAGTCAGATTTATTACACAGAATTACGGTCAAATTCTGTTTTGACCAAAAATAAAATTTTTCTTATCAGTTTGATGCGCTAAGACAGATTTTTTATGGCCATATCTATTATTTCCCGTAGGTACATCAGTATATTTTGCCTTAACTCAAGAACAGTATGTCCGATTTCGACCAACAGATGCATGATAAAATTAACTTCAAACTATCTTAATAAAGGTGGCATGCAATAACGTTCATGGAAATAAATGTCTATGTACATTATTTCCACATAAAAAAGCAAATAATGTCCATGGACATTATTGTTCAGTGCGATGTTTACTTTTTTACTGGGAGATAAATTGATTCATAATATGAATATATCGTCACAGAAAATGCAAAGAGCCTATCTAACATTTTAAAAGATTCCCAGCAAAAACTTTTGTAATCGGTAGTACTTTATTAATGGGCTACAAAGTAATGAGTGGTATTTATTCATCTTAATACTATGCTTCAAATTAGAAATACTACTTGGTTTTTAATCAAATTAGGACGTATTTTTATCATTATCTGAAACTAGTTACAATTTGTTGATATGTATGTATTAATAAAATAAGTAGACAACCACTTTTTGAGTCAACGTGTGTTTGTATACAAACTTTGTATATGAAAACTAATTTCTGTCGCTTAAACTTATAAGTCAACAATAGCTGAGTAGGTAAAGTTATTGTCTTCATATGGGAACGAACACAGGTTCTCATCCCAGGTGAGCCAAAAAATATAAAATTAAAAAAATGTTAAATATAAATAAAACATAATAGTATAATTTGTTTTTAATTTTAATTTGTTTATTTGGCTACTTATTTTTTAGCTTCAAGTAAGCCAAATAATAACTAGTTAATTGCTGTGAAAATGTAAATACATTTGTAAAGAGTACCACTTTTTTTGGACTTCTCAAACAAAAATAAGTAGTTATCAAGTCAAATTGTAAGTAATTACAATTTGACTTGTTTATATTAAAACTATATTTCCGCACATTTTAATTCCGCATGGAATACAGAACATACCCGTATATGTTTCATTTAAATTCAAAAGAATCAGCCCAATCATGAATATTCCCTAAGAATTTCTTTCCACCGGAAAACACTTTTCTCGAGAAAAAGTTCCTCCAATCATAAGCTTTTCGGGAACAAAAATATGAAACAGTGGCATCATTGAATAACAATTGCGGCTTTTTTGCCTGTTGACATTTATTTATTGTGCTTTTGTGTCCAAAAATAAATAAAATTAATGTTTTAATTAAATTTAAAGTAAAATTAATTAAAAAAGTGAATAAAAAAGTAATATCATAGCTGTACAAGCATTTGTGAAGGATATTGGTGCTGTAGAAGAAAAAATCGTGCAAGTTACTCTTTGCTGCATTTATGGAAACCAAAAGCAATGGATCGATTAGTTTAAAAAATTTTGTGTTTGTGCTTTTTTGTGGTATTCGACCTACAAGAACAATAAAATATTTTTTTATTGATAGAAATTTTGTTTTATTTAAATATCACATCGATTTTTATGCAAACTCCCTTCTGTTTTGCAAGTGAAAAATTCCGGGAGAAAAAACGAAGTTCAAATGCATTGAGAATAGCTAATTTTTTCCCCCATCGAATTTATTCACAATAGGAGAAAAGCGAAATGTGAAAAAAAACTCTCACGGAATTTTTGTTTGTGATTGGGCTGTATATGTATTTAGTTGATATACCCAATTAAGTTGTTTATACGACAAACACAAAATTTTTTTCAATAAACTGAACCAACCAAATTTTTTGTTATGTATGGCCCAAAAACTCAACAATTTTTTAATATTTGTTTGATTAAAAATGTCAACTAAAGTTTTTGTGGAAACTTGTGAAAAAATTAACAATCATCATTGTTTATATAACAAATTAATATTTTTCTAGTCAATTAAATTACTCAACAAAATTATTTTTTAAATTACATCATAACGGAATGCGCACATTTAGAAGAAATATAAAAAAACAAGTTTTGTGTGTATTCATTATTTGCATATTAAATAACGAATTGCTCTGTAGCCGAGAGGTAAGTACGTTAGTCTATTAGTCCAGAGGTCGCCAGTTCGATTCCGTCCAAAGACATTTAGTGTTTTTCGCAGACGAGCAAAAAATCGTTTCGAGCGTTGTGATTGCGTATAAAAAAATAGTTAATATAACAATTATGACAATCAAAATTTGGTCGGAAATTCAAAAATTCCCATTGTTAATATAACAATAACTTTAATTGAAGTAGCTTTGTAATCAAACAAAAAAATATTTATTGAAATTGGCAATAAAATTGTCAAACCAACGTTCGAAATGAAATTATGGCCATTACACCCGAAATTTTGCGAAAAGTTATGGAAAATATGCTAAAAAGAGCACGTATGTATGTGCGAAGCAGAAAAAGGACATTACTTACAGTATATCATTTTTCAAAACTAATGGCAAAAAATTCCCCAATAATATACTGTATTTAATAAAAATATATAATAATCGCATAAATAAAAAAGTTATAAACAACCATTTAAACCATATACGTATAAGCCAAAAAAATTTAACAATATCGTCCCTACCATGTCCAACTATCCAATATGAAAAATTCTTTTCTTAATTCGTTCCCATGATTCTCCAATGGGTACGATACACTTCGTTGGAAAGTGTTGAATTGCTCATTGAAAACTCAATAAGAAATATTTTAAACCTTTCACTTTTAGGAATACGCTGAATTTTAGTTCACAACTGATGGGTGGGTTTTTGCGCTCCTTTGAAAAGTACCGATTTGCATATTGGATAGCTTGAAATGGTAGGGACCATATCTAATATTAACAGTAATATACATATTCAATAATATTGTATAACAGAGGGCTGCACGAATATATACGAAAGTACTCGTATGTATGTTTGTGTGTGTATGCATGTATGTTTTTTTATATATGTGTGTATATATGTATGTATATATGTATATTTGGTCGTAGCTATGTATGTACACAATCTAAATACATGTATACATGTGTATACATAAGAACATACATCTATACACACACGAAATTCATACGAGTACATTCTACGAATACTTTTGTGTACACTTTGCAGCCCTCTATTGTATAATATATGGGGAGCTTTAAATAGCATTAAATTTTTTTTAATCAATATCTGTAAGCAAACTAAACCAAATCACGTTTTGGAGACTGCAAAAACATGTTGAAAATTACATATGTATGTTTTTATCTGTTTTAACAATTCGTCTTACCCCGAATATTTTATATAACTCTAATATTATTTTTCTTTATATCGATGATATCCTAATAAAACTGCGTCATACAATGCCACCGTGACATATTCAAAAGGACTTGTATTATTTACCTCCCCCCAATGTTGGTTTTGAGCAGTACACGTGTACACGTCTCTTGAAGGTATGGCATTTCCCAAAAATAATGGAATAATGGTTACTTCACTTTATTTTAAATTTTACTTTGTCTCCTCAAAATGTATTCCCCCTTATTCCGTAACTATCTGTCGACGTCACGTCAAGACAATACCAACAAATTTGCACTTGTCTACTCGCTGTCGACAAAAATTTACTATTATTAACAGCCACTTCCCATTTTCTATGCCTTAGAGATTAGTAAGTGGCTGTCAGTAATAGTAAAGTGTTGTCGATGACGAGGAGAAATGTACCAATTTTTTGGTATTGTCTTGACGTGACGTCGACAAATAGTTACGGAATAATAAGGGGGATTATAATTCTTTAGAGCACAAAATCGCTTAAAAATCGGCACCCCAACCAAGTACACTTGATGGTGTTTACCTCTAAACTCTTTAGACTTTTGCGTACAAATGCAGTGGTAAACAACATTAATACACTTGATGTTCTTTGCCTCTAAACAATTTGGCTGGGAGTTGTTTTTAAATTTTCTATCTCAAGAACAACATTAGGAAAACATCTTGATTCCAACCATATAAAAAACGTGTGTTAAAAATATTATGTATGTGACTTGGTGTAATTTACTTCCCACCAACAGATATGTATCACGCTCCCTGGATTAAAACGTTGTTTAACTATGTATGTTGCGTGGTATTGTAATATGCAGCAAACAATTCAATATTGGAAGATCTCGTTAGCGTGAGGAGGAAACGAATTAAGATCATTATTATAAAAGCGCACTAAAAAGATTTTCATTCAAAAGTTTATTGCAAGTCATCGATCACTGTTGTGTCACTTAACGGTACATTTGTTCGAAATATGAACTTTATTGTGAGTAGTGTTTGTAACAATAAATTTTAAAGTTTTAAGTAATCTAAAGTTTATGTACATATTTGAAAAAGAAATTAAAAAAAAAACATTATTTTCCAATAATCTTACCTGTATTCATTCACACCAAGATTAAAAAAAAAACAGTGAATAAAACACAATATGTATAAAATCTTGGTTTAATGCTTAGAACAATATTCCTCTCGAAGAATATTTTTTATTGAATTATAATTATTAAAGAAAAAAAGACATAAATCAGTTATCTTCAAAATAAAGAAAAATGCAGAACCTATGTATATGAATGAAATGTACGCATTATGTATGAACAAATGAATTAAATACATATCGCTCATTTGCTGCAACGTCGTCATAAGTCAAAAATTTGATTTTTGAGCTAATAATGCGGTGAAATTTTCAGACGAATTTCACACAAATTTCATACGAATATCTTATAAATTCAACTTTTGAGAAAATAATAAAATGTCTTCTTCCATTAAAGTTGTGTGTAAATTGAAAACTTTAAACTCGTTTTCTGTGAAACTTGGGGCCTATTCGTTAAGTGTCCTAAAATAATATGCTAAAGCAGCTGGCGCGCAAACAAGCATCAAATATGGAGTATTAAAAAGGGGTACTACTACAAAAGCGCATCAGCAGACTTGTGTTGGCATTGCAGTCAATTTTTCTTATATGATGCACTGCAGTGATGCATTTACGAACACGCCCTAGTTCTTTTTGAGTTATGACGACGTTGCAGTAAATAAGCGATATGTATTAGTACGTTTATACGCACGATTTATTTGCAAATAAAAACGTAGCGCTGCCAAGTATGTATTTGAGATGCCACCTTTACACATGTTTGTTAATATAAAATAATAAATATATTAATATCTATACAAATATATTAATAAATATATTTGAAATTGCATTTTTGATTAATTATTGCGTATTAATTCGAAATGCATGTCCCCACAAATTTTCAAATCTTTATCATAAAAATCAGGCAAATTACAAGCGAAAATAAAGCGGCTTTACTTCAGTAACTTGAAGTATTTTATTTAGTTTTTTCTCTCCCCTGTAAAATTTAAAAAAAGTGTAGTTACGTGATTTTGGATTTCAGCTAACGATATGTAATTAAGATCAAAAGTTCACAGAATAAAATATAATATGACTTCAATTACGAAAATTACGAAAACTACAGATTCAATTAATTTCATTGTTAAAATTCAAGCTATCACGAAAATTTTATATTTCAATTTCCCAAAATTATTAAAAATTTTTAGAAAATTTTGTTTTTGATCACATAAGTAATTGAGTCAATTACGGAATTAATTGAAACTAGTCTTAATTTACGATAACGTGTATTAATTGGACATTTTTGAGGAATAATTTTTTCGGTGCACAGGAAAAACTAAGATACGATTTCAATTACTAAAAATGCAGATTCAATTAATTTTCGGCACTGTTCTGTAAACCGAATCCGAGTAATTTTTCTCGTTTTCCAAAAATAAATAATGCCCCATTGATGTATTTTAAATCCTATATAGTAAATTAATTTCAGATATGATATATTAAGCTCTAAAGAATAGGAACCTACAAAAAAGTCTGAAAAAATGTTGCTATTAGTGGATTTAATTTCGTTGCACTTTTAAAATAACGCATATTTTTCAGAAAAGAACATAAAGAAATGTAAAAGGCAGAATAAATGCAGCATATTTGCTGCATTATTTTAAAAGTGTGACGAGTTCTTTTCTTATGATGTTGCACTTAAAAAGAAAGAAAATTTTACATGTTCAGCACTCATTTTAACTAAAGGGGCATTAGTGCAGCACTACATTAACAGCTGGTTTTGTTAATGTTTCTGAAATAATAAACTAGTGTTCTTTTGTAAACGTCAAATTCGCAACAGTTCTTACAAATCAGGGGAGCATTTAAAAATGTTGCCCAATCACATGCAACACTTATGGTACACTTTTTCTTTAGAAAAGAAAACGCCATTAAGCTATGTTCTTACTATGTGTATTTGCCACATGGAATGTCACTTTTTTTACAAATGTGATTTCATGTGTGTCAAAATCTGCGTTTTACATAAGGCTTATAATTTTTGTGTTCACCAGTTGGTATGTTACGTACATTTGACATAACCTATAAAGCAAAACAATCTTAAAACAGATGAGTGACTATACTTATTTTTTGTTATATATTACTTCTTTTAAACTTCTTTTATTTAATTTTATACTTATTTTATTTAATTTAATACTTTATTAATTTAATAATTATTTTATTTCATTTCCCCGTCCGCAAACAATTGTTTTATTAAAAACAAGCTGATGTCAGATGCTTTGTCACTTGAAAATAGAACTCGTTCTAAATCAAGTGTACTGTACACAGAGAAATAACACATGCTATTGTTTCAAGGGGTTCAGATTATGTGTACAAATTTACCATGTGAAAATGTGACATTCCATATGGCAAATACATATACTGAGAACACAGCTTTAATGAAACTTTTCATAAAAATTCGAGGCGTATTAACCTTACACGGTGGCAGCGCCAGGGCAACAAATACAAAAACAACAGCCAAGTTTTTGTGTCTGACACTGTCAAGCTCTTTATGAAATATGAGGAAAATTTTTAAAATTTAAGCAGCGATTTTTATGTATGGGTTTTGAGTCAAAACTTTTTACAGTGTCAGGTACGAAAAAAGTATAGCAAAATATAATCAGCTGACATGGCGATGCCACCTGGTTGAACAATCTTTGTGTACATATGTAATTCAGTGCCAAAGGAATAAAATTGACTGAAACTATAAAATATTTCAATATCCATAATTTATTTACTTACCTCTGCTTTTCTTCGATGATAACACTAATTTCAATTTAAACTTTTTTATTTCTAACAGAAATTCTATTTTGTTTTATTCATGTCATTGGTGACATCTGCAGCTACTTTTAGAGATTACAGCAGTGTCGATAGTAATCCTGGTAAAAATATTAATGAGTCTTTTGGAAGCAGAATAATTAGGAGACGATCGACAAATCAAGAAAAGAGAGACATAAGTTTATCTTATGCAGCAACAAATATTAAGAATAAAGAAGGAACACAAGTAAAAACAATAACAGTGATAAAGAATTTAAACGACAAAAATCAAAAACTAAAAATTGATCCAAAGCTACATAAAAATGAGAACTGGGCGGAAGCTTTTAAAGATAACTTTGATTCGTATGGTATTATACCGGATGTACCTGATGTGGATGATCTCTTTGAGTACGTAAATAAAAAACATAACAATGAAAAAGAAAAAAAGGAAAAGGAAGAGGAAAATGAAAAAGAAAAGGAGAAAAAACCCGAAACCAAATTTGAAGATAAAAACATTGGCAATAAGGAAGGCAAAGAAAATACATTAATAAATCAAAAGACTGGCGCTAAAGAAATAGAGAAACCAGTGACAGAAGTTTCTTCCGAAATATCTGAAGAGATAACAGAAAACATTAAAGAAATTCAAAAAATTAAAGGAGAAGCCGAGTTGTTGCCCAATTTTAATAGTAGTCGTCTGAAAGTTCGAGAGTCTTTAATTAATTTAAACTATTCTTCTCCAGGCCATTCTGTACATCAATTCTTTGAAAATTATGTACAGTTAAGTCAAGGAGGAAAAGAAGTTGGAGGTTATGATTACCAAAAACCATGTGTTCATTCTCAGCCAATTGGCAGTGTTACAGTAGCAACACCGTCTGGTAAAACTTATAACATACCCATCAATAATAATTCATACATTAACCCATATTTAGCACCAGCTATAACAAGAAGGCCACTAATAGTACAACAATCTACACAAGCGCCAGCTATAAACGTTCCAGTTTTTCCCATCAATTCTTTTGTTCCGCCACTGCAGCCACAGCAAAATAATAATAACCCTACATTGAATAATTTTATACCACAACAAAATTTAGCTGGAGGTGTTAATACACAACAACCACTGCAGTCTCCAAATAGCTCTCTGCAACCACCATTTCAAAATAGTTTCCAAACCAATCAACAGCAGCAACCATCGCAACAAAATCAAAATCAACAACAGCCACAAGGTCAAAATTCGTTTTTATCTACTACCCAACGTCCTTATGTTTCTCCAAATTTACGTTCTGGTCTTAATGGCGTCAGCAGAGGACCAGGTTCAAGTTCTAATAGTTATCAAAATGACCAACCGGGTTATCGCATTAATACCTTCAGTAATGGTTTCCTAAAGCCAAATATTTTTCGTTCACGCGGTTTAAAGTATTAATTTTTTTTTAATAATTAGATTTTTGTAAATAAGATAAATAGGTAATACCTAGTAGTTATATAGAAAACCATTTAAGTTTTAAGAATTAGAAAAATAAATAAAAAAAAATTTATATATATATATATATATATATATATATATATATATATATATATATATATATATATATATATATATATATATATATATATATATATATATATATATATATATATATATATATATATATATATATATATATATATATATATATATATATATATATATATATATATATATATATATATATATATATATATATATATATATATATATATATATTTTGTTTAATCGATTGACGTAAGAATCGTTAAAATCGGTCTACGCGTTTGGTTTATATAGTGCCGCAAAGGAACACACATACATAGGCTGATAAACACAATACCCTTCTTTGCGCCGCGCAGTCGGGTAAAAAGGCGTGTTATATTAAAAATTTAAATTTCTTAAAAAAAAAAACTGAATAAAAATATTGACAAAAAAAAATAAGTAATTGTACATTAAACACTTTAATTTTTTACACATTTGCGTTTTATTTCGTGGTTGAAATTTGGTTTTTGCCTTTCTCGTACTTTTGCGTATTTTTAAAATTTTATGAGAGCAATTTGTCTTTACTCTCAATAGCACGAACTTTACCCGAAAAGTAAAGAAACAGAGCTAATATAAAATTCTTCTATCTTTTTATTTTAACGTATTTAAAAGATCATACGAACAAATACAAAAACTTCTCCAAAACACAAAGATTTATCCAAAAAGCAAAGACTGATCAAAAACAAAAATATAAAACAATTTTGAAACAACTTGCTAAAAAATATTCTTAAAAATATAAAGTTATTTCCAAAGTTAACCAACTGAACTCCCCTAGTTGACTTCAATAAGCAAACTGTATTAAGTAGGAATATGCAGTCTATTTCTTTTTTCGTAGTGGAGGAGTTAGAGTCGTTAACAGGAAAAATATTAATATGAAGTTAATACTAAACTCAAAATCAATTAAGTCTGATTTCAATAACTAACTTTAAAAATATGACATTTAAAACTCATATTTTATAGTAGATGAAAATAGAATTGCTTCTATTTTCAGCTGAGATCGGACGAAAAATTAAAAATTGTATATTAAACACGATATTTCACTTTTACATATTGAAATCAGACGAAAACTCGAAAGGCTTTTGTATAAACTCCTTAACGCAAAAACTACATCGGCACACAAACACAAAAAAGTTGGCTGTACATATGACTAAACTAGGGATGATGTCGAAGTGAAAAATATATATCGATATGCATATATCGATATATTTTTAAATATCGATCAGCATCGATATATATCGAATAAAAAATATCGAAATATCGATATTTTTCAACAATGACAATCAATTCATAGGTAGTCCCCAATTTTTTTAAAAATAAAGCAAAAAAAGTTCCTTTCTTACAAATAATTAAGCTGGAAAGAGTTAATTTCCAAGATATTTACTGTTCCACGAATATTTCATGGAACATACATCAACAAAATTACACTCGAAGAATGATAATTTTTCGAATAGACAGAATATTACAAATAAAACAAAACATTTTGTTAGTAATATTATATTTGATGAAGACTGTGCCGAAATCTTTTTAAAAATTGCACGAAAAACAAAACCAAAGCTAAAAATATATCGAATTTGATACTGTCGATATATTTGGAAAAAATATCGATATATCGAAATTAAAAATATCGACGATATACATATCGCGACCTTAGTATTGTTTTGGCCCACCGACCATTTAAAAAAAATTGAGTTAAGTATGTGGTATATATATTTTGAATACCCTTGTTTCTGGTTTCTGAGATATCAAGCATTCATTGTGCTCGATATCATCATTTTTGATAAATTTTTTTTATAAAAAAAATTTTTTTTTTCAATAAAATAATAAAAGTCAGAAATCAAGTGAAATACCAAGTTTCATCAATATTAACTTTTTATTCCACGTAAATATCTTTTCTAATAACATTTATCCGCTTATTTTCAATAAAAAGTAGAAAATTTCATCTCAATAACAAGTTTCTCAATACACAGCAGTTAGTATACACATGGAGCAACAAAAGCTACTTTTTAGAAATAAAATAAAAAAAGTGGTTATTGGAGCACAAAACAAGATATTTTACTTTCAGTAAAAAGATGTTAATTTCTAATCGGATTGATGCAAGTTCACAAAAATGTAAATTTTTCTTCCAAACATATGACGGAAGCAGTGGTGAGGATACAAAAAAATTCTATCGGATATATTTTGAGAAAACTTTATGTAAATATTCTTTGTTGTTTTTCTCCATTCCGACTTTTTGGCATATGGGTTAAACCAATACTAAAGTCGCGATATATCGATATATTTTTAAGAAAATATCGATATATCGATATTTTTTGCAAATCCCTAATGGAGGCTCGAAAAAGTTAAGTAGTTTGTTTTGCGGGTACTTAACTTTTTCCAATTCTTAGCTTTTCCGTGATATGAAAATTGCATGTGATTATACGTGTATTTACTAGGGTATTCATTTAATCGGGTTTCTGCTTTAATCGGTTAATCGCTCGATTAATGAATCGAGGTTTTGGCTTAATCGGTTAATAATCGGTTAATTGCGGTATTAACCGGTTAACCGATTAATGAAGTTTTTTCATAAATCAAGTAATTTTAGCAAATAAATTGGCATAAATTATCTATTATTTTGAATTTATTAGTAAAAAAAACAATAACATAAACATAGCAATTCTTGAAATTAATCAAGCAAAAAAAATCATAAATATGTATTCATTAAAAAATAAACAAGTTTGTGAGATCATTATATCAGTTATTTCAGTAGTTTAAGGAGATCTTAAAACAATCTTTTAGAAAAATAATTTCTTTAGTTTTGATAAAACTTGGCTAGAAAAAATCCTTCCATTTATCGTAGAAGTTGAATAAATCGAAAGCATTCCATAATACAGAACATCTAGTTCCTCAGTCCTTTTCCTGGATTTCTCTAAACTTATAAAATTTTCCATTATGTCATTAGAGTTCTGTTTTAATTCTTTTTTTCAAATTCTTAACACTTCTAATTGTTTCGTTTAATTTTGTTAAAACATTTCTTGTATTACTATCGATAGTTTCTTCTGTTGTAAGGTCATCTTCTAATTCATGCTGGCAGAGCTCAGCGAAAAAAAGTTTATTTCCGAATTCTTTAGTTTCCGTTTTTGTGCTGTATTTTAAAACACTATTGCTAGAAGAAAACATTCCTGAGTGGAGGTATAAAATAATTGAATTCGTCTCTCATTAAATCTAATCCTTAGATTTTTAATTAAATCGTTGGCAACAGTATTATTAGATTTTATAAAACTATTAAACAAAAACATAGTACATAATTCCCTCAAGTTCAATTAGAGTAGCAGAGTCTTTACTAAATTCTTTTATAGCCACGTCCAAAGATTTTAATGTTTTACTTCAGTTAAAATCACTGAACAGACTTATTTGTTTATATCAAGCAAGGTTGGCAACCGATACCGTAATAAATACCGCTACCGATTCAATACCGTTTGAAATGGAATACCGGTATCTATACCGATACCGTAATTCTTTTCGGTTCAAAAGTACCGGTAGTCAAATACCGTTTTATGTAATACCAGTATCATCATTTCGGCATGAAAAAATTTATTTTACTTCACGAACTAAAGACTTTAAACTTGTAAAATAATTGTTTTTTTTTTGTTTTTTAAATTTTCATTTGTTTGATGTCTGTTAATTTAACGTACTGCCAATGGAACACTGTTTTCATTTTGTATTTTACTTAGAGTTCACACGGGCTGTATTTATATCATGATGAACGTCACCCAGAGTGCAATTCAGTATTGTCAATTAAGAAAAGTAATAATTATGGAACTTCTAAAGTACTGAATAGATTTGTCTGCATTTTTAAACAATTGCATCGGAGGAGTTAAGTTTTCAGAATCATGTCTTTTGAAGGCAATATCTGAACTTAGGGGCGGAGCTACAGGGGAAGAAAATTAACTATCTCTGGCGTGAAAAGCTTTGTGCGGCTTGTTACATTCTTAAATACTGGCCGATTTTAACGATTTCAAGCATTTTAGATTTTGCTAGATAAGACAACAAATGTTGGTATTAGCGTTTGTATTGTATGTCTTATAGTTTAAGAGATATTTCACTTCGAAATTATAATTTTTAGTTTTTTGCATAGATTTTTTTGCTTATAACTTTTTTACTAAGCGTCCGATTTTAATTTAAAGAGCATCATTCAATTTCTGAAAAAAAAAATTTTAAGTAAACATAAAAAAAATCTTTGAAGTTTTACTAAAACTTTTAACAATACAATCTCATTTCTAAGCAATCTGTTAGCTTGGCAATATTGTTTTACGTTTCTAATACGGGAAAGAATTATGGGAAAAATGCTGCCCAGCTAGCAGGTTGCCTAGAAATAAGATGGTATTGTACCAATCACGAGCTTAGTCCTCATATTGATCTCAGTGCTATTTACAGATGAAATTTTTGGATCGGAGGCTGGCCTTATGTTTACATTTATTTGAACAAAAATTACTTATACACTGAAAATTTGGTTAAAATATTTTCATAAATCTAAGAAGAGGATAACACTCACTTTTCAGTGGTATATGGGCAAACCTCAAAAATTGTCTACCAAGGGGAGAATTTTAGAGTTATCAAAACTATTTATATATGTTGATGGAATAATGTGTTATATATTTAACCTTCAAAATGTATATAGGATAAAGTTTGTAGGTGATCCCTTTACGAATGTATATATGTATATTGTGTCCTGTGGTTCCTATTAGGAACAAAGGCAGGGATATACCTAAGATTCAGCTTTGTATTTCATATAGGATGCAATTTTTTTGAAGTGAGTGAAGATAAATACGCCAAGTTAAATATGTTTTTGACGTAAAGCCTTACGTTATTACGTATTTGCCAAATATGTTTTTAATTTGGGACATATTTGAAAATTTAGGATTTGTGACAAAAGTGAAATATGTTTCCCTTTTTGGGATTCTAGGAGAGAATAATTTTAGTTGTGGTCATACCAAAGGAGATAACTAAATGGGTTGTACATCAAATTGATGGTAATTCACTCCCATTCCTAAATTTTGTATCCATCATGTGATCGTCACAAAATTATCTTTGAAATACAGCCCGAAAAAAATATACTTACGACCCTTTTCACAATGTACGATTAAGAGTTAACATGGACTTTAACGGAAACTTCGCCATACAAATCTTGCCGTTAAAGTCCACGTTAACTCTTAACCATACATTGTGAAAAGGGGCGTTAGTATATTTTTTCAATTTAAAATGATAGTTTTTGGGAGAAGTCTAAAAATATACTTTTTTAAACTTTTAAGGCCTGTAACTCTATACTTGTTTTATACGATCGGCACAATCAGTGTATTGTATGAAAGAATAGAGTGATATATATGCAACAGTGTGCAATTTATTTTATTCAGATGAGCCGTTCTCGGAATTTTTGCCAATAAACGAAAAAACTAAAAAACAAAAAAGAACTTGTTTTTAGAAATATCGGGGAAACGCGCAGGAATATCATTTTCGTGATCAGCGACACTAAATTACGAGGGCGGTTCGGAAACTTCTTAGCCTAGCACAAAAAGCTCGGTATAAACAGAAAAAAGTTAAGTGTTTTGGAAACTTCCATCTCTGCTATGAACACATGTTAAATTTTGTTTCGATCTGGCAACTCCTTCATATAGAAACAGGTGTTCACAAAAGACGCATTCGCGATTTTTTAACAATGGAAAAATTAGAAATGCGTGGTGTCATTAAATATTTACATAAAAAAGGTTTATCGGGACAAGAAATTCATAATGATATGGTGAATGTGTTAGGTGAAAGTGCTCCTTTATATGCAACAGTAAAATATTGGGTTGCTGAATTTAAACGTGGTCGTACAAGCATTGAAGATGAACCACGTAGTGGACGTCCAAAAACAGCAACAACAACAGAAATTGTAGCCAAAGTGCATGATATGGTATTAAATGATCGACGAATAAAAGTGCGTGAAATAGCTAATATCATGGGCATCTCAAATGATCGAGTCCATTTAATTTTGCATGAAGAACTACAGATGAAAAAGCTTTCTGCAAGATGGGTGCCGCATTTGTTAACAGTCGACCAAAAACGCATGAACATTTCTCAAGCTTGTTTGGATCGTTTTAAGCGAAATAAAATGGATTTTAAGCGTCGTTTCATAACTGTTGATGAGACATGGATCCACCACTATACTCCAGAGACAAAAGAACAATCCAAACAATGGACTGAAGCTGGAGGAAGTGCCCCAAAGAAGGCAAAAACAATTCAATCGGCTGGTAAGGTTATGGCAACGGTTTTTTGCGACTTCAAAGGTAATTTATTGATTGACTATCTGCAAAAGGGTAAAACAATAAATTCAGAGTACTATTGCAACCTTTTGGATCAATTAAATGTACAAATTCGAGAAAAACGTCCTGGCTTACAAAAAAGAATAATTTTCCATCAAGACAACGCACCAGCGCACAAGAGTGTTTTAACAATGGCTAAAATCAACGAATTAAAGTACGAGTTGCTTGACCACCCACCTTATTCTCCTGATTTGGCTCCCAGTGACTTTTACCTGTTCCCAAATCTAAAAAAATTCCTTGCTGGCAAGCGTTTTACCTCAAATGAAGATGCAATTACAGTTGTAAACCACTATTTTGAAGACCTTGAGGAAAACTATTTTAATCAAGGGATAGAATTGCTAGAAAAGCGTTGGACTAAGTGTATTGAAGTTTCAGGAGATTATATTGAAAAATAAAAATATTTTTGAAAAACTAACTATTCTCTTTCATTGATAGGCTAAGAAGTTTCCGAACCGACCTCGTATCTTAAAAAATTTTTTTTTGCAATATATGACAAAGACTTAGAAATTCGAAAATTTGCTTCATTATTTCATCTTAAGTTTGTCTGAAATCTGACCTTGTATGTATAAAATAGTGGATGTCAAAACATGAGTTATAACAGCTATAAATCATATATAATGTTGAATCATATGATGTTCCACAAATTGATCGATTTGATCTTCTATTCAAAATCTTGATCATTACTTTTCCCATGTATCTAAAAATTAAATTAAACCTTTTTTTGCTATTCGAAATTGAAATTCGCAAAAAAAATCTGACACTCCACCCTAACGTACTTACCTTAAACGCAATTGAATTTTTCTTTATATTTTATATATTGTCGTTGTTTATTTTCTTTTATGAAAAAATATTTATGTTCACACCTGTACGTATTTCAGTTTCTTGAATAAATTGTTAATTTGCTAAATAATACATAAAAAAGTGTCAGTAAAAATGGTTTTGAAGATTTTAAAAATAAAATGCAGATTTTGCAGATTTTTTCCATAAAAATTCTGGCAACACTGCATGTCTACCTTTTCTCTTTTTTACAACAATATTTTTATATTTTCAAATACTCCCAGGCTGCTAATATAACGACCAAAGTTACATTAAATGACTGATTTTTAAGTCATAACTTTATTACTGGTGGTTGGAGTTTTGGCATTTTTGATAGGTAAGACTCCGCATATTTTGATAAAAAAATTGTAAGAAATTAGGGAGGCAATTAGTTACATATGGTTGAGCAAAATGAAAAATGGTAAACATAATCTGAATTTTTTAAGAACTCTGTAGCCTTGAGCCACCTCTACACATTTTTCAATCTGTCTAAAAATTGAAACATAATAGTTTTTAAACTATTCGTATATTTCTATTGGGTTAGAACGAGAATCGAAGCATTTTTCTATATATAGAGATACCCTAATGTATATATGCAAGTATAAAATATTTGAATTGGTTGTTTTGCTGCCAATACTTAGTCAGTTTTTGTTTATTATTATTAAAAAAAATTATTTTTTTATTTTGTTCACTTTCATTAATAAAATTGTAATACCGGTTGCATACCGGTATTCAAGTTTCGGTAGCGGTATATACCAATAACGATATAGTTAAAATACCGCTACTACTACCGATACCGAAATAAAAAAAATTAATACCACTACCGCTACCGTTATTCGTTTCGGTTGCCAACTTTGGTTTATATGAAAAGTAATTTCTAAATACATAAATATTGCATAAGAGATGAAACAAATAATTAAACACACAAAAAATACGTTATAATACTACAACATACGAAAAAATTTTTTACGTGGGATAATCGATTAATCGACTGAAATTAACCGGTTTAACCGTTAATCGAAAAAATCCAATTTTAAATTAACCGGTCAGTTAATCGGGTAGTAATAACCGGTTAACCGATTAACGGTTAACCGAATGAATACTCTAGTATTTACACGTTGTATATATCGTCATATGAAACGTAAAATCATTTAAGTGAAAAAATTTCAAAAGCGGGGTTTTAATCAATTATGTATTGTATTATATCGAAGCCCATGTCCCTACAAATTTGTTGGCTTCTACTGCCACGCTCGACGACGTTGTCATATTGTAGCCACAATAACTTGTACTAGGTATTTCACAAACTGTTTTCTCTCTGCTGTAAAAATTGTAGTTACATGGTTTTACGTTTTGTATGAGGATATACGTATGTGCTATCCAATAACTTTTATTACACATGTATGTAGCAAAAGTATTATAAATTTTTAACGGCAAATGCCGATTGCACATTTATTTATTTTTTTGCCACCTATGTGTACAGCACTACATATATAAATAGCGACAATACACATACACATATGGTCAAAGCAATAAGTACATACCTATTTATTATTTTCAGGATGTGCTCCTTTACTTTCTTTTGAATTTATTATGTCAATCTAATTATATTTTTAGACTTCCAATTAGACCACACCGAATTCAACCGAAGACGATGCGAAAATCTTTTTCGCTTTATTTTTGCCACCCTTTTTTGTAGAGGTAGTGTTTTCAGTTGGCTAAAAATATAAGTACGCTGTACATTTTTTGTTATTTTTCTATGAAGTGAACATTTTTAAAAACAAAAGGTTTTTTATTTTATTTATTGAAACATTTAATTTAAGTAAAACTGAATAGAAATTCAATAATAAATGTACCGGAGAATCCATGGTAGGGCTTGAAGAGACAATAGTGGTGTGCAGCTCAAGAAACGCGACAAAAATTCGGCGATCAATCGCTAAATCTGTGACTAGATCACAGTATATTAGTTTAGCATTTTCTAGGGCCAGAACCTAGTGCGGAAAATTGCAAAAGGTTAAAGAAAACGGCTCCAATAACATAAAAACAAATTACCAGTATCGCAAAAATGGACCCCTTTATCCCAGAAAAATATAAATGAATGCGTTCAAAATGAAATAGTGTTCCATGGTTTCTTGAGCACTTGTTTCTTCGAATGCATTCTGAATGACATCGTAAATCGTAAATAAAGCTATAGTTTTTGAACTCATTAAAAACGCATGCGATTTCACTAGGCAATATATGCGTAAAATATCCACTAAAAAAGGCATGCAAAAACGGAATTAAATCATTACATTGACACATTTTCATAAAACAAGTCTTAGCTCCAGCATAAAATAAGAAGACAATAGCTCAGTGGTAGAGAGCATGTCTTAACAGTTAAAAGAGCATGGTTCGTATCCCAGCTGCGGCAATATTTGTTTTATTTTAATTTTTTTTTTATATTTACATGAAAAAACGTCATCGAATCAGGGAACTTGCATGGGTTCAATTCATTCATTTTAATTGAGATCAATTTATTTAAAATTTCATGTAAACACATGATCTCCTATGTGACGCCTGTGTTAAAATCATGCATGTTTCACCTAAATCGAACCACTTCGTCATTCAAACACATGTTTAAACTACTTTCTTGCCACGGAAGATTTTGCTGGGATATAATGAAAAGAAATTTTAGATGATATTTCGAATGTAATATAATATCGAGTCGTTCGGCGAAGTCTTAAACATCTCAAATTATCGAGCCCAAGGGCCCAAAAAGTTTCTCTGATTAGGAAAAAATTTGTTCAGAGATGGATCATGCTACACAGTAAACCAACTGAATTGGTGCAGATTAGTAGGTGCAAAATAGGGATGGGCAAAAAATATCGATATATCGATATTTTCTTAAAAATATATCGATATATCGCGACCTTAGTATTGGTTTAGCCCATATGCCAAAAAGTCGGAATGGAGAAAAACAACAAAGAAGATTTACATAAAGTTTTCTCAAAATATATCAGATAGAATTTTTTTGTATTCTCAGCATATGTTTGGAAGAAAAATTTACATTTTTGTGGATTTTCATCAATCCGATTACAAATTAACATCTTTTTACTGAAAGTAAAATATCTTGTTTTGTGCTCCAGTAAACACTTTTTTTATTTTATTTGTAAAAAGTAGCTTTTGTTGCTCCATATGTGTACTAACTGCTGTGTATTGAGTAACTTGGTATTGAAATGAAATTTTCTACTTTTTATTGAAAATAAGCATATAAATGTTATTAGAAAATATATTTACATGTAATAAAAAGTTAATATTGATGAAACTTGGTATTTTACTTGATTTTTATTTTTTTAATTAAAAAAAAAATTTTTACAAAAAATTTATCAAAAATTATGTTATCGAGAGCACAATGAATGCTTGATATCTCAGAAGCCAGGAAAGAGGGTATTCAAAATATATATACCCCATACTTAGAGATCAATTCTTTTTTAAATGGTCGCGATATATCGTCGATATTTTAATTTCGATGTATCGATATTTTTTCCAAATATATCGACAGTATCAAATTAGATATATTTTTTGCTTTGGTTTTGTTTTTCGTGCAATTTTTAAAAACATTTCGGCATAGTCTTCATCAAATAAAATATTACTAACAAAATCTTTTGTTTTATTTATATTTTGTCTATTCGAAAAATTATCATTCTTTGAGTGTAATTTTGTTGATGTATGTTCCATGAAATATTCGTAGAACCGTAAGGATCTTGGAATTAACTCTTTCCAGCTTAATTATTTATAAGAAAGGTACTTTTTTTTGAGTGTTGTGTTTTTCTTTTGTTTTATTTAAAAAAAATTTGGGGACTACTTATGAATTATCATTGTTGAAAAATATCAATATTTCGATATATCGATATTTTTATTCGATATATCGCGACCTTAGTATTGTTTTGGCCCACCGACCATTTAAAAAAAATTTAGTTAAGTATGGGGTATATATATTTTGAATGCCCTCTTTCAGAATCCAAAAACTGTTTCGCGAAATTGTTCCTGGTTTCTGAGATATCAAGCATTCATTGAGCTCGATATCATCATTTTTGATAAATTTTTTGTAAAAAAAAGTTTTTTTAAATAAAAAAATAAAAATCAGAAATCAAGTAAAATACCAAGTTTCATCAATATTAAGTTTTTATTCTATGTAAATATCTTTTCTAATAACATTTATACGCTTATTTTCAATAAAAAGTAGAAAATTTCATCTCAATAACAAGTTACTCAATACACAGCAGTTAGTATACACATGGAGCAACAAAAGCTACTTTTTACAAATAAAATAAAAAAAGTGGTTTCTGGAGCACAAAACAAGATATTTTACTTTCAGTAAAAATATGTTAATTTCTAATCGGATTGATGAAAGCACAATGAATGCTTGATATCTCAGAAACCAGGAACAGTTTCGCGAAACAGTTTTTGGATTCTGAAAGAGGGCATTCAAAATATATATACCCCATACTTAACTCAATTTTTCAAAAATGGTCGGTGGGCCAATACAATACTAAGGTCGCGATATATCGATATCGATATATATCGATATATTTTTTTCACTTGACCATCCCTAATGCTAAATAATGCTCAAAGCCATTGCTCTCTTTATGCTTTTTTCGGCCCAAATAAGAATCTATTTTTATTCGGCTTTGTTAAACTTAAATACTTTTATAAATAACATAAGAAATATTTCCTTAAAAAAATCAGTTCGTTCAAAAACAAAAAAGAATTTAAGAAGGTGGCTAAAAGCTGCTTAATTTTGCGCGTCTTAACGTTTACGATCCTCTACTGTACTGCTTTTATTTTAATTAAAAACCTTTGCGTACGGTAATTTCTTCTCAAAAACGGTAATTTTTCGAGGGCCGTACGGTAATGAAAAAATAAAAGTTAACATCACTGATTCGAAGGGCCTATTCACATATTAGTAACACAATTTTCGGAGGTTGTTTAAGTACAAATTATTTATGTCTCGGTTTATGTTTTTCGCTGTGTTTAATCAAAACTTTAAGTACTTTTTCTTTCAACCTTAGGTTGTACAGGCAGCTTACGCTCACTTGGGTCCATGGTTGGTCCCTTCTTTCAACCTTGTTGAAAGGCTTTTTTATGAATGTTTCAACGAGTAAACTGTTAACAGTGCATTGTTTTGCCAAATCAGTAGTTGTACTAGTGTTTATATATAAATAATTACTCATTTAGAAGTCACCGAAGCACTACGTGCAACTTCTAAGATCCTTTTACAAGGTAAAGTTTTGTGTAAATAAAGAGAGCTTTGTTATCAATTTTAATTCAAAATATTAATTCTTGTTTGTTCGTTTAGCCTAAACTTTATAACGCATTTTTCCATAACATTTCTGGGAACACAACGGCTAAGCAAGGAGTAGGAATTCTAATAAAAAAAATCCATCCCACATAATTAAGTCTACGCTAACGCTAACACTGTTGATGTCCAAATCGACATTGACAGGAAATTCACCCTGGTAAATATCTACATTCCTCCACAAGTTTTTCGGAACTTTCGCTAAAATCGATTACCAACAACATTAGCACCCCTTCATCCTCTCTTGCGATCTCAACTCCTGGAGCACCTTATGGGGCTCTACTAACACCAACACTCGTGGAAAGATATTGGAAAACTTTATCGTAAACGAAGACTTTATTATATTAAATGATGGATCTCCTACCCACTTCAGCACACACAACACCTTTACACACGTTGACGTTTCTCTTTGCTCTAGTTCAATTTGCCCCTTATGCTCGTGGAAAACTCTCTCCGACCTTCATGGTAGTGACCACTTCCCAATATTAATAGAAATTGCAACTTACCTGAGTACCTCATCTAATAAACCCAAGCCAAGATTCAAAACCGAGCTGGTAAATTGGCACAAAGTTCCAAATAATTTGTGATTCCAATATGAAGGATATCAAATCCCCTTCAAACTCTAATCAACAGGCAGCATCTGTGATCAAATATATAAAATTAGCAGCTACCGCTACTATTCCTCAGTCTAACCCCAAAAAATACAAACCCCGGGTCGCCTGGTTTAACTCAAATTTGGATTCTTTAAGAAACGAAAAACTAAGACTTTTGCACAATTTTAGGAGAGTTAGAACGGAAACAAATTTAATTTTATACAAGAAATGTAATGCACTTTTTAGAAGGTCTGTTGAATAGAATTCCCAATACAATTAAATATATCAGGAATGGCAACGAGCTATTAACAACATCAGTGGATATTGCTGACTGCTTTGCAAAATATTGGTCCGAGCTATCGGGCGATAAAAACTTTTCTTCAACTTTTCTCCGCACTAAAGCAAATGTTATAAACAGTACCTATATCTCTAACGCCAGCAGTCGATTTTCCCAAAAAATTCAAGCTCCCATAAATATCACAGAACTAGAAGCGGCTCTTCTATCATCAAAAGCCAAGACACCAGGAGAAGATCGTATACCATATTCAATGCTAAAGAATCTCGGATTTAAATCTAAACAGGCGTTACTAAATTTATATAACAATATTTATTGTAGTCCCAATACAAAAATATCCATGAAGTTGATGGGTACAGACCTATATCTATCTCTCCTTCCTTGTATTAGCAAAATATTAGAAAAGATACTAGCGAAACGCCTCATGTGGTTTATGAAAACTAACAACTATATCTCTCCTAATCAAGTAGCTTTCATGAGGAGTCAAGGTACTAACGACGTTCACCTTTACCTCCAGCTTTATATCTATAATGCACTATCTAGCAAAAACCATGTTAGCATACTATCAACCGACTTTGAGAGAGCCTTCGATCGGATCGGCATCCATATTGTGTTGACACAGTTAAAAGAACGGAACATTTGTAAAGAAATATATTACCTTTTAAAAAACTTTTTAAGTAACAGAAAATTCAAAGTGAGAGTTAACAATCAATACTCTATCACATCTCCCTTACACAATGGTATACCGCAGGGCTCTCCTCTTTCAATCGTGCTATTCCTAATTGCATTTAATAAGCTTAGCGTAATATTTTCTAGACAGAGATCCATCGAACATGCTATCTACGCAGACGACGCAATACTGTTCAGCAAACACAATAATAACAGTGAAGTAAATGATCCCTTTTTAAATATTAATAATTGAGTTATGAATTGTTAGTCGAACTGTATGGTTTTTATCCAAAGTTTTTTTTTTTTTAATTAGTTTGGCTTAAGTTCATTTTTAATTTAATCTTTCGATCAAATTATTTTTATTTAAGAAAGAAATTCTAAAGCATGTAAATATTGAACATTATAAGAAAAATTTGGCTGTACGGAAGGTTGAACTGACAGCTGTTTCGTGACCACCAAGTCTACTCATCAGAGTCCTTTACCCACACTACCACTGACAGTGACAACAACGCTGTAGCGAAAATCCTACTAATATTAGTAAGCTCAATTAGCAGACTGTCGCCATCTTGTGGTAAGTCGCACCTTATTGAACTTTTTCTAAATGTTCGGAACTTCACTTACTGTCTTCTCTTAGCATGTTCAACTATTTTAAGCTTTTTCCATTTCAGTCTTACCACCGTGGAATATCATCGATATTCTCAATGCTGGGATTTATTGAATGTTTATTTTGCCCAAGTTTTTGGAACAGTACACTTTCATGTTTTAGCTAAGTGCCTTTAGAGTTTTTTAATAATTGAGTTATGAATTTTTAGTCGAACTGTATAGTTTTTACCCATTTTTTTAATTAGTTTGGCTTAAGTTCATTTTTAATTTAATCTTTCGATCAAATTATTTTTATTTATGTAGCTGTATTAATGTGCCTTGACTTGAACTGAAGTAAAAAACGCCTAGTGTGTGCCTATGGTCGTTGTTCGTGTCTATTCGTACAGTTTTACCCGTGCGGTTAAAACTGCCAAAAAAGAACGAAGTGTTGTATGGCTACCTTTAATCGTAAATTGTGAATAATGCCGTAAAAGTTAATATTGAAAATAAAATTAGAATAAAGAATAAATTCAATTGGCCATAAAAATACTTGGAAGAAATGCGAAAAATAAAAGGGTTGTTCAGTCATTTAACGCAAAAATAATATTGATTACGCTTAATTGCATCAGTAAGCACCATTATTTTTAATAACTATCTAATCTGTTGGGCATAGGAATATGATAACTTTGAAGCAGGTCACCACAGGCTTGTTATACCATATTTCCTGGACTTTCTGCTACAACTGACGGCCATGTTCTGAAAACCATTTCTTTTTGAAATCGCGAATTTTCAAAAACAAAAAACAGTGTTTTTTTAATCGGACAATTTAGTGTATTCGTAGCTTACTTCGGATAAAATATCTGAAGCATCTGAAACATAAAAATTAACTGAAAAGCTGCAATAAGCGAGCTTTTTAGTTGAATTCTTTTCAAAAAGTTGCCGATTTCAAAACGAAATAGTTTTCAGAACATGCCCGTGAGTGTTGTTTTGAATGTTATCTTTTTTAAGCGTCACTTTCAGATCTCCCACAAGATTCCTCAGTGGATTGAGATCGGGTGATTGACTAGACCACTCTATACACCAACTTTATTTTACTGAAACTTTTTTAGGTGTTCGAGGTCTTTATCTCGACGGAAGCACCAACGTGGTGGCATCTTCTCCTTACCATAAGGCAACACAACATTTCCTACAATATTTCTGTAAACGTCCTTGGTCAGTTTCTGAAATGTGAATGGGGCTTCCAAGAAAAACATCCACAAACCATTAAGCTACCCCAGCATGTTTAATTCATTTTTAGTATAACGCGGGTGGATTTCTTGTCCCTTTGGACTTCTTACATTTCCCCCAGAATTATTCTCATACAAATTAATCTTAGTTTCATCGCTCCAGATGTTATGCCATTTTCTTTACTGTTCTGTGTATTTTTGTTTTTCTTCTTTTTATTATTGAACTTTACAATCTATTCGTTCCGGAAGATTAACATCACGTATTCTACAGGACATAGGAAGCATCTGAACAAGACTGAACGTGCAATGCTGTTTTACACATTATTACTATTTTTACATCGATCCTTGGCAGGACGTTAATCCACCTGTGCTAAAGTTAATTTACATAATGTTGGTCAATTAGACAAAAAAACACACATAAATTGCAGCCATATGTATGTGTTTACTATGAATGTACATATATAAAGTGTATAAATCGATAAATAGCTTGCAAAATCAACTGCAATGATTCGAGCCTGGAAGCGAGACTGCTAGTTGGCTTTTTTCTATTGATAGTTTTATATGCATTCTTCAAGTTATACTAAAAATTTCCTTTTATATCTTTACTTACCAAATTCTAAAGAAAGTTTCTAAAACATTTAAAAATAAGTCACAACACAATGCCCTAATTTTTCTTTCCTATATGTATTTATTTGGAATTTTTGCTGTAGTTAAACCAGATAATATTTAATGAGACCGCAAAATATCTTGTAATTCTTGGTGAAAATTTTCTATAAAAAATAAAAAATGGCGATTGTTATACACACAAAGCGTAGCCAAAAAGGTGGTCATGTTTTGATCAGAAAAACATAAATCTTTTCATTAGCTGTCAAATTCCATACATAAATAAGGCTTATTTAATTTTTTCGATACAGAGGGTGACGCTTGAATACCAAAAAGGGGGTTTTTGTTGTTCCACCGATTTTACCGAATTAAGTGTGCACAAGTTTATCAACCAAAGCAAGGCGAATTGATACCAGGTGGCCCTATTAGTGAAAATGATCATCAGCTGACTGAACCAAAGTGTCAAACTCTAAGTAAAAAACTAAACAACAACTTTTTATGTATGCATTTAACATGACAGATTGGTTCTAGCCTGTTGTTGTTGCTCTAATGCAGCCACTTATTATTAATACGCTTTGAACCAAAGATTACGCTATCAACTAGCTTTGAATGTCTCATAGCACGGATAGAAGTCTAGTACAGTTGTACTTTTTTTTGTACATTTTTACTTTGTATTATTACCGCGACTTATTTGTTACAATTTAATAGTATGTTTCCACCAACTTTAAATTAAACAAAGTTTGCTTTGACGAAGTTTTTTCAATTTTCTTTTAAACTTTCTTTCACTATGTATAGACGAGGAACAAAGCAACTTTGCGAGAACATCAAAGTCTGTACTCACCCCCATTCTTCTTTCCCTTCTCTCCTACATACTCGAGACTTTGCAAAGTAAACTTTGCTAGTGTGAAAGGGCACTAAGAATTCTGATAACAACGCTCTCATAAAAATTCTTATAAAATTGAGATAATAGTATGTTTCCACCGGCATGATTTCGACAAATCATTGTGATTTGAACATATCATGTTGATTTATACAGGATTCACCATACATTTTGCATACGACCAAATTACCTCAAAGTAGGTGATTTATTTTAAAGTATACCGAAAATACTCTTTTTGGAACTATATTTATATATGCAACCCTGCGTTGCTTTAAAATTACAAACTCCATCCCTGGGTCATCCATAAATTGTGATTAACAATTTCGAAAAAATGACATTAAAGAATATTTAATTAACTTTAAATGTCAAAATATATATATGGAAACAATTCAATTACATCTGCTGCGCACACCTTATAAAGTAAGTGCATCATTTGACTGCGAAAATTCGAACACCAAATCACTCACAAGCTCGGTGGAAACACTTCGGAGTAATTTACGAATTTAATGTTGGTGGAAACATACTATGAAATAAAGTGTTTTCACTAATCCCATCACTGATAAAATAAGGTAATAGTCGTACCTATGGTAATAGTTTCTCGTGAATGTTTAAACGATTGTTCCAAATAATGACATTTAAGAATGACGTGTTTGCTTACAATTAAAACAAATATATACAGTAACAGATTTAAGGATATTTTAAAGTATCTAGAATACAATTGTAATGGCTACTAAACTAAATGTTAATATACGTACATTATTAGCCAGTTGTGAAGAATTGGCCAAGGAAGAGGTAAATTTTTGGCGCTTGAAGAAGTTTATCAAATCGCTTGATACTATGATCGAGGAGCTTAAAACTATGGAAGAGTAAGCTAGCTTAAAAAACTATAAATGTATGAAAACAATGCCAATATATCACTTGTTTATTTTAGTTCATACAGTAGTGAAAAAATTCCATATTATGCAAAAAGAATTCAGGACTTAAAAATAATTACCAATTATATCGACAGTCCAGCATCAGCCAACCGCTTAAAGATGGTCAGATTAAGAGGAGGTGCCGCTGAAACTGGAGACGAAGCACTTAAGGAAATGCACCAACTTCAATCTTCAAAGCAGTATGCAGACTTACGAAAAGAATTGTTACAAGAAGATGCACTGAGGCGACGCAAGCCCTTTGGAGAAGTGGCCAGTGGAGAGCAAGGTGAGGCTGTAAAGTATATACGAGAAAACCAGGAAATTATTACAGAGCACATGCTGTCATTGACAAGAAATCTTCGGGAACAGACAGAAACGGCAAATAGAATTATAAAGAAGGATACCGAGATGGTATCCCGTTCCTCTGGCATGGCTGAACGTAATATTGGTGCCCTTCATAAAGAAACGGAAAAATTGGAGGGCCACTCACGTAATGCTTGGAAATGTTGGATGTGGCTAATGATAGTATTTGTGATAGTTACATTTATTGCAATGGTTTTATTTATGAAAATAGTAAAAAAAAAGAAATATTAAAAAATAAGGCTTTTTGTTTAGGGTCTTCAAATATGTTTGATAGAGGAAGGCAGAAAAAGAAATGTGTGGTTTAATTTCTAAAATTCGCCTACTTCACTAATAGCCACATATTTTAAGATCAGATTGAACGAACTAAATTAACTGCGGTAAGTTTGTCGCCCCGGCCCCTATTACGATTCACAAGTCATCTAACTTGAGTTGTCAATATAACATCCCAACTCATACATAATAGAACGGTGAAAAGATATTTATCAAAAAGTTCTAAAAACAAATTTTAAAGCTACATATTAACAAAATTACCATAGCGAACACATCACTCCTTTTATCGTTTTCAAATTGTTTTTGTGAATAAATCGTCTTTCAGCAATTTTAGTTGTATTTGTTAAGTTATTCAGGTGTGTGATACGAAACTATCGTTTTCAAAACGGTTGCTTCGAAAAGGTGTGATGAACTCCGACCGATTTTGACAATTACTGTTTATTCGCCGATGTCGAAGGAGTTCTTTCTTTCGCACAAATTACATTTGAAGCAAAAACAAATTTAAAAATTTTGTTATTGCTTTAAATGTAATTGTGCGAAAGAAAGAACCCCTTCGACATCGGCGAACAGGCAGTTAGTTTTGAGCCAATCTAATGACTTTTAAAAATCACAGTAGAAGATAAAATATAAACAATACACATAATAGAACTGCGAAAAGAAATTTATCAAAAAAGATTGAAATAACTTCCACCATAGAATGTTTTAAATACTACTATTGGTTGACAAATATGATCGGATAGTGTCTGGAATAATGATGCGTGCTTTAAAATCGAAATTTTAAGGGTAACACAATAGTCGAAATAAAAACAAAGACGCAAGTGATAAAATTTAGTTTTTGAAAGTTGAGTTGTAATCCATAATAAGAATTTGACAACTACGACTCAACTATCAGTTTAGTTGTGAATCGTAAAGAGAGCTATTGTTACAGGTTTGAGCAGTTGCTAAACACTAGCAAAGGCGATAACCTACTAAGGGCTTGCCATAGTAAATTTTTTGCTTAGACGTCAACACTATAAACTGCAGCCAACTTCGCAATAAAAAGAAATGTCAAGTTGACGTTTGAGTTAGGCGAACTACGTTTCTTTCTTTTTCCGGTCGCCAAAATGGTAAGACTTGTAGTGAAAAAAATGGTTAAATTGTACTGTAAACAATCCTTAAAAATCGGAATGTAAAATCGATATGAAATGTAGAATTTTGGAAATAAGAAAAAGTAGTATGTGGATTAACAAATATTTTCTGTGTATTGTTTCAGGGTATTGATATTAGCCACAAATACGATCGTAAGGTTCGCAGAACTGAGCCTAAATCCCAAGATGTTTACTTGCGTCTTTTGGTTAAAGTAAGTAATATTGTGATGAAAATGTTGTTTTTGTGCATGACATTTTAGAGAAATTTTTGCATTTGCGTGATTGTGTCAATTATTTTGACGCTTGTTTTTCTTTATTTTAGTTGTACCGTTTTCTTCAACGCCGTACAAACAAGAAATTCAACCGCATAGTGTTAAAACGTTTGTTTATGAGTAAGACAAACAGGCCTCCCATGTCATTGCAACGTGTAAGCCGTTTTTTCAAAGCTGCCAAACAACCTGATTCCACTGTTGTTATCGTTGGCACCGTCACCGATGATGTTCGTCTATTGACCGTACCCAAAATGAGCGTATGTGCTTTGCATGTTACCCAAACTGCCCGGGAACGCATTTTAAAGGCTGGTGGTGACGTTATTACCTTCGATCAATTGGCTCTGAAGTTACCCACAGGCAAGAACTGTTTGTTGTTGCAAGGTAAGCGTACCGCCCGTACTGCTTGTAAACACTTTGGCAAAGCTCCCGGTGTACCGCACTCTCACACACGCCCTTATGTACGCTCGAAGGGACGCAAATTTGAACGTGCTCGTGGTCGTCGTTCCAGCTGTGGTTATAAAAAGTAAATAAGCTGATCTTTGTGTTTAATTATCTAAATTAAGTCTATTGACATCCATTAATATGGACGTAAATAAAAATCAATTCTGCAAGACTCCCACAAACTTCAGATTTTTGATTGAAGGAGCATTTAAAATCATTTTCATATGCGCTTTTATTTAAAATGGACTATATGGCATGTGTTGTGTTAAAAACAAATCTAATGCAAGTGTGAGCTCCAGTAGTTCAATAATGGTTGATCCTGAAGCTGGACACCTAATACTCTCTTGAGTTTAGCTTGTCCATTGGTTGATTTTGCGTGATTCAGGCATATTACTTTACTAGAAAGAAAATCATAAGATTACACATTTAATTTCTATTTTATTAAAGCAATATGATATACTTTTTCCATTCCTCTACTAAAGCTTTAGTATGCCGATTTAAAACCAATTCTGTAAAACGAGTTTCATCAACAGCTTTTAATAATTTAGCCAGTAAATCGGGTACTAGAAATAAAAAAATTTTGAGGCAAAGTGTATTAAGTGATATTTTGTTCCTTTACAATTCAAAAATGTATGCTAAAATTAACTTACACTTCGTTGGTACAGATCCTGGCCATTTTATACAAACATTGTTGCTCAGAGATTCCTCCAAAAAGTCTATTCGAAAAATGGATGAACTAGCCATAGGAACTGCGATTTCTTTCGATATAGAGATAATTTTATAGTCTGCGCTAATGGAGTGTTGATGCTGTGCATCTACTCTTATTAGGGTGTGCATTTGTTCAGGTAAAAGTTTCTTAAGACACATCATAAAATGAAAAGTACGAGCAGGATCTCCACGTACTATAATCTAATAATTATTGGATGTATATTTGAAAAGATTTTTTTTTATATTTAGCCTATTCATAGAATCCAATACGGAATGACTTGGTAGCACTTTCTCAGCAAAACCAGTGATTGTGTTCATGAAATATGCTCGAAATAAATTGGGATTCAGGAACCCTTAATTTATGCTCGGAACAAATCCATTTCGTTACGTCGTCATGAACCCTTTCTGAATTGGAATGTAATTCAGTTGCCAGTTCAATTCCGTGACAAATTCTATGAACAAACTGATTCTTATGATAATCTTTTTACCTTTACTCCGGTTAAGGCGCAATAGCAAATTGACGCAAACTCTGCCTTTCTCACAACCTGTTTAATATATCTTAAAGAATAAAATTCTTCTGCGTCGTCTAGTGTTTCATACTTTTGTATCATTGGAAGTGTAGTTATATTATAAGTGAGTCTTTGTTGGGGAGGGTGACTGCTACTTTGTGGTGGCAACCAAGGAAGATTTCCAAATGTTACATGTTCTGTTAAAAATCTTGAACCAGCCAATAAAAGCCAGGAGAAATGAGAGTGCAATATAGCAAAAACGTTGTCTTCTCCTGTAAGATCTATAAGTGATCTTGGTATTTGCACCAAAGGTTGGGAGCCGGATAGCCTTCTCTGACGCGGGGAGCCTTTCAATTCTTCTCTTTCTCGAACTCGTTTTGCGCTATTCTGCAACTCTATTGATATTTTTCTTAAGTGCTCTGCTAAAAATGGCTTCATATTAAGTAGGAAATATTTGTCTTTCATGAGGATTATTAGAGAGAATAATTGGTAGAAGCCTCTGGCCTGCAGAATGGCAAAACGGTATGATGTACAACAGCCGCTAATTTTTAATTTATCGAACACTTACCTGCAAGTCACTAACATGAAACGTGTGACTTAAAACATGTCCTCTCGAAGTATCTCCAAAAAATACAAAACCACCATCTTTATTATGATTTATTTCGCAGCTCAAACTCCGTACCGCTGCCTGCTTGACCAACGTTGATACTTCGGGCAGTGCCGATTGTTGTGTACTTAGGAAAGTTGCTTCACTTTCATTATCTTTGCTGTATAATCCATTGGTTAGACCGATGGAGTTGCAGGCTGCGCATTGTTTGGCTGCAACACTATTCGATGTTTGTAAGGATGCCGCTGAATAAAGTTCATCTAACTTTGTACCTCTTAGAGTTTGGGTACAAAATATTGACGAAGGACCATGAGCCTCACAAAAATGGCACAATGCAATAACGGCATTCATAATTTGCAATTCTTATTGGAAATGTTTTCTTTGTTATGCAAAACAATCACATATGTTTAGATTATTAGTTATTTCACAGCAATCAGCTTTCACATATGAAAGCTTATCTGAAATTTTACGGCCTGCCATGATGTAAAAGAGTTCTTTCTTTCGTACAATTTCATCAAAAACAAAATGTTGGGATTTGTTTTAAATGTAATTGTACGAAAGAAAGAATTCTGTCACACGTGGGCCTGGCCGTAAAATTAAGAGAATAAACAGAACTCTGTCAACGTCTTGTCAAACGTATTTTGATCGAATCCTAAAGTCTAATATCGTTTCGATTTTTTTGTATTACTGTACATATATGTATATAAATTCTAGTCTCTTTGGACTTAAATTCTCCGGGAAGTTCCAGAGATGTTTATTTAGATTTCAAAATTGGAGGTTTTTGTTTGAATATACATAATTCGAAAAAAAAATTGTTTCATAAATAACTCATCATTGACAATCCGTTATATATATTTATTTATTTATTCATTCTTTTGCAATACATATAGCCTATTGGCCAATTTCATTCGTATTACTAGCAATAGTTCTATTCTATGGTGACTGCTACTTTGTGGTGGCAACCAAGGAAGATTTCCAAATGTTACATGTTCTGTTAAAAATCTTGAACCAGCCAGTAAAAGCCAGGAGAAATGAGAGTGCAATATAGCAAAAACGTTGTCTTCTCCTGTAAGATCGATAAGTGATCTTGGTGTTTGCACCAAAGGTTGGGAGCCGGATAGCCTTCTCTGACGCGGGGAGCCTTTCAATTCTTCTCTTTCTCGAACTCGTTTTGCGCTATTCTGCAACTCTATTGATATTTTTCTTAAGTGCTCTGCTAAAAATGGCTTCATATTAAGTAGGAAATATTTGTCTTTCATGAGGATTATTAGAGAGAATAATTGGTAGAAGCCTCTGGCCTGCAGAATGGCAAAACGGTATGATGTACAACAGCCGCTAATTTTTAATTTATCGAACACTTACCTGCAAGTCACTAACATGAAACGTGTGACTTAAAACATGTCCTCTCGAAGTATCTCCAAAAAATACAAAACCACCATCTTTATTATGATTTATTTCGCAGCTCAAACTCCGTACCGCTGCCTGCTTGACCAACGTTGATACTTCGGGCAGTGCCGATTGTTGTGTACTTAGGAAAGTTGCTTCACATTCATTATCTTTGCTGTATAATCCATTGGTTAGACCCATGGAGTTGCAGGCTGCGCATTGTTTGGCTGCAACACTATTCGATGTTTGTAAGGATGCCGCAGAATAAAGTTCATCTAACTTTGTACCTCTTAGAGTTTGGGTACAAAATATTGACGAGGGACCATGAGCCTCACAAAAATGGCACAATGCAATAACGGCATTCATAATTTGCAATTCTTATTGGAAATGTTTTCTTTGTTATGCAAAACAATCACATATGTTTAGATTATTAGTTATTTCACAGCAATCAGCTTTCACATATGAAAGCTTATCTGAAATTTTACGGCCTGCCATGATGTAAAAGAGTTCTTTCTTTCGTACAATTTCATCAAAAACAAAATGTTGGGATTTGTTTTAAATGTAATTGTACGAAAGAAAGAATTCTGTCACACGTGGGCCTGGCCGTAAAATTAAGAGAATAAACAGAACTCTGTCAACGTCTTGTCAAACGTATTTTGATCGAATCCTAAAGTCTAATATCGTTTCGATTTTTTTGTATTACTGTACATATATGTATATAAATTCTAGTCTCTTTGGACTTAAATTCTCCGGGAAGTTCCAGAGATGTTTATTTAGATTTCAAAATTGGAGGTTTTTGTTTGAATATACATAATTCGAAAAAAAAATTGTTTCATAAATAACTCATCATTGACAATCCGTTATATATATTTATTTATTTATTCATTCTTTTGCAATACATATAGCCTATTGGCCAATTTCATTCGTATTACTAGCAATAGTTCTATTCTATGGTGAGTAAACATAGCACGCATACGCATCCCTACACTTGCACACACATCCCGCATAAAGTAAAAATAGTATTATGATATTGTTATTAGTGCGGCGATTTAAGCCATTAAAAAATTCGAAAAGTTTGCGTTTGAAAATTGTTAGTGACATATAGAAAGAAAGATCGTAAATTTCCGGGTAAAATATTTCGATATCTAGCAGCTTGTACTAAAGAAGATCTTTCATAGGTAGCATTATTTATTCGTGATAATTTGTGGATTTCTAAGAGTTCGAGTGAAAGTAATCGTACGTATAATACGTTCAGGCTTTTGAGGAAGCTTTATAATTCTGTACAGGTAAATTAATAAACGAAATTTGAGATAGTCATCAAACTTGATTAAGAGAAAGTTTTTACATGATGTGAACCTAAAAATTTCATACAAATTTTAACATTTGTTTGTAAAAATTCATAAAATAATTCCTGCAAAAAAACAGACTTCAAAATAGGCGTGGCACTGCCAATAATTGTGATCATAATGTACTTTCCCGAGAACTAATTGTGTGTGGAGTTTCATAAGAATCGGTTAAGTAGATATAGTTGGGCGTGGTACTGCCCACTTTTCTAACCATAACGTCGTATTGTAAAGTTTCATAAGAATCGGTTTATTAGTTGTTGAAAAATATTTACTTTGAATGGGCGTGGCACTTCCGATTTTTTAAATCATGATGTAGTATTCAAACAGAAGCTTAATGTGTGTGCCAAATTTCATAGGAATCGGCTGAGTAGAAGCAATTGAAAAGGCATGTGTATTTACTTCGTATGGGCGTGACCCTGACCATTTTTCAATGGGACCAATCTGGAAGTACATCTTTTTAAATAAAGAAAAAATACGAAATTCCTTTATAAATGCTTTTTTGAGGAACATACATAAAAAGGTACATGACGAATTGATATACTTTTTCTTTTTGAAGTCGGTTAAAAAATAACAATACACCAACGATCCCATTTTTTGTTAATATATTTCAAAGGAAATGAGCCCTTTTTCGATGATATCTAAGGAAAGCTAGCTTTTCAATTTGTTGATTTCACATAGGATAACTTTGTGTTTATTTATTTTTTTAGAAAGGCTAAGTTACCCATTTGCTTTATAAATTGTTTGTACTTGCACTTACGACTTTTATAATTTTCTTAATAATGTCGACGATTTTATCCAAATTAATTATTAGACTAAGAATTGGGAATGATTAATATTCCAAGAACAAGGGAAAAATTAACATCAACTTACTTTTTCAACGTACACGGCAGAACAGAGTAGCGCCACTTTCGGAACCCGCTACACTTTCATCGTCAGTGCTCACGTTTATATTGCTTATCACCATTTGCCAGGTGGCTATGTTGAATGTGATTTCAATTCTTACATATACAACTTTTTCGTGAAAATTGAATACGAGAACTAAATCACTTAAGTTGATATTAAACTGCACTTTCCCAGTGACGATTTTAGTTGTGGGAGTGCAAAATTATGCGGGAATATGTATTTTAATATGGTGCATTACAACCAATCAAAAAGTTAATTTTAAATTTTTTGTAACTTACGCCTTTTTCATGTGACGATAAGTGTATGCACATCGTTTTGAGCTTCTATTTGCAATAAAGTATACATGAATGTCCCAATATTTCACTTTTGTAGTTGTTATGTGTAGAAAATCTTATTAGGCGAAGCCGATGTTCGAAATACCATAGAGAAAGAAAAATCAATTACATCATCTGTCAGTTTTTCTCCATTTTTCATGGATCCTCTGAACTATGCCATTAATGTAGATGATTGTAATCTTCTGTAGCAACCCTGAGAGAACTGAAGAAATATCTCAGCAAAAAATTGCATCACCTTCATGTTATAAACAAAATATTTTTTGCCTTTTTATGTCGAATGAATGCTTTCTTTATTACAATTGCGTTTAAAATAAAAATAAAATTTTAGAATTTGTTTTTGTTTGGCAAAAACAAAAATTATGATTGTTTTTAAATTTAAAAAAAAATCCATTTGAGTTTTCATCATTTATAAATTATGTATTTATTTATCTAGAAAGTTTTTATTGTGTATATACAATATATTTATAAATATATAAAACTATTTCTTTGTATAGAGTTTGTCTGAAATCGTAATGGAAGTAGAAGAATTAAAGTTAAAATTACAAAATGTAAAAAATGTGTAATAAAAATCAGGTTTTTAAAAGGAAGTGTAAAATAAATAAAGAATTGATATAAATATAATCATCATTAAAGCATATAAAAAGTCTATTTAAAATTAGACTCTTGATAAAAACTGGATCTTAAAACATAAGTAATTTTTTTTAATTACATAAAATATTAAAACGTTCTATATATAAAATGTGTAAACTAAATTTCTACTCTAGGACGAAACTGTAAACGCAAAGGAGGTTCTCGAAAACGCCAACGGGTAACATAAACAAATTTTAGTGTATGATCTTTGCCCAACAATTCCTCATTGCATAAAATGTCAATCTTAGGAAAAAATAAATAATATATTAGTAGAATAATAATAATTATAATAATAATAATAATAATAATAATAATAATAATAGAGATTGAGAAATTTAGAAACATAATAATAATAATGATAATAATGATAATAATAATAATAATAACAACAACAACAACAACAACAACAACAACAACAACAACAACAACAACAATAATAATAATAATAATAATAATAATAATAATAATAATAATAATAATAATAATAATCCGGTATGTGATGGAAATCGATTTTGAAAGCGAAGCACTTTTAAAGGTAATTTTTAATACACTTTCCACACAATTTTTATAATTTTTGTGATAAAATTATATTTAACAAAGAAATATTTTTATAATATTCAGGAAGTTATAGCGTAATGGCTTGCTGCTTATCTTATTCTATGCGGAATAAAAGTGTTCGGAATTGCCATAGCATTGTTGTTATAAATAATAATTTGCAACAACAATGCTTTGATAATTCCAAACATTTTAATTCCGAATGGAATACAGAACATACCCGATAGTCTCATATGGAAAAATCCCTTTATTCAGCTTAAAATATATTAAATTTCAAGTGGAATATCTTTATTATAGTATAAAGAACCATATATTCCTAACTTAAAAGAATCGAAGAACGAAAAGTCAACATTAAGTGCAATAGGAATAAATTTCTAAAAATCCACTTGAACGTTTAAGTGTTCTCCTACAAAACTATAAAATGTGACATTATAGCGTATTTTGGTGTGACATTCAATATGACTTAAGCACTTTTTCCTTATTGCCACAGAACTCATTTGTACTACGTATAAAGTTCTGAAACTTTTAAAAAATAATAGTATATCAAAAATTATGAAAATAATGAAAAATTGTAATATTGACGAGATTTTAAATACATCTTTTAAAATAATCTTTTAAAAATAGTATATAGTTTAGATGTTTGCTTCTTAAACAGGTTTTGCACGCCTCATAAGCGAAGCGTTGAGGTGGGTACTACTCTCACTTCACGCGAAACTACTGATATTTCAAACTTAAAATGGCTCTATTATTATCATATATTGCACTTGTAAAAAAATATATGCACACACATATTAAGAAAAAATACTATTTTTAACACTCATGATATTTTTAATGGCATTTTTATTATTTAAACTAATTAAAAAACTGTTTAAAAAAGTTCTGTCTTGGACGTCCGTTTGTTTGTATGTACGGATCCTGTATGTGGTCACGATAACTACCGAAAGACTTCATTAATCGAGTCCTTTTTTCTTTTTTACGCTTCAGTATAATTGGGAATAGAAGCCTATTTAATTTCACGGTCTAAATGCGATTATGAGGCGTGCACTTTTGGATTTTCCAAACTATTTTTTATAACAAAACATAAACAAACAACTAAATTTTAAATTAAAATGCCTACAGCGTTCCTGCCTGTTATACTGGCTTTAAAAAAATCATCGCTAGTTCATGAGTAGGCAATTGAGACACAATTGACACACTCAAAGCTAATTTGTAAATTGCATGTTTTTACCTAAAATCATGAAAAAAACGTTACAAGTTTTTCTTCAAATAGAAAGAAAACATATTAAATTTAAATTGTGCATCATTTTATTTTCTCCCTAAGGTGCATATTAAATAAAATAGACCAGACCGCTTCAGTAACGCTAACTTTAAGCGATATGCCTTTTTCAGAACATAGGCAGAAATTTTATTTTTAGTGATTAGAGAATGGGAAAAATAGATTCTACGTGTTAAATACACAAACAAAGGACTCCTGAATTAAATTCATGGACAACTAATTCCGATTATGAGCGGAAATTTCTCAAATTCAAGCGCTGATTTCAACTGATTTTATGAACGCAATCAACCGGTTTCATAGAAAACATTATGCCAATAAAATCCGTATTGGATTCTATAAACAGCTGATTATACGTGTTAAATACACAAACAAAGGACTCCTGAATTAAATTCATGGACAACTAATTCCGATTATGAGCGGAAATTTCTCAAATTCAAGCGCTGATTTCAACTGATTTTATGAACGCAATCAACCGGTTTCATAGAAAACATTATGCCAATAAAATCCGTATTGGATTCTATAAACAGGCTGATTATACATTTTCATATAAAATAAAAATTTACCAAAACAGTCTAAAAAATACAAAATACATGCAAATGAAATAAAAATAAAAATTCTATATACGATTTATAGAATAATAATATTAAATTGCGTTATTACCTCTCGATATTTATCGATACCGTTTAAAATCTTTTTCGCAACCAATTTTTTTAGATGTGTAATTGTGGCCTGCGAGCTGCAGCGTATAAAACGTCTCTGCAAACTTTTGAAATTATTGCTCATGCATTCCAAACATACATTAACTTGTTCGTCGAGTCTGTGGAAATCGGATTCAGCATGTGCTTCCATAACCTTTTCGTTGTCATCATCATGATTTTGAGGCAAATCCTTCGGACAAGCCATATTACGGCTCTTATAAAAATCGCGTTCCCTTCGCATTTCATCTACAAAAAGAAATTATATATGTACACACACATATATACATATATATATATATATATATATATATATATATATATATATATATATATATATATATATATATATATATATATATATATATATATATATATATATATATATATATATATATATATATATATATATATATATATATATATATATATATATATATATATATATATATATATATATATATATATATATATATATATATATATATATATATATATATATATATATATATATATATATATATATATATATATATATATATATATATATATATATATATATATATATATATATATATATATATATATATATATATATATATATATATATATATATATATATATATATATATATATATATATATATATATATATATATATATATATATATATATATATATATATATATATATATATATATATATATATATATATATATATATATATATATATATATATATATATATATATATATATATATATATATATATATATATATATATATATATATATATATATATATATATATATATATATATATATATATATATATATATATATATATATATATATATATATATATATATATATATATATATATATATATATATATATATTATATATATATATATATATATATATATATATATATATATATATATATATATATATATATATATATATATATATATATATATATATATATATATATATATATATATATATATATATATATATATATATATATATATATATATATATATATATATATATATATATATATATATATATATATATATATATATATATATATATATATATATATATATATATATATATATATATATATATATATATATATATATATATATATATATATATATATATATATATATATATATATATATATATATATATATATATATATATATATATATATATATATATATATATATATATATATATATATATATATATATATATATATATATATATATATATATATATATATATATATATATATATATATATATATATATATATATATATATATATATATATATATATATATATATATATATATATATATATATATATATATATATATATATATATATATATATATATATATATATATATATATATATATATATATATATATATATATATATATATATATATATATATATATATATATATATATATATATATATATATATATATATATATATATATATATATATATATATATATATATATATATATATATATATATATATATATATATATATATATATATATATATATATATATATATATATATATATATATATATATATATATATATATATATATATATATATATATATATATATATATATATATATATATATATATATATATATATATATATATATATATATATATATATATATATATATATATATATATATATATATATATATATATATATATATATATATATATATATATATATATATATATATATATATATATATATATATATATATATATATATATATATATGTGTGTGTGTATATCCATGTTAACAAAATGACTACTCAATAAGTCTAGCAAAAAAAAAAGCGACTACAAAATAGTCGTGGCACTGACCACAGTTTTGTTCATTATGTTGTACTTTCACGGGAACTAATTGTGTGTGCAAAGTTTCATAGCCCAAACGTTGAAACAAATCTAATTGATAAGAATCGGTTAAGTAGAAGCAGTTAAAATGAATATTTACTTTTCATGGGCGTGGTAGCGCCCACTTTTCTAACCATAATATTGTATTGTAATGATAACTAAATGTTTATGTAGTTTCATAAGAATCAGTTTACTATAAGTTGTTGAAAAAGAATATTTACTTTGCATGGGCGTGGTACAGGCTAATTTCTCAAGCATGATGTAGTATTCAAACAGAAGCTTAATGTGTGTGCAAAGTTTCATAAGAGCCGGTTGAGTAGAAGTAGGGAAAAGGAATGATTATTTACTGTGTATAAACGTGACCATGCCCACTTTTCAATGGGACCAATCTGTAAGTACATCCTCTCAAATAAAGAAAAAATTCCAAATCGGCTTATAAATGCCTTAGTTTTGAGAGAAAATATATAAAAAAATAGGGTACTTTCGTAAATTCAGTAATTGTGGTGCAATAATAAAAGTTCTGCGCTCGAAAACAAACACTTGGCAATCCTTTTTTCGTCTAAAGTTGCAGACCGGTTGCACAAATTTACTGCATTTACGAACTCACCCAAACATGACGAATTGATATACCTTCCACTTTTTTTTTTTTTTTTTGAAGTCGGTTAAAAATAAAAAAGTTTGGAGTAGAGTAAAAAATCCTATTGAATTCATTGAGAAAATAAATGTTAATAAACTCCGACTTTAATCGACTTCAAAAAAGGACGTTATATGTTCGTCATGTATGTATTTTTTATGTGCACCGATTTTTTAATTATAGTGCTATTTTCATTAAATTATATTTCCTATGCTTATATAAACCTGTTTCCATACGTGCCTAATGTTACCCAAAAGCATTTCATTTCATTTATTAAATTCATAATTATGTAATACATGTGACCTCATGGCCAATAAATTACAAGTATTTAATTCTACTATGAGATAAACGAAATATACTTCATGTAAATAAATTCGTGTAAATAGGTAGGTTAGTTGAAATAATAAAAGGAGATTAAAGCAATCATTCAAACTTCCTAACGACTCCAATAAAACATAAGTCAATGTAATTAATAAAGAAAAAAAATAATCAGTAACTTATAAACAGTTATATTAACGAAAGAATACGAAGAGGTTGGTCTTAAATAAAGCCAGAGACAGCACAAAAGAACGTATTTCTTTAGGCAACGAGCTGCACAAATATTTGTTGATTTCTTAGGGATCTGGTAAATGATATCATCTGCAAAATACGAACCGGCCTTTGAGATTTAATATTATTATACCGATAAACAGCAAGCGAAACTTAAGATAATTTTCAAATGTACGATTCAAAAATTTCTTCGTCTAGATCGAAACTATTAAGCCTATTAGATTTAAAATCGAGCTTTGATTTTTTTAAGGATTAGCTTTATAGGCTGTTCATTAGCATTCACATGATTAAATTAATTAAGTCATAATTGATTGAAGCTTGCAAGGCATGAGAGAATTGGTTGTCCCCGGACCAAATTTTATCTTGAAAATAGTTTCTTTACGAGCTCGAAGTTACCTAAACTTATCCGAGTTTTTTTTTTTTAAATAAAAAATTTTCTTTAGAGAAAAGCTTTGTTTGTGTAGCTTAATTTTCGTACAGAAGCAGACATTACAGGTGTAAATACTGGAAGGTTTACAAAATTTTTAGAAACTTTAAGGTATAAAACACCTTAGCTTTTACAATCGTGAAAAAATAAACATTTATTTACCTTCTTGAAGATTTGGCACTAATTTGTAAACAATATCTTGCATTGTCCGATCAAAGCTGATATATTGCAGAGGATGTGATTGATGTATAACATTTTCGCAGGTAGGACAGGTCTTCTTCTCTTCAAGATGTTTTACCAAACAGCTTTTGCAAACTAAAATCAAATGATATTTGATTTTAAAATATATGTACAAAAACAGACATTAATTAAATTTTGTATACTAACAGGTATGTAAACACTCTGTAACTGTGGTGGCATCTATAAAATATCCTCCACATATTTTACATGTTATATGAGGATTAATGGATTTCAACTTAACTCTCCTTTCCATCTTGAAAATATTTGTTCATATTAACTTTTGTATTGCACTTATTTATCTCATATATCTTTTTGTTGAGCGGGTGTTGGTCTCAGAATAGTCTGACGATGTTTTCCTGAGACTACACACCATAGTCTATGTAATAAGCATTCATACACGTTCTTTAAATATTTTTCATCTCGATTTACATAGTTCTCGTAGGGAATATAAAAGTTTACATATATGTCTATTAATCTAAAATATTAATTAATGTTTAAATAAGTATTACGAATTTTACAAAATAAATTATAAATAATACACAAATGACACGAATTTTTTATTTTATTACTGCTTTTCTCTTTTTTCGGTACTTTTTTCAATGTTGGTAGCATTGTATTCATAAATGTCAAGTGTCATGAATTGGCGATGTTCATTGCTAACGCAAAAGAAATAAATTGAAACCTTGATATGTTTAAAGTGTGGTTGGCTTATAATAAATGCTTATATAAAATAAATGAACCTTCATTGGTAAATATTGCAAGCTGTAAGACTCTTATTAAGCTGAAAGTCTACTACACGCGTTTTTGCGTCAACGCTTTCAGGCGTTTTACGCATTCCACACTTTTCAGCGTTTCAAGTAACATGCGACGCTTTTTACGCAGACGCTTTTTTTGTTATTTTATAATCGCAAATTTCTTAAACTTTATTACAAGAGCAAAATAGTACACTATACAAACATAATCATCGATAGCATTGAAAATAGCATCAAAAACAGCTAACCTGTTAGGACGCCGCTGATTATGCTTACAAAAGTAGAAAGTATACCTACTTTTTACGTTGGACGCGTCAAGGCGTCATGCTCTGTAAAGCTTAGTCGACGTTTAGACGATGCAAGTCTTATTGATCAGCTTCTTATTCAGCTGTGAGAAAGACAGAGAAATTAATACACATATCTCTGTTTTTCTAGCAACTGAATAAGAAGCTGATCAATAACACTTGCATAGTGAAAACTGGGACTTAGTACTCTGTTCAAATTTGCGAAAAATGTTGATCATGGGTTTTTTCATACGAAAAATATAATAAGTAACCAATCATAACTAGCCATTGAAAGTATGCTGCAATTGGGAACGTTTAAAAAACCCCAATTTGTTTGTTGCAAATTCCACACGAAAAAAGTGGTGCTCATATTATTTCGCATGAAGACTCAAAATGTTGTAGAAACATATCATATGTTTTTCACAAAATAAACAGAGTACTACTTCTGCAGCATTTTTTCGTAAGCAATTCGCGTCAATTTTTTGATATGGACATTTGACAGCATTTCGCACGAAATGATGAACAGAGTCCATGCTTTACTCTATACGTACAACTACACTGATTCAACTTGTTTGACAGTCGCATATGACTCAAAAAGCGTGTAACGCGTGTTATAGACTTTCAGCTTTAATGGGCTTTGGCAACACATCAAACTGATCAAATTCATGTATGTATTCATGGTAGAATAATATAACAGGGATAGAAATGTCAAACATTAATAGAGAAGGTATGTGTGTGTTTCTATAACAGAACCAGCAAACATACGTGTGGTATTGTGTGTGCAATGTAGTTATTTCACATATTCACAACATCTGACAATTCGTACCATGAAAAAAGCAAATAAAAAAATGATCAGCTGGCGTTCCAGGGTTACCTTGTATTTTATTCTACCATGTATGTATTGGAAATATTTTTTTTACTTAAAGGGCCGTGGCAATTTATCAAACTGTTTGATCAAATTCATGTATGTATTGGTAATATTTTGTTTTGCTTAAGGCCCTGATTCACTATCCTACACGATCGCACGATTCATTCACAGGAAAATTTTACAGAAGTCTGACAGAATTTAAAAAATCGCTTCAAAATGGCGTTGTAGGTGCCACACCATTATACAAAAATGATGCAAAAACATCTGTTTGCTTTGAATATGCACATGATCGCATGGAAACTATCATTTTATGAAAATTTTCATAAATTTTTCCAAATCGCACGACTTGCCAAAAAAATCTGTCACACAGTTGCATTTTTAGTCCACACTACCATACTTGTTTAGCACACATGTAATTTTTGGCGGATCGCGCGATTGTGTAGGATAGTGAATCATGGCCTTTAGTACAGCAACCCTGCAGACAAAGTAACTGGTATGTAGTTGGAACTATACCAGTTGCTTTTTGCTTCAGACTAGTTGCCTATCTATCCTTTTCTCATATATCGAACTATCGATTTTAACATTGGGTTTTCATAGGGGACCAAATAGTTCATTTGTATACAGTTATATCCCAGTTGGAGTCCTAGTTATTGTAAACTAGTACGCTTACTAGTTTTTTTATTAAGAGTTTTGTAACTCTTAAAAAAACTTTGGCTCAACCGGGTTACGAACACGCATTCTTCATACGTTAAGGCAAGTACTCTTCCCACTGAGCCACATTCTACTTATTTTTTTGGTTTTATATAAAATCGAATACCTGAAAATTTTGTCATTTTTTGACTAGTATCGTTACTAGTCTCGATACAACTCGTAATATGATTGTGCTTTTTTGACTATTATCGTTACTTGTCTCGATACAACTAGTAATGTGATTGTTCTTTTTTTACCAGTAACGTTACTACTCTCGTTGCAACTAGTAATATGACTGTCGTTTTTTGACTACTGCCATTACAACTAGTAATATGGCTGTCCCAAAGCGTTACTAGTTGTAACTTTAGCTGCTGGGAACTTATCAAATTCATATCATCAAACTTCATTTGAAATTTGTTGTGAAAAAGAAAGAACTTATTTATTAAAAAACAGCCACTCATCAAACAAGCTTCAAATTTCGTCATCGGTGGTAGTGAAAATCAAAAGTGTTTTGTTTTTCATCAAACTCACATCAAACTATACGTGTGAGGTTTTTTGCACTAATACAGTCACAAAAATCTCTCTTTGATCAAACAGTTTGATAAGTTGTCATGCCGCTTTACTTATAGCACCATGGTAGAATAATATACAAGGTAGCTCTGGAACGACAGCTGATTATTTTTTTATTTGCTTTTTTCATTGTACGAACTATCAAATGTTGTGTATATGTGAACTAACTACGTTGCACACACAATACCACACGTGTGTTTGCTACTTCTGATATACAGACCCTCACACATACCCTCTCTATTAATGTGTGACATTTTCTATCCCAATATGTACATTTGTGTTAGTTATGCGGCTACCTGTTATATTATTCTACCATGCTTAGCACAGCAACACATTAAATTCATATTATCAAACTTCATTGGAAAGTTGTGAAAAAGAAAGAACATGTGATTTTAGGACGGAAATGTTTCATAAAGTTTTTGTTTGTTGAAAATTTGTTGTATCAATTCGCCTTGCGTACTTCTTTGTGCAAGAGCCATTCTTGTGAGTAAAATTCTCAAATTACCCAGAATTTACTCAACTACTGGACTTTACTGGAAAAGTAAACAAACGGACCTATAATCAGGTCAATGCAGCTCGGCAGCTGTTTATTGCTTACTATCGTAAAGATGTCAAACTTCATATAAAAAATCTAAACAAAATTATTTATATATGGAGTTTGTTTGACATCTTCACGATATGGCATTTTTGTTGTAGAGATGCATAGACCTAATTATTGGATCATGCTCCAAACCTGAATTACCGTAAGACCTGCGTACTACGCTTTATTAACCATGAACCGGATTTAAGAATGAATTATGAATCAGCTTTTTATAATACATTTTTATTCAATTCAGTTAAGCAACAATTTTATATAGCCTTTCCCCATTGAAGTGTTATTGGCCATACATTTTAAATACAGTGCCACAGTCTCTAAAAACTGCTATATTTTTATTTAGTGTTATATTGACTTTCCTACGTAACGTTTGCAGGTAACGTGTTTGAACTTTACAAAAATATTAATAATGTCTGTCGGTCGCGTTTTGGTATACGGTGGTAAAGGAGCTTTGGGAGCAGCTTGTGTATCTCAATTTAAAAGCAACAATTATGTGAGTTTTATTAAAACAAAATAAATTGATTTATAATTAACATATTATTTTGTTTTTAATGCCCTTCTACTAAATGTACTTTCACTTTGCTAAACAAACTTGATTTTTATTTCTTCTATACATACGTGCTACATACACATGCCTGGATTTATGTACATACATATGCATTAAATAAGTGGGTTGGAAGCATAGATTTGAGTGAAAATAGCCAGGCTGATGTAAGTATAGTTGTACCCCGTGATGCTTCTTGGACGGACCAAGAACAAGAGGTTTTGACCAAAGTCGGTGATGCGTTAGAAGGAAATAAATTAGATGCTGTTATATGTGTAGCTGGTGGTTGGGCTGGCGGAAATGCTAAAAAAGGTACTTATCTACATCCATTTAGATATGCATACATATCGGCCATATACTTCAATAGTGTCATAACTAAAAAATTTAGTTATGCAGAAAAAGACAAGCTTTAATTTTACTATGTACAACTTAATGGAAAAACAAAAGTACATTCTTCTCTCAAGATATGTGTATACAAAATATTTTTACGAAAGTTTTATACATTATAAAGACCGATATGATGATTAATTCTGCATTATTAACTCAGAAATCAAGTTTTTTTAATTATGACACTATTGAAGTATGTACATAAATGAACGATATGTATACCCTGAAGACAAAGTGATTAGTATGGGGTTAGAAATATAGTTGCTTTTTAATTCAGACTAGTTGCCTGTCCTTTAAAAAAAGCTATAAATAAAGAAACTAGTAAACGCACTTGTCTACAATAATTAGTATTTCAACTAACATATAACTATTATACAAATTAACTAGTTGAGTTCTTATGACAACCTAATATTAAAATCGATAGTTCGACATGAAAAAGGGCAGGCTATCTAAATAGACCTCTATATTATTATGACCCAGGGAGACTACAACGCAAAGTAACAAAAATTGTGTTAGAGAAAACATTTTCTTTGCTATGATAATATGATAAAGAGGAATGGGATGTAAAAGGGAAAGAACTACATTTAAATGCTACAAAAAGCAGCAGGTAATACTTCGTGATTTTACAAACACCTCACACTAGCTATGAGCTCCACACATTTTATGGATGTAAACCTTAAAATAAATGAAATTTTGAGAAATCATATCTAGGTTTTTCCACAGGAAGAGTTTTGAATGAATTGCATTTAATAAATATGCTGGACTGAGGAAATGAATTTTGTACGTGAAAAGATTTAGCGACCTATGTAAATATTCACTTTATATAGAGATTTTATGCTTGCAGAATTTAACTATTGATTATATAATGATTTAATCAAATTATTTGATTTGATAATTTTAGATTACGCTACTAATTGTAGCGATTTATTTGGCCCGGAAATTTCCATATCGCCATGACTAATTAAGGCTTTCGCCTAAGGAGCCTCCTCCAAGAAATTCGCGTCGATCTGTACCGATGTACAGAAAGCCGGAATCCTCAAAATCCTCTCCTGTTTTCTTTCAATGAGTTTTGTTTGGTTTTCCACCACGATTTCAAAGTACGCTTTCTTAGAAAGCTAGGTTAGGTTATCAAAATAAGTTTTTGCATGCGGTTAACAACCAACGACACGAAACAGCAACTCGGCATCGTGAAACGCAAAACTCTCGAAGGTCAATAAACGAACAGTGGCCTAGTTGCATTTACGAAGTAATTGCCAACGACGCGTGATGTTAACTCGCCCAGAGCTGCTTTACGACTGTTGATCAAACTATGTTTATTAAAAAAGAAGATTCACATATGTATGTATGTAACTATATAAGGCTGACAACGTAGAGGCCCAACTGAAACGTAAAAAACCTAAAGGCTCAGTTAGCCGACCGTAACGTTGATGTAGTTGGATGTTCTGATCGTTTCTGTCACATTGAAAACTTATGAGAGAAACGATCAGCACGTGCAACTACATCAACGTTACGGTCGGCTAACTGAGCCTTAAGCCTGATGTCGAAAACCTACCAGTGAGTATATACCTGGCACATTTTTATCATTATAAATGTCAAATCGTTATCAAGATAAACATTTATCAGGTATGGACTGCATTCATTAGCATTAGCATTGCAGTGTCTTGACAATTTTGTCAGAGCTCAAGCTTCGACAAATTTTTAATTTTATTGCAAAATCATTTAAAACATTTTTAGTTTGTTAACAAATGTTCTTGAAAATTACAACTGTCCCATACAACAGATTTAGCTAAAAACTCCGATTTGATGTGGCGTCAAAGTGTTTGGACGTCTGTTATTTCAGCGGCTGTGGCTGCACAACATTTGAAAGAGGGCGGCGTGTTGGCTCTGACTGGCGCCAAACCAGCTTTAGAAGGAACTCCTGGCATGATTGGGTACGGCATGGCTAAAGCTGCTGTTCATCAACTCACTCGCTCTTTAGCTGGCAAAGATTCGGGGTTACCAAACAATACTTTAGTTGTTTCCATTTTGCCAGTAACTTTGGACACTCCAATGAATCGAAAATGGATGCCTAAAGCCGATTTCACCACTTGGACTCCTCTGTCCGAAGTAGCCACGTTAGTATTCAAAGCAATTACTTTGTAATGTGTATGTGAATCTTAAAAATATTTTTACCTCAGACATTTTTATAAATGGACAAAAGGAGAAGATCGTCCCAAATCCGGTGCTCTGCTGCAACTAATTACCAAAGATTCCATTACGCAACTAGTGGAAAGTGCTTAAATCTCATTGCTATCAGTAGTGCTGGCGCTTTTTAATATGATATATTTAAATAAACTAATTTTTTTTATGAAAAATTAAGTTATTAGGAACTCCAGTAGCTTGTTTTCTCTGTTAATTTTAAGACGTTTTATACCCAATGCAATTATTACTTTTTTGTTTCTTAAAATTAAATGGTAATATACATACACACATACATATAAATGACGTTAAATTTACATATAACTCAATGAAAATGAGTATATCACTTTTTTACACAAGATAACAATATGACGATAATGCACATTTATTATTAGCACAAAAATTATATATTTTGGGCTATAACATTGTTTGACCTAATGAGCGATATGTACATAGAGATGTACATATATCTGTATATACATACAGAATTAAAATTTATATAAATTTTGATGATAACCTTTTCACATCATGTTTACCACTACATTGAATAAATATGTAGTTTATAAATAAAAAAAATATCAATCATAAATGAAACCAAGCGATTTTGTCAACATATAGCAACTTCTTCCTATTTAAATCGTTACATTTTCATAATCTATTTCCATCACACTAGATCTAAAAAAAACTTTAAAAGAATAACTCTTCTGTTTCTTAACGTATCTCTACATATTTTAAACGTACCTAACATTTTATGAATTTATTTTTGTTTATGAGTTTAAATAATTTACAAAGCTTAGTGGCATTATTACAACTTGGAAATAGTTAAAGGCAGGATTCTGTCGGTCGGATAAACTATTTATCTTTATTAAAACTTTACTTTAACAGGACAAAATCCTGCCTCTAACTATTTGTAAGTTGTAATAATGGCCCTTAGTCTATTTTTCAAGCTAAGCCGATTTCACCAATTTTGTTCAAATATAATTTTTGTCAAGACAAAATTCAGCTTTATTGATTGATTTCATACCAACATTCTTAACTTTAATTTCGTTTCCGATCGGAAACTCCGTTTCATTTCGTTTCAAGCAGAAACGGATATCATGAACGTAAAAACGGCTTTTCCAAGAAAGTGCTGCTAAGTTAGTCTGTATTGGATTCTATGAACATCCCGCTGTTCATTAAACTGGTGCTTACAAACGAGGTAGAAGTTCATTATGCTTCATATCTTGTACTATTAGATCACTCAAAAGCATTCGATATGGTAAAGCATCATGTTCTTTATTTTAAGTTACATAAGATGGTTAATTATCATTGTATTCCGGTTGTTTTTGTAGTTTATTCAAAATATTTAGGGGCTGTTCACAAATATTCTCAAAATCCATGTGGCAGCATTGATAACTTCTCTGCCCAATTAAATGCAACTCTGGTTATCAAAGCGAAACCGTTCCCAACCAGGGCTGCCATATCTTTTCTGACCTATTTAGCCAATTGGATTTTATAAATCACCGTCACCAAAATAAATTGCATGTAATTTTTCTCAACTCCCCGGTTCGACTAGCAATAAATATCTCAGCAATATTAAAATACCATAGCGAGATTGCTTATTGCTTTATTATGTTAACTATATGAGAACACGCAGCTATGTTAACTCACAATGCAATGCAATGCATTTTTAGCAAAATAATGGCTGTTTTCCTAAATGTATGTTTACGTGTTACAATATTAATACCGATTGATTCATTGTAAAGTTAGTGTGTGTCTTGCTTTGCATACACATTTTTATAGATACACAATTTGCTCTTCTATGCGCAATATTAATACCGATTGATTCATTGTAAAGTTAGTGTGTGTCTTGCTTTGCATACACATTTTTATAGATACACAATTTGCTCTTCTATGCGCATCGACAACAGAAATTATACGTTTAGGAACATACCACATTGTAATGATTTTAAATGTTACATTTAGGAACAAGTTGCAATGTATTACTACAAAGCAACATGTGTTTAGGACACATAAAAGTAATACTAAACATTTAAAACGTTTTTCTATAAAAATTTTTTCGCAGTATTGGGTAGTATTAATAAAAAAAATTATTTGATTTTTACTTAAAAATTTGTTTTAAAACACAAAATTCTGGAAATTATAGAATATAAACTAAAAACTTTCTGTTTTAAACAAATTTTTAAGTCAAAAGCAAATAGTTATTTTATTCATACTACCCATTATTTATCATTCCAATATATTTATTAATTTCATTCATTTTATCAAAAGTCAAACGCAGTACAAAAATGTGGAGCCCGATACACTACACCAGTATGCACGCGTAATCACGTGTTGGCGCCAGTGGTTGGCATATGGCGTGATTGTACGATTTGTGTAGCGACGTCAAACAGAGTTTGATATTTTGCTGATGGTACCATTTTGTGGTATTGTGTATAGTGAATTTAGCTCAGTTGAGAAAAGTTATCAAAGAATAAACATCGGGGTAACACACATTTACTTGAATAAACTACTCATAAATTAAGAAAGAAGGGACAAAATATGTATTGTAAAGTATTTCTGCAATAAAACATATCATTCCTAATAATTTTTTAATAAAAAACCCGCGTTTTCCTTAATTTTTATTTTAAAAATAAATGCGGTGCGCACTAGGTACAACAACTCATCCATCCGTACAGAATTTTTAAAGAAATTAATATTGCACCAGTATGCTTGTATGGTATGTGTTTCGAGCACGATTCAACATCACTTGTTTGTGCCAGTATACTGGAGTAGCGTATGCTCTGCTTAAGCATGGTATTGTGTTCAACATTTCACGTGAAATGCTGTCAGAACACATATATAAAAATTGGCATGAATTGTTCATGAAAAAATGTTGTATAAGTAGTACTCTGTTTTTCTTAAGGAAAAATATGAAATGCATTGGCAACATTTTAAGTTTTCATGCGAAATAATATGACTGGCACTTTTTCGCATGGAATTTACAACAAACATATGAAGATTATAGCAAACGTGCATGTCATATTTTTCGCATTAAATAATCAATGTTGCCCAATATTTTTCACAATTTGAATACAGTACCGGGCCTTAGGCAATATCTTTTGCACTTGTTACTACACTAAACGTGTTTTTACCTCATTCGACCATCAACTCTAAAAGTCAAGATAAAAAGTTTTCGTCCAAATACCATATAAATTTCGTTTAGAATCGATTTTGCTATAAAATATTCACTCTACGTCTGTACCTGATATATTTTTATCGTGACAAGTCAATCCTCATATTGAAAAATAATTTGTTTTTTGTTAGCTGTTTTTCATATATGGAGTTTGACATTTGTCATGATAAAAATATATCAGGTATATAAATATATAAAAATATATCAGGACATAAAAATCGTAAAAAAAATTCGTATCGCCAAACCTAAAACAACCGAGCAAGTTTAAAAATCGTCACGTTTGGCGAGAAATCGCAATATCTGACAGCCCTGTTTTCCAACAAAAGCAAATAAGAAAAAGAAACATTTTCGAAAAGCCATCGAAATATTCTTTTTGTTTCCTTATAAAAAAGATTAGACTGCATCAAACAAAAGGACAAAGGACCTTTTAGAAACAAGTTTGCATTTATTACATACCTAATTAGTCTTCGGCGAATTAAGCAAAGAATAACACGTTTTAGAAGGAACTCTAGCATAAAGTCGTGGCCCGTTAAAGTATAGCACATTATATCGGATAACTTTCCAAAGTGTAATATATCATTATGAATAAACGTAACAATGTAAGTATATTGTTTGAAATAATTTTTATTAAAGGATTCAATGATTCCAAATATTGAAATACCTTTTAACTAATTGCTTGTTAAACATTTTTATTTACTTTTCAAGATACGTTTGCCTCCAGAGGTCAATCGCCTTTTGTATGTACGTAATTTACCATACAAAATTACGTCCGAAGAGATGTACGATATATTTGGCAAATTTGGAGCCATACGTCAAATAAGAGTGTATGTTTGAATTATTATTTTTTTTTAAGAAGACTATATTTGTTCTTTTTTAGTGGCAATACGCCTGAAACACGTGGTACAGCCTTTGTTGTCTATGAGGATATCTTTGATGCAAAAAATGCTTGTGACCACTTGTCTGGCTTCAATGTATGTAACCGTTATCTTGTGGTGTTATACTATCAATCAAACAAAGCATTTAAGCGATTAGATGTGGATAAAAAGCAAGATGAATTGAATAACATCAAAACGAAATACAATTTAAAAACACCGGAACAACCTTAAAAAACATTTTTGAAATTTCCGATCTTTTTCTCTTGATTTTAATTTAACTATAGTTTCTTCGACTTCCGATTGTAATTCTTTTTCACAAATTCTATCGAAAAGTTTCTTTAGTTTTTTATTTTACTTAATGAAAAGTTTTTTCTCATTAGGACAGTGTTCAGGAAACTGCATCTATTCCTGTTTTTATTTATCATTATCAATCATCATCTTATAAAAGCATTCATTCTCATCATAAAAATAACAAGCAAATGTAAAAGGAATAAAAAAAATTGCAAAATAAAAAAACTAAATTTTATGGCAGGAGCGCCTACTTTAATTCGAAAATAAACTGCCCCAATGTTTTATCGCAGTGGGGTTATTATGTATTTCGATTCGAAAGAAAATATTTTCGAAACGCAATACATAATTATTCCGATATTTTCTACTTTAACATTTGTTAAGAAACATCTATACGATCCACAACACCTACAGCAGGCTGTGAATTGAACGTTGTTATGCATCAATAGTGCTACAATAAATAAGGTAAAATTATAATACAGTATCCATCCTCGACACACCCGGGAATACTTTCGACATTAGGAACGTCAATTCGAATCACATATTTTAAAATATAAAGTTAATGCCTTATTCTATTTGGCGTCGTCAATTTTGAGTCAACATCATTATAACACAACGTCAATACTAATGTTGTATTCCCTAACAGTCTTATGACGACGTTGACTGTTTATCGACAGTAGTAATTAAATATAACACACATATCTAATATTTGAGCCAGTTTATTAATTTTGTTCACTATTTTCAGTAAAATATGTTGCCAGCCATCGATAAATGGCAATAGTATCAACGAGAATACGGATTTACAACAAACGGCGTTGCCTTATGTTGACGACGGCAAATAGAATAATGGTTAGCTTGATGCACTACTTACAACATATCGTCACATCAACATGCAAACGTGATAATGGTCCGGGGTATACCATTACTTCCGCTTCTAACTAATTGTGTTTCTCTTAATGTAGTTTGTTGCATTTAATTTTTCTAGGTCAATACATCTGTCTTCCATATCTTTCTGGGCCTTCCTCTTTTGTGTGTACTTTCTGGTGTTTGTCTATATATTTTCTTCACTATTTTATCATCAGACATTCTAATAACGTGTCCTAGCCATCGAATTCTTTGGGCTTTTATAAGCCTTGCTGTGGTTTGGTTTTTGTTAAGTGTGTCTAATTCATTATTCTATTGGGCCCAAAGATCTTTCTCAATAGTCTCCTTTCAAAACATAGCAACTGGTTCACTTCCGCTGTTTTTAGTGTCCATATTTCACAGAGATCTATACAAACTAACTTTTGTTGTACGTGATAGTAGCTTTGATTTGAGTAAACTTAAGTTTAAAAACCATATTTTATTTGCTGCCTGTATTCGATCTTGAACTGCTGCTTAGGTATCTTTATGAGAGCTTAAGGTATTTAAACTCATGTACGACACTGAATGAATAGTTTTCAACTGTAAGATTTGTTGCGCGCATATAAAAGATCTGTACATTTATTTTGTTTTGTCCACGTTGACTTCTAGACCAATTACTGGATTATGATAATACAACTCAAAACGCATCATTTACTGAAAAAATTTACCGTTTTTACTTACTGTTATGCAAATGTGATAAGTCGACAAAACATCAAAACAAAAATTACGTGAGAAGTTGAGGTAAAATTTAAAAATTATTTCATTATAGTATCTAGTCTGCTCGAGAACTCTTCGCACTTTTATATAATAATCGTCATAAATCAAAAAACTTGTTTTGCAGAAACGAGTTTGAAGTTTTAATTTTACACACAACTTAAAGGAAATAAACTTATATATAGTAAGAAAATATTTTTGGAACATCATTTTAATAAAATGCTCTAGCTCTGTATGGGCGCGGCTCTGCCCACTTTTCTAATCACGATGTATTGTTAAGGGAAGTCAATGTGTATGCAAAGTTTCATAAGAATCGGTTCAGTAGAACTTGTAGAAAAAGCTCTCGCAAGATTTGCCATTATTAAACAAACTAACATAGCAAGTTAAATAAAAGGTTTGAGAAGAACATTTTATTTCTATAGAGTTGGGTATACAAGATATGTGTATGGAATTTTTACACAATATGAAGAACGATATGGCGAATAAAAATCACATTTTTAGAAAAAGAGTGAAAAATCAATTAATTAACTATAGTATAATGTATATTTTTATTATTAATTAAATTTTTAATGCAAATATAAGTTTGTGCTCAAAAAACTTTGAACAATCTTAAAAATACGCATGTATGTACATATTTTTTGCATCTCTGTATCAAAATGTGTAAACATAATGTTCGATATATAATTTCCTTCTATTTCAAAAAATAAAAATATCTTGGCTATTGCAACAAAATGAAGATAAATTTATGTAAAGAAAGCGCATTATACAATAAATTTAAATCTTAATAGTAAATCTTTCAAAAATCATGAAACGTAAAAATACAATACCATGAATTATACAATAATTGTTTAAAAATTTTGTTTTGTACGAGAGTTTTACGCATTTCAAGAGTACATATAGCTTGCAATTACTAAAATGCATTTATAAGCTTAAAATCCTCTATATTGAGCTTCGTTTTACTTTACAATGGCCGGATAGCTTTGTAATAAAACGGTATGTATGCTTGTTGATTGTAAATATAATTACATACATTAATAATTGTCCAAAACATTAGGGTAAGAAATGTCATCATGTTGACTTTCTGTTTTGAGAGCACTGTCAGAAGTGCCAGTTTCTATATTTTTATTGGCGGTAGTAGTTGCGACAGTATCAGTGGTATTTGTAGTCTCTGTACTAGATAAATCACTTGGTAATACATTGGTTGCAATTGAAATATCAGCTCCTGGTGGTAAACGTTCTTTTGGTATGGCTTTAGGTAGATTGGCCAAAGCCTCACGCTGACGACGTTGTAAGTCTTCTTCCTTCCGTTTAAGCTCTTCCAATTGCCTGCGAGCTTCTTCAGCTATTGCTTCACGATCTTTTTCCTGTTCCCGTTTGATGGCATATTTCTTACGTTCTTGTTTAACCAATTCTTCTTTGGCCTTGAAGGCAGCTTGGGGTATGTAAGTGGGCCGTTCTTGGTGAACTTTCATATGGCGCTTTAATGCCACGACTTGAATGAAACGCATATCACAATGGGAACAGGCATGCGGCTTTTCACCTGTATGTGTCATTTCATGATGTTTAAGAGTTTGAGCCTTTGCGAAACGCTTGTGGCAGTATCTACAAGCAAAATCTTTCACGCCTTGATGTACGATCTTGTGATGACGCCTTAGATTACCAGAACCATTGAATCCCTGACCGCAATCGGGGCAGGTGTATTTTCCTTCTTTCATCATGAAATTTATCTGAGGAGACCATGAAGGCAAAGCTACTTGAGAAATGGGATTGACAGCTGTGCCAGCTAAGTCTGCAATATCGACGCGCTCAACGCGTCTCGGATCCTTGGGTATAGAGTTAACAGAATCAGCACAAACCTTAAGAATTTCATCTGCTACCTTTTGATGAGATTCTTGGGTATTTTCGGGGTTCGGTAAATCTGGCATTGGTTCAGCCTCTTCGGCAGGCACTTCTCCCAGCTCAACCTGACGTTTGCGATAAACTTCTATAGCCCGCAACACACGCTTTTCATGAGTTTTCAAATGTTTAGTAAGACCTTTCGGATATAAGAAACGTTTGCCGCATACTTTGCATTCGCATCGCTTTTCACCAGTGTGAGTCATCTCATGCATTTTGCAGGCATTCGACTTTCCGAATTGTTTGCCACAATATTGACATGCATAATCCTTGATCTTTTCATGTACAACACGAACATGCATACGCAGGTTCTGCTTATTATGTGAAGCATGAGGACAGAGATGGCATTTGAATTTTTTCTCTGTATTATGTGTGGCGATGTGTGTATTCCATTCTTGACGAGTAGTCTTACCAACACCACAATATGGGCATACATAATTTTTAATTCCGGCATGTCGCATTAAATGGTCTTTTAGAGCGCTATTGATGACAAACCGTTTTCCACAAATATTGCAAGGGAATGGCAATTCCTGACCAGTATGTTTAAACATGTGTTTTTTCAAAGCCATGGGGCACTTGAAAACCTTTTCGCATTCAGTGCAAGGATACGATTTCGGAACATCCTCCTTTGCCATCTTGTGTACCCTCTTCAAATGCCAATTAAGTATACGACGACGGGTAAACATCATGTCACAACCCTCTTGAGAGCAAGGAATTTTTTCTACTGTTTCGTCATGGCAATGTTCAACATGCAAACGTAAGCCGTAGGCTGTAGTGAACCCCCGTTTGCATTGCTCCACTTCGCATTGGAATGGCAACTTGTCATTGTGATACTTCATATGCTCCTCATAGTTTTTAGTCTTCTTGAATTTCTGATGACAAATATGGCATTCAATTATGCGATGCAAATGACGCTCAGCAGCAGGTATTCTTTTACGTTTCGGCTTTACTTTCGGATCTTTATTATCCGTTTCTGATTTATCATTTTCCTCTTTAACGTCTTTTTTGATACTACGTATTCTGGAGGCTAAAGGCTTGTCATCATCACTATCACTATCATCATCATTGCCATTATCACCCATATCAGGAAAATTAAAGTCTACATCACTGTCCCTATCAATGTCACTGGATTCATCACTTACAAATTCTTCTTCTTCCTTCGGTGGCACCTCTTCTACTTCCTCTTTGTCAACAGTTTCTAGCATTTTAAAAACATCATCTTCATTTTCTAACATTTCCATCTTGTGATTAGTCAGCAATGGATCAAAGTTTAAATTGTCATCCTCGTCTTCTGGCATTTGTACTCCCTCAATAGGAGCTGTAGCGGGGGCCTCCATAATATCAAAAGTAGGCGCACAGACAATTTTATTGTTGGCGACCAATTCTTGGAATTTTTGCACCGAATCCACGCATAACTTTTGAAATTCCGCCATATCACTAAGGCGGGTATAACAAACCCCACAAATACTATTTGGAAACCCATCCTGGGGCTCCACCGACAGCGATGTGCACATACACAATTTTTTTGCCAGTCCGGGCACTAGAAACAGATCATATGAATTACCATTTTGTAAATATTCTAAACATATACGACAAATGGAATGAAAATCCATGACGGAGAAACTTTTTCACAAATTTTACACTAAAACTTATTTTTTACAACAGAATCTTTAAAACTGAGAGAAAATAATTTAATCCTTCCATGACGCGTCAATATTTTCTCCCATACTAAAAAAGAGTTGCCGTGCAGCGTACTAAATTATTTATACTTGAGTAATACCACAGAATAACAGAAATACACACTTTGACTTTTCAAATATCATGAAACGCAAGAGGTAGCTCTATATCTGTAGCTTGGTGCTAAGGGGCTATTCACATATTTTTTAACGCTAATTTCGAAGTTCTTATAACCCTCCCCCCTTCGTAGCGCTTTTTACAAAATTTGCAGTATAAATTATTCAATCCGTAACAAATCTTGCCCCCCCCCCCCAGAGCGCTATCTAATATGTGAATAGCGCCTAAAAGAGCCAATGTCAAAACATTCACTTTTAAATTTAATACATGAGTTCATAGTGATATTGGCTAGCAAGATCCGTATGAAGCTGTTCTGGGTATCATTAAACATTGGCTGTTTCAGCAAAGTAAAAGAGAGTTAGAACAGAAACCTAATGCAATGATTACTTCAAAACACCAAAATATTGACATATACCCTTTTAACACCAAGCCACAGATATTAGTCAAATTAATATTGTCTGGACTTTTCTAGTCTACGATACATATTGATACATATTGATACATTTTGTTTAAATTTCGAAGTTAAAATACATGTGAGGGGGCTAGAGCACAAGGGGTTCAAGCGCCAAACTAAAAGAAAATTGAGTAAATTGCAGGAGTCAATACTTAGGCTGAGGCGACACGGGCGTTTTTAAAACGCGGCGCTTCAGCTTTTTATATTAAATTTGAAAGTTCTCCATTTTTAAAACTTAAAATTTAATATAAATAGCAGAAACGCCGCTTTTTAAAGAAGCCCGTGTGGCCTCAGCCTTAAGGGCGATTCACATATTAGGTAACGCTATTTTCAGAAGTATCAATTATCCACTCTGTAACAAATCTATAACACCTCCCCTGGAGCGTTACGTAATATGTGAATAGCCTATTAATATTAATATCTATCACTTTAAAAAGTTCAGACCTGTATGATGACCTCAAACAACTGTATGTATTACAAAACATAAAACAAATGAAGTTTATTTGCCGATAGTTAGGCATTGTCTATATGCATTTCATTGGCGCTTTACCAGATCGTTAGTAGACTTCAACCACAACTTCGAACAGTTACAAACCTCTTACCTTATGCACAGACTTCCAATATGCAATGCATAGACAATGCTTAACTATCGGCAAATAAACTTCATTTAAGATAGAATTGTGACAATGTGTCATATAATAAATTTCTTAAAACATAGAATATTAAGTATGAAATGCATGGCACCAAAAAACTTTGAAGCTTGATTACTCAGAATATTTTTATTTGCATTTACATCCCTTGAGCTCAAGGTAGATTTATTTACCAGGTAATCTTGATTCCACAGCTGTTTACTATTTTTTTTATTTGTAGCTGTAAATTTTGTATTAAAATACACAAGTTATGTTGTGTATGTGCTTTAAGAATTTGACATTTTCAAGGAACTGCGACTACCTGGTAAATAAATCTACCTTGCCTTGAGCTTTATGCCCCTCATATGTACATACATACACTAAAAATTTGTTTATTGCATGCATGTGTATCAAAACTTTGGTTTATAATCATGATTATAAAACTAAGTTTTGATACACATGCTCACAAACTTTTGATACATAAAAAAATTTGAAACAAAGCGAAATATAAGCAAGGCACTACTTTGTAATTTGGTAAAAAAAATCGCTCGGATTGTAATATAAGTAGCATACAAATTGTAATACTTTTTTCGATTTAAATTTCCGAGTAATTCCCCAAATCTCATTATCAACGTAGTTGTCTGTTCAAAACCGTTATATTTTCGTGGATTTATCCATGTAGCCTTATTATCAAAACCGACTTACCCCACTAGTCAAACTCCATAAAAAATAAGAATAAAATTTTTTCCCGAAGTGTAGCCGGTCATATAAATAGTTCTACAACAATAATGTGTGTTGTAAAATAAACTCCCCTTCACAGATACACCGTATGGCAGCCCTAGCAAAACTAATGTCAAAAAATTAAAAAGTATTTATACATAAAGAAGCCAGATGTATTTATTTATGCATACTTACGAAAAGTTGCCAGACTAAGCAACAAAGCTGTAAGTATAGAACACAAAATGGTAAGGCATTCATCCTGTTCATAGAATATTTTACGGAAATGGATCGGAAACGGAACCTCAATCATATAAAGAATGATTTTTAAAAATGTAGCGAAATTGCTTTTTCGGTTTATCTTGACAAAAGTCAAAGCCGATATGAAAAATTAGCACTATAATTTTTTGCTGTTTTTATGTATGAAATTTGACATACATGTTAGAACAAAATTAACGCTCGCCAGACGCTATGTAAATAAATAAGAATATATTATAAGTTATAACTTATTAAAACTAGTTTTAGATAAATCGGATAACTCTCAGGCGTACGCCATTGATCACAACGTTAACATTTTTTAAAATTTACCACGTCTCAAATTTTTACCTACACCCAACAAACAAAGGGTGAATTCTTGAATGCAGTACATTAGTGCAACCGGGCTGCAAACTATTCCAACTGTATTAAAAATTCTGGCTTAGTGCAGCAATCTGCAGGAGTACTGTCATATGTTTGCGTAAAGAAACTTTTGACGACAAATGTTTTGTTATTACACAATTACTGAGTTTGCGAATGTACCCACAGTATACTGTGTGTACGAAGTGTGTAAATAAGCGAGCAATAACTGTTATGTATTTTTATCAAAAAATTAAGCCAAATTTAAGGCCGACTAATAAGGTCTGCGCAACAGGAGCCGACATTTTCCTTTTGGGATTACGGCATACGATAATCGAGTACCTGCTGCTTAAATTCCACTCGTTAGCACTAGAGCGACCGAAAATCATTTTCTGCTACAAAGAATGAGTGTCTTCTTCAAATATGTAGGAAATACATATATTATGTATAACTTTGTATTTTTCAAATGTCCCATAAAAAAGAACTACTTTTACTTATTTCTTATTTGTAGATTAATTATGAACTAAAATTTTTCAAAATATGTACATAAATTTGAAATTTAAATACAAAATATAAATTAACAAATAAATAAACGTACACACACACACAAACCAACATTGTTTACTTTTCTTGTTGAAGCAATAGATGCGTTCGACTACCCAAAAGTTTTTACTGTTATCGACTGGATTTATTGAAAAAGTAAGCTAATGGTCCTACTATTAGTTTGTGTTTTATTTTCATGTTTGTTTTATACACTCTCATAGTCTCTCTGAGTAATTTTGTTTTATACACTCTCACAGTCTCTCTGAGTAATTTTGTTAATATGCTACACAAGTTTCCTGCAGTTTTTAGTATTGCATATCTGCTGCTGTGTAGGAAATGTAAAGGGGAAATCACTCTTCGTAGGAAACTGTTATTGCAGACCTTGCAAGTCTAGGATATATGCTACAATATGCAACACAAGAACAAAATATAATAGCGGAAATCACTCTTGGTGGCATATTTGCACCTCTAGCATGTAAAGTAACATTTTCTGCTACAAAGAATGAGTGTCTTCTTCAAAGATGTAGGAAATACATACTTACATACAAATATTATGTATAACTTTGTAATTTTTCAAATGTACCTTAAAAAACTACTTTTAATTTTTTCTTAATTTATTATTTGTAGATTAATTCTGAACTAACATTTATTAAAATGCATACATTTGATATTTAAAAACATAAAATAAATGAAAAAATAAAATAAACGTACACACACAAATCAACTTTGTTTACTTTTCTACTATTACTTTGTATTTTATTTTCATGTTTATCTTTTATACACTCTCAGAGAGTCTCTCCGAGTAATTTTGCTAATTGCATATATGCTAGACAAGTTTCCTACAGTTTTTAGTATTGCATATCTGCTACTGTGTAGGAAATTTTAGTTTCTTATATTTTGTTCTTGTTGTGTTGCATATTGTAGCATATATCCTAGACTTGCATGACCTGCAAGGTCTGCAATAGCAGTTTCCTACGAAGAAACTAACATTTCCTACACAGTAGCAGATATGCAATAATAAAAACTGTAGGAAACTTGTCTAGCATATATGCAATAAGCAAAATTACTCAGAGAGACCCTCTGAGAGTATATAAAACATAAACATGAAAATAAAATACAAACTAATAGTAGGCTTCTACGAGAAAAGTAAACAAAGTTGGTTTGTGTGTGCACGTTTATATTATTTATTCCTTTATTTTATGTATTTAAATATCAAATGTATGCATCTTTAATAAATCTTAGTTTAGAATTAATCTACAAATATAAATTAAAAGTAGTTTTTTATGGTACATTTGAAAAATTACTAAGTTATGCATAATACATATACGTATGTATGTATTTCCTACATGTTTGAAGAAGACACTCATTGTTTGTAGCATGAAATGATAGTTTATATCCTAGAGGTGCAAATATGCCACCAGGAGTGATTTCCGCTTAAGTTTGTTATATTTTGTTCTTGTTGTGTTGCATATTGTAGCATATATCCTAGACTTGCCAGAGCTGCAAAGTCTGCAATAGCAGTTCCCTACGAAGAGTGATTTCCCCTAATATTTTCTTTTACAGCATATATCCTAGACTTGCAAGAGCTGCAAAGTCTGCAATAGCAGTTTCCTACGAAGAGTGATTTCCCCTAATATTTTCTTTTATAACGTTTGTTTTGCAAAAAAGCATGGAAAATTACCAATAAACCTTATTACATTTGTCAAATCGACTTGGTGGTTGTACTAACTTAAAGAAACACAAAATGTTTCTTTAATGTATTACAAATTCTTAGTCGATTCAACAACCGGTGTGGAACAAGCTTGGTACACTTTTTAAAAATTTCGATACGTTAGCTATAGAATGCGGTAGTCCATCCATTCGATACGTGACGAATTTTTATTCGATACGAAAGCCTACTCGATAGCGAATGCTGTAATTCGGCCCCAGGTAATCGGTAAGCAACATGTAAAATTTTATTATATTTTAGCGATAAACACACATTTTAATATTAGCTTTAATGTTTTCAATACATTATTTGACATTATATTTCCCAAAAAAAATTGCTTTGTTTTATCAACGGGATTTCAAAATCCTATTTAAACTCTGCTAAAAAAACACAACAAGTTGCATATTTAACTTTTTATTTAAACAGGTTTATCAAAATTTAACTTGATGGTTTTTTCGGCCGTGATTGATAATTTGTGTTATGTCGTGGTGGAGGATGTCTTTGGGAAACGAGAGGACGATATTGTCCTGTCATTGATGTGTAAGATAAAGATGGCGGCATACCAATAAACTGTGCTTGATGTGGAGGCCTTATTCCAGGTATCATTGGCCACATGGAAAATGGAGAAAAGTGTGAGGCCGGAGGTGGCCGATGAGGAGAAGGATGCCAAGGTGGCTGTGGAGCTGTCCTGCCGGGCTATAAAAAAAGTTTATAAATATGTATAATTTTAAAGTTATATCGTCGTATGAAACGTAAAACCATTTAAGTAAAAATAATTTAAAAATCGGGGTTTTAACCAAGCCCATGTCCCCACAAATTTTTTGGCTTCTACTGCCATGCTCGGCAACGTTAAAATCGAAAAGAAAACAACGTAGCCACTATAAACTTGTACTATGTATTTCATAAACGGATTTCTCTCTACTTTAAAAAATTGTAGTTGCATGATTTTACGTTTTATATTACGATATGTATGTGTATGCATTAGTGTGTATGTATATGGTGCGTTCTTGATTGCGTAATCCTCAATTAACTTTCGAATTGGCTTTCAAATGCGAAATTTTTTCGACTAACGGCACTTTTCACAATGTATGATTAAAAGCTAACGTCGACTTTAACGGCAAGTTTTGTACGCCGAACTCCCGTTAAAGTCCATGTAAGAGTTAACATCGTACATTGTGAAAAGGGCCGTAAACATAATTTACAAAAAATATTTAAAGCAATTACTGAATTTTACTGGTTTCCTTTCGTTTATTTGAAAAACAAATTATTCTTTAAAATTTTTTGTAGTATATCTATGAACTGTTTTTCTTTTTTCTCTACTTTGGGAATGTGGTTTCAAGATCATTAACTTTTATTTTTTATGTTTTATTCTTTTATCTAAATTTTTTAATCATGTTTGTAATTTTATTACAGATTGACTTATATGTAATTCTTATTAATTTTTATATTTCTTTTATTTTATTAGCCCCCGACCAAAAAAAGAGGATTGTTATACGTTTGTAGTGTGTGTGTATCTGTACACGCCATCGTACGGCCCAAGCGACTGAACCGATTTTGATTTAGTTTATTTTCTTTGATAGGTGAAGAAAATTGGTCTAGCCGTTTAGAAGCTCTCTCCTCTTTTCTAGCTGTATCCTCTTGAATCTGTGTCTCTGTGACACCGTAGCACCCAAACGGCTAGACCGATTTCAATTTACATTTGAAGAAAATCGGTCCAGCCGTTTGGAAGTTATCATCATTAATTTTATTTGATCATTGATGTAGCACTTGTAGAAGTAAAAGTGAAACCGATTATTGCATTAAGGCTAGGATGAATTAATAAAAAAAGTTCTGGGTAATTTATTAACTACTCAACAAATTGCCAAATTTCGATTTTATTTTTTGTATCACGCCAGTTTTTTATACCTTTCACCAAAATGGTGAGGATATAGCTGTGGTTATCTTGGATAACGACATATGTTTTAAAAAATTTTCAACCAAAACTATTTTTTTTAAATAATCTTCACGGTATGAAACTTTTCGAAATTATTTTTTAAGGCTTTCCTAAATATCGGGAGTCCCAACAAGAACGCCGGATTTAAATTTGCCACCATTTTGTTAATACCAGGGACAGAAAATAATAATTATTTATGAATTAAAAAAAATCACTTATAAGCAAATATCGCTGAATCAAGTAAAGTATGTCATAAAATCGCTTGCTTTTAACAGTTTTATTTTTTGTCAATTATTTTCTAATTTTTATTTTTTTAGGCAGAAATAAAAATTATTTTCTGATTTATATTTTTCGAGCAGAAACAAGATATTTTTGGAATTTTACATACATACATAAATACTATATACAAATAATTCGCAATTGCCAAACTCACGGTTGACGAACAGCAAAAAATTGCAAAACATGACTTTTACCGTTGAAATAAGCGAAAAATTGCAAACAAGCCGTAAAATTTATTAAACATCGCTAAAATTGCAAGAAATGTCAAAAGCTCACAAAAAATTGTGAAAACTACGAAAATTCGCAAAAACTTGTTAACATTAAAAACATAGAAAAGTCTGAAGTCTAAAGCCAGGAACTGTCTAAAAAAATCACTTTTATCGCGACAAACTGCAAAATTGCAAACTAGCTTTAAAATTTCTTAAAAATATCTAAAAAGCTCGGAAAAAATCTCGAGAATGAAGAAAATTCGCAAAAACTTGCTAATATTAAAAAGGTATCGAAATGTCATATTGATTAAAAAATCGGTAAAACTGTAAAAAACCAAACACGGTTAAAAAAACACCTTTATCGCGAATATTAGAAATTCGCGCCATTTTCGCGATTTTTTCCTAATTTTTTGCATTCCTTACAATTTTAGATATTTTTAAGCAATTTTAAGGCTTGTTTGTAGTTTTACAATTTTTCGCGATAAAGGTACGGTGACCATATTTTTAAACAACAAAAAAAGGACATTTCGAAATGTAATAAATACCCAGCAAAAACTACTGCTTCGGGAGAAGCTGGTTGTTGTTGTGTCTCCTGCTTCGAAAAGCGCTCGAACATGCATGATTTTTGATCGCGATGTCTCACTTTGGAGCTCTTGTTTTTCATATAAAACAGCGCTTCTTTTAAAGCATCAAAAATGCTCTAAAATCATGTTTCTTCATCTTATTGCCTCATCCAGTTGTATCATCGTTAAACTACAGACAAAACAAATCCTGTTTTATTATAAATCTCTCTCTTCCATAAAATGCATGAGTGAGAAAGCATACTTTAAATGTATTAGTGTTTATTTGAAACAATTCGTGCGACAATTCTCTAGAACATTGCTGTCCAAAAATATTTTGCAACTGTATTGCCGAGAGAATTTTGAAGTACAGTAACACGATAAAGTAAACGCAAAGATGTTCATTAACATTTTATCACAAGAAATTTTGTTGGTCGTATAAATGTGTAATAATACAGTTCACACTGAATTTGATATTTTTTTACTTGGTAAAATGGAGAAATTTTCAATACATTTTGCCCCAATGCCCTTAGTTCTTTCAAATATATCTATTTATTTCTAATAAAAATCACTCTCTTTTCCATAATTTATTTTACACACTGTATGTGGCAAAATACCAACACAGCTACTATTCATGTACACTCGTCGCTCTAACGATTAAAAAAAAAAGAGTATAAAAAGAAATGAGGTATGGATTCTAAGCAATTGTTTGGTAAAATGGGCATATTTTCTGTAGAACCTATTTTGTTGAAAGCTACAATGCTACTGAATATGATTTTCTTTATTTTGGAGTTTGTGTTGAATAATTGTAAAATGCTGACTAACTTTGTAATTTAAAGATTATAAGCAATGATAGATCTCTGCCTTCTTTTTGAGCATCCTCGGATGCGCTTCAAAACATCGCATGTGGAAGACATGAATGTTTTTTACTGCTTCCAGAAACATGATATTTTTTGCTGGGTATTTTAAGTATTATTAAGTTTAATTGATATATTATATGTATTATTTATGTCGAAGTCGAATTTATGACTACGACAAATTGTCATAGAATAAAGAAACCATATAAAAGTTTTCTTTATTCTAGGACAATTTGTCGTAGTCACAAATTCGACTTCGACATACATAATACGGGTGAATATATAGTAATATACTTCAAACTGTGTAATATTAGTGAGTAGTACAAGTAGTAACATACATACTTATATTTTAGAGTTAAAAAAAATTAGTAATAAAAAAAGGACAATTCAATTAAAAAAAGGACTTTTATTGAAAAAAATTTTAAAGCACGTGTAAAAAAAAGGACTGTCCTCTTAAAAAAAAGGACGAATGGTCACCGTAGATAAAGGTGATATTTTTTAGTAATTTCTTCGATTTTTTAATAATTTTAACTAGGCATGTAACGATACACCATTTTACAAATTTTTTTCATTTTCGCAACTTTTTTTCATAGTTCTTTGCATTCGATACAATTTTAGACATTTTGAAAGAGTTTTAGGGCTTGTTTGCAAAGTTGCAATTTTACGCGAATTTTCGTTTTTTTTCGCGATAACAGTGCTCTTTGAGCCAGTTCTTGACTCTATTACAGTTTCATCGATTTTAAATCACTATCAGACTTTTCTGTTTTTAATTTAGCAAGTTTTTGCGAATTTTCGCGATTTTTTTACAGTTTTTTGCATTTCATACAAATTTATCTATTTTTAAGCAATTTAGTAGGGCTTGTAAAATTAAAAAAAAATTGCTTTTATTTCCGCTCGGAAATATATTAATCAGAAAAATCATTGTTATTTCTGACCAAAATAATAAAAATCATAAAATAATTATTTCTGCAAAAAAAAAAAAAATCAGAAATAATTGTTATTTTTGCCCAAAAAAATAAAAATCAGAAATAATTTTTATTTCAGCCCAAAAATATAAAAATCAAAAAAATAATTATTACGGTCTCTGGTTAATACGAGTTGTATCGCGAAATGTTAACGGAGTTTTTGTGACCCGAATTGGATGCAATTGATGTGGAGAATATGTTATTCCAACAAGACTGTGCGACCTGCCACACAGCACGTGAAACAATGGTGTTACTGCAGACCAAGTTCCCAAGCCGTGTCATTTCTCGATTTGGCGATCAACATTGGCTACCAAGATCATATCGCGAAATGTTAACGGAGTTTTTTGTATTTCGATTTTATAACGATACATTTTTTTATTCCTTGATGGCGTTTATTTACTCTTGTTTTTACAAGCGAAGCCCATATTAAGCTTTTTATTAACATGAAAAGCTTATTTATTTGACGTTTCTAAAAGTACGCACGTTTTTAGTATTTATTGCAAATGAAGTTAGTAGAAAAAGTCTGTCAATTCCACTTTGAAATCTAAAAGTGGTTTGATTACGAAGAAAATTTTCGTTTCTCGTTTTTAAAGAAGCAAATTACGGAATTGAAACCACTTCCGATCGGAATGGTATTCTATGACATGGCTGATAGATTTTTCATTCTATTAAGCATATGACCAAATATTTATTTGACGCTCCTAAAAGTATGCACGTTTTTAAGTATTTAGTGCAAGTGAAGTTAGCAGAAAAGTGTTTGTCAATTCCGCTTTGAAATTTAAAAGTGAGTGGTTCGATTTCGAAGAAAATTTTAGTTTTTCGTTTTCTGAAAAAGCAACTTACGGAATTGAAACCACTTCTGATCGGATTGTATTCTGTGACATAGCTGATAAAAACTTTGTCATTGTAAAAACGAAATACAAAATAAACGGAATCTGAAGACTGCAAAGCAAAGACGATCGGAATGCAAGTACAGAATTAAAGCCATTCCGATCGGAATGTGTGACATGGCCGTATATTTAGTTCAATCATTTGTGAGGCATTTAATAAGTCATACAAACCAAGAAAACAGTGCACATACGTATAAAAAAAGTAAAAGCAGGCTTACAAATGAATAGGCAGCATAATCAGCCGGTACAGGCAATGGTATTGGTATATATTGGGGTGTAGTAATAACTGTATTCGCAAAGGAGTTTGGATCTTCTTTTTTCTCTTTATTTTTCTCTTTATCCTTGTTTGAATGTTTCTGACGCTCACGTCTTTGGGGAGAACGTGGGTTTGAACGCGTTCTTGATCTGCTACTTCTTTTGTCTCTTCTGGAGCTACGATATGGCGAATGTCTGCGATGTCGTTCTCTACTCGTCGAACGTCTTCTTGGCGGACTTTCAAAGCGTCGTTTTGTTATTGGAATGCCTTTATTTCCAGAAATTAGAAGAGGGCTGCGAGATCGTGAATGGGCATACAAACGTCTTAATCGGTATTTTTCACGTTGTTCATCACGAAAGTATGGACGTTTTTCAACTGGCCTCTTTTTAGCTGGAGACGGTGAACGAGATTTGCTCTTGTCCCTTTTTTTATATCTATCAGTCTTTGTACTGCTACATTTTGAATTATACACGTGCTTGTCGCGATTGTGATTTGATCTTTCAGGGCAATTAGACTTTCCCGGAGACACATGTCGACTAGATCTAGGAGAGGAATGTTTTTTATTTTCGCGGTGACGATATCCTTCTGGTGAGCTCGATTCCTTGAAATATTCATTATATTATTTTTTTCTGAATGTCAGTCAACTTACTTCAGGAAAAGTTTCTATTTCCACAATTGTAGTATGGATCATGATACAATAATATAAGGTAGTCCAATTCTCTCTTTTCGTCGCCATATTAACGTTCTGACATTTAATGGAATTATGAAAAATTTTGCTTCCAAACTTTTTACTAAAATCGAAGTTTTCTTTTTAATTTTTTTATGCAATTTAAATAGCACATACAAAAGTTAAAAATATATTTTAGCAATAAAAAGTTTTGCGAGGCTTTTTAAAATGCTTATAGAAAAACAAACTTCAAAAATTCCATTATAAGTCAAACATTTTTCAAACGGAGTTGCCTTCTATTATTGTATGATGGTATGAATTAAGAGAAAAAAAATTAAGGAAAATAAAACGATTAGAAATTGAAATAACTTGTGATGTGATAATTTTCAGTATTTTTGACGAATTTCTTTTGCCAAAAATTTCTACATAAGGGCCTGTTTTGAAAATCACAGTGATTTTAAAAATTTGCTAAAAGTTATATTGTTGCTTTTGCAGCTAAATGAGAAATAATATCTTGTTTAAGTGTGTTGGCGTTTAAGGCCCTTTCACATTGTAATACAAGCTTTAAGATTTTTATTAGATTTTGTAAGACGAAAATGAAATCAAAATCAGTCTGACTGTCAAAAAATCTTAAAGAAAATTTTCTCATTACATTTTGTTTCTACACTATCACATTCCATATAAAACGTAACATAAATAATTTTAGATAAAGCACATTTTTTTAATCTTCTTTTTCTGTTTTTATGGCGGCAAGCAAATACACAACTGTTTTTGTTATTCATATGTTTGTTTGTGCAATAGACAACCCTGATAAAATGAAAAATGTGATTGTTTAGAAAATTTTCTAAAAATGACGAATACCATAACACTATCAAGTTTCTTTGCGTATTATTTGACAAATCACAACAATTTGTTTTCACACTGTTGCATTTTTACTTAAGATTTGAGTTTTTGACAAGTATTAATACTAAAATTAATACTCTGCAGGCCGCTTTATTATTGGGTTTGTTGATAGGTATAACCCACTGTTGTGCTCTTGTTCTTGTTTATTTTGATTGTTTGTGTTGAGTACATGTAAATAGCCGACGAACGTCGTAAGCCATGCCCAATAATCGCATGCCTCCGATTTATAGAGTTGGAAGTTCGAATAAAACAACACATATATTGCAAATGACAAAAACTTAAAAAATATAATAAAATCCCACTAACACGTCAGCTATTAATAGTTTGTAGAGTCCGGCCAAAACCAGTTTTTGAGGCCGAACCTAATATTTGACAAAAAGGCCGAATATTCGGCCGAATCCGAAACTTGCCGAAGCTTTTTTAGCATTAACTGATATTGACATTTTAAAAACTTAACAGAACTGAAAAGTCATTTCTTTTATTAACAATGTGATTGAAAGTTGACGTGGTCTTTAACTTCAAATTCGGCATACAAAACTCTGCATTAAAGTATACGTTAACTTTTAACTGTACACTGTGAAAAAGGGCGTAAGAGTATTTCTACATACATAGTGTCAGTCAAAATAATAGTAGAAATTGAATATATGTATATCATTCCATTGAGCAAATATAAAACTTAAACATTTATGAGCATATGACTAATAAAAACTTGGCATGAAATTAGCTTAAATAAAAAAAGCTTCTTGAAGCTTTCGTAATTGAAATCGTATTTTAGTTATTCCTCTGTACAGTTAATACGTTATTTCATTAAGAAATGAATAACCTAGCATAATATAACCACTTGGATTTACTGTTATGCTCTGGAGGCTAAAGGCTTGTCATCATCACTATCACTATCATCATCATTGCCATTATCACCCATATCAGGAAAATTAAAGTCTACATCACTGTCCCTATCAATGTCACTGGATTCATCACTTACAAATTCTTCTTCTTCCTTCGGTGGCACCTCTTCTACTTCCTCTTTGTCAACAGTTTCTAGCGCACAGACAATTTTATTGTTGGCGACCAATTCTTGGAATTTTTGCACCGAATCCACGCATAACTTTTGAAATTCCGCCATATCACTAAGGCGGGTATAACAAACCCCACAAATACTATTTGGAAACCCATCCTGGGGCTCCACCGACAGCGATGTGCACATACACAATTTGTTTGCCAGTCCGGGCACTAGAAACAGATCATATGAATTACCATTTTGTAAATATTCTAAACATATACGACAAATGGAATGAAAATCCATGACGGAGAAACTTTTTCACAAATTTTACACTAAAACTTATTTTTTACAACAGAATCTTTAAAACTGAGAGAAAATAATTTAATCCTTCCATGAAACAAAAATTTCTACGCGTCAATATTTTCTCCCATACTAAAAAAGAGTTGCCGTGCAGCGTACTAAATTATTTATACTTGAGTAATACCACAGAATAACAGAAATACACACTTTGACTTTTCAAATATCATGAAACGCAAGAGGTAGCTCTATATCTGTAGCTTGGTGCTAAGGGGCTATTCACATATTTTTTAACGCTAATTTCGAAGTTCTTATAACCCTCCCCCCTTCGTAGCGCTTTTTACAAAATTTGCAGTATAAATTATTCAATCCGTAACAAATCTTGCCCCCCCCCCCCCCAGAGCGCTATCTAATATGTGAATAGCGCCTAAAAGAGCCAATGTCAAAACATTCACTTTTAAATTTAATACATGAGTTCATAGTGATATTGGCTAGCAAGATCCGTATGAAGCTGTTCTGGGTATCATTAAACATTGGCTGTTTCAGCAAAGTAAAAGAGAGTTAGAACAGAAACCTAATGCAATGATTACTTCAAAACACCAAAATATTGACATATACCCTTTTAACACCAAGCCACAGATATTAGTCAAATTAATATTGTCTGGACTTTTCTAGTCTACGATACATATTGATACATATTGATACATTTTGTTTAAATTTCGAAGTTAAAATACATGTGAGGGGGCTAGAGCACAAGGGGTTCAAGCGCCAAACTAAAAGAAAATTGAGTAAATTGCAGGAGTCAATACTTAGGCTGAGGCGACACGGGCGTTTTTAAAACGCGGCGCTTCAGCTTTTTATATTAAATTTGAAAGTTCTCCATTTTTAAAACTTAAAATTTAATATAAATAGCAGAAACGCCGCTTTTTAAAGAAGCCCGTGTGGCCTCAGCCTTAAGGGCGATTCACATATTAGGTAACGCTATTTTCAGAAGTATCAATTATCCACTCTGTAACAAATCTATAACACCTCCCCTGGAGCGTTACGTAATATGTGAATAGCCTATTAATATTAATATCTATCACTTTAAAAAGTTCAGACCTGTATGATGACCTCAAACAACTGTATGTATTACAAAACATAAAACAAATGAAGTTTATTTGCCGATAGTTAGGCATTGTCTATATGCATTTCATTGGCGCTTTACCAGATCGTTAGTAGACTTCAACCACAACTTCGAACAGTTACAAACCTCTTACCTTATGCACAGACTTCCAATATGCAATGCATAGACAATGCTTAACTATCGGCAAATAAACTTCATTTAAGATAGAATTGTGACAATGTGTCATATAATAAATTTCTTAAAACATAGAATATTAAGTATGAAATGCATGGCACCAAAAAACTTTGAAGCTTGATTACTCAGAATATTTTTATTTGCATTTACATCCCTTGAGCTCAAGGTAGATTTATTTACCAGGTAATCTTGATTCCACAGCTGTTTACTATTTTTTTTATTTGTAGCTGTAAATTTTGTATTAAAATACACAAGTTATGTTGTGTATGTGCTTTAAGAATTTGACATTTTCAAGGAACTGCGACTACCTGGTAAATAAATCTACCTTGCCTTGAGCTTTATGCCCCTCATATGTACATACATACACTAAAAATTTGTTTATTGCATGCATGTGTATCAAAACTTTGGTTTATAATCATGATTATAAAACTAAGTTTTGATACACATGCTCACAAACTTTTGATACATAAAAAAATTTGAAACAAAGCGAAATATAAGCAAGGCACTACTTTGTAATTTGGTAAAAAAAATCGCTCGGATTGTAATATAAGTAGCATACAAATTGTAATACTTTTTTCGATTTAAATTTCCGAGTAATTCCCCAAATCTCATTATCAACGTAGTTGTCTGTTCAAAACCGTTATATTTTCGTGGATTTATCCATGTAGCCTTATTATCAAAACCGACTTACCCCACTAGTCAAACTCCATAAAAAATAAGAATAAAATTTTTTCCCGAAGTGTAGCCGGTCATATAAATAGTTCTACAACAATAATGTGTGTTGTAAAATAAACTCCCCTTCACAGATACACCGTATGGCAGCCCTAGCAAAACTAATGTCAAAAAATTAAAAAGTATTTATACATAAAGAAGCCAGATGTATTTATTTATGCATACTTACGAAAAGTTGCCAGACTAAGCAACAAAGCTGTAAGTATAGAACACAAAATGGTAAGGCATTCATCCTGTTCATAGAATATTTTACGGAAATGGATCGGAAACGGAACCTCAATCATATAAAGAATGATTTTTAAAAATGTAGCGAAATTGCTTTTTCGGTTTATCTTGACAAAAGTCAAAGCCGATATGAAAAATTAGCACTATAATTTTTTGCTGTTTTTATGTATGAAATTTGACATACATGTTAGAACAAAATTAACGCTCGCCAGACGCTATGTAAATAAATAAGAATATATTATAAGTTATAACTTATTAAAACTAGTTTTAGATAAATCGGATAACTCTCAGGCGTACGCCATTGATCACAACGTTAACATTTTTTAAAATTTACCACGTCTCAAATTTTTACCTACACCCAACAAACAAAGGGTGAATTCTTGAATGCAGTACATTAGTGCAACCGGGCTGCAAACTATTCCAACTGTATTAAAAATTCTGGCTTAGTGCAGCAATCTGCAGGAGTACTGTCATATGTTTGCGTAAAGAAACTTTTGACGACAAATGTTTTGTTATTACACAATTACTGAGTTTGCGAATGTACCCACAGTATACTGTGTGTACGAAGTGTGTAAATAAGCGAGCAATAACTGTTATGTATTTTTATCAAAAAATTAAGCCAAATTTAAGGCCGACTAATAAGGTCTGCGCAACAGGAGCCGACATTTTCCTTTTGGGATTACGGCATACGATAATCGAGTACCTGCTGCTTAAATTCCACTCGTTAGCACTAGAGCGACCGAAAATCATTTTCTGCTACAAAGAATGAGTGTCTTCTTCAAATATGTAGGAAATACATATATTATGTATAACTTTGTATTTTTCAAATGTCCCATAAAAAAGAACTACTTTTACTTATTTCTTATTTGTAGATTAATTATGAACTAAAATTTTTCAAAATATGTACATAAATTTGAAATTTAAATACAAAATATAAATTAACAAATAAATAAACGTACACACACACACAAACCAACATTGTTTACTTTTCTTGTTGAAGCAATAGATGCGTTCGACTACCCAAAAGTTTTTACTGTTATCGACTGGATTTATTGAAAAAGTAAGCTAATGGTCCTACTATTAGTTTGTGTTTTATTTTCATGTTTGTTTTATACACTCTCATAGTCTCTCTGAGTAATTTTGTTTTATACACTCTCACAGTCTCTCTGAGTAATTTTGTTAATATGCTACACAAGTTTCCTGCAGTTTTTAGTATTGCATATCTGCTGCTGTGTAGGAAATGTAAAGGGGAAATCACTCTTCGTAGGAAACTGTTATTGCAGACCTTGCAAGTCTAGGATATATGCTACAATATGCAACACAAGAACAAAATATAATAGCGGAAATCACTCTTGGTGGCATATTTGCACCTCTAGCATGTAAAGTAACATTTTCTGCTACAAAGAATGAGTGTCTTCTTCAAAGATGTAGGAAATACATACTTACATACAAATATTATGTATAACTTTGTAATTTTTCAAATGTACCTTAAAAAACTACTTTTAATTTTTTCTTAATTTATTATTTGTAGATTAATTCTGAACTAACATTTATTAAAATGCATACATTTGATATTTAAAAACATAAAATAAATGAAAAAATAAAATAAACGTACACACACAAATCAACTTTGTTTACTTTTCTACTATTACTTTGTATTTTATTTTCATGTTTATCTTTTATACACTCTCAGAGAGTCTCTCCGAGTAATTTTGCTAATTGCATATATGCTAGACAAGTTTCCTACAGTTTTTAGTATTGCATATCTGCTACTGTGTAGGAAATTTTAGTTTCTTATATTTTGTTCTTGTTGTGTTGCATATTGTAGCATATATCCTAGACTTGCATGACCTGCAAGGTCTGCAATAGCAGTTTCCTACGAAGAAACTAACATTTCCTACACAGTAGCAGATATGCAATAATAAAAACTGTAGGAAACTTGTCTAGCATATATGCAATAAGCAAAATTACTCAGAGAGACCCTCTGAGAGTATATAAAACATAAACATGAAAATAAAATACAAACTAATAGTAGGCTTCTACGAGAAAAGTAAACAAAGTTGGTTTGTGTGTGCACGTTTATATTATTTATTCCTTTATTTTATGTATTTAAATATCAAATGTATGCATCTTTAATAAATCTTAGTTTAGAATTAATCTACAAATATAAATTAAAAGTAGTTTTTTATGGTACATTTGAAAAATTACTAAGTTATGCATAATACATATACGTATGTATGTATTTCCTACATGTTTGAAGAAGACACTCATTGTTTGTAGCATGAAATGATAGTTTATATCCTAGAGGTGCAAATATGCCACCAGGAGTGATTTCCGCTTAAGTTTGTTATATTTTGTTCTTGTTGTGTTGCATATTGTAGCATATATCCTAGACTTGCCAGAGCTGCAAAGTCTGCAATAGCAGTTCCCTACGAAGAGTGATTTCCCCTAATATTTTCTTTTACAGCATATATCCTAGACTTGCAAGAGCTGCAAAGTCTGCAATAGCAGTTTCCTACGAAGAGTGATTTCCCCTAATATTTTCTTTTATAACGTTTGTTTTGCAAAAAAGCATGGAAAATTACCAATAAACCTTATTACATTTGTCAAATCGACTTGGTGGTTGTACTAACTTAAAGAAACACAAAATGTTTCTTTAATGTATTACAAATTCTTAGTCGATTCAACAACCGGTGTGGAACAAGCTTGGTACACTTTTTAAAAATTTCGATACGTTAGCTATAGAATGCGGTAGTCCATCCATTCGATACGTGACGAATTTTTATTCGATACGAAAGCCTACTCGATAGCGAATGCTGTAATTCGGCCCCAGGTAATCGGTAAGCAACATGTAAAATTTTATTATATTTTAGCGATAAACACACATTTTAATATTAGCTTTAATGTTTTCAATACATTATTTGACATTATATTTCCCAAAAAAAATTGCTTTGTTTTATCAACGGGATTTCAAAATCCTATTTAAACTCTGCTAAAAAAACACAACAAGTTGCATATTTAACTTTTTATTTAAACAGGTTTATCAAAATTTAACTTGATGGTTTTTTCGGCCGTGATTGATAATTTGTGTTCTGTCATTGATGTGTAAGATAAAGATGGCGGCATACCAATAAACTGTGCTTGATGTGGAGGCCTTATTCCAGGTATCATTGGCCACATGGAAAATGGAGAAAAGTGTGAGGCCGGAGGTGGCCGATGAGGAGAAGGATGCCAAGGTGGCTGTGGAGCTGTCCAGCCGGGCTATAAAAAAAGTTTATAAATATGTATAATTTTAAAGTTATATCGTCGTATGAAACGTAAAACCATTTAAGTAAAAATAATTTAAAAATCGGGGTTTTAACCAAGCCCATGTCCCCACAAATTTTTTGGCTTCTACTGCCATGCTCGGCAACGTTAAAATCGAAAAGAAAACAACGTAGCCACTATAAACTTGTACTATGTATTTCATAAACGGATTTCTCTCTACTTTAAAAAATTGTAGTTGCATGATTTTACGTTTTATATTACGATATGTATGTGTATGCATTAGTGTGTATGTATATGGTGCGTTCTTGATTGCGTAATCCTCAATTAACTTTCGAATTGGCTTTCAAATGCGAAATTTTTTCGACTAACGGCACTTTTCACAATGTATGATTAAAAGCTAACGTCGACTTTAACGGCAAGTTTTGTACGCCGAACTCCCGTTAAAGTCCATGTAAGAGTTAACATCGTACATTGTGAAAAGGGCCGTAAACATAATTTACAAAAAATATTTAAAGCAATTACTGAATTTTACTGGTTTCCTTTCGTTTATTTGAAAAACAAATTATTCTTTAAAATTTTTTGTAGTATATCTATGAACTGTTTTTCTTTTTTCTCTACTTTGGGAATGTGGTTTCAAGATCATTAACTTTTATTTTTTATGTTTTATTCTTTTATCTAAATTTTTTAATCATGTTTGTAATTTTATTACAGATTGACTTATATGTAATTCTTATTAATTTTTATATTTCTTTTATTTTATTAGCCCCCGACCAAAAAAAGAGGATTGTTATACGTTTGTAGTGTGTGTGTATCTGTACACGCCATCGTACGGCCCAAGCGACTGAACCGATTTTGATTTAGTTTATTTTCTTTGATAGGTGAAGAAAATTGGTCTAGCCGTTTAGAAGCTCTCTCCTCTTTTCTAGCTGTATCCTCTTGAATCTGTGTCTCTGTGACACCGTAGCACCCAAACGGCTAGACCGATTTCAATTTACATTTGAAGAAAATCGGTCCAGCCGTTTGGAAGTTATCATCATTAATTTTATTTGATCATTGATGTAGCACTTGTAGAAGTAAAAGTGAAACCGATTATTGCATTAAGGCTAGGATGAATTAATAAAAAAAGTTCTGGGTAATTTATTAACTACTCAACAAATTGCCAAATTTCGATTTTATTTTTTGTATCACGCCAGTTTTTTATACCTTTCACCAAAATGGTGAGGATATAGCTGTGGTTATCTTGGATAACGACATATGTTTTAAAAAATTTTCAACCAAAACTATTTTTTTTAAATAATCTTCACGGTATGAAACTTTTCGAAATTATTTTTTAAGGCTTTCCTAAATATCGGGAGTCCCAACAAGAACGCCGGATTTAAATTTGCCACCATTTTGTTAATACCAGGGACAGAAAATAATAATTATTTATGAATTAAAAAAAATCACTTATAAGCAAATATCGCTGAATCAAGTAAAGTATGTCATAAAATCGCTTGCTTTTAACAGTTTTATTTTTTGTCAATTATTTTCTAATTTTTATTTTTTTAGGCAGAAATAAAAATTATTTTCTGATTTATATTTTTCGAGCAGAAACAAGATATTTTTGGAATTTTACATACATACATAAATACTATATACAAATAATTCGCAATTGCCAAACTCACGGTTGACGAACAGCAAAAAATTGCAAAACATGACTTTTACCGTTGAAATAAGCGAAAAATTGCAAACAAGCCGTAAAATTTATTAAACATCGCTAAAATTGCAAGAAATGTCAAAAGCTCACAAAAAATTGTGAAAACTACGAAAATTCGCAAAAACTTGTTAACATTAAAAACATAGAAAAGTCTGAAGTCTAAAGCCAGGAACTGTCTAAAAAAATCACTTTTATCGCGACAAACTGCAAAATTGCAAACTAGCTTTAAAATTTCTTAAAAATATCTAAAAAGCTCGGAAAAAATCTCGAGAATGAAGAAAATTCGCAAAAACTTGCTAATATTAAAAAGGTATCGAAATGTCATATTGATTAAAAAATCGGTAAAACTGTAAAAAACCAAACACGGTTAAAAAAACACCTTTATCGCGAATATTAGAAATTCGCGCCATTTTCGCGATTTTTTCCTAATTTTTTGCATTCCTTACAATTTTAGATATTTTTAAGCAATTTTAAGGCTTGTTTGTAGTTTTACAATTTTTCGCGATAAAGGTACGGTGACCATATTTTTAAACAACAAAAAAAGGACATTTCGAAATGTAATAAATACCCAGCAAAAACTACTGCTTCGGGAGAAGCTGGTTGTTGTTGTGTCTCCTGCTTCGAAAAGCGCTCGAACATGCATGATTTTTGATCGCGATGTCTCACTTTGGAGCTCTTGTTTTTCATATAAAACAGCGCTTCTTTTAAAGCATCAAAAATGCTCTAAAATCATGTTTCTTCATCTTATTGCCTCATCCAGTTGTATCATCGTTAAACTACAGACAAAACAAATCCTGTTTTATTATAAATCTCTCTCTTCCATAAAATGCATGAGTGAGAAAGCATACTTTAAATGTATTAGTGTTTATTTGAAACAATTCGTGCGACAATTCTCTAGAACATTGCTGTCCAAAAATATTTTGCAACTGTATTGCCGAGAGAATTTTGAAGTACAGTAACACGATAAAGTAAACGCAAAGATGTTCATTAACATTTTATCACAAGAAATTTTGTTGGTCGTATAAATGTGTAATAATACAGTTCACACTGAATTTGATATTTTTTTACTTGGTAAAATGGAGAAATTTTCAATACATTTTGCCCCAATGCCCTTAGTTCTTTCAAATATATCTATTTATTTCTAATAAAAATCACTCTCTTTTCCATAATTTATTTTACACACTGTATGTGGCAAAATACCAACACAGCTACTATTCATGTACACTCGTCGCTCTAACGATTAAAAAAAAAAGAGTATAAAAAGAAATGAGGTATGGATTCTAAGCAATTGTTTGGTAAAATGGGCATATTTTCTGTAGAACCTATTTTGTTGAAAGCTACAATGCTACTGAATATGATTTTCTTTATTTTGGAGTTTGTGTTGAATAATTGTAAAATGCTGACTAACTTTGTAATTTAAAGATTATAAGCAATGATAGATCTCTGCCTTCTTTTTGAGCATCCTTGGATGCGCTTCAAAACATCGCATGTGGAAGACATGAATGTTTTTTACTGCTTCCAGAAACATGATATTTTTTGCTGGGTATTTTAAGTATTATTAAGTTTAATTGATATATTATATGTATTATTTATGTCGAAGTCGAATTTATGACTACGACAAATTGTCATAGAATAAAGAAACCATATAAAAGTTTTCTTTATTCTAGGACAATTTGTCGTAGTCACAAATTCGACTTCGACATACATAATACGGGTGAATATATAGTAATATACTTCAAACTGTGTAATATTAGTGAGTAGTACAAGTAGTAACATACATACTTATATTTTAGAGTTAAAAAAAATTAGTAATAAAAAAAGGACAATTCAATTAAAAAAAGGACTTTTATTGAAAAAAATTTTAAAGCACGTGTAAAAAAAAGGACTGTCCTCTTAAAAAAAAGGACGAATGGTCACCGTAGATAAAGGTGATATTTTTTAGTAATTTCTTCGATTTTTTAATAATTTTAACTAGGCATGTAACGATACACCATTTTACAAATTTTTTTCATTTTCGCAACTTTTTTTCATAGTTCTTTGCATTCGATACAATTTTAGACATTTTGAAAGAGTTTTAGGGCTTGTTTGCAAAGTTGCAATTTTACGCGAATTTTCGTTTTTTTTCGCGATAACAGTGCTCTTTGAGCCAGTTCTTGACTCTATTACAGTTTCATCGATTTTAAATCACTATCAGACTTTTCTGTTTTTAATTTAGCAAGTTTTTGCGAATTTTCGCGATTTTTTTACAGTTTTTTGCATTTCATACAAATTTATCTATTTTTAAGCAATTTAGTAGGGCTTGTAAAATTAAAAAAAAAATTGCTTTTATTTCCGCTCGGAAATATATTAATCAGAAAAATCATTGTTATTTCGGACCAAAATAATAAAAATCATAAAATAATTATTTCTGCAAAAAAAAAAAAAATCAGAAATAATTGTTATTTTTGCCCAAAAAAATAAAAATCAGAAATAATTTTTATTTCAGCCCAAAAATATAAAAATCAAAAAAATAATTATTACGGTCTCTGGTTAATACGAGTTGTATCGCGAAATGTTAACGGAGTTTTTGTGACCCGAATTGGATGCAATTGATGTGGAGAATATGTTATTCCAACAAGACTGTGCGACCTGCCACACAGCACGTGAAACAATGGTGTTACTGCAGACCAAGTTCCCAAGCCGTGTCATTTCTCGATTTGGCGATCAACATTGGCTACCAAGATCATATCGCGAAATGTTAACGGAGTTTTTTGTATTTCGATTTTATAACGATACATTTTTTTATTCCTTGATGGCGTTTATTTACTCTTGTTTTTACAAGCGAAGCCCATATTAAGCTTTTTATTAACATGAAAAGCTTATTTATTTGACGTTTCTAAAAGTACGCACGTTTTTAGTATTTATTGCAAATGAAGTTAGTAGAAAAAGTCTGTCAATTCCACTTTGAAATCTAAAAGTGGTTTGATTACGAAGAAAATTTTCGTTTCTCGTTTTTAAAGAAGCAAATTACGGAATTGAAACCACTTCCGATCGGAATGGTATTCTATGACATGGCTGATAGATTTTTCATTCTATTAAGCATATGACCAAATATTTATTTGACGCTCCTAAAAGTATGCACGTTTTTAAGTATTTAGTGCAAGTGAAGTTAGCAGAAAAGTGTTTGTCAATTCCGCTTTGAAATTTAAAAGTGAGTGGTTCGATTTCGAAGAAAATTTTAGTTTTTCGTTTTCTGAAAAAGCAACTTACGGAATTGAAACCACTTCTGATCGGATTGTATTCTGTGACATAGCTGATAAAAACTTTGTCATTGTAAAAACGAAATACAAAATAAACGGAATCTGAAGACTGCAAAGCAAAGACGATCGGAATGCAAGTACAGAATTAAAGCCATTCCGATCGGAATGTGTGACATGGCCGTATATTTAGTTCAATCATTTGTGAGGCATTTAATAAGTCATACAAACCAAGAAAACAGTGCACATACGTATAAAAAAAGTAAAAGCAGGCTTACAAATGAATAGGCAGCATAATCAGCCGGTACAGGCAATGGTATTGGTATATATTGGGGTGTAGTAATAACTGTATTCGCAAAGGAGTTTGGATCTTCTTTTTTCTCTTTATTTTTCTCTTTATCCTTGTTTGAATGTTTCTGACGCTCACGTCTTTGGGGAGAACGTGGGTTTGAACGCGTTCTTGATCTGCTACTTCTTTTGTCTCTTCTGGAGCTACGATATGGCGAATGTCTGCGATGTCGTTCTCTACTCGTCGAACGTCTTCTTGGCGGACTTTCAAAGCGTCGTTTTGTTATTGGAATGCCTTTATTTCCAGAAATTAGAAGAGGGCTGCGAGATCGTGAATGGGCATACAAACGTCTTAATCGGTATTTTTCACGTTGTTCATCACGAAAGTATGGACGTTTTTCAACTGGCCTCTTTTTAGCTGGAGACGGTGAACGAGATTTGCTCTTGTCCCTTTTTTTATATCTATCAGTCTTTGTACTGCTACATTTTGAATTATACACGTGCTTGTCGCGATTGTGATTTGATCTTTCAGGGCAATTAGACTTTCCCGGAGACACATGTCGACTAGATCTAGGAGAGGAATGTTTTTTATTTTCGCGGTGACGATATCCTTCTGGTGAGCTCGATTCCTTGAAATATTCATTATATTATTTTTTTCTGAATGTCAGTCAACTTACTTCAGGAAAAGTTTCTATTTCCACAATTGTAGTATGGATCATGATACAATAATATAAGGTAGTCCAATTCTCTCTTTTCGTCGCCATATTAACGTTCTGACATTTAATGGAATTATGAAAAATTTTGCTTCCAAACTTTTTACTAAAATCGAAGTTTTCTTTTTAATTTTTTTATGCAATTTAAATAGCACATACAAAAGTTAAAAATATATTTTAGCAATAAAAAGTTTTGCGAGGCTTTTTAAAATGCTTATAGAAAAACAAACTTCAAAAATTCCATTATAAGTCAAACATTTTTCAAACGGAGTTGCCTTCTATTATTGTATGATGGTATGAATTAAGAGAAAAAAAATTAAGGAAAATAAAACGATTAGAAATTGAAATAACTTGTGATGTGATAATTTTCAGTATTTTTGACGAATTTCTTTTGCCAAAAATTTCTACATAAGGGCCTGTTTTGAAAATCACAGTGATTTTAAAAATTTGCTAAAAGTTATATTGTTGCTTTTGCAGCTAAATGAGAAATAATATCTTGTTTAAGTGTGTTGGCGTTTAAGGCCCTTTCACATTGTAATACAAGCTTTAAGATTTTTATTAGATTTTGTAAGACGAAAATGAAATCAAAATCAGTCTGACTGTCAAAAAATCTTAAAGAAAATTTTCTCATTACATTTTGTTTCTACACTATCACATTCCATATAAAACGTAACATAAATAATTTTAGATAAAGCACATTTTTTTAATCTTCTTTTTCTGTTTTTATGGCGGCAAGCAAATACACAACTGTTTTTGTTATTCATATGTTTGTTTGTGCAATAGACAACCCTGATAAAATGAAAAATGTGATTGTTTAGAAAATTTTCTAAAAATGACGAATACCATAACACTATCAAGTTTCTTTGCGTATTATTTGACAAATCACAACAATTTGTTTTCACACTGTTGCATTTTTACTTAAGATTTGAGTTTTTGACAAGTATTAATACTAAAATTAATACTCTGCAGGCCGCTTTATTATTGGGTTTGTTGATAGGTATAACCCACTGTTGTGCTCTTGTTCTTGTTTATTTTGATTGTTTGTGTTGAGTACATGTAAATAGCCGACGAACGTCGTAAGCCATGCCCAATAATCGCATGCCTCCGATTTATAGAGTTGGAAGTTCGAATAAAACAACACATATATTGCAAATGACAAAAACTTAAAAAATATAATAAAATCCCACTAACACGTCAGCTATTAATAGTTTGTAGAGTCCGGCCAAAACCAGTTTTTGAGGCCGAACCTAATATTTGACAAAAAGGCCGAATATTCGGCCGAATCCGAAACTTGCCGAAGCTTTTTTAGCATTAACTGATATTGACATTTTAAAAACTTAACAGAACTGAAAAGTCATTTCTTTTATTAACAATGTGATTGAAAGTTGACGTGGTCTTTAACTTCAAATTCGGCATACAAAACTCTGCATTAAAGTATACGTTAACTTTTAACTGTACACTGTGAAAAAGGGCGTAAGAGTATTTCTACATACATAGTGTCAGTCAAAATAATAGTAGAAATTGAATATATGTATATCATTCCATTGAGCAAATATAAAACTTAAACATTTATGAGCATATGACTAATAAAAACTTGGCATGAAATTAGCTTAAATAAAAAAAGCTTCTTGAAGCTTTCGTAATTGAAATCGTATTTTAGTTATTCCTCTGTACAGTTAATACGTTATTTCATTAAGAAATGAATAACCTAGCATAATATAACCACTTGGATTTACTGTTATGCTCTGGAGGCTAAAGGCTTGTCATCATCACTATCACTATCATCATCATTGCCATTATCACCCATATCAGGAAAATTAAAGTCTACATCACTGTCCCTATCAATGTCACTGGATTCATCACTTACAAATTCTTCTTCTTCCTTCGGTGGCACCTCTTCTACTTCCTCTTTGTCAACAGTTTCTAGCGCACAGACAATTTTATTGTTGGCGACCAATTCTTGGAATTTTTGCACCGAATCCACGCATAACTTTTGAAATTCCGCCATATCACTAAGGCGGGTATAACAAACCCCACAAATACTATTTGGAAACCCATCCTGGGGCTCCACCGACAGCGATGTGCACATACACAATTTGTTTGCCAGTCCGGGCACTAGAAACAGATCATATGAATTACCATTTTGTAAATATTCTAAACATATACGACAAATGGAATGAAAATCCATGACGGAGAAACTTTTTCACAAATTTTACACTAAAACTTATTTTTTACAACAGAATCTTTAAAACTGAGAGAAAATAATTTAATCCTTCCATGAAACAAAAATTTCTACGCGTCAATATTTTCTCCCATACTAAAAAAGAGTTGCCGTGCAGCGTACTAAATTATTTATACTTGAGTAATACCACAGAATAACAGAAATACACACTTTGACTTTTCAAATATCATGAAACGCAAGAGGTAGCTCTATATCTGTAGCTTGGTGCTAAGGGGCTATTCACATATTTTTTAACGCTAATTTCGAAGTTCTTATAACCCTCCCCCCTTCGTAGCGCTTTTTACAAAATTTGCAGTATAAATTATTCAATCCGTAACAAATCTTGCCCCCCCCCCCCCCAGAGCGCTATCTAATATGTGAATAGCGCCTAAAAGAGCCAATGTCAAAACATTCACTTTTAAATTTAATACATGAGTTCATAGTGATATTGGCTAGCAAGATCCGTATGAAGCTGTTCTGGGTATCATTAAACATTGGCTGTTTCAGCAAAGTAAAAGAGAGTTAGAACAGAAACCTAATGCAATGATTACTTCAAAACACCAAAATATTGACATATACCCTTTTAACACCAAGCCACAGATATTAGTCAAATTAATATTGTCTGGACTTTTCTAGTCTACGATACATATTGATACATATTGATACATTTTGTTTAAATTTCGAAGTTAAAATACATGTGAGGGGGCTAGAGCACAAGGGGTTCAAGCGCCAAACTAAAAGAAAATTGAGTAAATTGCAGGAGTCAATACTTAGGCTGAGGCGACACGGGCGTTTTTAAAACGCGGCGCTTCAGCTTTTTATATTAAATTTGAAAGTTCTCCATTTTTAAAACTTAAAATTTAATATAAATAGCAGAAACGCCGCTTTTTAAAGAAGCCCGTGTGGCCTCAGCCTTAAGGGCGATTCACATATTAGGTAACGCTATTTTCAGAAGTATCAATTATCCACTCTGTAACAAATCTATAACACCTCCCCTGGAGCGTTACGTAATATGTGAATAGCCTATTAATATTAATATCTATCACTTTAAAAAGTTCAGACCTGTATGATGACCTCAAACAACTGTATGTATTACAAAACATAAAACAAATGAAGTTTATTTGCCGATAGTTAGGCATTGTCTATATGCATTTCATTGGCGCTTTACCAGATCGTTAGTAGACTTCAACCACAACTTCGAACAGTTACAAACCTCTTACCTTATGCACAGACTTCCAATATGCAATGCATAGACAATGCTTAACTATCGGCAAATAAACTTCATTTAAGATAGAATTGTGACAATGTGTCATATAATAAATTTCTTAAAACATAGAATATTAAGTATGAAATGCATGGCACCAAAAAACTTTGAAGCTTGATTACTCAGAATATTTTTATTTGCATTTACATCCCTTGAGCTCAAGGTAGATTTATTTACCAGGTAATCTTGATTCCACAGCTGTTTACTATTTTTTTTATTTGTAGCTGTAAATTTTGTATTAAAATACACAAGTTATGTTGTGTATGTGCTTTAAGAATTTGACATTTTCAAGGAACTGCGACTACCTGGTAAATAAATCTACCTTGCCTTGAGCTTTATGCCCCTCATATGTACATACATACACTAAAAATTTGTTTATTGCATGCATGTGTATCAAAACTTTGGTTTATAATCATGATTATAAAACTAAGTTTTGATACACATGCTCACAAACTTTTGATACATAAAAAAATTTGAAACAAAGCGAAATATAAGCAAGGCACTACTTTGTAATTTGGTAAAAAAAATCGCTCGGATTGTAATATAAGTAGCATACAAATTGTAATACTTTTTTCGATTTAAATTTCCGAGTAATTCCCCAAATCTCATTATCAACGTAGTTGTCTGTTCAAAACCGTTATATTTTCGTGGATTTATCCATGTAGCCTTATTATCAAAACCGACTTACCCCACTAGTCAAACTCCATAAAAAATAAGAATAAAATTTTTTCCCGAAGTGTAGCCGGTCATATAAATAGTTCTACAACAATAATGTGTGTTGTAAAATAAACTCCCCTTCACAGATACACCGTATGGCAGCCCTAGCAAAACTAATGTCAAAAAATTAAAAAGTATTTATACATAAAGAAGCCAGATGTATTTATTTATGCATACTTACGAAAAGTTGCCAGACTAAGCAACAAAGCTGTAAGTATAGAACACAAAATGGTAAGGCATTCATCCTGTTCATAGAATATTTTACGGAAATGGATCGGAAACGGAACCTCAATCATATAAAGAATGATTTTTAAAAATGTAGCGAAATTGCTTTTTCGGTTTATCTTGACAAAAGTCAAAGCCGATATGAAAAATTAGCACTATAATTTTTTGCTGTTTTTATGTATGAAATTTGACATACATGTTAGAACAAAATTAACGCTCGCCAGACGCTATGTAAATAAATAAGAATATATTATAAGTTATAACTTATTAAAACTAGTTTTAGATAAATCGGATAACTCTCAGGCGTACGCCATTGATCACAACGTTAACATTTTTTAAAATTTACCACGTCTCAAATTTTTACCTACACCCAACAAACAAAGGGTGAATTCTTGAATGCAGTACATTAGTGCAACCGGGCTGCAAACTATTCCAACTGTATTAAAAATTCTGGCTTAGTGCAGCAATCTGCAGGAGTACTGTCATATGTTTGCGTAAAGAAACTTTTGACGACAAATGTTTTGTTATTACACAATTACTGAGTTTGCGAATGTACCCACAGTATACTGTGTGTACGAAGTGTGTAAATAAGCGAGCAATAACTGTTATGTATTTTTATCAAAAAATTAAGCCAAATTTAAGGCCGACTAATAAGGTCTGCGCAACAGGAGCCGACATTTTCCTTTTGGGATTACGGCATACGATAATCGAGTACCTGCTGCTTAAATTCCACTCGTTAGCACTAGAGCGACCGAAAATCATTTTCTGCTACAAAGAATGAGTGTCTTCTTCAAATATGTAGGAAATACATATATTATGTATAACTTTGTATTTTTCAAATGTCCCATAAAAAAGAACTACTTTTACTTATTTCTTATTTGTAGATTAATTATGAACTAAAATTTTTCAAAATATGTACATAAATTTGAAATTTAAATACAAAATATAAATTAACAAATAAATAAACGTACACACACACACAAACCAACATTGTTTACTTTTCTTGTTGAAGCAATAGATGCGTTCGACTACCCAAAAGTTTTTACTGTTATCGACTGGATTTATTGAAAAAGTAAGCTAATGGTCCTACTATTAGTTTGTGTTTTATTTTCATGTTTGTTTTATACACTCTCATAGTCTCTCTGAGTAATTTTGTTTTATACACTCTCACAGTCTCTCTGAGTAATTTTGTTAATATGCTACACAAGTTTCCTGCAGTTTTTAGTATTGCATATCTGCTGCTGTGTAGGAAATGTAAAGGGGAAATCACTCTTCGTAGGAAACTGTTATTGCAGACCTTGCAAGTCTAGGATATATGCTACAATATGCAACACAAGAACAAAATATAATAGCGGAAATCACTCTTGGTGGCATATTTGCACCTCTAGCATGTAAAGTAACATTTTCTGCTACAAAGAATGAGTGTCTTCTTCAAAGATGTAGGAAATACATACTTACATACAAATATTATGTATAACTTTGTAATTTTTCAAATGTACCTTAAAAAACTACTTTTAATTTTTTCTTAATTTATTATTTGTAGATTAATTCTGAACTAACATTTATTAAAATGCATACATTTGATATTTAAAAACATAAAATAAATGAAAAAATAAAATAAACGTACACACACAAATCAACTTTGTTTACTTTTCTACTATTACTTTGTATTTTATTTTCATGTTTATCTTTTATACACTCTCAGAGAGTCTCTCCGAGTAATTTTGCTAATTGCATATATGCTAGACAAGTTTCCTACAGTTTTTAGTATTGCATATCTGCTACTGTGTAGGAAATTTTAGTTTCTTATATTTTGTTCTTGTTGTGTTGCATATTGTAGCATATATCCTAGACTTGCATGACCTGCAAGGTCTGCAATAGCAGTTTCCTACGAAGAAACTAACATTTCCTACACAGTAGCAGATATGCAATAATAAAAACTGTAGGAAACTTGTCTAGCATATATGCAATAAGCAAAATTACTCAGAGAGACCCTCTGAGAGTATATAAAACATAAACATGAAAATAAAATACAAACTAATAGTAGGCTTCTACGAGAAAAGTAAACAAAGTTGGTTTGTGTGTGCACGTTTATATTATTTATTCCTTTATTTTATGTATTTAAATATCAAATGTATGCATCTTTAATAAATCTTAGTTTAGAATTAATCTACAAATATAAATTAAAAGTAGTTTTTTATGGTACATTTGAAAAATTACTAAGTTATGCATAATACATATACGTATGTATGTATTTCCTACATGTTTGAAGAAGACACTCATTGTTTGTAGCATGAAATGATAGTTTATATCCTAGAGGTGCAAATATGCCACCAGGAGTGATTTCCGCTTAAGTTTGTTATATTTTGTTCTTGTTGTGTTGCATATTGTAGCATATATCCTAGACTTGCCAGAGCTGCAAAGTCTGCAATAGCAGTTCCCTACGAAGAGTGATTTCCCCTAATATTTTCTTTTACAGCATATATCCTAGACTTGCAAGAGCTGCAAAGTCTGCAATAGCAGTTTCCTACGAAGAGTGATTTCCCCTAATATTTTCTTTTATAACGTTTGTTTTGCAAAAAAGCATGGAAAATTACCAATAAACCTTATTACATTTGTCAAATCGACTTGGTGGTTGTACTAACTTAAAGAAACACAAAATGTTTCTTTAATGTATTACAAATTCTTAGTCGATTCAACAACCGGTGTGGAACAAGCTTGGTACACTTTTTAAAAATTTCGATACGTTAGCTATAGAATGCGGTAGTCCATCCATTCGATACGTGACGAATTTTTATTCGATACGAAAGCCTACTCGATAGCGAATGCTGTAATTCGGCCCCAGGTAATCGGTAAGCAACATGTAAAATTTTATTATATTTTAGCGATAAACACACATTTTAATATTAGCTTTAATGTTTTCAATACATTATTTGACATTATATTTCCCAAAAAAAATTGCTTTGTTTTATCAACGGGATTTCAAAATCCTATTTAAACTCTGCTAAAAAAACACAACAAGTTGCATATTTAACTTTTTATTTAAACAGGTTTATCAAAATTTAACTTGATGGTTTTTTCGGCCGTGATTGATAATTTGTGTTCTGTCATTGATGTGTAAGATAAAGATGGCGGCATACCAATAAACTGTGCTTGATGTGGAGGCCTTATTCCAGGTATCATTGGCCACATGGAAAATGGAGAAAAGTGTGAGGCCGGAGGTGGCCGATGAGGAGAAGGATGCCAAGGTGGCTGTGGAGCTGTCCAGCCGGGCTATAAAAAAAGTTTATAAATATGTATAATTTTAAAGTTATATCGTCGTATGAAACGTAAAACCATTTAAGTAAAAATAATTTAAAAATCGGGGTTTTAACCAAGCCCATGTCCCCACAAATTTTTTGGCTTCTACTGCCATGCTCGGCAACGTTAAAATCGAAAAGAAAACAACGTAGCCACTATAAACTTGTACTATGTATTTCATAAACGGATTTCTCTCTACTTTAAAAAATTGTAGTTGCATGATTTTACGTTTTATATTACGATATGTATGTGTATGCATTAGTGTGTATGTATATGGTGCGTTCTTGATTGCGTAATCCTCAATTAACTTTCGAATTGGCTTTCAAATGCGAAATTTTTTCGACTAACGGCACTTTTCACAATGTATGATTAAAAGCTAACGTCGACTTTAACGGCAAGTTTTGTACGCCGAACTCCCGTTAAAGTCCATGTAAGAGTTAACATCGTACATTGTGAAAAGGGCCGTAAACATAATTTACAAAAAATATTTAAAGCAATTACTGAATTTTACTGGTTTCCTTTCGTTTATTTGAAAAACAAATTATTCTTTAAAATTTTTTGTAGTATATCTATGAACTGTTTTTCTTTTTTCTCTACTTTGGGAATGTGGTTTCAAGATCATTAACTTTTATTTTTTATGTTTTATTCTTTTATCTAAATTTTTTAATCATGTTTGTAATTTTATTACAGATTGACTTATATGTAATTCTTATTAATTTTTATATTTCTTTTATTTTATTAGCCCCCGACCAAAAAAAGAGGATTGTTATACGTTTGTAGTGTGTGTGTATCTGTACACGCCATCGTACGGCCCAAGCGACTGAACCGATTTTGATTTAGTTTATTTTCTTTGATAGGTGAAGAAAATTGGTCTAGCCGTTTAGAAGCTCTCTCCTCTTTTCTAGCTGTATCCTCTTGAATCTGTGTCTCTGTGACACCGTAGCACCCAAACGGCTAGACCGATTTCAATTTACATTTGAAGAAAATCGGTCCAGCCGTTTGGAAGTTATCATCATTAATTTTATTTGATCATTGATGTAGCACTTGTAGAAGTAAAAGTGAAACCGATTATTGCATTAAGGCTAGGATGAATTAATAAAAAAAGTTCTGGGTAATTTATTAACTACTCAACAAATTGCCAAATTTCGATTTTATTTTTTGTATCACGCCAGTTTTTTATACCTTTCACCAAAATGGTGAGGATATAGCTGTGGTTATCTTGGATAACGACATATGTTTTAAAAAATTTTCAACCAAAACTATTTTTTTTAAATAATCTTCACGGTATGAAACTTTTCGAAATTATTTTTTAAGGCTTTCCTAAATATCGGGAGTCCCAACAAGAACGCCGGATTTAAATTTGCCACCATTTTGTTAATACCAGGGACAGAAAATAATAATTATTTATGAATTAAAAAAAATCACTTATAAGCAAATATCGCTGAATCAAGTAAAGTATGTCATAAAATCGCTTGCTTTTAACAGTTTTATTTTTTGTCAATTATTTTCTAATTTTTATTTTTTTAGGCAGAAATAAAAATTATTTTCTGATTTATATTTTTCGAGCAGAAACAAGATATTTTTGGAATTTTACATACATACATAAATACTATATACAAATAATTCGCAATTGCCAAACTCACGGTTGACGAACAGCAAAAAATTGCAAAACATGACTTTTACCGTTGAAATAAGCGAAAAATTGCAAACAAGCCGTAAAATTTATTAAACATCGCTAAAATTGCAAGAAATGTCAAAAGCTCACAAAAAATTGTGAAAACTACGAAAATTCGCAAAAACTTGTTAACATTAAAAACATAGAAAAGTCTGAAGTCTAAAGCCAGGAACTGTCTAAAAAAATCACTTTTATCGCGACAAACTGCAAAATTGCAAACTAGCTTTAAAATTTCTTAAAAATATCTAAAAAGCTCGGAAAAAATCTCGAGAATGAAGAAAATTCGCAAAAACTTGCTAATATTAAAAAGGTATCGAAATGTCATATTGATTAAAAAATCGGTAAAACTGTAAAAAACCAAACACGGTTAAAAAAACACCTTTATCGCGAATATTAGAAATTCGCGCCATTTTCGCGATTTTTTCCTAATTTTTTGCATTCCTTACAATTTTAGATATTTTTAAGCAATTTTAAGGCTTGTTTGTAGTTTTACAATTTTTCGCGATAAAGGTACGGTGACCATATTTTTAAACAACAAAAAAAGGACATTTCGAAATGTAATAAATACCCAGCAAAAACTACTGCTTCGGGAGAAGCTGGTTGTTGTTGTGTCTCCTGCTTCGAAAAGCGCTCGAACATGCATGATTTTTGATCGCGATGTCTCACTTTGGAGCTCTTGTTTTTCATATAAAACAGCGCTTCTTTTAAAGCATCAAAAATGCTCTAAAATCATGTTTCTTCATCTTATTGCCTCATCCAGTTGTATCATCGTTAAACTACAGACAAAACAAATCCTGTTTTATTATAAATCTCTCTCTTCCATAAAATGCATGAGTGAGAAAGCATACTTTAAATGTATTAGTGTTTATTTGAAACAATTCGTGCGACAATTCTCTAGAACATTGCTGTCCAAAAATATTTTGCAACTGTATTGCCGAGAGAATTTTGAAGTACAGTAACACGATAAAGTAAACGCAAAGATGTTCATTAACATTTTATCACAAGAAATTTTGTTGGTCGTATAAATGTGTAATAATACAGTTCACACTGAATTTGATATTTTTTTACTTGGTAAAATGGAGAAATTTTCAATACATTTTGCCCCAATGCCCTTAGTTCTTTCAAATATATCTATTTATTTCTAATAAAAATCACTCTCTTTTCCATAATTTATTTTACACACTGTATGTGGCAAAATACCAACACAGCTACTATTCATGTACACTCGTCGCTCTAACGATTAAAAAAAAAAGAGTATAAAAAGAAATGAGGTATGGATTCTAAGCAATTGTTTGGTAAAATGGGCATATTTTCTGTAGAACCTATTTTGTTGAAAGCTACAATGCTACTGAATATGATTTTCTTTATTTTGGAGTTTGTGTTGAATAATTGTAAAATGCTGACTAACTTTGTAATTTAAAGATTATAAGCAATGATAGATCTCTGCCTTCTTTTTGAGCATCCTTGGATGCGCTTCAAAACATCGCATGTGGAAGACATGAATGTTTTTTACTGCTTCCAGAAACATGATATTTTTTGCTGGGTATTTTAAGTATTATTAAGTTTAATTGATATATTATATGTATTATTTATGTCGAAGTCGAATTTATGACTACGACAAATTGTCATAGAATAAAGAAACCATATAAAAGTTTTCTTTATTCTAGGACAATTTGTCGTAGTCACAAATTCGACTTCGACATACATAATACGGGTGAATATATAGTAATATACTTCAAACTGTGTAATATTAGTGAGTAGTACAAGTAGTAACATACATACTTATATTTTAGAGTTAAAAAAAATTAGTAATAAAAAAAGGACAATTCAATTAAAAAAAGGACTTTTATTGAAAAAAATTTTAAAGCACGTGTAAAAAAAAGGACTGTCCTCTTAAAAAAAAGGACGAATGGTCACCGTAGATAAAGGTGATATTTTTTAGTAATTTCTTCGATTTTTTAATAATTTTAACTAGGCATGTAACGATACACCATTTTACAAATTTTTTTCATTTTCGCAACTTTTTTTCATAGTTCTTTGCATTCGATACAATTTTAGACATTTTGAAAGAGTTTTAGGGCTTGTTTGCAAAGTTGCAATTTTACGCGAATTTTCGTTTTTTTTCGCGATAACAGTGCTCTTTGAGCCAGTTCTTGACTCTATTACAGTTTCATCGATTTTAAATCACTATCAGACTTTTCTGTTTTTAATTTAGCAAGTTTTTGCGAATTTTCGCGATTTTTTTACAGTTTTTTGCATTTCATACAAATTTATCTATTTTTAAGCAATTTAGTAGGGCTTGTAAAATTAAAAAAAAAATTGCTTTTATTTCCGCTCGGAAATATATTAATCAGAAAAATCATTGTTATTTCGGACCAAAATAATAAAAATCATAAAATAATTATTTCTGCAAAAAAAAAAAAAATCAGAAATAATTGTTATTTTTGCCCAAAAAAATAAAAATCAGAAATAATTTTTATTTCAGCCCAAAAATATAAAAATCAAAAAAATAATTATTACGGTCTCTGGTTAATACGAGTTGTATCGCGAAATGTTAACGGAGTTTTTGTGACCCGAATTGGATGCAATTGATGTGGAGAATATGTTATTCCAACAAGACTGTGCGACCTGCCACACAGCACGTGAAACAATGGTGTTACTGCAGACCAAGTTCCCAAGCCGTGTCATTTCTCGATTTGGCGATCAACATTGGCTACCAAGATCATATCGCGAAATGTTAACGGAGTTTTTTGTATTTCGATTTTATAACGATACATTTTTTTATTCCTTGATGGCGTTTATTTACTCTTGTTTTTACAAGCGAAGCCCATATTAAGCTTTTTATTAACATGAAAAGCTTATTTATTTGACGTTTCTAAAAGTACGCACGTTTTTAGTATTTATTGCAAATGAAGTTAGTAGAAAAAGTCTGTCAATTCCACTTTGAAATCTAAAAGTGGTTTGATTACGAAGAAAATTTTCGTTTCTCGTTTTTAAAGAAGCAAATTACGGAATTGAAACCACTTCCGATCGGAATGGTATTCTATGACATGGCTGATAGATTTTTCATTCTATTAAGCATATGACCAAATATTTATTTGACGCTCCTAAAAGTATGCACGTTTTTAAGTATTTAGTGCAAGTGAAGTTAGCAGAAAAGTGTTTGTCAATTCCGCTTTGAAATTTAAAAGTGAGTGGTTCGATTTCGAAGAAAATTTTAGTTTTTCGTTTTCTGAAAAAGCAACTTACGGAATTGAAACCACTTCTGATCGGATTGTATTCTGTGACATAGCTGATAAAAACTTTGTCATTGTAAAAACGAAATACAAAATAAACGGAATCTGAAGACTGCAAAGCAAAGACGATCGGAATGCAAGTACAGAATTAAAGCCATTCCGATCGGAATGTGTGACATGGCCGTATATTTAGTTCAATCATTTGTGAGGCATTTAATAAGTCATACAAACCAAGAAAACAGTGCACATACGTATAAAAAAAGTAAAAGCAGGCTTACAAATGAATAGGCAGCATAATCAGCCGGTACAGGCAATGGTATTGGTATATATTGGGGTGTAGTAATAACTGTATTCGCAAAGGAGTTTGGATCTTCTTTTTTCTCTTTATTTTTCTCTTTATCCTTGTTTGAATGTTTCTGACGCTCACGTCTTTGGGGAGAACGTGGGTTTGAACGCGTTCTTGATCTGCTACTTCTTTTGTCTCTTCTGGAGCTACGATATGGCGAATGTCTGCGATGTCGTTCTCTACTCGTCGAACGTCTTCTTGGCGGACTTTCAAAGCGTCGTTTTGTTATTGGAATGCCTTTATTTCCAGAAATTAGAAGAGGGCTGCGAGATCGTGAATGGGCATACAAACGTCTTAATCGGTATTTTTCACGTTGTTCATCACGAAAGTATGGACGTTTTTCAACTGGCCTCTTTTTAGCTGGAGACGGTGAACGAGATTTGCTCTTGTCCCTTTTTTTATATCTATCAGTCTTTGTACTGCTACATTTTGAATTATACACGTGCTTGTCGCGATTGTGATTTGATCTTTCAGGGCAATTAGACTTTCCCGGAGACACATGTCGACTAGATCTAGGAGAGGAATGTTTTTTATTTTCGCGGTGACGATATCCTTCTGGTGAGCTCGATTCCTTGAAATATTCATTATATTATTTTTTTCTGAATGTCAGTCAACTTACTTCAGGAAAAGTTTCTATTTCCACAATTGTAGTATGGATCATGATACAATAATATAAGGTAGTCCAATTCTCTCTTTTCGTCGCCATATTAACGTTCTGACATTTAATGGAATTATGAAAAATTTTGCTTCCAAACTTTTTACTAAAATCGAAGTTTTCTTTTTAATTTTTTTATGCAATTTAAATAGCACATACAAAAGTTAAAAATATATTTTAGCAATAAAAAGTTTTGCGAGGCTTTTTAAAATGCTTATAGAAAAACAAACTTCAAAAATTCCATTATAAGTCAAACATTTTTCAAACGGAGTTGCCTTCTATTATTGTATGATGGTATGAATTAAGAGAAAAAAAATTAAGGAAAATAAAACGATTAGAAATTGAAATAACTTGTGATGTGATAATTTTCAGTATTTTTGACGAATTTCTTTTGCCAAAAATTTCTACATAAGGGCCTGTTTTGAAAATCACAGTGATTTTAAAAATTTGCTAAAAGTTATATTGTTGCTTTTGCAGCTAAATGAGAAATAATATCTTGTTTAAGTGTGTTGGCGTTTAAGGCCCTTTCACATTGTAATACAAGCTTTAAGATTTTTATTAGATTTTGTAAGACGAAAATGAAATCAAAATCAGTCTGACTGTCAAAAAATCTTAAAGAAAATTTTCTCATTACATTTTGTTTCTACACTATCACATTCCATATAAAACGTAACATAAATAATTTTAGATAAAGCACATTTTTTTAATCTTCTTTTTCTGTTTTTATGGCGGCAAGCAAATACACAACTGTTTTTGTTATTCATATGTTTGTTTGTGCAATAGACAACCCTGATAAAATGAAAAATGTGATTGTTTAGAAAATTTTCTAAAAATGACGAATACCATAACACTATCAAGTTTCTTTGCGTATTATTTGACAAATCACAACAATTTGTTTTCACACTGTTGCATTTTTACTTAAGATTTGAGTTTTTGACAAGTATTAATACTAAAATTAATACTCTGCAGGCCGCTTTATTATTGGGTTTGTTGATAGGTATAACCCACTGTTGTGCTCTTGTTCTTGTTTATTTTGATTGTTTGTGTTGAGTACATGTAAATAGCCGACGAACGTCGTAAGCCATGCCCAATAATCGCATGCCTCCGATTTATAGAGTTGGAAGTTCGAATAAAACAACACATATATTGCAAATGACAAAAACTTAAAAAATATAATAAAATCCCACTAACACGTCAGCTATTAATAGTTTGTAGAGTCCGGCCAAAACCAGTTTTTGAGGCCGAACCTAATATTTGACAAAAAGGCCGAATATTCGGCCGAATCCGAAACTTGCCGAAGCTTTTTTAGCATTAACTGATATTGACATTTTAAAAACTTAACAGAACTGAAAAGTCATTTCTTTTATTAACAATGTGATTGAAAGTTGACGTGGTCTTTAACTTCAAATTCGGCATACAAAACTCTGCATTAAAGTATACGTTAACTTTTAACTGTACACTGTGAAAAAGGGCGTAAGAGTATTTCTACATACATAGTGTCAGTCAAAATAATAGTAGAAATTGAATATATGTATATCATTCCATTGAGCAAATATAAAACTTAAACATTTATGAGCATATGACTAATAAAAACTTGGCATGAAATTAGCTTAAATAAAAAAAGCTTCTTGAAGCTTTCGTAATTGAAATCGTATTTTAGTTATTCCTCTGTACAGTTAATACGTTATTTCATTAAGAAATGAATAACCTAGCATAATATAACCACTTGGATTTACTGTTATGCTCTGGAGGCTAAAGGCTTGTCATCATCACTATCACTATCATCATCATTGCCATTATCACCCATATCAGGAAAATTAAAGTCTACATCACTGTCCCTATCAATGTCACTGGATTCATCACTTACAAATTCTTCTTCTTCCTTCGGTGGCACCTCTTCTACTTCCTCTTTGTCAACAGTTTCTAGCGCACAGACAATTTTATTGTTGGCGACCAATTCTTGGAATTTTTGCACCGAATCCACGCATAACTTTTGAAATTCCGCCATATCACTAAGGCGGGTATAACAAACCCCACAAATACTATTTGGAAACCCATCCTGGGGCTCCACCGACAGCGATGTGCACATACACAATTTGTTTGCCAGTCCGGGCACTAGAAACAGATCATATGAATTACCATTTTGTAAATATTCTAAACATATACGACAAATGGAATGAAAATCCATGACGGAGAAACTTTTTCACAAATTTTACACTAAAACTTATTTTTTACAACAGAATCTTTAAAACTGAGAGAAAATAATTTAATCCTTCCATGAAACAAAAATTTCTACGCGTCAATATTTTCTCCCATACTAAAAAAGAGTTGCCGTGCAGCGTACTAAATTATTTATACTTGAGTAATACCACAGAATAACAGAAATACACACTTTGACTTTTCAAATATCATGAAACGCAAGAGGTAGCTCTATATCTGTAGCTTGGTGCTAAGGGGCTATTCACATATTTTTTAACGCTAATTTCGAAGTTCTTATAACCCTCCCCCCTTCGTAGCGCTTTTTACAAAATTTGCAGTATAAATTATTCAATCCGTAACAAATCTTGCCCCCCCCCCCCCCCCCCAGAGCGCTATCTAATATGTGAATAGCGCCTAAAAGAGCCAATGTCAAAACATTCACTTTTAAATTTAATACATGAGTTCATAGTGATATTGGCTAGCAAGATC